>VIBL01000041.1:0-2400000 GCA_008271625.1 Lutraria rhynchaena
AACTAATTCGATTAGTATTTGCATTAATACAAATTCGATATAAAATAAAACATGGATAAATAAAACAAGGATATATGTTTTTGAAGTTCTATAAATTACATGGATTTGGCATACGGTGTAACATGATTGGATAAATGCACAATGAGTTTTGGTGAGTTCTGATCCCCGCATATTTCCATTTTTTTGTCGCTATCTAAACAATCTTCCGGAACCTGCACCGCCATTTTGTTCATTGTCGAAACGTTGCAAGTTTTATAAATATTGTTTATATTAGTCTGACACTTCGTGGTGATCGGACTCACCACATTGAAACATGTCGGCCCACGACCAAGTGAGGGCTATGTTGGATGAATTGATGGGGACAGCTAGGGATGGTACGTAAATATCGGTGTTTTCTTATTTCCTTGTTCAACTTCCATGACCATGTTCATTTTTAGCGTTAGGTGAAAGCCGGAATAAGGACAGTCCCAGATGAAACTAAATCCTTGCAGATATGATCTTTTGTAGTCTTTGTTTGGTATTGATATTGACAGTATTAATCACACATTTTGTCTTTGTGTGGTAGCCTATTAGTCATGCGTCGTCATTTATATTTGAAAGCCTTATTACCCCTTATTACTCTGTAAATTTTATCTTAAACTTTAAAGTAATATGTATCTATCATCATGTTATGTTAAGCTGTCAATCATTATCATCATAAAACGGTGCACAGGCATAGAAAATGTGGAGATAAAAGAATGAACACTAGTTGGGGTTACCATGATAACAATCTCTGATATCCCTACTCAGTTTTTTATGGTTTCCTGAATAACAAAACTGATATGCATCTTATAATATCCTACTCCAAATAATTAGACTGTTTGTCTAAGCTATTTCTTATATTTGGTCCGTCCCACTTAGTCTAACAAAGAACTGCATATCTGTGTGTGTGGAAAATTAAAACACATTGGGCAAGATAACTACAATATCTGTGAACAATTTGAACCATTTGGTAAATATGAAACACATTTGTAAACTCATACAAGCATAAAAAGATTCCAACTCACCTTTGCTGAATGGTGCACTAATGTTCTTTTTCTCTCCACAATTTCCCTATGGAAAATGAAATCAGTGTAATGGTCATTATTAAGGATGATTTTTATTTCTATTAATTGAGTAAGCTATACCATTTGCCGATGTATTTTTTACGTAATATGTGTTTCCGCACATTTATATGCAGTTCTTTATTTGGCTGTGATGATAACCCTTCCAAATTCATTGATGAAATTGGCCACCATAAAAATCTGAATAAGTAAGGCTAATAAACTCCTACAATTGTATTTGATGGGTTCTGATTGGTTGTGATTTCCTCAAATTGGGTACAAATGATTATTATTTATTATTTTTTATTAATTTGAAATAAACTTATAAAGTAATGTGGGTGTTGAAGTGAATCTTTTCTGTTAAGTTACAAGCGCATTATAATTTCTTTTACGTGCCAAATTGTCCTCTGTATTGCATTGTGATAAGGTTGACACACAAACAGGCCATGTAAAGTTATTAATATATGTCTTTAGTTATCAGCTGAACATGTGGCTTATGTATATTGATCAATAAATACCAATACTTGGCTTGATCAGTCTATAAGTATGACCTAGGTTAAATATTCAGCATTTTTTTTTTTGCTGTATGAATGAGTTTTCTTTTGTTTTTGGCATTGAAGTCTCTTGCTGATAATACTGTTATGTACCATAACTTATGTTTTCTGTAGAAAAACAGTTTGTGTAAATCATCATGTAATTGATTTTCAGGATTTTTTACTATAGACACACATGAACGATGATTTTTTTCAAGTTTTGTGGACTATACTTTTAAATAGTTTTGGACATCTAATTTGTCTCAACTCTTTATTACACTGAACATCTGCATAATTTTCTGCAACAGTACCATGCTATATGTATATGTATATAGCATGTGTATTTTATCACCATTTTGTCATAATGTTAGGGTATGGATCTTGAATTGGCCATATTACTTGAACAGTATAGACTTTCTCATCATGAGAAACTTGTCTCAGAATGTATATTTGAATTTACAAATAGTATTAAATGAAGTTAATTGCTCTAAATTATACAAGAAGAATTATGCTGATCTTATGTGAAGTCTTTTCTTCATTTTTATATCACTAAAAAGACTACCATGAAATTTGTCGGTAATTCCTCTAACAAGCAAGCATTTCTTTCTCAGTTTGGAAAATTTCATTTGTAAATGATTATGTAATATATAAATATTATTATATCACATTCTGCACTTAACAAATTTAAGTTGAAACAAAACTTACTTTGGGGTTTATTTTACTGTCTGTTTCTTGAAGTAGTTTACTTGTCTTATGCAAGCTCATTCAGTTTGTTTTTATTATTCCGTTTATTGACTGTATATTTTTCTCCAGTTTAAAACGTTTCTTTTCAAATGTCATATAACTCCATTATCAATTACTGCATTGTTGTTTTTTAAGGGGGCTTTACATTGCGAAGTCTTGGCAGCAATATTGCAAAGCTGATGAACACTGAGCCGTGAGTTAAATATGAGTTGTTATTTTCAGGAATTAATCTTTGTTTTCTATGTAACTCATTTATATGTACTCAAACATGCCAAATTAGTTTGACCAACTGATGTATATTGACCTCTCTGTCTCCATTATGAAATTATTTTTGGCAGTGAAGTCTTAGATTTTCAACAGTAAGAAAAAATTTTGTAACTGATTCTCAGTACTTGAATATTATGCTCTAGTGTTTACTGTAATTAGATGTATAATGGCAATATGCAGTACTAAGTTCACCTTTGGGACGCTGAGCATTTTTTTCAGGCCTTCTTGATAAGTGGGATAAAGTGAGGAAACATCGCAGTGTGTATTATTATTTTATGTCTATTTCTTACATCTTCAAAAAATTATGATAAGCATTAGAATATTAATTGAATGGTTCCATTTTTTAACTAGGAGATTACTCTTTAAATTGTTAATGAAATACATGTTAAGGATCTAGATCATGAATTAATTTTTGTTGAGTTGATTTCTTTCATCGCAAAAAGATTAGAGGAATTCAAGATGCTGATAAATGTACGTATTTTGCACCTAAGAAATATCCGCCATAGTGGGAAGGTCACTTCCAAATGTGAGCGATTTCAAGATTGGTACGTAACACAAATGAATTCAAGACTGCCCAATTAATTTGATATTCATAGTTGATGAGTTTGTTATAGAAAAGAAATCAAGATTGGTACGTAACACCTGAGAATTAGAGATCAGTGTGAAAGCTTGTGCGATTGACATTGGTACGTAAATTGTAGAACTAAAGTATTAATCAGATAGGTATTCACCAGGACAATTACTGAAGTTGGGTTGGTTAAAAAAAGGATGGCTTCTGTAATGGGTACGTAGTTGAAGCAATTCTTAACAATATAGACCTAGGATGCAATCACATCTTAAATCCCCCTCTCACCTTACCTTAATTTTTTTTCTCAATTTTTTTTGATACCAGTATTTGAGTGTACTCAGGGAAAATTTGTTCATCTTATTTCTAATAATACTTTACTTCGATGTCTAGAAGGACGATGGAATAGTGGTGGATCAGCCGTGCTAAATACCTTGTACGTATGTGAAAACGACTCTATTGTAGTCTTAATAATAATGCTTTTCTTTCATGTAGCCACCAAAAGACAAGGAGAGATACTATAAGTTGCTGATAGAGAACTGTATGTATGAATGTGTCAATGATATGTTGATTTGAACTATATATTGATTTATGTACATGTATTCTTATATTCTTGAAATTGGAATCCACCTGTGTTATATACCTGTGACATTTGTAAGTACTGGTAGAGTGTAACAGAATATTAAGCTTGTTTGTTAAAATAATTTTCTGTGTGTTTACTTTCATTTTTGTTGATATTTATAGCTTTCTTCCAAATATTTGTCCCTGTACATAGGGAAATGAGTGACTACTGTTACTTCACTGTTCAGTTAAGCCCCACATCCTGGATATCGAAACATTGATTGCAAAAAATATAGATCAACATCTTAGCGTCTTTTTTGTGCAAGTAGTCCAAATGACTCATTAGAAAATAGCTTTAATTTTCTATATTTTCATGATATTTTTACTATAAGTGATCAATACTTCAGTCAAAGACATTGTTCAGAGACCTCCTAACATGTCTAGTAAAATGCATTCAATCAGTGAATGAATTGAGCAATTTTACACTTAACACCTAAGAATATGTTAGCCAAGGCAGGGCCTTCACTGTTTGGAATATTTTTTTATATATTATATGAGTGTGGTTGGTTAATTTATAAAGCAATGTATTTTGAAGTTATGTTTCTCTAAATGCACATTGGAAAACATGCTTTGTTAGCTGAACAAATGATGTGAAAGACTGAGACAGTAAATATGAGTTAATCTGTTTTGTCTGTTGACCAGATATTTATCTTGTTTCTTTTTTACATATTGTCTCATAATTTCATTTTTATTTATGGTAATGTTTTTCCTTTGGTTGATGTAGCAAGTGGTTTAAATTTTTGATTACTAAATCATAGGTTACCAATGGTACATACTATTTCTATCAGTTATGAATGTGTGGGTTGGTATACTGATGTATAGAGAAAGTCCTCCATTTAGTATTTTTTTTCAAAACAAAATCTTGTTGATAAAGGCTTACATTTCGGTATACAGATGTTTCATTCCTAAATTATAAAATGTGTTAAGAAATATTGCAACATGTTTCTGTCCCAAATTTCAGGGGATGATATCATTGGAAAATGATATTTGGAAGCAAAACACTGCTTTACATTAATTATTCTTGGTAAAGTGATGATGAATCTGATTACATTTATTTGATGCAGTTTTCTATTTGGAGGTCTCTTCTTCTGTTGTGGGTATTCTTGGCCATTAGGAACTTGCAACTTAGGATTTTATTATCATGATATCCATTGAATATTTTTAGGCGATGCCTCTCGGTGCCAGATGAAATTTGATGACCCTCGAGTATGTAAGAGTTTCCTTCTAAGCTGCTGTCCACATGATATTCTGTCTAGTACGGTAGGTGATATCATCTTCTTTAATCAAATGCTGCTATTTTTTGGTCCAGGGAAGTTCCTTGTAAACTACCTCTGCCTTTGGTATGTACTTGTGCTGCACAATTTGATACTCCAAATGTTATATTGCTTCTGAAAGAATGTCTTCTCAGACATTTCATATACATATATACGTATAATAGAGTTATAATGACAATTTTAAACTTTTCACATCGGTTTATTGTAATTCATTTTCTTAATGCACTGTAAAGTCTTGAAATGATACATTGTATATTTGTGTTTTTTAATGTTCTCAGTTCCATGCTATAGATATTTTTCTTTCATTACAGAGAATGGATTTGGGTGAATGCCCTAAATATCATGATGTTGCTTTGCGAGCCGACTATGAGAATGCTTCAAAGAAGAAAGACTATTTTTATGACATTGATGTAAGTAATCATTTTGTAATTAAATGACAGTTAATAGCTACCTTTCTACTTTACTTTCCAACTGATGGAACACATGTAAATATTTGCTTTGATATAAATACACTATAAATTGCTTATACATGTTGTAATAATTTCACTTATGTTAGAAAAATATATTTTAGTCATGAAATTCTGTTCTTACAGCATTATGTTGTTTTTTTTTTGTCAGGCAATGGAACACTTACAGACATTCATCAGTGAATGTGACAGAAAAACAGAAATGTACAAACGACGGTTGAAGGAAACACAAGAAGAATTGTCAGAGGAAGCAAACAGCAAGGTATTAATTGTCTTTTTAATGTATAAGTAAGTGTTAGATTTATTCAGAATACTGTCATCAATTCTTTTATCTTAACAGTTTTACTTTGCTTTAAAAGTCAACATTAGGTTTCAAAAGTTACGTTTTAAAATCATGAATTTAAGAGTGTAAGGTCAGAATTAGTTATAAATGAGAATTCTGTTTGAGGACATGTCTGAAAGCTCATCTAATCAGATTTGTTGGTTGTGATGTAGTCTGAACGACCATTGGCATCACTGTTTTATTAGGTTCTCAGTGCTTTGGTCTAGATGTTTTATCTTGGTATATATACAAGATGGTATATATCATTTTTCCTGTCCATTAAACATTTATATGTACTTGCTATCAGGAATTTATGTTGCACTTGATATTACTTTTACTGATTTTAGGCTGAATCAATCCATAATCTTGGTGAGGAAATTGGAACTAAGCTTGCTCGAGCTGAAACTTCAGGTGCTGAGGGTAAGGTAGAAGAATCCATGCAATTGCTCAATGAAGTAGAAGAACTGAAGAAAAAGAAAGTGCTGGCTGAGGTATTGTGTATTAAGCTTTTCTCAGTTTCAGATAGATAGGACTATTTTAATTTATCAAACAGATGTTTAGGAAAGTGACTGTTAATCATGCTATTTGGTCTGGTTAATTTCTAGTCCATTTTCCTGTATATGTTACATGCAATGAAACATTTTGTTTGATTTTATTGCTCAGCAAACATTGTTTTATATAAAATTTTCTCTCTTTATGCATTAATATCTTGCATCTAAATAGATGGATACATCATTTTGCAGCAAGAATACAAGAATTCCATGCCAGCTTCCAGTTATCAACAACAAAAGCTCAGAGTGTGTGAGATTTGTTCAGCATATCTTGGAATTCATGATAATGATCGTCGACTTGCGGACCATTTTGGGGGGAAGTTGCACTTGGGGTTTATCACAATTCGAGACAAACTTGCAGAATTGAAGGTATGCTGTATCTTGTGTTTTACAAGACAGAGTTATTATTCTGTACTATAATCTGTCTGACTGAAATATATTTGTTATTGCTCATATCTTAAATGCTGAATGGTAGAACTTAACATATGTAGGTTTAACTTAAAGCATATGTAAGTCTGTTCATCAAATCTTTACGTTATGGACATGATTTTTAATCGGTGAAGTCTTAGTTTCTTCTTTAGCTTTAGTTTATATAAACATCTATAAATATTGGACTATGAAGTATAGTTATGTGCATGAGCATGGGAATTCATATGCTCTGTTCAGTTTTAAATTGCACTTTAATGTCTCATGGACTTAAAATAAGAACAACTTATTTTTTAGTCTACACATGCTGACAGAATACGTCAGAGAGGAGAAGAAAGAGAAAAACAGCGGCAGAAACGTGAAGAAGAAAGGAAGAGGGATGAAGATGACAGAAGGAGAACTAGAAGTCGTAGTCGCAGTCGAAGACGTTCTCGGAGTAGAAGTCGGTCACGTAGAAGGAGATCTCGTTCAAGATCAAGGTAAAGATTTGTTTTAAGAACTAACAACTGTTAGTTAGAAATTCCAATCTTGAGTCTGCTATTTGTAGTAGAATATCCTTGCAATCATTTCTATGCACTGTCAGTAGTCTAAATTCATCTAAGGCCTTAATTGGGCAATTGTCTGTTGGATTATGTGATAAAGTGTTGTTTTGTTATTGATAGTTTTATTTTAAAGCACATTATTTATTGTGTCTATCGATGACATTAAGTATTAAAGTCTTATGTCTGCAACTTCATCATTTTATGTTGATCTGTATCTACTGTAGTGATGATTGGAATGTTTTATCTTGTACAGGCGATCAAGATCCAGATCTAGACACTTCAGAAAAAAGTCTAGGAGGAGGTCAAGGTCAAGATCTCGAAAGTCAAGGTCAAGGTCTAGAAAACGCTCCAGGTTTGTTACATATTTGATCTTTAATAACAAAATATCCAAGTTTTTTTTCTAGAGATATCTTCATTTAAACTTCTTCGTTTTTGTGTATGCACTGTTTTGAAAATTATTTACTTTAGTATTTAAATACTGCATGATCCCTTGAAAAATCTACCATTTGCTAAAAATCTAAATCCTTATTGTTTGTGCTTAGGTTCATTTAAAAAATATTAAAGAATTGGTATTTTATTTGCTTTTCTGACTTGACTCTAAAATTGATATTTGTATAATTTTGCAGAAGGTCTCGTTCTCGATCAAGATCTCGCAGACACAGAAGCAGGTCAAGAAGTCGATCCCGCCACCGTAAATCTCGCAGGAAGACTCGCTCTAGGTCAAGGTCCAAGAGGCGTAGTGCCAGTGTAGAGAATGGTTCCAGGGTATCTTCACCAGACCATCCTGCTATTGAAGATTACTAGATTTCTAGTGACTCGTGTTTGAAATAAGTATTTTCTATCATGATGTCTTCATTCGAAGTGGTTTGGATAATTACCATGTTTCTTGCAATGTAAATGAATTGGGTACAGTGAAAATGATTGCCATGGAGATAGCCTGCATGTTTCATATGTTTAAAAATGAATGTGCTGTTGATAATGAGTACATTCACTTTTCAGTGCTAAAAATAGTTTCAATCATCATCTTGTAGCTGTGACTTGCTTGTACACACATACATCATTATTAAGTGGTCAAATAACTGTTTAATTGAATCCTTGGTTTTATGGTTAATTATTGCTCCATTTGGTTATCCCCACAAATTTTACCAAAGTAAGATTTTCTTCGAAGTGATTATACAGAGTCATTTATATACCTTAACATTTTTTGTTTTCCTCTCATAATAAAGGATGTTTTATCAACAAAAGTAAGCAGGCTCTGTACGAAAGTTTTGTCTCTATCTTTAAAGTTGTTGTGTGTAATTAATGCTCATTGTCCATGAGTTTGGCCTATGATTCAGTTTGCTCATTAGGTTTAGCATCAGGATATTAGGAATACAATTACAATGTTATTGATGTATTTTTTGTATCAAGGTTACTTAAAATTTATTGATACACTAAGCATATATTCAGTTATTTGTAATAAGAAGTAACAAATGTGTAAAAATACAGTTCAAATTATGCATGACAATAAAATGAAAATGATTTCTTATCATATTGGTTTTAATTTGACATAATTATAAAACATTCTAATTAATGTTAATTGGTATCCTTATGTTGCTCATTTGAGCATTATTTACCTATGAAAAGGTTAATCATAATAATGAATATTCAGTTGGAATTTTGTCTTTAGTACAGTCAATGTTTATCATTTCATCTTCTGAGACCAACTATGACTTTGACCATGTCAAACATTAAATTTTATATTGTTTCAAATGTTGTCCAAAACAGTTGATTATGTTATAAATAATTCTGCTCTAGTTGATATCTTCTTTTTGCTGGTGTATGCTTTTATTGTTTATGTCATTGTATCTGTATTTGACTTCATATTAAATAAGTGTTTTGTGTTTTTTGGATTTAATAATCTATCACAGATTTTGTTGTTAATTCAGATTTTAACTAATGAAATGTGCATCATACATTCATCCATGAGGATGTATTTGTGAATTGTTTTCCTGATTAGGTCATTCACCATCCATGGCTTGGACATCATATTTCCATTACACAAGACAATTCTGTATGGATATTTTATACTGTCCATGATGTTAATTAGTGGCAAGTTAGTACGTCCCGAAACATGATTGTAGCCATGATTAAGATTAACTTACTTACATGGAAGAGTTATTAGTCACTGTTACACATTTATGGGAAAACTGCACTTGTGTTTAGTTAAATCAATGCATGTTTTGTTCAGGTAACACCTCTTACATTTAAGTTTTTGTTACTTGTATGTCTAAAACTAGTTGATGGAGACTTCACAATTACTGGACAATATAATGATGTAATGCCACGAATTCTGCTGAAATTACTTCTTTTTGTCAGTTCAAATTTAACTCGTGAACATACAGGTATTGATGATTATTTTATTTTTCATTGTTGAATCTTTGAATCATTTTCACTTTGTCTGATCTATGTTCATGTATGGTTAAATAAAACAATTTCTTTCATAATTGTTGTTCATTGTTTTAAGTAAAACAGTGTTGTAATGCTTCCTCTGACAAGTGAAAATTGGCTAAGTTTAAGAAGGTCCACCACTCCATTTATTTACCAATCAAAGAAATTCAAAATCTGATGTTTTTAACAATGGTTGATGTTACAGAACCTGTGCATCTTTTATAGTGATTTTGATTGAGGTCTTAAACCATTCAGGATAAATTTTGTGGCTTAACTATGTCCTGTTGTATGAATGTTTTAGTTATTTAAAACTGAAAGACTTAGTCAAGTGAGTGTATGATTAGTCTACATATGATAAAACCAATCAAGGGATGAGATAGCCAATGTCTGCTGTACATATATTTATCATAAGATAAACGATACACGGGTGCCTCTGGATCTGGGGTCCCATTGCAGAGGCACATCTTGGCTAAGATAATAGTTTTCTTAACTTAAATACCTTGCTAAACTTTGATTGTAAATGAAAGTGTTATAATTATGCTACTGTTTTGTAGATCGACTCACATCGGTTAATAGACATTTTCAGCTTATTTTGACGATGATACTGACCAGTTCTGCTCACATGACAGGGATCGTCTTAGAGTAATATTGTTCTCATTAGATATTGAAAGGCCAAAGAAAAAATCAAATATCTACTTCCAGTATAACCAGTCAAGCACGTATAAGTATTATTCAAAATTTACTAATTGGTCTGCTTTCTCACAACAGATATTCTTATACAAAATATTTGGACCACATATGGGTTCATATATGCGCGCATGTAACAATCACCAGCATTTTAAAGGCCTAAATGTTTCGTCCGCGTTGTCACATATAGTCATCATGTAAGGAAATTTGTAAGAATATAATGTGTTTTATATGTGTCTCTGGATTTTCTATTTCTTTTCTATTTTCTTTAAGCAGGTCCACACTTTGAGAATTCCACATGTCTTCATAAGACACACACTCTTAATGCAAGTTACGGTCTTACATGTCGACTTTTAAGTCGTGTTAGGCAGATAAAATCTTTATGTAATATCATATTGCAACATCTTAATTGCTGGGGCTTATAAGCTATTCCCAGACTATAATTTTAAGTTTAATATCAGAACATATTGCGATCCAGACCGCCCACCCACTGTACGTAAAAAACTTTAACGAGAAGGGATTTTCTTTGCAGAAACGAACGATTAGCCAAGATTTGTTACAAGTGGAATTGCACTGCAAATTGTTAAGAAATTTCAAGTCTTGCCTAATGACTCGGTTGCACTATGAATTAGAAAATTATTAGGCGAATTAAGACTAAGTTCCAGGGCATATTGTGAAACGTAAACTTATTCGATATTATTTGCAAATACATGTTACAACGAAGTTTAGATGCTCGCCCCGAAAACGTGTAGTTATATGTCTGCAGGTCTGGGAATCATAAAACGTCTGAATTAATTACAATATAATTGCACCATAAAACCATGCAGGTGTTTCTAGTATATAACAAATAATGAAATACAATTTCAAGCAGTGTGTAATACGATAGAATGAAATATATGTTTGATAAAATCGCGTTTGAAGCTGAGATATTGGGAAAAAAGTCGACAAGCCTGCATAAAATAATGATTTATTATCTTAAACGCGCTTGCAATTTTAAGAAACGGTTCTGACATTTTTCAATTTTGAAAACTTTTCAAGTGGTTTTGATAAAATGTATGAGTAAGTTTAGCTAAATTCCAACCAAACTTGTGAATAGAAGGCATCAGATATGTTTTCTGACTAGTAATCGAGAGCCCCTTGCTCCTGTGAGTTCGAATCCCACCGGGACCAGACAAATTTCACATGTTAGGAAGCAGTCCATCTAGCTTGCGGTAGGTCTGTGACTCTACCCAGGTGTACGTCTAGGGTCTACCTCTGTCGTCAAAGCTGAAAAAGTTGCTGACCCTAGCATTTGGTGCGACGTTAAACCCTAGTTGGAAAAGGGGACGTCAAAGGGAACTATTAACTATGGCCTTTATACACGGCGAGCATTTATTCGGAGATTGGTCCAGTATATCAATGGAGAAAAAGCTCAAACAGCAACCAACTCAATATTACGACGAACTCGTTATAACGACCCCTCATTTTCGGACAGGCTTTCAAATACCCCCAATAATTCTACTTGATTATGAAATCACCTCATTATTGTGACCGATTTTTCGGATCCCAAAGTTGGTCTGATTATTGAAGTTCAACTGTAATTATGTTCTTGGGAGTGACCGCTGTACAGTGCTGGGATTTATTCATTAAATCATGTTTAACCTCTCCAGAATTGCCCTCTCTTGAGCAACCTCCCTTCAAAAACAACACGATATTTTCCCACAGTAAGATTTAACTATTAATTTAACCCCTCTAGGGCAACAACCTCTCAACAACAACATAATTTTGCTTCTCCCAAAGGATGTTGCTTTTTAAAAATGGCGACAGCGAAATTGATGAGTCAACATTACTTGAAGATTTTTTACTGACCGCCAAAAGGCTAATCAGCACAAGTAACGTTTATTAGACACATCTAAGAAGGTGTTTTACTGACCGCCAAAAGGCTAATCAGCACAAGTAACGTTTATTAGACACATCTAAGAAGGTGTTTTACTGACCGCCAAAAGGCTAATCGGCACAAGTAACGTTTATTAGACACATCTAAGAAGGTGTTTTACTGACCGCCAAAAGGCTAATCGGCACAAGTAACGTTTATTAGACACATCTAAGAAGGTGTTTTACTGACCGCCAAAAGGCTAATCAGCACAAGTAACGTTTATTAGACACATCTAAGAAGGTGTTTTACTGACCGCCAAAAGGTTAATCGGCACAAGTAACGTTTATTAGACACATCTAAGAAGGTGTTTTACTGACCGCCAAAAGGTTAATCGGCACAAGTAACGTTTATTAGACACATCTAAGAAGGTGTTTTACTGACCGCCAAAAGGTTAATCAGCACAAGTAACGTTTATTAGACACATCTAAGAAGGTGTTTTACTGACCGCCAAAAGGTTAATCGGCACAAGTAACGTTTATTAGACACATCTAAGAAGGTGTTTTACTGACCGCCAAAAGGTTAATCGGCACAAGTAACGTTTATTAGACACATCTAAGAAGGTGTTTTACTGACCGCCAAAAGGCTAATCAGCACAAGTAACGTTTATTAGACACATCTAAGAAGGTGTTTTACTGACCGCCAAAAGGCTAATCGGCACAAGTAACGTTTATTAGACACATCTAAGAAGGTGTTTTATGGAATTCCAAATGAAGTAAATGTCCGATTTTACAGACAAAGCTTCCACGGAGAAATGTTCTGAATATCGTAAACACTGATTGGTTTAGAAGTGTGATTCTTGCTAACAGCTGTGGCTGAAATGCTATCAAAATGTAGCCTTTCCTTTACAGCAGACGGAACTGAAATTAACGACCACGAATAAATTGACACGATAAAACACGGCGAGGTTTGATTGAACGTGATGGTAATAATTTTCTTACAAATGTTGAACGTGCATTTCAGTAGCCTACGCATATTTTGTTGGGCATGTATCACTGTTAATATATTATGCATTGTCTTACAGTTGTAATAATGTTTTGTGGCAAACACGTGTTTTCAGAATTTTAGATTAAATTTACTTTCAGTTTTAATGATACATGTATTATTATATTTTTTGAAAGGGAGGGTGAAACACTTGAATATCTTTTGAGAGTAGGTGGACCGCGACTGTGGTCCAGTGGTAAGTGGTTAGTTGTAACCAGGAGATCCGGGTTCGAATCCCACTCGCAGCAGGTCATAACCTTTTATGAAAATTTGACAAAAATGTCTATTTTCCTCCATATGTGGAGAAATGTCGGCTCCTTGAGGAAGGGTGATTTAGAACTGGTTAGTATATAGTGAAACTAAACTGGTTATGTGAACCGGCCGCCGTATACAACTGAAAAAAATGTTGAAAAACGACATTAAACCCCGGTGAAAAAATGATAGTGGGTATATTCTCAACCCAACAGATTATATATAATCAAGTGTAATGAATAAAACTGTAAGTGAAATTTTGTAAGTCTCCGTCAATATTTACCTGTTATCAGGACTTGCGTCCCTTCTATAATCGAACGCACGCACGTAATCTTGACTACAGCCTTATACATCGAAGTACAATAAATGAAGCCATCATGAGAATACATACACATGTCGACAAGTTATATCATGTTTCATGTTGTCTAACTCTTATACAAAGGTTTAGACATCGCCAAGTAAAACAGCAGATTTCTTCGACATTCCAACATTCCTTTACCACTCTTACATTTGCGGAAATATGTCGGTGAAACTTATTGGTATGCAAAGCTTCTTTCTATTATATTATTTTGTTCGAGGGAGATTTTCTTCAAAGGCAGTTTATTATTTTCACAACATTTTACATGTACAAGTGTAATTATTATGTTTTAAACTAGTTATATTGTTTTCTAAATTACGGTGCAGTTCACTAAAGGCGATATTTTGTAGACAACAGTCTGAGACAAAATGTGCAGCATTTTTACGAGCCGAATCTTGTGCCTGCTGCTTCTCCAAAATACTGTCTAGCATTCCTGATATTTTTAATAAAAACAGCCCGTATTTCAATTTTCGTTTGGTTTACAATCCCTGAAATTACATAAAAAAAACAAAAACAATGGAACAGAAAAAGAAAAGATATTATCTTAATTATAATAGTATGGCGTATTCTGATAATTCCATCTTAATTCAGCCAAACTTGTGCTGTGTCAAGGACAATGAACAGAGGAACACCATCGTGGCGCTTAAAACACAAATTATCCAATTTTCACGAAAAATATCAATTTCGCACAAAAGTATTTTTGTACAGCAAATTTACGTTTCGACATTAAAGTTGCATTACTGTCAGTTTGGGATTTAGCACAAACCCTTATTTCCGGTTCTGTCGGAAACCTTAGCGCCTCCACGCATTTAATCGTCAAATTCGTCTGATTGCATTCAAAAGCCGAACACGTGGACAACACGTGTGTAGAGACACACACGTGTACCCCAAAGCAAACTCAGTCAATAACAAAGCACTTTATTGATGATTTTACACCAATTAAATTGTAATTATCATTGCCCTAACAGAGAGTTCTCGCGCGTTAATAAAACACACGTTTTGGTAAGGATCGGACAGATTTGTTCAGGCTGAATTCGTCGCTGAACTATGAACAATAATGAATTTGTTCTAAAACTTCAAGCGAACCTGAATTTCAGGTGACAGACCTTGAGATAAATTTGCCGGTCTGTTTTGGATCTCTGATGTTTTCGATTACAGTTTTACTCATAAATACAGTATAACCCCTGAAAACCGAACTCTATGAAAACCGGACTCCCTGAAAACCGGAACTCACTGAAAATTGGAGATTTTTACAAGTCCCATCCTTTTCCCTTCGATAAAAAATTCTCTGAAAACAGGAACTCTCAGAAATCGGACATTTGGCCAAATCCGGAATGATCCCGGTTTCCAAGGGTTTTATTGTATATACAATAATATTAATAATATAGTCTTCCAAATTTAACTTGAAAGTGGTTGCAATCAATAAAAAAGTAATTAGAATTTGACAAAATATAATAATTATGTTCTTTTCATTAGAGTAAATAATCGTATGTTAAATACTGACGATGAAAGTTGATTCGAAACTTAAACATTTCTGTTTTAGCAGCGAATTGATTGAATCCCTTTTGGAATCAAATCAAACTAAAAGTTTCAAAATCAAGTTTTTTTCATGGGAGCATAACAAATGAATGTTAATCATGAAAAAAAGTTTGACATTAGGAAATGTACGAAGACAATATAATTTACAAATTTTATCTCGGGTGGAGCTTTTTAAATTTGGAGCTACTAGGTGTAAAATGATTCAAAATAAGTTTTATCAGAGAGAGCATAAAATTAGTAAGGAAACTCAGGAATATTCTCTCATATTTTTATTTTACACAATTATTTTTGCATCAAGCATTTGAGAGTTTTGTCGAAAAAAGATATTTAGGCGTGTTTCGACAGAACTATTATTTCTTAATGGTTTATATTCCTAATCTGAAACGTTTGCGGTTTCCGCAATGGTTGTGGACGTTTTCCCACAGCGTGGGAATCGTTATTTTGACGCAAAATTCCTGATGAATAAATTTTCTCAATTAAAATAATGTGCTGACATTAATACGCTGGCGTTGAAATCACTGCCTCTAGAATGTGTCTAGATTTCTTACGCGGCCAATGCAACAGAGATTCGGGCGCGCTTAATGTACTTGTCAAAAATTCTACGCATACCAAACCAAACATTTCTGCATAGCAAAGTTAATGAAGTAGGATTTATATATGTTTTGTATTAAAACAAAACGAACGTCATGTTTTTGCTCAGCGGATGATCCGTGTTAATTGCGGCGTGGTTCCTCGCTATTCCTTTGAGCATTAAATAAGAAATGTTTGTCGAATGTCATAAATTCCACGGAGGCTCGACGGCTAACTGCCAAATCTTCAGAATTATGACAATCATGTAATAATGTGCTTTTGTGGCTTTATGTAAAATGTTCCTGCGGATGTTTTCTCAGCGTTTCTGGTACAAAAGTGTCTGATTCGAGTCGGTCAGGAATTCGCGGATTGTTGATGTTTTTTTCGAGTTCTCTGTTTTGTATTTTTGTTATTAAATATCAGGTTCAAGGGATTTTCACATCTGTTACATAAAACGTGTATGACTCTATAAACTTTGTTTCAAAATGTAAGTTTATTGGTTATAAATGTATGAGTTGAGTAAATACATTAACCCCTTATTATCACGTCAACTAATTTGACCCTGATGCGATACATACCAAAACTTTTTTGTGTGATACACGCTTATCTTTTTTTTCTGATATTGTCTTTAATATACGTGTTACATTTATTATGTGTAAAATAAAAAATACCAGGTCCCTACTAACCCTACTGACCCTATTTGTTTCTGTCCGACTTTTTTCGTTCCCGATCAATTTTATTCTTATCGATATTTTCAATCTCATATGTACTCATTTTCCAAACTTCCCCAGAATAGTTTGATCGCCTTACTGGGGTAATTTTCGTGAAAACAAGTTTTTCCCTGTATAGGTGTACAATTTCTCTTTTATAAAATCTGAAAAATACTTTGCAAAAATATTCTAAAAGTATGTAGCAATATACCTTTATCATTAGATCAGAGATTTTCTTTAATTTGTTCAAGATACCAAAATAATTGATCATTTCTACGGGACCTACGATCTCTCCACAGTCCTCTACTTCCAATGTTCATCAGTCGCTAATAATCAAATACTGTTGAGAGCGACACAAATAAAGAAAGAGCCTTGACCTTTGAGACAAGTGACTTTGTTACCACGTGTGTCAGAACGTTAGTAACAAGTAATTAACCTAGGTGCTAGTAACACGTGGTAATTACTTTTTTCTTTGTATTTTAAGTCATCATCAAACACTCTGTTTCTATTAGCGCGACAGAACTAGAATCAGGAAAGGCACACGCTGAGTTTGTCCGTCTGTCTGCCGATGAATACTTAGAATGTTCAGTACCGTTTCAGTACCACCTAGAAGAGCGTGATAAAGACATAAGTATACAAATAAGACATTTGTTTGAACATGAGACAATAAAATGACTGTATAACAGCTTTTTACGACCAGACATAACTGTATGTGCCAGAAGGTGCTCAGAGACGAGAACTACCAATATTATTTAGAATAAACGTTCTGGTCATGTTTACTATTACTGCTAATCTTAAGATTTGACTTGGAAGGAATGTCTTTCAGTATACATGTATTTACTACTTTTTAGCACATTGTTGATATGGTTGTATTATTGGTGTTTTAGATGTTGTTGCGGTCCATGTTGATAATGATGATTGTTGTTGATGATTATGATGATTATGTTTTTTGTTGTTGTTCATATTGTTGGCGTTGCCGTCTCTGTTGCTGTCTTATTTTTCAGCAGCTGTTGTTGTTTTGGTTATACATTTTGTAGATCAAACTTTTTAGTTTCCTTGTTTCATCAAACAAACGGCTCTAACATTGAAGTGGTCTCATATATAGTCGAGTTGAAATATAGAGGAAATCATGAAAAATAGTTGGTCGTGATAAAAAGTGGTATTAATACTGACGTGGTCGCTAAGTGGGATTTTATTTTGCTGTTAACATTTCGTTAAATGACATCAGAGTGATAATATTTTTCATTAGAACCAGATTTTAAGAGATATTTCATAATAACAAGACGGATTATTTCTTTAATTGACAATTAACCTCATACCGCGAGAAATTGTATGTTCCCTAGATTCTATCATTTCAATTACAGTTGAAAATGAAATTTAATACCGCAGTAATCAGTCTGTCGAAAACACTGATGAATTGGATGACAAGAATAATGGAATATAATTAATTCATAACGTAGAAAACAGACTTGAGGTCATTACAAGAATATAATTAAAAATGAAGAATTGTAAAAGAAATTTTAAGTACTTAATTTTGGACCTTTAAGAGTTTGTACAAATAAGATAAAAGTTGGTCGTCATTTTATTTACAATGCAACCTCTCCAGAGCGGCCTTCTCTTGAGCAACAACCTAAAAAATAGCCCACCAAATCTGTGCCTTCAAGCTAGTCTCCATGCATACTAATATTTATACCTTCAATCAAAGAAAATGTTTAAAAAACGGTATTACAGGACATAAAACGGTGAATAAATTGACTGAAGTCTTATTGTCAATATAATGCTATAGCTGAAAATAAGATAAAACCGTGTCACGTGACTAATAAACATAGATCACGTGACTAATAAACATAGATCACGTGACTAATAAACATGGATCGTTAAATGACTTCACGGGTAATTGTGAAGTGAGTATAATCTCTATAGTTCATGACCATATGAGTGATTTTATCAACTGACACAGCCGTAAAAATAAAACATGGCGAACATGTGTACGAGCAAATTTGTAAGATAAGGAGTTTTTTCCCAAATACAATGATCGATTTGAGAATGGTAGTATAAATGGGAAAAACTATATTGTCGTAACAACTGCTGTACATCATCTGTCTGTTGTAAATTGTAAAAGAATCTACGAAATTATGTCATTTTTACATATGTATTAGTTTCCTATAACTCAAAGCACGAAATAACGAAACTGAAGAAAAGAAAGCGAGACAGTGAGGAGTTTTCATTCTAACATTTTGCACCGCAATCGTTAAAATAATAACAAAAATGTGGAAAGAATATCGTAGTAGATTGAACGATAAAAATAGTTGTGGAATTATACAAAAGAAAGAAATATTAGTCATGTAAAGAGAGTCCAAGGTCCGAGTTTTATAAAACTCATAATTTTGAGTATTCTGAAATTCAATATTCTCAATGACAAGATTGTTAAAATTTCAAAAAGTATTCTAAGTTAATTAATCAATACATTTACATACTCGTGTAGTAGACATTTAATACAAATTGTGAAAAAAATACAAATAAAAGAGATTTGAACAGAAAGAATGATTTTAGGTTTTATAGTCCAGACTGACCATGTTTTATAACTTATAGTCCAGACTGACCATGTTTTATAACTTATAGTCCAGACTGACCATGTTTTATAACTTATAGTCCAGACTGACCATGTTTTATAACTTATAGTCCAGACTGGCCATGTTTTATAACTTATAGTCCAGACTGACCATGTTTTATAACTTATAGTCCAGACTGACCATGTTTTATAACTTATAGTCCAGATGCATATTTATTTATGTACCACAGGTGGAACACAGGATTTATTCTGTATGTACATTTATGTTTGTAATACATAAACAGTCGTACATCTGAGGTGAAATGGACACAGATTTATACAGAATGGGCCATTACTGACAAATATAACAATGTTTACCTTTGATTTATCATGTCGCATTTGCGCTATAATGTTACCAGATAGCAAAACATGCATACATTGTGACCATGTACAGTCAAACTTCAGCTTACCGTCCTGTCTTTTACACATTAGTTAATATGATAGACGAAATAAAACTCCAAATTTAAGCCAACATACAGTCAACCCTGTGAACAAAGACCACCCTTGGGAAAGACAAAATGTGGCTTTTATTGACAGATGACCTTTATTCAGAGGTCAGTTTGTTCTAAATAATCAGTGACATTTTTTAAAGAATGACTTTTATTCGCAGACCCAAATACAGTGCAACCCCTCCAGAACGGCCCTCTCTTGAGCAACAACCTCCCTTCAACAACAATATGATTTTCCTACTGTACGATTTAACCATTTATTTAACCTCTCTAGAGCAAGAACCTCTCAACAAAAACATAATTTTGCTTCTCACAAAGGGTGTTGCTTTGGAGAGGTTGCACAGTATGTTAGTTTTAATACGTAAAAAATATTAATCTCATACACATATAATGCTTAATTCGCCTACAGTTTTGTAGCTACGTCTTTCAAACAGGACCGTACAGTATCTTACCGTTAAATAGGTTTCAGGTATATGACACTGAAAATGAAACTTTCACACTAAACTTCTTTGTAACTTGTCTAAATATGATTATTTCATCAGATTCTGACGGTAAATCTTGATATGAAACAATTTAATCAGACATTCACGTGATGGACGACCGTCATCAATTACAGAAGAAATTATTACATTCTGATAAACATCAGGGGCCCAATGACTAACGACAAACTTGAAAAATGTTTTGTAGATTTTTTTCGGCACATTAATCTGATCCTCGTACAAATGGAACACGTCGTTTCCGTATCGTTACGGTTTCCTCGGATCGAGTTGGTCTTTATCCTGACAACAGTATTGTTTTAATATCTAATTTTATTTACTATCATTTAGGGGGTTTATGGTATCGTAAGGGACCAAGCAATCCTGGTCGCGATAGGTCATACCTTTTATGAAAATACGACAAAAATGTCGATTTTCCTCCGTAAGTGGCGAAGTTGCTGGCTCCTTATGGAAGGGTAAGTTAGTACTGGTTAGAATACAGTCCAGGAAAACTGGTTAGGTGAACCGGTCGACGTATATAACTGAAAATTTGTTGAAAAAACGGCGTTAAACCCCAGTGAAAAAAGGAACAATCGAACGTTATTGTCAGGTATTTCTCTAAAGACAATGTCATGAATGTTTCACTCATTACCATTTAATGCAATATGAATGATTTAATGACAAATTGATTTCATTTAATTGGTTAAGGAACAAAGTTTATCCAGTAAGAATACAGTGCATTTATAACATATATTAATATATTTTTATACATTTCACTTGCAAAATTTAATTACCTCAAACTTGTCTATTTATTGAAAACTGCATGCGACAAACAAGTCTCTATTTGTTACATGAAATAATTCGACAATTTTACCACCGCGTAAATCTAAAGTTTCTCACACGAGCTCGTCACTGTGATGTGTCATTAGATCGTTAAATAGTTTAAAATATAATGTTTCACGTGTTCATAAAATAACATTAATTCTTCAAATAGATCTAATTAAAAATAAGACATGAGTTCTGTCGTGTTGGTAGCTAGACTTTTGGACGTCATACGATGAAGTTGGCCATAGGGCTTAAAATTCACATTTGTTATGGTGTAAATACGGCATTCAAGACAAACTAACAGCTCAATCCGGGCGAATAATTAGTAACATGAACCATGTAGAAAATGGGTGTCAGTGAAATATACACATTTATCATAGGCCCGCTCGAATGGTTGAAAATCTCGAATGCAAATATAGACATTGTTATAAAACAAACAATTGTGGTTTAACAAAACAGAATCCTGTTGGTGTTTTATACAATACTCTCCGGTTACAGCTCGGGTCAGACCTCAATACCGGGTTATCATAAATCAAAATCTGTTTATTTCTGCCGGACCACCGACCTCTCCGCTTAATTCAATTAAACTTGTAACTAGACAAGCGACCAGCACAAATCGAGCAGAAAAGAACGTCCATGAATCAGATGCGAATATTTTGTTTGTGGACACTTTTTTGAAATGAAAAAAATGGATCACGTGACATGAACGGTCTTCTACATGTAATGGACGTTATCATATAATTAAATGATACGTAATAAAAGCGCTGTTCTAAGTGAGAAAGTTTCCTTTAATAAATTTAGAAATACTGTAAATACACAATAATATACTGATTCCAAATATGGCTTACAAATATTTTAAATGTTTTGACTTATAAGGTTATTATATAAGGTTATTTACGTCGCAAACATTAACTATAATGAACTTAACACATGAAATAAATTTTGAAAAAAATGGACAAGATGACATGTTTTACATCTGAGATATTAGATGATTGTATTCATGACAAATAAATTCATCTACAGCGGACTCGCATCAGCTCGAACCTTTTCATACCGTCAAATTCTAGTTCCAGATCTAGCAAAGCCAGTGTGTCCAAGGTTATAAAACTTGAGAACGGTCCCCGAGTTCAGATCTCAATTCCATTCTAAGGTATCATGGTTGAAAAGATAGAGCTGATTAATGTTTAAATACATATTCAGGTTGATTGTACTATCACAATAATGTATCAATAATATCATTATTGTCTGATCATAATTAACTGTGAATATTAAAAGACAAGATGTGAGAGTTGAGCTCAGTGACCGATCTCAAGTTTTATAACCTCAGACCCTGGACTGAGTTACCTTGATATTTGTAACATATTATTGTAATTGTCTATAGGATTATCATTTAGACCAAATTGTTATCAAGATAACAATTCTTAGCATGTTTAACTAATTTCCGTTGAATAGATGTTCATAATCAAGTATTGTTGTAACAATAAAACAATCAAATATTGTTAATTCCTCAATTACCATGAAGATATCACGCGTATTATGAGTAATTGCTAATTCCTTTATATTCTTTATTATATATGTAGAGGCCAAAAGAGGGATCTATAGGGACCGTGGGTTCTTAATGAAGGACAATTATCCCCTTAAACAGTTTTAAGGTGTAAACACGTTGATGTATGTGATGAGTATTTGTCACCATGGCAACTATAACAAAATTATATGAGAAAAAGGTGACGATTTTCGACTTGTAGTGGATGAGTTTTGTCACCATTAAATGTATTCTGTCCTTATGATAGATGTTTAAACCTGCTAGCGGAAGTTTCCTGGGTTCCTGCCTGGCTTCTAATGATCCTGATCCAGTGTCCAATTATACCACACAAAGATTGACGTGTGAGAATTTACGCAGATGTTCAAACTATCAGTTGCTCTCTTTGAGTTTTTTTCACATTTAAGATTGTTTAAAGCAGATTTTCTCTAATTGTTTATTGCTTAAAGAGAAAAGAACACATAAAACAATGTATTTTAATCGAGGGAGATACGTTTATTGTCAGGATCTTCGATCTTTAAGCAATTCTGAAGTATTTATTGTGAACACTTTGATAACAAACCAACCTAGAATAAATCCTGTGTACATCATGAATTCGTAAAAATGCGCATACTCCTTGTGTTCAATTCTAATTTCGTAAAACAAAATATGATATTTCCAAACTGCACTTATAGCGTAAAATTATATTAATTTTAAAATAGTGCAATGCTGTTTTGAAAATATTGGTTTGAAAATATAATGTAATAATAAATTATCATATGTATGGTAGTACGTGTATATAGTAATAGATTACTTTTCAGGAATTGTTGAATGAGGACATCCACATGTCCGAATACATAGCCATGAAGAGTTGCCGTTCTTGAGAGGAGATGAAAATGAAATCTGTGGTTGAAAACAAGACAGACAACTCTTGATAAAGATTGGCTATAACTAAACTTAATTGAACGGCGAAGTTTCTGGTATTTAGAGTAGTCACTCAAAGATCCGAGAATGTCACATAATGAAAATGATGTTTCAAAAGACGTCATTTTCAAATGATGATATCATCAACATTAACGATATGCAAATGAAAATAAAATTGATAAAACGCTTAACTCAGTGAAGTTTGTTCAAATTTGTGAAAGCTTTGATCTGCTACATGTCCAAATGACTCCGAAATCGAATTAACAACAAGGTCGATATTTTCCAAAGAAATTAAATGAAGTATACATGGTATTTTATCTATTAGAGGTACACTGGGTAATTAAACTGAAACATCTAAAATGTCGTAATAATTACGTCTTCAATTTAAAAAGAACCAATCCTTAAGACTGATGTCTTTAGAGTCAAACGGATGTAGCTGAAAGCAGAATAGGGGTCTGTAAATATATATCAGGGCTTAATTATAAACATTCAGTAACGAAAATGTGGGCTGAAGGTTCAACAAGAATGACAAAAGAAAACTCATTATTTGGACAAATATATCATTTTCTCGCTGCCTCTAGTTTTATCTCGTGTTTCTTTCGTGCGAAGTAACATCGTTACATAGCAATTTTAAAGTAATTATTTCTCTTGACATGAAAAAATGTTAACTTTTTAAAAAGAAAATGGAAAACGGCACACAATCTATGTTGATGTATTAATGCGAAAATCAAACTAAAGAAAGAAAAGTTTCATATATTTCTCAAATTCTAATGTTACATTAATTTGAATAGTACCCATGACAGCGAGGCGTCTTAAATTATTGTGATTCATTCTGGTAACTGATTTCACAAGCCAACACCGTGTCAAAAAACTTTTTACAAACAATTTACTGTAACGAATTATGTGTATATTACACATATATATCAACTATCTGTATTACTGTCCATTAAACCGTTCGATAGTGGAATTCTCCGGGTAACCGGTTAGTAAAGAAATCGATATCCCTACCATATGTACTTTAATTACTTATCGTCAAATCTCAATAAGAGATCGGTGTATCTAGGTGTTACCCGTGTGCTAACCCTCCCTGAGATGAGAGCACTTTCCTTGGTACTTATGCGACATTCATTTGACAATATTCATTATATAATGACGAAGAATTTAAAGAATACAATACTGTTTTCAATTCCACTCATTTTTCATAATTATAAACTAAATCTCCGAACTAAAGATATTGTCGAAAAAGAAAGTTTTGCTGACCCTGTATTTCCTGTAATGTTAGCGAAAACCAGTTACCAGAGTATGAAAGAAGCCATTGTGGGACGTTTTGTAGAAAAAAACAGGGAATCTAAGCTTACCAGCTGCAGAACTAGACACACTTATGTAAATAGTTTGTGGTAATACGAAGCTTACGTTCCGAGAAGTTTCCAAATCATGTTATGATACTTGTAATCAGTACTTAGTTTACATACTGACTGAAACAGAAATCTCTTATGGACGATATAAAATGGAAATAAGGTTTACTAAAAGTTCAGATAATTCCTTATGGAGAAATGTGATAAAAACCAGACAAGCGGATTTTTTTTATTACACAAATATGAATCTATAACACTGGTTCGTAAAATAAACTTTGTTCCTAAAATCAAAATTCGTAAAATATTTTCACATGGAAGTCACATATATCATTGATTTGGGTGAGTTATCATATTCAAACAAGTATGCGATAAACACTAAGTTTATTTTGTGCCAAGTATGCGTGCGCAATATGAATACATTTGATATCTTACTGGAGCTTTTTCTTCAATGTTTGTTTCTCTTTGTAGGACTTATTTCCTCCTCTCTGTACCCTTCAATATCCTATTTTTGAATGTCCACATTGTAATTGGTTCGGCAAATACCTTATAATGAGCAAACGTAGACATATTTTATTGCGTTTTTGACTAATCAGAATCTTAATTAAAGGAGACAGTTCCCTCAGTGCCTCAGTTGTTCACAGACCTGACACGGCTTGTATTATAGCTGTTATATTGTCATCCTTGTAGCAATTTACGAGTCACTCATCAAAAAATTAGATCAAATTCCGACTTCAGTAACTCCATAAAAAACTAATAACCTCGCGTACACCAGACTCTAAAATTACATCTCGTTGTGGGCATGACTTAAAAACCGAAAAGGAAACATTAAATGAACCAAGTATTCTCCGGAATTATTTTGCCCAACCAGCCCCCAGGACATGTCGGCTAAAATACGAAAATGGACGAGGATTTTGTACAAAGAAATTATTAATTAGGTTTCCATGGAGTCTGTCTGGCTTTTAAATGATTACTGTCCATCTATCTAATTTTTCTTCCCGAGATGATAAAATGATTATCTAGGAAGAAAATTGATAATTTCTTTCTGATATCATGAACTTGAATTATCCAAAATATGTAAATCTCTCCAGTCCACGGCAGGACAAAGTTTATTGTTGAGCCTTTGGAGACGAAGCTTCCAAAACTAAATCAGTTTCCATCGAACTGACAACATGCGTTGTTATCATTTATAAACACTGATAGGGGTTAGGAAAAACTCAAAGAATGACGGTTTATGTCAAACTTGTGGCACTATTACATGCAGAATCAGTGATGTGAGATACAAATGTGAACATGTGCATGAAATAATTCGTGTATCTTTTTTGTATGTCTAAGCGGGGACGATCAGTGTGCTTTGTAATATGTGCCGTCTACCCATACAGTATTTCAGCTATGCACGGCAGATATTCACCAAAAAGTGTACCCAATAGTCACCTGCCCCATCCCACAATTATTTATATAGCTTCAACATTCCCACATGGTGCACGAGTGTATATCAGAGGTGTGAGCTGAATGATCTTGTATTTTATACGTTCAGTCATATTGCAACGAAGGATCAAGTGTCTCACCTAAGTGAGGAAACTCGCGACCTCTCTACCGTTCGTCCAGCACTTGCCAAAGGTACGAACATCCTCTTCCGTGACTGTGGTACTGTGGAAATTCTTGGGTACAAAAATAGAGAATTAACGACAGAAACATATACGAATGTCTGTGGATGAAATAACTTGGGTATATCTTACAGTACAATTCTGTTGGTTATGTAATCAACATTGATGTTTGTTGTTGTTTATAGCGAGATATCACGAAAGATATGTGTCGGTTAAACATGTTTTATTTTTGTAAGGCATTCTCCAGAAATTTCCTTTTTCGCGAAAATGTTTTAGGAACTTTTTACGGCGCTAAGACGAGTGATGGGTTTGCCAATATACAGAAAACATTTGGTTTCATAATGTTGGATTATCATACAAACTTGTGACGCATTCTCCTCAGGATTTGTGTATAATTAATTAATATGTTCAGTGTGAAGTATGTATTATATGGTATGCCTGATTCACAAGACTCGGCTTTCATACACAGGCATTTGGTTAGGAAAATACAAGAAGATTCACAAAGCGTTAGATGTCGCTAAGCAAAAAAGATGTATTTTTTCCAATGATTCAAGTGTGCGATATTTTACACAAGTACCGATTTCAAATTATATAGGAGCCATAGAAACCATTACATTTCTGTGTAAAACAGACTTTGAAAAGAAACATTGTACTTAATTTAAATAAATATGTCGCTGTTTTTGTTTTTTATATTGTCTGGAAGTTACATGACTATTTGGAAGTAGGACATACGCATGTAAATGTAGCAATTCCAAAAATAAATTTAAATTCCGATTTGTATTTTTATCTATCTGTCGAGTTGGAACCGTACGCGGATATTGTAACAGTAATAATTGAGACACTTGTATCCGAGCTTGAAGAAGCCAACCATGCTAAAATAGAAAATTCTATGGTTTCATTGCAAACTATAGAAAACCACTAAAATCAAAACTTTGAAACCAAAATAATTTTCCCAGAGGCGATATTGTATGTAAATTAATTTTCCCAGAGGCGATATTGTATGTTAAAGAAAATGGAATTTTATTTGTAGTTTTAGAAAATGCGAATGATAAAATTACAGTATTGATTAAAATTAATAAAATGAAAAAATAAAAATTATGATATTGGTCAGTTCTTAAGAAAACACTTTCATCAAAGTAAAATCTGCTATTTGACGATTTTATTTGATGTGAAAATGTATTAAATGTTCGACTATCGTTTCAGCTGCGTGGACTGGACTTCTTCAACAACAAACGAACCTTGACGCTATAAGAGATGGCCGCATCAGGACGGAGCAATATTTAACTCGTGGTTAATCTACAATTTTCTACACGAATGCAGTTTTTCAAAGCTCCATAGAAAATAATTTTCCGCTTCATAGAGTAATATCTGCTGAACTGTACATTTGGCGACACGTCGAGTGTTTTTCATTATTGGCCATCTAAAGGCAGAGATACCCAGAGGGAGTTACGACTAAAGCAACTTGAGTGGGGATTGGGGCACGTCAACAATTCCGCGGATTAAGACAAGCTTAATCATTTGACTTTTTGTCCACGAGACGCATTTTGGATGCATATCTAATCAGAGCGCTTGTTCGCCTGTCAATTTTGAGACTGTAAAACACACAGACTTGAATGTAATGTTGTTAAAAAGGCAATAAATAAATTCTTCCTTTTTTCCACCTCGACGATTAATTCTGTTTTATTCGGTCCAGTCGTTAGTTAGAAGTTTTACGTGAGAAATGGACCTTTGCATTGAATTTTTTTAAAGGCAACCGCCCGCATCGCCTGTTCTATCAAATTTTTAAAAGTCACCTGGGTGATCTTCCTTTAAATTAAAACATTGATTCAGTGAACATTAATATATAAATTTCTTTTCATTTTTTATGATTAAAGTGGTGTGGTCTACATACGAGCACCAAACGCGTGACATTCTTGTTTATAAATTACTGACCAAGTTTCTGTGATAAATCAACCTTATCATTTTATGGCTTAGATTTGTCTTTTTATAAGATGGTTAAAAGACCTTCGTGGAAACTTTGATGGGAGTTCATGCATTTGAGTTTTATTATCATTAACTTAGAACAAAATCTAAGCATTTGATTGGTGGGTTTCTCAGCTTAGTCTCAAAATCATCCAATGAAAATGTTTCATTCTGTGACTGGTTTCCAGACAGTTCTATTAATTTTGAACGGAAGAGAGCACGGCTATATTTACAATATCCTGAGTCTAAACTCAAACTCTGAATTGTAATTGGTTTAAGCCCGTTCATGTTTTTCCTCTAACATTGCAAGCAAATCTTTGTATTGTGTTATATTCGTGAGCTACTATTGAAAAATGTTCAGTGTCTGTGACAGTCGGCCATTATTGAAAATAAGATGTACAGGGCTCATTTGAACGATGTTAAATGATAGCTCGAAATTCCGTGCAATATAACAATATAATGGAAGATATTACGAATCCAATGCAAATGCTAATTATTGCCTCGTATATTTATGTCCTTATAATGACTATAAAACGGTCATTTATGGATTTATATCCCAGCAACTACATTTAATCTCTACCCAAATCCCAGTTGGTCATGAGTAATTTTACAAGATGAAAAGAACATCAAATGACTAATTGATTAGACTTAAACATGCATATAAGACAAGCCGAGTCGTATTTAATCCAGGAAATTATTATTTAGTGATTTAATCATCACAGTGGTCAATTTATTTTTCTTTTATGTTCGAGCTTCGCTAATTAATTTATTCATTAGCTAATTACTAGAATGGACAACATAATTATATACACATTATATGCATATAATCATTTTAGTATTTTAGTATGAAAAGACACACTTGATTCAAGATTTGTAAAAAAAAATATTAAGCCGAGTGGGTCGAAATAAAATATGGAAAAATTAGTGAATGATAATGAAATGAATAAAAAGAAATGAATAAAACAGAATGGAATAGAATTAAATTGGGTTCAATAAAATAAATGATTATACTACAGTCTGTGTCTTTTTTCTTATAAGAGATATTTACATAAGACACCTGTTTATCAAATTCTATGTAAGACTCATTTATACATGAAATTATTATAAATAAAAATAAAATATTCATTAGACTGTAAATATCTAATGCAAGTACACGCGTTAGGGAAAAATGAAATCAGTAATGATGAGTTTTCAATGGATTCCTGTGTTTATTAAATTCTGTGAAAATGTTGGATATCAAACGTATTTAAAAACTGTTTTATTCTGTTCTGTACAGCCCTGATCAGTTCAGTTCTGTTCAATTCTGTTCAGTTCTATTCTATTCCATACTGTCCTGTACTGTAAACCATTAAAGTGAATGTTATCCAATCGACCACCTGCATACATTAACACAGTAACTGATGAAATAAAACCAAGAATGTCACGTGGTACATACGAGATCTTGAGACATTGTAAATATACGTTTCTCTGTGCAGTTTATATTTTATCTTTCACTCATCAAACTTAGTTTAAATGATTCACGAGTCCCCGACAAAAAGATTTAAACAGAAGTTCATAATGTCAATGAGTTTTACAAAGATAAGATAACCTTTGATACAGTTTAGACAATTTCAGTTCGATTCATTCGGCTTCTTTGCCTTTAAACGGTTTGTTAATGAGATTTTTCGACAAGTGCACATAGACAGTCTGTGTCTCATTGCAGTAAATTATGTCAAACACGACACCACGTCTCTCTTTCAAGTAAAATTAAATTAAGTTTGGACTTATGACATAATATTATCAATGTAACGATCGGTTTGTGCCACAGCAGGCGAAGATTAATGTGAATTTAATCCTTTTTTTGACAGGAGAGCTTTTTGGCGTAATAGCGGCATTTTCTTAAATAATGCATTTTGCGCATGTGGTTAAACATTTCATCTGTAATTACGTGTTGCTTATAAATAAATATTTTTGGCTAATATTGATATAATAATAAAATATTTATTTTCTCTCGTGATTAATTATGCCGCTCAACTGAAGTACAACCCTGGGCTTTGTTCTGTTTTGAAACGAAATATTTGACACTTTGTAATTGATATCCAATCATTTGCAAAGCACCATAAATGTATATTTGTATTAGGTAAAAAAACGAAAATATCTTATTCCAATGAAGCCTTAATGATACGCTAAACAATTATACTTAAATGATATGAGGAAATTTAACCATTTATCGATTATTTACGAATTGTCAATATAAAATTCAAGATCAAGTGGTTAAGTGTCATAATATTGTAATAATCATTAGATATATGACAGTAGGTCAATACTAGCGCAGCGAATATTTCACAAAATGCAGTCAAACCTTTAAATAAAGACCACTAAATATATTACATGACCTTTACGCACGGTTGACCTTCATTCGGGGACAAAAGGTTCATAATATCAATACATAACATGAAAAAACTGGACTTTATGAGCTTTGTGTTTATAATTGTTTTGTGTGTAATTCAGGTCAAATATCTTTGCACGTAATTCATGATTTCCTTATTTTTTTTGTGTTTTATCGCGGGAAGATGTCATAGATATAGATATCCGTGTTTTTCGAGAGAAAAATCAAAATAAAAAGGTAGTGAATGGGAAAACTTGTTATGAAAACTACGTCACATATTGTGTACTTCACAGACAGGTTGCCGTTAGCTCAGGTTTGGCTGTAATCCTATACGAACTATAAAGTGACATCTTTAAGCATTTTCACTTCAACGGAATAAGAATTGCCCCAGTATGTATTTTACTTTCAATATTATATCAATCAATTTTAATTCGTACACAATAAAAGTATAACAACAAATCTAATTGATAATTACTGATAAATTAATATGTTTCAAAGTTTTTAATTTTTTGGTTAATTATAAGTTTGATTTTTTTAATCATATTGTTTATGTATTTATATTATTTTATATATGTGATTACATCTTTTTGATTTATAGTGTTAATTACCGCCAATTTGCGTATTTGGCGACAATCATGTGTTCATGTTTAGTCAGTTAATATAGTACAAGAATGATACAGTCAAACCTGTGAACAAAGACCACCCTTGGGAAAGACAAAATGTCGCCTATATTGGCAGGTGGCCTTCATTCGGAGGTCAGTTTGTCCTAAATAATCAGTGACGGTGCTTCAAAGAATGGCCTTTATTCACAGAGTGGTCTGCAGGTTTGACTGTATTTCTCGCGTAGATCCGGACAGTAATGTTTGGTAATTCAGAAGCAGTGACTTGGTTCTATAGACGATACTGTTTGACTGAAACAATGATAAAAAACTCTTTGATACCCTGTATAAACATACAGCATAGCTTAACATCTCTAAAATAGGGTTCTTTTACTCCCAAAGAAATTTTACCAGTAACGGAAACGCACGTATCTATGAACCATGATTTATAGAATTATAGCCCACAACTATTACGTGTCATTCTTACCCACTGACTCAGTATGTAATACTATTTTATTTAAAAATAGTTTCAAAATGCAACTAACAGAAAAACTCGCTACTAAGACCAGTGAAAACTGGTCTACCTATCGAGGTGGTCAATTATCAGTTGCGTTTGTTGAACATTGGTGCGGAAATGAGCGGTTTTTATACTGAGACGGACAAAATTTTGAAGTGGTTTTTAAGCTAAGTCTACCTGTACACTTCTATGTAGCATATATTGGACGTAATGTACGTTTCAACAGAATAAATTCATATTTAATAAAGGTGTCTTCATTTCAATTAATCATTCTATCATCTGACGGTTCTGTGAATGTTATCCGTATTCGTTGTTCAATATTTAAACAATTTTGTAACACTGTACGAAGTACGTAAATAGTACAATATCTCAAAAGTGATAGAAGTTTTGTATTTTCTGATCATCAAAGGATTAGCATGGCTCATATTTCCCGAATACCCTATTTGTGTTAACTCTCCCAAGAGACATCCGATTTTATCAGACTGTGGCCCCTTTCATAAACATCGGTTATTGAAAAATAAAGAAACCCGATATAAGGACAGACTGTGATAAATTTTGTTAATAACTAACCATTAACTGCTAATTATGTGCTAGTTAAGGACACGGGACTATTTTGGGATAGGAGTGAATAGTAGTTTCAAAAATTATCAAGAAGGTCTACAAAGACAGTATGTCTCTTTCACCGAATAATTTGTTTTGCTATATCGACTTGAATTACAATATCCGACTAATTTAATTATGAACATACAGCATTTTGGATGAAACGTTTTTTTTTCTTTTAAGTTTCGTAAAAACTTTGATCTCAGTAAAAGCAAAGTTGTGATTTTTTCATGTTTGGATAAAGTTTGTTTAAATAAAAAGATAAAATAGTTTCAAGAATATTATTAATGTCCGTAGGAATTACTTGAGCATTCATTAGAATGTGTTATGAATCATTGTGGTCGCTCACTGTTCCTGCCCGAGATCGAGTCATCCTAACTTTGTTTTTTGATAAAAATGCTGAAGCTGAAATGCAGTCAAACAAGATAAACAGCCTCCTGCGAATAGCGACCATTCATGATTAACGTGTCCACTTTTGTTACGTGTTTATTTATTAAATACAGTCAAACCTGTGAACAAAGGCCATCATTGGGAAAGACAAAATGTGGTCTTTATTGACGGGTGGTTTTTATTCGGAGGTCATTTTGTTCTAAATAATCAGTGACGGATTTTCAAAGTATGGCGTTTATTCACAGGGTGGTCTTTATTCAGAGGTGGCTGCAAACACAGGTTTGACTTTACAGAGAAATTCAATGTTCCTAATGGTTTTCGAGTGTCGTCAAAATGTCTCCTCTAGACTCTGGACGGTTGGATTTATAGATTTTTGACTTTGCTGGTCATTGTTATATGGAAAATATTTGACTGTGACCTGAATATGACGGTTTATTGTTGTACTTAGGGTGTATTTTGTCCACCCAACCATAAGTAATGACTGCGTGTTTTTTGCACGGCTGTTAATATATCACTAACATAAAACATGAACTATATTGATCTTTTTCAATAAAATGCATCCATAAATTCAGGTTAATTGAAAACCATAACGACCGGGTTTCATAGATATGATTATTAAAAAATGACGCACCAACATAAATTGATCATAAACTATAGACATCAAATGGGGAACTCGGCTGCTCTCTGTCTCACACACAGTCAATTGAAAAACTTTTCTGTGTTTTATGGTCCATTTTTGAAATAGTATACGGTGTACAAAAAAGTCAGTTGTCACAATTTGGTCGTAAAATTGAGCGTTTGTGAAAACACAGTGTGTTGCCGGTTTTTATTTAATGCTTGTTAATAAAGCGAAAAGAAAGGACATTGTCACACAGTATGGAAAGTTTAACAATTCATTTTGTTACCTGGAGTATTAACCAGCTTTAAATAGTTCGGTTTTGAGCATTAATCACATATCTAAGGCGTTTACGAAACGAAAATTGCTTCGCAATACTGCATACTTATTTCAGCTAGGATTTAAGTCAAAAAACGGAGTAAAAATTTTCAATAAACTTCCGCCACAACGTATAATTAGAACACTGATATGGACGGAGAGTTCATTTAGACAAAGTAATTCACCTGTTCACGAAAGTCAACACATGTCGCCAATGTGCATCTCAGAACTTTGTTTTTGTATGTTGAAAATCTCAATAATTATGCTCTTCTTTACCGGATGGGTCGTGAATATCTTCTAAAGTGCTGAATTTTGAAAGATTTTATTTCAATCATTCATTGCAATATTATACAGAAAATTGATGAAATTTCTAATTTGAAGTAATTTAACCAAACTGCTGGGAACGAATACATTTTATACAAGTGTATCTTATTTTGTCCTTTGTAGAAAAACATCTTGAGAATTGCCATGAAAAACATGCAAAATTTTCTGCGTTTGATTAAGGTTTGACGCAAATGGACAAATTACGAATTTTGTATTTTTATATCATTTTTTCGTCTTACCTCTCAGTCATTTGCATTTTTTCTTTGTACATATTTTATTTCATCGACACATGAGTTTTTTTTCATTCACAGACTTTATACAGACAACAATGCGCTTTCTCTTCAATTAAGACGATTGTTTGCTTCAAATATGTTGTATATAAAGTCATCGGCTTCTTGTGGTTAATATAAACTTCAATAACATATTGAAATATCGATAAACAATGCGACGAAATGAGATAAATAATATATTCCTAAGATATTTAAATCAACGAATTACACGAACGATAGACATTTGTTCATAAAAATATTGATTACATTATTTCCAGGCAATATGTTATTTTTATCCTTCGCTGTTACTGCATTAAACATGAAAAAAAAACATCAAGAGGACCAATTAAATGATTAATTTCAAGGGAGGTAAGCCATGGGGAATAAATTGTAATAAGCATATCTTTGTTGTCTCCCTTTATTTGTAAGAACACGTATTTGAATCAAAGAGAGCGTAAGATGATACGTTAAGTCATGTAATATTTTGATGCTGACGTAAATATAAGGGTCGTCTATGATGTTAGCGAGTTAGTTATATTGAACAAAAAAAGTACGCATGCGCACTTATTTACAGAGTACACGTGACTAATCTGCACGAGTTTTTGTACCGCTACGCCACATCCATTTTTTTTCATTTATTATGTTACAAACTATAAATGTATATCAAATATAAGAAACGTAACAGTTAAAACTCGTTCCTTGTGTATCTACCCACGTTTCCCGTGCTCTGATAGTGAGCACAGGCGACAATATGCGCCTAATGTGTTCTACATGCGAGTTTTGACACATGTTTAAAGTGTGTAGTCTTCGACACGTACCCAACATAGGGACAGTGTTTGATATTAGAGTTTATTTTATATTCAGGACTAACTTGTGTTTTCAGGACTCTATATAGCTAGCTTAGTGTATTGTTATAACCTGTAACTTCACAGATATTCAGGATTCCAGGATTTCGTCGTTGGAGCCGAACATTAAAACTGAAATGTGTGAGTTATTTATTTATTTATTTATTTATTTATTTATTTATTTATTTATTTATTTATTGTTGAACAATTTTTCATTTAAGTGAAAACAATGCATTATATATTCATTCATTGTTGGTTGAGTGTATATGTGTGAAGTTACATTGTCTAGTTTATTTAAAATAGTTATTTTACGTATTGTTTATGTAAATACCTTGATTTAATTGCTATTCAAATACTTGTCATAGATTTTCATTGGTATGCCCCATATTTAAACCCATAGGTTTTTGAGTTTTAAAAGTAAAGTTTATCATCTCGTCACACGTTTATAACACGTTGCACATATAACCCGTGCATTCATTAACTTTCACTGAGTCCTCACTCGGTGTTATTGTGTTTTACTTGAAGTGTTAGTACAGAGCAACCTCTCCAAAGTAACACTCTTCAGGAGAAGCAAAATTATGTTGTTGTTGAGAGGTTGTTGCTCTAGAGAGGTTCAATTAATCTTTAAATCGTAAAGTAGAAAAAATCATGTTGTTGTTGAAGAGAGGTTGTTGCTGAAGAGAAGACCGCTCTGGAGAGGTTGCACCCTACATCTCTTTATCTAGACTTTAATTTTGATTTATGTATGTGTATGTATATGTTTGATAATTTTACAGGGTAAATCATGTTAACCATTGCTGGATTCTAGTTGCTTACGTTTACAATTTAGATCTGCTTGGAAAAATATTCATATTATCATTACCTATGAACATTTTATTAGTTTGTTCGTAAATTATCGCTTATTTACAGAATTAATCTCATACATGGGAATAAGCTTGTTAAAACTTGAGTAGGATGTTAACATGCATTAATTCAGTGTAATACAAAGGTACTACATTGAACTTCTAAAACACGTGACGCATCGATTGCGTTTTAGCAGTTTTTGTAAAATTTTACTAGTAATAGAATACTAGTAATGTTTACAAAACAGATTTTTAACAAAACGACATTAATTTGCGAATTCTGCAAATCTGTGATCGAAAAATAATTCGTTTATTGCGTAGCCGAGTATCTGTATATTTTATATTATTTATTGATTGAAATACCACTATCTTAATATTAAACGGAAGTTGGTACTGCGCGTGCACAATGGTAATAGAATTTGACAAGATACGGTACTTACCTCCCCTTATCATGAGAGAGTGTAACTGGTAACCTGCGCTTCGTTAATCAGAGTACCAATAGTCCAATATACATGTAGTAAAAATTAAATGGGAACTATTTTATTCATAAATTGTTTAATTAACAATTTATTCGATGAGAATTTTCTCTGACGGATGAAAGAGAAAAAATGAAAGATTGTTTCATAATTTTATTGCTTTTGGCATGTAAGAAATCAGGCATTGATAACTGTGGAACATTACAAATACATCATGAAAAACAAAGCACATTTAAATAAATAATATATAATGTGTACTTGTTATATACAATCACACTTATCATGTAATGTGACGGTTTACGTTTGGTAAAATGTTAATTAATTGTTATATAATTAAATATATTATATTCATACTATAAGCACTATGAGCAAGTACTGTTTTAATATATACAAATTTTGTACAATAAATATTTTATGACGTATACATGAGTGAGACAGTGGACTAGATTTCTGTTTTAAACAAAAATATATGTACAACAAGTTTGTAACTTTGACATAATTATACAACAAAAACAAAATACAAACTTCACTAGCTGAGTAGCTTAAAAGTTAAATAATAAAATAATGTAATTAATAAACAATGTTTAACAAAGTAGGCCACATGTTTAGGCTAATTAAAAGTACACTGTGAAAGGTTAAATTAACAATTTACAGTTATTATAAGACTTTTAGAGACCTTTCAAAAAAAATTCATAGATGTAGGTTTATGTATTGCTGGTTAAAATAAGAACTGTATACTACAAGTCAAGGGTTACGAATTATTTTCACATATCCTTGATATACCAATTCCATTTTGTATATATATATGACATGGTTTTAATGGTAAAAAAGTGACAAAATTATCTAATAACAACTTGGACTACAATGCAAGCTGAGCTTCATTTACACAAAGCAAGAAACAATACTGACAGACCAGTGTCAAAGTTTACTCTTCAGAATTGTTCCGTTTTACTCCACAATAAAACGTGTTTTGTTCAAATTTTACGTACTGAATTCAGATTAAGGAATAGAAAAAAATACGAAAAAAATATCCCGACAATTCAGTTGTTATAGTTACCAGATACGCAATATTTTCTAATTAAATGATGTTATGATGTTATATTTCCATAGGGATAGTCTGGTAGAACATGTATGTAGATATGAATAAATATACAGTACACGTTTTTAATACAAACTCTAATAAGTTTTTTTCTACCCAAAGTGGGTAAACGTTGCCATAAAACCGACTTTAGATCCACCTTGCACGAAATCTGATCATCCGTATATAGGATGAGATAACTGCTGGTAAAGTGTTTGATCGTCGGCTTCAGGCAAAACCTCGAGAATTCCCTTCAAGGGCAAGTAATCCGCACATTGAACAAGTCAATCCTCATGAACATGACTGTTTTGGTTATCTCCCTTTAACCGTAGCTTTTCTTCAACAGAAATATCGGTTTTAAACTAGGAATCTACGGGTTTCTTTCTCATCGAAAGACGTCGGAGAACTTTTCCCTTCCTTATTTCATTCACGATGTTGTCTACTATCTTCCTGTCTTGTGGAGCTTTTGCATTATTGGAAGGCTTTTCACCTAAAAACCAAAAAATGGTACATTTAAAGCTTGTTTTCAATAAGGTGATAGAAACATGATTCTGAGTGATTACCTATATTTATTTTTATTGATGATAATATTTATATAAATGGGACTTTGTTAAACTAAGGCTATACTTACTTCGTCTTTTTTCGGCTAATTCCGCCTGAGTTCGTCTTCTAAGTTCAGCCTTTTCAGCACTTATTCTCCATGATTCAAGTTCTTGTTCGCATGTCCTAACTTTTTCACAGAAGTCTTTAAACGACTCCAGGAATTCATCGACGTTAAATGATTTCTCATTTTCACAGTAATGTATTGCTAGTTTGCTTGAAAGTTTCTTGACTCGATCAATAGCTTCAGTGATATCTTCAATGTCTTTTTCAGCTTCCTGAAATTGGAGAATTATTTTTCTGAGATTAACAAAAAATAACATAACAATGCAATTCTTATGAAAAGTGTTATGACTTCATTTCTCTCAACATAAAGTTACTGTGTAAAACAATACGCCATATCATCAACTGATCTTTCATGTAAATACAGGAAAATTTAACGAAACAACCACCACTTGATATAACGACCACTTATTTTCGGACCAGTTTTCAACAACTCCCCTACAATTCAACTTAACAATGAGACCACCTCATTATTACAACTGATTTTATGGGTCCTGAAGGTGGTCTCATTATCGAGGTTTTACTGTAGTACGAAATTCGGATACACAATCTGTGAGTTAAATGGATATAACAGTAGTATGAAAACAAATGAACGCTTCACTTCAACATTAAGAGCACTTACATCAATGAAAGATGAAAACTGGGTTTTAACTTCTTCCTCTCCATGTTCAAGCTGACCTTTAAGACGAAGTACTGACGCTTTAAGTGTATCAAACTCTCCAATCATACCGTCTAGGGTAAACCTAAAATGAAAAAAAATAATGAAATTAATATTAAATACTTCGACTTTTTCGTACGAATTGCCAAGTCTAGTTTTATATAAAAACCAAACAAAAAGGGGACACTAATCACTGGACAAAATACAAAATATGACTTCTAAACTTGAAGACAATAACATGAATTTAATGAACAAATTTCTAATGCAGTTAAAATAAAAAAATAACTGTAAAGGCATGAGAATGAAGGTTTCAATTCATTTAAAAGACAGAAAGTAAACGAAATACACGTGAGAAAACACTTGCGAACTTTTGCCCTTCCGGAATGATATATGGGCTATTTAAGCTATGGCTATTTCACAATCCATAGTTCAGTTCATCAAAGAAATGACGTTTATCCTGCTTACTATCATTCCACAGCAAATTAATATCAGCTAATTGAACTAATCAACTTATTGCTCACTAATAGCTAACTGATAAGTATCATACGACTGGTGTTAGAAACACATTCAGTAATTGCTGAGTAATTTACCTGGCGGATTTTTGAAGAGGCACCAAGAGTTCACTGACAAAATTTAAGGCATCTTTATTTTTCTTGTGTATTTCCTCTATGATGTGGTGAAGTAACGTCATTTTCCCGTTATTGGATTTAGTCATGAGCAATTTGTTCAGTGAACTGATTCGAAAACCGACTGCCCCTCCTGAACTGCTGCCCTGTAATATAAAATATCAAATATACTGATGTAACAATTATGCAATGGTGTTGTCAGTAAAATGTATATAGAATTGGAGCTTCGTACCAGAAATGTCCACATTGGATTCTTATCTCTACGTTTTTAAGAGTGGAAACATTATAACATCCATTGAGAACAACATGTTTATGAAAAGCACTTGTTACACCCATAATTGATGTTCTTACTGAACCATAATTCATCAAGTGTTACAATGGATACCAATGGTTAAACGAAAGTCAAGCGAAAATGAAAAAAAAAGGTTTTAAATACAACACGGAATACAGTAAAACCTTATTCAGTGACCATCAGATCATCACATTGTAACGACAACATTTGGACCATCTTTCAATGCTTGTGTTTCCTCTTCATTTCAAACGATTAATAAGACCATCTCAATATTAACATATTAATATATTTCTCGTCGTACAAAATGTGGTATTTATCTCTAGGTTTTACTGTATATGAGTTTAATAAGTCTGTAAGATTACTGTTGGTATTCTTACCTTGTTCAGGAAGTTCCCAGCATGTAGAACATATCTTAGAAAAACTTTGAGAGATTCGTTGTCCATCAACATGCGGCACACTGACGTCATCACCTGCAAGTTCGGGCGTACAGACCCGAGTTGGGAATTGTAGTCCCCGGTCAGTAACATAAGTTCAATCCGAAGTTTGTAATCAGGCACGTGTATAAGTTGATGAAAAAATTGTTCTGCATTTCCAAGTTTTTCTACTTCGCCTTCATAACCTTGTAGCATTTCAACCTGGAATACATTAACCACACATTAAACGGGAATGTAACACGCCTGGTACACTGAATCAACTTGAAGAAGATGTTCAGAATTTGGAAGATGATTTGTAGACGACTAAATCTACATTTATATGATTATTGCAACACAAACGATACAAGGTCAATTTGAGACTTTACAAAATAATTTGAACGAATTTGAACTGTACTATAGAAATTCTCCGTGAAATGTGTCTTTATTTTGATTGCTACTTTAAGCCATTCATCTGTCTTAAAATCACATATCTAACAAAGTCAATGTATATGGCTGTATAACAAAACATGAATGTCTTATGCAATAATGAAAACCACGAAATCATTTCTGAATTACATGTTAGGAACATGTGTTTAGTTCCCTACCTCATCTTGTCCGGGTAGAAGTTTAAGCAATCCTTTAAGTTTTTCCACTCCAAGTCCTCTGGCGTCACCAGCCTTAATTAGTTCCATGATAACCCCATTAGGTTTTCTGAACTGTTTAAGGAATATGTTAACATTCATGCTCTTTTTGGGGTCCAGCAATGTCACCTTGAAAGAAGATAAAACAGTAAGAATACATTTTATCCCATCATATAATAATTAGAGTACAATAAATGCTGCGGAAAAGATTTCCATATTTTATACTCATTGTACTCATGAACAAACGTTTTCTTTTACTATTTCTTACTCGGAACATTAATCCAAATTATGCTAAAAAACTGAGTGTAATAAGTAGTTATAACTCTTTGGATATTTTATTCATTATTTTGAGTAGTGTTTAAGCAAAGGCTGTGTTTCAATGACTGGAAAAATATTTACCTCGGTGTTATGTCCGGAGTTTCTTCTTGTTAAACTACTTTCATTGTCGACTGCCAAATTTGGTTTTGGCTCAATTTCTTTCTGAGCAAACATGTCCTCAAATGTACTGTAATCTACATCAACTTTGTCTTCCATGTTAAGTACATCATTCCAAACGCTTTCTGCAAAAGTATTTAAATATAAAACAAAATTCATATACAGCAGTTTCAAGAAATAAGACGACTGCAGCTCTTTCTATTATTTTCTTGAACAATTTGTTGTAACTGAATTGTTCACTGATGTTTTTTTTCTGCGCCAAAAGGGAAATGTTATAAACATAGTCAATAAGTCTAACTTACTTTTAAACGAAAACATAGGAATCTTGTTCCATGCCAATGTCTTCATTTTCTTTGATGGTCTTGGTGTTTCAATAGGTTTTGGTTGTGGCTCAGCAGGAACAGCGGGAGCGCCACCTGGTGGCGGAGGTGCACCAGGTACTCCGGGTGGTGGCGGCGGAGGAGGTGCTCCAGGAACTCCAGGTGCTGGTGGCGGTGGTGGTGGCCCAGGAACACCAGGAGCAGGTGGTGGAGGGGGAGGGCATGGTACGCCGGGGGCAGGTGGCGCTGGAGGAGGTGGTGGTGGTGGTTGAACACCTGGTGGTGGCGGTGGTGGTGGCGGAGGAGGTGGTGGTGCACCTGCCGCTTTAGATGTATCAGTCTGTGTGTTTGAATTAGCATCAACATCTTTATCTAGGGTAATGTCAGTTTGAGTGTCTTGGTCCTTAATGGAAATCTGTCGTTCTTGGAACTTCTGTAAACCTTTGGCATGGTCCTTGAATGTGTCGGTATTGACAGCTTCTTGCACTAAACGTTCAACTAGATTCCATGCAGTTTCGCTGTAATTAGAACACAGTGTCTGTAAGTGATTAAGTGCTCTGATACTATAAGCATTGAAGCGTAGAATTCTAAAAAAATTGCACGATTCAATACTATTCTTTCATATTAATTTGAGATTTTGTTTGATAATTATTATACAAAAATTTATCAAAACATTCGCGTGAGAAAAGCAATAAAAGGGACAACTACCAGCAAAATCTACTTGTACTAGATATTTCAGTAACATCAAAGTTACTGTTTTATATGTATATAAATGTGTTAGAAGGTACAAATACTTCGTGCTTTAATACCTTTGTGAACACTGCGACTCAATCTGAAGTAAGCCGTGTAATATACCTAGGAATGGTGCATTCAAAGGTGTCCCATCTACCTGGAATAGAAAGTAGAGAATGTGATCAATTATGATTATTGTCCAAAACAAAACTGTGGGCTTTATTGTAAAAATACTGCACTTAAAATAATAAGACACGAATGTTTTATTTGAAAACAATAATATGGACCATAAAAAGGCGACCATCAAGTGTCTCGACTTTGCTTAAAATGTGCAGTATGTCACAACCAGAGTTTTCAATTCGTTTAAGTGTTTGATTACTCAGTGAAAAGGCTAAACTTGATAAACGTAACTAAAAGTGTTCATACCTTTTTATGAATGGAAGTGAAAACAGAAAGAGGATCGTTGAGGTTCACTTTTCCAGATTTGGAATCTTCAAGAGCTTCTGTGTCCGCTTTTAATTCCTCTTCAAAAACATCACATTGTACTTGTAATATCTCGTCATCTTCGCATCTAAGACAATTGATTGTGTCTAACAAATCCAGAGCTACGATATAAACATAATGTTATATTTACAAGTACTCGCAGTATCTCTTATCAATTGTATGTTGGTAAGAAAAGAGACATGTACACGTATTTGGTAAAGTCTGGATAATCCACCTGTGATTTTAAGAATATATAAATAAATACAATACGAGTGTTATACCATCACTCTGTTTTAGTTTTAATAGCTTTTTCCAGTTTGATGACAAAACCGTACTTGATTCGTTATTTGTTGTTTTTCTTTGTCTGACCCAGCAGTTACCTAATTTCCATCACAGTTAAGAGTTGAACACAACATTAGAGACACTTATTTCAGTAAACTCTAAAGAATAATCAAGAATCCAATTCTTTGCAATGAAAGTTGTTCAAGAAAGTCAAAAATAATGTTTTTTAGGTAAACTTACATTTAGAACGATCGACTCGATACTTCCTAGCAACCATGTTTTCACTTTTAAGAGGTGTTTATTTAGTAAATCCAAAACATTAAATGACCAAGACACGGGGGTCCAACCCTTAATATATCCACACATTTTTTGCACTTGGTGGGCGTCTTCAAGCATTGTTAAATAAAATGAATCAAATATCTATTTTGAGTCTTTCTCACACTGTAGTCTTGACCACATTATGTTATTTTAGTCAACTTATGTGGAACACTTCAAAAGATGTATCAAGAATGTCATGTTGTACTTCAGTGTAAGTGACTGAAGTGTAAAATCTCACTGTCAGTAGGTTAAAAGGGGATAGTCATGTCTAGAAATGCTTAGACCAGTACATAATCTGAATAGTTTTTGCATGAAAACAACGCTTAGTTCGGTTATGTGGGGCAGTCGGGTCATTGGCTACATCAGCAGTGTCTTGTGATTTAATGAAATCAACAACACCAGACTTGTAATCATTATTTAAATTATTTCTGGTATGGAAACCGCACTGGACTTTTTAATTGATGTCTCTCAATAATTTGCCAGCAATTTGGGCTGAGAATGTGAGACTTTTGTTCATCATAACATAAAATATGAAAAATTTGTTCGAGGTCAAAGCCACCGCAAGAAAATGGTCAAATCTTTGTGAATACCGGTCTCGCGTACATGACTATTTTCATGTATTGAATAATAAACATTTTATTGGAAATTATTATGCAACCAAATTATTACCAAACGTCTGATAAAACGGAAACAGAAACCATGGCAGCCATAGCAGCAGAAATATTCCTAAAAATTAGAAATACGGACCTGGTATGTTTTATGACGTCGTGGTCCTACAGAAATTAATGCCATGACAAGTAATAATGATAAAGAAATTAGAAATAACTGCAGCAAAGTGAGCATGATTATAAAAGAATAAAATTATACTAATTATTAAAACTATACTGTCCCTGAACCTTTGTAAAAATTTTGAAATAAAATATCTAATTTTACTATCGTCATAATGCAAGTTTCCTGGATTGTTGTCTGATTGCATAAAACGCTTAAGTGATTACGATTTCATCCTTGTATAATTTGAATGCAGACAGTAAAATTATAGCAGGCCAATATCCTGTTAATGTCAATGATTCATAAAGCTGACGTAGATTGTCATCATATTATGATATTCACACTTAAACTATAAATCAACACAAGAATGTTTCATAGCCATAAACTTTACAGTTCGCCATGAGTGAAATTGAAACATAATTATATCATAGTAGTTTTCCTTATTCTGCAAATCAATTATTCGGGAAATATTTTATTTATATGTACAAGATTTGATGGTTCTATCTTTCTTCATTTTAAAAGAACTGTCAATTTATTCAGTATCGAAATACGTATCAAAACATTCACATACGAGTATGTACAGCGATCGATTGTGGAAAAAAACAAAGGTTCTTTTTCCATCTATTCAGGATCTTTCGTGACTATAGTATTAAGTACTAGTTTTGAAACGATTTCGAATACTCTTCCTTGAAAACGGGAAAATTATTTCTGGTTCATGATGAGGTGTGACCTTACCCTTAATGGTTTGAACATTTAACCAAATGCATTCAAACCGCAGCAAATTTCAAACAGTAAAATAGAAGCCACATGTGCACAACAATCACATTAAGGCAATCATTGAATTATACAATAGACCAAATGAATCTCTACATAAAGGTGTTTGCTGTATATTCAGGTCATGTTTTTCTCTCCCTTACATTGGGCTTTTGTTCACCAGTTTGACTGTAGTTGAGCGACCGAGGCCTTTCTAGTACATAACTACTTCTATTTATTTCAAATTAAAACAAATAACAAACATATTCGTTACCTAAGAATTCGTTCCTGATTCTTATTCTGTCCCGAATGTTTTCATTAGCGAAGATGATTGAATTTACCAAAGCCATGAGTGTGGTTTTGTATGTCGTCATGTCTGACTTCCGGATTTCGTTGACTAAGACCAACATTCTGTAGGGAAGTTTCTGCCAGCTCTGTAGACGTAATTTTAATATTACAAAAAAAAACAATATCAGAGTATTCCCTAAGCGTTTCTGTTTAAGGATGCCAGAGACTCTCAATACATTTTTGGGGTGTCCTTAGACAAATATTTCGAACCCTACCTGGAAATAAATTTCACACGTGAGGAAGCTAGCTTACGGAAAGTCGTTGGTTCTACCCAGGTGTAAGCCTGGGGTCTTCCTCCACTGTCAAGCTGGAAAGTCGCCAAATGACCCTGGTTGTTGGTCCAATGAAAAAAGGAAAAAGGACTACTGGGCTTTACAGTCAGGCGGTCTATATGTACAGGAGAATTACGACATGTCTGTCTGATGTCACCTGTCAGCAACAGTAAATTTATCGTTTAACATTTTATTTCTGATAATAAAATTTGCATAATGTTTATTCAGATGAGTCACGCACGTATACAGACAGCTATAAATCTTCCCAATCTCATTTTACATCAAGAAATTATGTAAGATACAAATTATATGGATTTATGAAACCGTTGAAATAATTATACTTTCTTCATGAAATGTTTAAAAGCCATAATAAATAGCGCAACATTCAGATAGTTTTAAAGACCACCTCATGCTGGCTTTTACTTCGTGGTTTCAGTTTTATTCGAATATTTCAAGGTAGAAGACAGAAATTAACATAATACACAATAAATGCACCCGAAATTAAATGTACTTATTTCAAATAAACATGACATAAGACGGTATGACTTGGCATACGTATATAGCGTTTATAGGGAAAAGAAATCTATTCAGAATTTCTGTGAAATGTAATGTACATCAAAATAAATTCGTCATTAATTTCGTTCATGAAATCATCTTTTGTAGACACCCAGCGGGCTTTCTTAACTCTTAGCAAACATCAGCTTGGCATCAGTTTTGGAGGCATGAATCAACCAATCAGCTTCAACCGGGAAGTTGAAGATGCTAGTGATTCTTTTTATTAAGATTAAGTGAGAGAAAATACAGACTTGGTGCGTGAATTAAGAGCTTGCTGGAACAAACCTTTGCTCTCGGTGTTTTTTTAAAAACATTGCACCTTGATAGAGACAAGATAAGGTTTATTATTATGATACAGAGATCAATACCGTAATTTTATCCAAGAGAGGAACAACATCATCGTAATTTTATATGTTTTTATCTGTACGCCATCTTGTGGTTTTATACTTTGAATCAGAGTTTTTTTTTATATTTTTTTTTTACTCATTAAGATTATTTCGGTGGTTTTAGGGAGTCAGTGTTTCCTGTGTTACCTTCCTGTACTAATTTACCTCAGAACAAGCAACAATTACTGGTAGCTTCCTGATGAGAAGTGTACAAAAGATTTAGAAGTCCTAATTATGTCATTGGTTGAAAAGCTCGCCATGAACTTATCACAGAGCACAGGTGCCTGACCGATTTTATTGCTTCTGATAAAACCTAGCAGGCTTCCTTAAGGAATTGAATTAATCTGACAATTACTGGAAATAACCTTCTGTTACGAGTATGTTGTATACATGGTGTGGAATGTTATTCATGACAATGTACTAACCTTGTATCTTTCAATAGCATCTAGGGTCAGATAATAACCGTCTTTAGAATACACACACAGAGCTGATAACAATTCAAATATCTGCATCTTTACTATAAGGTTCTTTGTGTCCAGGGCTGAAAATAGTTTAAAATAGATTCATAATTCAGCGGTAATGGAACAATATCGATATGTCGCACGTCGCTACACTGCAAGATCGAAAGTCAGGTACTAGACTAGCGATGGCCTCGATTATATTCCGTAGTCGAACTCCAAATATAATATCTTTCATGAAATGGAAATTGCGTACAATAAAGTCTCTATGCATGTTTCTTAATGTTCGTAACTATGTATAGAATTATCGTTAAATCCACATTGAAAATGATTGATGCATGTTGCCAGGTGTAGTCCGATAAACATAATTAATATCAAATAAAAATCGTGTGACAGGCTGATCGATTTCTAATAAAAAAGAATTGCTTACAATTTGGAATGATCAAGGAATCGTTCAGAAATAAATCTGTTGTCAAATGATCATATAATTCTTTTCATTGTTTGAAAATTTAGATTATCAAACCGTACAGCGTCCTTAAATGGTAAATATATTATTATATCTCCATGTCTTGACCAGTTTAGTACAAAGCTTTCATTAAAATATGTGTTTTATATGTTAGCACAGGCTGTCATTGTTCACGATTATGTGATTTTTTACATTATTGTATAAAAGTCATAAAAAGCTACATATTTCTGATCCGCCCCTTGTACGTTGGTCTTCCGATCAAACATTTCACGCATGATTGAAGAATACAGCAACATTACCACACATTAATACCTTTACGATCACCGAACTTCTAATTAATTATTCTAATCCTCTATCAAACAAACATTTCAGTACGTAAATAGGGTTTTTATCGCTTTCAACATTACTCAGAGGAGGTGAAATCATTTATACGAAATAATTATACTTCATTTAACGACTTGTTTAATGAACGAAAGTAAACACATGATTTTGAATTCAATGTTTACATGAATAAATTCAAAACAACACGAAAACAATGTTGAACGCATTAAAAGGTGAGAGAAACAAAAATTCTGGTCTGAGAATATAAATATAAATGTTTCATGTTGGTCAATTTTGAAACTGATCTCAACAAGAACCAATCAAATACTTGTATTTTGAGACCGATCTCAAAGTTACGCTTCACAACCCCGATTTCAGATTATTGCGTTTTTCAGCATAATATTATAATGGGAAACACCAACTGACAATATGACAAAAAACTTACAGCAAGAATAGAGCGTACATATCAGGATATCATTACAGTGAGACCTTTCTCAACCGACCATATTCTGATTAGAGAGGTCTTAGATTTGAAGAGATTTGTTTTAGAGATTGAGTGGATTAGGTTTTTTTATTTTTATTAAAGAGGTTTTTAAGAGGTTTTGGATTAGAGAGAGAGTGCGGATTAGGGGGGGGATGAGATGTTTTAGAGAGAGCGCGAATTAGGGTCTTCTTATGAGAGGTTTTGATTACAGAAAGTGCGAATTAGGGTTTTTATGAGAGGTATTGAATTAGAGAGAGCACGAATTGGGAGGTTTATGAGATGTTCTGGGATTAGATTGGTTGAAGGTGTTGAATAAAAGTGTTTTATTAACTTTTTTATTTGAGATGTTTTTATATCAGAGATTTTGAGATTAGAGAGGTTTTCGTATTAGAGGAAGATATGGATTAGAGAGGGCTGTTTTATAAGAGAGGTAGTATGATACATAATCTGCCTAATATTGAACACTTCTGCTCTAGACTTAAGTGAAATTCGGGATTAACTATGATGTTCGGATAAGCAAAGTTTCCGGCCTCGGGAGGTTCGGGTAAAAAGGTTTTTGTGTATTTCCGTATCGTTTGTATCATAGACACGAACAACAATGATTAGAACTCAGGACCCTGACATTTGTTGGGGGGGGAATCATTTTTCATGTAAAAGTATCAAGTTTTGTAATTTAGATATAAATCCAGCTGGAAGTGTTCCAGAATTGTTTATTCTCGGAAGAAAGAGAATATCTTTATACCAATCGTATGTCAAGATAAAACAAGCGTTCATAGATACATGTATAATGTATTTTCAATGCAGCTTATTACCTGAGTGTGTACATGTGGTAAGGTAAAAAGAGAAAGATGACTGTCTGAATATATAAATTGAAGATTCCAATTTTTCGGTGTGGTTTCACAGTGTAAGATTATCAGTTATTAAATATCCGATGAGCTGAGAATAGTTCTAAGTCCATGTTCGAATTATGGCCGAGCCAAACCATTATCACAAAATATCAGTGATAATTATATCGAAGGAAAATGATTTTGTCAGAAAACTAAAATACATTTTATTCGTATTTTACAGCAAATGTTCGTAATTGTAACTCAGGGGTTATTTATGTTCGGTACTTTTAATGAAATAGACCCATCAGAATGATTAATGCGAGATTTTATAGTTTATAGTACGAACGATTACCGGGATGTTACACAATCAATCATCTATAACGTGTCATACAAATATAAACACTTTTTTCAGTAATCATTACGTCTATGTTAATAGACTCATCATCAAAATTACCCTCCATTTTGAAGAAGAATCATTAAACAATCTAACACATTATCGGATTCGTCTATGAATTATGCATGTATGCAATTCTCTAATGGTGTCGCTAATTTACTTGGTTTTAATGACTTCAACGTAATAAGTTAATTAATATTGATCAGGCAGATTCAATTTCAAAGAAAAAATTCCGAAATAACAGGTTTCCGCGGAATTGAATCTAGGAGCTATGCGCATTTTCAGAAATAATTACGTTTTAATTGAATACAAGATACCTTTAAAATGTCTGCTTGCAGTCTTCTCCGGTTTTCTGAGAAATGTGCATAGAAAGTGCCAAGCTTCTTTCACAAGTCAAAATATTGTAGCCTGAAGGGCATGTTTTTTGTTTATAAAGGCCTTTTCAAAAGTGTCAATTTTAATTATTCTTTAATCTATATAATGTCAAAATCCTGTATTTTAGATAAAACAACAGTTCGATGCTGAACCAATTAAAAAAGTATTTATCCAGTTAAATTAATTTTAAATGAGATTTGCCTTTTATAAATATATACATTTGTATTTTCAAAACAAAATGGAACATTTGAAGTTCAACTAGCGCCTACTTAAATGAGTAATAAGCTAAAAGTGCAAATGACAAGTTTGTGACATAACAAATGAGCTCTGTGTTTATTGTAAGCGATTGTAAAATATTTCGTCCGAAATACTTAAAATTGTTACAACAACTTTAAGTAAGTGAATTTGGTTTCCGCAACGTTTGCATGTTCATTTTTTTTTGCCTGTGAGCAAATGTCAACATAGAGAGAATGGGAGAGATGGTTAGATAGAAAGAGATGTAGGAAGAAGAGGGTGAGGGGCGAGGATGGAGGGGGAGAGTAACATCTGTTTACACAGTTGGTTTCTACTCAGATTTTTATTTTTTGGGGGGGTCTTTGAATCAATAAATGTAGACTTTGTTCGCGTTGTGGCCTTTACTTATAAATAGATATTAACTCAAGTTAGACTCAACAGAAATATGGTTTAATAAGTTTTAACTGAGCTTTCAAACTAAGCGTATGTTTGTTAAATTGTAAAAGTCAAATCTACAGAATGTATATTCTTGGTCAAAGTCTTTATACATACCGGAAGCAAACCTACGTCCAAACAAGTTATCGTTTCTTTCTTTTAGACGAAGGAGACAGTCTAACCCTGACTGAGAATTCACCACTTCTCTTATACACATGACACACTCCATCTTGAGCACCATGTCAGTTAAATGAAAGCCCTGTATAGCGCTGAGATCCTTAAGACACTGGAACAAAAGTCCGAGCCCATCAAATTCCAAAAATTCTTTCATCCAATCTTTATCGTTTGTTTTTATCGACCGTCTTAACTTTGCAAGGTTTTGTAAGGATGGATTACGAATCAACTGAAGGAAGTTAATGGCGTCTCCTAATGAAGAGTCATTGAACCCGGCTTCATCTTCTGATGAATTCGCGGCAAGTTCGAGCCCCAACATGTAACCATCAGATTTATGGCGTTTAGCTCGTTTCTGTTTCCGCATTAAATATTTTGTGTTTTTCTTATCCCTTTTGTGAGCGTCAGTAGAAGTGTCTACTTTATCCTGAACACATAAAGGACTCATTTCAGAGCTTGTTTTCGGAGTATTCTCGCTCGTTTGCACTTTGTTTATGCTTGAACATCCGGTTGACGTTTTCGGATGACTTTGGCCTTTTTGGTTTTGTCTGTTTGGCGATTTATCCACTCCCAGTGATTGCAACTTAGCATCTACCTTCGCCGATGATTTTTGAGGCGTGGTGCTTACACCGGAAGTGTTTAATTTCTTGTCGTCTGCTTTGTCATTTACCTTCACTCTGTCCTGCAGCAATTTTGACGGAACGCTGCAGATCGTATTCTGCGTCAATGATGACGTCACAGGGCCGCTTGTGTCCTTGTCTTTCAATTTCAGGGTTACACAATTCCTATGTGGCTGAGGACTAGGGGTTGCATTTTTCTCTACCGAACTGTTCGCCGACCTGTCAAACGGAGAACGATCTTTTGATCTCCTGAAGTCTCGCTCTTTATCGCGGACGCCATGAGAGTCCTTTTTAGCATTTCCATTCATAAATGTTTTCGAAAGCATTTGTACTCTCGACGCCATTTCGATCAAACAAATCCGTTTTTAGCTTTACACTTTAAAACAACATGAAACAACACGAATTAATGAAAATCCAAGTGCGACTCTCCACACAGAAGTGCACACACAAAACATTCAGGCTATCATCTTATCTTTCAAGTACGGTATGTGTAGCTATTTCCAAAAAATATTATACACACACTCTCTGTACAATGTGGTTAAAACTCAGCGCTGAATTATATCCTTTTCTTCACACGAACGGAAAGTAAACTTAATTAACCACGCATCATTTATCAAGACTTTAAGTTTTCCCGATATTTCACCCTTGTTTTAAGACATTTTAGTTTACTACCTTATGCGACGATTAAATATCCACTGAACGAAGTCGCGCACAAATTGACGAAGAATATTTAAAACTTTATTTTAAGGATGGATCAAAGGTTTCGCTACTAATCCAGATATTTTTGTATTTGTGTTCGATGTTTAAATAAATATGATTTAACATGGACGTTCCAGCTTGTCGACGGTCAGTCGTATGTAAAGAATTGCGTTCTTAAATGAACACAGTTCTTGTGACGTAATAAGCTTCTATACAGGATCACTGACTTAATCACTGCCAGCTTGTATCATCACAAACCTGATTGATCTACGTACATGATGAGTCGGAGAGTAATGTAGAAAAAGAGAATATTTTGCATTCCAGACTTGGAACATATGAGTCAGTTTTCTAAGCAACCATGTACTCAGGTATGACGCGTGCGTAACCACTCGGGCGTTTCCGTTCATTTTCGGATAGCCGCCGTTCCGAAGATATGAACACGATCGACGCTTCATTTGTTTCCGGCAAACTTCGGAGGTGCTTCATATCTTAATCGGGAATAATCGGAAAACAATATACCCACGATCAAAACGCTGGCGGGATCAACATATATACGTTCATTTACTCCTCTGTATCAATAAACAGGTGTTAAACATGTGTTATCATTATCATTATCATTGAAGAGCAATTAACTCCTTCTGAGAGCTTGTTTTTGAAGTACAAAGCGTCTGAGAGACAAGTTTGATGATCAAAATTTTAATGAATTACCGGTATCATAAAATAATCACGAATGATTTAGCATACAATGTATGTATTCGACTTCATATTCAGATTATTTTGCACTTTAGTTTCGTAATTGTCTGAATATGAAATTTTATGTCTGTTTGGCTCCAGCCGTAAAAATGTACAATAACAATTATTTAGATTATTTAGATAATTGCAGAAATAAGGTTTGTTATAAATATAATTTAGAACTTTTACTGAAGTTATATGCGACAGACATTTCGTGTTTGATTGTACATTTGATTAGATATATAAGAATACATTGCCATTATAAAAGACATCAAAATCAACTGCACACTTTTGTTCGTTTTTTCGTCGTAAAGTAAGTAAAATTTAGATGGTTGCACATAAGATAAGAAGCTAATAGAGTTCTTTTCTCTTTTATAAAGTTCTACATCGTTTTTATTACATTAAAATCATTTGAGCGAACAAAATATAACCTACCTCATAAATCGTTTATTTGTGTAAACTTACGGTAGTTTTCAAATGTTGATGAATGTGTTTTGTACGCAGTAAAACTGATTCGTACAAATATTAACAGTTGTGTCATTGTTTTGTTTATAAATGCATCACTAGTTTTGATGAAACGTGTTTTTTTCTACAAAAGTTATTTTAACGTAGACCCTGTTAACGAAGAATACTGACACATGTTGCATGTTTGGAGCTAATATAATGTCGCTAATTGTATTTGATCAGTGATGATGTTTTATTTCTACAATAGAATCAGACCTGGGCACCACACATAAAAGAATTTACATGTCATGAATTGACTATCACTTAAAGTCAGGCCTGTGAACAAAAGCCATCCTTGGGAAGAATAAAATGTGGCCTTCATTGACAGGTGGACTTTATTCAGAGGACAGTTTGTTCTAAATAATCAGTGATGGTTTTCAAAGAATGGCCTTTATTCGCAAGGTGGTCTTTATTCCGAGGTGGTCCCAAACACACGTTTGACTGTATTTGTAAATGTAAAATGACGATTAAATACAAGCCAATGAATCAAGCGTCCAAAGAACCATGAATAATAAAATACTTTTGTTACGCATTCGCTGGTACCCCTCCTAGTTACTATAAACATTAGAGGGTGGGTGGGGACCGGCTATGAACCCATTTTTAAAAATGTTCTAAATTGTTCATATTTATATTCAAAACAAATACGTGCAGTATCATAAACGTTTTTTTGTGTGGGAAGCATGTCGTGTTTTTTAAAAAGTATTCATCAAAATGTCATTAATGTTTGATTTTATACTTCAATCTATCGTAACATGAAATTTACTCCCACGGCCTTTTGCGAGGTGTTGTATAAAATCAATACAGTTTACTGAACGGTTGATTTCTTTGAGGAGTGGATTTTAATTTAGTTGTAAAACAAGAATCAGACCAGGATTATACACGTACTGATAAGCCCTGTGTTATATTGATCAGAATTCACCGGGAGTCAAATTAGAATCCTGAGTTATACGAAGCTTCATTTAATTCATTAATTATTTTTTCTTAAGTCAAATATTTCTTTTTCTTGTTAAATGAAAATGTGTACCTTGTGTCTTAATGGGCAGGATTGACTGTATATATTTGTACATGTATGTAATTTGGCATTTTAAATTAAATTAATTAAGAACATATATGAAAGAAAACGTTGGATTGATGCGCATACAACTACAGCCAGGCCTGTGAAAAAAGGTTACCTTTGAGAAAGGCAGAATATGGCCTTTATTCACAGGGTAGCCTTTATTCGGAAGTATGTATGTTTATAAAAATCTTTGGATCTTGAATTAACTGAACCTTGTATGAATTCATCCTATTCCGAGAAGCAATTTAGTATTGATGAATGATAACTATTTATGTGTTATATTTGTACTTGACTTAATATTCTCACATAAAATGCACCTATTATCAAACACACACTTATGGTACACGCAGTCACGGAGTGTCGCTGTCACACAAGTGTACGCCTAAATTACACTGCACTTTGTCAATAACTTATAGTTACCACAAAAGGCTATAACAAAATCGTGTCTGTTTCTTAATACACGCATCATACCATGCGATTAGAGCGACATAAGTAAACTATGGATTAAGATGTGCAAACTTGTGCAAACTTGTATGGTCAAACTCGTGCTGAAGACCACATGTAAACAAAGATCACGTGACAGAAAAGGGGTCATGACGAAACTCGCCTTGGAAAAGGTACAATAAAATATGTAGCTTTTACGTGTTTCAAATTATTCTGATCAAATAATTTTGTATCACGGGTCTATTGTTCGTGCATGTGACGCGGAGACGGCGCTCATGAATATTAGTCACTGAAAAAAATACTAAGAGCTAGTGAGGAGATGAGATAAAAAAAACCAGGTACATGTATATTTCCAACAGTGTTCAAGACTTTTGTTTCCTACAGCGAACATTATTGTTGATCGACAGTCTCAGACAAAGTGCAGCAAAACCTCGACATCTACACCATATTCGGGTAAAAAATCTGTATCTTATTGAAATGGTCTTATTGTCAATTGAAAATCAAACTCCTCGCACCAGTTACTACGTCACGCTGCGCTACAGTTACCACCGCCATGACACATCTTCACGTGACCATAGCAGGATCACATGAGCATTAAAATGGCGGATACGCCAAGAAAAGGGCTTGAAGAAAAATGTTATGTTTTTAAGAGAAACAAGAAAAAGAGTTTTACAATTTAAGATAAAGTAGAAAACAAGTGACCCAAAGATATTTTTGTCAATAATAAAGACTTTCATAGTATGGTTGGCTGTAACAAAGAAGTTTAAAAGGGGAGATCACTGTGTAACAGTGTTGTATATATAATATATGTGTTTATAGTAGTTTGTATGCCTGTCTGTCCGATTAGCTCAGTTGGTAGAGCAGCTGACTTGCAAGCAGAAGGTCACGGGTTCAAGCTCCGCATCGGGTACTTTATTTTCTGCCTCCTATTGCAACTGCATAGGTTTGTGTACATGTAAACCAGTACAACAATAGAAACTTTCTGTTTTGACTGTATTTATTTTATTTTTACACCATAAAACACCTTGTATATTTTAAATAAAACCATTCTGATAGGTGTATGTCAAAACAAAAACAGAGTAGAAAGTCGCCGTAAACTGTTCTCGGGGAATTTATGCTGTTAAATAAGTGTCAGCCAAGGGAAGTAACGGAAAACGACAGTTTAAATAATATCACTTTCACAGTGGTCGCCCTTTATTACAGCTCAAGTTAATCTTGGCTCGTCTCACAGCTACAATAAATTGGTAAATACTCATGATGCGTCTGCGAGACCTACTTTACATTACAGAGCGAAAAAAAGTCAACAAACTTACCTTTCGCAACACGTGATATATGCTCGCCATTTTCCATGATAAACTTTCTTCCTGATTCGGAATTAAACAATGAAGCAATGATTTCAGATATAATCAACGACTTGGTAACATCAGCTAAGTTATCCAATCCTCGGTCAGTAATAAGACCAAGCTCTTCCAGCAGCACGTCAATGCCACACGACACGATAAATTCTTCGTTAAAATAACCTTCATCTAAAAGTATTCTCTTGTTCAGACCAATAAGGAAAGGGACTTTTGCGATGCTCAGCATGTCTACACACACACTCACTTCACAGTTCTCTAGATTCGGATAAGCTAAACGTCCAGTAATCTTATTCTTAACTTCAATAAGTTTTTCAGTAATCACAAACTCATTGAGTACATCATCAATACCAAAGTCGATGCTGGAACAAACTGATTGCTCTGATTTTGCGACTTGTACGTCTAAATTTTGACTTGATATCATTTCTTGACTTACTTCTGTAGTCATACCTTCACCTGCTGCTGCAGTCATAGCCTGACTTTCTCCTGTGACCAATTCTTGGCTTGCTCTTGTAGACATTTCTTGACTTACTCCTGTGGTCATTTCTTGACTAGCTTCTATGGTCAATCCGGGTTCCGGAATGAACGAAACTTGTGTCCAAACTGTTCGCATATTTTTGTACATAGTACAACGAGCACTACCGACGGAAAAATTCGATAATGATCTGTTTGACATAGATGCTCGTGATACGGACAATAAGCCTGACCCTAGAGATGATTTTGACATTCGATCTGGTTTTACCGGAGATCTTATGAAAGGTAAAGGTTGCTCATTCTCATGACACTCCACTTTAATTTCTATTACATTGATAGTACTATCAGTGTCATCATTTGTGTCTTTCACCTCTGTTTCTTTTTTGACGTCTTGATCTTCTTCCTGAACGGTTTGTATACCGTTGTCACCACACCAAACATCACATTGCGCATTTTTATCTTCAATCCCTCCTCCGGATTCATCTGGAGTTTCTGGAGTTGGTGGTCTTTCTTTTGTCTCAGTTTGCGGTTTGTGACCTCGCTTAAGTTTTGAAAGAAACCCTAACTTATTCAAATTTAATTTTGGAAATCGTCTCCGTCTTCCTCCCTCTCCTTTCGGTTTGTCGTCCTGCGCTTGTCGTCGCCTGATCCGATGCCATTTCTCCTTCAGCTTCAACATCTGCAGAAGAATGAACTCAATAATTAGATTTCTTGCAACACCATTAATATCTGCTAAATATCTATTAGTCTCATCGCTTATTTTAAATTCAAGTGATAGACCTGAAACTTGATATCAAGACATAACTTTCCGTTCTTTTATCAATTTGTCATCATAGGCCATATTACCCTTACTTTGAACTTCACTGAAATATGGAAATCAATGTTCATTGGAAATATTTCTCGGTAATATGACTTACTCAACAAAATGTTCGCTGTTTATAAAAAGTCGATGGTTCGAAGCACAAGTTTCTCCGTGGTCAACATTTAATGGCTTACGACATTACTGTCAAAAATCATATGTTCACATATCGATAGGTCAGTTGGCAGCTTTCTAGTAATCAGGAAGGACTTTGTCGACATCATTTATACAATAATGTTAACTTGGTTCAGTCGACAGTCTGCTGTGTACAAAACTGGGTTATTGTTGACACTTGGTTTGATACAAGTAAAAAAAAAACGATTGTATATTCCTGGCTTAGATTTGCATTTCGCACCAAGAGATTGCAAAATTGAAACAACTCGAGAGTGGTCGATACATGTGTATTTGTTATGAGCGTTTTAAAGTATTTCAGCAAAGGAGAACAGCTTTCAAACATTTTAAAAGTATTTCCTCGTAAAGTCATGGTACTTAAACGGAAACGGAATATAACAATCACCATCGTAAGTGACGGATAATGCTCTATTTAAGATTTCGGATGTTTTATATTAGGACTAATACATCATAACAATTATCACACTGACTTGTAAACATACTTTTTATTCATTTTGACGATGTGCGGAAATGTTTTCTTAGTCAACGCGTCAGTTTTAGAACAAATGTATAAATACAATTTTCTTTCACTATACAAGGAAATAAACTCTTATTAATCATAAGATTTATCGTAGGCCGGAGGCCTCCGTGGTTGAATGGTTATTGTCTCTGACTAGTAATTACTTGACTCTCACCGCTGTGAGTTCGAATCCCAATCGGGGCCGGACAAACTTCATGTGTGAGGAAGTTGTTCAGCTAGCTTACAAAAGATTGATAGTTCTGTCCAGGTGCACGCCTAAGATTTTCTTTCAACGTTAAAATTCATAAAGTCGCCCAATAACCTGACTGTTGGTGCGACGTTAAACCCAGATAAAAAAAGAGTTGTCGTTATTGCTACGCTTGACATTTGTGGCAGAGACGACAACTCTGGATAAAGATGTAATCAACAAATCTACAAATGTATTATATGAATAATTGAATGTTTGTAAAACAAAATCACGAATTAATAAGTTGAAGGGTGCATGTTTTGAGTAATAAATATAAATGGAATATTTTAGTCAGTATTAAATGTAGTGTTCAGCTTTCCTAGAGAAAAAACTTGATCGCACAAACATAATACGACGTTTTTTTCCCCTTTTTTCACTGGTTTTAACACTGTTTTTTTTACAATTTCTCATTTGTATACGGCGGCCGGTTCACCCAACCGGTTTTTTCTGGACTGACCACGTTTTTAACTCTAAGTTGGTCTCACCATCAAGTTGAAATTAAGGAATTTAAGAAATCCAATCTGAAAAAAGGAGGACGGTATAATGAGGTGGTCTTCATATTAAAATGGTCTCTAAGTTAAGGTTAAACACTTTAATAATTTACGTCTGAAACAGACGTAGGAGATTTGTACTTGGGATTTTTTTTTCGTCAAATTTCTTTCCTTTGACTGTAAGAACACGAACATAAATTGAAATCAGACGAAAACGCGAATGTTATTTAAAACATTTTTCAATGACTATACTTGGATCTTATCCAAAGTTTGTGTACACTTGTTTAAGTTCGTCATGTGTTTTCTGTTATGTAAGCCGCTTAGCTCATGCATTTGATGGGTTTCCATTATATAATTACTGATAAATCATTATTAGAAACAAACTACACTGTATGTCATTTTATCTTATGACATTTGTTCTGAGTCATTGGAAAATTTGTCTGTCATGTGTTTAAACAATGTTAGAAAAACAGACTCATCATCACGATAATGATCAAGGATTTAGGAAATTGGGGCCAAGTAAACAAATAAATAATTATTCATAGTACTGAACTTTTGACAGAGTAGTTCAGTAAAATTATTTGTTTCTATGAAATGTCAAGTATTACGTTAATATTTACAATGTATTAGATATTATACATGTATCTTCTTGTTATACATCAAAGGAACCATCTTAATAACGCGTAACTAACTACAGTGCAACCTCTCCAAAACAACACCCTTTGGAAAAAAGCAAAATTATGTTGTTGTTCAGGGGCTGTTGATTTAGAGAGGTTAAATTTGTGGTTAAATCTTACAGTGAGAATATTATGCTGTTGTTGAAGGGAGGTTGTAACTCAAGAGAGGGCCGCTCTGGTGATATTGCATTGTGCATGTATATGAATGTACATTCCTTTTTATAACCGACGTTCTCTCATTCGTATACTAGCCTCGTTTTGTGTGAATGACCGTTAAAACTGTTGTTTTTCATGGACAGTCATTCAGTCCGTTCGTCCGTCCGTACAAACGAGAGATGCATTTGGGTGTTAGGGTAACACAAACTGCAATGCAGTGTCACATATAGGGTCTGTCGGGTAACTGCAAACATTATAAGCCTTATAAGGTGGTCTTAATACTGAAGTGATCCCTCAGTAAGGGTCTCTAAATCCAAGTTTTCTCTCTCTTTGATCACGTGTTTCTTAGCATTTGGATTTCTAAAAAGAACATAATTGAAATTCAGTTTTAGCTACGTAACCTTTGCTTTATTCGTGGGTGTAATTTTCAGTCATTGAAATTTTATACATATAGGAGAATAATGATATCGTTTAGTCTTTGTCGCGGTATGTTCATGAGCAGACGACATTTGTAAAAATGTTTTGTATAAAAATTCTCTGATGTAAACAGCTTCAAACTGGTCTAAATGAATCATCATCCAATTATTCAATCTCAGAAAGTTTTAGTCAGTGAGTCATTTGCATTTTAAGTATCCGAAAATTGCTTTATTTTTAAAATTCAAACCTTGGGAAATCGAAAGGCAAGACCATGATATGTTTTGGTGCACGCATTGTGTGCGCATGCGTGCTCGTCATGTGATTTTTATACTTCAACTAGGAAATCGATCTTAGAAAGAAAATATCAATGTTTACATTCAACAAAATGGCATATAATTACTTAATTCTATATATGTTATTTTTGGTTATCTCCCAGATACAATTATAAATTTGTACTTTAGAATATTTTGATGGAGCTAATTTCGAACATCCACTAATACGAGAAAAGTAGGAAAGTAATTATAACCGAGCCTATTTAGTGTCAGTATTTTTGTGTCCTACTGGCTTAACCAATTAATCCTTGTTTATTAATGATGTACAAATTATTTACAGCTGTGAACAAGTTTCATCGACAGTCAACATACTCGGACAAGAATACGGTTGTCTAATTTGTAACAATTATTAATTAGGAAATTATTATAATAATTACTCAAACAAATACATTAGAGTTACAATATATAAAATATCTGGAGCGTAACATCCAACTGTCACATGGAAGTGTTATTCCATTCCTGTATGAATTCATATGTAGCGTCAAGCGGACACGACAAATCTAATCATCGGGCCTATGACCCAGAATGTTGTATCATGGACGCACCTTAGCTAGGAAAGATCCTTTTTAACTTAAAAATCTGGCAGCTCGTTCATGCATCAATAATTTTCTATTAAAATTAGCAACTAGACCTAAGAACAGCAAATCATAAGTGTGATGACCATTAACATCAGTGTGATAACCATTTACATCAGTGTCATAGCCACACACATCAGTGTGATAATCACAAACATCAGTGTGATTCTTGGGTTTAAAGTTTTTATCTTATCCATAAATTCATATAAAAATGTTTTCATACCATTGCTGTTATGTTTGCGCTCTATCAATATTTTTTAATTTTTTTCTCTCTTTATCTCGGGTATTTTGCTTCAATGATAAACAAGTTTAGTTATATAAGTCAACAAATAGTAACAACCTAAGATATTATCATAAATCTTTGTAGATAAAAAGGTTTTGTCGCACGGATCATTTAAATATCCGAGCACACGTCCTGACAAAGGTGTAATTATACCTCAAGGTTTATATATATATATACATTTATAAGAATAGATAGGTATTTAAAACCATTTTCGTGTAATTGAACAAAACTAAATATTCTAGGACTAAATTTTATGTATTTTGATAAACAAACATTGGAAAATAATGGGTGGAGACCCTTGCAATTGATTTGAAAATTTGAAATATCAATTATTTCAACCTTTAGCATCACGAAAGATGAAAGTGAAATCGCTGTAAATACATCTTACATTAACATCACCTAGAAATGTTTCGTTTTCGCCGCTGAAATGCATGCACATGTATTGTAAGTAAACAAATAATGTAGGAATTGTTGATGGTGAAACGTGCAGACATGTATATACTTAACATATTTAAATATTTCTACTACGACAAGTGGAGTCAGTTCCACCCCGTCAAAACAGACAACAGCCCACATGAACACTAAAACAGACTCCAACATATTCTGAATAGGAAAGGTTACGTGGATGGCGAGCACAACTTATGTAGGTTGCGTGTTCGAAACCATCGTGGACAATTAGATTGATGTTACAGATGATACATTAAATGTCATTTGTGTTCACCTCGGAAGCAAGCACCAACCTAGAATATAGTCATCTGCTTCAGGAATCAGGAGGGCCGTGTTAATTCTGGTCGGTAAAACGAAAATACTAGCCAGTTTAATTGTCCGCAGTATAAAACTTACAAATATCTAAAACTTACCTATACATCTTTGCAACCGAATAGTTTTAAGCGAGGTAATAGTAAAACATTTGTTTTTATCCTAAAATTTCGATAAACAGCCAATTATAATTAACTTACCCTTGGTCGAAACTAAAAGAAAAAAATCTATGCACAAATAAAGTGTTTATTAAAAGTCTTTAACTCAACATGAAGTTCCAAATAAATTATAAGATTAACTTACATTTTAGGTTTGTGTTCTATATTCCTGGCAGTTAAAGTCATGTGAATTTAAACACAATATAAAATGTTACTGATTTTACACATGTAGTTTCATGTACAAACTATATATACCGTGCGTGTTCATGCCTACTTCGCGAGCTCAGCTAATAATAAAAACAGAACATTTATACGTAAATATAGATCTGAATATAGTTGTTAGAAATCATAGTGTATACTGATATATTGACATTAACTAATATATCATAGGCCACATATATACTATTTGTGGCGTATCTGACGGCGAGAACTGATTACTTCAACTGTCATAAAAACAATTGACAGAATATAAACAATACTAGTTGATTACTCTGATACTGGTATGCATTTTTTCACCAATGAACGGTAGAATTGTTATGGTAATCAATTACGCCTCAATTAACAGTCAATTAGCGACCTGTTGCAATTAAGCCCATGTTCTTTGGGACAATTTAAACTTACACTATTATTTCAAATCTGTTTTGAGGTATTGAATAGTAGAAAAATCGTAGTGGGCCGTTTATGGCTCATTACAAGGAAGTAAAATAATAGCGTACTTTGAACCGGGACTAGCTGTTGCTACAGAGTTTTGCACCCGGGACCTATCATAATTTTGGATACATTTAAACCTGTAAGCAAATGCCTTTAGGAAGAAAGAAAATGTAGTTTTTTATGTTTAACTGGCGTCCTTAAAAAGCGAGAGCGTGAATTTTCAGTTGTTAGTGCATGGGCCAGTCACAGGTCAGCACTCAAAAAACTTGAATGATGTGTATTTTTGTACTTGAATAACAACTTGAGATTTGCGTGAAAATATTGAGTTCTGTGTATTTGTTATGATATTTAACCTGCTGTACATGCATACCTGCTCTTTGTCTAATCGGAATTCTAAACAATATACAAATTTTATAACTGTGGGTTAAAGGCTTTTAAAATCTATCTGTGTCCCGTAAAGTCAATGCACCAAACATTTAGTTATAGTTGGCCGCATCAAACTGAAACATCCTACAGTGAAATATTCTTCCTCATAAACAGGATACTGATACTTTAAACCCTTGTTACGATATTAGTAATATGTTAACATACATGTACAAGTGATTGTCTAAAATTTTCTGAAGATTAAATCAATATAATTTCATTGTTTATCCGAAATGAAACAGGCCTAGACAATAGATATTTGATACTATTTCATCACAATTAGAGAGTAATACATTCTTGATACACTATTAATTTTTTACTCAGTACATTGATCATACAAACGGTACAATCCTCTTATTCCAAGGTGAACCTACAGTTTGTGTCATAGAATGTTATGTATAACTGTCTGTATTCAAAATTACACAATTTTGAAAAAAAATATAATTTTAGGAATAAATCTAAATTTAGTAAGTTCACATTTTCATTTTAGCAAGAATAAACTGCATGAAATCTCAACATCATATTGATTTTATAGATGCCATATAAGATAAAAAATTGCGACAAAACTACTTGAGAACTAGTCAAGATTCCGAATTTACAATATAAGGAAGTGATATGTTAATTACCCCTTACTGTCAGGATATTTAAAATGCAGTGAATTTCCTCATCGAAGTATTAGAAACTTAAAAACCGAACTATATGATAGTATGACTATCTTACTTCACCTAAATAGGATGTTGAAAAGTTACAGTCTAGTTTTGAGCTTTTGCGCGAACAGGGAGACAACTCTATAAGAACGTACGGTCTGGTCAAGGGTCACATTTTGTTTTTCCCAAGGATGGTCTTTGTTCATAGGTTTGACTGTACATCATTATCTGTTCAATAGTAACTGCATAAAATATTTTATTCACATGTATGAAAAAAATAAGTGTATTCAAATATGATACAGTAAAACCTCACACACAAACAACCCCAATATTACAACCACCTTGTTGTAACGACCACTTATTTTCCAACCAGCTTTCAATAACTCTCCTACAAGTCAACTTGATAATGAGACCACCTCATTATTACAACCAATTTTTTGGGTCCCGAATGTGGTCTCATTATCGATGTTTTACTGCACTTGATTAACATAACAAGAGGGCCAAGATGGCCATTTTTCTCTAACCTGAGTAAAGATTGCAACATCTATGCCTTACCTGTGATTTGACCTGGTGTCGTAGTTTTTAATCTGAGTCGATGTTCAAACCTGTTCATGGTATCATTAATACAAACATTCTGACAAAGTTTGAGGAAGATCCAATCAAAACTGTGACTTCTAGAATGTTTACAAAGTTTTCAGGAGACCTTTTGACCTAGTTTGTGACCCCAGATGACCAATGTTCGAACCTATCAAAAACATCATGAAAACAAACATTTTAATACAGTTTAACAAATATCCAAACAAAACTCTGGCCACCAGAGGGTTAACAAGGTTTTTCTATGATTTGACCTAGTATTTACCCCCAGATGACCCCAGTTGACACACTTTACTGTAGTTCAAATTTTTCCCCACTGTCATGTATTAGTAATGTAAGGGACATAACTTGTATTGTCTTATTGTATCATGTATGAGTGTACCTCAGAGTTGTTTGTTGTGATTATCTGTGTGTCAGAGAATAAAGTCCAGGAACATTAAGCGTCAAGAGTTTCTGAGTACAAAAAGAGGAACACTTTCGGTAGTGGATTTTATCGCTGAATTGCAAAGGAAGGCAGAGTATTGCCAGGATCACAAAAACGGTTTTATTTGTGACATGGTTATTAATGGAATTAATGATAAGACGTGTTCGGAGAAGTTGCAGCGAAAGTAAAATAATATCTCCAATCAAGAAGAGTGATACACATATAAATGGTGTTAGTGGGAGTTAGATAAGTATTTGGGAAAATAGCTTTGCCGTGCGAGCATAAGAGCACAAAACACAGTCAAACGTTCCAAGTGATTGATACCCCAAGAAACATTAATTTGCTAGGTAGAGACAATGATAGTACAAAATCGAAACAGGGCAACTAATCAACGACTTCAGTGACGTACTGGGAGATCAAACTGGTTGTTTTCCAGGGGAATATGTAATAAAGATCAATGAGTCAGTAACACTTATTGTACATGCGCCTCGTCCAGTACCAGTGGCAGTACGGGATGAACTAAAACAGCAACTGGATCATCTGGAGCGGTGTCAAATTATTGCAAAACAAACTGAGCCAACAGAATGGGCGAACAGCATGGTGTGTGTTAGGAAGAAGAATGGTAAAGTTCGCATTATGTATTGATCCGACTGATTTGAACAAAGTAATCATGCGTGAACACTATCCTATGGACACAATGGACGAAGTTGCAACAAGGTTGCATGGAAGCAAGTATTTTACAACGCTGAAGAAAAAAGTTAGATGTTGACAACATACAACACTGAATATGGTTGTTACTGATACCTAAGAATGATAATGGGTGCGCGATGTTCGAACGAAGTGTTCCAGAGAGAAATGGAAAGCATTTTGGAGCAATAGACGATGTTGAAATCGTGGTTGGTGACATTTTGATTCATGGCAAAACGCTGGAAGAGCATAATAACAGGCTGAGAGCAGTATTAGTAAAGGCTAGAAGGATCAATCTGAAGCTGAACAAAGAGAAATGTGTATTTGCGAAGGCTGAAGTTAACTATGTGGGTCATAAGTTAACAGGAGAGGGGATAAAGCCGACAGATGGGCGCATAGGAGAAATATTGAAATGATAGAGCCCGGAAACCAGAGTGAGTTACTAACAGTACTAGGCATGCTTTCATACGTTGCCAAGTTTATACCAGGTTTAAGTGAACTGAATGCTACCCTGAGAGACTTGAAGAATCAAAAACAGTGGCAATGGACGCCAGATGCAAGTGTGGCATTTGCAAAAATAAAAGAAACACTGATGTCGAAAAAAGTGCTATGGTATTTTGATGTTTCGAAACCAGTTACACTAACTGTGGATGCATCAATGAGAGGCCTAGGAGCAGCAATAATTAAAAGCAATGGTGTTGTAGCAAATGCATCTCATGCACTTACGTCAATTGAACTAAAGTATGCACAAATAGAGAAAGAGATGTTGGCAGAAGTGTTTGGATGTGAGAGGTTCCACAAGTTACTGTATGGCAATACAGAAATCACAATCAATCAGATCATAAACCTCTCGAGAACATGATGAGGAAGCCAATCCATGCAGCACCATTAAGAATACAAAGAATGATGTTGAAACTTCAACCATACGAGTTTAAATTGATTCACAAGAAAGGAAAAGACATGGGTCTTGCAGACTGGCTTAGTAGAATACCATTGAGGGAGAATGGCAAACAAGCCATGGATGATGAACTAATGGTTCTTGTTGCAGAAACATTGTTGTGTACACATCACAATAAAATAGCAAATGCAACAGCGAATGATGAACAAATACAGATTGTGAAGCAGTTAGTTATAACAGGTTGACCAGATGCATGAAATGAAGTACAAGATAAAGCTAAGCCATTTTGAGAGTTCAGAGATGAACTGACGGTCTACAATGGTGTGCTATATAGAGGACAGAGGGTCTGTATACCAATCAGTTTGAGAGCAGAAACATTGTAGGCAATTCACAAAGCACATCTTGGTATCGTTAATTGTAAGAAATGGGCGAAGGAATTAGTATATTGGCCGGGCATGAATAAACAAATAGGGGACATAGTGATATGCTTGACATACAAAAATAAACCTGGAGGGAACCTATAGTAATACAACAGATACCATCACGACCTTGGAGTACAGATTTATTTGAAGTGGATGTATATCATATCATATATATCGAATATTATACTTAATCATGGCGGATTATTACTCAAACTTCATCAAAGTAACGCCATTACAGCAGGATACCAGAACAAGTACAATTGTAAAACACATTAAGGCAAACATTGCTCGGTATGGAATTATGGACACAGTAAGCGACAATGGTCTGCAGTCTGCAAGCAGAGAGTTCAAGCAGTTCGTAGATGCTTATGGCATAAATCATGTAACATCTTCTCCATTGTACCAACAATCCAATGGTTTTGGCGAACGAGCAGTTCAGACAGTAAAGAACACGACAAAGAAATGTTTTGAGACTGGTGATGACATTTACTTGTGTCTACTTGAACTGTGAAATAACCCACGTGACGATGAAATAGGTTACTGATGCAAAGACTTATGGGTGGAAGAGTGAAGACACTCATACCAATGTCTAAGGCACTCAGAAAACCTGAAGCAGACAAACCAGAGAAAGTTGCATCAAAGCTATACAATTACAAGAGGCAACAGAAGTACTATTATGACAGACATACAAAAGTCAAGGACAACTTGAGATCGGGTCATGCAGTTCGCATCAAGACTCCTACAGAGTGGATACCAGTAGAATATGTGAGGAAAACAGTTTATCCTCGTTCTCACGTGGTAAAGGCTGGTGAAAGTGGGCATGAATATCATAGAAACATGTCTATGTTGATGAAACCAAGGGAAGCTCCACATACCATCAAGACTCACAATGAGACCTTACCACATCCAGTTTCACATGGTCCCATACAGAATGCTGTACAAAGCAAAGGATGTGGCGAGCCGCCAAAAATGCAAGTATGCTCAAAGCAAACAAGCAACGGTGGAACAACAGTGATTCTGTCAATATGTGGTAGAGAAATAAGAACACTGAGTTACCTAAAAGATTATATGCTCAGGTGAGCTAAAAAGTTCATCATAGTAATGAAACAAAGTTCTGTGGACTCATCTTAATTATCTTTAACTTGTCTAAAAGTCACAGGAAAACACCGTCAACACGAACGTCACACAAAATATCTGATCAATATACAAGTGGATAATATATGGGGCAACGATACAAGTCTTCATTTCATCAATCCTGAGTCTCCAGAAACTCCTAGGGAAAACTGAAGTCTTATCTTTTTTTCCATTTCTCAGCATTCTAAGTCTGACTGTGAACAACAACAACAACAGATTAGAATGGGTAAATTTTATTTTATTTCATTTACCAAACTGTAACCAATATAAAACAAAGTGTTATCAAAATATCTGATTCATCAATAATGCATGCAGCAGATGACCAGTGTGTCAGTTCACAAAAGTTACAGCATTAATAATAACCCCAAAAAAATCTTTTCTTGCTAAGATTTTTTTCACAAATAAGGAGTGAAATTTTAAAAATGATATCTTAGCTAAAATACATTTAAAGTTTCTCCGTTTTAAGACAACAGAAATACATTGTTCACACAATTATCATAGCATTAGCACAAACTATAAGGAAGCTATTGATAATAAAAAATTTACCACTAGCCTGAATACACAATTTTCATAAAGTTCACAAGCCAAAAAAATTGTATAGCATCGGGCTTTGGGCCAGTGGGTTAACACAGAGACTGGAAAGGAAAGCAACCTGACATAGCGCAGACAGATGGACATACAGACAGTTGACTAATATCAATGACTACTGGCAAACTTAGGGTTGACACCACTTGCTCACTAGTACAAAAAGTTGAGAAATTCTCCCACAAGCCTTTGTAAGGTTTTATTTTAACAGATTCAGTAACAACTGTTACTATCAACTGAGTATGAGATCTTAAGTTCCAAAACAATTTATTTAAGATAAAAAATTGTTAACACAAAATCTGAGTCTTCTGTACAGATAGAAAATCATCACATTTAGAATTCATGTTTTCTATAAAACATTTAATGTGGATGCAAGTTTTAACTCTACAAATTTCATTCCATAAATTATCAACAATCATGTACAATTCAACTAATTATTAACAAAGTGCTATTTTACAGTTTTCATGTTCCATAAACCGTCATTCAAATAATGTATATTGTCCACACCAATTCCTTTGTTCTTCTGTAAGCTGGAAAGAAAGAAAAAGACTTCATTTATATACATGCATGCCAAGAGTAATGAATATTGTTTAGATAGTAAAATACTGTGAGTCCCTGAAAAATTAATCAACCAATAGCAAGTCAAGATAATTACCTTGCTGTTCACACAACATATTTTTCATGTAGGTTATATCTTAACATAATAATACCAAAAACTGCAAACAAACTTTTAATATACCAAATATCCATCCATAATTAACTTGGAGTAAAATGATACAAAAATAATGCTAAATCACACCAGACATCTTAGAAAATTTAATGTCTGTGTCATAAAATCAAACCAACAAATTTTAGACTGAATAAAATTGATATAATGGTCATCTATTAATGATGACAGACAAGCATATCTGACTACATCTTTTTATTGCAGTGATTTTTCTACAATTTTGGGAAAGAGTCCGGGTCTGGTTCAATGGGGAAAAATGCAAGGTGTGATGCCAAATTGGGAATTTTTAGGTCAAGAATTGGGAAAAAATATTTTTATTTTCAATTGGGAAGGGTCTGGACCTTAACAAAGAAGGAAAAAACGCTGAATGCTGCATTGTTTTGGATGCATTAACTAACATTATACTCACATATTTTCTGTAGACATTTTTGTTAAACCAATCGCCAGAGCAACATCTTTACCTTCAGCCATGATGGCCTGTTCGTATGTCAAGGATCATAATTTTTTTCTCCAACTTACAATATCCAATAATACATGATCAAAAAAGGAATCAATTGTTATTTTAACAACATAGCATAAACAAATTTTATTAAATTTGTTAAAATTTTTATTACTATGTTTACTACTAGTGTTTAATGGCAATCATTACAAATATACAAAAAAAGAATTCAAGGTAACAACCTCTCAAACCGTAGATCATGAGATTAAACCTTAATGAGGTCAAATCTCTTCATGACTTTTTACCATTAATTCAGCTAGCATATGGGCTCAGGAGTGATTCAAACCAGCAATGCTTCATCACACTACAGTTAAAATACTGTACAGATACAGAAAATAACATACTTTCCAACTTCTTTTAATACCTGTGGACTGTCTCTCCCACTCTAAAATACTAAACAAGCAGGATGCTCCATTATGATAAGGATACGACAATTTCATTAGCTTCAACTTTAGTCATTCTTGCACCGGGTGAAGTGAGCCCAGGACACATTATGTTAGCCCCACTCAGTACAAATCGTATAGCACCTTTATCTACCTGCATGTGTGGTAAAATAAATGGAACTGAAAATAAGGCAAACAGAATTAAGTATAATCACATAACATTTTTTCAACACAACATAAAACAATAGAATTTCATACGATATTTACTGACAATAGAAGGTCAGTAAGATTCAGGTCCCAATTATGCATACATATTTCTACTGAAACATTCTTAAATCTATATATTTCAGTACTTTTCTAAAACCATTAAATTGAAACAGAAATCTAGTACAGATCAAAATTTTGTTAACCGATTTGCTACACGTAGCAGTGGAAAAAACAAATTTGAAACACTATAATTTTAAAACTTCATCATAAAGTTTGAACTTACATTTATGTAACAATTTCAAAGTGGGAAAATAAGGTCCGTCCCTTTGTTTGAAGAATACTGGTTCACCACTTGAGTTAGCAAGAATCTCAATATGGTCATGACTGAAATATAATCAAACAAACATTTTTACGAAATTTAAAATGATTACAAGCAGATATTAATCCAACAAGTCGTTATGTTCAGTAACAAACCAGAAACTTAAGTAAGCTACCTCAGAACAAAGTATCTGAAACTAAACTTTCAAAGTCATTCAAACAAACTTTTTACTTCTTCTCAAAACTTAGTTGCCTAGATAAGTCTTACTCATAAACAGGCTTCTCGAAATTGCTGGAATACTTGCCTGACATTTGGCCAGGCAAAGTTGGAATTTCTGTCTGACCAAATGAAAATTTGTGTGACCAAATATATTATAAATAAGTGATAAATGCTGTAAATCATGCCCAACTGCCAGACATCTGGTCCAGCACTTGCTGAAGAGTTAATGGACCTGCTCAAAATTTGCCTGACATATCTGATGTTCCGACAACTTTCTGTAAACCTGCTCATAAAACATCTTCAGAATTATCATAGAAACATGACAACTTTTGTCATTCAGTTCTAACACTTCATGTTTTGTATGTATGACCTAAATATCATCAAGTCTTTATACCATTTAACCAGCTTCAGAGCATCTTTCTTTGGTAATATCTGGTCCATATAGTCAGCTATAAATGGGAACTGTGATAATACAGATGCTCGAACTCCTCGTGTTACAGAAGATTTGGCATTGTTTACACCCGATACATTCTCTTTGTCATCAAATCTGTAAAGAAAACTCAAATTGTACATTCAGTAAAATCATGTACATGGTAAATGCATACAGTAAAACTAACATAGCAACCATCTCCAAATTACAACCATCTAGTTATAACAATCACCTCCACATTACGACCATCTAGTTATAACAACCACTTAGTTTCAGACCGACTTTCAATTACTCCCGTATAATTCAACCTCATAATGAGACTATCTCATAATTATAACTGATTTTTCAGGTCCAAATGGTGGTCTCATTATCATGGTTTTAGACAACTTTCACCAGAAAATTTGTTATGATCAATTTACAATATTTATGAAGAATTCGTGTAAATCAGGAAACTAAAGTATCTCAGATCATTAATGAAGGTTTATTCAACTTATTCAAGTTATTTTTTTTATTAATACATCTTGTTATAAATAGATAGTTTCCTTTAAAGTAAATATTTCCAAATCACAATTTAAATTTGACGTACTGGTAAAATCTAATTAGACAAGGACTGTGAATAACTGAATAAACAATCTAAATATCAAAATAATGCAAATATCCGAATAAAAGTTATCCGAATATAGGTTTATTGTTGAGGCCTGCGGAAAACACTTTATCTATGTCATGCTAGATAACGAAAATAATACAGTACATTATTTAAGCAATATTGAATCAATTTAAGAAGTAATTCACCACCTACTTTTTAAACATTTTCGATACGACCGGCCAACTGTTGAAATGTGTGAGTGATTAAGTTGTTGTTGTCGAATTTGTACACACTTAAATTCAAGTCTGTCCGTACTTGTCCCGTTTTGGTATCTATCGAGCCATATATGCGGCGTGATGACTTAGATTAGCATTTGTTCCCGTTCACTCTTACTTACCCAAGCCTTTTTTGCTGCTAATAACTCTTGAATGTGCATCAGTTTAAGTTTCATTTTATTTATTTCAAAACTGTAACAAAAATACCCATGCAGTTTTCAGTTGGTGTAATGCTTTTAGAAGCATAGAAAGTGTTTCATATTTTTTTCAATTTCAATGGAGTTTAACATCGCACCAACAGCCAAGGTCATTTGACGACTTTCCAGCTTTAACGGTGGAGGGAGACCCCAGGCTTACACCACCGTAGAACCACTGAACTTCCGTAAGCTAGCTGGGCAGCTTTCTTATATGTGAAATTTGGTCCCGGGTGGGATTCGAACTCACAACAGTGAGAGGCGAGTGATTGCAAGTCGGAGATTACAACCACCGACCACGGAGGACCCATTTTTTCAAGGGACAAGAAAGTGAAAGAAATGATAAAAGAAGTCTGTAAATTACTGACCATATAGATCGCTTAAACTACTATTCACTTTATATTTAGTCTTTTACCGTTTAAATTACTGAATGCTCTGAAATCATGTGATGTTGATGTCCTAGTTTCTGTTAACTTGTACCATTTATTCGTCTTTACTAAGGTGGCATATAATGTTTTAAGGCCTGGACTGATTATTATTAATGAAACTTCGTCTGTTTTTCCTCAAACGGACAAAACAATTTCTTTCGAAATAAATACATTTTTATTTAAGCATGAGCCTCTGTCATAAGTTAAGTCTGGTCTCCCTTTGTCAGTCACTTGTAATAGGGTAGATTTAAGAGTGGTTGCATGTCATGATATGGATGGGACCATTCTACGATGGTAAGTTCCGTGTTAACATCTCAGCTTCTCACAAAATCTCTCTTTGAGCATCCTACCACGGTCAGTTTGCTGTTGAGATCTCCGCTCAGGCACAAACATTCTACCAAGGCTAATTAAAGTAACCGGAAGGAATATTCGGATTCAAATGATGGAAATATCTATTAAATAACAGTAAAACCTCGATAATGAGACCACCCACAGGACCCGAAAAAATCGATCGTAATAATGAGATGGTCTCATTATCAAGTTGAACTATAGGGTTATTAAAAACCAGTCCGAAAATAAGTTGTCGTTATAACAAGGTGGTCGTAATATTGAGGAGGTCGCTATGTGAGGTTTTACTGTACATATATTTCAATAACAAACACACATCACTTGGATTATATTTATTTATTCATGAAGCTGTAAATATAAATAAAAACGTCCGACTATCCGCGGCACATGTTATTGTCCACATCTGGGTCAATTTTTTCTTTGTTGCATTACCTGTTGTCTCTTCGCTTCCCGTCCAATTAACAACACCTTCAACAGTTCTGAAAGCAGAGCAATATAAAATTGATTACCGATAGATTATTTTCATATTACAGCCAAACTCGTGTTTGCAGTCATCTCCTAATAAAGGTCGTCCTGCGAATAAAGGTCATTATATGAAAAATCGTCATTGATTATTTAGAACAAACTGTACTAGTATTCGAAACGTATGTTTGTGCATTAACTATGTACTGTATAAAACCATTAATTATAATGAATATACAATGTGTACAACACCAACACCAACAACAACAGCAGCAGCAGCAGCGGTCTCGATTGTCGCAAATTAGTAAGTTTTTGTCTTTCCAGCGGTACAAAAATACGTTTGTGACATGAGCTTTACCGTCTTTTCCCTCCATATGTGGAGATGTTGCAGGCTCCTTGTGGAAGGGTAACTTAGTACTGGTTAGTATAGGCCTTCAGAAACATGATTTATCTGTCGTTGATAACTCTACATTAGGAGATAAAAACGCGCACCTGCTACTTTCAGGTAGTACTGCGCTTCACAAAAGTATCATTTTTCACACTTCATAGAAAACGTATCCTAATACATAAAAATCCCCCCCAAAAGAGCGTGTGTAAAACACAAAACTAAAATATCAAAGTATCGCATTCAGGGAAAACAAAGGATTTAATGATGAATTAAACTAGCATTCATATCTAAATATCAAGTAAAATCCTACTTTTTGTAGAAATAGACGCGTTTCTGAACAATAAAAGCTAATGTTTTTGAGTGAAATATTTGAAAAATTGTTTAACCCGCAGGAAGCTACAAACTGGTATCGAGCTTCTTCACATTAAAAAGGCTCGTCAATTATACATAGAGATAACCCGACAAAAACATGGTGGTTGATGTGCCCCGTAGGAGACCCTTTTGCGGTCATTTTGTCCGCAATTTTTATCATGTGGTATTAAATTCTCCTTTCTGATTGGCTTAGTGCAGGCAGCTTAAGGGAAGAAATGGTCAAATCTGGTTAATTGTATATGTCGCCGTCCGTGAACGTGTACAAAGGAATCCGAATGCGACAGATTTTTGCATGGGAGGTAACCTACTTTCCGAAAAGACCTATACAGTCCAGGAAAACTGGTTAGGTGAACCGGTCACCATATATAACTGAAAAATTGTTGAAAAACGGCGTTAAACTCCAGCGACAATGTTACAAAAATTACCTTCTTTAGACAGATTACAAGTGTCACCGTCCATATCCACTTCTTGAAAAACTTCATTTATCTCCTTTTCTGTTATTGATGCACCATTCTTTTCTATGAATGATCTGGGAGTAAAACAGAATAACTCAGAACAGTTGTAAAGGATGTCTGGCGGATAATTCTAATACAGTGATATTACAATAACAAACGAATTCTAAATTATTATTAAAAAATAAAGCAAATATTATAAGGCCTAAAATAGTTTGTTTCCGATACCGGCTCTGGAAAAAAAGGGTCAGTAGGTAGGGATTATTTTTACTTTTTTTTATTCAAGAATATGAAATACATTATTTTTATTTTGCAATAATATAATTTGACAAAAAAATCATAGGATCGGCGGCAAAACATAGGGTCGGTCGAGGTAGCGGAAACAAGCTATTTTAAGCCTAGTTTGATCACATGTATACAACTCTATGGATCCTATTCACGAAGCGTAATGCAGTGGAACCCCTCTAAACCGGCTGATTTGGAGGATTTCCACTGTATATAAAATCTTAAAACTCCTAAGAAAATCAAACTTAAGTACAGTGCAACCTCTCAAGAGCGGACCTCTCTTGAGCAAACAGCCTCCTTTCAACAACATTATGATTTTTTTCTCACTCTAAATTGTAACTATCAATTTAACCTCTCTAGAGCAGCAATCTCTTAACAACAACAAAATTTTGCCATTCCCGAAGTGTGTTACTTTTGAGAGGTTGCACTGTAGATAAAAAACGATTCCTAGAAAAAAACACACACAAAAAATCCACCAATTCCAAAATACTTACAGAAACCCATCAACTCAAAACACTCTTAACTACAGGGGCGTTAAGCTAGTTTTGTGGAACCTTGCCTCCCACATACACTCCCACCACTGGGAAACAAAAAATAAAATACATAGACATTTAATAAAAAGATTCCAAAATAAAAAAAAACAATACTATCATCAGCGAACATAATTATATAACAACTACAACCCAACATGTCCACAAGTCCTCTGGTGGATACAGGCAGACATGATTGACTGTAATTGTAGGAAATAAATAAAAACTATTGCGTACTGAAACTCCTGTTTGCTTATCAGTCCGTTCTTGTCAATATCACACGCCTTAAACATGACTTCAACGGCATAGTCCATTGACTTTTTGGGATCTTGTAATATTTCGATAACCTCTGTCACATACTGTTTAAATTCTTCTCTTGTCACAGCTCCATCACCTGAAGAGTAATACCATTAGAGCACATTATTTGACTTTTTTATTGTGTTTTTATATAAATAATGACGTCATTCAAAACACAAACGAACCTCGACCGGTTAGTGGTTTAGTGCACTGGACTGGTCACCCGGCGATCCGGGATTGGGATTCGAACTTACAACGGTGAGGGGAAAGTGTTCAATAGTCTGAGACCAGAACCATTTCTCCTTATGCTGAACACGCTGAAGGCACTGTGTAGGCTAATGTATTATTTACATTATCACTGGTTATCATAGTGGCCTCATGAGGAATTGTCTGATCTGTTTAAAAAGATAAAACTGACACGGCTGGGTGGTTTTCTAATCTTATTTAAAAAATCAGATTTGTATCACGATAATCAATAAGCTCAGTCATTATTACTTGCCATCTTTGTCTAATTTGTCTGTATATTCTTTGATTTCTGTATCTGTCGGGCATTGTTCCATTAAGCGAAGAGCTTGTCTCAATTCTACCTCTTTGACCTCGTCAAACGTAAGTTTTCCATTATGGTCCGAATCTATTGAGTCAAATGCTTCATTGAACTCTAGAAAAAGAAGAACGAATTATTCTGTGCAATTTTCTACATATCTGTTCGCTTATGAAAGGGCAGTATGGTCTATCGCTTAACTCAATGGTGCGCGTTAGGTCTACGGATATAGGATTCGCGAGTTCGAGCCCTCTGTGCGGCACGTCCTCTGAGTGATGATTTTCGTTTTAGACATCAGGGGCGGAATTCTAGAGTAATAGCATGTTGAGGTAGAATATGGACACTGGACACGATCAGCACATAACTGACGTTTTTTACTTATGTTTGCCAGATTTTAGAGAGGGGCGCACGCCGCCCCCGTCCCTGGACATTACGTCAAAATCCATAAGTTCTCCCCCGCTTTCTCGATTGATTCGTGTGTATAAGTTGACAAACACTTGCGGAAAACAAGATCAATATTTTTTGGAAAATAAACAACTAAATAGTCATTAAGGGCCTAGAACTTCGATAAATGATTTATTTGTCGTTATATGTAAAATTCTGTCATTTAATAGTAATTGTCGTACAGTCAAACCTGTGAACAAAGGCCATCCTTGGGAAAGACAAAATGGGGCCTTTATTGACAGATGATCTTTATTCGAGGGTCAGTTTGTTCTAAATAATCAATGACTTTTTTTCAAAGAATAGCCTGTATTCACAGGATGACCTTTATTAGGAGGTGGCCTCAGGTTTGACAGTATATGGTAAAACAATGATGTATCAACGTGAATCATGAAGGAATTATTTTGTAAAATTATAACAATACTGACTGCGTTCAGCTTCTTCATTCCACTCGAACTTTTTCTGAAAAACATTGAAATAAATATTGGCTGTCAACAACTATCTGTTATTCTTGAATACACAAAACGAACAAGTAAATAGCGAGTGTTTGAAAAACTAACAAATAAAGTCGCTTTCTGTTTCAATATTAACTTTTTGCAAATGACTGTTGCTTGCCAATTTTACAAAACCTTGTTTTGATTTTTTTTGGAAATTAAATATTGCGATATAACACTCTCAGGATAATGTTTTGGTATATGCTTAAACAAACTGTATGGGCTACAACATAATTAGACAAATGTGTACCGAGGTATTGTACTATTAGATTTAAAATATTTTCGATATTTCACACTAAGGTGAAAACGATTAAAAGTTAACCTTTCAAGGTCTACTAAGAATATTGGTTAGTACAAGCAGTGAATGAATCAAATGTAAAACAGAATATATAATTATAAATACGATACAAACTACGTTGGTTTAATCTAAACTTAAGCATAAAACAGTCTGCGATTTGAACGAGTTTAAACTTATAAAGGCAGAAATTCCTTTGAATGAATTCAAATCGTCTCATTGCTCACATCAAATTTGTAAGAAAAATAAAGTTATTTTACCAATTTAAACAATCAGTTTAAAAAGCTTAAGTCGCTTATAGCAAGTATCTTGTTTTATGCTAGTGACAAAAATAAGGCCGTGACCGTGGTCCAGTGGTTAGTGAGCTGGACTTGTAACCCTGGTTCAAATCCCGGTCGCGGCAGGTCATACTCTTTTATGAAAATTTGATAAAAGTGTCGATTTTCCTCCATATGTGGAGAAGTTGCCGGTACCTTGTGAATGGGTAAGTTAGTACTGGTTAGAATACAGTCCAGGAAGACTGGTTAGGTAAACCGGCCGCCGTATATAACTGAAAAATTGTTGAAAAAACGGCGTTAAACCGAGTGACAAATATGAAGCGCGGAAGTGTAGCTAAAAGTCGGTACTTACGGTCCCGAGCATTAATTCCTCCACCATACTCATGGTTACACACGGTATGCGCGAGGTTTATGTCTGTAAGTTGATTGATAAAAACTCTCTTTCAAAAATAATCATTCAATGTCAATAACTTTGACAGAATACAAGGGAAAGGCGACAGAATAAACGCAACAAGCGAGTTATAAAATTTAAATTATAACTATTAACCTAAGCTACTTTACTGGTATAAGTTAATCATGTATGTATATCACAATACGCAGGTTACTAATCTGATTGGATACCAGGTTCGTGAAAAATGTTTACATTAAATATTTACCATAGAATCATAACATAAACATTGTTAAATAGTGATACAAACTAAATTTAAAAATCAGTTCTATTTCTGTTGTATTTATAGCAAGAAAATTTATTCAGATACGTCTGTTAAGTACATTGTTTAACTGTTTATTACAAATGTTCATAAACCTTTGGTATAAATATTTATGGTTACAGTCCAGGAAAACTGGTTAGGTGTCTAACATTTAGATAGATGATTAAATTTCGTCAAACATTCAACTGTTTATGTTTGTACATATTTATATACGTGCATGTATGCTTAAATACTTCAACCTTCGATTTTGTTTATTTGTGGATGATAAACTTGTATTGTTTAAATCCAAAGTAATAAAACATATGTTCTGTTCTGTTCTGTTCTGTTCTGTAATCCGGACTTGTCCGGACAGGAGAAAAGTTATTGCTAAACCAGTATGTCGGTACCGAGATGGATATATTGGACATTCAAAATAATCGTTCTTTTGAATAAAACTTGAAATGATAATATTGATAATTTAGATATTTATTTCTTTGTATGTTTATAAATATTCCAAATCGGGATTGGTTTAGCGTTTATGTGGACAAAATATCAGATAGTGTGATTATGAATGTATATGATGTGCGAAAATTGTGAACAGGCTATTCAGTTGTGAATGTAATTTCAAAATAGCGACCTGTTCGTCCTGTGCGGTCAAGTTGTTAGTAATGTTGTAATTCCTGGGCGTCAATTTTGCATTATTCTAATCTTATTCATGCCATAATCTCGTGTGCATGTATTTCTTTAATCAAGACAATATTAAATTTATACCTTAGCCTTATTTATACCCTACACTCATTTGTTCATTTTCAGATTTTATGTTGAGTCTAATTAAGTTATCAAGTTCTTATTATCATTAATTTTAATTTTAAATTTTTACTCTATGCCATACTAAATCAAACATTTAAAATAATGCTGAGGTATTTCAAGGATTGCGTGTCCTCTGTGTATGTGCGATACCAAAAGTATCGCGGTACACTGTTTAAAAAACAACACTCATTGACTTTTACGTATCGCGGTACACTGTTAAAAAACAACTCATTGACTACTAGTATTACATATCGCAGTTCACTTTAAAAACAACACTCTTTGATTATTACGTATGACAGTACACTTTAAAAACAACACTCATTGATTAATACGTATGGCAGTACACTTTAAAAACAGCACTCATTGACTACTACGTATCGGGATGCGCTGATTAAAAACAACACTTATTGACTATTGATAAATATGTATTTTGTAAGTAAGTAAGGTTTTTATCAAAGTGACATGTACAGTATGCACAGTTATTTCAGCAAAGTAAATATATCAGAATGTACCCGGCCCAATTGGCCTACAAGTCACTATAAAAATGAAACATATGTACAACAGGTTATCAGCTTTTAACAAATACAATATTCATAATTAAGTTTTACTATAGATGTGGATTTGTTTCTTTGCTCTGACAAAATATTTGGTAAGCTTTCTTGGATAGTTAAATATGAGATATGAATTCTTGGCATCATCTTCCGTCTTTGGTCCGGGTTTTCACCTGTGTATCGTTCAGTTTCGACCCTTGATAAAATACCGCATCGTAACTGTGATAGTAAGGAGCGTTCACTTCTCACTAAATTAAGCACAGTGTACTGTTCCTGACCAAACCCACGTTTAAACGGTCTATAATATCTTAGTTTTTACACTTTTTGAATTTCAGTCTGCCATGATTATTGCAATAATGATGAATTTTAGATTTCACTGTAGAGGTGAACACACGATGTTTGGTCAAGATGATTAGCTAATCCTAGTTTGGTCAGGACATTCTTAATATTAACACACCAATTATGTATATGAATCTCTTATGAATGTATTTATGACTTGCGTAAGTTTTTTACACGTTAGCGCAATTAAATTTTTCCAAACTGAGTTAAGTGTTCCTTGAGTAATTTGTTTCGAGTTTCATTCAAAAGTATCACTCACTATGAAATGTTAATAGTCATATTTAAACAAGCGACTTGTTTATTCTCTTGTGTCATGTTGCTAATGATGCGGTATTTTCCAGGAGACAAAAGTGTTTTCGTCACACCAAATTCGGCATTCCGTATCATGGAGGAATTCTGGAATAAAAAAAAGATGAATGGTGTTTAAAGAATGGAAAATAAAAACGAATATGAAATGTCAAATACAAAAGAATCCCACCTTACCACGCAGGCTACATACATGTATATCACCGTCAAGAGAACAAAAATAACCAATGTGCCTCTATCTTACGCCTTGCAGGTCCTTTAGCAAAGGATCGAGAATGCGTGCCACCAAATACCTCAAATATATACAACAACAATCTTTAATATAATAGTAAAAAACAACAGAACGGAATAGAACATGTTTATCGATTAAAATATAGAATGATTAGAACTCACTTTCTTGTCTCAATTATAAGATATGTTCTATATTGTTTCGACTATACATGCTATAAAAGTAGCGCATGTGCAATAAGAAAAAATGGCACAGCAAAGGAAGCAAACATTATTTATAAGCAAATACATTTTGTGCCTACGTGCCTAGAAGGTTTTCGACTTGAAAGGCAAACAAGGAGAGAAAATCTAATTTCTATTTACCGTTTTGAGTAAGCCACATTGACAACCTTGACACTGTATTCTTTTAAAGACCGCACAGAGGTCCTCATAATGACAGGAACCAATATTATCAACAGAGCACGACAACTTTGTATATGTTCCAATATCCCATTTAAGCATGTTTACGTTCATCTGAAAATTTATTCCACCCAACTTCTCAAATTCTATCATGATTATTATTCTGTCATAATAATTTCATCATCAGGATGTTGGATACATATAATTAAAAAGTAGACAATGTTTGCAATGTAAACCAGTCAATAATTTATTATTTAGTGAGAAAAATGGGAAAAAAAGTATTTGAGCTATATGACCTTGGACCGCTTGAGACGAGGCCGAAGCTCTAAGTGTACAGGATTACAAATTACAGTGGAACCCCTCTAAACTGGCCTGGGACCAGGTCATTTGGCTGGCTTTGAGCAGACCCCATTTTAGAGGGAATTTTTGAATTATATAGAAATGAAGTCGGGACCAGAATTTTGGCCCATTTAGTGTGGAAACCGGTTCATAGAGGAACCGGTTTAGAGGGTTTCCATTGTATTGAATCGTCAGCTAGTCAAGCTAAACTTCTGTAGTCAAATTGTAAAACGTTTCATGTGTATCATGTGAACGCTATTCGGATGAAGGAATAAATGAAACCGAGGTGGGATTTGCGAAAAGCTTTTTTTGACTAAATAACACTGATATCTGTTAAAAACAACATTTACATAGAGCTAATAATTAAACAAGCCGCGACCATGGTCCAGTGGTTAGTGCCCGTCAAATCCCGCTCGAGACAGGTCATATTCTACCATGAAAATTTGATAAAGAAATGTCGATTTTCCTCCATATGTGGAGAAGTTGCCGGCTCCTTGGGGAAGGTAAATTAGACTGGTTAGTATACAGTCCAGGAAAACTGGTTAAGTGAACCGGCCGCCGTATATAACTAAAAAAATGTTGAAAAACGGCGTTAAATCCGATGAAATAAATAGTTAAACAAACAAAACTTGTGAAACAAAGCACTTACCACAACCGGTGAACTAATATTTTCGTTTACTGTTATGTTTCCTGTAACGAAAATTGACCCGGGGAGGGTAAGAGGATCCGGAGATACACTGAATGAATGGACAGTAATCATTGCATGTGGTTCTCCACAATTCTGGAATGAGAACTCTGCCTTTTGACCCTGAATAAATAATAACAAATATTGTAACCCGATTATTGTCTTATTCTGAATTGAACTGAAAACAAATATACACACGTTGCAATTAAGAACGACAACAATTCTGTCAACAATCTGTCTTTTGTTATCACAGCCAACATTGACGTCAATTTCCTTCAAGGCATATTAAGATGTTATAAATGTTGCAGTTGATGCGTTGGCGAATTTATTTAATCAACAGATTCGTATACATTGATTAAGTATTGTCGGTTGTAATGAATTCAGTTTAGTAGCACACACAGCAACTGTTGGCCACTTGGATTGATGAACTGTAGGTTACAATTATTAAGTGACTGTACAATCATGTCATAATTAATGAAGCATCAACCTCGATTAGCTTCTATCTCTTATACTACATGATTTCCTGTCTTTCAATTTATAAACATCACAATACAAACGTTTTAATGATTAAATGACTGGAAAACAAACAAATGAGTTCTCAGTGTGAAGTAATTATACTTGCAAAAACATATACAAATGATTGTCGATAATTGTGATAACCAGATATTTGTCTCAGATATTATGTGATTATACGAACGATTATATTTTTGTTAATTATATGAGCTATTTATATTTACAACATAATGACCTGTAAGTGGTTTAAACCCATGTATTAGTTCTTTTAAACCACTAGTAGTTTATTTATGCAAATTAGACCTAATCACACATTAATACGCGCAGCAAAACATAACAATGTGGCGGTGCTCTGTGTATCTGACCGCGTAAAAAATAACTACCGTAAACCTCCGTTATTACGAGCATCGATATCACGAACACTCGATTTTTCTCGAGGAGTTTTTGAAGTCCCGTCATTTTTTATTCTTTTTTGTGTATAATTTTCACCAACAAACAAATACCTCGTTATTACGAGCACCACGTTTATCTCGAGCATTAAGTCTGTTTCGATGACTCCTCGAGATAACGAGGCTTTAATGTAATTTGATTAATTAATAATAACACCTTGTTGTTAATTTTCCCCGACACAGGTAATCAGGCTCTAATTCTATGACAAAACTTTATGAATTGTCTTTGATATACTCATCGGCTTTGGCAGACAGGTTTCTATCGCGTTTTTTAACAAAACAGAGTTGTTTATTTAAAACACTCATGACCTGTCCGCAACAGTCCGCTGTTCTGATTACATATGCTTGCAGACTTACGGCTAACAATGGGGTTAGTCGTTTTGACGACGACAAAATATTTACTTATATTGTTATGAGTCGTTTTAAAGATACAGTGAAACTATGTTTAAACTTAATTCAGCATATTTCTGCTTTATATGTGTAGACTTAAACAAGGGTCGAAGTAAAAACAAATGACACGAATTTCCATATACAATCAAATCTGTGAATAAAGACCAGCTTTTGGGAAGACAAGTGTGGTCTTTATTGACAGGGTGGCCTTTATTCGGAAGTCAGTCAGTTCTAAATAATCTGTAACGGTTTTCAAAGAAGGCCTTTATTCACATGGTGGTCTTTATTCGGATTGGCCGCATACAGGTTTGACTGTATTTCAAAACGTAGTTCTAAATCCAGAGTCTTGCCTCCGAATAACAGATTCTGCCACTTTTTTTCAAAATTAAGAATATTTTTAGTCAGTACTTTTGAATGAAAGAGAAAATGGCCATTTTAAGATAAATGCATTTTGCCCAATTATCGAAATAACAGTTACAATCTAAGTTAGATAATATCACTATTTTCCTTGTATATTTTGACTGCACAACTTTGATCTATGATGTATATGTATAAAGATATCATATTTTTACTGCCTGTACTATATACGCAGTCAAGAATGCTACCTTGTCATAAAAAAACCCGCTGTGCATAATGAGAAGCTTTCAGTAGGGGTCCGATGACCTTTAATTACACACTGTATTATCAAAGAAATTCGACTTTAAAATGTCTAGAAAAATATAAAAAGTAAAAAAATGACCTAAACTTCATTAAAATAATCTAAAATAAAGTGCACGCGAATCTTAAGACTTATAACTTTTGAGTGTAATTGGAAAAAATTTGATCTGTGTATCGGAAATGCCTTAAATATCCTTTTGATTCAATACATCTCAGTTTTTTCCTTCTTATTTCAATGTAACCTTCAGGTATCAACTTAAATCTAAAAAAGGACCAAACTTAATCATTTACCAAAATAAATAAAATATCCTTTGAAAGAAGAAAAATAAAAATTTTAATCATTGTTGGAGCAAAGAGATATTTTAATTAATAAAAGAAATATATGGTGGTTTTAGAGATTGTCCAATACTTTCTCATTGTAATTTTATTGACCACTGACGATCGTGGATGGACTTAAAAGTTCGACATAATTGTTATCTACGTAGAAGTTTAATGCAAATAATCAATAAAGCTTAATTCTTGTTCAGTATAAGTTCTAACAATGTGAATCTACATACCTCTTTCCCCAAAACACGTGATATCCTGTGTGGCCATTGATTCAAAACAATTCCAGCGAAAATCACTACCAGGAAATGTCGCATCTTGAACAGCCATGTAATAAATGCTATTTCCAAATCTTTGTAAAACTTATTTATATAGCATCTTTATCAAATGAAAACCTCTTTTCTGTCTGCGCGTGCGCAATTTTGCACGAATCACTTTTGTCAGTAATCTATTACATTGGTGCATACGTATTTTTTCATCAAGTATACTTATTTGTCATTATGCGGTTATGACAACAGCTGTGTCATTAATACCACTTAGTGAAGGACCTGCAGTTGCAGTAGATTTATCATTAACATGAACAATGTAGAGTTGTGTTGTGGAAATATTCTGAAATGATTGTCATATATACTGATGTTCAAACTTTTTCAACTTATAGTAACCCCCCCCCCTGTTTTTTTTTCACAATTATCAGTGTAATAAAACTATTGCAAGTTTGGGAGAACCGAATGAGTATTATACACTGTCGAAACATGTTTTACCAATTCTACCAATTCAAGCCCCTGTGTTTCTGGTGTTCAATGTGAGTTTTTAGTTTCGTTTTCTGTGTATTGTTGTGCGGTTATTTGTGTAAATCTTGTTGATTACTTTGCAGGCTGTGTGTTTTTTTGGACTTTGTTGTTTTGTGGACTGTGTAATTTTATGGACTTTGTTGTTTTGTGGACTGTGTGATTTTATGGACTTTGTTGTGTTGTGGGCTTGTGGCTTTGTGAAATTGGAGAAAAGTGTATGCAAGGTTTTTTAGGGTCTTATATTTAATGTAGTAGCGTGTTTGTGGTGGATGTAATTGTTGATTTCGATATTTCTTATACATTTCTGTATAAATCTGTAAGGGAATAACATAATTAGTATATATATTTATTAAAATAGATAGTTACATTCACCAAAATAACTACTGCATTTACAAATAAGTTTGCAAGCGGTGTGTTGAGAAAATCTCTGTCAGATTCGAATAAATCAAGTTTTTCTTGTAAGCAGTGACATAAACTTAAAGTGTATCCCATGCCTCACAGAGACAAATGTTTACAAATTATTTCTTTGGGAGGATTAGGAGTACAATACTGTGCAAATCAAATACAAGATTATATGATTAATCATGCGATATAACACTTCATTCGTCTGTTCTTAGTCATATAAAGTATTCTGTGCAAATGCGGCACTTAATTAAGCAACAGCGTCACACAAAATGTTTTCATGTTTAATACAGAAAGGAAAGTCTTATTCAAAGGTGAAAGTTAGATCAAAACAAGCGGCTTGTTTGCTCTGGTAGGTAACATTACCAACGATGTTATAGTCACCGGCAGGAATGACACTGGCTTCAACGTCAAACTCTGTCTTTGGAAATGAGTAAGCTTTCTGAAATACATGAAAGCAAAATAGAATGGGAGCATCCTATCTTATCAATTCATTTTACATAATTCGATACAAGAACATAATTCAGAAGAACTCAGTATCATGTGCACTTTCATGAAAGACAGATAGACGGGTTCAGTCTAGTTTATTTATAGACATAACGACTTGATTAACAGTCAGAATTTCAATTGCTGCATTGTCTGCCCTAGAAATGGTCGCCACATCAAAGCATTTTTAAAGCGCCAGCCGACATTAGTCTTCATCCAACACAAGCAAATAAAAGCCATCCTAACATAGTGTCAAAATAGTTCTAGGTAAATAGACCAGTATAATATGATGACCAATACAATAATATGATGTTAATCAGGGTGCCGTTCCATAAATATAGCTCAAAGGTCTTGCCACCCCTTGTTTATGAAGATGATTATATCATAGCAAAGATCTATTATCGTTTTGACAAGCTGTTTATGTCAAACACCAGATTCATAAACCATTGGCGTCATTTTATGTTTTGAATGTGAGGTCATAGCTATGTTTTTTCAATCAAACGACACTTGTTCCGAGGGTTTAAGCTTTAGCTCAACTGCGTTAAAGTGGTTCCAAGTATTCATCCATGTATTTCTACTCACCATTTTCAGGGGACAGGTACAATCGATGCCAATCCTGACAATGGGGTCAGGACATTGGATTTGTTCCATCAGTACACAGAGATCGTCATAGTGACAGGAGCCGATGTTGTCAATGCATGGCACTTCAACAAATTGTCCTAATATCTTTTTAGCGATGTAAAACTCGCCCTGAAAAATAGATCAAAAGTGTCTCATGTGAATTTATCAATCATTCTCATCCTTCAGTATACACTTGGCTTTCCGAATGAGAACAATCCTAGTTCATGTATTTAAATGTTTCTGTTATCGGTTGATGACTGTAGTCTCTATGTTCTGGCAGGCACTATTTTACCGATCGGAACTATCGCAACAAATAAAAGGTTGAGCAAAAATACCTAACAACTAGATTTTCATCGTATCACACCCATGAAGAATGGATGGTGACACGATTAAATACATGGGGAAACTTTGGACATATCAATGTGAATTTAGACAATATATACAATTGTTACTTACGACCATTGGCGCACCAACATCGCTGTTTATCCTAAAGTTTGTTGCAACATTAATAGATCCTGGGAAAACCAGAGGATCTGGTGTTACACTCACTGATTGGATGTTAATTAAAGCATTGGCACCACCACAATCCTTGAACGTAAATCCAGTCAGTTTGATTGGTTGGGTTTTGTATTTATGCTGTAACGATAAATATTAATTCAGCCATGATCCCAACCTTCTATCTTCCCTGATGTTCAACTATCTACATCATTTACCATTGTGTCGTACACTGCTGAAATTTTACTTTACTTTCCTCTATGGAAAAGCTTTTCCAAAATGGCCATGTATGCAAAACATCGAATAAATGCCAACATTCCATACAGGCCGTATCTGTTCCTCCCGTTCGTGACATTTCTATACAAGTTAGTCTCTTACAACATCAACGGGAATATTACTGCTTGTAATATGAGTACAGGCAAGAAAAGGATTCATAGAAACACATACAATAATTCCCACCTTTCCCCATATTACCATTACCTACAATCAAACCCAAAACAACACAAAGGACTATACAAAAAATGGAGGACGAGACACAGTCTGCCGGAGGGTACCGCCTTGGAACTGTATGAAGCTTAGCTACAGGGGAGTTAAACTAGTTTTGAGGGCCCAGTCTCACACTTATCTCTGTGATAACAAAAAAAACTAAGTTACATATATAATGGTGATCTATTGCAAGCCATTGTCTAGTTGTGAGCAATGCATTGGTGATTACCTAAATCTTATATATTAGAAGATATTCAATATGTTTTTATTGGTAAACTAAATTAAAATTGATTATATAAAAACTTTATGGTCCAAAGTCTACAAAGTAGGAGGGAACTATTATGCCGTTAATATTTAGGATATTTCTGTGCTGAGTTTTGTGAAATTTTGTAATATTGTTTTATTAATAGGAAATTGATTATACAAACTAATTTCATGAAAAGACTTTAAATATGTACGCATTGTTGTTGTAGTCATTTGTATGTTTGTATGTTTATTTTGACATATGTCAGTCTATTGCTATTAATGTTGTTGTAATTTTAAGCACTTAAGTTGGCTTAGGCATTCTATAAGTAATAAATGTACAAGCTGTATGTATTTTTGAAGGTGATTAATTAATTATCTTTGTTTCTTTGGTTGATCAGTCCTTTCATAAGTAAAATACTTGCAAAAATGTTCTCCCCTTGGTGGCTAAGACTTCCTTTATTATTCTAAGTATTTAAATTGTTTAATTATTATTATGATGAAAACTTTGTGTCCACAAATAAGTCACACCTTCCACTGAAAGTAACTGTAAATACGAGGTAGTTTAGTTTTTAAGATAAGAAGAGAATATAATTTAAGATAGGATATAAAGGTTAATAGTTTTAGGAAATGGTCTTTGTGACAGCAGTACATTTTGTCTTTGAGACATTTGTTTTGTATTCTTGAATACTGTCTATGTGACATTTTCTTATCTTTGTGTTTATTGCAATATATTGGATTTTAACTTCTACTTTGTGTACTTAAATTTAACTTTGTGAATATAAAATCTTATCTGTTATTGAGTGAATAAATCACAGGGGGCTAGCACGTTGAAGGGATGGAGTATAATGGCGTATTAGGCCTAAAATGGCCACACAGACCAAAAACACGTATATCATATATATACATATACAAGGGTTACAATTTCCGAAATTACAGTTTCTGCACCAAGTTTGTTTAAAACTACATAACTTTTTAAGCAATTGCTCAAATTTCTAATAACTGGTGTCTACAAATAGCTAATACATTATACTACGTATAACCAGTAAGCACTTTGTCCAATTCAAAACAGTGAAGCAGATATTTAATCTTTTTCCTCCGAAAAATCGTCAATTTCGTTTAGTCGAACGCGACCTCCCAACACCAAGTTGATCAGAATTACCATACTAATTACAACTTAAAACAATAGGTAGAGGAATGACAACGTGTGCTAACCATAAATATCTCTAAAATACACTGATCTGGCACAAAAGAGTAATCCAGGAATGGTCTACTCACGTAAAATTTACAAAATCGTCGACTCCGTTATAGATTTCCATCTCGCTACGCCATTATGATTTAACCAATGAAACGTCTGCTTACAAACAAATTACGGGGCAAAGGTCACTGCATCATAATATTTGAAGTTTCAATCATGCCACGAATTTTGTGAATTGAACGTGAATGGAACGTTCCTGGATTACATTTTTTGCGCTGAATCAGTGTATTTTAGTAATATTTATAGTAAGCATGTGTTGACGTAACTGTACCTGATGTTTTAAGGTGTATTTAGTATGGTAATTCTGATCATTTTGGTTTGCGAGGTTGCGTTCGACTAAACGAAATTGACGATTTTTCGAAGGAAAAAGATGAAATACCTGCTTCATCGTTTTGAATTGGACCAAATGTTTATTGGTTATGTGTAGCATAATGTATTAGCTATCTGTAGACACCAGTTATCAGAAATTTGAGCGATTTCTTGAAAAGTTACGTAGTGTTAAACAAACTTGGTACGGAAACTGTCATTTCGGAAGTTGTAACCCTTGTATATGTATACATGTAATATAGGTATTTTCGGTCCATGTGGCCATTTTAATACTGATGCACCATTATACACCATCCCTTCAACGTGCTAGCCCCCTGTGGAATAAATAATATTAAAAGAAACATAGAACTGTGTGTTCAAGTTTCAACACCAGGATTAATAATCATCAGCAACAGCAGAACTGAGCGACCTTTACAAGTCACAAATAGGCGACTACACAACACCGCCGCCACTAAACCCATTAAGGTCTAAGACAAATATTTCACCATATTTTAGATCTTAATATATGTATAGAGATATCATATTTTTACTACAAATTTACAAATATTTCACCATATTTTTAAATCTTAATATATGTATAGAGATATCATATTTGTACTACCTGTAATGAATGCTATCCTGTCATAAAGAAGCCCTCTGTGCGTAATGAGAGAGGCTCTCATTAGGGGTCCGATAAGCTTTAATTGCACACTGTATTATCAAAGAAATTCGACTTTAAAATGTCTAGAAAAATATAAAAAATGAAAAAAGGACCTAAACTTCATTAAAATAATCTAAAAAAAGTGCACGCGAATCTTAAGACTTATAACTTTTGAGGGTATTTGGAGAAAATTTGATCTGCCTATCGGAAATGCCTCAAATATCCTTTTGATTCAATACATCTCAGTTTTTTCCTTCTTATTTCAATGTAACCTTTAGGTATCAACTTTAATATAAAAAAGGACCAAACTTAATCATTTACCAAAATAAATAAAATATCCTTTGAAAGAAGAAAAATAAAAATTTAATCATTGTTGGAGCAAAGAGATATTTTAATTAATAAAAGAAATATATGATGGTTTTAGAGATTGTCCATACTTTCTCATTGTACTTTTATTGACCACTGACGATCGTGGATGGACCTAAAAGTTCGACATAATTGTTATCTACGTAGAAGTTTAATGCAAATAATCAATAAAGCTTAATTCTTGTTCAGTAAAAGTTCTAACAATGTGAATCTACATACCTCTTTCCCCAAAACACGTGATATCCTGTGTGGCCATTGATTCAAAACAATTCCAGCGAAAATCACTGCCAGATAAAGACAAATCTTTGTAAATTTATATAGCATTTTTGTCAAATGAAAATCTCTTTTCTAGCTGCGCGTGCGCAATTTTGCACGAATCACTATTGTCGGTAATCTTTTACATTGGTGCATACGTATTTTTTTCATCAAGTATATTTATTTGTCATCATGTGATTATGACAACAGCTGTGTCATTAATATCATTTAGTGAAGCAGCTGCAGTTGCAGTAGATTTATCATTAACATAAAAAATTTAGAATTGTGATGTGGAAAGCAAAAATAATGGTGATATTTATGATCATGCAATCATGCAATTATATCACTGACCTTGAGTTACAAACAATGATAACGCAACACGCGTTGAATCACAAACAAAATTTGTGAAGTTGCAAACAAGACAACATCAAATTACGCCAGAAGTAGTAAGTTCAAATATTCTGAAATGAGTGTTATATATATTGATGTTCAAACTTTTTCAACTTAAAGTAGAATCCCCCCCTTTTTTTCACAATTATCAGTGTAATAAAGCTGCTGCAAGTTTGGGAGAACCGAATGAATATTATACACTATCGAAACATGTTTTACCAATTTTACCAATTCAAGCCCCTGTGTTTCTGGCGTTTAGTGAGAGATTTTTTTAGTTTCGTTTTCTGTGTATTGTTGTGCGGTTATTTGTGTAAATCTTGCTGATTACTTTGCAGGCTGTGTGTTCTTTAGACTTTGTTGTTTTGTGGACTGTGTGGTTTTATGGACTTTGTTGTGTTGTTGACTCTGTGATTTTATGGACTTTGTTGTGTTGTGTTGTGTTGTGTTGTGTGTGGACTCTGTGATTTTATGGACTTTGTTGTGTTGTGTTGTGTTGTGTTGTGTGTGGACTCTGTGATTTTATGGACTTTGTTGCGTTGTGGACTCTGTGATTTTATGGACTTTGTTGTTTTGTGAACAGTGTGGTTTTATGGACTTTGTTGTGTTGTGGACTGAGTGATTTTATGGACTTTGTTGTTTTGTGGACAGTGTGGTTTTATGGACTTTGTTGCGTTGTGGACTGAGTGATTTTATGGACTTTGTTGTTTTGTGAACAGTGTGATTTTATGGACTCTGTTGTTTTGTGGACTGTGTAATTGTATGGACTTTGTTGTGTTGTGGGCTGTGTGATTTTATGGACTTTGTTGTTTTGTGGACAGTGTGATTTTTTGGACTTTGTTGTGTTATGGACAGTGTGATTTTATTGACTTTGTTGTGTTGTGGGCTTCTGTGATTTTATGGACTATGTTGTGTTGTGGGCTTGTGGATTTGTGAAATTGGAGAAGAGTGTATGTAAGGTTTTTTAGGGTCTTATGTTAATGTAGTAGCGTGTTTGTGGTGGATGTAATTGTTGATTTCGATATTTCTTATATATTTCTGTATAAATCTGTAAGGGAATAACATAATTAGTATATATATTTATTAATGGATTAGCAATAGATAGTTACATTTACCAAAATAACTACTGCATATATAAACAGGTTTGCAAGCGGTGTGTTGAGAAAATCTCTGTCAGATTCGAATAAATCAAGTTTTTCTTGTAAGCAGTGACATAAACTTAAAGTGTATCCCATGCCTCACAGAGACAAAATGTTTACAAATTATTTCTTTGGGAGGATTAGGAGTACAATATTGTGCAAATCAAATACAAGATTATATGATTAATCATGCGATATAACACTTCATTCGTCTGTTCTCAGTCATATAAAGTATTCTGTGCAAATGCGGCACTTAATTCAGCAACAGCGTCACACAAAATGTTTTCATGTTTAATACAGAAAGGAAAGTCTTATTCAAAGGTGAGAGTTAGATCCAAACAAGCGGCTTGTTTGCTCTGGTAGGTAACATTACCAACGATGTTATAGTCACCGGCAGGAATGACACTGGCTTCAACGTCAAACTCTGTCTTTGGAAATGAGTAAGCTTTCTGAAATACATGAAAGCAAAATAGAATGGGAGCATCCTATCTTATCAATTCATTTTACATAATTCGATACAAGAACATAATTCAGAAGAACTCAGTATCATGTGCGTTCATGAAAGACAGATAGACGGGTTCAGTCTAGTTTATTTTATAGAGATAACGACTTGATTAACAGTCAGAATTTCAATTGCTGCATTGTCTGCCCTAGAAATGGTCGCCACATTAAAGCATTTTTAAAGTGCTAGCCGACATTAGTCTTCATCCAACACAAGCAAATAAAAGCCATCCTAACATAGTGTCAAAATAGTTCTAGGTAAATAGACCAGTATAATATGATGACCAATACAATAATATGATGTTAATCAGGGTGCCGTTCCATAAATATAGCTCAAAGGTCTTGCCACCACTTGTTTATGAAGATGATTATATCATATCAAAGATCTATTATCGTTTTGACAAGCTGTTTATGTCAAACACCAGATTCATAAACCATTGGCGTCATTTTATGTTTTGAATGTGAGTTCATAGCTATGGTTTTTCAATCAAACGACACTTGTTCCGAGGGTTTAAGCTTTAGCTCAACTGCGTTAAAGTGGTTCCAAGTATTGATCCATGTATTTCTACTCACCATTTTCAGGGGACAGGTACAATCAATGCCAATCCTGACAATGGGGTCAGGACATTGGATTTGTTCCATCAGTTCACAGAGATCGTCATAGTGACAGGAGCCGAAGTTGTCAATGCATGGGAGCTTAACAAATTTTCCTAATACTTTTTTAGCGATGTAAAGCTCGCCCTGAAAAATATATCAAAACTGTCTCATATGAATTTATCAATCATTCTCATCCTTCAGTATACACTTGGCTTTCCGAATGAGAACAATCCTAGTTCAGGTATTTAAATGTTTCTGTTATCGGTTGATGACTGTAGTCTCTATGTTCTGGCAGGCATTATTTTACCGATCGGAACTATCGCAACAAATAAAAGGTTGAGCAAAAATACCTAACAACTAGATTTTCATCGTATCACATCCATGAAGAATGGATGGTGACAACGATTAAATACCTGGGGAAACTTTGGACATATCAATGTGAATTTAGACAATATATAAAATTGTTACTTACGACCATTGGCGCACCAACATCGCTGTTTATCCTAAAGTTTGTTGCGACATTAATAGGTCCTGGGAAAGCCAGAGGGTCTGGTGTTACACTCACTGATTGGATGTTAATTAAAGCATTGGCACCACCACAATCCTTGAACATAAATCCAGTCAGTTTGATTGGTTGGGTTTTGTATTTATGCTGTAACGATAAATATTGATTCAGCCATGATCACAACCTTCTATCTTCCCTGATGTTCAACTATCTACATCATTTACTATTGTGTCGTACACTGCTGAAATTTTACTTTACTTTCCTCTATGGAAAAGCTTTTCCAAATGGCCATGTATGCAAAACATCGGATAAATGCCAACATTCCATACAGGCCGTATCTGTTCCTCCCGTTCGTGACATTTCTATACAAGTTAGTCTCTTACAACATCAACGGGAATATTACTGCTTGTAATATGAGTACAGGCAAGAAAAGGATTCATAGAAACACATACGAAAACTCCCACCTTTCCCCATATTACTATTACCTTAAATCAAACCCAAAACAACACAAAGGACTATACAAAAAATGGAGGACAAGACACAGTCTGCCGGAGGGTACCGCCTTGGAACTGTATGAAGCTTAGCTACAGGGGAGTTAAACTAGTTTTGAGGGCCAAGTCTCACACTTATCTCTGTGATAACAAAATGAACTAAATTTCATAAATAAATACATGTCATAGACTCATAAAAATAAAAAAAGGCACAACAGCATTAGAGCCGCTTGCCAATAACACAATTTATAACCGTCTAACGTCGATATTTTATAAATAATCTTATTTAGTATGATTATCAATCAATTAAAAAGTACTCACGCCTTCAGTGATGAAGTCAATTAACTGTTCCTTTGTTTCAATGAAGTTTACTGCATTTATAATCTCATCTTCAATTTCGTATTCTACAACATTTGGCAAAGCTGCAACAAAGCCAATTGCAATAGCAACCATGGCCCACAAAAGACGCATTTTGGATAGTGTGGTGGTTAGCTCAAAAACAAAACGTTGATACTACAGTGATACTTCTTCAGACAATGATAGTCGTTTACATAAACAGTGAATTACATTGTCTTATGACTTAGATATCTTTCAGATTTGGTGATAAACTGATAAAATTATCAGTTCATCGGGGTTATAGATGTCATTGTATAATATTATTATAGTATTACGATTTGTATATTTAATATTACGACAACCTCATTATAACGACGGCTACTTTTGGTTTACTAACAACTTCAGCTCTTAATGTGAACTTGATAATAAGACATCAAAATTGTTATTCACAAAGGTGCATTTTTAAGTTTGTTGCCAGTTGTTCGACAAATTCATTGTGGGTTGAGTAGAATATGCTACGTTGGTGCACTTCTAATAAGATGCAATGAATACACGTATTACCTCTTTATAATACACGTATTACCTCTTTACAATACACGTATTACCTCTTTATAATACACGTATTACCTCTTTACAATACACGTATTACCTCTTTAAAATACACGTATTACCTCTTTATAATACACATATTACCTCTTTACAATACACATATTACCTCTTTATAATACACGTATTACCTCTTTACAATACACGTATTTCCTCTTTATAATACACGTATTACCTCTTTATAATACACGTATTACCTCTTTACAATGCACGTATTACCTCTTTACAATACACGTATTACCTCTTTATAATACACGTATTACCTCTTTATAATACACGTATTACCTCTTTACAATACACATATTACCTCTTTATAATACACGTATTACCTCTTTACAATACACGTATTACCTCTTTACAATACACGTATTACCTCTTTATAATACACGTATTACCTCTTTAAAAAAGTACATTTATGTGGTCTTGTGTGTCGCCAAGTTGATAAAACTGTCTATCGAAATATATTATATTGCGCTTGTAATTCACACTTTGCATTAGCCTCCGCTTTATTTGGTCATATTTGATAAAGAAACTGGTTTGCGTATTAACAGAAAGTCACGTGGTATATGCACATTGGGATATAAGAGAGATTTTGCTACATACTTCTTGTCTGGTGTTCTAAATTTAGTTAATCAATTAACAACCTTATCATTGCACGGCGATCAAAGGCATTAAAGAGTTAAGTGACCATTTTTCATTAACCATTCACAGTAATGAGGACCTGGGGTTGTTCGAATAAGTAACATGTTTTTTACATATTTTATATGTAGATTAGTAACAGTGAACAGATGCATTTATCAATATGACCTCTACATGTATAAACATGATTGTATGGGGCGTTCAGAGAAACCATCGTCAGAATATAAGTTCCTGTAAGCAGTGACATAAAACAAATATATGACTTTTTAATGCTTTATTTAGACAAAATGTGTACACAGTAATTCTTTGTGGGGAGGGGGGAGTACAAAATAGTGCAAATGAAATACAAGATTATATGATTAAGCAAACACTTCATTTATTTGTTCATATTCGAGTCACGAAAAGTGTTTTGTGTAAATGTTGCAGTTTACTGAACCAACAACATCACATTAAATGCATTTTATGTATAACACAGACAGTTTTATTTGAATGAAAGATGTATATCCAAACAAGCGGCTTGTTTGCTCTGGTATGTAACATTGCCAATGATGTGATAGTCGCCTGCTGGAATAAAACTGACGTCAACGTCAAACTCTGTCTTTGGAAATGAGTAAGCTTTCTGAAATACATAAACAGCAAAATAGAATGAGACCATCTGATGTTATAGCATAGATCACGACTGTGACAAAGACACGCATCGAATTCATTTAAATCGAATGTGTACATTGAGGTACAGTGTTTTTGTAATTGCCTCAAGTCTGCTGGGCGAACTCAATAGTTCGCAGCGCATGCTCATTTTACCAAAATTGTCAAACTTTTGTGAGGCACGTATACAAAGATCAGAAAAGAAACTGGTATTATGCTTTACGTGGACTAACCATGTAAGAATATGAATTCACAAGAACGCATGCAGAGTTATGAGTCGCAATGCTTCAAACGTAGAGAACACATTTGATCATGTTTATTTGACAACAAATCCTAAGATGCCTTGATAATTGTATCCGTGGTTAAAGGAACATGTACTGACTTGTAAGAAAACTTGTATATAATTAATGTCTCGTGGTCACACAGAGTGTGGTACATGAATATATAAGTGTTTGATATATATTGTCAAGGTTAGCAATCAGTTATCTATAAGTTTGATAACATAATCTGGTTTAGGACGAACTAAGCTGATATAGCCTGTGCTTGCGTACAAACGAGAGATGCATTAGGGTGTTAGGGTAAGCGTACAAAAGAGAGATACATTACGGTGATAGGGTAAGCGTATAAACGAGAGATGCATTAGGGTGTTAGGGTAAGCGTACAAAAGAGAGATACATTAGGGTGTTAGGGTAAGCGTACAAACGAGAGATACGTTAGGGTGATAGGGTAAGCGTATAAACGAGATATACATTAGGGTGTTAGGGTAAGCGTATAAACGAGATATACATTACGGTGTTAGGGTAAGCGTACAAATTGACATTATATGGTTCTTCCCGTACGAACTGCCACTGTGGGATTAATCTTTACTTGTAGGCTATAAAATCTCTCTTGTGGGGGTTAAACCTCAAGTGGGAATGACCCCATACTGTAGTTCTCGTATGCATGCAAGTATGACAAAATGGTGGGTTGGTGTAGATAATTTGATTGACATATTGGTCTTATTAACAGCCAGTACCCCCTTACAGTATTCGTCCTTTTGTGTCTACTCACCATTTTAAGGGGACAGGTACAATCAATGCCAATCCTGACAATGGGGTCAGGACATTGGATTTGTTCCATCAATTCACAGAGATCGTCATAGTGACAGGAGCCTAAGTTGTCAATGCATGGCACCTTAACATCTTTTCCTGATACCGTTTTAGTGATGTAAAGCTCGCCCTGAAAAATATATCAAAACTGTCTCATGAAAAATTATAAATTCATCATCATCATCATTAAGAACGTACTTGACTTTGCATACGAATGATAACGACCCGAGTTCAACGATATAAGTATTTCTGTTATCGGTGGATTACCGTTATCACCCTGATGGACAGGTTGTCCTGGTACTGGTGTACTAAGCTCTTCAACTTCTACATTAACCCATATATGTATCATTCAGACTATTATCTTAATATCTGACGCTTAATCCTCGCTCAGTGCGAAGCTTATTTAACATACTTAGGTTGAATTCGGGCTAAAATACTGATAAAAAAACTAAGCATTAGATGAAATGACTATTCTATTCAGTCTTTTGACATGGCATAGGGATTGCACAAAGTCACATAAACAATATAGATTTCCGTTTTAACATCAGATGATAAGGCGAATATACATACATAACATGAACTATACATCGATGGTAAAATACAATAAAATAAGTACAGTGAAAACACAATATTAAAACTTCAGACTAAAAGAAATGGTCTTTAAAGTTGGTCTCTTTAATTAACCATATAGGGGGGAACCTAACATCCAGTCTGAAAATAAGGGACCGTTATAATGAGGTGAGGTTAGTATCTAAGTACTCGCATAGTTGGATTTTACGCAGACTTACTTTTTTACAAAAAAAAACCACAAAACTGTAGCGCAACCGAGTCTCGTTTTAGAGAGCTTTTGTTTTACTATCGTGTGGTTACATAGTACTTTACGGTTCATGGTCCGATATTTTAACGGACTTGTCTACGTTTGTAATTAACTAAGGTCTTTATGGCATACACTCATTGAGTCTCGACGCTTCGGTGACAACATCAAGCGATTACAAGGCAAACAGCTTTACAGATAGAGCTTCCGCAACAACAAAATTAAGTCGAATGAAAAGATTTTCATCGTATCACGACGATGAAGAATCAATATGGACGTTAACGATAATGACATGCACGAGGGAGATATAAGTAAGAATTTGGACAATTTATCAAATTGCTACTTACGACCAGTGGAGGACCAACATTGTTGTTTATCCTAAAGTTTGTTGCGACATTCAGTGGTCCTGGAAAGACAAGAGGGTCCGGTGTTACACTCACTGATTGGATGTTAATCAAAGCATTGCCTCCACCACAATCCTTGTACGAGAATTCAGTCACTTTGATTGGTTTGGTCTTGAACTTATGCTGAAACAATAAATGTAAGTTTACTCTTCCGTGATTTTCAACTGTCCAAAATACGTACAAGTCGTATATAGTTGATAAATTACTTTGTCTCCTTTAAAGAAAAGAAAATAATTCTCAGAAATGACCACATACAAAAATCCACATACCCCAAAATAACATTCAATCCACTGGACCAAAACTGCTTAATGACAAAGGAACCTACAATAAATGTTGGGGACAAAACAAATTTTCCCTTGATGTACCGCCTTTAAGAGTTTCCAAAATGCCTATGAACGCAATACCCTGAATAAAGGCCAACACTGCTTGAAGGCTAAACTTCGTCCCTCTTCTCTTGTAAACCTCTCTTGTCTGTTAGAACATCGACTGAAATATGATTACTAACATTATAAGTAATAACAGTGCCGCATACCTTTACGACAATTCATAAACCTCGAACATCGATACCATACCCTACATTGTTCGTTCGATGTTATTCCTTTATTTCAAATAGTACTCACCCCTTCAGTGATGAAGTCAATTAATTGTTCCTTAGTTTCAATGAAGTTTACTGCATTTACAATCTCATCAATTTCGTATTCTACAACATTTGGTAAAGCTGCAACAAAGCCAATTACAATAGCAACTGTGGTCCACAAAAGACGCATCCTGGGCAACGTGATGATTAGCGCAAACAACGTCGGTACTACAATGAAACTTCCCCAAACACTGAGGTACCTGTGCATAAACTGTGCATTATATTGTCTTATGACTTTGATATCTTTAAGATTTGATGATAATTGATAACATTAACAGTATACTAGACTATTCTTATTATTTTTATTGTATTACGATTTGTGTACAGTAAAACTTAACGTTTCGACCATATCAATATTACGACTTATTTGTACGACTTCTATTTTGGGGCCTGTTGTTAACTGTAGCTATAAATTTCACCTTGATGATTATACCACTGATATACTTGTAATAAGACACAAAGGTGGTCCGAACATCGAGGTTTTACACAGCATTTAGCTGTGTTTTAACACGTCGTGAACAAAAATCACGTGACTCATATTCGGGTTTCCACGGACGTAATCGAGATTATTATTTCATAGATAAATAGACGAAAAGGTAAAAAATGATACTTGTACAAGATGCTGTTAAAACTGTCATAGAGAGTAACTTTGATAATAAATCAGACTCTGTTATGTAACACTTTATTTCTCATTTTGGCATCTAATTCTGACCAAAAAGACTATCTGGAATAGAAACCATCTACATGTAGGTCATCATTTTTGCGACCAATAAATTTGCGTTTAATTGAGTGTCTATAGAAATGCCGAGTGATGCTGCCTCGTTCTTTCCTTCTTTCCCAAATATGGACAGTTGATATGATAAGTTACCCTCAAGCAATACCTTAAAGGAACAATAACACATGATTCTTTATGTCTCTCTTGATCATTGTATATGTCGGATGAGAAAAGTAAAGTCTGTCAGTGACGTTGTATCACAATTTGTTAGGATATTATAATCTAAGTACTTGAAGTAAGACCGATAGGATGCTAAATGTAGTTCATAATTTATCGCTTAGTCGCCTGGATTTGTGACCTTGACCCTTGACAATGTGATACACTAATTACACATGTAAATACGTGAAATGTTGTACGCGAAATGACTGATAAAACAACACCTGATGTATATGTATACCATTTATCGTATGACGAGTTCCCACATGGAATATCTTCATGATATGTTATCGCCGGGGCGATGTTATACGACAAAGAAGCCCCGTTTGTTTTCAAAAAGGCCACGTACCTTAGAAATTCATTTCAAATCCCTATAATTTTATGTCTTTATTTTGATTAACTATGGTTCATATGAGTTCAAATTTGTTTATCGATTTTAAGTCAAGTTCTTACAACTTAATCACTCTCGTTTCTTGTGTGTGTCTCATCTGTACCGCCCCCACATGAGCAAAAGTGAAAGAATACGGCTCTGACAGAGATTCGAACCTACAAACACCGGGCCATTGATCCGGCACCATACCTTCGGACCATGGAGCTTCCCTGCTGCTCAACTTCCATATTTGTACATAAGATAAAAACACAAAAAGATGAAACAGTTTGCTTTTTCGATTTCTGTTCTTTTAGCAAATTGATTTAAACAGTTGAATATTCTATTTAAATGAACTTCCAAAAATATGAAATTATCCGCACATTTGGCCGATTTAGATGGGTAGGCCTAACCGGTTTATCGAGGGCCGGTTTAGAGGATTTCACTCTATAGTGACTAAAATAATGTTAGTTGTTTGAGACAAAATTCTTTAGACAATGTTGTTGCCTACAGACAACTAAAGGGAGGTAATTCAAACAGAATCATTTTCAAATAATTTATTTCATGTTTATGATCATACATCGATTACTGTTCACGGATTTTAAAGCAATACAAAATATAAAACATAGGACAAAGTATACAGTTACACAGAATTTGCCTACTTGTAATCGGGTACTATATTATTATAACTTTGTTGACGTATTCAGCGGTCCTCTCACACTGAAAACTTATTTATCTTCTATCTTCTCTGGCAAAGTGAAGGCTGGTTGATTTCGTCAAGTGGATACATGTCACTAGCCCGCGTCATTTTCTCAATTAACACGTGTAATGATCACTGGGATACATGACTGAAATTACAGTGCAACCTCTCCAGAGCGGCCCTCACTTGAGCAACTACCTACCTTTAATTACGACATGATTTTTCCCACTGTACGATTTAAGTATTAATTTAACCTCGCTAAAACAACAACCTCTCAACAACAACATAATTTTGCTTCCCCAAAGGGAGTGGACAGGTTGCACTGTACATGTATGCTAATTTTAGTAGCGTCTTGCCTTTGCCTATTTACAGTCTGTAGTAGAATTGAGAATTTCAACTACATTTATGCTCCAGGTTCATTGTATACAAATGGTATATAACATCTGCTAAGCTTCCTATTTTTTCCGTAGTACTATCGCACGTCGAAAGCATTTACATCGCGAATATAAAGCTTTGTGAAGTCTTTTTGCGCGGATATTTTTAAACTTAGAATTAACGTGATGTGAGTTTGGAAGACATTTGATTTCATCCAGAAATGCTGACAGATCAACCCTTACTTTACTAACATTTATTACAGTTTACATCCCAGGAAATAAAGAATACTTCAAGATCATGACATTGCATTTACATTTTCCTATCAAAGAATTACGTCCAGTATGAAAAGTCATGTGACTGATAAAGTGTTTTCTGTGCTGACCTTTTCTTACTTGCTTATTTTTATAAATAGCATTAGAAAGAAGTGAAATTAGAAATTAGAAAGGAAATGGCTTATTCGTAAAATTTGACCCTTCCCAGTCGGTGGTATATAAAAGTGAGGAAACACGAATGAAAGTACCAAGCATTAGATTCGATCCCCGTACATTATTGTATGCGGCTAAATGCTCACAGTTTTAAATCGAACATCCACATTGAAACCATAACGAATGAACGAAATAAAAAGATTTTAAATCTGCCAGCATCCGGGGATTTTAGTTACTAGGAGACAAGTTATTTTAAACGTAGTAGTAGTAATAAACCTGCAATCTTGTACTCTGCGACAATGTATAGATTGAATGAACAGAAAATAAGACAAAAGTAGACATCTCAGATGTAGATTGTTCTTCATAGTGTGATCTGTTTTCTCGTTAATTACATTCTCTACTAGTTTTACTACAAGCGATTAATTTTGCATTTCTTTACATGTAACTGATTTAAGGTTTGTATTTTTACATAAACACTTATTAAACATCATCAGCATGCGTTCACACAGCCTTTCACGAGAAGATTACCATTTTTACTGTCATACAAAGCTGGCCATACAAAATACTTGATCATTTTGGCGTTCGATTTGTCACATGACCACCAAAGTTTATGCATTTCGTCATCAAAATATGTGTCGTTTGTACACAGGTACATCGGGGTCTGTTGGACGACCATCTGCCATGTTAGAAGAGCACATCGATCAGTGTATCGATTGATTGATTTGTGATTTAATATTCCTTCAAACTGGTCCCAGGTAGAATCCTGACGAATAAGCTCCTTACATTTCTGGAATTGAAAAAAATCGTATGTTATTATTATCAGATACAAAACGCGAGGGAAAGTTATAGAAGTGACCACAAACTTTAATTGTAAAAGAAAATTAATACAGTGCAACCTCACCAGAGCGGCCCTCTCTCAAGAATAACCTCCATTCAACAACGGCATGATTTTTCCCACTGTACGATTTAACTATTGATTAAACCTCTCTAGAGCAACAACCTCTCAACGACAGCATAATTCTGCTTCGCCAAAAGGGTGTTGCTTTGGAGAGGTTGCACTGTCATGTGAAAGGTCACTTCAGTTAAGAATACAACTCTGTCAAACTTCACAACTAATTCAAATCTTATTTTTAAGATTTGATGCCGCCTTTAAAACGTATCTTAAAGAATCAACAAGTCAAAGTCTTATATGAACGGTTTCCAAGAATCTATTATAGTATCTAAATTCTCCAGGATTTATTTTAACATCAGACTGTACACAGTGACAACCATTCACAGAATAAAAGAAAAAAGGGCTGACCATAAACTTAATAAGCCATCGCCTGATTAATTAACACATTGAAACAGGGTCCGAAAACTTACATTCACCAGTGGTTCTGTATCAATCCCCTCCACATTCTGACGGAGAATTTCTCTCATTCCATGTACGAACTCCTCTGGTAAAATATTCTTTTCTTTAGCACAATTCAGATAAGAACTTTCAAGCTGGAAATGAAATTATTTCAGAATAAAAACTAAACAAAAAAGAACATGATTTGTATTTCATCCTCATTTCCTAATATATACATTGTATAAATCAATATTATATAATATTGTATAAAAATTGTTTCGTATTAATAATCTGCCTCTAAAATTGAATTTCAGTAATACTTTATCCGTCAAATCCAAATCCTTTAAAGTCACTTGATATCTCTTACACTGATTCCTTTGAAGAATTTCTTGGCCGATACAGTAAATAAGGCATTAACATTATGGCTAATGCACCATCTGTTCCATATTCGTGAATAAAGAATAAGTTGAAGAAAAGTTGTACCCGGTAATTCATTTCATTCTGAAATGTGCAATGTGGCAAAATGCAATCTCATCTACTCTATGTGAGCCAAAGACCAATGGCAATCTCAATTTCTTGTTTTTCATATTGTATACATTTCTTCGGACACTATACTTCCCTATTTATTCGAGTGATGATACTCACCAGTTTGCATGGGTCTTTTAACAAGCCAGATAATCCATTTTCAATATCTGTAAGAAGTTCAGCACATATGGAATATGTAATCTGAAAAATAAGAAGAATAACACTCGAACATGGGGAACATTATCAGCAGAAATACACTCAAAGTTGTACTGACGGCCAACCTTGAATGAAGGCCAACTTGAGAACAGCAATCACTTATAGGAACTCATTTTACTGATAAAAGTTTGACCAAATAACTTTTTTACGTTCCTTTAAATACAGACCAATAATACATAACGATTCTTCTCTTCCTGTGATAGTTTTATACACAGGTAAAACCATTATTAACATTCAGCCGGTCTCATCCTAACCTTTAATTATTACATGAATAAAGCTATTGTCTATGAATAACACAGATAAAATCATAAAACACTCGATGAGTTACTAGTAGGCTCAATTTTTGTATATCATTGTTTTCTATGCTTGCTTCAAACACTGAAACGTATGACACCAAAGTCTTAAGACACTAAATATGTCTTCAATATGTTTTTAAGTTTACAGCAAACCAACAATTCGGTCGTGGCCCAGTGGTTAGTGCGCTGGACTTGTAACCCGGAGATCCGGGTTCGAATCCCGGTCGCGGCAGGTCATACCCTTCTATGAAAATTCGACAAAAATGTCGATTTTCCTTCATATGTAGAGAAGTTGCCAGCTCCTTGTGGAAGGGTAAGTTAGTACTGGTTAGTATCCAGTGCAGGAAAACTGGTTAGGTGAACCAGTCGCCGCCGTGTATAACTGAAAAATTGTTGAAAAAAACAGCGTTAAACCCCAGTGACAATCAGTCACATGAAAACAAAAACATAAAATTGAAAGGAGGCCTCTGATTGGTCGTTGGGTGTACCCTTATTGTAATATCGCAGTTGTGCGTGATAGGAATCCGATTTATATCAACCTATGCTAGCTCTGTGAGTTCATGCATACCATTAACATTTCACATAGGAACTGTGTTACCGCCTCTTCGTCTTCAAAACCAGCATCTTCCAACGCTTCTTTAGCGTCCATCCATTCCTGAGATTCAAGATTGTTGTATAACATAGCGATGTTACTCGGTCGACATTTCTCATTTATATTTTCAACGAAGCGATTATCTGCTCTTTTCATTGGCTTCACGCTGTGTGTTAATCTGAAACAGAGGAAAGTATTTCCTCAGAGTGACACGATCCCAGACTGTCATACGAAAGCCATAACAAAGACAACTTACAAAAATTCACTACAAGTGCTCAGAGTTAATGATGAATATAAACTTTGATGGTATTCTGTAAATACGAAAGTACAGTGCAGCTTAATATAAGCTTAGTCAGTCTGATGTTTTTACAAGTGTTCTGTGAATAGTCACAGCATTAAATTCTTCATAAATCTTCACTTTACTACTTTCTACTTTTACTACTTAGTCGCTATAAAACAAACAGAGTTTCTACCAAATTTCTAAAATTAAATCATGAATCTGGAGTGTATTCCTTTTAACATATGAGAAAATATCAACAATAAGTAATACAGCGCAACCTCTCCAAAACAACACCCTTTGGGAGACGCAAAATTATGCTGTTGTTGAGAGGTTGTTGCTCTAAAAACATGCTGCTGTTGAAGGGAGGTGGCTCGAGAGAGGGCCACTCTGGAGAGGTTACACTGTACTGAGTGTGTTGGAGGTATTTTGATATTCAATCTAAGCTACAGATGGTGCTGTGATCAATGTGTATACAATTCAACCATCACTCGGAACACTGTCTACTCCAGACACTGTCACACGGATGTTCGATCGGGTAACTAATCGTTAGATCCACTAGACTAATTACTTGTAGTATTATCCATACGGGTTTTGTATTAACCGCATTGCTTTTTTGTGTGCAGTTCTTCAAATAATTTACCTTGTGGCTTATTTTTCTTGATTACATTTGTAATGTAGGCATGGCGGCACTTGAAATGTTGGTGATGTGGTTTTAACTGCAGGGATGGTGGGATGAGAACGTAATTGTTACTAGCGTTGTGTCAACGTAATGAACTTTGTGTTTATTTGACGATGATAGAGGTGATGATGGTTGTGATGTTGGTGATGATGATGATGATGATGATGATGATGATGATGATGAATTATCTTTAAAACGCCAATAATATTTCCGCCTCTAAGGTACAACGGGTCTAATTAACTTCTATTAACTTACCTCATCTTCAACGAATCATTTTCTGTTTGAACAGTACTCAGTGATGATTCTAAAGTCCTATGTTCTTTCTTAACTTTCTCTAGAGATTTCTGTGTCATATCATGGGCAATTTTTGTTCTCTTAAATTCATCTTGGAGCGAAGCATTAACTTTCTCTAGTTCTTTAACATTAGTCAAAGCCTTCTCTAGCTGCGCTTTAAGTGTAGTATTTTCGTTTTTCGATTTATGTAATTCAGACACTATTACTTCGCCCGGTCCAGGAGATTTTCCGGGACTCGTCTTGTCTTCTTGATTCTTAGTATGTAGTTGTTTCTTTAACTCGTCATTTTCTCTCTTCATTTCATCTAGTTTGACCCAGAGTTGACCCATACTGCCGCCTCCACGGGATGGTTTTGGTGGAATAGATGGTCGCTCACATTTTGCTCGTTTGTCTTGAAGTAATGCTTCAATTAAAGTCTTTGATTTCTGTAAAAGGTGTTGTGTTTGTGGGTCGCGCTTTTTCATCATGAAAACATTCGCTAGAGATTCGCAGAAGTTTTTAGCGTCTGATTTTAAGTCTTTATCTGATAAAGTCGCCATAGTCGATTTTTCCGTCTGATTAAGGCTGTAATAAAAACATATCGAGCGTGTACAGTAGTGTTGTGGAGAAAACAACATAAAAACAAAAAAAGAATAAAGGAAAAGCGAAACATTTTCTTCCTAACCCAGTTTATTACATGAGAAACCTAATACTGCTCTCTCCTAATTAACTCAATTGAATACAAAAATACATCCTGTTTGAAAATTTTTGAACTGTTGTTTAAAATTCGGAATGAATCGCTATAAGGTAGATAACCACCAACTTCTTACTACACATCATCTACTTTCTAATTGAGAATGTACCTTTTCAGAAATCAATATGACAAGCTGTTACAAAAATCAAAGTTTTGTAAATGTTGGAATATTTACAGCGATCGATTTGGTTCGGTCCTTCCAGCAGTGCTTTTGAGACTAATTATGATTACGTCATACAATAACAATAAGTAGACCCGAGTGTCTAAAACAAAATAACTTGCCTGGGTTAAACACTAAAGAAAAGAAAATTTTAATTCCTCATTTAGTTTCCGTTCACCATGAATCAGATTGCTACAAACTCACAACACGACAAGTACATGGTTGTATTGGCGTTTATCTTATCGATTGCCATGGTTATACCGGCTTTCATTCTAACAATATCTGGAAATATTGATTTGTCAGAGACAGAGCAGCTTGACTCAGACTTTGTATTAGTCACGCGATGAATGATAAGACCTTACAGCCATTACATGGAGGTTGTAGCTCATTGATTTTTGTGCATTTGTCTTGCTTTATTTTATTATAATAAGAAATATGCGCAGTACTTTTCAAATTGTTAGTTAAACCCAGAATGCTGGAAATTACCAATTTCTTAGACAATGAATGATTTTTAGATCGTAATGCATCATGGGAAGCAATCGTTCGATTTCAACATAACTTAATACACTGTTTTAGGACAACAATTGTCAGTAGGGTTTATCAATTATTAAAGCCATTAGAACTTAAAATATCCTTTTTAAAGAATTTTGTATAGAATTTTTCTACCAATATTGATCAACTGTCGGACCCAGAAACCAAGAGCATGAAGAGTATGCCCATATATAGGTTGGCTGTATTATTCATATTGTTCTGTTGTGTTCTTGTAATTCGTTGAAGTCATGAAAATGATATCATTTATCAATACTGCATACGGGCGTCATAGATCGGGTTCTCATGTGTATACATAATCGATACACACTCTTTCATCAACTCAAGTCTTGAGCTATTTCCAATATTCAGTGTTTGTGAACGTGTGTTAAAACATGGAAGTGTTTTGAAGACAAAGAGAAATTTTAGGGACTTTCAAAAAAAATCATGGCGGATAAAGACGAGGTTCCAACGCCTGCCCCGCGGCATATCGAGTCACCCGCTGACGAGGAGGAAAACTACGACGAAGATGAAGTTTCGTTGGCGGAAAATGATCACGATGCAGACGACATTGCAATTTCGCCGCAAATTGATGCAGACGGCTTCAAGATTGTTGCAGCCATAGATTTCGGAACCACGTTCAGCGGCTACGCGTATTCTTTTACGGATGAAAGCGACAAGATTTATACCAACAAAAACTGGGGCCAGACACAGGGCTTCCTTCTGCACAAGACCCCTACATGTCTGCTGCTTAGACCGGATGGCGAATTCGAGGCGTTTGGATTTGAAGCGGTGTCTAGGTATAATGACCTTACTGAGGAGGAGGCTGACGAATATTTTTACTTTGATCGATTCAAGATGAAATTATTTGACAACAAGGTAAGTTTCTACTTGCATTTTTCATATTGCAAGCTGTTTGTTGGCTGACACTGACCAATGAATGTCATTCTGTTAGTTTTTTAGGTGATAATGTTACGTAACAAATGAAATTGGGAGGGTCACAGTAGTCCGATTCCATGGAGTACTGGCTTAGAGGGATTAAGTTAAACGTCTGTGAGCAGTCTCCTCGTACATGAAACAAAATTAAATGGTATCTTCATAGCTGAATGTATGTCAATATGGGATGTGAATTCATTTACAATAAAAATTGATATTAAGGCAACTTTTGTGATTAATAGTTAGGTGGTCTTATTATCAAACGGAAAGGTAGAACAAATATTCACGAAATTATGCATTCAATATAATGAGGTTATCTGAATATTTTAGTGAACAGTAAGTGAGTTTCTAATGTACACAAGTAATATAAGATATATCTATAAGTATATAACATATGTGTACTTTAAGGCCTTCCGTAAAATATATCACATAATTTGATCCACATCTTGACCTACAGACAGTCAGACAGGCAGACAAACACATTCGCTCAAAGTTAAAATTATTTTTGTAGTTATTGAAGTTATAATTATATCTAGTTAATAAAAAAACAACAGATTTGTGCAAAAATTTTGTGGAATGTCTGTTTTAATGTCAGCTGGCACCAGCTGAAATCATCAGAGATACAAAAAATAAGGCGATATTTTCAAATCAGGATGGAGAATATTAACATCGAGCTCTGGAATTACCGTGACATGTTGTGGTGAATTAATGGAAAATATTATCCCTGACATGCGTTTCACGTTCAAGGAATTTCATTACATTCAAGTGTTAGTCCGGAGGACATTCAGAAATCTATATCAAAATTAAAATTTGTAATGACTGTCAAACTTCCAATATGTAGGTAACTCAACCACGTGATGTGCCTCGCCATACCGGGTCATTAAACAAGATACCGAAACTGACAGCCAAGTTTTAGCCCTCAAAATAAAACTGGTGGTACCTATATTGTACGCCCCAGCGCGAAGTTAAAGCGACTGACCCTCAGTGTAACTATGTCAAAATGTTCTGTTTATCATTCGTAAAACCATTAGTCCATGTAACGTGATTTCAAAATGTCTATCAAATATTTGTAAAGATCATCGTGGTTTAATTTCAGTCAGCCAGTATTGAACCTTAACTCATTTTTGTGGTCAAACCTATAGTTAACCCATTACGCATACGTTAGTCCTGTTCCATTTTTTACCACGCATTTGAAATAGTGTGTACATACTTCAAAATTCAAGGCGATCATTCATAGATTAAAATCATTGAAAGTAAATTGGTAAAATAATAGAAAATCTTCGTCTAATTTAGTTGTTAATAGTTTATAACCACGTGTTACCCCTTCTACAACAGATGTCTCATTCTGGATTACTTTTTACGTTTTAATATATCTGACTAGAAGTCCGCTCTGTCTTTTGCAATTTAGCAAACATGTATGCGTCCGTCCGTCCGTCCGTCCGTCCGTTTGTTCGTTCGTTCGTTCGTTCGTCCTGTACATCATTATTTGTACATACATATAGTTAACCACTGCGACCAATCTGCTAACTTAAAACCATAATTATTTACATCCAAACATTTTGTTAGTTCATACTGTATTTTCCAGCCCTGTATCATACAAACCATCATTCAGAGGTTTAAAATATGTGTATTTATAGCTCAATGCAGAAACACAGTCGCTTTTATAAATTCAAAACAGTATTACAGTTCTGGACGGTCCGGTATTCGGTAAAATTTGTTATAAATGTCTCATTCTAATGTTGTCATATGGTATAATTTGTTATAAATGTCTCATTCTAATGTTGTCATATGTCAAATGTTTCAGGATCTGCACACTGACATTCTCCTTGAAGATGCTAAAGGCAAACAGAGAGCTGCAGTTGAGATATTCGCCAAGTCATTGTTTTATATGAAAGAACATCTACTGAGGTTTGCTAATATACGTTTCTCAATAAATACTAATATTTACAGTTTCGCGAATTTTTAGTTTGCCACCATCACATTTAAAAAAAAACGAAAATTACAAGGTTTGAATTGAATGACAATGATGTTGATGATGGTGTTGGTAGTGGTAGTAGTGATGATGATGATATAATTATGGTGATGATGGTGATAATGAGAAATGTGGTTCAATTCTACCCTTTGTCCAATCCTCACAGAACTTTAAATTCCAAGTTCAACCTGGTCGCCTGGGTAGACAAAGAAATAACTTTTGTGTATTTTCAGGGCTATGAAGATGAACTTAGGGCTTGACCCTGATCCATTGTCTATTCGCTGGGTTCTCACGGTACCCGCCATTTGGGATGAGAATGCAAAACAGTTCATGAGGGAAGCTGCCCATCGGGTTGGTTTTATCTTTTGTTTATTTGTCAACAAACTTTTTACCGTTTGCTATGTAGCGTCGTAATGCTATATTTTAAAACATCTTATGTCATAAAGACTTGCTTCAATCAATGATCAAATTAAGAAACGGGATAATTATATACAGTTAAACCTGTGAACAAAGGCCATCCTTGAGAAAGACACAATGTGGCCTTTATTGACAGGTGGCCTTTATTCAGTGGTCAGTTTGTTCTAAATATTCAGTGACGGTTTTTCGAAGAATACCTTAATTCACAGGGTGGTCTTTATTCGAAACGAAGGTGGCCGCAAACACAGGTTTGACTGAACTGATAAAACTTAACTGGCGACTTAAACTGGGGTTTTCTACGAATCTTCGATTCGAGTGTACTTTTTCATTATTTTGTTTTTGTAGGTTTATTTGATTATTTTGTTCTTATTTATTATTTTATTTAATATTGCTCAATTATTCTATTATTTTGTATTATCATAATTATTGTTTTATTAATTTATTATTTCCAGGGTGCCCTAATTGACACACTTTATAGTAATCAGTTGGTTATTGCACTTGAACCCGAGGCCGCCTCACTGTATTGTAGAACTCTTCCCGTCAGCACATTTATGTCGACTGGAGAAGACGTGAACAAACCATCATTTGAAGCCGGGACAAAATATCTGGTCGTGGATGCTGGGGGTAAGTCAACAGCAGAAGGCTAACTGGTGAACAATGACCACGAACACATTCACTGACATCACAGACCAAATAATCCTTTGAGCATGAGAAGACTAACTGTGCATGCAGGCCTCTTTTCCCCTCAGCCTTTAGTGGTCTTTGTTAACAAGTTTGGCCATATGTTTAATTTGCTGATGATATATGTTCAATTTTCCTGTACATTTTATCAAAACGCCTTTTACATAGACGATAACATACTTACTGAATTTATTTAATATAGCTCCGTGAACAAATATGAATCGTATAAAAATACATTTTAAATTAAGTTTTACTGGTCATATATGACTAGTTTGACCCCCCTCCCCCCTGCAGCTTTGCCACAGACCATTCCAAGTATTTATCCTCCATTTTTATGGTCCTATGTATTGTGTATGTTTTCGGTTGGAGGTTTTGGGGAATGTAGTATTATAGGAACGATGGCATGTTTTGTACATGTTTTTTTTTCTATGAATCCCTTTCTTATCTATATTTGTTTGTCTTCAGGTGGTACGATTGATATTGTTGCTCACAAGATACGTAAAGATGGCCGAATTCGGGAACTCTTCAGAGCTACTGGTGGTGCTTGGGGCGGTACAATGATAGACACACAGTTCTTGAACTTGCTCAACAAAATTTTCGGGGAAGATTTCATGGGTGCGTTCCAAAATGAATACCCTAAAGACTTTGTTGAACTTTTACAAGACTTCGAAATTAAGAAACGAGGAGAATGTGAAAGTATCAGAGTGTCTTTGCCATACAATTTCTGTAATTACAAGCATTTCGGGCGATCTGTGCAAGAATGCATAAAATCGTTCGCTGCGCAAGCGGAAGCAGAAATAAAATTTTCATCCGGTAAACTTGTAATGTCTGCTGAAGTTGTTAATGAACTGTTTCAACATGCGCTGTTACAAATTAATGACCACATTCAGACATTGATGAAGAAAACAAGACTTAAAGACGTTAAGTACATCTTTCTTGTCGGTGGATTTGCTGAATCGTCTAGATTACAGAGATCAATTAAGGATGAATTCAGCAGCGAGCTGGTAAGTGTCCTTGTTCCTGAAGAAGCGAGCCTTGCTGTAGTTAGGGGTGCTGTGGCCTTTGGGAGAGACCCAAGCTCAATTTGTCTTAGAATTTGCAGATACACATACGGAGTCGGTTCGTACCTTCCATTTGAAGAGGGTGTCCATAGAAATGATCTGAAAGTGGAATCAGATGGTATGACATTGTGTAAAAACATTTTGCAGATATGGGCTGAAGCTGGTGAGGTCATAGGTCATAATGAAATTTGGAAGGAAACGTACACACCAATCATTACAAATCAGAAAGGAATAATCTTTGAATTCTATAAGTCGTCAAAAAGGAAAGTAAAATACACAGATGAGGAGGGTGTAACGAAATGTGGTTGCCTGGTTGTTGAAATGCCGGATATGACAGGCGACAAATCTCGTTCCGTTGATTTGGAGGTTATATTTGGCGGAACGGAAATCAGGGTTGTTGGTTATGACCATACTAGCAACACAACTAGAGAAACCTACATTGACTTCTTAACTACTTGAAATGTTGTTGAAAACAACAACAATATCTCCAATTTGTACTTCGCTTACAAACATATGAAAAATGTTTCAAAACTGTATCAAAAATCTAAATGATCGTTTATTCTTTATTCGTAGACACAAAATCTTTTTTAAAAATTCTATTTTGCAAATATGTCTATGTAGCAGTGTCATGTACTCTAACTTAGCAACAGTATTGCAAAGTCAAATGTAAGAAATTTGTATCATTTGAATGTCCAATCGGTGTATGCCTTACTTTTTACGCTTAATTCTTTTTTGGGGGGATGTCACTAAATCTCATTTTATCTACTTAAAACACCTACGTAGGCCTAATTATGGATTGCCTAGCTATGAATAACGAATTATCTTAAAAAATATATTTTGAACATAGTTAGGCCTATTCTTCGAAATTAGGGCAAACATAAGTTTGCGTGCACGTTTAATTTAGAGTACATTGTGCACGGTCAGTTTGGTTTAGCATCAATGTCATGTTCATATAATCACGTGTACATTGGGTCATATTTTGTTTATGGTCAATGTTTCTGGTGCTTGGTGCTTGTTTATATAAACGCGTCTATTTCGCTTACATTAGTATGTTTCTCGTGCAGAATATTCGTTTTATTTTCAATACCAGCCATTGAGGTGTGGTTCGCTTTTTTTAATTAAAAACAAATCTTAAGAAAATGATTAAATAGAACATAAATTGTATAAAACATGCGTGATTTAAAATGCTTATGTGTTCACAAACATCGTAAGTGCAGTATATACTTGTTTGCTGAGTGCATATGTTTGTAATGACTGGATGAAGGGACGATCGGGTAAATGACATTAATGTTAATCAAGCTCTGTTGTTGTATGTATACACTTTTAGGTATAAGTTTGTGGATATGTGTGGATAATATACAAAATTGTTTGTATGTGTATGTTTTATTCGGTTATTGATTATTTTGTAGAGTTACAATTTTGTACTATGTTTGTTTTCATGTTGTTGCTGCTGTTGTTAATGTTAATTTTCTCTGCGTTGTCCACATTTTACCTCTGTAACCAACATTGTGATCCGTGTGTAACTATGTACATGTATACTCTTGTTGTTTTATAACAAATCTATGTAAAAGTCTAATTCCGTTTCTTTTTATTTCTGGCGTAAGTCGTTTGCATATATGAATATAATATTTTCAAGTCTCCGGATTTGTTTTTCTTTTATATTTTTTTCGATTCACCAAATTTACTCCCCTTTAGAGAAAGCTGACCTTTAGAGAAAGGCTATTGTCATACTGGTGGTTGAAATTATAAGGCTCCAATGCTCAATGGTTGATACTCTGGTTCTCACAAGGACACCTAAAACACACTTGTACTTACAATACACACATATACATATAATATAATCACGCATGCAGTTAACAATTATACGTGTAGTAAAATTGTGTATTGATTATTTTGTTCAAAGATCGCTCAACTAAATGCAGTATTATATGTGTGTTTTATATTTTATGGTAATAAACACAGTTTTAATATCGATATATCAGTTACCTTTACCTTACAAATAGTAACGGAAATTGTGTGAGACTGATGGATGTAATGTACCTCTTGCGGTTTTTTAAGCCAAATAAAATCTTACAACACTAAGGCTACAAATATGAGTAAGTAAGATGCTTATATATATGATTTATACCCATGTACATATATTAAGTAATGAATTATTAATCTCACGGCTCTCCAGTCTACGTAGCATTGAACTTTTTGTATAAGATTCCTCTCGACTGGGGTATCAGAGTCATTGAAAGTGTCCTGAATTTCAACAGAATCCAAATAATGAATTGTTAATCAGAATAGTTTTTGGGTTTTTTTTGTTATTGTTCATTGCTCATTAATTGTCACATGCCAATGACAAGTGTGTCTCTGAGCTATAATGGGCTTGAGATGTTTAATTAATCACAAAGAGTTGTTGTTTGATTGTGGTCTTCAGTCATGGAGGAAATAAAAGAATTTTTTATCACAAGATCACGTGACTTCGCCAAAACGCCAGAACTAATGAAAGTAATACAGGAAGATGTGTCTAATTATCATAATAAAGGAACCTGAATGGATTCTAAGGAGAAATATCATTTCAAAATACAAGTAATGGTTATAATTAAATATTAACATACGCGGATATGAAACAAGATACTGTTATACAAACACAATGACAAGGATACAGTCAAACCTGTGAACTAAGGCCATACTTGGGAAAGCAAAATGTGGCCATTATTGACATGTGGCCTTTATTTGGAGGTCAGTTTGTTCTATATAATCAAAAGTGTTTTTCAAAGAATGGTCTCAGGGTGGCCTTTATTCGGAGAGGACCGCAAACACAGGTTAGCCTGTAATTCGAAGTTACACATTAATCTGCATTGAATGTGTTGTTAAACATTCGCGTGAATAAATAAATATTGATTCAATTATCTATGTATGTATGTAACATACAAATATACAAACGAAAAAAACATGGTTTTGGGCAAATGCTAACTTGGTGTAGTATTGATTTTTGGTTTATATAACACAGAATGAATATTTTTAATACATATTAGATTAAAGGAATGTTGAAAATTTGTTAAACATTAATGTGAATATTCTACCTGGACCTTTCGTTGATGGTATATGCCCCAGCAGAAAAGGAAGAAGTACTTTGTGATACTTTATATAGTACCAAAATATGATCTTACTTTTTTTGAAAAATGTCAATATTAAGTGAGTTTAATCTGAATACACATTAAACATCATAGACGCCAGGACTTAGAGAAAAAATGATTAAAATAACGCCGCAGCCAGCTACCCTCCTCCCGGATTATCAAAACACATGAGGATACTTAATTAATGTGAAGATTTGTCTATCACTTTTCGAATTTTGTAACGTAATATTAGGACACGGGCCTATGACAATTATGCTATCACTTAATAAATTTGAAGACAGGTCATTGTATCATTTTGAGATGTATTATATTAACATATTAACAGTCCATATTTACGACAAACATTCCATATATAATACACTACTGCTGTGTGTATCACATTTTCATCAATTCTTGGACATGTATCCCTTTCATGCACTAAATTACTACAAAAAAGAACCAGACCAGTCTACCAAAGCTATTCTAGTACATGGTTAATTATTTATTTATACGCCCGGAAAATAGTGCGTCGACGAATGGAATTACATTTACAATGAATTATTGTCGAACGGTGCGGATTGATTTAGATTCACGGAGACAGCGCGGAAAGAATGTGTGCTTATTAGGAGTAAATAGGGAACCAATTTTGTACAGATTGATCTCGACAAGGGTGATAACTGTATGATATATTTTCCACAGATATACATGTTTATGATGATTAGTTCTTATTGAAACATGTTCCTAGATTCTGAGCAACTTCAGCCTAATCTTTTACCAGCTATTGTGTGGTAGACTTGCAAACACCTGTACATTGTGAAGAATGATCTCTGACAAAATGCGTAGCCCAACGTGACGAATTCATTATCCCAACAATGCTAGTGATTCTAAGGCTGTAGATTCCAAATATCTCTTCCTTCGCTGATAGCTTTATTGCGGTTTCAAGCCATCCAATATGGCGTTCATTTCTGAAAATGACATCTGGATTGTAAGACTTAGTTGGGTATTCCAGCCGAAAGAAGCCGGTCTATTTTCAGGCATTGCATAGGCAGTGGGAATCAATCGGACATTCTCTGCTCATTCTGTAGTCTCGAAAGGCAGGTTTGCAAAGTTTGGCACAACATGAAATGATTTCGTCTATAGTTTCACTGCCGAATAATTACCCCCCTCCCCAAAAATACATTTTTGTACACATATATTTCAAAATTTAAAAGAAAAGTTTCTTCAGCCTAGAGGTTTTAAGCTTCATATTTTTTTTGACCGATGTTGAATATTTGAGCAAAAAGTTCTGGACTTCAAAACTTTGTTATGGATCTCTAGAGGACGAAAGTCATGATAATTAAATCATTTCATCGACAGAAGATGACTATATGTCAAATATCGATTCTTGATATGAGTTTACCCCAACTGAATTATCGGCTGTTATCCTTTTGAATGCTGGTACGAAAATGTGGTGTATCAATTATTTTTTAGGATTATCATGTGTTGATAAATGTATAGTGCACTGGACACTAATTATTGTAGGAGGAAATGAAATTTTGAATTAATTTCTTGATGTATTTGAAATAAGCGGCGTACAATCTTTATCACAACATCTACTTTGGTGTTTCTATGAAAAGTTTTACTTATATTTATTTAATGATTTGCGAAGACTAACCAAGAGTTTTTTGGTCACGTGACATAATAATTTTACCTATTGGTATATTTGTTGAGTACAATTATATTATTTAGAAAAAATGATTGCTTATTGACTGCAAAATATTTAACTTACAGCCATTTTTATTTGCTTAAAGAAAAATAAAATTTGGGTAAAAGTAAATGTGTCGGTACTTGCTAGCAGGCTGTTAAACCTGTCATCATCCTTTTAATAATGTTTAATCATAGTGACTTAATCATCAAGACCGTAGGTCACGTGTATTTATTTATAAATAGAATACAAACAAAAATGTTAATTGCATGAGCGTAGAGTTTAGACTTTATACAAATGTGAACGGTTTTGAAATTTAGGAACAATTCAGGAGGAACGGTTCTAAAATCTTAGACAAGAGGGACCCTTATATTGTCTTACGCAACTCTTACCTTGATTTTAGGATATGTTAATATTTTACTTGTAGATTTACGAGTGAAAAAGAGCAAATTTTTATAAGCGTTTGTCGTATTTTTTCCAATTGCGAGCGTACAAGGTAAACGTCACGTATTGACGTCTTGATGAATTACTGAAGAATACGTCACAAAACAAAATATGTCGTAGATTTTATTACCCTTTATTTTTTATCAGTCCTGATATTTATCGTTTTCTCGATAAATTAAGGGGTCAATCCCATACACGTGCGTTCACACCACAAACTAGCACTTCTGAAGGTCATGCCGCTCCCTAGCATCCTTTCTTCTACGCCCGTGTATACATTGACAGCGATTTTTCCTTCTTTGTATGGGTTCGGTAAACGGATCCCTCCCAATTGAAAGTAAAGGCATTTTTTCCCAATTCCCATCCTAAAAGTTTCCAGTTTCATCATCACAACACGCATTTTTCCCAATTGGACCGGACCCGGACCCTTCCCCCAAATTGCGAAAAATCACTGATTCATCATCCTGATAAACATGTTTAAACATAGTAACCACGTGTTTGTCTAGGTCAGGGGTTAATCTTTCCCCTGATTTATAAAAAATAAACATTCTGTACAACAGCGTGGGTAAACAAGTCTAATGATTTTAAACGGAATTTTAGGGGGTAATCAATTTAGACTTATTTTGTTTTCCATTTGGTATATTAGTAGGCCTTAAAATATTTACATGTAGGCTTTTATTTAGTACGTTTGAATAATCCATAAGAGAGACTTAATAGAATATATAACAAAATTTAGACAGCTCGTTTTTTATCATAATTTATTCTTTTTTCTACGCATTCACGTTTACCACGATGAAGATGTGCAATATTAGTCACTTATCATATAATCTACACTTATAATAAACACGAAAATGTAATTAATGCCCAAACAACGTTAACAATTTGGGGCGCTTTGGTTTCTACACTTCCGCTCATGCTACGACACTGTACCGTATCTGAATTCTAGCAGACGACTTCACAGGTAAAGAATGTCAATTGAAAAGTAACATGTCGATAATATCGCGTATCCATAACAAATATTTTCAAACGGACATGCGGTACAGAAGTGTTTAAGCAAAAAGGGGGCTCCTTAACGGCAAAATTGTTGGATTTATTTGTAAAATCCCTAATCCAACTTTCTATTTATAGACGGCTGGTCATGTGATACTCCACGTGTTCAAGGAGAACATTTTCTACCCACAGTCCTTTGCGTAAATATTCATTTTACACAAAATGGCGGATTCTTTGTAAGTCAGAAATACGTGAATTTTGATAGCTTATTTATACGTACCTGACCGTTCCCTCTTGTTGTAGTTTAAGAAAATCGTTTCTTAAACCATTTGCTCTCTATTTGAAAGTGTTATATTTGTGTAAACTGCTTGAAGTAAAGAATTGTGCGGCTACGTATGAGATACATAACGATTACGGTAGTTTCTATTAGCCGATTCGGTCACATTGTTGATTATTGCTAATTTCTTCACTTAATGTGGTTAAAAAGTTTTGTGATTTGGTCGCTTTGTTGTTTAATCATTTTACTACATTGTCGCCGATTACTGACTGCAATGCATGTGTATTTTACCTGAATTTGCATTCGAAAGTTATAATAACATAGATATATGAACAATTTTATCTTCCCCGTTACGGAAGACGAAAATCGCGCTCGTTTGTGTGCAGTGTTTATTATTTACTGTTAGTTGTTTTGGACACCATAGTTCGGTCTGATAAGCCTTGTGTTTGTTGTTGCTTAGTAAATATGTGTCTATTATGAACTCTGTAGAATTTAATATCATTAACTTCATGAAAGATCTAATAAGAGTTTATATATGTTATTTTTCCATGCCACCAGCGAGCATCTTTTATTTGCCTCAATTACTTATTGACCTTGAAGTGACAAATTTTATTTTCAAAGAACTTGCTTGATTTCTATTTCTAATCATAGAATTTGAATTTAATCAGAAAGTTTTGTTATTATCTTACTTAAATTTATATCGTTGGTGTCATTTTACTTTGTTTCAACCCAAAAATTAAAAAAAATATATTTTTCTTACATCTTGCTAGGATTTATAACAGAATATTAGAGGTCTAGATCTACTGTGGAGTACAAGATATTTTATTGTTCAATGTGTTTATTTATCTACACCTGTAGTATAATTATAGAGTAGCAAATAAGAAACATTCTATAAATTAAGGTTTTGTTAGGGCATGTCTGTATGATTTTTTATCTTTAGCAATTTCTTTTATACGCAATCATTTGTTTTCATTGTAACATCGTTCATATCATCTTTTAACATACGGATCTTAGAATGTCAATTTCTCTTAACTCCTAGCAGAGTAGACTTTTTATCTAAATTCATGCATTTAGTGAATTTTGTGTTTGTTTTTTTTTACATACTACAACAGAATTAGGAACTTGTTGAATGTTCAGAAAAATAAGCTGTGGTTTGAACTTTCATTTTTATTCTTGATTTCTAGATGCTGTGTTTAAATGTTTCTTAAATATTTTTTTACAATTAGGAAATCTAATTTAGCAGAAAATAAATCTATAAATCTATTTGTAATGGTGTAAGTAGCTCATTATAATTGTTGCATATAGTAAACTGAGAAACTTTTATGATTTTATTTAGTATTTGACTTCATTATTCAAATGTCACTTAAATATTTTGTTTAGAACGTTTTCTGTTATTAGAACAATAATTCGAAATTCATTGTTTGTTCCAATCGGTTTTCATTGAAAAGATTTACAAATTCTAAAATAGTGACATGTTTTTAATTATAGGAACCATCAGATTTAGTAGACTTAAATGAGTTCCTTCAATAGATATTGAGTTGATTCAACAGTCACATTTTTTTCCTATATTTGTTACTAAATATGTTGTAGGATAATAGAACGCATGTATAAATTGACTTAGACTGGAAAAAAGTCCAGGGTCAGTAGAAAAAGGGTCAGTCAGGTTAGCGGAAACCAGGAACTTTTTTATGCGCAATACAAACTACGGCTTAATGATGACATTTTGGTTCTTTTCATGTGAATTTCTGGAGAGAATATTTATTTTCAAATCAATTTGTGAATCCTTAATTAATGCTTATATTGATAATTTATACTTTGATAAATTTATGTATTATCATTGTTGACACAAAACATGTTTTCATACTTACCAAACATAGCAGTTTTTTATCTATACATGTTAACGGTTTTAAAAAAATCCTCTTACTTGACTGTCAAGCAGTTGTTTGTAATTCAGAGCTATTTGTCAGAATTTTAAATGATTTTATTGAAACCTTGAGAAAATTTTGTCTTCTGCATAGCTCCTACAGTAATAATTGATGTTTCAAATAACTTTTCATTTGGAACCTAAGCTTAGTATGGGTTGCAGGAGTAAAAAAATCACAGTGTGTGACTTAAGCCCCTTGTTTAACATCTTCTAGGACAATAGATGTTTTTCACGTTTCGTATGTTGTAATAAAAACAACTGATTACAAGTTCTTACAATCATATAAAAAAAAGTAACTCATTGCTTAGGGATATTACTTAAGGAGTTCCTCTCTCAAGTTAATGTTACAATTAAAAAATAGTTGATGGAAACAAAATTTTAGCTACTTTACTTATGAAGTGTAAATGAAAACCATAATTTGTATAAATATAATTTTAATATGTAAAATAGAGAGAGGTTGTCTATTGGGATCAGTCAGGCATGGGATAAAGTGCCGTGTTAATGGAATTTTTGTTAGTACAAATATTAATCTAAAATTTTTTCTATTTTAATTTTATTTCAACTCTGAACTTTTACTTTACTTAAAGTGTGATGCTAGTTGATGTCCTGATAAATAATGTCTGCCTTGTGTTAGTATGATATATACATGTATTTTATTATCTGTACTATGTTAGTCATGTACAGATTTCACTGGTCTGCAGTTAGTTTGCATTATAATTTTGATAATCCATAACTTGAGATTAGTTTCCATACTCAAATTATATCTATATTTTTAATGTATTTGGGTCAAATACTTATTAGTTTCCATGTAATTGAAATATGTATTGAATTGTAACTGAGCCATATTATATTTTTATACAAACCTAGTTTTTGTAAAATGAGATTTTTATTTTGATATTTTTTACATAATGTATCATTACTAGAAGTTGTTATTATGTTTTACCACATTGTTCATAAAGGATCACATGGTGTTAAAGGGAGAAAACTCCGGACAAATTTTTTTCTTAATGTGTTTTTATTTTGTTCATTTTTTTGTTTAATGATTAGTATTGATATTAATGTATAAACAAATTCTGCAGCCAATATATTTGTATAATGGTATGGATTTGTAAAGCCTGAAAGAGTAGTCACCAAAAAATAGGGTTTGTCAAGTAACAGGTAATTACTATTTTTCTGGCTTTATCATCCTCAAACTTTTCCTGTGTAGTTTTTATTTTGTTCATCCGATTGATATTTTATACGGACTTACCTGTTATCATGTTATGTTAGTATACAAGTAATACATAATGTTTGTACCAGTCCTATAGTAAATGCTTTGATTTACAGTCAAAGCTGTTGGCAAATGGTACAAATTTTTATAACAATGGATATTAAACTTCAGTTTCATTAGAATAGGAACTGTGTGTTTTAGGCATCACACATATAAATTTCCCAATGTAATACAGGTATACAGGCATCAGACATATAAATTTTCCATTGTAATACAAGTATGCAGGCATCACACTTATAGATTTTTCAATGCAGTACTGGTATACAGGCATCACACTTATAAATTCCCCAGTGTATTATAAATGTGCTTTCACAGACATTGTACAAAATTTAATAATAAACTAAAGCACTGGTGGGCTTAACTGAGTGAAGTATTTTATTTAGTTAGTTATTGTTATTATTTAGCAATATTCTGTTTCATTCATAATATCAAAACATCATTTTATTGCAAAAATCTTTAGTTTGTCTGAATAGATATTTATAATTTTTAGTAAATCTAAGATGTGAATTGATTCACTTATTTACCTTAGCTGTGGGTTGATGTTAAATTTCTAGTCGTTCTTCCTGATTCTTCTTGATTTAATGTATGAATTTAATTAAATATTTAAAGAAGATTATGATACATTTGTATCCAGTGTAAACCTTTGAGTATGGGGCTTAGGCCTGTTTTAACTTAAATTGCTTTACCTTAGTTTAAGACTTAATGTGAGTATTCAAACATATAAAAAGTTGTGGTTAATTTATTTAGAGCCCACTATCTTCACACTGGCATGTCTAAGTAAGGCTATTTGTAATTGGCTGCCTAGACAAGTGTTTCATATGGAGAAATTGACAGTTAATTGCAGTGAAAGAGGTTATCACTGGAACAGAATACAGGAACTCTGGTTAGGTTAAAGTAAATTCGTGCCAGTATGTAACTAAATTACTGCTGAAAATGGACATATAACTAAAAATGATACCAATTTTTTTCAGATGACAAAAGAATTTGCAATTATGATGGTAAGATGAAAGATAGAATTGAAAGGCTTCAAAATAAAACAGCCATAACCAAAAAAGGAAGATCATCTAGAAATAACCAATCTGTTAATCAGTGAGTTTACTGTGATTTTTTTTAATTTTGGGAAAGGGTCCGGGTGCAGTCCAATTGGGAAAAATGTGTGATGTGATGCCAAAATTGGGGATTTTTAGGAAGCGGGAACTTGGAGAAAATGTCTTTATTTTTGATTGGGAAGGGTCCATTTACTCAAAAGACTGTGTTTCTGTAATGGGAGTTGGTTATTTTCTTGCAATTACATTCCTGGTTATATTTATAAATATATAATCAAGAGTGGCTTATGTTCACAGATAGATGCTAATAACAAGCTGTAAATAAAGAATTTGAAATGTTTTTATTAAATCTTTGGTTAAATTAAGTCTTTTAGAATCTGCAAAGAGGGCATAATGGTATTGATGTGTCAAGTAATATGCCCACCTGGAGTAAGAGTTGTTTTGGTAATTTCAACTTACTTAATCAGTTAATCTTGTATCTTTAACAGAAAATACTCCTCAAAGTTGACTGATGTTAAATTGGCAGGTGGTTGTAAGTCTACTATTAACAGAAGATACAAAGGTATGGTTTAAGCTTTTGGTGTAAATTGTAATGCATTTTTACTTGATTTATTAGATTTCTTTCAAAATTAAGTTTTTTTTGCGATGGTTTTGAATTTTTTTAGCGCGTCTGTTTCGAAGTAGAAGTGGAGCTATGATGATCACTGTCTATCTTGTTGTCGTGCAAAAACTTTTAACAACTTTCACAACACTGAAATACTTGATTATCATGACAAGGCATAGTTACTGAACAAGGGACATTATCCTGAAAGCTATATTTTTGAATTTATGCCTCATTTTAACTTAGAATTTGGTAAAAATTGCTTATTAAAAAGAATGGTGAAAAACAGACGAGTGTTGGTGCCGCTCTGCATAACTCTTGTTCATACCTGTTTCTTTTGATGGATTTACTATTTCAAAGTGGCATATGGGAGTTTCTAGTTCTATTATCACTCACCTCCAATTCATATATTGTTTCTAAAATGGTATTTTTACTCACATATTCTGTGATATCAGCCCTGTTCCTGACTAAATGATACGTTTTATTCCCTCTCCGAGGGAAAAATGATAAGTACTGGATTATCATAAATGCCAGATTTCAAAAAGGATTAATTCATGTGTCTAGCTTTATCCCTTTTCTCAGTTTGATCTATGGTCTTAAATATTATTTCAGCGCCAGTTGAACATAAACTAAGTTCGCCAATTTATCATAAAGAACATTTCTCATATTTTGATGACCATACAAACAACTTCTCAGAGGATTTAAATGAATGTTTGCTGGACACTGAAGATGACTTTCATGCCGAAAATGAACATTTAGATTTTGAATGTAACAAAGATCAGAAATTTGAAGTTGATGGAGTTGAAACACATGGCAATAACTTGAAATTATGCAGCCGATATTGTAATTTCAATAGTAGGCTTAATTACTTTCCATTATTAAATGATCATTTGGACAAATGTGCCATTGTAATTCTTACTGACATACTCAAAGATAACACTGCAGATTTTAAAATGAATGCTGATAATTGCAAAGAAGTTGGTCAGATTGTGCCGTCAAAAGTTTCTAAAATGAAGCCCAGTAATTCCAAGTCTCCTGGGAGACTGAGTATTGCCAAGCCTACTCAGGGTAACGAATCCCCATCAGTGAGAACAACGTATGTTAAACCTAGTGATAAAGACACTTTGGTAGATGGTTCAAAGCCTTCGCCTTCTGCTAAAGTGTCTTCATTAAAAGACCTCTCCAAAGGAAAACCTCTGAATGAAAATACCTCAATCACAAAGACAGAATCACCTGTTACAAGATGTGCTTCTCCTGATAGAAATATAACACCTCTGAAGAAGGGGAAAGAAAAGACTAAATCTGTGAAGAAAAAGGAATCTGCTGTCTGTGAAGAAACAAGTTCTTCTAAGAAAAAGAGAGGCAAATCCAAGAAAACTGTAGATTCACCATCTTTGAATAATAAAGAACTTGAACAACCTTTTGATGCAATTGAACAACAAGTTACTCCATCTAAAAATGATAAGAAACCAGTGAAAACACCAAGAGGCAGAAAAAAGACTACAGAGAATATAACTCCTTCAATGGATGAGGTACCTGTTGACAAAAAAGTTAGCAAAAAGGCCAGTTCTAGGTCTAGAAATGTTTCAGAAAGCCCAAGTCCAAGAAGAAAATTGTCTCCTAAAAAGTCACCAGAAAAAGCTAGTCCAAAAAGTACTAAGAAAATGAAATCATATGCTCAAGATGCAGAAGCTGAAGCAAAAAATTCAGTTGATGACAGTGATAATGCTGAAAATTTTGGTAGTGATAAAGTTGACTCAAGTAAGAAGGTGAAAAAATCACCTGTGAAGAAACAAGGGAAACCTGACAGTCCTGCAAAGAAGCATTGTGTAAATGAATCCAAAGAAATTATTAAAGATGAGAAATCACCTAAGAGAAAGTCTAAAAATAGTCCTGCGAATTCCTGTACAAAGAAGAAATTGAAAGACAGTCCTGGGGATACATCTGAACAGAAAAATTCCCTTGGGAAGAATAAAAGTGCTTCACCTAAAAAAAGGAAGAATTCTAGTGATATTAAAGCTGCTAAAACCATGTCAAAAAAATTAGACTTTGATGACGAAATATCAAAGGTAATATACCAAAGTTCTAGACTTGCATTGCCTCCAGATTTTGAATACAAATACACCTCTGGTATTCAAACATCTGGCCCAGTTGATCTTAATCATTTAATATCAAAAATAAATGATGCTATGAAAGAGAACAATAAGGAACTTACCGAACTTTTTGGGGAAACAGAAGAGCTAGTTGAGGATGGCGATGATAAAATTGTCAGTCCGGAAAGTAGTGTTCTTAGTACTAGTACTGATAGTGATAAAACTATACTTGATTTTGATACACAGAGTAATTTATCTGTACAAGAAGACTCAAATGTAAATCAACTACAGGATTGTAATGAAACTGATGACAATGGTAATAAAACATGTGATGACACTAGTGAAAAAGCAGTTGAATCAGAGAAAGATGTAGAAAAATTATTTTCAGTGAATGAAAGTAAAAATGAGGTCCGTGGGAGCGATTTTAAGGGTGATGTTAAAGATAAACCTTGTGAATCTGTTGAAGACATTGATAATTCTACTGTCAAGAATGACAATCTAACAACAGCTGAAAATGTACCAGTTACCACTAATACAGATAAGGATGAATCCATTGAACAGTTGGAACAAACTGAAACTGTCAGTGTTTTTGAACTTTATGGATTAACTTTAAAGCGAAAAAGATCACTTATTGGTAATGATAAAATACAGACAAATGAAAGTGCTGAAGTAAAGTGCGAAAGTAATAAAAACGATAGCTTTTCAAAGACAGAATTAAAAGTGGATGTTGATTATGCCAATGAAGTATCAGTTAAAGACAATATTGTTGTGTTAAGTGATACAGAAACTGATACTGTAGAACTAAAAAATAATGACACAGTCATTATTCTTTCTGACGAAGAAGATGAACGTGTTGATAGAACGGGTTATGAAAGTCTGAAAGAATCTTATGAGAAAAAAATTAGACCCAAATTTACCACAGTGAATAATATTGTTGAACCAAAACCCTTAGAAATTTTATCAAGAATAGAAAAAGCTGAACCTAAAAAGGAAAGTGCCTTTTCTTGTGATGAATTAGACATGTATTTGAATGTTCACAAGCATAACAGTGATTTTTCATATATTCCACCTGGTACAAATCATTTTGAGAGTGATGTCAAAATGGAAAAGCTGAGTAAAGCTGATATCAAAGAATTAGTGACAAAAACCACCCCAGATTTGGATGAAGTAGACGGTTTTGTTTTTGTGTCTTTTTCATGTGAACAGGCCTTGAAAGCTCACGTTGCTTTGGAAAAAAAACTAGATTGGTTGACAGTTGCGCAGCTGAAGAAATTAGCTCAGTTAAGGCATATGAAAGAACGTCAGAATGATTTTGGTGCTAAGAGAATTACTGATGTCAAGTCCATTGATGAACAGAAGTTGAACTTTCGTGGAATTCCGATGCGTTTGATGAAGTATCAGAAAATGTTGAAGCAAGAGATGGAAGACATTCTGCTTGGAAGACAAATGTCAATAGAAAGATCTCCATTAAAACATCCTGGAAAAACTACAGATATAACAAAGATAAAAGGTTGGAAAAACAAGTTTCAAAACCAGGAGGAGCTGCAAGAAGCAACCGGCATAAATATTTCTGAAAGCGGAAAAGTCCATTGGAAAACAGAGGAGAGACTTGTGAAGAATTTGGATCCTGAAGAGATCAGGGATATTGGACTAGACTTGAAAAAGAAAAGACGTAAGCTTGTGAATTATTCAAATCGTAGGAAAAGTAATTTAGGTCTTAAATTGGATGATAAGGATGCTGATCCAATGGATTATGAATATGAACTTGATGAATTTGCTATAACTGAACATGATGTTTACAATGAAGATGATGACAAGCCTCCTCCTGACAAAATACCATATAAATGTAAATATCTGAGTCAGCATAAATATGGTGCCAGGAAATTGTTTGTGAAAAGAATGAAACTTGATGCCGAAGATGAGAGAATCTTGCAGAAATTAGGAACTCAGAAGATGAAATTAGAAGAAGGGAATCAGTGTATATTGAAAACAAAGAAACAAGCATGTATGCAAGTATCATTGAACAAGATAACACATAATATGGCTGTGGCTGCTGTATCAGCATTTGACAAGAAACTGCTCTCAAAGGCTAAACTTATGGCTAAGGTACGCAATTCTATCATATATCTATTAATGCTAAAAATCTAATGATTGTTCTTTACCTAAGTCTTGCAGAGATAAAAACCTTTTGTCAATTTTACAAATGCAGGGTTCAACACTAAGCTCGCATATTTCCAAAATGCGATTAAAAATTACATTTAGCAAGTGAAAATTCCATCGACTTGCAAATGGTTGAGAAAAAGGGTTTCATTCTGCCATTGTTTTCAATAAAAAGGCATCAATAAAAAGTACGCGTTGCATTTTCATTCTGCAAGTAGCACAAACATTAACTTGCAAAAATTTACAAGTTGAAAATCTTAGTGTCGAAGCCTGCAAACAATAATCAATTTTGCAAAATCGAAGTTTGATAATGAAACTGTGTTTTATGGTAGCAAATTAGATTCAAACATGGGTATCAAATTTACATATTTTCCCAATAAACCATGATAGTGTCTGTGAAAAGGTACAGGTACAGTCAAACTTGTGTGGCCACCTCCAAATAAAGACCACCCTGCTAATAAAGGTCATTCTTTGAAAAACTGTCACTGATTATTTAGAACAAACTGACTGCCAATTATAGGCCATCTATAAATAAAGACCACATTTTATCTTTTCAAGGGTGGCCTTTGTTCACAGGTTTGACTGTATATATCTTAGGGGTAATGGGTTAAATAGAATACTTGTGATACAAATTCTTGTTGCTGGATTAGGATGACTTTTTATACTGAATACAATTAGTAACATTGATGTTAACTACAATGTGCTGTTTGTCATTATACATTTCTTGAGTGGTGGTATTAGGCAGGAGTGTAGAAAAGAGCCAGAAGCCGGAAAAATCAACCGGCTATTTGAGTATAGATAATACATGTCGGTCACAACTATGAGTATTGTAAAATGACTCAGACTGCTACTACTCCTTATTGATTATTGATATGAAGATCAACATTATCTTGTGAGTGATTGATTGATTTTGTGACTAAGTGAGTGAGGTTTTATGTTTTATGTCCACTTAAAGTCAGTACAATTAAGCTTTAACCTGTTTCTATGATAATCTACGTGCTCGTAGTCTGGAACTGGTGATAAATTTTGTCATACCCTTCTATTTAAATTTGACAAAAATGTCGATTTTCTTCCATATGTGGAGAAGTTGCCAGTTCCTTGGGTAAGGGTAAGTTTGTACTGGTTAGTATACAGTCCAGGAAAACTGGTCAAGTGAAACGGTCTTTGTATATTACTGAAATTTTGTTGAAAAAAGGCATTAAACCCTGAGAAAAAAATACATAAATATTATCCAGAACGTACTAATTATAATGTTTGTCCTTTGGCCTAGTTAAAAAGACAGCCCATTTTGCTTAGTTTTGTTGAAATAAAACACTGAACCGGATTTTGTCAAGTTATTTTAACTGGTTAAACAAGTGCCTAATCATAGAAATGTGTGTTCCCTATTGACATCTGATATTTGTTATTCTGACAGGTTTAAACAGTTTTACATTACAATATGAAGCAGACGACATTGTGTTTGTCTGTGTATGAGTGTAAATATGTTACATAAATCAAGAATAAAATTTGTCACAGATTTTTACCACCATTACCCCCCCCACACATCTCCACAGCCGGTTTATCCCATTGGGCACTAGTATGTCATTATAATGATGTATACTTGTGATTTTAGGCCTAATAAGTCCATTATCATAAAATTCTAGTATGTTATTTTGTGTGTAGTGCTCCTTGTGTGTGTGTGTATAAATATGACATGTTCTTGGTCCATGTGGCCATTTTAGGCCTAAATTCACCATTATTCACCATGCTAGTCCCCTGTGTTATATCCTATGACCAAAAAAATCCTAAGTCAAGGTCATGTTAATTTTTGTTTATTAAGATATCGTAAAGTGTGTCAGTCCAAAAAATACAGCTCAGTTCCTGACAGTAGTCGCCAAGTCCTGGGTAATTCCCAATTAAAATGTTCAAAATATCTGTTCCACTTCCAGCTAAGTTCAATGCACGTCTACAGTTTACTTTAACTGCAGAAAGTTATATTTTATCTGGCCTTTGTCCAATTTGTCATGAAATTCAAACATTAAGACAAAGATCTTCCAGAGAATTTATTAGGGAATATTAGTATTTATAATGAAAGATTTTAGATTAAGTATGAAAAACTTGCACATTAAAAATGGGTTGGTGGGGATTGTTTGTTTCTTCAATCTTGAAAGATTCTTGTTAGGTAATTTTTGTGCTGCAAGGTAAAAAAAAGTGGATGTACTGTTCCTCTGGCCTAATAAAGACAGGATAGTAGGAAAAATTAGGGTAGGTAGGTAACCAGAAACGAACAATTTTTTATGCCTTATATATTAAATTATGGATATGTTACTAAATGCACTTAAATACAACTATTTGTCATTATTTATTCATAACAGACAGAGAAGTCGAGACAGAAAAAGAAAGAAGCAAAAGAAGCCTCAAGTATCAAAATGGAGGTGGAAGATGGAGGTGCTGATTTTAGCGAACATCATGAAAATGTGGAAGACATCCCTTACGAGGATAATGGTAAGTTAGGCCTTGAAAATGTTGGAATTAAGTACTCCAAACCTCAGCTAAGGAGTTTAGTGTTATTGCAAGTTGTTTTGTTGATTATGTTTGTTGGCACTTCCAGTATCAATTACTTACTGTAGTTGATTCAAGGATTTTCAACAAGTTTTATGTACTTCTGCTTTGTGTTCTTTGTTGTCAAATTTTGTTTTAGTCATCATATATTAAAATACTGCTCTGTTGTTGCATGCAAATTATTTCTTCTAGACTTCATATGTACAGAGCAACCTCTCCAAAGCAACACCCTTTGGGAGAAGCATACTTGTTGTTGAGAGGTTTTTACTTTAGAGAGGTTAAATTAATAGTTAAATCATGCAGTGGGGAAAAAATGATGATGTTGCTGAAGGGAGGTTGTTGCTCAAGAGAGGGCCACTCTGGAGAAGTTGCACTGTATATGTAGGTTTATTTTGTCTGTTGTGTATGATTTAAACACTTAGTTATCTTAATTAGGTTCGCACATTTATAAAAATCGTTCAAATTTTATTTGATTTTAATGTTCTTATTAGACTGGTTTCTCTTGCAGGTGAGTTTTCTGAGATCCAAATTAAGCAGGAACCGGTTGATGATACCCTAGAAGAGGTTCTACCAAAGCGAGGACGTGGTAGAACCAAGAGCAGACGACAATCTTCAACTAGCAAGAGTCCTGGCAGTATTCCAAATAATTTTGATAACACAGATGTTTTAACGGAAAGTAAGTAACAAATCAATATTTCAGTTTGCATCTATGTAATGGTTAAGCAAAGTTTTTGAATGAATCATTTTTCTAGAAGTCCCAATCAGTGGGACAGTTGTCTTCAATTATCAAGGTCATAGTTACGTGCCCCAGGGCATGAGTCATGTATTTTCCATTGCCAAAAATCATAACTGATACTTATATTACTCTGTCAAATTAATTGTAATGTTTATCTCGTTCTAAAATGATTTATTATGATTTCTATCCTTTAGAATTTGAGTGAGTATCGAGATTTTTGTGGGATTTTAATGTTTATTTATATTCTTGTAAGATTTTAGTTTTTATTGAAGTGATGTTCATTGTGATCTGAGTGTGTATCAGAAATTGTAGACTGTGAGTGCTGAGTGGTACATCAAATTACCAGAGTCTTGTAAATCCTATAAAACATATTGTCATTATGAATACTTTTTACAGAAGTTACCAAGTCAGAAGACAGAAAAGGGGAGAGAGCTAGCAGTGAAACTTGTGCTGAACCAGGTACATTAACTTATATTGTATCATTGTCTATCTGTTGATTTTGATTTTTTCATATTTATGACTTTATATATAGAGTAAAACCTCGATATCAAGACCACCTTTGGAACAAAATAAATCAGGTTAATGGAAGTGATCTTGTTATTTAAAGTTAAAATATTGAAGACAGTCAGGAGGATTGTTCCTAAAAGTAAGTGTTTTTTGTTCAGAGGTGGTTTTAATATTGGTAGTCACTAAGTAAGGTTTTACAGTACTAACAATTGACAGCTATAAACAAGTATCAGCTACTAATCATGAATGATAAAACTTTAAAAAGCAGCCAATTGTAATTCATTTAGTTGCCTAACAACATACTGGCTGTTCATAATAAAATGTCTTACAAATTATCCTTAGTTTTATTTATCTTCTGTTGGTGTTCATTGATGACATTTTGTGGCTAACTTTATGTTGGAAGTACTTGGCTCTAAGTTAATGTTTTTGTTATTGTCATATTTTTTTGTTTTATCTTATTTACTTGATTTTGGAGATATATAGCTTTTTAACTGCAGTCAAACCTGTGCTAAATATCATCTTTGAATAGAGACCCCCTCTAGCTTAACCTGGGTGTAGTTTCACAGACTTTTTTAGCTTAGATATCTCCTTTTTATACTCAAAAGTCTTGCTAATTGATTAGATTTCAATTGTTCTCCTTCAACTCTCAAAACAATAAAGAAAAACATTTTTCTCTTAATTTACAAGGAGTGGCCAAATTTTTAAGTCTAGAACTGCTATTTTATCTAAGATTTAAACTGCAGTTAAAATTTCAGTGAGACATTATAACCTATTAACTAAGATATCATTTTGACTCTCTCAAAGGTGATATGTGTAGGCAGGTTTGATAAATCTTAGATTACTTTTAAAGTTACTTTTACCATTCTTAGGGGTCATGATCTCTGTAGTTTGCATGCAATCTAACAACTCTGGTATGTTCGATTTTCATTTTGACCAAATTCAGGCCTGAGATAGTTATAGATTTTTTATTCAGAATATTAAATTGTAACCTTTTTTAGCCCTGCCCATTCCTAACTTATTGTGGCTGTTGGTCTCTGCATCCTGAACCTAGTTTTAATTTGGGCCTGTATACTGGTTTCTAGCCTTGCCAGGCTGAGCCAGAATTCTGGTTTTTAGCCTTATCAGACTGTTCCAGAATTCTTGCTATTAGCCTACCCTTTCTGTACAAAAAAATTGGCTTTCAGTCAACTAGACTTAGCAATGTTTATAGACTGGTCCTGTATTCTGGAATTTAGCCAATGCAGTCTAGACTTGAATTAAGGAAAGGTCTTACAACTTTAAAGGGTGATGGATGAATTGAAATAGAAGCGCATGGTCAAAATTTGACATGACTGTTGATTTTTATTTGTATCACTGGTCTATTCCATTATTTGTGTGTATGTCAAACATTATATTGGCACATAGAAAGTGGGTAATTGAGTGTTTAGAGTAGTTTCAGAATCAACAGGCTGGGCAATATTACTGGCCACTTATTCACCTCAGACAAATTAGTATTAAGAGGTATAGCTTCATTGGGTCTTGCATCACTATTTTGATTATAAAGATGTATTGAATTAGGGGCATCTGTGGTCAAGTGGTTATGGTCTCTGACTAGTAATTACTTGCCCCTCGCTGCTGTATGAATACCAACCAGGACTAGACAAATATCACATAATCTGTCCAGGTAGCTAACAGAAGGTTGGTGGTTCTACCCAAGGTGTATGCCTGGTGTCTTTCCCTACCATTAAAGCCGGAAAATTCACCATATGACCTTGACTGTTGGTGCAATGTAAAAAGCTGCTGAAAAAAAGTTGAATTGCCTGTGTTGGTAGGTTTTTTCTTAATGTAAAGCATCCATTTTATTCAAAATAACACTGGACATGTATACTAGTACCTAATTTATGTAAATGAAGACTTGATAAAAGTATTCATGGAATCTTGTTTGGTGTGAGTTATCTGCCCTTAATTAATTGTAGGTATATTTGATATTATATGGTTGAAAGTTTTCTGGCATAAGCCTTACATCATATTCCATGTAAATATGTTATTTAGTATTTTAGCACCAGACTCAATTTTATTGTTTCCGCAGCACTGAGCGTAGGTTTCAGATTTTTCTATATTTTCAATTTTCACCAACTGGGTGCGTTTTAATTAAATTCGCATGCTTGGGGCTGGTCTGTGTGGTATTATGAAATATCCACAGTGTAAATTGGTGCAGGTACTTTTAATTGTTCATGTAGTTACAATATTGATTCATGTTTATCACATAACCTGCGGTCCAGGAGTGCCGTAAACCCGTGCCGGAAATATCGTTCGGCACTGCCAAACCGTGCAATAAATATTCAAATTAGCCAAATCACTATATTTGCATATTTTGTATTACTACGTTACTACGATATTTGTAAACATGGTCGACTTTCGATTCGTAATGATTTTATTAACGAAAAAAATTATGTTTGTGTGAATAAAATAACGATTTTATGTCTTTTATCTTACATTTTATCGCCAAACGATTAATAGAAACATGCGCTATTTTTTTGCGCACAGTAGTGAACAGTCTACACTAGACGTCTTGAACTGACGTCATCTTGACGTCATCCTACAGACTGTTTCATTTTCTGTGGTCGGTTATGTGATAAATAGAATCTTACGCTCGTGCTCATCCTTTACCATTTTTTATTAAACTCGTTGACAAAAACAAAAAAAAAAAAGCCTCGTGTCATATTATTTAGTCAACTCGTTTAATAAAAATGGTAAGGAATGAGCACTCATTCAAGATCCTCTATTTATTTAACTTACAGGTTTTATCTCGAATGTTTACGTTGTTCTTCTAAATACATGTATATTGTAGTTAATGACGTTATTTCTCAATAAGTTTACAGATTGAAATGTGTATCCTTAATTTACATTAATTTGTATGAAATATGACATAAATAGAATGCAGACACTTGTTTAAATGCCTCATTCTTTGTTGACTGATAGAACAAAGTATAGATGTGATCATATTTCTCTGTCTTGTTCTGTAATGCATATAAAGTAAAACTTCTTTATTTTGAGCATCAATATCGCAAGCGCTCGACTAATCTCAAGGAGTTTTTAATTTACCATCAATTTTTGTTCTTAGTTGTGTATAATATTCAACCAACAAACAAATACCTTGTTACTATGAGCACCACGTTTATCTCGAGCATTCAGTCTGTTTCAGTGACGCCTCAAAAAAACGATGTTTACTATATTTATCATGTAATGCTTAAATTATTGGTGAATTTTATTTTAATGTCAAGAATGGGAAAATTCTTCTTGGTTGGACATGTTAACTTTGATGTTTTAAAGAACAGTTTCTTATCATTTTGTCATTATTTAATCCAGTTTGTCGTTATCATTGATTATGTTGTCAATATTTATTACAAACCATTATTATCAGTAAATACACGATGAATACTGATTTTAGGGTGTCGCTATGGTTGTATTTGTCATTTGTGTAAACTGTCTGACAGCGGGGAGGAGAGAGAGGCAGATCACAGACCACAGTGTGATAAGGAATACTGTCGTCTAGGATGTATATGTGACAGCATTGACACAACTATGGTATATATATCTGAAGTTCTTTTTATGTATTCCCGGTTGAAGAGGTAAAAAGTCTGGTTATCTGAGAATTTTGATAATTATTGATTATCAAAGAGAAAAAAATAGGAACTTGAAAAATCGTCTGATTTTCAGAGAATTCCGGATTTCAGAGGTTATACTGTATTTGGTAATGTTATCAAAATGCTTTTTATTTCAATTTAGGAGAAAATCAGCTTTCAAGCCTGGTAAATGCTGGTTCTTTTTATTTCATTATTTGGGGGCATTATTCTGAAAGCTACAGTTTTGGAGTTATGCCCCTTTTTAACATAGAATTTTTGTCAAAATTATACCTTATCGAGTTCAAATTTGAAATCTCAAATGTGACCCCATTGCCAACATGTAAAACAGACGAGTGTTGGTGCCGCTCTGTGGAGCTCTGGTTTATTTAAATAACAACAAGTTATTTACTGTAACCCAGCAAATGTCGTTAAATTGATTTCTTCATTTTATTGGCTGGTTTATTGTCATCTTTTTTTTTCTAGTCTGAAAAACAACACTGTAAGAAGCCAGGCTGTATGCTTGAGTGTAAATGTCCCCCGAAACAACCAAAACCAGACATTCCACGAGAGAGAGATGGAAAACGCAAGAAGAAAGGAAAAGTGGGAAGAAAAAAGAAACAGTTGATAGATAAAAGTGTAAGAATAGCACTATTGATATCACAAAAAAAAATCAGCAAAAAATACTCATTTATTGAATTTATTGTTGAGCCCATGTTGTAGTGAGATCAACTTATTTGCCACAACAGTGATTTGTTCAATGTATGTACATCTGTCCATCTGGATTATGCTTGTCTGGACCATTATTGAGATGAAATGGTGCTGAGATCCATGTGTGTAGCTGCAAGGTTTAGATCACACTAAGAGGTCAGATGTCATGAAATGTTGTGAAACAACTTGTCTGGACCATTACTCATTGGACTGTTTCATTTCTGGACAATAACAGGCTCGTCATGTTGCTCTTAGGTTTCTGGTTTTATTTGTGTATGTTTGGTATGTTTGAATAAATGATTAGATTACTGTATGTGAATTATGTCTTTATTTATGTACATTTGTCTATTTTATATGTGATTGATTTGCTTTATTTTTCAGGAATTAGAAATCTCTGATAAAGAAGAAAATATCAACGACGATGGTGAGTGGGAACCTCCAAGTAAGCGTAAAAAGGGAGCCAGTTATTCTAAGTAAGTCAAATCTGTGTTTGTAGCCACCTCCGAATAAAGGCCACCCTGTGAATGAAGGTCATTTGTTGAAAAACAGTCACTTATTATTTATAACAAAAGGACCTCTGAATAAAATCCATCTGTCAATAAAGGCCACATTTTATCTTTCCTAGGTGTGGCCTTTATTCACAAGTTTGACTGTAAATTGACTTATATCCTTTGGGTACACCAAGCTATTGTGATCAAATTTCAACTTTTTGCACCTAAATGAATCATTTTTCTGACAATATTACCATCCCTGTGAACTTCTGGATGCCTTTGGTTACTTTTCTTGGTCACTATATAAAAGCTGTTAAGATGGTACAATTTGCATCATTTAGCTTTGTCAAGATTTTTTTAAAATCACTCTACAATCAGTTGTACACCAATCCTGTTTCATTAGTTAAATTGTTTTATACACTGCAAGATTTTTAAGAAAGACAGTAATTCTGTCTTTATGGCAGTGTTTTGTATCTTAGTGAAGTAGTCTATTAAAGTTAGGCCTAAAAAAAGGTTTGTTTCTGGTTACATGCCCAAAAATTATGGGTCAGTAGGTATTTTTTTATTCTTTTTTTTTACATATTTGGCAACACTGTATGGGAGTAGTGCACTGTAATGTTGATGAGTTGTGAAAATTACAATATAGCGCTATGATTTGGACACTGTAAAAACTTACGAGTTGGCAAGTAAAATATTTAGTTGGTTGAGTAACCTGAAACAAACTTTTTTAAGGGCCTGATCTATGAAATGTCTGGATAATCTGATGAGTTTTATTGAGTGATCCTCATCTTCCTTTTCAGGAGGTTCACAAATTTACCGAAACGTCAGACAACGTACAGACTTGCCAAGAATCTCGATGCCGTTAGTCGTAAAGCCATGGAAGTCTATGCAACTAGTGAAATGTACGCTGAGCAGAAAGTACGAAGAAGAAGGAGTGTAAGTTTTTTTATTTTCCAATGTATTTAAACTGGTTTTGATGAAAGTATTCATGTACATTGAATAGATTCTTGAGTCTGCTTCCTTTGAAAAAATAACATGGCTGACAATCTTTAGGTAACTCAGATTTATAATTATATTAAATTTGCATAATGTTTCAAATCATTCACATGTTATCGTCTTTCAGGATCAAGGTTGGGAGGAGGACTGGGTAGATAAGAAAGTAATTCCAGAACCCAGGGTATGAATCTATATACAGTAAAGCTTTGGTTATTGTCCACCTGTGAACAAAGGCCATTATGTGAACAACAGCCACTGTAGCATACATTAACTAATATAATTGACCAAATAAAGCTCTGTATAAAATTCAACTGTCAATAAAGGTCATGTTTCCTGTCTCTGTGTGGTGGCCATTGTTGATAGGTTTCATTAAACATATTTCTAGATTTAACTTAAAACTCATCACAAGGTTGTAGTTTAATTCAGGTTCATGTTAAAAACTGTTAAAACTTTTGTCTGTAAATAATTTTTTCACATTTAAAATAATTTTTGTCTGAATACAAGGGTTTTTGCCTTCTATAGCACGGCCATTTATAGGCAGGGGCTGTCTTCCCCTCAGGAAAAATCCTTAAAATTATGCAGTTTTCACCTAAAATTCAGTTTACATTAAGTTTTTTCGTCCCCTTTTTGTAAAAATACAGTGTTGTTTTTCCCAAATTCAAGAAAAAGGGTCCCATCACCTATCTGTGAAAAAGCCCTGGAATATTTTATGACAGTCTTAAACTCAGCCATACACAAGGTGCAGTCTGAACTGGGTTGTCAACTTTGTTTTTAGGAGTATGTTTTTGTCAATGTTTTTATCTAATTGGTCAGATCCAAATTAGGATTTTTTAATATTTTGTAATTACTTCAGACCATTCTTTCCCATAATAAGATGGTGTGCTTTGTTAAACATCTCTTTCCATAATTCATTGGTCAAAATTTGCTATGTAACAGATTTGAGGAGAGAAAAAACAGAGTTTTTTTTAGAAATTATGCATTTTTACTAAAAAAAAAATTGTTGATATCTTTGAAGGAAGTTGAACACTTCATTTTTTGTATATAGGAAATATGTTACAAACAACATATTGTATATACACACACTTGTATTTCATAGTTGAATGAATTTACTGGAGTTCTTGAGATATCAGATGAGGAGGACAGTTACCCAGCTGATGTGACGTCGTGTGCTAGGCTGTTACCTTATTCTGGTCCTTACAAACAGTAAGTTATGTCCTACGAAGTGACCTTATCAGTATTGCTAAGTTAAGACATTATTCATTTTATATCAATGGTGAAATAAGTTTTTTTGACTTAGTCACAGTCAATTACTTATTCCAAATTATAACCATTACCCAGCACTCTGATATTGAAATTCACTCTTTAATGTCTGAGTGCAACACTCAAAACATAAATTTTAGTACATGTATAAGTCACTCTAAAATTCTCAGAAATACACTCAACAAACATCACGAATAATGACATCTATTTTTTGTAAATTATCATAATTGGGTTAAATACTTATGTTGTTTTCCTGTGTGATTAACTTCAGGCAGCCAATTGTTGTTGACAATAGAAACAAGAGAGATGTTTCTCGCTTGAACAAGAGAAAAGGTGGTCCCAGTAGAAAACAGTTCGACCCCAAGGAAGTTATTGATCTTGACAGTGATTCAGAAAATGGTATAAGCAGAAAAGACCTACCTTCCACATCGAGCGAAAATCAGAAAAAGCCGCCACAGACTTTGACCGAAAAAATGGGACTTGTGAACTTGATCAAAACTGAGGAGGTAATTTCTCTACTGGCCCTCATTGGTTGTTTTTTCTTCTGTCTGCCAATTTAGTTTCATTGTGTGCTGAAAAGGTAGCGATTTACTTGCCAGAGCTGTTACAGAAAATATTGACTTGTTTTGTAAAATTTGAAAATGACATGAACACTTTGTTATATACCTGAAACATTGTTTTATGGAAAATTTGAGACATTTTCTCCATATTTTTATTTTAAGGTTCCAAAGGTTGAAAAGGTTGAAACTTGTAGATGGAAAACACAAATGGTGTGTCTGAAAGCCAAGAAGAAATCTGAAGACAAATCCCAGTCCAGTCATGCTGAAATCAAACTCCTTGAGATTATGTCTAATTGTAATTGGGAGATTGATCGCACAAATATGTTGTCGAAGATTTCCCACATCATCTCAAAGGACAGTGGTGCTGATTATCCAAGAAGCCAGTGTGTGAATTGGGGCGCTTATGTCCTTGAGTTCTTACCAAAAGCTGATGTCCCTGCCCTCATTCCTCCAGAGCTGAAGTCTAAACTTCCTGAGCATATTTTTTCTATCAGAATAAAGGTGACAAAAGATCAAGCCACAGCATCATCAACAGTCCCTACAGGGGAGTCTGCCTCCACAGACAGATATCTTACTATGGAGGAACGAAAGCGACATATTATGAAATGGCAAAAGAAATTGATTGACAAGATTAAATTTGCGGAAAGACTGAGAAGTTTAATAATAAACGAGGAACAAAATGGTGTAGTAACTTCAAAGTTTTCTGTGTCCAGGGAAGGAATTGAAAAAGCCTTAAAGAAATACAAAACTCAGTTATGGAAAGCGTACACTGGTAGTAGTAACTTGACATTACAGCAGTTAAAGCAAGCTTTGCAAGCAGCTAAGACTAACGCAGCTGCCAAGTCAACTGAACCTGAAACAAAAATGTCTGGCTCTCGGCCAAATTTGTTGTCGTCCGCGGCAAAAGCTAGAATTCAATCAAACCAAGGGGTCACTGTGGTTGGATCGAAATCATCAAGATATCAAAATCAGAGTTTTATTAATTTATCAAATCTAAGTTCTGGTGTTTCTACCCCATTTTCAACAGGCTCCCAGACATCATTCGGTAACATAGTAATCCATCAGGCTGGGACTAGTGGAAAAAGTATGCAGCCATCAGCTGGAAGTTCTCATACGATTGGAAGTGCTTCAACCAGTCTAGTTTCTACAAAGTCTAGTTCTGCTCATGGGAGTATAGTTACTGCCATGCAGACTCAGCCTGTCAATTGTAAAGCTACCAACCTGATTGACAAGAATTCAAAACCTGTTGAAAATGAGACAAATTTGTCAAAACCCATTCTCTTACAACCATCCCTACAGGCTACTGGTCCGGGACCAGCTGTATCATTATCAAACCCAGACAGCTCAAAAAGTCAATCTGTTGTTGTACCGGGAATGTTTGAAGATGTAGTTTTAATGCCCCTAGACAAAAACATGAATCCAAAGAATTTACCTCGTGGTATGAAGTTAGCTGTTCTTCAGACGGTTTCTAAAGTAAACGAAACCACTTCATCAGGGTCTGTCAGTCTGCTGGCTCCAGCTGGAAACCAACCATTCAAGATGAAGACTGTTGTTTTATCATCAGCAGCTGTGATATCAGCAGGATCAACTAATTTGATGACTACAAAACCCTGCACCACTCAAGTGAATGGTCAAAACATAAGGGTAGCCAGCCCCATCATGTCCCCTGTAGTGATTTCAAGTCTAGCAAATGTCAGACCTCAGAGTCCCAGCATCATGCCTGGCAGTAAAATGACTGTAACAAGTGGGACCTCATTTGTTGGAACACAACCAACCTCTATGCCAATGACAAATATGTTTCCATTAAAAAACATATCCAATTTTAATTCATCAGTGCCTTCAAGTGCAATCTCTAATGTCACAACTGTGGCTACCTCAACTATATGTTCTCCGTCAATTTATCCCATACAATTTGCTAATCCGATTGTTACAAAGCCGTCTACTTCAGAAATACATGTTGTGATGCCATCTCGAGACATGATTGGCTTTCCAAAAGTGTCTTCATTTCCATTCAAGATATTTCCAACAGCTAATACTGCAGACGGAAAAGCTATGCAGTTTCTTGTGCCAGTAACTTTGCCATTAAACAGCAGTGTTGCTGAAACATCGTCACATTCTACTGTGTCATGTCAAGGTATTGCATTGTGCAGTATATCTCCAACTTTTGTGAATTCAGCTGCTAATTCTACTGCTGTTGCTAGTGCATCAGAACATTCAACTGGTGCAGTAAAACCAGCTGTGATAAAGCAAAAGAAGTGTAGGAAGAAAAAGTTTGTTGATAAACAAGTTGTTACAACTAGTACTACAGGTCAAGAAGTGGAAAAAGAGATAGACATGGAAAAAATTGTTTTTGATAATTATCATCCAGTTAAGTCATTGGCTAAAAATGATGAAAAATCTGAAAAAACTCTCAAAGATGAAAGTAAAGATTCTGATTCATTGGCTCATAGTGATGCCATGCTGGAGAACAATTCTCAAAGTACTGCCTGTGTTGAATCAAGTAATGGTGAAAAAATTGATGAAATTGCTGAAAATGAGGACATTAAGTCAAATGAGCAAGACCCTAATGTTAAGGACAGTATTTTAGACATAAAAATAGAAGATGTAAAATCTATTCATCCAGAACATATGGATGACTGTTCTGATATGTCTGAACAGAAACCTTATGTCAGAAGTGTGAAAGTAGTGTCTTCTGATGCCCAATCAGAAGAACTTGGTGTTGAAATGATGCCACATTCTGATCTTTCTAATGGTAAGCGAGCTTCGCCTGACTTATTAGATCTTATAGATATGGAACAGACCATGAAACAAATGGATGAAATGGAAAATGAAGCTGGTATCAAAAACATTCACCAGATTAATGAATCTGTTGAAGATGCTATCCATATTGCTGATTCAGAGGTTAGTGACTTCTTATGTTTCTTTTTTTCTTGCTGGGATTGTTAGATGTTAATTATCTGTAGTCAGTCTTCCAGTTTGTTAATTTGTTAATGTTTTAGCTTTAATATTTTGCTTAGTTATCTTAGTTTTGGCTCAAAACTAATACAGTAAAACCTGAAATAGTTACCACCTGTATAGTGCAGCTACCTTGTTAAAAAACTACTTATTTTTGGACTGGCTTTCAATAACTTGCCTATAATTTAACTTGATGAGACCACCTTATTATTATGACCAATTTTTCAGGTCCCGAAAGTGGTCTCTTTATTGAGGTTTTACTGTTTTTCAGTCAACTTCTGTCATAGTTCAAATCAGACAGTGACATCAATGTGTTATTTTCTTTTGACATTAAAGTTTAGTGTTATAAAAATCTTTTCATGAATCGGTTTGTAGTTTTGGCTCTGACTGCTACTAAATTCAATGCATGATCTTTTGATCATATGACTGTATTCCGATCAATGAAAATTTCTGTGAATTAAATATACAGATTGAATGATAATTTATGCAATGATTTATGTATTATTTTAGGAATCAGATGTTGACATTATTACATGTGATTTAAAGGAAACATTGGCACCTGGTAAACGTAAGACTCGATATAACGCATCAGACGATGATGACCCTCAAAATAAGAAGTTCAAGTTGGACGAGGTGATTGTTTCATCATAACAACTTAATTGATGGAAATTATTACTGTATTATTGATGTCCCAAAATAATTACGCAATTTTATCATCATCGTAACTACATGTACTTGATTGTTTTAATTAAGATTTAACACTATAATTGTTGTCTGGTGTGATTAATTGCACCATTGTTAGGAACCATGAATCATGCATTTTTTCAAAGTTAATATTTCTGGTTTTTTTTTTCAAATTTCACCCATGAAATTATGTCCCATCTTCCTTTGAAATTCTTAGGGTTGTAGTTTTATAAGCTGATGTCTTGGCTCTTTCTGTGTAACATTCTTGAATGATTAACCTGAGTGTTCAAATGACCACATGTTAGTTTCTGATATTTTAGTAATGCCAAATTTTATGTGTGTATAATTACTGTTTACTGATATTGTTAGATTTTCATAGATCATGTAGACTTTCAGATTAAGATCCAATTAAAATACAAATTCTTCTTATAAATGATTATTGATTGGATAAATTAAAAATGTACAAATGGATCAGTGTTGACCAAAGACATATGAGGCTGTCTGATATTTTCTTTCAGTCTTTCTTGTTGACACAAAATGTTGACTTGAAATTTTGACTTGAAATGCTGACTTGAAATGTTTACTTGAACTGTTTGTCTTGTTTTTCATGTAGTCAAATAATTCATGCAAATCATCCCCTGCTATTCCTCGGAGAACTGTTAAGACATCTCGTGAGAAAAGTCGCAGGCACCAGTTAAGATGTTTGTTTGAAACCTTGGAGCAAGTCGTGTTCAAATATAACAAGGAGATGCAAAGTTTGCGGGGCACAGTACCGAAACATTTGATTTTACAGGAAGTAAGTGTCCTGGCTTGAGGTTATAAAAAGTGCGAACAGTCCCTGTACTCAGATCTCAATTTTATTATCTTAAAGTAGTTTAATTGAGTAGGTACTGCTGTTAATGGATTAAATACCAATTTAAATCAATTACACTGATGTTATAATGTCTAATAAGTGTCATCATGGTTTTTTTATGACTATCTACTCAATTAAAAAACAAAATATGAGATTTGAGATTGGAGGCTGATCTCAAGTTTTATAACTTCCAACCCTGTATTCTTAGCCTTTGTACTGATATCTCTGGTACCTTGTAGGCTCAGTTTGCCTGAGATTTGCCACAATTTTTCCACTCTGTCAGAGAGAAATAACCAGTTTTTTCTTAAATAAATTGATGTTTTGTATATAAGCTTTGAATTTGGAAGAATCCAAAATCTGCTTATGAGATGATTGATAATGGACCAAGTAAACTTTTGAATACAGACCAACTATAGGAGTCCTGTATACACGAGGGCCGTATACATGAGGGCCATATACACGAGGGCCGTATACATGAGGGCCGTTTACATGAGCCTCGTATACACGAGGGCCATACTCATGTGGGCTGTATACACGAGGGTCGTATACATGAGGGCCACATACATGAGTACACATGTATTTGTTCTCTCTCTCTCTATGCTGGTCTTATTTCTCAGGTTTGAATGTATGATAAAACTTGTGATGATTTGTTTGTGTTTGCTAAGTTCTTGTATTTGATAACCTTGTTTACAGGCTTTTGGTCTTATCCAAGCTTTAAAACAAAAGAATGAAATCCTTGCGGAATCCTTGGAGGATGGGCGACATTGTAAAGAAGTGCTAGAAGTTCAGCTTAGTCAACAATCAAGTAAGTGTGATGAGTGTTGGTGAAACAGTAACTAATTATTGTTTTTAAGTAGATGAGGGATGATCAGTAATTAGTCATTAATGGTTTCATGTAGGCAAAGGTTTGTCCTTAAGATGTTGATTTTGAGTTTAGATGAAGAGGGTTGATCAAGAATTAATCAATAACGATTTTGTGAGGGTTGATCAGTAAGTTACTGATGACTCCGGTTATTGTAAACATACTTAAGATGAATTATTCATTATGTCAATAAGAATTTGAAGTACGGATTTTTCGGCTGCTTTTTTGTCCGGTCGAGAAAATGTTTTCTTGAAGTTTTTCGTTAAGACGAAGCTATGTCAGAGTGGCAGTCTACAGTTTTGCTCCTTAAAATCTACTGTTTTTCATAAAGTAAGTTTGAATTATGTAATTTCATGTCATTCAGAAATTATTGTGTTTAAGTTAAGGTGTACTTCAAGTTTTTGTTGTGAATTTTCATACTAGGTGTGCAGTGTTTTTATGACTATTCAGAGATTATTTAACAAATTTGAACGGTCAACTCTAGAACATTTCTGTTTTGAAATTTCAATAATTGTTCTATTAAAGCATATTCCTGTTTATGCTATTTCAGGAGAATTTGTTGATTTGGGAGTCCCTGCTCCAATAATCAAGAATTTTCTCAAGAGTGTGCAGAGGACATCATTTCCTGAATATAAAAGAAAAGGTAAAAAAGAGACGAGTAGACATGCTGACTCGGAAGACGATGATTGTACTTTAGACTTTAAACCATTAACTCAGTCCAGATTTAAAATTCCTGAAACATACGATTCAGAAACAGGCACCAGCGGAAACAATTCTTCCTGCGGAGAGCGAGACGTAACTTTAACCAATACATTAATTTGCTCAAAAGACTTACAAACAACTGTAGAAAGTGTTGATAAACCTATCATTGTGAGTGAAAGTCTTGAGGAGACATTGATGTGCGACCCACTCAGGAATCATCACCAAGCAATAGCTGGCGATTGTGTACGTGATATTAGTTCAACTCAGGAGAAATTTGCAAACTGTGTATCTCAGGGCAGCAAAGATTCACTGTTGTCTGAAATGACTTCTAATTCAAGTGATATGACTGTGGATGAAACTATTGATCACCAGGAGGATAACGTTGTTATTAGTGACGATGAAGATATTCGGAGTACTACTGGAGATGCGATGCTGGACTATGAAAATGAATCTGTTCACTCCGAACTTTCAAATGAAAATGTAGACAACATTATTAGCAATACTGAAATGCTTTCCAATGAAATCAAAAGCATTAATGAATAAAACTCGCTGGCTAGGTTCCCATGTATACATCTTGCGTGATGGCCTGGGTTCTAGTGAAATATAAGTGCAAAGATCTCATACAAGTTTTGAAGCAAAAATATAAATTAATACTTACAAAGTTCATATAAAACAATTGTTCATGATTATTAAAACAACTTACATGTATCTATGAATGGAGGAATTAATTTTTCTGAATGATTAATTTATCATGTTACAGTTTATAGAGAGCCGAGATCGTGGTTAGTGGGATGGATTTGTAACCCAGCGATCTGAGTTCAAATCCCAGTTGTAGCAGGTCTTCCTTCCCTTCCATGAAAATTTGACAAAAAAGTTGATTTTCCTCCGTATGTGAAGAAGTTGTCGCCACCTTGTGGAAGGGTAAGTTAGTACTGGTTAGTGTACAGTCCAGGAAAACGGGTTAGGTGAACCGGCTGCCTTATATAACAAAAGTTGTTGAAAAATGGCTTTAAAACTTGTGAAAAATATTTTTAAAATACACATTATGGTCTGCTATTAAAAGAGGTCTCTTAACTCTTTGTCCCATAAGCATACTTTGGACTCTTCTAATTTAAAAGCAAATAAATAAAATATCAATTTATTTAATGAAATTGGGTTAGTTGTCTCTGACAGAGTGGAAAACATATTCTAAAAGAAACCATTACTCATTACAAGCATTGGCTTCTTTTGCCACAATGTTTTCAAATGTTGTCTGCTTCAGGTGTGGGAAATGATTAAGTAAATTTTGATGTATAATTTATTGGAAAAGCCTGCAGTTCATGCATGTTCTATTTTATTTTGGTTGATTTTGATTTTTTTTTTGTACTTAAACATGTGCTACAAAAACTTGGAACTTTATTCATGGGTTCCATTTTACGCATGTAAATGAGATGGTACTCTAGATTTCAAGTATATATTTTGTTGATTAAGTTTTATCATTTATTTCTCAAAATATGAGTTTACATCTTGTGTACAGTGTCTGACCACTAATGTTGATAGAATCATGAAAATGTTGGGGTTTCCGAATCTTGTTAATTTTTGTCTCCCTCTCCTGTGGGTCTGTTTTTCATTCTTATGACCTTTTGTGGCAGAGGTCGGATACATGAGAACTGTTGATGTAAGGGCTGTAGGTTGGAAACCAAGGCATTTCAGATGACTCCATGGTACCATCACTGGAGGATATAACATTTATAAGTAAATGTCCCCTAGCTCAGATTTACATATACTGGGAATTGGTCAGTTTTTTTTTTTAAAATATGTTGGTAAAAAACAATATTTATTGTTGGTTAGACCTTTACCAGGCTCTGAATGGTTTGTCATAGCTGAACTTTCCAGTCCTCTTGGGTTACCCACCAATGTCTTCCCCTATTACCAATTTCCTACTTTCAGAAGAATCAGAAGAAACTCGTGGCTCACTGATATCTTTAATCAAATCAAGTTGAATTATCTGCCTCGCCTGGATCTCCATCCCATGACTTTCATCCACAGCACTGTGCTCTAACTACTGACCTTACTGATGTTGGATTAACTGATGATTCAAATTTCTCCGGATGTTGTGAACATTTACTCCTTATATACATGTACAGATTTTTTTATTGCTTTGGTTCCTATGTTCTATGTTGAATGTAAATGATTTGTTTTGTACAATATTCTATATATGTTCATCTCTTAAATTGAATGTAATGATATTAAAAGAAATATGGAAGATATATGATTGCTTGTATTATTTATTCAGAAAAAATTAATGAGTATTTGAACTGTTTATATGATCAAGTCTTGCTTAGCAACTAAGACCAATATATTAGTCTCAGTTCCCAGTCACTTAAATATTGGGGCCACCTCATTGTGTAGGCCTGTTATTTTCAGACATGATTTTTAACAAATTATGTCTCTTGCAGTTATGAACAATTTGAATAACATGTCATGACGTTGTATGAATATATAAAAGAATAATATGAATGAGATTATAAGCGTAAATACAAAATTGACATCAAACCAGCTGCAGTAGGACTGGTCAGTATGTGTTCTATTTTGAACACACTGCACATGTTAGCTCTCGGCCATTAACATAAGGGGGACACTTTAAAGAGCCACACTTCGCTTCTGTAAAATAAAACAGTTTGCCGTTATCATTACTAACTGTGTCGACCAAACCTTCAGGTTTTTCATCGAGACAGACAAACTCCGTAGCAGCATTGTGATCATCATAACCTCCAACTAGGTATCCTTGATATTCCAAAGTCCATCCGGCGTAGCAAAGGTTCCTGCCTGGTATCATAAGCACAGTTGGTCTGTTGGTGTAACAGACACAACATGGTGCATCCTTGTCTTTAATGTCGTTTCCGACGAAACTTTGCTGATTTCGGTAATGGAACTCATATTCAGTACCCCAAACTTTGGCTGACGTTTGTTCAGTATCATCATATGCATTCCAAATTGGTTCTTCAGGTAGACACAAGTACGTGGTTGCAGCTCCTTTGCTGCTGTAATGTGATCCCGCTGTGAATCCTTTGTATACGATATCTGACCCATTTCCTGGGCACGTGGTGCGCCCCCAACGAATATAAGTTGTTCCCGCTGTAACGGTCGGTACGCTTTTTATACGCTCCTCAAGAAGCCTCAATCTGGATTGGATCTCCAGCATGCTCTCATGATCTTGTTTCCTTAAATCTGGAAAAGTAAAGTTGTGGGATTTTGTGATCATTTGTTTGACATCTCACGCCCTATACAGAATATGTATTATGCATGTACATGTATGCGATCTTGCAAACCAATATCCCTTGTCTGCCTCTTAAGATAGCATCGGGTACTAAGTTACTAACCCAAGCTTACCCGAAATCCTGGTACCGCAAGAAATAGCCTATGCGTCCTGAAACCATCCAACACCAAAATACTGGAATGACTAATAGATAGCATTCTGAATCCAATATGTGCGGCCATAAAGCTAGACTACCCTTCAAGGAACTCATAATAACACACACGCACACACTCTCAATGCACGTATTAACAAATTGTAATATATTGTCACCAACTTAATTGTATACAAGGACGTTCATAAGAGCATTAAACTGTAATTAGAGAGGGAATTTCAAATGCAAGCTTTCAGGCTTATTTCAATGCAGAAGAATGTTACACATGAGTGAATAACTTCAGTTCTTTGCCAATTTATTTGTTTTGTATTTTTGCTACACCGGCTTAATAACCAAGTTACGCCTCTGAAAGCTACATGATGCCCCGGTACAACCTAATTACTAATGTGGAACGAATGATGTGAAAATAGTTCACACATGTATAGCAATCATTGATTTGTGTTGAGTTGAACGCATGGCTGTGCTCAGACGCTTCCGGCCCATTGACCTACATATGCGCAGAATTACCTCTTAGCATATATACAATACATTGCAGCATATATACAATACATTGCTTACATATTGTTGTATTTTACAGCAACACAGACTCAAACCTTATCCATTGAAAATATTTTATTACTACCATGTGTTGTACGTGTCCCATGATTTTTCATGTAATAGAAAAAAATAATGTTCAAAATTAATAATAAAATATCGGATAAAACTGGTCATTTTTTGTCACCACTCTGTTGCATCTTTATCAAAGACAGCATAACTTGTATCATCTTTAAAACTTTGTCATCATCATCATCATCATCATCATCATTAAATCACCACCTCTCATATCTTCATTAAAACATAATTATCATTAAAATTACCGCTTCTTATATTTTCATTAAAACATTACAGTCCCCATAATTTACTTTTGTCTCCCAACAAATAACATTCATAAATGTACAGCAATTTCCCGCCTGATTTCTTTGAAATAATTTTATAAGAAACATTTAAAAAAATGAAATTGAACATGTACCTGATGTTTTCTTGAGATTTGTTTCCACAGAGGATAAAGTCTCACGATTCTTTTCTTGTTCTATATCCAGTCTCACCAAATCCTTCATCACTTTAAACTCATAATCATACCTCGAAGTGCACACCGGTTCTTTGGCTTCTAAACCAAAATTCAGTGAAACCCTAGACAGTACAACAAGCCACACAAAGTGTTGTCGAAGCGCCATCTTTTAGAGACAGTTGTATTTCAACATTCCGGATGTACCTTTTTGACTCAGTCTATACTTATCGTTATAAAACCGTTCAAATCTTCATGTACTTGATTACGTATCACGTGATATCCTCATTACCACAAACACCATGCATTAGATAATTGCATAATTACGTATACAGTAAAACCTCAACAATGAGACCACCGTCATGGCCCGAAAAATCGGAAGTAATAATGAATTTGTCTCATTTAGAAGTTTATAATTAAACAATATTGAGGTGGTCGCTATTTGAGGTTTTACTGTAAACAGATTTTTTAAAAGGCGTCTATAGAGACTTGAACATAAATTTGTAAGTTTAAAAATTACATGCACTAGGTGTCCAAAATACTATAGAAATCTATGAAACTTTTCGTTTTTTTATTTAATAACTTAATGAAACGTGAAATATGATAGGAATTATTATTTTTTGTATTTAATTCTATTGTTTTGGCATCTACCCCCAAGTTTCAATCAGCAAAATCATATGTACGAAAGGTGCGTTAAAAAAAGAAAAGTTTCTGACCTGCCTGACCTATTTTTTGGTTAGACAACTTGTCTATGAGGTGTTTTCCAATGGTGGTTATAATTCCTATCGCCACGGCATCACGAATATTTGTGATTTCCCACAGTCAATCAAGCAAAAAAAGCAATAGACTGTCATTCACACAAAGAACTCCAAAAAACATGTAACTTAAAAACGGAAACATTTTACTGACGTAAGGAGCATCACAACCATATGGTACATGTTTATGTAAAACATTAAAAAATAATCAAGTACAATACGTATATAACAAATACAACTAATAATAACAACATACAGAAACAGTAAACAAGATGGAGATTCAGAAAGATGGAGAATATTGTCTTTCATTCATCATGTTGAAATACATGCCTAAAGGTTACTCAGAAATCTCTCCAGAGCGGCCCTCTTGAGCAACAACTTCCCTTCAACAACAGCATGATTTTCCCACAATACAATTTAACTATAATTTAACCGCTCTAGACCAACAACCTCTCAACAACAGCATAATTTTGCCTCACCCAAAGGGTGCTGCTTTTGAGAGGTTGCACTGTAATGTCAAAATAATAAATGTAATAATAATAATAATAGTAAAAACATGTACTAATGGTGATAATAGGAATACTGACAGTTTATATGATCTAAATCCTTCAGGAGTGTATCAAACCAAAGAGAGTAGGCAGTGGACTAGTTAATTAAACAAATCTATGAACTAAGTTGTACATTTAGAATGAACGATGGATGGTCCATGATCATCATATTCAGACTTTGTGACCCAGTTTTGTTGAAAAGTAGAAAAAGAAGCAAGAATAGAGCCGCTAATCCAGGTAGAGGAACACCTCTCTGGTAGGGCAATAACTCTTACTTTCATTGTTTTGGGAACCAAATGCTGAAGTTCTTCTTGCAACCTTTCAGCAAAACCAGGCAGCATGGTCGTACCACCAGATATTATGATATTGGCAAATAGATCTCGCCTAGTGTCAATATCGCATTTCATTAAACTATCAAAAATGTGATTCTGTATACCATCACTGCATTTACCGAGCAAGTCTGGTTTAAACAATCCTTCAGAACATCTGAACTGTTCAGATCCTATGGCAATAATCCGACCATCAGGAAGTTCATATTGTTTCTCAGCCTGAACCGAACTGTCGAATGTCCTTATTTCACTTTCAAAATCTGAAGCAACGTAGCAACATTTTTCTTTTATATCTCGAACAACTTCCATATCTGATAACGTTGTAAAACTATTACCACGCTCATTCAGTCTAGCTGATAGGTAATTTGTTAGATCACAGCCTGCAAATGGAATTCTTTTAGTGGCCGCCTTGATTCCACGTCCTTCGTACACAGTCATCACATCTGAAGCCCCATCACCGCACTCGAACAATATAGCAGATACTCCCCCATTGGAGTACATAGTCAATATTGGTTGCATAGCAACGTAGAACAAGGGTACATCGAAAGTCTCAAACATTGTTCCGATCATTCTTTCTCTATTGCTTGTAGGGTTCAGTGGTGGCTCAGTCATTAGAACAGGACGGTCTTTTGGTGAAATATTCAGTTCGCTATTAAATATATAACCCCATATTTCTTCCATATTGTCCCAGTCTGTTATAACACCTCGATTCACCGGATATTTCAAAGACAAAAGACCCCGTTTATATTGCGCATCTGATCCAACGTAAGAATCCTTCCCATCCATTCCAACCATCCAACTGTGATAATCGTGGCGACCAATCACAGTCGAGATAAAACTACGGTGGCAATCGTCACCAGCAAAGCCGGATTTTGTCTGAAATGATCCAGTATCTATAACAACTGATTCAAGCTCATCATCAAACGGCGCGCTCATGATACTGAAACAAACACAAATTAATCAAAACAAAGTAAAGTATTGTAGCGAAATATATTTTCCTCACCATTAAATTTTCGGATACGAAATAAGCCAATCAAATGATCTAATTTACTAACCAATGATATGTTTAGAATAGTATGATGTTAACCATGTTAACCAATCATCTTCTATAATTTTAACCAATCATTTGCAAGCTAAGGCAACCGATCAAAATTAGTTTACCAATCCAGCAGTTTATAAAAAGAGACAACAGCACTATATGCGGGGGGGGAGAATTGACTTGGCATGCGTCAAGAAATGATCTGAGGTCGCACTGCTACCTAGGTCATAATTTGCTGTCCGGGCAATGATATTGGTCTTACTTTAAATATTAAATAAGTCTTTATTGCTTAATAAAAAACATAGAGAGAATACGGAACAGTCTCCTTATATGACCGGAAGAACGGCCATAACTAGTAGTTAAACACAACCCTACTTTCAGTTTAAATAGTAGCCTGAAAATATCTTCGACTGCCAGTGTATGATAAACTGGTTCCCGTTCCAAGCTACATCAATCTCTGTATAGATAGAGTCAGTTAAAATCATAAACTTATTCTGTACTTCAAGCATAACAAATAAATCTATACATTCAAATATATCACTTGTCTATCATAAAATAACTTAATGCAAATAACGTATTACATACATGACAACCACACTAAAACTACTCACGCAATCTGTTAAAATGATGAATTCAAACTAAATTCCAAAAAGAGTCCCTGATTAAACATAAGGTCGGAGTCTTCACCATGACCCGTACATGGGGGTAATTGTTACATTATGTATTTTATCAACTAAATGAATCCTTCATGTTGAGTCTTAAAAATAGAACTTTATTAGTAACAGGTAACTGTAGTGAATCTTAAACGCGTAAAATTCTACCTAGGTACTCGGGTGAAATTTAAGCAATAAAAATTATTGTTGTTTGCAGTTGCTTTGCCAACATTTAAATGAACTATAAAAGTGTTGAAAATGACATAAATATAAAATCCAATATAACAATGAATAATATAATTGTAATTACAGTAATTAACGTAATGGATGTTTGGCATCGGTGAAAAAAAAATACAACTACTAGCTCTATCCAGAGTTGTCGTTCCTTATCACATACAGAGATCGCAAAACGTTTATAATAACAGTAACATTTTCTAATCTGTTTTACCACCCAACTAACTGAGGATATCACGTGATAATTATTTCCGTTGTAATATTTTTTTAAACAACTTCTACCGAAAGAACAGATTGTGTAGAACCCGAACGTGTGTCGAATTGATTATGCGTAAAATTTCCTCATACAAACCTTACTTGATCAACAACAAACAGTTGATTTATAATTCACTCTGCGTCCTGTAATAAATGAATTCGCTGTCTAGTAAGTATATGTATGTATGTTCATGAACAAATGTTTATGGGTCTCAAGCAGCATATGTACACATTTTCTTCAAGTAAAGTCTTTGAATGTTACAGCATTTTATTCCAAATCATATTAACATACATATATTCTAATACTGTCAAGCGTTAAATCTTTTATTTGTTCATGCACGCAGCGTGCTATATAATGTAAAACCTTGATGATGTTGAGAAAACATATCACTCAAGAATGATTTTTGTTGACATTTCTGAGTAAAGAAAAAACGATTTCTATTGTCAATCACATGCTTATTGTTTATCACACCGGCGTTGAATTTGATAAAAAATTGTTAAAAAACAAGGTTCCGATTTTACCATATTTTACTTTCAAATGATTTGATATTATTCTATTTCTTTCTAGATCTAGTTCTTGTGAGAAATATTTGCTTTTAAATCATTGATCATATATGATTAACACTCATATTTGTGTAGGTCCGTAAGAATATAAAATACATTTATGTACATGTATTTATAACTGCCCTATTTATATAATAATTCTTCATTATTCCTGTATATCAGACTAAGTCATGTAATTTATCACACCACTGCATTCTGAATACTTTCAATAACATCTTTTTTCTCAGTGAATACTGTCACTAAATAATGACACATTTTTAGTAGGAATCACAGTTGTAAGTGATATCTACAATTTGTTGTTTAAATACAGGACATGATGTGTATTTCTCAGCCCTTGCTCTATAAACAAGACATTATCTTTAATATGTAATCGAAATGATAAGAATACATTGAAGAATAAAAATGAATCCCTAGGGTCATGGAATCAGAACACAAAAATGAGCGAAAACTCTTGTGAATCTTTGTGCCACTTTGAAGCACTCAAAATCACACAATTATGAACCGATTTTCAATATGTTTACATTTTCTGAAAGCTGGGAGCGTTAACTGTACAATAATGCGAGAAAATAAAAAATAAAACCCTATAGCCGTGTAAATCGGACTCAAAAATAGGCGACAAGGTTTTCAGAACAAGTAACTTTAAAAAAACGGAGACATTTTACTGATGTAGTTTAGGAGCATCACAACCATGTGATATATGTATATGTGAAACATTCCAAATAATAATCAAGTATAATACGTGTATAACAGATATAGCAACAAACAACATACAGAAACAGTTAACAAGACGGAGATTCAGAAAGATGAACATATTGTCTTTCATTAATCATGTTCATACATATACACGCACTGAGAAAATTTAGTGATTTGATTATATTGAAATATATGTATAAAAATTACCCATTAATAATGTCAAAATAATAATAGTAAATGTAATAATAATAATAATAATAAAGACATGTATTAATGACGATAACAGGAATACTAACACTTCATATGATCTACATAGCCTGAGTGTATCAAAACGGAGAGTATATTATAGACTAGTTAACCCTCTGCCTCATAATACAGCATTTCCCCGCATCTGAAGCAGACGTCTTTTGAAAACATTGTGGCAAAAGAGGGCATTGCTTGTAATGAGTAACGGCTTATTTTGTCACAATGTCTTCCACTCTGTCAGAGAGAAATAACCCAATTTTCTTAAATAAATAGATGTTTTGTATATTTGCCTTGAATTTGGAAGAGTCCAAAATATGCTTATGAAGCAAAGGGTTGATTAAACAAATCTAAGACCTACAAAGTTATACATTTAGAATGAACGATGGACGGTCCATGATCATCATATTCAGACTTTGTGACCCAGCTTTGTTGAAAAGTATACAGAGATGCAAGAATAGAGCCGCCAATCCAGGTAGAGTGACGCCTTTCCGGTGGAGCGACAACTTTTACTTTCATTGTTCTAGGAACTAATTGCTTAAGTTCTTCTTGCAACCTTTCAGCAAAACCAGGCAGCATGGTCGTACCACCAGATATTACGATATTGGCAAATAGATCTCGCCTAGTGTCAATATCACATTTCATTAAACTATCAAAAATGTGATTCTGTATACCATCACTGCATTTACCGAGCAAGTCTGGTTTAAACAATCCTTCAGAACATCTGAACTGTTCAGATCCTATGGCAATAATCCGACCATCAGGAAGTTCATATTTTTTCTCAGCATGAACCGAACTGTCGAATGTCCTTATTTCACTTTCAAAATCTGAAGCAACGTAGCAACATTTTTCTTTTATATCTCGAACAACTTCCATATCTGATAACGTTGTAAAACTATTACCCCACTCGTTCAGTCTAGCTGATAGGTAATTTGTTAGATCACAGCCTGCAAATGGAATTCTTCTAGTAGCAGATCTGATTCCGTATCCTTCGTACACAGCTATCACATCTGAAGCCCCATCACCGCACTCAAACATGATAGCAGAGCCACGCCCACTGGCATACATAGTCAATATTGGTTGCATAGCAACGTAGAACAAGGGTACATCGAAAGTCTCAAACATTGTTTCGATCATTCTTTCTCTATTGCTAGTAGGATTCAATGGTGGCTCAGTCATTAGAACAGGACGATCTTTAGGTGAAATATTCAGTTCGCTATTAAATATATAACCCCATATTTCTTCCATATTGTCCCAGTCTGTTATAACACCTCGATTCACCGGATATTTCAAAGAAAGAAGACCCCGTTTATGTTGAGCATCTGATCCAATGTAAGAATCTTTCCCATCCATACCAACCATCCAACTGTGATAATCGTGGCGACCAATCACAGTCGAGATAAAACTACGGTGGCAATCGTCACCAGCGAAGCCGGATTTTGTCTGAAATGATCCAGTATCTATAACAACTGATTCAAGCTCATCATCGAACGGTGCGCTCATGATACTGAAACAAACACAAATTAATCAAAACAAAGTAAAGGATCTATATAGGTGGCGCTCTGTATTCTGGCTCTGTATTCTGGCTGTTTCATAGTTAGACAGGTGAACAAGTAGAATATAAACATTTTGTGTCGTTACATTAGATATGAGTTTTGGTCGCAAACACATTAACTCATTCAAACAAAAATTATATAAGGGCTTGATGTACAATACGGAACATCTGTTATATCTCAGGAAACTCACCGAACTCAAAGACTAAAAGTACTTTTTTAATTGTGGAATTCATTTCAATGATACTGGCCTCAACTTCATCTTTATTACTTAATGATAAATGTAGGCTGCATACGGAACAGCCTCCTAATATGACAGGAAGTACGGCATTTATTAGTATTTATACACAGCCCTACTTGCAGTTTGGATGGTGCCCTGAAATTATCTTTGACTGACAGGATATGATAAACTGGTTCCCGTTCCATCTTGCAGTACAACGATCTCAGTGCAACCAGAGTCAACGGGAACCATTTTAAGTAACACAAATTGACACAAATGCCAGTGTCTTCCGCAGTAAAATAGTTCTAACAAATGCACGATTTAAGAAGTATGTAAATAAGCTTAATGTGAATAGACCATAAACTTACTTTGTACGTTAAACAGATACACATACATTAATACATCCATATAGAGTCTATAAGACTATATCACTTCCCTATCATACAACTTCACAAAAATCGTACTATGAGCATGACAACCGCATAAAAACTACTCACGCAATTTGTTCAGATAAATTCCAGCTAAGTTAAACATGAAGTCAGAGTCTTCACCGTGACCCGGAAATGGGAATAACTTACAATATGTATTTTTATAAACTTAGTCTAGGCCTACATGTTGAGTCCTAAAAATAGTTATTACATGTATTAACTGGTAACTGTAGTGAATCTTAAACGCGTACTATTCTATACTGCGGTTCTGGTGAAATTTAAGCTGTAAAAATCAATGTTGTTTGCAAAATGAACTAAATAAACGTTATGAGGAGGATAGAAATCCAACATGCCGCTGTGTTAATACGAACCAGGAAAGATGGAGAAATTGTTTTCAACTTGGAAGAGAACCATGCGGGATTGTGTTGAGAAGGTGTTTGTGTCAAATGTCAGCTGAATTGAACGATTTATTTGTAACAGGGACTGAAATGAAAATTAATACCAACTGGTTATACTGGACCAATTGTGGTAAGACTATTTTTTTTATATTTCTTGTTCATATTTTGATTTGATAATGGGACTACCTTTGCATCTGTGATACAAGTTATGTTGTAAAATTAGTAAGACTGACTTAAAAATTGATTGGTTATAGATCTACTGTATTGTCAGTACTTTTATTGGCTCGCCTTATTTCCCAAAGGTAGACAAAATAAGTTTTCGATGAATTATATTTCTCATTACTGACGAAACATGACATTTATTCAATTCGAATTCAAGCACTGGTACGAATCAAATTATGGACGGTAATCAGCCAATCAAACGAACCGTCATATATTTCTAAGCAAAACAATGGCAGTGTCCATGAGAACGCATTACCATGAGGTTTGGTGGAGATTTTTATACTTCGCCGGCCCGAAGTAAGACCTCGAGCAGGTGAGTTTATGGGAAAATGTGCATACAGCGCTATTCTGCTTATTCTCATGGTTGAAACTACCGGGTATTTGTTTGTAAATTATATTGTTTTACGTCTGTGTCATATATTTTCGCGATATGCGAATTTTTTGTTGACAACAATGTAGGCTGCGTCTCCATCCTCTCTACAATGTTAGTTGTTCCATACCTGCTGGTGACACAAGATGAGACTCATGCCATGCCCTTCTTGATCATATAGATCTATTAAATGATTGTGCTATGACGACGGTGTTCTTGTAACTAAATCGTGGCAATAGCTGACTGCTTGATATCCTGGCAGTGCCTTTTTCACTGGTAGGGAAGGGGCCTGGGGCCTCCAAGGAGGGGAAATTTTAGCCCGATTTTTACCATTTAGGGGAAAAACTATAAATCATTTAAAACACTTACTGGTTGGAGTTGCATCGTCAGTATTGACAGTTGCCTCAATTTTATGTTCATTAGGGCTTGCATTTGATATTTTTGAAAATAAAATGCTGATATCTTGCATGTTTTTTTAGTCTTTTTATGCAATTTTGGCTTGTAGTGCCTCCAGTTGTGTGACATTTTGACATACCGTAAAGCGTTCTATGGGGCGCACTCAATCGATCGCTTCAGTTTACATTAATGCCGTAAAATATTAATTATTTGTTTATGCACATTCAGAAAATTTTGCCACCAGCAGGGGTGTAGAAATGTTTTGATGTAGCCAGTAAGCTACTAAAAGTAGAAGGGATTCTGGGATTCAATGCAGAATTGTGTCTGTTGTTTTGGAAGAGAGTAGCTGGCAGGAATACTAAAATAGCCAGTTGATTTTTCTGGCCTCCAACTCATTTGAACATTTCTACACCCCTGCAGGGACCAGAACATCACAATAACTTCAATTATACTGCGACATAATGGAATTTTACTATTTTAGAGAACCAGTTTCTAAGTTTGAATCTTACTCAATTTTCCTTTCCCTCAGTTGATATATTGATGTCTATCTGCTAAATGTAAAACAAGTAATAGCAAAGTCACCATTTCAGGAGACACAAAAATCAATGGAAGTTTTTAGAAGTAACACAGTCTGGTAGAAATGCTTGAAACAGTATCTGGAGTTATCTTACTCTGGTGCTGAGCATGAAAGATGGTGGACAAAATCTATCACCTCAACCTCTAATTCAAGGTAGATCTATTTCTATTGATTGTAGTATTCATGGGATGAAAGGGAATTGTATACAATTTGCGTGTAAGACATTTTGTGACTTGATTTCAGGCCAATTTAGTGCTTATTTCTTTGATTGATATATTTTCAGGCAAAAGCAATATTATTTACCTATCTGATAAAACCCGATTATTATCAAAGTGCGTGTAATGTATTTTTCTTCAACTGACTTGATTTCAGGCCAAAACGATATTATTTATGTATTTATATGATGAAATTCATTTATACACAAAGCGTTAGTAGCGTATATTTCTTTGATTATGTTCATTTGAGGCAAAAACAATTTAATTTATATATTCATCTGATGAAACGAAACTGTATACAATGCGCGTGTAATGCATTTTTCTATGATTGGCATGTTTTGAGGCAAAAACAACCTTATTCTTGAATTTATCTTATGAAGCAGCATTGTACACAATACGCGTGTAATATATTTTTCTTCAATATTAGGCAAACGCGACATTATTTATGTATAGGTACTATCATAGTGTAATTCGACTAACATTCACATTTTTTAACTGAACTTTGTTCCAGTCTATGATAGTTTTCCAGGACCCTGGAAAAGTTTGTGAATTTTGGAATGGCAGTATCTCTAACTGGTACATTTTTGTTATGCATTATGGTAGTTTTTGGCAGAAACCGTAGTTTATACACCTTAGAAACTTGAAATTTCATGCCCCTATGAAGACCATTTTATAAATGTTTTTGAGGTAAATTTTATCACAGAAAGAAAAAATGGATGAAACAGAGCTGGTTGTGAAATTAGCTGTTGGTGCCTTACAGAAAAATATTGAGATATTGAAGTTACAACTATTTATCAATAAATAGAATAATATTACACGCTTGTTGGATACAAATATTTCAACTTACTGTTTGTACATAAAATTACTTTCATTTTTGGTTTTCATGTATAATTCAGAACAATGAAATATTGAAGCAAAATGTGTGGCGGAATCTTCAGGAGCAAGTCTGGTCTTCCTGACTGTGAACTGAGGCATGAGACAGAAGTACCATATTAGTGCTTCTACAACCAATCAAATTACTGAGAATTAGGTAAATATGTAGTTCTATTTTTATTTAAAAGTTCAAGGACATTCAGCTACAGTCCACATTTTGCATTTTTCTACCTGTACAATCAATTCTTAAGGTTGACATGTGTTTTTTTTTTTTTTTGTAAAGTAAACTTTATTTACTAAAATATATAATTAGATTAATTGTATTAAATCATATTTTTTGTAGGCTGTATTCAATGCTAACACTAAATGACAGATGACGCAGAAAAGGGAACAACATTCATTTGTAGTGTGCAACTTATTCTGTGAGTATAACAGAAATTATTTTGACTTGCAAACTTTTTACCAGTAACTGGCAACATTTTACCTAGAGCTGTTATTGACTCATATTTTTGTATATCAGCATTATAGATATATTGGGCAATCAGTATTTATGATATATCAATACATTTATACTTCTCAGATAAACAGATTAGTCTAACCTGTGTTTGCAGCCACCTCCGAATAAAGGCCACCCTGGAAATAAATCCCTTCTTTGAAAAAAAACATCATTGATTATTTAGAAGAAACTGACTTTTGAATAAACGCCATCTGTAAATGAAGGCCACATTTTGTCTTTCCCGAGGGTGGCCTTTGTTCACAGGTTTGACTGTATTTATGTCTCTTTTCTCATGTCTTGTATAGATTAGTTATTAAGTATAAATAAAATAATGTTGTTCTATGTACTCCAAAGAAATAAACAGTAAATATAGAAAATAAGTTACTTTTCAGAAGTTTCAGTATTAGAACTTCGTAACCAGACATTCTCTTCAAATAGCCCAAAAACAAAGCTCTTTTCCATACGAACATTCACTTTTCATTTTCTACCATAATTTTTTGCTAAAATAATGATATTTTGAAATGTGCATCAAAATCATACCGCACAAAAAATAATTTATGCATCATTAATTGACAATGTTCTAAAAGTCAAATTAGGCTAGAAAAGAATATTTGTGTTCAGGGTGACTTGACCAAAAAAATTCGGATAAGTCTGTTGCAAAACTTTTTTTTCTGAACACCTTTTGTGAAATACAAGGTACATTTCATTCTCAACTGTTTTCATACTTTAGATTTTGCCATTTGAAATTTCTAGGCTTGCACCAAATACAGTCAAACCTGTGAACAAAGGCAACAAAATGTGGCCTTTATTGACAGACGGCCTTTATTTGGTCAGTTTGATCTATATAATTAGTATATAATTAGTGTCAGTTTTTCAAAGAATGGCCTTTATTCACCAAGTGGTCTTTATTTGGAGGTGGATGCAAAGACAGGTTTCACCGTATTCGGATTGGTCTGGCTTACAGAATTTTTGTCTCCATGATGCTACTGTCATTATTGAACTTTGAAGTTCTGATAGTCTACGAGTGTTTTTAAGTAGTAATTATATGAACCAGCCAGCTCTGTAGCATTACAAAAACTTTAACAACAATTTCTATGGATGAATGAATTAGTGTTTTATTGTCTGTCTTCAATCTTGTTTTTCTTAATCACAATCTTTCAGGTTGTTCCCTCATCCGGAATTGATAGGTTATAGCAGTGTTGAAATATAAAGTACAGATTTCTTGATTTGAAGCAAACAGAGGACACTTAACTTACTTGACTGTATGAAAGCCCTGTGGAACTGTGATAAAAAAATATTTCAGAAAACACAGTGATTAATTTCTATGGACTGGCATTAAATGACTATGTGTGTGTTTTATTTATATTCAAAGTCCTGGTTATGTGTATGAGTGAAAGTTGTCCGTCACGTGCCGAATTTTCCAGCTTTTCTCATCCTGTAATCACAGTTCTGGATCAAACAGATTTTTTCTATGGCACCATGTTTAAGTTTTCATATTTTTTCAAAATTTTCAACTTTCATCTGTGTATATATGCGTGCATTTTTATTTGTATTCTAAATATAATTGTGATCCTATCTAATTGTGTATGCATTTATTACCAACTCTTTATTTTGTTGTATTTTTACTGTATGTATATGTTTGGCAGTTTTTATCACTATGTGCATTTTTTTCACAGAGAGCTTTAGAATATGAGTGAAAACAAGTCATGTATATTTTATGTTTTTTGGTCATATAGAGCCAGCCTTTATCAGAATGCAGACATATTTTCTTGTTTGTCCCAAATATGATCAGACTTATTACTCTTACGGAGAATAATAATAATATGTTGTAACATGCCTGTATTTTTTCTATATGGCACTAGTTGTGTAAGGTCTGTTTTTTTTCATATAATAGAAAATTTTTGGTATTTAGAATATCCGTATTGATATTATTTTTGTGTAAATTCAAAAATCTTATTTGGAGGAAATTACTTCCATTTTGGCTGTAATTCCTTTTAGGTATTGTAATAAAAATATAACAATCCTATAAATGTAATTTTTCATGAAAATATTTGTTTAAAGGCAAGTTTTGTTGACTTTGTTTTTTTTCATTTAGATTTTAACTACCTTGAAAATTAATAAAGGGTCGAAAATAGCAAGTACAAATAAAGTAAGTGCAATTGCTGATTACATATTTTTAGACTGGTACACTACTCTGGCATTATTTTTATACTGTGTGACTTTTTCCCAAATTTTTCCAAAATGTCGTGAAAATTTCCATTTCTTGGGATCGGGTCATGTTCTCAAAATGCTGAAAAACAATGCATGTTTACCACCAGAAGTATGATGTAACATTGAAATTCATGATAATTCTACAGTAAACATATGACTGAGTGTATTGATTGCAACTTAATATAAATTTCAGATTTTTTTTTCAAAAGGGGCATGTGGTGTCACCCCCACTTCCAAAATGAGGTGTTCCATTCCTGGAGACCCCTTCTCCAACCTTGCTTATTATAATATTTATCATTATTTGTGTAATATCTGTACATAATTATTATTTAATCCACAAGATCCTGTTGTACTGATGTTTCTTGTATAAACATTTGATATTCAACTCTTGTTATAAGTACACGCATTCGTGTATACATTTATGTTGTGTTATATATTTCGTTTATAAATGTGTTGACTTTATGCTATAACAAATAAATGATATAAAATAACATTTTATCTTATGTTTTGTATTAGCTGACTGTTAGACTTACAAGTCTACAATTCTTGATATAAATCTTAGATACCATAATTAGTGTTCAAGTACACAATGAATGAACTCAAAACACGTGGTTCTAACTGGTATGAGATTATCATGTTCCATAAAATTCATAATTCATAATTAAAAAAGTAAATAAAAAGAACAAAAGCTGAACAAAATAATCTTATTATTAAATATTTGCATCAAACACACACATTGATATCTCCCTTCTATATAGTTCTCACAACAGAGTTCTCTCCCTTTATCATAATCCATGAAATTCTTGTGCGAAAAAAATAAACAAAGAGAACAAAGGATGACCTACTTAACTTTTTTTTCACTAAAAAATCGCCTAAAATCGGACACAGTTACTTCCCTTACATATGCAGTTTTCTTAATTGAGTTTTCTCCCTTAGTAATGCTGTAATTTGTGAAGGAACAACTAAGGGAGGTAACCGTGGTAGGTTTTATGCGATTTTTTTGATGAAAAAAAGTTAAGTAGGTCATCTATTGTTCTTTTTGTTTACTTTTTTTACACAAGAATTTCATGGATTATGATAAAGGGAGAGAACTCCGTTGTGTGTAACTAAATAAACGTGAAAAATGTGTGTGTTTGTGTATTGAATTACAAACATACCTTTATCTAAATAGTTCCCACATATATTTTATGAATAATTTTACCTTTTAATTACAAATATGCTGGAATCCAGAATGCACAAGATCCTAAATAATTCTACACAAACATTATAATGAATTGGTTGCTAGGCAACTCCAACTTTGCAAGGATCTCTTTCATTCTTCAGCAATTTGGTTGAAGATGGCACAATAAATAAAAACAAAAACATGTGTAAGGATGGTAAAAATGTAATTTTATTTGGAAATATCACAGAACAAAACTATAACAAAATTATACAATCCACAAAAACTCCAAAATAAGTTGATAGCTATTGCATTACAGCACATTTATTATATATAGCACAAAACATATACACTTGAACAAATTCAAATATAGTTAATAGCACAAAATAATCAGTCATTCAAGTATAACTTCTAGTATACATGTAATATGAAGAGTTACACATTTTCATACATTCACCAAAAATTGCAATAACTTGAAACAGAGTACATGTCACTCTATTGCTGATAGATTATCAGACCGCTAAAAAGGGCCCATGTTCCAAAAATCTAAAATTTGCAGATAAACTGTATTTGAAGACCACTAAAAAGACCAATGAATCTGATTGGTCAATTTTAAGAAGATACTCAACAACAACCAATCAGAGACTAATATCAGTCTTCACATGTAGGTTCATAATCACAGAACTAGAAAAAAATAATAGTAAAAAATTGACACAAAAATCCATGGAACTCCCATGCTAATTCAATTAGCATCTTACCCTTTGCCTCATAAAATGTCATTTCCCCATATCTGAAGCAGACAACTTTTTAAGACGTTGTGTCAAAAGAAGTCATAACTTGTAATGAGCAATGACTTCTTTGGCCACAAGATTTTCCACTCTGTCAAGACAGAAATAAGCCAATTTTCTTAAATAAATTGATGTTATGTATATTTTCTTTGAAACTGGAAGAGTCCAAATATGCTTATGAGGCAAAGGTTTAATAATATGAATAATAATAATAATACATGTAATACATGTACAGAGAGCAAATTTAACTTCATGACATGATTACTTAATCTAAGAATCTCAGTAAAAATGCATGCTTTTTAATACAGCCATGAAAATCAGAAAGAAAACACAGTAAATTTTATAAGAATAGTTCAACATGAAACAGAAGCATCAATAACACAAGAAGCCTAGTTTTTTCAAAACTTTAGTTCAATTTTCTATCATCAAATAAATCAAGTACCAATACAGTAAAACCTCGTTACCTCAAGGAGTTATCAGAACAGATTAAATGCTCAAGATAAATGTGGTGCTCGTAACAATGAGGTATTTGTTTGTTGCTAGAAAATTATACACAACTAAGAATAAATATTGACAGAACTTTAAAAAATCCTCGAGATAATTCGGGTGCTAGTGATATTGATGTTCGTAATAACAAAGTTTTTCTGTATAATGCAAATATATAAGTCATATATTTCATAAATGGCTTTTCTGTAGTTTAACAGTTCAATAACATTGAATTTATTACAACAATAAATATGAGCCGAAAGTGTGGTCTGTGTTCATGGAGTGATATATACATTAACATGGTCATGAAATCTAGTAAAAACACATCATATGCACATAATAATGTCCAGTTATAGTATACATTAAACACATAACCTGAACAAGTGATTCTCCCAATTTAACAACAGATAAGTTCCTCAATTACTTTTTTTCTACAAATAATAAAAACAGTTCAAGTTTTAACCAAAGATTTTGTATTTATAGCACAAGTTCACAGCAAGTTCTTTCAGTCTTTAAAACGTATGAGCATTTCTACACACGCCACATCCTAACGCAAATTCTTCACCAGTAGGAGGGTGTTTCACATGCAGTGGACACTCGTCACCCTCTAACTGCTTGCCCCGTGGACCGCACGGGCATTTTGGCAAGTCTGATTTTGGTATGCTGGTAACATGCTGGAAGTTGTCGTGACATAAATTACAGAAGTGAGTGGTTCCGAAGCAGAAGAAGACGGCCACCGAACAACAATATCGACATTTGTACTCCAGGAAATCTGTTCCATGTTTGGGACACATCTGTAATAATAAAAATAATAAAACTAATACCAGAGAGAAAATAATGATTCAAATTTTTAGAAAAATTCAGACGCCATAAATAAAAACATTAAATGGCAAAATTCTAAAAATGAGCATCCAAATACAAATCATTTTAACGTGGAAATAAGACAAAACAATGCAGCATGATTGGTTAGTCAAATGTTAGCCTGTAGTTCACAAGGTTCAAGGTTTCGACTTTCAGAAAAAGCCCATTGTTAACCACAATTTGACTGAATAAACAGAAATGAATTTCATTTGTTTCCCAAAATACATTCACTCATCTTGTGTGGCAGTTGACAGACACAGAATGAGATTAAAACATGAATAAAGTAAAGGAAGGTTACCATAGAAACAGGTTTAGTCAAGGGTCTGATATACAGGGTATTGGAAAAATGTTGAAAATGGTGTCCAACTTGATTCATTGATTCAATCAATCGATCAATCAATCAAGTCAATCAATCAATCAAATTGACCAAGTATCTCACCTGTGCCATAGTAACATCAGAGCATGCCCCACATACAAGTTCAGTGGGGTCAAAATGATCTCCCACCACAGCCTGCTCATCACACCTCGCCTCACCACCATAATATGCCTACAAATAATAATCTCATTTGATATTGTTTACATGAAATTCTCATGCACAGTAAAACCTCAATTGACTACAACCTCAACACAACGACCACCTCATTATAACAACCAGTTTTCTATATTTCTTCTGTACTTGAACTTGATAATCAGACCACCTCAATATTAAGACCGCTCTTATCAGGTCCAAATGATGGTCTACATATTGAGATTTTTTGATATAGGTTTAACTCTTGTACACTGGCTGAATATTTTTTTATAGAAGGGAATGTGATTTTGAAGATCACAGTTAATTTTTACAACAAATACAGTATCAATATGCAATGAATTTTTATAAATTCTGCTAAGAAATTAACATTCACTTCATTTGGTAGGTCAATCAGCCATTAGTCAGTCAGTTAGTAAGCGTTTCTCATACTTAAGACAGATCTTTGAATAATATGCATTCCTAATTAAATACCTTTTTGCACTTGAAGCACACATAGTAAGCATATCTATCCATAGCAAATCCTGCAGGGTCCTTGTAGAATCTGGCCCCTGGTGTGGTTATTGCCTCGGCTTTGTGTAGTCCCTCGTACTCGAGTCTCATTAAGGCTTTTCTGCGGACATCTTCAAACAGTTGTTGAATAGGTTGTAGCAGATCCCTCAATACTACATGATCTATATTGCACTGGAATATAAACATAAAACATTAACCCTTTACCTCATAAGCATACTTTGGATTCTTCCAAATTCAAAGCAAATATACAAAACATCAATTTATTTAAGAAAATTGGGTAATTTCCCTCTGGCAGAGTGGAAAACATTGTGGCAAAAGAAGCCATTACTCATTACAAGCAATGTCTTCTTTTGCCACGTTTTCAAAAGTCGTTGGCTTCAGATGCGGGGAAATGGTTAAATTAAGTATTTAGCAGAATTCAGATATGGTATACTGGTGTAAAATTCACAACAGGCATCATGTAAAAAGAGAGGTAAATGTTACCTTAATCAAATAAATTTTATTTTCAACAGACAGGAGAGCCTCAAGGAGGATAATACATACCTTACAAATAGGACAGTGGGAGAAACCAAATGTAATCCTCGGTCCAACCCATCTCTTCTCTAAAACAGTTCTAGTACAATGATGATGGAATACGTGACCACATGACAACTGTAATAAAATAAGGAATCAGTATAAAATAAACCCAGAAATGTCATTCTAAGTGATAATACAATTTTAACTCTTTAGTCATTCCTGCACATTTGGGTATGTCAAGATAAGCGACATATAAAATTTCAATTTCAAAGCTTGGGAGACAATCTTTATATTTCAGTGGGACGGAAAAGGATGACCACTAGATTACTTTACAATTTTAAAAGGAGTTGACAGAGTATAAGAATTTAACTGAACCATTGGTCAATAACTAAATTGATCTCTAAACAAACAAATGAGTGGCTCACATTCTGATAATAATCTCACTGCTTAATTTGTTATAACCTCCGGCCAAAAGCTCAAATAATTCCCTCCAAAATACCCCACCCACTTTGTTATACACTGTCAAAATACATACAAGAATAGCAGGAGCAGCAGAGAGTGCCTCAGTGAAACAGATCATACACATGTCGTCTGCATCTTGTTTCAACAATTCCTGGTCGTCTGCACGGCAACGATGTAGACATGGTAAGCAGGACTCTTCATTCTTAATTCCACCACAAAGATGACCACATGATAACGTTCGACTACAGGCCTCCTCAGCATATGCCTGAAGTAACAAGAAAATATGTAAGGGTCCAAATTGACCACGACCATTCACTAAATCTTTTTTTTTTACTGTGGACCTCTTTAAAATGATCAATTGATAACATTGCAAGTTTGATATCAAAATGTCATACTGTTAAAATTTCATGCCCTGAACAATAAACGGATGAAGTAGAAATAGGAAAAATAAGAAGAAATGGGACAAAAAAACATAATGTCTCCTTTTGTTGGAGGGGAGACATAATTCACACGATAGTACCTGACAGTCAGGATCTGAGCAGACATTTCCAATAGTTAAAACACCAGTGTTGCTTGTAGTACCGCAAAACCTGCAGGTACCAGGTCCAGCCTTGCCTGGAGTAGCTGCCGACTTCCCTGAAAGGTGAAGAAAATAACGCATTATCATGACATCAGTCCTCTGTGATACTTAAACTTATAGCAGGGCAATCAAAGAGGGAGAAAATTAAAACATTTACACATAAAATAAACTAAAGTCAAACCTGTGTTTGAAGCCACCTCCGAATTAAGACCACACTGTGAATAAAGGCCGTTCTTTGAAACACTATCACTGATTATTTGGAACAAACTCCAAATAAAGGCCATCAAACGATAGAATTTCATGCCCTAAAGATGGAGATAACAACACAGGCTTAACTGAACTGATGCTAGTTATACTAATGAAGTCAGGAAATTAATGTTAATTCATATCAATAATATTCTTTTAATCTTACCCTTTCCTTCTCGGAACTCAACCATGGCTTTTAGAGTCTTGGAGTCAGCAAGGGCCATAACCCAGTACAGTTTTGTACGACCACATCCTTCATGTAGATCAACTTTAATGGCTTCTTCTTCCTCTTTGAATACCTACAAAGCATAAAGATAAATAATCTATAAAGATGCAGTCAGGTCTCCAGAATTATCAATAAGGATTTCTTAGTTTATAAGCATTTTAAAACTAAAAATCATTCATTCAATACATACATGGGTACCGATAAAATATCTACTATGGTCCAGACAACTGTGGTTTAGACAAGAAATCTACTACAGTTCAGACGAGAAATCTAGTACAGCTCAAACAAGAAATCTACGATGTTCAAACAAGAAATCTACAATGTTCAAACAAGAAATCTACAATGTTCAAACAAGAAATCTACTACATTTCAGATGAGAAATCTAGTACAGCTCAAACAAGAAATCTACAATGTTCAAACAAGAAATCTACAATGTTCAAACAAGAAATCTACAATGTTCAAACAAGAAATCTACAATGTTCAAACAAGATATCTACAATGTTCAAACAAGATATCTAAACAGTTTCAGGCAGGATTCCTACCTAGATAAATTATTTACCTGACGTTGATGGGCCCTTTTACTTCTATGAAGATGGAGAAACCTGTCACAGTCAGCACACAAGTTGCCACAGTCAAGACAAAGAATAATGGCTGGTGTCTCACTGTCATCATGGTTGTCACAGGTGGGTCTTGGCTGACCATGCGTTCCATTCGGACTACTGACCCACTCACCGGATGTCAGCCTTTCGACATGATCTTGATTTAATACACACAGAGAGGCTAGTGCTAACCAGATCTAAAATATATCAACATGTTACTTAGTTATTACCCTTCTATAATGTTATCATGCATTAAGCATAAAACTTAATATAGAATTTGTATTGCTCAATTTTCAATATTCAGATGAAATAAAAATGGTGACATCTTTAAATTTACAAAAAAATGAAGATATATTTTGAATACAAATTATTATTAATATAAAATCTTAGATCATACTTATGCTGTTTCACAAGGTGTAATGAAACATAAGAAAGCTTTTATGTTTCAAATGGTACTTATCCTAGGGCTTGACAAATCCACTTGTCTGCTGGTATGTAGAAATCCACGAAGGATGACTTAAAATTGCAGTAAAACTAGTTAAAATTCTAACCTTGTTGTCTTGGAGGATGAGCAGCCTGAGAAAAATTTGTCAAGCCCTGTATCCACAACAGAACCAAATAATGATCAGGGGAAAATCCTTACAAAGTGAGTATTGTTTAAAAATAAAAAAAATCTGATATTTTATAAGGTAGATTGTTTCACTCACAGCTGGAGTTTTGATACAAGGCTGCGGCACTCGTAAAGTTTCATCTAACTTTGTCAAGGCGAGAATGGCCTCCGCGATGGCAGCCTTGGTCACGTTAGTCCATCCCTCAGACAAATTTCCCACAGCCATGTCTTGTATCAGCGAGATCACATTATTAGCGAGACTACTCGTCATTCTGCCTCGTAACCACCATCTTGGACCAGATGCACTAGAAAAAAGATGATAAAGTCAATGAGAATTCATAATGACCTGTGTATGAACGCACCAATGACAACAATGGCCACTTTAGCACAAATGTATTTATATAAAAGATTATACAAACATCAGAATAAAGGCACACAGACCTTTAAATCACCATAAACAATCCAAACAAATCCTTTTAGTCTTAATATGTTCACATGCAAGAGGTTTCATCACAAAAACTTAGCAATACAATATTACAAATAATATATTTTGCCAAAAAACAATTCTACTGATATTTTATTTCAAGCTTACGTGATCATGGACTGTTCAGTCAAAGTGTCTGCCAGCATTACTGAGCTGACCCCTTTATGGGGCCCTGCAGCCTTCACTTTCATTTGTACAGTAAGGGCTTTAGCTATGCATGCCAAGAACACGTCAAGAATGCAGGGTTTCTCAGGATCAAAGCCTCTTTCTCCCTCTTCCTTGCTGGCTAGACTGACAATGCTGTATTCAACTGGAGGTAGTGCAGGTACAGACAGAATGTTAGCCAGAGTTTGAGGCTTCACATCCGGTAAAACACGCCGTAAAACAGACACAACCTGGAAATTGAGTAATGCATTATTTGAAATCAGGGGCAGTCATAATAAACCTACCACAATATGGAAGCTATGTAACAGATTTTGAAAACTAGAGCTAACCCCAACACTTGTTTGTTTTACATCATTCTAGTTCATAAGCAGTTTTGACCTAAATTCTAAAATAAAGTGAAGAAGGAAAATAACTCCAAAATATATAGCTATCAGAATAATGCCCCCTGTCTTGCAACTGCACCTTTTCATGATAATTAAGTATTTGAGCAATGGGCTACATTAAAGATTTTGCACAACAACGATAATGACTTGATTTTTTTACTTCGAAACTGATGAGCTAATAATAACTACTATAAAAAGCTTTACCCTACCTGTCTCTGTACTCGAGGTGATGCTGTATGGAGCAGACTAAACAGGTCCTGTAGTAGACCATACTGTTGTGCAAGATAAGCTCTCCCAACACCAGAACCACTTAATGCTGATACCATGGAAACCAGTTCAAAACAGAACATGTCATTAGATCTGAAATTAATTTATGCATTTTTTACAGAAAGGAAGCAATTAAAGATACATTAACCCTGGTGATTAATTCTTTCTTAGATTAATGGTGAGTAAACAAAGAATCTTTCTACACAAGCTAAACAGGAGTTAGTTTAAACATATTTAATATACATCTATTCCCAGTTAATACATTAATTGGAAAGCAGAAAAGATTCTTGTTATTAACGAGTTCAGCCTCATTCTGACAAGAATTGTCCAAATTTGGTACTATATATAGTAACATTTGTATGAATAAATTATATTTACTTTGAATCTTGTTGCGGAGCGTCAGGTTTAAGAAGTAACGTGGATTCCCATTCATCTCTCACACGTACTGTCTCCTTCTTTATTCCTTGCACAATATGTGAACATACCTAAAGTAGTAAAATAAATTTTATGTTTTTTATATTATAGTCAAACCTGTAAACAAAGGCCACCTTTGGGAAAGACAAAATGTGGCCTTTATTGACATATGGCATTTATTCAGAGGTCAGTTTGATCTAAATAATTAGTGACAGTTTTTCAAAGAATGGTCTTTATTCACAGGGTGGTCTTTATTTGGAAGTGGCTGCAAACACAGGTTAGACTGTAGTTTAACAATTTTGGTAAGTTCATAGGTATGTGGAGTTTGTGGCCATCCCCTACTATACCTTACAATGATCGTGTAAGTAGATAAAACATTTGTATCAGATGAAGTACAAGATAATTAACAAAAATACAAAATAAGATCACTTAGAGACAATGGTAATGGAAATACATGTATAAATATATGTACTATAGCCACAGTGAAAAAAGAACAACATTACTAAGACAGACAATTATTCTAACTTTTGCTGCAAATTAAATTAAAATCAATATTTCTTATCAATAAAAAATGCTGTAAATTTCAGTTGATCCAGTGGGACCATTGACTTGGGTTTGTACCTGTTTCTGAAGATGGGACAGTTTACCACTCCTACTGAACAAAATTCCAACCATGTGTTCCTTAAGGTCAGGGTCACTGTCCAGCTGGTCGTACGAGTCTGGAGTTTTCTTGCTATCCAACTTGTCTATCAATCTTCCAAACACCTGGAAACATGGAACATTGATCTTGTACCTAGCTTTTTATTATCAAACTGATTTTTAAAATGTTTGAATAACGCAAAAAAAATAAGATTTATTTCTGTTTCTTTATACACAATGAAGAATTTTAACAATTTGGTTAAAAAGGGGTCAATTTTGTCATTTTTGGATTTTGAAGATTTTGAACTTCCTAATTAAATTTTGAACTATGAACTGTATGTCAAAAATAAACTTTACACATATTTGATAAATTTTTGTTAACCCACTCACCTGTGATGTTAAAAGTCTGAATACTCGTAATGTCTCAGCTTCACAGTTTATTTGCTGTATTCGTGCTGCGCTCTTTCTCACAGGCATTTCAACATTGTCACCGAGTACTTTAACCTGTCGAACGCGCAGACTATGGTCCGGACCTCGAAGAGATAGCTGGATACATTTACAGTCCTCCTCCGGTATTGGGCAGTTTATCCAACCTATGTGTCTTGTATCAACTTCAGACTGCAGGATTTTCTTCAACTCCTCGGCCGCAGGACCAACGCTGAACGTGATGTTTGAAACCTTACTCTGTAAAATAAATGGTCAAATTACTGAAATATGTAAACCATTACTTGAAATAAATAGTCAAATTACTGAAATATGTAAACTGTTCATTGAAATAAATAGTCAAATTACTGAAATATGTAAAATATACAAGTTTTACATCAAAGATACAAAATAAGATTAAAGTTCTACCACATCTGTGTGGAACAAGTTGATTTCCAGATTAGACTGGTCTAAACAAAAGAGATACCACTGTATTACCACATAAATAAGTGGAAGAAAATACAGTCAAACCTGTGAACAAAGTCCACCCTTGGGAAGACAAAATATGTCCTTTAATGACAGATTGCCTTTATCTGGAGGTCAGTTTGTTCTAAATAATCAAAGATGGTTTTTCAAAGAATGGCCTTTACTCACTTGGTGGCCTTTATTCAGAGGTGGCTGCAAACACAGATTAGACTATAACTAATAAACTTACACCAAGATCTCTAGTATTGTCAATGTGTACATAGATAATTCTAGGGTTAGCTTGCCCCTGACACGTGATGGTGATTGTCTTCAGCTTATTTCTGTCTTCATCACCGCTTTCCCAGAACGTCTCAGTAGAATTATCTGTAATACATACATTAATACTATACCATTATCCAGTCAAACCTGTACACTATGACCACCAAAGGGAGTGAAGAAATACGGCCTTTGTGCAATGTTGCCTTTTACTTAGAGGTTCATTATTTCGTCAATTAAACATCAATAATGACAAATTGATTAAACTGAAAACTTAATCAATATAAAACCTATTGGAATAACAGCTCCAACAGTGTGGGACCCTTAATTTAGGTAGCTTACAAGCTACATGAAAACATTTCTACACCCCCTGTTATAAACACAATACCTGACAGACTGGCAATCATGGCTTGTCTACTGGATGCTTTAATCTCAGCTGTAGGTGTAAGATCCTTCAGTGCTATCACTTTGTAAGGTGCCTGTAAACACAAGCCATAAATATTGTAAAATAAATGTTCAAACATCCAGGGGACTTAAATTTTACCGATTTTCTTCAATTTGTCGAATAATCTCTAGAAAGATTATCAGATAGATTGAACGTAACTTGAAGGAAAATTGAAGTATCAAATTCTGTTCTCAGTAGTTGCAGGCAATAATCGGGGGATGGGGGAAATATAGTACAAACACACTACCCTAAATCTTACACCAATATTTATACAAATTTAATCAGTAAAATGTTTTTCTTATACATCACACACTGAACAAATATCCCTAACTGAACCAATTAAAACCTAATTTTGACAAAATATCAACAACTGAATCAGTTAAAACTCGATTTTTAGCAAATATCAATCAGGAACCAATCACAAAAAAAAAAAATTCTAGCAATATCCCAAACAAAATCTATTAAAACTCAATTTAGATCAAATACAAATTGTAGAATCAGTAAAAAAAATCAGTTTTCTGTAATCATCCCTAACAGAACAATATTAAAACTCAAATTCTGAACAAACATCCATAATTAAATCAATTAAAACTCAATATTCTGCACCATCCCTAAAAGAATCTTTTAAAACTCAATTTTCAGTGAAGTACAAACCTGCTGTAGTTCTCCATTGGCCTGTTCAGCCAGTTCATCAGATTTACTGAGTATCTGACTTATGTTACTGAACACGTGACTTTCATGTAAGAATTGATGATCAGACTGTTGAAACTTCATACAGAAACACCTCAAAGCCATTTGCTGAAACATACAACATCACAAATATGGCTCTCTCATATGATAACAAATTTTTCAGATTTGGAAGAAAGACTTTGTCCTAATGAAAATTTGATGGGGCCTCCCCAGTAGCGTGATTATGGTTCCTGACTTGTAATCACTAACCCCTAACTGCCGTGAGCTCAAATCTCACCAGAAACAGAATTTCACATGTGAGAAAACTGTCCAGCTAGGCTAAGGAAGGTCGGTGGTTGTACCCAGGTGTAAGTCTGGGGCCTTCCTCCACCATTAAAACTGAAAAAGTCACTAAATGATCCGACTGTTGGTGTGACGTTATACTCCAGAGAAAAAAAATGCAACTTTGACATAAATGTAGTGTCAGGGTCACTTTTTTCATTATTTTATGGCCACATATCAATCACCCTGATCAATCACCTTGGAATGGAATAAGAGCTAGTTCTGACATAAGTTTAAAATAATATAATTTCATGAAGAAAAACAGCCTGTCAGAACAGCTTATTTTCATCACGCTTAATTTGAAAATTAAACAACCTAATGTATTGTTTGTAGCTATTAAAACAGTTACAGTTTCAATTAAAATTTAGAATCAATAATTGTACAGTGCAACCTCTCCAGAGCGGCCCTCTCTTGAGCAACAACCTCCCTTCAACAACAACATGATTTTTTTCCACTGTACGATTAAACTAATAATTTCTCTAGAGCAGCAACCTCTCAACAACAACATAAGTTTGCTTCTCTCAAAGGGTTTTGCTTTGGAGAGGTTGCATTGCACATATTAATTGTTGTAGGTAAAAAAACAACACTAACAAGGATACCCAAAAACAACAACAACAACAACTTACCTGAATAACTGATCCAACAGGTAGAGACATTGTTACGTCTGCTATAGACTGTAGAAGTGTATGAAATGTCTCGGGTAACGGATCAACGGCTTTACCCGCGATCGTGATGTCAGCCATAGGATGTTCACACAATGGCACCTCCTAAAAATAAAAAAATACTTCACATATATCAGATCTCACAAAACTTCTGACCAGATGATGACATACGATTGATGAACATTAGAAATCTCAGTTTTTCTTGCTGGATCATCTATTACACCAGATTATTAATACTTCAATCACCTCACTAAGTCAGGACAAAACCCCTTTTCTGACTTATTAATGGAAACAAAGTCAGTTTGCTTTCTAATGTTTAAAAGTTCCTTAATAAATATCAGATGTTACAAAGTCCATTCCTAACAAGGGATTCATGTTCTTATATCTCGATGAATATCAGACACACATTGGGTAATAGAGAAAAGCTACTAGTTGTTAGGCATAATGTTAAAGTTCCTGGTTTCCACCAACCTGACTAAGCATTATCTTTTTTGCTGACAATAGACTCTTCTTGGTCACAGTCAATTTCTGCTTGCCAATATTTTCATATGAAAAATATTCTCAAAACTTAAAAAACATACATTATGTGTTATATTATATATATATTTAAGAAGGAAGTTAGTGGAAACCTTATTTTTTTGTGCCTTAGGTGAGCTAAAAGATCAAATTTACAAATTTCTGGTTTCTTATAAGCACTGTTCTTAATTAAGTATCAATTCTCTCACTTCCTGGTCTTTTTTCGGCTCTTTCTTTTCTTTCACAGCAGCGTCATTCTTCTGACCATCTTTGGGCTCCTCTGGGGTCTCCTCGGGCTCGTCTTCACCCGGGCTCAGAGCTGACACAAAGAACCATAACAAGTCATGGATACAGATAGACTGTGATACCATACGCAGCAACCAGTTCATAGCCTATAGATAAAAACACAATAACACAGTCAAACAAAGGGAGACTACCATGCCTGAAAATTAACTTCTATTTAAGCAGTAATAAACATTCCATAAATATGACTTAATATTAAAAGAAAACTAAAGCCAGGGTGATAAAATTCAGACAAGTTATTCTTTAAACATGGTATCAGTGTATATTACCTCTGAACACTGGTTTCAAACATTACAGGGTCTGATGATTGAAAATTTGAGATAGGTCACCTGGTTCAAATTTCGTTTTCTTCCTAAAAAAATTCAGATGTTTGAACAACAAGGCATCCATGAACAGCTATTCAAGCATATTAATCATCCACTTTACAATCTAACTTGGTGAAAGTGTTGGGAACATCGTTCTTCGTGAAAGGAGAAAATAAAATCAAAACTCACCTGAAGAGCAAACACTCGACAAGTAGCTTTCCTTAAAGCTTGCCTCATAGCAAGTTGTAAGCCATCTAGATCATGTCTTTGTATGATAAAAGCCATGACAGGTCGGCTTAGAGCTTTCTCCTGATTTGACATTGGATGGCTAGAGTTGTTGCCCTTGTCTACAGAACTGATCAACTTTGTCATGGCTGCTGATGGATGTTTCAACAACGTTCCACCATCTAAAATACATGATGAGATCATGTTAAAAAATGAATCATATGCTTGCATTATTAGAGGGTAACTATCAAAAGAATCATCATTATTATCTGAAAAAAAAAATGTTGCCATGGAAATGGTTGCAAGGTGAGGTTTTACAACTTACCCCCTACACCACCACTGTTGTTTCTTCTTCTAGGAGAGAAAAGACGTCCAAGATTCTTGTCATGAGAATTAGCACTATCATCATCAGACACAATTTCTGAAATACTGCGCTGGAAAGCATTCTTCTTGGACCCTTCAGGTTCTGAATCTGGACTGGTACCAGCACTACGATTAGGAATTTCCATATTTCCATCCTGAAACGAGGAAAATACATCATAAACCATTTAGATAAAAACATTGTTCATGTATGGTTTGTGTTGAGTTTATACAATATAATATTATCTTTATAGTTTCTGATGTTGAATACAAATCTCAAACCATAGCATCCTGATTGGTTGTTACTAAGCAATGTCTTAAAAATGACCAATGGCATGTCCTCATGGTCTTGAATTCTAGTATATGTACACAAATCAAAATCAAGTTTGAAAAACTACAGTCAAACCTGTGAACAAAGGCCATCCTTATGAAAGACACAACAAGGCCTATATTGACAGGTGGCCTTTATTCAGAAGTCAATTTCTTCTAAATAATCAGTGACAGTGTTTCAAAGAATGCTCTTTATTCAGAGGGTGGTCTTCACTCAGAGGTGGCCGTAAATACAGGTTTGACTGTAGTTCATTTCTTTCACAGAAGTCAGGTTTACACATATATAATGACTGAACAAAGTCAGAAAAAGTCAATTACCCAAAAATACATTGTAATTATAAACTGGACAAACGTAACAAAAAAACAGATTCATACCAATGGACTAGTGGGAGGCAGACATGTAGACAAGGGCCGGGCATCTTTTCCAAGGGATCCAGACCTTGCTAACGGACTGTGTCTTGGTTCTGTCGGCAACCTAGGACGATAGGACAATGAGTGTACCGGTTTATGCATGCTCATCGATCCTGATCTGACCCTTTCCTCCGCATCAATGAAATAATCGTCTGCAAAAGCTGAATCAGAGCTTTGGGCACTCTGTCTTATCAGAAACTGGAAGGGGACTTGCTGAAATGGATTTAAGTCAATTCTATATTCCTCAATCACACTTGGCAAGATTAAATCATTTCTATTGGGCGACAACTTCTTCTGTGTCTGAGTGGGTAACTGAAAACCTGAAGCACTGGCTAGATCCAACAAAAACATCGCATTGTTCTTTAAAATAATATGGGGTTCTAAGGGTAGCATTATATTCTGTTGCCTTGACAACGTGTTCTTCTTTTTCATTTTCTTCACTTTATCTTTTTCCTTCTGAGCATGTCTCTTTTCTTTCAAATACTTTTCACGGCATTTGTCACATATGAGATACCAACTGCTACCGCCAACTCCACCCTCTCCACAATTTCCCGCCCATCCGTCACAGAAGTTACCCCCACTATTGTAACCCTTCCCTCCTGCGTGTTTACCACAACCAGGGTGAGCCTGCCTCATATGATACGTAACTGGGTGGGGGAACATTCCATTACACAACTCACAGTTTGACTCCCTTTCAGCCCCACCAGCATAAATCCCCATGGCAATAGCTTCTGCAAACATTGCATGCCGACCAATCTGTTTTGCTTCTTTTTTCTTTTTCGTCTTCTTTTCTTTATCTTTTTTCTCATCTTTCTTGTCCGGCTTTTTACTTTTTACAGCCATAGCTGGACTAGGGTACACCAACTCCTGAACAATAACCCTAAGTGTAGCAGACGACAATTCATCCCAGAAGTACACTAAATGTTGCAAAGTTGGAGGGAGTTGCGCCTCTTTTTCAAAACTTGATGATTTCTCAGGCAAAAGAAAATGTTCAACAGTTTTGGTTTCTGATTTATATTTCACTGGTTCCTTTTTTCTTTCTGAATCAGAATGATGAGTATCTGGTTTTTCGTCTCCTTTGAACTTAGTATCAGACTTAAATCTAACACGAGGCTCGTTAATGTTGTCTTTCTTTTTCGACTGATCTTTACTCGAATCTGTTGCATGTCTTACTCTTGTTTTCTCTGGCTTTTTTGATTTATTTAATGATGACATCTCTTTGGTTAGGTTTGGATTGAATTTTAAGAAAGAAGCACATGCCATAGCATCGTGCACGATTCCCTCGTGCCAGAGGAAGGCAGCAAACACCGCACGAAGGGCTTCCGCTACGGAAGGTGACATGGCTTCCTTTGTGTAGTGCTTTGGTCTATCCATGATCATTGATGCAGAAAAGGCACGTGCACGAGATATTGGACCTAAATCACGTTGCGAGGGGGATGAAGCACGTTCACGTTTTGATCTCAGTTGACGACCTCTATCTTTTCTAATATTCTTTGGTGACAATCTGAAAGATAAAAATCAGAAGTTAATATCCAAACATCTACATGACATAATGTTTCAAAGTTAAAATTTGAGTTTCTCAACATGCATTCTTGCTATTGGTAAATTCTTAGACTGCTCATGACCATCCAATGAGATGCACAGAGCATTTGCACAAGTACAAGTAATTTTGCCCTAGCTATATGTATCCAGACAATGCTTTAACAAGTCAATTTTGCCAGTAATAAGACTGAAATACTATTCCTTCAATTTATTATAAACTAAAATTGTTATAAAAACTTGATATTTTAAAAGCAAAGGAGCAAAAGAAAGAAAAGGAACAAAAGAATTTAAAAGAAAGAAAAGTTACCTCCCAGCAGCTTCTTCTTTATTCGTAGCTCCAATATTAAAAGCAACTTTCACACCTTCAGCAGATTGACCAGATAAAGATGGAGATCCCGCTTGGGCTCGAGATGGGCTCGGGCTTACATGTGGGCTACCAGATCTTCTTGGGCTTCCTTGTGGACTAAATAAAAAATGTTACAATTTAAATCTTATTACTTTTATTTTGCAGTCACCCACCTACAATTTGTTTGAAAGGTTCCTTACTGTTTTTTAAATTTCCACCATGGTATTTTTTAAAAAATATACTGGTAGATATATACAGTAAAACTTCGTTATTAAGAGCATCAATATCACAAGCACCAGACTTATCTCGAGAAGTTTTTGAAGTCCAGTCAATTTTTTGGTTCTTAGTTGCGCATAATTTTCGATCAACAAGCAAATACCTCATTATTATGAGCACCATGTTTATCTTGAGCAGATAGACTGTTCCGATCACTCCTCAAGATAACAAGGTTTTACTATAGTACAATTTTTTAATATTTTTTTCTTAGCTAAATTTTAAAAAAAAATTATCCTAAATAAAAGTTCTGTACAAAGAGAGCATATTTGAATCACTCTGGTAAATCATCAGTGGCTGCTACAAAGGTTCAATAAAAAGTTGATTCTATAACACAGAACCAGGAAACAATTATCAACCAAAGAACCAACAACTCACTCTACATACCTGAGTCTACTCGGGGATGAGAACCTTGGACTCAGGGTACCGTAACCAGACTCCTCTTTAGAATCTGTCACATCCGCGGCACTATGACGAACTAATGGTGAGTCAGGAGGGGAGACAGAGGGACGATCTATGGAAGCTTCTTTCATCAGCTGACCTAAAATTTACAGTTATGTTACCAGTATATCATCTGTCAGGCCTCTGGGATGAAATGGATTAAGTATCTGACAAGCAAACGCTAGCCCCTCACAGCTGTGGGTTAAAATCCTACCAGGGACAAAATTTCACAAATGAGGAAGTTGTCAAGCTAGCTTAATGAAAGTAGGTGGTTCTCAACCAATTGAAATAGTCTTTAAACACAGAATCTAAACTAAAATAGTCAAGCTGTCATAAATGAAGAATATTGAAGTGATTTTTATTGGTTTGCTTTCTTAAAACTATATTTGCATATACAGCAATTGAATTGGAAAATATTTGATAAAGCATGGTACTGTATCCATACATCATATTTACCTTTTCTGGTGGTTAAGGGGCTACTAGGAGGGGTCACAAAGGTTTGAGATCCTTCAGAGGCCACAGAACTGACCCTAGCAGGAGAGAATGACTGTTTAGGGCTTGCACTCCTAGCGACTGGAGATCCAGATCTTGGTGACCCTGAAATAATGATCAAAATATTTGCAAAAACTGAAAATAAGAACAAAAACATATCAGAGGGTATCAGAAATATTACATCAAAACCTTAACATGAACGTGATGTATCATCCTTAAATGATGCTTCAGTTTTGCAGATATACAATGTACTGATTTTTATGCCGCATACCCATAATTTACATTCTTCTAACTTACAAAACACAGGCACTTAACTTTAAATTTATAAGCACTACACCTATAACATACAGGTACCTTCCCTATAATATATATAAAAGATAACCTTAATCACAGGACTGGTGTCCTACCTTTGTCCTTTAAAAACTTAACTTAGCCATAAGTGAGCATAGCAAAAGAAAGTGTTTTTATATACCTTGTTGTTTTTCTAATGAGGTCTGGGGGCTTGAACTTCTTGACTGTTTCTTAGGTGACCCTGGGGGTGATGGCACTGGGGTTGGACCGTTACCATTAGCCTGGCTCTCACCTACAAATAAACAGTAGATATATTTAAAACACAATAGACACATTACAATTTATCATCAAGAATTCATGGAAATCTAAAATTACAGAGACAAAAGATCCTCGTAATGTCTAAAAGGTCTGAAAAAATTTACTGCACAACATTTTTTTCCACATAAAATACAGTTACACCTCCGTTTATAGTCACTTGTGAACAAAAGCCTACTGGAAACAGTGGTCACTGTACAGTACACACATAAATAGATAGTATTAACCAAGACCCTCTAAATAAGGTCAACTGTACACAAAAGCCATAAATTCTTTTATGTGGCTTTAGTATTCAGGTTGAAGTGTACAGAATAACCTCAAATGGTGACCATCTCGATATAATGACCACATTGTTACAATGACCACTTATTTTTGAACTGGCTTTCAATAATTCCAGAATAATTCAACTTGCTAATGAGACCACCTCATTATTATGACAAATTTTTTTTATCCCTAAGGTGGTCTCATTATCAAGGTTTTACTGTACATTAGTTTCAAAGTTCACATCTTGGATATAAAGTTAGAACATACTATCAGTATAGACACCAGTTTATGTCATAAGGGGCTAGTATGTTGTGGTGATGATGTACATACGTAATCACAAAATTTTAAACAACAATTTTTTTCAACAGGCCAAATGCTGCAAGATTAACTAAATTAATAATTAAACTAAATTAACTAAAAGTTAATTCGACATTCATTTACTCTTTGATAAAAAAAAAATATAAAAAAGCTTTTTTTTCACAGAATATATTTTAACAGGAATAACACACCGAGTGATACAACATTTCTAGCTGTAGCAAAATAAGCTCACAAGAAATGAAAATAAATCATATCTGCAGAAAACAACAACAACAACGTCATAACAACAACAATAACAACAATCAAACAATAATCTAATATAAGATACAGTATCAACATGCAGAAGTACAAGGCTCGTTTGTTCATCATTCAGAATGGTTTAAATCATAAGCCTGAAGTCAGACGTATGTAATCTTATTCATTCTTATTACGTTTTTCCTCTGATATTCAACATCGCACCAACAGTCAGAGTGACTTAACAACTTTTCCAGCTTTGATGGTAGAAGAAGACCAAAGCGTACACCTGGGTAAAACAGCCGACCTTCTGTAAGCTAGCTGGACAGCTTTCCCACACATGAAATTTTATTCCATACAGGATTTGAACTTACAGTGGTGACTGGCAAGTGATTACTAATCAGACACCATAACCACTCAGCTACAGTGGCCCTCAATGATTGTTAGACTGGATGTATCAGCGTATAAAGGGTCATAGGATCAAACTACTCTCAATCGAGCTTCAAAATGATCTGAGAATTTTCTATCTTGAGAAGGTATTGGACTTCAATTCTTGAATTCTGAATAAGCCAAAAAATCTTAAGTTTGATTTAACACAAATTTTACAAACAATACAGCAATTAAAATGACACAACATCAATAAAAGTCTTTGTAAATCATCTAAATATCAAAACTGCCAACATGCATGAACTAAATGGTGCTAAAAAAGTGGCATGCATTAAAAAACAGCATCATTGTACACCAGTGATACAAATTACAACACTACTGTCAGTTCTTTTGTTAGTTTAAAAATAAACATCATATATGTGTTATAAATGTTTCTTTTTTGCAATAAATAAATAAATAAATAAATACATTAATCAATTAATTATATTCTATTCTATTCTAGTATCAATTTTGACTTATCTGTAAAGAGAGAAAAATGGAAGTAAAACAACAGCTGACACACACTTTGAATAAAATTACACAAGAGGAAAAACTAGAGCTCCACAGAGTGGTGCAAACGCTCGTTTGCTTGGCAACAGGTGTCACATTTTTGAACACCACAAGGTATATTTTTCACCAAAATCCTAAGTTAAACAGGGGCATAACTCCAAAAATATAGCTTTCAGAATAATGCCCCTTGTCTCACAACTGCTACTTGTCATTGGTAATCATGTATTCCAAGAAATGTGTTGATATCTTTAGAAGAGTTTGAACAAAGGACTACATTAAAGTTTTTGCACAACAACGACAATAACAAAAAATTAATGACGACCCAGTGATCATAATAATCCAGGTAGGAAAAGATTACTTTTTCTACAATATAACAAGAATCTAAGACTTCGGGGAAATGTGGCTGACTGAACGTGATGATACTAACATGGGTGCTGCAGAAACAGCAAAGTCCATAAGGGTCCAGACCTGGGAAAAACTGGAGGTTCTGGAAAATTCTGGATATTTTTTAACCATGTACTAAAAATATAAAGCTAGAAGGAAGAAATATGCAGTAAACAAAACATCATACACACAAAAATAACACAGTTAATGTAGTGTACAAACAACTAATATTTTATACAACATTGCTCTCTACATGTTGTACCTATGAGCTGAGCCAGTTTTTTAGGGCTGATGGCCCGTGTCAGGGCTCGGTACTCCTTCCCGCCCACATTTACAGCGAGACCGCCCGGATCCCTATTGATGATCCATTCAAGATTAGACCACTGTTCTTGATCCATATGTGATTGGCCTACAGGCGAAACAAACTTAGCAAATAAAACATTGAACAAGAAACGTACTTGAAAGTAAATACATGTACTGAAATAAACAATGTATGTTTCATTTTATTTGATGAAATTCATCTCATAGCAGGCATATTTTTGGTTAGTTTGTTGTAATTATTCACGGAGAAAATTTTTATTTTGCAAATATCAGGTCTGTATCCCATCCTTTAATATCCATACCCCACCCATTCATGTCTATACCCCACCCATTCCTATCTATACCCCACCCATTTGTGTCCATACCCCACCCATTCAGGTCTTTCCTCCACCTATTCATGTCTATACTCCATCCTTTCGTGTCAATACCCTCACCCATTTATGTCTGGACCCACCCTTTCAGGCTAAAATTTCACTCAATTTTCTATAACATTACTTCTTATTATTTCTTGCCATTTAAAGACACCCCAGAAACACAAGATCATATATCTCATAGAAAAAATGTACTTTGAATTCCATTTTACAGGAAACTTAATTTCATAACTTAACTTGGAACATCACAAATGATTAAACTTTGCAAAACTTACATCTTAATCCAAACATTATTGACCTAACAAAAATATTTTTTTTTTCAATGGGTTCAATGCCACTTTTCACCATTTTTTCAGTTATATCTGGTAACCGGTTCACCTAACCAGTTTTCCTGGACTGTATACAAACCAGTACTAATTTACCCTTCTGCAATGAGCCAGGAACTTCTCCACAAATGGAGGATAATTGACATTTTTGTCAAATTTTCATAGAAGGGTATGACCTGCCACAACTGGGATTTGGACCCAGATTGCCGGGTTACAAACCTAACGTACTAACCTAACAAAAAAGTATAACACTGAAGTAATTTCAATTAACCAGATAATAGAAGATTGTCAATGTAACTTCAAGATGTTACTATTATAATAACAACAAAAACAAACTTTATGACCAAATAGACCCCTAAAAATATCACAATGATTACATGGTAAATGAGGGTGCTTAAAACATGTGTACAGGCTATTTGAATATCTCCACAAACAAAATGAAACATACTCCTACAAGAAGAAAGAAATGCAAATGAATTTACCAATAAGCCTGACAATATTTAGAGTGTTTTCATGCATGTATATTGTACATGTATGTACAAGAAACTTGGGTTTCCATGGTAACTGTGACTTCATTCACTTCATTTTTTTCACATTATTTTTTGTAGATATTTAATCTAAATCGGAAATAATGTATGACCAAAAATCAAATACTTTTAAGTTTATTACATACAATATGATAAATTCATTTACATTTGTGGTTCTCTGTTTTCTGAGATCACCATAACTGATATGAACGATGGTAAGATTACCCAATTATCATTGACATACAACAGATTAATGTAATGACAAATGATTCAAATGATAATTCCATTTGGTACGAAGATGGAACTCTGTAACCAATGTAGACTTAAACCAAAAAGCACAGGCAAGATCACAAAAATAACAGCAAGGCACATAAATCATCAAAAAGTCAAGCAATCAACATAAAAATGCCTGCTGCAAGCTTATGATCTTGATCCACTTTGTCACATAAATATCCACAGAGTCAGTTTTGTATAAAAAGAAATACAGAGAAACTTCCCTTACTCAAACTAACATTAAGCAAATTCACTGTTAGGAGGTGGAGGGCAAAGGTTTTGTATATGGTGTCCAAAGAATGACATAATCGAGGAATAAGACACATGAATACAAAGGAAACCCAAATGTTTCACAATGACAGATTTTTTTATTGCTTAGCAACTCACCGCATCGATAATAACTACCCGTATATCTCATTAGAGACAAGTCCCTACATCCGCAAACTTTATAAAACACAAATCATCAAGAATTACTTAAAGACATCCTACATGTGTTGGCCCATCTCATTATAAGAGTTAAAACATCACAGAATCAGGCATTTTGTCACACAAAAATTTCGTAAATATTGTCCTATTACAATAAAACCTTGCTCAAAGACTATTTTTTATACCAAGACAGCCTCATTATGAAGACCACTTATTTTCAGACTGGTTTTCAATATTTCTTCTGTATGTCAACTTGATAATGAGACTGTCTCAATACCAGTCTTTTTTATCTCCAAAGATACAGGTATCTACATCATAAATTCTCCATACTATGTTATATAACTACAAATGGATAGATAGAGTGTGGCTTAATGCAGTAGATTTTTTTTATACATTTTATCTTTTTAAGACATGAATTTTATTTTAATTATTTTGAGAAACTATTCTAGCAGACAAAACCATTTTAAGCAATATTTCATCATATCTTATCAGTGAAATTCAGATGGTTCATTAAAATTCACCCAAAAATTCTGAATTTGTCTAAAAATAGGTATACCACATTCAGTTTCAAAATTCATCTAAAATATACAAACCTGATGTCAATTATGTAAAGATACAAAATTAACTTTCAATGATTTTGAAACATACCTATACTATCACAAAAAAAGAATAAAATAAATTCTATAACTTCAAAAATCTTCACCAATCATTAGACTTAGCAATTTTTTTTCAAGTTTTGACCAGTATCATTAATCTCATAAAAATCAGATGAAAGTTAAAAACAGTAAAAATCATATTCTTCCAGTCGTGGATCCTTCTCCAACTTGGTACAATAAAGAAAATAAACATTTCTATCCCATTTTATAGGCCAGACAAAATACAGTAAAACCTCTACATTAGGACCACCAACAGGACCGACAGGAATGGTCTTAGTATTAAGGGGGTATCAACATCAAGTTGAACTATACAGGAATGTTTTAAACCTTAAAACTGAAAATAAGTGGATGTTATACAGAGGTGGTCATAATACTAAAGTGATCACCAAAGTGAGGTTTTACTGTATATAACAAATACATGGGTGAAAGGTGAATATTTTGAAAAACCTGGTTACCTAAGCTCCTTATAAGCATATTTTGGACTCTTCCAAATTGAAAGCTAATCAACTTATCAATTTATTCACGAAAAATGGGTTATTTCTCTCTGACAGAGTGGAAAACATTGTGGCAAAAGAAGCTATTACTCATTACCAGCAATGCCTTCTTCAGCCACGTTTTCAGAAATCGTCCACTTTAGATGCAGGGAAATGAGCAAAGGGTTAAGCTTCATGGAAGGAAAACAATAAATACCAGAAATTCTATTATGAACAAGAAAACTTTCACCCATGCATAAACTGACATGTATTCCTAAACTATGGTGTGAAATTAAAGCATTGTGACAGTGGTCAGCACAACTGTTATAAAATGAAGCTGCAAAACAATATTGACGTAATAACTGTGATATAACAACAAACTTAGTCCTAGACGATAACCAGATCACAGATTATAACCAAAACTCAACAATGAACATTGACTCTACACAAGTCCGAGTGAATTGATCTGGGATTGAGAATATAAATTACTACACAGAATAAATGCTGTGAACACTGTTACGTTATCCTATGAGGAGTAATGAGCATTTGCTGTCTGAGATTACTTACTTTATCTGAGTTTGGCAAAGTGTTACACTTGGAACTCAAATATTATATTCAAAAAGCTCAAATTTCTACTCAACTCTCAAAGACAGCAAATTACATAGTATGTTTTGTATGTAATAGTATATTAAGATTATAATCTTTTTTGAAGACCTCTATCTTTAAACTAAGCCATATAAGACTACATTTTAGGAACTGAGATTAAATGCCAAGATTTGGTTATAATTTCAGGTTTCAAATATTGAAATAAAAATTCTTTTTCCTACCTAAAGCCTTTACAAGGTCTTTCACTGAAACACCTTGAAGATCGGCCGGTAAACCACTGGCCTGCATTTCTTTTCTCGAAAATTTTGGTGAACCGGGTGCTGGTGATCGTGTGGATACTACAGGAGATGCATTCCTTGGTGAGAACTGAACGCCAGATCCTATATTACCGTATGGTTGGTGGGTAGCTAAAAAATTGAAAATACAAGTAAATGATTATAGGGCCGTGCCATGGTCCAATGGTTAGGGCACTGGACTTGTAACCCGTTGATCCAAATTTCTTGACAAAGAGGGCAACTCTGGGTAAGGCTGGTTATGTTTACGATTTCAAGACCAAAACTTTAGTTCTCGTAGGTTGAAAAAACTTTTCCTTTTTCCTTTGTAATTTATTCTATACACTTTCTGTGACAATACAAGGTACAATTCTTCCCAAATACAGTGCAACCTCTTCAAAGCAACTACCTTTGGGAGAAGAAAAATTATGATGTTGTTGAGAAGTTGTTGCTGTAGAGAGGTTAAATTAGTAGTTAAATCATACAGGGGGAAAAAATTATGCTGTTGTTGTAGGGAGATGAGGGCCACTCTCGAGAGGTTGCACTGTATTTTCATATTTTGGATACATACCTGATGCAGGCAAAGAATATGTTCGTCCCATCTCACTTCTCTGGTACCGATCAAAGTTTGGCAGATAACCAAAGGCAGGTAAACTTGCTTGAGGAGTCAACGGGGAGCCAAATACGGACAGATTCTGCTGTGAACCTACAAACAGAAATACAGAGTATTCTTACAAAATTGTATGATTTCAGTGATCATATACTTTCAAACTTTTGCAACAAAGCTGTCAAAAGATGACAAATTTATTACCAACATGTACAGCTTAATGCATTTACCTATATTTATAGGAGACTAATTAATAAAGTAACAGACACTATCATGCTTTACTGTATCATATTTTACTAAAATGTTTTACATTTTATCTGACAGTAAAATATTTCATCAGACTGTGTCATATTTTACCTGACTGTACTCTGATTTACTACACAGTATAATATTTTAGCAGATTGTGTCAAAATTTACCTGTTAATGCTGGTAGAAAGAATTTTTTGCAAATACAAACTCAACAATGTTTTTTAAACAATACATTTATCCTGGGCATTACTTTAAGGCTTATCTCAACTGGTCGACCAATATATTTCTTTAATTAGAAGAACATACCAAAAGAAAAGGGACTGGTCCTTCTGTTACCAAACACAGTTCCCTGATCCTGACCAAACAGGGGATACCTCTGATTTGCTGGAGTACCAAAATCAAAACTTTGCTGGACATGTGGAGGTAATGTATTGAACGCAAAAGGATCTTTGGCAGAGGATTGCTGGGTAATACCAAGTTGAGACTCGTGCAGGAGGTAAGCAGTGTTGTCCTTGGACTTTGAAAGAGCCCAGGCTTCTGTCTCTTTGTCGTGACAATACTGCTCTATACTGTCAGGGTCTAATTTCACCCAAGTGCCTTCAACATTAACAACCTGCAAATATGAACATACATACGAGGGTTGTCCAACAACTACACAGGCTACCTTTCATGGTAGTCTCCAAATCATATACACTCACCAATTATGAGGGCTATGCCAAAGTATTTTAGACTTTTAATGATTTTATATTTTATTATTTTATTGACCCACACTGTCCTGTGACAATGGAAGGAATATGAGTCTTCAACTAGACTACAGACTATTAAAAATTATAAGACATTTGTACCTCTTCCACAACAATGACCTGGTTGTTCATGGTAACCCGACCAACAGGCGTTGCCTTCAGACTGGGCCTGCTGCGAATATTGTGTCCAAATGAACCACACTTGATGACTTCATACACACCAGGTCCTCCTGTAAGATGTAAAATGTTCACAGGACAAAAACTTCAAACAAAAACTGTACAATGAACAGCTTGCTTATCCCTTTGAAACCATTAAAACACAAACTTGAAGATTAAAAGAATAAATGTCTAAGTATATATTATTACAAGTGATATAATTTTAACAAAATGAAAGAGTTATAGAACATGGCAAACAGGATTATCTTATCATGTAAAACACTGAAATGAAATTTAAAAGCAAACAGCACAATGGAGACATAAACGTAAGTTTACATGAAAACTATGACTTTACATCAACTTTACCTTCAACTGGCTGTGTCGTAGGTTTCTGTCCATACATTTGAAATTTCTTCACAGTTTCTGTGACGATTTCGTCGATGATTGACTTGGGTTCCTCAAGAGGTACAAGCAGAGTTTTACCAAGGTGTTGATTATACTGTAAAACCCAGGCGTCAGTGTACCCGTTGTTACACCATTCTTTAATACTTTCAACACATAGACGTAACCATACACCATCGTCATTGTGTACCTGGTAAGTATATAAAATATAAATACAGTGCAACCTCAATAAACCAACACCCTTTGAGAGAAGCAAAATTATGTTGTTGTTGTTGAGAGGTTATTGCCCCAGAGAGGTTAATTTAATAGTCAAATCGTACAGAGGGAAAAAATCATGTTGTTGTTCAAGGGACGTTGTTGCACCAGAGAGGTTAAATTAATAGTTAAATCGTACAGTGGAAAAAAATCATGCTATTGTTGAAGGGAGGTTGTTGCCAAAGAGGAATTCTGTTTGTTACCTCATCCATAAAAGTAATGATTCCTTCAGGATTCACAATTCCAATCTGTTCACTCTGTAAAGAAGGGTTAGTTCTCACCCTCAGACCAGCACTGTTCTTCCCAATAAACTTTCGCATCTAGAAATATCAAGAATATTTTTTAAGTCATAAAATTACACAAAGTAATTTAAAGATATTTAACACTTTAGAAGTTTGAAAAAATACAACTGAAATGAAATTATCATTTAAATATAAGATTCTAAACTAACGCTCATCTGTTTGACATCATTCTATTTAAACAGCAAATTCTACGTTAAAAAGGGACGAAACTCCAAAAACATAGCTTCAGAATAATGCATGACAAATAACATGACAATAATGCACAATGATGACAAAGATGACTATGATGATCATAATAGACTTTTTCTTCAAAACAGACGAGCTAAAAATAACTGAATGTTTTACCTTACCTGTTTTCTTTGTTGTCTTTTCAACGATTGAGTGGGTGGGGTAACACCCTGGGGTGGTTCTTTAACTTCCACTTTGTATGTCTCACCTGAATTATACAACAAATTTCCACGTCTATAGAAAGTCTGAGTAGCAATTAAATTTCAAACAGTGAAAATAAAATCAGGTAAGTTGTAATAAATGAAAATTTCAGCCCACCTTCTAAACGGATTTTTGTAGAATATACAAAATGTACAACTAAAATATGTTTCAGAAAACAAAGATTTATAGTTAAGTACACAACTTGGAGACCACACTCAGGCTTAAAAGGTCTGATAAAAACATCAAATTCAGAGATCAATCTCAAGTTTCAGCAGGTGAATAAAAATCTCAAGTTAAGAGATCAGTGTCAAGTATAATTAATATTAATCTTAATTTCGGGACAAATCTTAAGATTTGAAAACATGCAATGAATACCTGTTTCAAATCCATCCACAGATATAAATATATTATACAGTCCTATACTACTAGGTGTCCAGTTAGCATGGTAGGTCCCGTCATCAGCAGATCGTACTAACATGTTCTCACTCGGCCTTGGAACAGCGGGAGCTGCCCATCGTAATTCTTCAAATGAATAATTCTCATAAGCCTATAAAAAATGCAAAAAATTAAAACAAAATTACATATTTATAGGATTTATCCATAAAACCAGAGAAAAACTTAAGTACATGTATCTTCCTGTTTGAGATAAGCTCAAGAGAATTAAGATCTTATGGAGAATTGTTGAACTTAAAAGTTTCATTCTAAAATGAACTGAAGGTACCAATGGTTAACTACGAGAATGAGAAATTAGAAACAACTTTGTGGTTGGCTTCTAGTTTTCTACACAACAGATCTCAAAAAACATAATTTGAAAGACTTTTAATAAATTCTAGGCGACAATTCTAGGTGAAAAATCAACTCCAATCTGAAGTTAAAGCCTTTACCTTCATCATACATATTGCATGGAAGGCATCCTTCTTTTCCTTAATAGTGACCTCGTATGGCGTGTCGAGACACGGGGGTTGATGCCCTCCAAACGTGACGGTACTCTCGTCAGGTCGGCTCAGACGTCTCATACGTTTGTATTCATCGCCTGACGGATCTAAGTCTATAGGCACTGCTTTCACCTCCACTTTTAGGTTAGGAGCGTACACTTGATTACCATACTGGTCTTTGGTTAACACAGTGATAATGTTTGGCCAGCTACACTTCAGATCTTCTTCGTTATATTGTATCGTACACTGCTTAGGATCAACGTACGAATCAGGCTGTAACCATCTAAAACAGATCAGAAAATACAATAAAACCTCACATTACGACCACCTCAATATTACAACCACCTTGTTATAATGACCAGTTATTTTCAGACTGGCTTTCAATAACTCCCCAATCATTCAACATGATAATGAGATCACTCCATTATTACGACTGATTTTTTGAGTCCCAAAGGTGGTCAATAAAAATCAGGGTTTTACTGTACATCATTTTAGACAATAAATATTATATCATCACTAAAACAGGATGATAAACAATTCTTTTATCACAGCCATACCTAACTAGCAAAATTATTGAGAGGAAGAAAAAATGACTATCAGTATTCTTAAATTACAATTTGTATAATTTTACACAGTAGCAAAGTTATCAATTAATTATTTTTACACTTAAAAGTATCATAGTAAATTTCTAATTTTACTTACCTGGCCAATCTACATCCACTGGTACCATTTGTACATGAGACAAAATCTTTGAGAAACGACCTCTCGTTACTCTGCCAGCAGAATGGTAAATTCCCTTCCAGGGCTTGAACAATGGTTGGTGGTCTCGACAACGCAAATCCTTTACCTAACAACTGGGAATGAGCGCTGAAAACCTGCAGAAAAACGAGTGAAAATTCAATTATTGACTTTTTCAATAGTTATATGAAACTTACAAAGGTATGATTTTCTGCAATTTCACTTTTTTTTCCACCAATCTTTTTAGTTCATTCAATTATTTGAATATGAAACATACTTATACAGCTTATATCTATTAACTTTGATGGCTGCCTCCAGAGTAACTAACTGTTATAGGTATAAATTTTAGGTTAAATTGAAAGACATGATTTTGACACAGGCAAGATTTGCACTTCTAATTATCCATGAGACTACAATCCAATACACTAACCTAAAGTATGTACAACTAATGCAAAAAATATGCTTGACTCAAATAATCTTCGTAATAAGTAGCATTGAACAAAATTCTCCTATTTTTGATACCCATTTTCTGACAAAAGCGAAATGTTAAAAAGGTATAAATGAACTAAATGAATTTTGGCTATCTTTTGTAAAATAAAAAAGGCTCATTTAACTAGAAGCAAAATAACTCATCTCAGCCTAATACCACAAGAAGACCACATACCATTTGAGAAGATTCCTCCACAAAGTCCATATCTTCATCCAGCTCTTCCACAGACACGGGAGGTAACACAATGTCTCTTTTGATCAATGAAGAACTACACATACCACCCAGATAACTTAACTCTTTCTCCAAATGCATGATAGTCTACAAAACAATACAAACATACAACACCATGGGTGAAAGTTGAAAATTTTCAAAAAAAAAACCAAAAATATTAACTTCAGTGCCATGGAAACAATACATACCAATAAGGTCCAGATCTGCAAAAAATCTGGAGGTTCCAGAAAATTTCAGAAAACTTTTAAGCATACAACACTTTGTTTGAGCGTTTATAGATAAACACAGAAAATTTGCAAAATTACCCTAGCTGTAGGTAAGACTTTCAACCCAAAAGAAAAAAAAATTACTTACATCTTGCAAACCATTCTTTGATTCATATCCAACAATAAAACATTTAAAACCATAGAAACAAGACTTCTCATCTTTAACATAATCTGAAGCTGTCTCTAGTGAGAATATCACCTCATTACCTAAAATAAAAATTGGACAGAAATTCTTCCATGTATCCTAAGAACGAGACAAACAAAAATCAAAATTAATAAAAGTATCATTAAAAGTATTTGAGTAATGGGCTACATTAAAGCTTTTGCACGACAACAACAATGAAGAATGAGGACCCAGCAATCATATTAGATCCACTTTTTCATTGAAACGGACAACCTAAAAATACTAAGACAAACTAACCAGGAATAACGACTGAATATTTTGGCCAGTTGTTAGTTCCATGGAATTTCTTCAGTATTGGCCAGTAAGCAACTTTTGATGTTTCCTGTTCCTCGCTGGTCGTCGGCATCGGGTTTACGGGAGCTTCAAGCTTCTGGTAACCAGGAACAAAGAGCTGAAGCGTATCCTCGGCCTGTGCAGTGCCACATTGAGGATCGAACTCAACCACCATCCATACAACAGATTCAGGAAATGTAACCTGTATCATGGAAAATTATTGGCATGAAACACTAGAATAACAAAGTTTCTAAAAAATATAACCCAATAATTTTATACACTTTTTGAATTTATCAGCTTGAAGTAGCCATATGGCAGGGAAATAATACGTAAAATCTGTAGTTGGGTTTAATTCTTATCATTAATATTTTTTTCATAGAAACCCCTTTTTCCCCAAGAAAAAAAATGGTCTTAAGTGTTAAAATTCATTTCTTTGTTGAAAAATTAAATTCACGAGCAAAAGCTCTTTTCATTGAAACTTTAGCATACCTTGTAATTAGCTACAGTGGCTGGTTTATAAGGGTGATCACTCTCCAGTATTGCGTAATGTTGAGACGTGGTTCCACCATTACCAAGGTCCATGGGGTCAGACTTTGGTGGAGCAGGAAACACGTTGTTAATGAGAGTAGATAGGGCTGGTAGAACTTCCTGTATCAGACCTAATACTTGTACAGCTCCCTAAAAAATAAAAAAAAACATCACAAGTTGTAGATATTACACCAGATATTACAGTAAGATTGTACTAAGATATTCCCTCTGTATTCAGGTCTAAACAAATCCACTCGTCTGCTCGCAATTATGAGTAGAAATTGACTCAGGATGACTTGAAATTGCTGCAAAACTAGTCAAGATTCTTAGCTGGTTGTCAAGCAGAACAAGTAGCTGGAAGAAAAATTGTGAAGCCTTGATATAAAAAAAATTGTGAAGCCTCGATTTAAAGACCAGAATGTTACAGCATTCATATATCTTTTGACAAGTTTTCAATACGTCTGTGTTTCAACTTGATAATAAAACTACATCAATATTCAATATTATTACTTTGGTCCAAAAGGTGGTCATAATAGCAGGGTTTTACTGTATCCAGTAATTTATGTTTAATATAAACATACATGAAGAAGGTACAAACAACTTTGAAAACTGATTATTTTTTTTGGTTTAAATTGAAACATATATCTATTAGTTAAGTATAGAAGACAATTAACCTATCCAATGCCCCCAGGTTACCTACTCTATCCTTGTATCAACTTTTTATTTAAAAGTTAGTTCAATCCACTAAAACAAGCTCAAAGAGCATTTTTTTTAATTCATAAAAAAGATTCCACTTACTCTTGGGTCACTGGAGGCCACAGGACCGATGTAAGCTAAACACAGAGGTAGAAGTGACTTAAACAGCTGAGAATTTCCGAGTGTTTCCTTGACAACGCTAGACGATATACTTTGTGACCTCTGTAACAAATCCGTCGCAACACGGCATATAGCACTGACAATGTCTATAGCATTCTTCCTGGCTTGAAGTTCTGCAAGATTTTTCGTATTCTGCTGATGTTGTTCTCCATCTTGAGGAGCACTGTAAACAACAACTTGATTTTAGCAACAGATTGAGTACCGGTAGGTAACAATCATCATTATTCAGAACTTCAGTGAGAAAAGGTAACTTCATATTTGTACTTTGTACATCAGTAAGCCTATAATACTCAACATTACAAACATCAAGTATAACAAACATTGGACTTACAGTCAAACCTGTGAACAAAGGCCACCATTGGGAAAGACAAAATGCAGCCTTTACTGACAGGTTGCCTTTATTCGGTAGTCAGTTTGTTCAAAATAATCAGTGACAGTTTTTTTTAAAAAATGGCATTTATTCACAGGGTGGTATTTATTCAGAGGTGGCCGTGAACACAGGTTCGACTGCATATAATTTGACAAACATATAAATCTAGGTACTTTTAAATTGAATTAGTGGTCACCTGCAATCAGCAACCATACTCTAAATGACCGACTGACCGACCAACCAACCAATCAACAACCAGGGTGATCCTAGTACATCCTCAAAATTTTCATTTGCGGGGTATAAATATTAATAGTCCAACAGGTGCAATACATTACCTGTAATACAATATTTGTGGTATCTGTCCTCGCATGTGATTGGTTCCATTACTGCTTAATGAACAAGCAGTGAATGTGAAGGTCGTTCCATCAGGGCATTTGACTTTGCTGATACCACCGTCTCCATTAAACGTTCTCTGGAAACCACGGTTACGAAGTCTAACAGAATACTTGACACCTTCCTATAAATGAATTTACAAATAAAACATGTTTAAGCAAGTATCAGTTGTAACGTAAAAGATCTTTCTTTAAACATCTAGGAGTTAAAACAATGGGAGTTCCAGCTTCACACAATGACCCTTCATTTCTCAAGAAGGTCAATAGATTATAATGTAAGGTCAGAACGTACAATGAGACAAACTTGAAAGGCATATCAAAAACACCCAAATATAATCAATGATTAAAAAACAATTAAATCATCATTAATTCAAAACTGGAGAAAATTTACCTTAATTGGTATTGGTTTATCAAACTTGATCTCGGCAATGTCATTGACACATTCCTCAGGTCCATAAGATCCTTTCACAATCTCAATACTGTGCCAACGTTGAGTATGTGATGGGTCGGCATTCTGACCTCCACTGCTCTGCTGTGAAACGAAATAAAAAAGTTAAAAGATCAAGATATCAAAGATTGAATACAACAAACCATTCTTCAACAATACAGTACTAGTAGACCAATTTTTCTCTGAAAAATCAGCACCATATTTTGAAAGAAAACCTCATTTGTTACCTCAGCACTCATTAGTTTATAATTACTCTTCACACATGAAGTCAAAAACGTCTGATTAATTTTAGTGGCATCTAACCTCATCCAAAAGTTCTAGTTCATAATTATAAGCTCCTTCACCACCATAAAGACAGATTCCAGCAATCACGATGCCTGGCTTATCAACCATGAACTCAATAGCATCTGGGGAACCGTTTCCTGTGTTCCAGTACGCCGTCTGACTCGTACGAGTGAATCTGTTAGGAGTAACTAACATTGGTCTCGTGGTGGACGTAACATCAGTCTACAACAAAAATCAAAATTTAACCATGACCTCAGTCCACACGATTTCTGAGCATAGTTCTTGTAAAAGTGACCAATGGTAAATTGACATTACAGCCTGGCCTCAAAACAAAATTGTCAGATCACTGCTGGATTTTTTCTAAGTTGAATTCATGCAAATTCAAGCAAATATATGTCTACATTTAATGACGGATCTCATATTTCATACTTAAAACTACTTACCTCCAAGCCTGTAGCAGTGGCCGCTAGTTCACTGACAATAGTTGACAGAAGGGAGCAAGTGTTAGCTACAAGTACAGATGGATATGGTGAGGAAGACTCCACCAGAGCTTGTCGTACAGGGTAAGAAACTACCATCAGTAATCTGTCTAATACTTCTTTGAAGGAGATGTGGCTATTCCCAATACCTGACGTCTGAAATATTGAAAATAAAAAATACATTTTATTAATCAACAGATAAATATTAAGAATAACAGTGATACAGAAAAAGAGGCTGCAGTACTTCAGTGGAAATGGTGAGGGTTGTTCATACAGTAAATGCAAATCTAAACAATGCAAGGCAGCTTATGCCATCCAAATATTTTTACTACTGAGCAGACAAGATAGCAATACCAATGAGGTAAGTTCAAATATGAACATATTTGTCAAAATCACCTTTAGCACTGTTCAATAATCTGTCAAAATGACCTCCAATATAATACTTTCAATAAGAAATGGGCCTTTGTCTGGGTCTCAAATCCCTAACTCTTAAATCTACAAACTGAGCTACCCTTGTTGGAATTTATCTGAATTAAGTGCTGAAATAAGTTACAGATTTAAATATTTACAACAGAAAGAATGTCAGATTTCCAGAACTTAACAAGAGAATTTAATGTATTTTGAAATGGCATATCATAATGCTATCTTGAATTATCATATTTCAACATTCAAAATTATCATCTCAAATTTAGACACCGAAGCCAAAATGACCGGGATATTATCACAAAATAAGATATCCGACCTTCAAGCCAAAAATGACAGTTACAAACTTGGCTTACCTCAATTCTACCAGTCATATGATCAACAAGCAACGGAAATCTATGAACATCTCCCATCCTAGCAACACTGTTAGTATTGTCATCCATGACAACTGTAGACTGCTTCCTTAGTATTTCCTCAGTCTGGGGCTCACAGTTGATTGGCATAATATTAGTAAGTTTTATAGTGGGGTGACACATGGCTTCCATAATAGCCGCCAATAACCTGCCATAACCTCCAGCGTTCACCATACTCTGAACAAAATCAAAGGCAAATGTATCCTGTATCTGCATTAAAAACTAGGAGCTTAGATTTAAATATTTACAATGCTTGAATCAATATACTTATAAATCATTAAGCTTTCTAATATTACATATTTTAGTTTCTAACAATCACAAACTGAAATATGACTTCTTAAGAAAAATCATCTTCATTCAATTAGAACATAGAATCTACCATATAGTAAAGAACTTCATAGAATTGGTTTACAACCTAACCCAAATTTAATTGCAATGATTCCATAACTGCCTTAAATTGGAAAATGCTCTAAGTAGGCATAAAATGGTCATAAAAAATGTTTGTTTCTGGTTAAACACATATTAAAAATAGGTCGCAGGGAAAATTAGGGTAGGTTGGGTAGCCAGAAACAAACCATTTTTTATGCCCTATCAGAATAATCCAATCACAGACACGAAGAAGACATACAGGTTCCAGATGCTGGAGAAGGTCACATAAACACAGCCACTTTAGTGTACCAGTCGGGTAGAAGGCATGAAAACACGACCTAAATGTCAAATGGCACTCATTAAGAATATCATCAACAAATGGTGACGATATCTGCTGACCGGGCGGTTCCTCAACGAACACTTTAAATTTATCCGGATTCACTTCCTCAGCTAGAATACGACGTAACAAATCTTGTGTACTGCCAACACACTCGGCAAGTCGTAACGTTTCTGCTGTGACCTTTTTCAACACAGCTGAAAATAGATTCAAATTGAAATTTAGTAACCTGATCATCCCATTGTCATTATTAACAGTTCATGACAAGAAATCATCTCGGGAGAGAAGAATATATCAACAGTCATTCACTGTTAGTTTAACTGATATATAATGGAGATTCATTAAATAAAGTGAACAGGATAAAGGTGAAAAGCAGACTCTATTGTTATACATATATTAATGAAATCCCCAGAATATGGGGGAGTACGAGTTTTTGATAAAATCATGGGAAAACATACTTTTCAAAATAGGGGAAGAAAAATCTTTAGATAAAAAAAGAAATATACATCAGGAAATTTATACATACATCAAAAGAATGGCAGAAAAAATCCCAGAAATACTGAATTTAAAATCTCACCTCCGTCAGGGTAAATTTCATTCACAAATATTTTCAACAATCGGAGACAGGCCCTACTGATGTACACAAGTTTCTGAAGGTCTGTGATGGCCCCTAAATGACTACTGCCCCTAGTAGACTCAAGATCTTGAGCAATTGAATGAAATGTGTTCCAACTCCATTCCAGAAGTCTGAGCAAAGCTTCATAACATTCCTACAGAAAACAAGACCAATGAAGTGTAATTACGAAATATTAGATTATGTCCTGTCCAAATATTTGAAAATCTTGCCTGAATCCACAGATTTGCAAATTATTACATATGATTAATGTCCAAAATATTCAATTAAATTCAAACATGCCTTACTACTATTTTAAGAATTTTATGCACTTGAAAATCAATTTCATACCATTCTTTTAAAACAAAAAGAAAAGGTGAAAACTATTTTAACCTTGAGAAATTTAACCTTCTCTAAAGAATTACAGGTGTTCAGTAACAAAGTCTTAATTAATAAATTTTTTAGCAATGTCTAAACATTCGACATGCTATTTTATGTTAGAAAATTCAAGTAAAAATACACACTGTCATTTTGAGAAATTTAAAAATTGAGTTTTATTGGGACTTTTAAAAAACAGACGACAGAATAAAGGACGTACAGGAGAAACAGTGACAGAAAAATCTGGACTCAGAATATGGGCCGACTCTGACGTGTCGGATTTCCTCGTCACTGTCGTGTTATCTCTGGAAGGTAATCTGTACAACAGCTGAGGTATCTGGCCTGCGTTCACATCAGTACCATTATTAGATTTCTTAGATCCTTTGAATTTAAACACAACTCTAAAAAATGAAATGTGAGGACAAATTTAAAAAAAAAAATTCCAGTTTGAAAAACTCCTTCAATCTCATATAATTGGTCAAATAACTTCAATGCAATGTAAGGCTACCTGATTAAATGCATCCTTTAAAACTGAACACTATTTCATGTGCTACTTTAAATTGTGCACTACATAAAGTCATGTCATGAATTTTTAATGCAGAACTTTCATCTAAATGAACAATTATCTACAAGTTGCCAAAAAAATCGATTAAATATACAGATGAAAGTTGGAAAAGCCTGAAAACTTAAGCTCTCTGCTGAGGAAACAATGAAAACCAGTCTGATCCGAACCCGTGATTACATAATGTATTTTACCCTTGTAAACATCAAGCATTACTTATACTTTAAAACTACCTTGTCAAACATAAAATAAATGAACTTACTGATCTTCAGCAGTGACCACAGACTGACCATTAGATCCACAATCACTACTAGGTCCAGATATCTTAGCCAGAGCCACGTACCAACAGTGAGCTTGTAGAAGTACTGGTTCATCAAACAACATGGGATACTTCTCTCTGCGTGGGAAATAATAACAAACATCGCGGGATTAAATACAGTCAAACCTTTCTGTATACACTACCCATGGGAGAGTAAAATGTGGTCTTTATTAGAAGTGACATTTGTTTAGAGGTTAAAATAAACTACAAATGTTTGTATTGGAAATAAAATACTGGTCTTTATAACCATGTGGTCTCTATTCACAGACAAACTCCAGCACAGGTTTAACTATAGTTAAATTTACCATACCTGTGAACAAACGGACTAAAGGGTAAGAAAAATTATGGAAATTGAACAGAGTTGGCCTTTTAAATTTTCTATTACATTTGATTCTATCCATGGAGTTAGTTGCCAAGGCAACAGAATAATTTATTACAGAATGAGAAATAAATGACAGGATATTAACCTGGCAGCACATTCAAAGGCGACTTCCTCTGACTCTGCAATCATTTCACCGTCTGCTTCATTTTCACCTCCGTCTGGTCCTAACTCAAATAACTGAAACATCACGATATAAAAATATGACCTACTTGTTATCATCTCAGAGATTTACGTGAGAATTGTACACCATGCCATTCATTCATGATTCAATTATACCTAATCTTTAACGAACAACAAATAGTTTAAAAAAAGCGATGTGAAATTCTTGATGGAAAATATACAGTACAACCCTCTCAAAACCAGATTCGCAGAAAACAGGAATTCTCTGAAAATTGGATGACTTCTGAAATCCCAATTCTTTTCTCTTCTATAGAAAATAGTTCTCTGAAAACTGAACTTCTCAGAAAACTGGACTTTTGGCCCAGTCTGGAAAGGGTCCAGTTTTCAGGAGTTATACTGTGTATGTATTGTGTTTAATAAATATATCAGAAAAAAATGGGAAAATTTGAAAAACTATACTTTATTTATAAAGCACTTTTGGAAAAATGTAACTTTTTTGGGGCAGGGGAAACAGCCAATATTCAGCTGTAAAATATACAGAAAAAAATCACTGTGTATGAACAAACCTTGATTCTTCCGTAGTATTCTCCTCTCCCTCCAAACAAACCAAACCCTCCCAGTAATACATCAGTATCACACATGAACCGTATAGCTTCAATAGAATGTCCAGAGTAACCCCATCCTCCGCCATGATCTACAGAGAAATAAAATCAATATTGTGTACATGGAGAAATAAAATCAATAATCAATAATGTCTACTGAGAGAAATAAAATCAATAATCTTCTATGATTCCTGTATAAAGTAGACTAAATGCTAAGTAACTTATATATGTTCAGACTGGCCATTCTTTTTAAAAAAATAAATAGTAATGGACTGACTCACTTACTTTCAAATCTATTAACTACAGAAAAGTCATCTTTGTTGTAGATCTTTGCTGAAGATGTTTTCTCTTTTGCTTCTTCAAGGACTGTTAAATTGTTTTGTTTAGCGATTGTTAAAGTATCTAAACATCCTGTAATAAATTGAGTCTAAAATCACAGCGGGGTAGCGTTAACATATCCAACATGAAAAAAGTCTAACATCGAGGAAATCCATGGTCAAGATTAGCATTTGAGGCCTAGCAATAAAATTCATGCTTTCAGTACCTTGCTCGATGCAATGGGAGATCCCAATAAATAAATTTTATTTGGCTCTTCTGTTACACAATGACTATTATAAACAAATCTAAAATTTACTAACTAAAAAAAAAAACAAAATGATAAAAAAATTGCGAACATCAAAGATTCCTGACGGCCAATAGGAAATAATTACTGGATCCTTAGTTTATGAAATTTAAAGATTCCGATAAATTCATGCTTTTCTCACAGTTACCTAAAACATGCAGAGCACAATGTGACCTAGTGGCCTCAGCACCACCTATAATAGGAACAGATAACTCTGGATTGAAGAGAACACACAAGCTCTTATCATCTGGCTTCAAACTGCGTGCTTCTGCTGCTATCACATTGTAACAATCAATATCATTTGTCTCTGGGCAAAAACTGAAATTAATGATCAATATCATTGGTTCATAGACAAAAACTGAAATGTAAGTAACAAGTTCTCTCATTGGACATTGAAAAAAATGAAATGTAAGAAACAAGCCAAGTCATTGGACATTAGACAAAAAACTGAAATATAACAAGCAATGCCATTGGTGTAATAAATTTTGGTAATGTGTACAGAAACAAGAAAAAATGCTAAAGTAATGAGACTAGATTAAAAGTTTAATTTTATAAATTTCATAATAAACAATCAAGAAGACCGGTGATACTGTAAGTTATAAAAACATCATACCTCCACAAAACATTGTATACAGAATCTAAGCACACAGCCTTTGTTGATAGATCCACTTGTTCTCCACTTCCAAAACTGAAACAAAATATAAATTAAATTATTGCCAATTAAAATATAAATTCACTTATCATAAAACTTGTAATAAATGCCCAACACATTGATTAAAAGCCTGCCACAGTTAGTGCATATGTACAGTGCAACCTCTCAACAGCAGCCCTCTCTTGAACAATAGTTTCCCTTCAACAACAGCATGATTTTTCCCACAGTACGATTTAACTATTAATTCGACCTCTCTAGAAATACATCTCTAAACAAGAACATAATTTTGCTTCTCCCAAAGGGTCTTGCTATAAAGAGGTTGCACTGTATTTAATAACTGGACACAAACCAATACTCTCCTTATTCTCACCCATGAGGGGGGCAGTTAATACAAATTTTACAGTAAATATCGTCCAAATTACAGAACCAAGAAACAATTATAAGTCATTGTTGTTATATTATGGATACATAAATAATATTTTAGCAATGGGAAACATTCATCAGGTACACACCAATAACTCTACGATATAATAAATGTGTTTTTTTTTTTATTTCTAAAAGGTCATATGTGGGTCATATTATGTGTTCTTTACAGTATTGTAAATATGAGACTGTATTTTGATTCACCCAGATACATAGTAATAAAATATAACACAGGAATTAACTTGTAGTAGTAAAACAAATCAAACAAAGACCGAGATAAATGAAAGAGAAATAAAATGTCAACAGAATGGATTTAGTTCAAAACAGATAATGAAACGAAAAGTGTCATTAAAATTATGTTCGTAGAAGAGAAAAGCTATAGACACGACAGTTATGTAAAAAGAGGAAGACCACAGCCACACACCTGACCTTCCATAAGCCAGCAGGAAAGCTTCCTTACATGTAATTTTTTTTGGGGGGGGTCTCAAATGGGAGTCAAACTCACAGCCATGAGGGGCTGGTGATTACTAGTCAGAGACCATAACCACTAGACCACAGGAACCCCCAAACAACAATTCAATAAACTATACTGGTGATTAGATTTCACAAAAATAAGTTTCTAAGTTATATATTCAATGACAGTGTACATAACTTGCTTTTCTTTTACTTTATCTTAACAAAATATTTCATGCATACAAAATATAGCAATTACATTATACTTATAAAGGCACACAACTTATATTGTAATAAGCATACTTGTAAACTACATTCAATAACTTTCATTTAAAAAGTCTCATCCTCATATTAATCAATTAAAGTCAAAAATCACTTGTTAGTCATAACATGATAAAATCACATTGAATTAACTCATAGTACCAAACATTTGTTGTTTATATCACCTTTAACAGTTTGTTTTAAAAGATCAATTAGTCCAATTAACACAAGTGTGTGTCATTAAATTATTAGTAAAACTGCAAAGTAGTAAGTTTGCCCTTAATTAACACTCAAAACAATCTCCTTAGAGGTTTAATCTCCTCTAATTTTTGTCATTTCTTTGTTTCTATAATTATGCCTCATACCATCAATTTTCAATGCACGAGTGATTTCATTCCTAACAGAAAGAATAAAGAAAGGTCATTGTTTCATGTGCAATTACCAAGACTGGACTTATATATCTTTTATCTTTTCATAGTTTTTAAGTTCTGTTGACAGCAAACCAGTCCAGCATATGTTCATATAATATTTATCATTGTCTAGGAAATACGGAATTAATTATTGTATCCTATATGGCATTGACTGTTTAACAAGCTTAGATTAAGCATAAACAAGAATTATCATTGTGCAATTTTGTGTGTGGCAAAGATGTTGTGTGCATAGTTATATGACTATATGTCTTAGAATAAATACAATTACTTTATAAAATGAGTGCTTAGACTACTGTTAAGCATCAAATAGAGTGATCTAAGCTTGTAGTTAATGAACTTAAATAACAGGATTACTAATTGGATAATTCAAATAGTGCCATTTTGAAAGAACCAATCAGAAGAGAAGTTTTATAATCAAACCAATCATCAATTGGAGTTAATAAACATTGACCAATCAGAATCCTTCAATTCTAGTAACCATGGAGATTCTTCACTGTGTGAAGCAGATGCAAAATCTGCTAAGACTACATGATAAAGCCGTGGAACAGATCATAATTTTAGGTAAGTATCTTGATTAATGCTCAATAAAAAAATATTTTCAGGAACTCATTCCAATAATTGAAAATACTTGCCAAGTCATCATAATAATGATTTTAAATCCAATTCAAAATATTTTATTACTTTTAAGTCAAATAATAATTAACCAAGCTTATTAAGTCATGTCAATAGTTGTTTTCGCCAACAATTAATCTTCATATGGCACTCGGCAGATCTCTTGAATCAGTCTTAAAATTGACCAATGGCTATGCTGTGTTTTGAGATAGTCCTAAAACTCAGTTTTAAACTGACCAATGATAGTGCAGCAATTTGGGACAGTAACAAAAAAAAGGAGTCTATCACCAGCAATTTTTTTCTTTGTTTGGGTCCAGTAAACAGATCTTTCCCAATCAAGAAAAAAAAGACATTTTTCCCAATTCCCAGCCTAAAAATTCCCAATTTTGGCATCAAACCATGCATTTTTTCCCAAATGTACCAGACCCAGACCCTTTTATCAAAATTGCAAAAAGACACACAGATCACAACATAGAAATTTCAACCATCAACTCTGTTTTTCAGACGATTACATGAATTCAGTCAGTGAACTTGCATTCATCAGTGCAATACAGAGTAACTATATCAAAGTGATGCGTCTGATGCTGCGGAAATCTGTGGCCGAGGGCGTTAAAAAGATGCTGAAGATTTATCGCCTACGAAAGTGGTTTGCTGTTCAAAGTCTTGTACACAAAATGACACGATCATTCAATTTGAGACAAGGCTTAGCATTAATAGAAAATATTGAACAGATGACACAGTTTAATCAGCTTCCAAACATTGGACACTTGAACAAGGAAGATGTTGCCGCCAGGTCCTGGGTAGTGATGGAGTGTGAATTCTTCAGGGAGTCATAGTATCAAGTGTACTTGAACAGAACAGAACAGAACAGAACAGAACCACTTACTTATGATGATCAATGAATCAGCCAATCAACCATCAATGTCAATTTTTGGTAATAATAATGTCTATAAGTTGATAAAGTGATAATAAGATGCAAAATGTAAGTGTTGGATTTGAACTTAGGCCATCAGAACTTAATAATTAGTTGTCTATTTGTTTTCTATATTGTGTGTGTGGAAAAGTCATGGAGCATTTGTACATGTATGGAATAACTATGTAATAAATCTAAAGGTTCAAGTATTTGTTTTTATTGTGATAAATCATCACAAGATTTTTACATTGATTAAAAACAACACTACAATATTTAGGAATATCTCACAACATCTTGATGGGTTGGAGTCAGATCTGATTGACAATAGAAACTTGATTAAAATGTATAACAGAATGGACTTGCGGGTGCCCCTAATTGAAATATGCAAACTGACTTTAAATTGATTAACATTACTATGTATGCCAACCTGAATATAAGAATCATGTATAATCATGTATATTAACCCAATTAAAATACAACAAAAGGGCCATCATTAAGTACACCAGGTCAATTCAATCTTTGGTTAGAAATATTTCTTCAAGTAGGACAATTATGTTCAGCAGGACCATTTCTAGTTGTCTCAGGTTTTGAAAGAAACACATGACAAGAATTGAGTGTCATAAACTGTCAGTGATAACCTTAAGACAAGAATATTTAAGTGAAACAAAGTTTCAAAAAGCATTTTAATTAAGAAAAATGCACATTAAGTAGTCTAAGAATGGTTTAAAGATTATAACAAACATGTAGGGAAAAAATGACACTGTCCTACTGATAGCAATGTTGTTTAGTAGTGCATAACTGAAACATAGGTCAGTTAAATAACAGCCAAATATAAGAAGGACCGCATTGCGATGAAAACCAGGTTTTCCATTTTATACGGTATGTAATGGTGACCTACCTTCGCCCTAAAACCCAAAATACAAACACATGGTCAGCCTCAATATGCCTATCTTCATACAAAGTTTTACAACAATAGGTCAATGTAAATGAAACATTTAAAGTTGAAATCCAATAGTTTGCAAATAAAATTACCATGTCATGGAAAATCTGGTTAAATTGTAAATACAAAGCAAAGGTTTGTAAAAGAACATGGCATGTAATTGTATACATGAGCTAACATGTGTAAAAAAAGGGGTCTTTGGTATATGTAACAGAGACTAAGGGCTGGAGAATGTCTGGGACCATCCCCTAACAAGGGCTGGAGAATGTCTGGGACCATCCCCTAACAATCTTTTCTCAGACACGAACAGCTAAAAACCAGTACGTATAACTTTATGAAACAAAAAGAAGTTAAGAAGTACTCATTTATCATAGAATATAAATATTAAGACAAAACATTTATTGAGTTAGCACCAGTAAAATATCAATGAATACTTCAAACAGCCCGACAGCAAAAACCAAAACTGATCCAATCAAGATAACAGTGTTTGAATCAAAGGCTGTTTTAAAATATAATCTAAATTTTCATTTTTCAAAATCTTAGAACATGATGACAGAAGTATCATAAGCTAAAGACCCCTTTTCATAACTTGCAAATATTATTAACACTATAACTAAACAATACAGTACCTATTGATTGCAAACGAACTGAAATTGGAAGCAAACAAAAAATAACCAAGCCAAGAATTCTACCACAAATATGTATCACATTTTCTTTAAAGATATTTCAGAAATATGTTCAAAATGTCAATGAAAGCAATAAAAAAATATGAACCAATGGAAAAAATCTTATGCTTAAAAACACTATCTAAGCTAGAACATGTCTATGAAACAATAACAAGACCCCTAATTGTCTCCAACAATCTAAGGGATCTGATCCCTTTTTGTCCAAAAATTAGCCTAGTGATAGAAATGACTAATTATCTCCATAGTGACAGATATAACCAATTATCTCCCTTGTGACAGATATAATCAATTATCTCCCTTTGTGACAGAAATAACCAGATATCTCCTGTGCTGATCAGTCCTTACCTTCTACAGTTTCCATCCATCTTGTTTATCATCAAACATTTCATAATACCAGCATTATCTTCACCCATAGGAATCAAACCTGTGAGATGAAAATAAATAAATTAATGCTGTATCCATGCCACAACAAAACAAAACATGACAAAATAACAAAAATTCACAACTTACATATTTATAGTTGTTATTACATGTGGTATGATACTACATCCATATAATAAAATCAAATCTTAAACACTATTTTTGTAAGGCCTGAAAAAAGAAACGTTTCTGGTTAGGTGACCAAAAAAAAAAGAATAGCTAGATTTCAAAACTTTTTTTTAAGTATATACTTCCTAATTTCAGGCATGATTTGTCCGTAATACCACAAATGGTTGCAATATTTTTTATTTTGTTGTAAGAAATTTAAGGGTTGGTGTCAAAGATTATGGTTGACACGTTTCAATATGGATATGAAATAAACAAGTTAAAATTAAGAATTACCGATAGTTGTCTGGTTGGCAAACACTTTAGAGGAAGACAAAATATGTGCATTGATCAATGATTCATCAATCCTCATGTACGTCTGATCACCACTCGCACCTACCCATGTTGCTCGGCGACCATATCTAGCACCTGGCAAGAATAAAGCGTATTTGTATTGACAACTTAAGTATACAACTGTAATATGTTTTACCATGAAAAATAATGTCATTTATTTACATCATAAGGTCTAAATTAAGAAATGAATGTTTTACGAATATTTCTAAACAAGTTTAGGCAGTAAATGTTCCTGTTATAACATAAACTATAAGACTAACATCTCATTTACATACATGATAAAATGATATTTATGCAGTAAGTCCTATATCTAGAAACTTATAAAAATCATAACAGTGTGAAGATTACAAGACATGTGACCCAATACTTACCAACACCAGGAACAGGGGCCGGGACTGCATACCATACACTCATCTTAGACTTTGCTCCATCCTCAATATTGCCACGTCCCAGCGCTCCCTTCTATAAAACAAAGTCAATGATTTGCATTCAATTTAATTCAATGCTGTTTTTATAGTGTATCAACTAAGATGATGTAGTGTGCATTTTCAAAAAAGTATGGTTACCTTAGATGCTGATGGTCAATAGACTCTGATACATAAAGAGAATACAACCTGTGATCATTGGAAGCTAGAAGCAGGAATAAAGGGCCAGTCAATGGGACCTTAAAACTGTAAAATAGGGTCTGTATCAGAATAATTTTAAACCAACACTCTTGATTTTAGTCTAGTTTTAATTTTAGTCCAGAGTTTAAAGGTTGGTCTTAATATTCAGGTTTTACTGTACAGAGGAACATATACCTGCGAGTTTCCACAGGTCAACACTTGACCATTGGCCAACAAGATGACTGTATGGTGACTTCCTGCAGCAATCTGACAAGCTGTACTTGGCAATGGCACTCGTGTAGGAATTCCCCTAAAAATACAAAATAATAATATAAAGACATTTTTTACAAACTCCATTATAAAAATATATAACCCTACACAATGAATAAAATCTTCAGCCTATTCTGGTTTATTAATTATCAACTGAGTATTACCCTGGTGTTTGAATCAGGATGAAATATAGACTGGTATAAAATACCAACATAAAATAATAAGGTAACAGTCAAACCAAAGTTAAAGGTTATCTGTGAATGAAGGTCAATCTTTAACACACATCCTTGATAGGTCACATCAACCTCTGCATAAAGGTCAAACTAACATAAGGTCAAACTTACATAAAGGTCAAACTAACTTAAATGAAGGTCAACCTAATGTAAAAGTCAAACTTTTCTCTCCATTTGGCCTTTGTTTACAGGTTTGACAGAATATCATAAAAACAGACCAGCATAACAGTGAATCAGTAAAACACATCTGGCACGACCAAATATGGACATTCAATGATTGAATGATTGTATCTTAATTCATACCTTGTAACAACATCTCCTAGTCCAAGTTGGCCATACTGGTTACTTCCAAACGTGTAAACTTCTCCATTTTGTAACAAAACCACTGAAATACAACAATATTGACATTTGTTTTGATTCAGGAAATTAAACTTAGACCTGGCACTAACTATATACAAATCATTTAAAAAAAAATTAGAATACGCTTCCACAAACATTTGAGGAAAGAAACATACCCCACCCATCTAGCAAAAATCATCACTTTTGATCAGATCTAATCATAGAAAGGCAGGAATGAAGTGTTTATACACACAGTGAGGCATGAAGAGAAAACTCATCATACAAAATTTTTTTCTTCTTTCAACTTAGTAGTTCACGAAATTTTTTTAATCACACATGCATATTGTGTGTAATGGGGCACACCCTTGCTGACAATATCCATACACTTATTGTTTAAAATACAATTTGCGCAGATGAATTCCTCTGACAGGAGGAAAACTCCTTCCCATTATTTCATGTATAAGATCACAAAGTCTCACCTGTATGATGCATGCCACATGATATCTGAGTGATAGGTACATCACCAGATCCCACTGTGATCTCCTGTGGTGGTAAACTAACAATCTTGTTACTATGTTCAGCTTCCTGTTCATTGTCCAAATCTTCTACAATTTTAACACATAAATGAACAAATTACAAATAACAGTATCGACAACCTTGATCTTTATTTTGTTCAGTTGATATGCAATAGATTTGCTTTTAGAAGCTGAACCTTTTTGCCTCATAAGCATATTTTGGACTCTTCCAAATTCAAAGCAAATAAACAAAACATCAATTTTTTAAAAAAAATAAGTTATTTCTCTCTGGCAGAGAGGAAAATATTGACGCAAAAGAAGCCATTATTCATTAACAGCAATGACTTCTTTCGTCATAATGTTTTCAAAAGTTGTCTGCTTCAGATGCTTAGAAATGTAGTATTATGAGGCAAACGGGTAAAGCTGCAGAAACATGTTTTCCCTTTGTCTGTCACAAAATGACATTCACTATAATATTAAGTTATTACACAAAGACTATCATATTTATTTTTAGAACTTTTAGAAAATTGATAATTTTTTCAACTTCGTCTCTGAAAATAGGCTGAATATGGTAAAATAAACACTTTCACATAAGACACCATTCAATTTCTATTAAAAAAAGCTGAATAAAAATGAGTACCATGGCAACCCTTCATCACAATTATGATTACTTAAATGTAAGAAATTCTAGTACATCAAATCCATTCAAATTTTGAAAGTATATATCCCTGTTCAACATAATATCATCATCAGATCCTGGATAACTGATGCTGAATGTCAATTCTAAACCAGGTAAATAAATATTCTAATCCTTTTTTGCAATAAATCATACAATTATTTTCCACCATTAATGAGATCACAAGGTCAAACATCAGCACCAAGACAAGCAAGACATATGTTGATTAATAAAACACACCCACGTGCATGCACGAACATATGAAAGCACGCACATACGTACATGTGAACACACACAAGCTTGCAACCTGTTGTTTTTTAGTAACTAAGTCAGTGCCATTCAAATAACATTATCCTTTTTCTCAATTTGATGTTATATTTCTGAGAACACAGCACAGCACACATAGGAATTAAATATCAAATATGACAAGATCCAGAGCTTTGCAGAGTTGCGCAAACTCTCACATAACATAACTTAACATAACATAACACGATAACCAGTTTATTTCACTTGAAAACATTTACAAACAGTATAAGGATAGAAAAAATATTGTGAATTAGCGAAACTTTGTCTCAAAAGCACTAAAAAAATTACTTATAATATCTACACCTGGCAATACACCAATAAAAAATGATTTAATAGCAGTAAAATAGATAATTAATCCAAGACAGATAGCATTAAAGCTATTTGGGATGGTGGCTTTGCCGAGAATCTTTTCTTAGTCTGCGAGAATTCTAAAACATTTGACAAAGACTGCAACATGCAATCAATTTCAACATACAGCACAAAGTCCTCCAGTACGGTATAAAATGAAATTCAGAGTCCTATAAACAGGACTAAAGCATTGTCATACATTCAAAACCGTTAGTGTGCAACTATTTGAGTTTTTTATTCACAGGCATCATATCAAAATGCATTACATGATTTATATACCTTCTTTTGGAGACACTGCGAAATAATAAATTGGGTCCAAGATTAAAATAATATCATTTGATATCAGAGGTCAAAGGTTGAAATAATATCAACTGACATCAAAGGTCAAAAGTTAAGATAATATAATTCGACATCCATGGACAAAGGTCAACATATCATTTGACATCAGAGCTCAAAGACTTAAAAAAATCACTTGACATCAGAGGTCAAAGGTTAAAATAATTTCATTTGATATCAAAGATTAACATAATATCATCTGACATTAGAGATCAAAGGTAAAAAATAATTTTGAATCAGAGGTCAAAGGTCATAAAACATCCACAGAAATACCATTCAGTGTCAAAACTTAATACAAGAAATTTAAATTTATAAAAGAAACTTGAATGTTTCAAATCAAAGCCTACAAACTTCACAAAGGAGTTAATACCCTATCATCTAAACAAGAGGATCACAATGGCCATGTATGTATTATTATTATCTGAAGTCTTCTCTATACAAGAATTTTCAATTGTTCTTAACATTCATATAAGTATTAAATAAACAATTTCACATATACAAATATTAGACAATTATATAATCTAAAATATTGAAAGTATTATACATACTAAAACTATTAAAGCCCTTGTTCGTTAGATATATGCAAGGCTTTCATTTGACCCTTAAAACTTGACTCTTGAAATCAGTAAAACAAAGCCTTTGACTCCAGAGAATTTGTACCAAAGGGTCAAATTTACAATAAAATTAGAAAAAAATTTTGTTGACTCTTCGAATTATCATCAGTGAAGGGTCATTTGAACTTTTGAAAACCAGTGCACATGTTCTTTAAGTGTAAAAACAGAGAAAATTATCAGGGAGTCAAAACCAGATTTCTGAAGGCCAGATTTTTCTAAACATTTACAATCACTTAAATAGACCACACTACAACTTTTCATCGGGAAAGAGTAAATAAAACCTAAGCTTGAATCAGAAGAAATCAAGTAATAAATAATTTCTCATAGTGCACGAGACTTCACCCAACATATCCCCATCACACGTGTGCATGTATCTACCTTTGAAATAGTGAATAGGCAAGCTTGGATTAAAACCAAAGTTTGGGCCCACATGAAATGAACGTTGGAAGTTATTGAGACATCCCCTCCCTCGTCCTGTAAAATCATGATCAATACTACATGAGGCCTGGATGACTTCATTTAAATGTTGAAATTTTCTTGAAAAACGATGAAAATCATTCCAATAATAATTGTTTTATTGTAAACAAATACTTTTTTTTGTTGAAGATTAAGTCTTATTAAAATACAAGGTGAGTTATGTTAGTTAAACATATCCAATATATCCATGGTTTCATTTTGGTTGAAATGACAATTTGGTACAAGTATGCCAATTCTGAACTCTACCAGCAATCATTGAAAAACAACATTAAATATACTAAAATTCTACCAGTTAACAAACATGAAAAACTTTCTTATTTCATGCACCCACAAAAATCAACATAAAATACTCCAAGAATTAAAAAACAAATGACATTGCAACAAAATACAAATATTATATGTTTGAAGTATTGGTTGATATTTTATTTGTGGGAACAAAATTATATATGACTTTTTTTTCACTGAGGGTTTAACAATGCACCAACAGTCAGAAGGCAACTTTTCCCACTTTAACCACATTTTTCATTTTTATAGCCTTCAAATTGATCTAACCATACAATTAAATAAGACAAAACTCACTTCTCATTTTGCTGCCAATTTTCCCACAATTCTTCTGTATCAATGCTCTTGATCGCTCCATTTTGGCCAGTAATTCAGCAAACGGTCCTCCTTTCTTCAATTCACGTCCTCCTCCTGAAATATTCCACAGACAGAATAGTACAGTCATTGCTACAAGACCTGTGAAAACTTCATACAGTAACAGTGTAACACCAAACACAGATCAAATAATACTAGATACACTTAAACCTGTGTTAAACATTTCCTGCAAACAGAAGCCATAGTATACGTAAGGTTACCAGTATTAACTTTGATTTATAACTGTTCCACAGACTTTAAAGTTACATAAAAATGTAAGCAAATAATCAATAAATGACATTCACAAATACAGCAAAACCTCGCATAGTGACCACCCCAGCAATAAGACCATTTTGTTACAATAAAAGCTTATTTCCAGACCTGTTTTTATTTGTTCCTCTATGAAGAAACTTGTCAATAAGGAAACCAAATGATACCATTGGTCACCAAGCAGTCTTAAAATCAAGGTTTTACCATATAATTAAAGAAACAATCTCATTCATAAATAATGTTTTACACAAAGTATAACAACTTTGTGATGCTGGTGTACAGACAATCAAGTAATCTACAGTCAAACCTGTGTACAAAGGCCACCAAAGGGTTGGAATATGGCCATTATGTACAGTTAGCACTCATCCTGACGGTTATTTTGTCAATAATATCCATAAATATAAGCCTAAGAATGGCCTTTGTTCACATGATGGCTTTTATTTGCAGGCACGTAAAGTATGTATACAGGTCTAGCTGTACATAAAACTAGAAAAAATAGTCATGTTTCGGGTGTCCCAAACCCGAAAAGAATCTAGGTATGTACATCAAAAAAGTTGTCTAATTATTTTTCCAAACACCTTTTAAGCAAATACCAGGTATATGATTCATCCCCAAATATCATTGTACTTTGAATTTTGCCATTGAAAACTTTAGTATCGGCACTAAGAAATCAAGTTATTTGGGTATCCGTAAACACAACTATTTTTTTCTGGCCTATAAATATAAAAAATAAAACAAAGCAGATACATTGAGTACATCAAAACTTGACCATTGCGAAGCATTATTTCAAGCTGTTATGGGTGATAAATTATTCAGCATCTAAGTCAAGTATGAAAAATTAAACCAAAGAACGAGAAATTAGAGGAAGTATATGTTACAGTCTATAAGAGAATACATGATCTGGAGGTGGTAGCAGGTAGCACAGTAATCATGGTTATAAATGTTTATATAAAATTATGGTTGAGACTAAAACAGCAGTAAAACTGTCCAGAAATATTTTTTTTTGACTGACAGAGGGGAAAACAGGATAAGTTCATAAAGTTTTTAAGAGAATTTTTGGTGGGTTGTTCTAAGCCATTACAGAGCATTTTACATCATAATGTCTGCTTGTCCCTTTCTTTGTAAACAAATTTATATTCTAAAAAAATATTCCTTTTGAACTTGTTTCAATCAATTACATGCAAACATCACATTATTAGATTTAAGTTGTGTTCAATTAAACACAAAGGAAATAGATGAAAATCTGAGCAGATTATGATTATACGAAGGGTTAAAGAAAGAAAAACAGAGCATATTATGAGCAAGAAGTCATAAAAATAAAATAAAAGGAGCACATTGTGAGCATGATAATAATTTCAGATGGATAGAGAAATCAGTCAAAGAGCGGTACTTTATACATGAACAATTAATTGAGTACATTTAAGCATGATTTAGATAGATAGAGAAATTAGTCAAAGACTAGTACTCTACATATTTGAGAACATTAATAAACATAATTTAAGAGTCTATCATGTGTAAATGACTCAGACAAGGGGATGCAAGGAAATGAACCAAGCTCACTACCAACAATGTAACAAAACACCAGAAACATGCAAATTTAAAGAAAAGACAAGGTAGAGAAAAGAACCAAATCAAGCAAGTATAGTATACATTTTTTCTACAATACACGAATCACAGGAGAATAGCATACATCATTTCTACAATACACGAACACCAGCATAACCAGCTTAATCTAAATACTGACCAAAAAGCACAGGTACATACGTCTGAATTCATTCAATGTAAATTGCACACCAACAGGGCAAAACGTCTATCAGGGACAAAAATATGAGATTTATATAACTAGTACAGTTACAGATGGGTAGGGGATAAAATATGAACAATAATGCCGAGATCAGCCGAGGGATAATGATAAAAAAAACTAGAAGTACAAGAGATATCATTGTTAATGATTTTGGGAAACGACACAGGAGGGACCAACAACTACAACATGGGTGGGGTAATGAAGCATGATTACTTTACATTAATGTAAACTTTGAATAAAAAGGAGCTTCCACAATGAGAACAGGATATGTAAACTTAACAATTTATATCTATATCTAACAGTAGAATAATGGGTACATATCAACCAGTAGATGAACACTAAGTGAATGAGGATGTATGGGATATTTATAATGAGGACATTGTAAAACATATAATTTTTCTACAAATATATTGCTGTTTTGCATGTGTTTCTGTAGGGAGCAACATTTCCAACATAAGACACAGGATTAGGACATCTGCTGTTGTATATATGTACCCCACCCCTCCACCTGTCTCTACTTTCCAAATTATTAAGATCTAGACAACACTATTCTTATTCATAAAGGCATTCATTTGACCCTTAAAACAGCATTTTGACTCCAGAAATCAGTAAAATAGAGCTTTTGACGTTTGAGTATTTGTACCAAAGGGTAAAATTTACAACAAAATTACAAGGAAATTTTGTTTACTCTTTGAATTATCATCAGCCAAGGGTCATTTTTGACCCTCAACTATTGACGTCAAGTGAAAACCCTGTGTATATACTTTCTTAACAAGCATTCTTGAAGAAACTCGATACTGACAGTTACAGGGACTAGATATAGGAAAGACAAAAATATTAAAGATTTAAGTATTAAAAGTTTAAAATTTCAGCTGAGTCTCAAAGAAACAATAAAAATCCAGTACAGTTCAGGCCTGCAAAGAAAATGGAAATTCAAGCACCTGGTGAAGATTTTCAACCATGAGTTTATAAGGCAGAGGTTTGTGTTTATGAATTCTAGATTAAATATTTATGGAATGAGAATTTGCTTTCATCTGGGTGTGCAGTTTACAAGTTCTACTATGTTATCTTATGAACAACAACATCTAGATGTTCACCCATAATCATGTTGAGATGTACAATGTCTTTCGCAAGGTCAACTTCCTCACCGTCAAGTTGTTCTCCGGCACACGATCTACACGCTCCACATTCAGTACACCCAGCTTCACCAGCACCACAACCACACGGCCTGTAATACAACACAATGGTCTTAAAGATAACCACACGGCCTGTAATACAACACAATAGTCCTAAAGATAACCACACTGCCTGTAATACAACACAATAGTCCTAAAGATAACCACACGGCCTGTAATATAACAAAATTGTTATTTAAAGGCCAAATAAACTTGAGAATAATGACCAACTGAGAATAATAACCAACTGGGAATAAAAACCATGTTTATTCGGTCCATTCATTGGCCTTTGTTGACAGTTTGACTGTACTTACATTCCGGGATTTCTGTCTTTCCTACGTCCAGAATTAATACAACCCAGACCATACCCTGTACATTCTCCACACACAAAACACACCATACACTGATCCAACTTCCATTTATGCTTCCCTATAAAACAATGTACAAGTTACACAACCATAATAAGGCTAAATCTAAACCAGATTTCTTTTGCTTCAATTAAGGAGTATATTCTTGAATTAATCAGGCTAAAAGCTGTAGAACTCAATATTTCTATGATAGATTCATTATTGTCTTCAACAACCAATTAACCCTTTGTCTCGTAATATCACATTTCACTGCATCTGATGCAGAAGACTTTTGAAAACATTGAGTCAAAAGACACCATTGCTTGTGATGATTAATGGCTTCTTTTGCCACAATGTTTTCCACTCTGTCAGAGAGAAATAACCTAATTTTCTTCAATAAATTGATCATGTATACATTTGCTTTGAATTTGGAAGATTACAAAATATGCTTATGAGACAAAGGGTTAAAATTAAAATATTACTCTCAAAGTCATTGGATAAAATGTAAAATTGAATTACATTAATGATAAAACAATATGCAATCAAACCTCTGTATTAATATCACTTTTGAGACTAAAATATCAGTCTTAATACACAGGTGGGCTCATGATCAAGTTAATATACAGAGGAGACTGAAAACAAAGAATATGTGGTAGTTATGATCAGGTGGTTTTAATATTGAAGTGTGTGACAAAAATGTTGATTTTGCTGGTTCCTTGTGGAAGGGTTAGAACTGGTTAGTACACAGTCCAGGAAAACTGCTTAGGTGAACTGGAAAAAATGTTGAAAAATGGCATTAAACCAAGAGAAAAAAAAATAATTCTAAAGTGGACCAAGTGGGGTTATTACTCTACCTGGGGCACACATGATAGATTCCATGTCAACCTCCTCCTCCTCCTCTGTCATATTAACATTCTGACTTCCAACTGTAAAATAAATGAATTCATGGGTTAAAGTTGAAAAATTTACTAAAAAATGGAAATCTAAAACTTGGTGCCATGGAAACAATAAAAACTAGCAGGGTCCAGACTTGGGAAAAACTGGGGGTTCAGGAAAATTCCAGAAAAAATTGACCATGTGTAATACTCTAGCAGAAAACAAAAATAAAACAATCTCTATAAGAGATTAATACTCTGTACAGCACCACCTCATCGTATGTACTCTTAATGAAGCATGAAAAATGTTACAAACTTTTATCAGAATCTCACTTTATCAATCTGTACCTCAAGTTAATAGACGCTCTAAGAGTGAAAAACTACAAACCCTTAATATTCATAAGCCCCTTGACCCTTAAAAATCTTACCATCTTTTGCAGCTCCTGGATTAAAGTCCCTACCACACTGTCCCTTGTTATTTATACCAAATGTGTAAATACGTCCCTTACTGGTTAATGCTACAGCATGAGCCTTACCAAGGGATATCTGGGTCACTACTTGATCCTTCAAATCTGTCACATGACCTGAAAATAATGAAAAATGTCATACAGACCAAGGAAATACAATTTCATTTTGTTAAATAAATGATTTTTATGCCTGTTTTCAACAATATTTCATCCAGTTACTGGTAGGCACTTAGCTAGACTAAATGACCCTAGATTCACAAATACTTATCTTGTTCTCCTTAAAGTAAATGACAACTTCTCTACATGAATTGTTTAAAGCATTTAATCTGGGAAGATTATCCAATAATTACCCAGGAATCAGTCACTGAGATAGATACATATAGTGTGGAAGAAACTGTCACTCAAACAATGTAAAATAATTGCTTTCACGCTTACCACTGGACTGATGACAATGTGCAGTGTCCTTGCCGAACATATACACACCACCTTCTTTTGTGATAACTCCGCTACTTCCATTATTACAAGCAGCATAAATGACATGTTTTGCCTCTAATCGTATCATCTTCTTTGGTTTAACAGCCTTTGGTTGACGTCTTCCCTTAGCTGAAAATTAAATTAGACAAAACACGTTAATAATTCCAAATGAATAAAAGTATGCAATTAATTAGTCCAATAGATCACAGTTATAAAAATCAATAAAAGAAAAATTAAAGGTAATAGTACAAAACGTTTAATGTTTTTTAACAATTACATAGACTTCCAATAAAGCCTTATTAGATAAAGACCAAATCATCATTTCAATTAATTGACACACTGATGTCTTGAAATTGATAAACTGCATCACATATCCAAGATTTCTGCAAAACCATCAAAGATTTCTAAGGAAAGAGATCAAATGGATACCCTACTACCACAACAAATTACAACACCATCATTCTAATAACACCATCCAGGGCTTAACAAATCAACTCATCTGCACGTAATCTTGAGCAGAAATTGACTCAGGGTGAGTTGAAATTGCTCTTGAACCAGTTAAAATTCTTAGCTGGTTGTCCTGCAGGACAAGTAGCCTGAGAAAAATTTGTTGAGCCCAGCAATCAAGTTTATCGTAATTCTCTTTAATAAAATGATGATTCTTAAATCTTTGTTACATGTTGATGTGTCTCCATCCTCTCCCCTGCGAGGTGTCCCAACAAAAAACACACTCCCGTCTTCAGTGACCAGTAACGCATGCTGACCATCATGTCCTGTTGCTATTTGAGCAATTTTTGGAGATTTCGTAATAGGTAGCTCCGCCCACTTTCCAGAAGAAGGTCCACCTTGTTTGATACCCAAAGCAGTTGCTTTACCAGTATACAAGACCTGTAACAAATAGAAAAGTCATGAGATATGAACATTAATTGCCCCTGCTAAACAAAAGCTAGTTTTTCTCAAGAGTTGGTGATTCAACATTCAAAACAGAAAGGTTAAACAGTTTACTACCACCTTTGGAAGGAGATCACCCATAGAAACAAAACATTAGCCATAAATATTGAAAACTTGTCTGAAAATCAATGGTCTTTATAATGAGGCAGTCTTAACATCAAAGAATATCTAGCATTCATTTTAAGCTTGTCAGAACACTTCTTTCTAATTTCAATATAGTAATGTCATGAAATGAATGAAACACTGAGGCCTAATTTATTCATGGAAGCCAAAAAGACTGTTAATAAATCAATTTCTGCTAATAAATCAAAAAACCAACCTTGCCACCAGTTGTCTTGACGAGACCAAATTCTTTTCCTGATGTAATAGATGCAATATCTTCATCAAACCCTGTACCTGAAATCATACAAAACAAAACATGGGAATAAAGCAAATTATCAGACAGTAACTTTAAACAAACAAACAATGGCAACATTTTGCAATCATTCTTATAAAACCAGAAACACAGGAAATGGTCAAATCACCAATAAATATTATGTGTTGTATAAATAATCATCATTCTATGTAGAAGTATAGTTTTTTACAATAAGTCAGGTAAATACTGTAGCAAACAATGTAAAACTAAAGGATGAAAACACACAATCAATCAGGTGAATAAAAGTCATCAACGAGAGAAGAAATGTGGTCTTTATGCACAGTTGACTTTTATTAAGAGGTCTATTGGTGGTCTATTGTACCAATATGAGCCAGCTAAAGAGTGGATGTTATTCACAGATGACCTGTATTCACAGGTTGCCTCTAACCCGAGTTTGACTGTAGATGGAATTTCAGACAAATGGCAGAACAGCGCACCCTGGTATTTATGCTTATTCAAAGCACTGAATATATCTTTTTACTGACTTTATTACTAGGACACAAAGTCAATGATTTAATACTTATAAGGCTGCAGAACTAATTTTTCTACAACACTCTGGTCTCGAACCCAGGACCTTTTGATCAACGGTTCTTCACTTAAGACAGAGCTGGCTTGGGAGACAGAACACAGTTACGATCTCAATCATTACCTCTAACAATAAGAGTACTTACAAATTGTTCTTCTATCTGTATTTGTCGGGTCAGCAAGATCAACACCAAACGCATCGACACATTTTCTCGTCAGCTTAAGAGGTAATTCACTGACTATAGCCATTGGTGACTGGTACGGATCAAACATTCTGACCACAAAACTATCCTGAAATATTGTTACAAAAATCATTAACAATAATTAAATCACAGCCGAAAAATTCTTGGCTTATAATCAGTACCGCATTACTATTGCAATGCTATGAGGTGGAACACTAAACAAGTGAATGTTTTACATCAATAATTGACCGATGGTAGAAATTTGATTTTTTTCAGTTTATACTGAGTTGTTCATGAGTACAAATGTTCAAATTTTTAACAAAATCGATATTAAGAGATTCTGATTTTTACAAATTCACAAATCAGTGCTTCAATTTTGTACTAATTTCTTTCAATTTTGCAATTTTTCATGAGCAATTCTGAATCATTCACAACAATAAAACCATCACAAAAGCACATCATATGATATTTAGTATTGTAATCTTGTAAATAAAACTCACATCTTTAGCAGCTGTGATCTGTCCAACATGTTCCCCATCACAAAACATGGCACAGGGTGCTACACCATGACCTGCTGGGTGGAAAAAATGAGTTACAAGAAAGCAAATGTGAGTTGAAAAATAAACACAGACGTAAGTTGAAATCATGATAAACTAATTGCCACATTGAGCACTCTTAATGATGAAAAGAAAAATCCTTTTTTAGAATCTATCAACTTTTCACATCTCATACACCTTTATTACTAGAAATGAATTTTAACCAATTTATATCAGTTATCTTTCATTCTTATTAACACATTATCCTTTTACACGATTTATACTGGTTTCTTTACCTTTTATTTGAATGCTCACTACATGTCGATGTGCCATAAAACATCATTTAACATTCACTTTTTTACAAATCTCAAAACCAAGGCTCAAGGCTGTTAAACTAAGTCTAGGAACCAGACTTAGTACATTTTAGGACAAAACTTCATGTTAACCAATCAATGACAAGACTAAAACTCATTTTCTACAAAGAACGTAGGAACTGTAAAAAAGGTACTACAGCTTACCGTCCATTTCACAAAGGTTTTCAACTTCTAATGTATCAGTGTTGATTGTACATAACTGAGATGAATTGTCAATTCTACACAACAACAGTGTCTGAAATTAACACCACATACAACAGTATGAGATGTTCCAATATTTAAACAAAATCTATTTTATACAGCAGAAATCTGCTGATATTTAGATCAAAATCAGGGGTGTAGAAATGAAACGGAAGCCGGAAAAAATCAACCAGCTATTTGAGCATTCTTGCCAACTAATTTTTCCAAAACAACTGACACAATACAGCATCATCAGACCCCCTTCTACTTTTAGTAGCTTACTGGCTATATTTCTACACCTCTGCAAAGTAACTATATCTGTCAGAAAACAAACATCACAAGATTTTTCGGAACAACAATTTCTTTATAAAACACCATGTGCCATATCAGTTGAGTTTTATCACAATGAGACTCTTAAAGCATCATTTTGTCTTTGATCAAAACAAAATCTAATAAAAAACAGCTTAAGTCTTGCATGTTCTGATAGTGGCTAAATGTTTTTTGATCGTATTATGAGGTTGTAACATTACATTTCAACACAATTAAACTCATTAATCTGCCACACACAAACCTTACCATTATGCTAACCATATACATAGCAGTCCATTGCACTACTGGTATGTCTATTAACAAACTATTTATTAGGTGTACGTAACTTTTCATTCAACAATCACAAGAATACTGTATAAAATATTGTTACATAAAATCCACTCACCCCAGCATAAGCGAGCCATACACTAGATTTTGCTGGCAACATTTCTCTATAGCAGTATATATGACCCTAAAATTAGAACAACATCAGTCTTGTATCATTATGAATTATGTAATCATTTTCAGTAGCTAGAATACCTTTTTAAAGAATTCTTCCTTCAAGCATCTGAAACATTTATTCATAGTAAAATACTCTCAAGTAAGAATTAAAACAAGTGTTGAGAAGTGGAGGTACCAGTTAACTCATTCTACTACCAGTAAATAAAATCAGACATTAACACACATGTATAATGACCAAAGAATATGAAATTTCTCATTCATATAAATCACAATCAACCATGTATTTTCCATTATTTTGCAGTCTCTTCAAATTATCATCAGTCAAGGGAAAACCCTGTATTGCTAGACTAAATCCTTATTATAAGACTGTAACATTAATAGTTTTCTTATGACCTGTTGTTGATCTGGCATGCACAGCTTTAAATTCAATTCAAGAGATATGTAAGATTAAAAAAACATCATAAACTTTACTGAATTTTACCTTCAATGTTCCACCATACCCTGAACCTATTTTAAACAGACCATACTTGTTGTGGATATAAAGATATCGACCATCACACGTAACAGCTGATATACTTTGTGACTCCAAAGAAGAAGCTGTAATAAAAATAACGATATTGAGAGACAAATATAAGAGATATAATCAAGGATATTAACTTGATTGCTAAAGTGAGAGAAGAACTTTTTGCTCTTTTTAGAACAGCATTTTAAATTGTTTGTCATTAGAATACCACCAAAGTCTGATGGAAGTACACCTTTAAACATGGCATCATGTTCTATACACTCTTAAAATGAACGAGACAAGAGGCTTACTATGTGGTATATCTTCCAATTTAAATGAAAACAATTTTGACTGTTCTTTGACTCCATGTGTAAACCATTCAGGTAGACTGGTCTTCCCTTGTAACACAGCTTGTACACTCTTCTGTAAGGAGGTAAGAATTCCTGGAACCTGCAGAGAAAAAACAAATAGAAACAATCATCCTTTAACAACCCAATTTTCAATACCTTTGATAAAACCACAACTAAAATCAAATGCTTATTCACCTAGAAATAAGAGTAAAAAACAGAGATCAGTCTCAAATCTCAAGTATCTGACTGATGGGTCCTAAGCACAACTTAAACAAATAAATATTTGACTGGCAAAGCTTTATTATAGGAGAAACTTCAAACCAAACACTGTTATGTACACCTGAAGCAGAGTCACAGACATCCACATCAAATAAACAAACTTTACATAATTTATAATTTCTAGCTTCTAAAAGATTTGGTGTAATTGTATTATATTAAATGCTTGGAAAAAATAAGGAAAAAATGCACATACTTTGATATGTTCTGAAGCCAATGGTCCAGTACTCATTAATAAAGCTGATATAGCAGTAAGAAGCTTTCCTGTATCTCCAAGAGCTATAACAAGACTAATCAAAGATGAGCAAGCTAGAGAAGTCAGTGATAGACCTTCATGTACAAAATCTGGACCAGAATTTGTGGCAATGTCCATTAATAGCTGAAACAGACCATCTGAAAAAAGAAAGAATTGTTGGATTGGTAAGTCATAAATGTTTAATTCAACAAGAAACAGCATTAGTTTATCTGTGAAGTCATTTTCCATTTATTTGATCAATGAAAATCATTTATTTTCTACTTCCATGAAAATAGTTTCCATTACCTAAGGCTTGGAGTTTTACAAAGACAGCACAATATCACAGATGTAAAGGGGGTTTGAAACATGGCTTAGTAGCTGGTTGAAATCATAATTGCTAAAGAACCTTCACAAGACTTATATACAGCCCCTTAACCCATGCTGAGGAAGGAGTATATGAAGGATCTGAAGCCCCTACTAACATACAAAAAAGAAGCCCCTAATAAATGGATAAAATTAAACAATAACCCTCAATACGTACCAACTACATCTGTAGGTTCATGTTTCATACTCTCTGGAAGCTGACCTTGTAGTAGATTTAAAAGAGCTTTCATAGCTTTAATACATAGTTCAGGGTAGTTATCTCGTGTCTCCCTCACAAGTTCAAATACTCCACATAATCCAAGACCAACAATCTGTATAATAAAAAGGGCATGAATTAACACATCGGCTCTGGCTTACTGAGTCTCAGAAAAAAATACGAATTTGATTATTAATTTAATCATTTGTATTTAATGAAAACTTTTCGTAACTTTATTATAAGTAACTAATTAACACTAAATTCCACAAACAAAATTGACACTTGACCAGTTTTAGCTTTAAGTACTATGAGAATTATGGAAAATACACCAATTTTGAAATAATTCCACAACAAAAACCATAAATACTATAATTTATTCCTTGGACAAACCTTAGGTATCTTGACACCAGCATCCTTCACCTTCTCTTCAGTTTCTTCATCACTCTCTGAGTCTGAGAAATTTCCTGAACTTTTCTGGAACACTTTTGTTGTTTCCTTCATGCATTTTTCAAGTAATGTTTGACGGACAAGTGCATACACATTAAATGAGGATGGATTGCTAGGTATCTCTAAATTTGTAACACTTGTTTCAGGTAACTCTTCTGGGCTTGCATCTCTCTGTCAATGCACACATACATAAAAACATAAAGCAATACAGGTGAGTACAAAGTAGACAAGGACTAATCAAGGCAAATTAGAAAGCATCCTTTTAATACAGCTGCCTAAATAATTGCCTCTGAATAAGATTACAAGAAGATATGACTGACTTTAGTACTTAAGAAGTAAGTACAGAAAACAATTAATTTAATAACCAAATAAACCTCTGAAAAAAAGCTAACTTTGTCTGAAGTCATGGATTATTTCCCTCCACTTTTGTGGCTTTTGTGTACAAGTTTGTAATGTAATATAGAGAGTATTGGTTCATTTCAGAGAGCAATCCGACAAGTCATCATTATCATACCTTTGACTTTTTATCTTTTCCTTTATGTTTGACTTTCTTCTGTTTCTTTTCTGGCTTTTTCCTGTAAATATTCATGCTTAGGAAATTAAAATTGGTACTTACATAAACATAGAATAAACTAAAACACTGACTTACTGAGTGAAATTTTACCACAGAAGTTTTAGAACAGTTACGAAATTATGGTGGACATCGCAAATTCTTATGCCACAAATGTGCACACAACTGGTTCAGTACTGAGATTTAAGGTTTAATTCTATGTGTTATGGTCTGATATGGTCAAAAGATGTATAAATGAGTGGTAAATGTGATTTTGACCAATTTCATCATGGTCAACTAATGACCCCACCAATGTTTTATCTCAACATACCAGTCCCATACAGTACAGTCATTTTTAACTTATGTTGATTTTGTTAACAACTTTAACCGGTGTTCTTACGATCATTAGTGTTCCCTGAATATGCAACTAAAATTCCATTCATTTAAACTTCCCTGCATCAAGCTGACTCATTTACACATTCAATTTTCACAAAAAGCACCTACTTCGTAGCAGTAGCATGAATTACACAATATAAAACAGACTATATAATGTTATGTATATACAATTGATGCCAAAAGTCTAAAAATAATATCGTCATACTTTTGCAATGGATTTTCTTCGATCACTTGAAACAGCTCGTGAAACTTCTTTCCCAATTTATTCCCCTTCAAGAACAAGTCAAGTTCGCTTCTAGTTGAGGGTAATACAGAAGCCGACGCCATAATGTTTGTGCTATATTACTCTCATCTGTACTACAGAAATCGCTCTGTATATATATCACTTGTGCAACAGTACAACAGTTAATAAAATGACATTAATTGAATCAAATCTAACTTTCGATTTGTAAGAAATGACATTTTGAGTCACGAATGCTGGGATAGAGTGGTTAAATATCCGTACTTTCCGTCCTCGTAAAATGAACGGGAAGCAATTAACCGCAGTAAGTCTAACAAGTCGTATTTGTACAAAGCAAAAGGCGGAGGCAGAGCCAATATTACTCCGCCTCCATTGATTTAATTGATGGAAAATTGTTGATTGTTAGAAAAATGAAGTGGTATTGAATATAGTACGTTAAATATAAAAAAGATGTATAAATCAAGGACAACATTTAACATTCTGTATTAAAAGCACTGCAATAGAAATGCATTATATTAAATGTACACAGCGAGGGTAGGTATACCCTTCTATGATGTACAAAGGGAGGGGAGGTACCCTTCCATGATATAATACATGTACACCACGGGGGAGGGGGGAGGTACACTACTATGATATTATACATGTACAAGGCAAGGGTAGGTGCCTTACAGTGATTATTCTACTGAGATAGTTGCTAAATGGCGTTTCACAGTGCTAACATATATTATTATTTGTTCTTTCCCCTCTTCTTTGCAGAATGCTCTGTTCCCCCAATTCCACCTTCAAGTATACCAGCAATTGACCAATCCAATGATAAAACTTGAGTCGTTACTACGCTGCATGGTTGGTGGGATGGTCATTGTTGCTTGTGTGGTCACTGTCATCGCAGTAAAATGAAGCCAGAAAAGGTAAACTTTCATTTTTGAAAAAAAATTGATCGGATTTGTTGTCCTCAGTCGAAACTTTTTAATCACTTTTAAATAAAGACCACTTGATTGTTCAATGCATGGTTAAAAGTTTTCTGGGATTTTCCGGAGCCTCCAGTTTTTCCAGGTCCAGACCCTACTGGTTTTTATTGATTCTGCAGCACCGAGATTAATATTTCCGTTTTTTTTTTTAATTTTCAACTTTCACCCATGACAATGTAATTTCTGAATACTGGACCCTCCACAACACTGTAACTTTCGAATATTGGACCAGATATTCTTTCCAATCCCCCCCCTCAAATTCCATTCAGTCCGACTTTTAAATACCTGAACTTTTAAATTCCAAATTTGGACTACTATATGATTAACTTTCAATTAATTAACCAGTAAGGCCACAACCGTGGCCCAGGGGTTAGTGCGATGGACTTGTAATCCGGAGATCTGGGTTCAAATCCTGGTCATGACTGGTCATACCCGTCTATGAAAATTTCACAAAAAAGCCAAGTTTTTGTTCATTCACAGTTGCTTTATTTAATGTCTTAAAACTGATAGTAGACATATGGCAATAACAATATAATATACTCCATAATACACACATCATTATACTAAGTTATACCAGTCAGATTTTGTTTCAAAGTTAAATTATTCTTTGAACCAATTTTGGACACATGGAACATAATTTGAATGGTAATTCAAATCTTATTAAAATTTCCTTTTTTCTCAAAAGGAAAGGGGTCGTATTTAGGGAATATTTGGTGTATTTTTATAAAACATCTTAGAGATTTTACTGTGATAGCACCTTTTCTGTAACATATATCATATCAAACTAATGCCCAGAAAAATTTGACTCATTTAATCATAAATTGTGTGAAGCGCATTTGGTTGCAAAATCATTCAGTGGACCCACTCTAATCCAGACAGCTTTGGATCAGGGAAATAGTCCAGATTAGAAAGATTTCCAGACTACATTTAAATGTATGAAGCTTTTCGATAAAAGATATTCAATGAAAATTTGGTCCCAATTAACTTGTCCAGATTAAAATGTTTCCAGACTAAAGAGGCCCATGTTAGAGAGGTCCGTGGAAGAGAGGTTCCACCATAAACAACTACATGTACAGTATTTAAAAATTCATCACAAGATACAGAACGTATGATATAAAGATAAGTGACATGTTTTCACAATGGTATGTAGAGACTTATTTGAAAGGATCATTTTCCCTACTTTAACTTCTGCAAAAAATATTTATTCATCTGAATTTTATTTTTGCAAATACATGCATACATTCATGTACTCGCAAATTCAAATATTACTCTTTCAATAAAAAATTTCTTGAATCATAGGTTTTACACACTATCTATATTTTTTACCATTTTGATGTGAATAAAACAGTTTTACTTTCAGAATATCATGCCATGAACTTTTTGGACAAATTTTCGAAACAAAAATTGCATAAATTATTTATGTAGTTTTACAGTAATAAAGATAAAACATGAAAAAACAGTGTTTAAAGTTACATAGAAGTATTTCTCAGAATTGTTAAATTTGTAATACTGACATTGCAAAATCATCCATGATGATCTTACTACACACATGAGAAAACTGTTTTGTCAGATTTAAAAAAATTCTTTGTTGTTTTTTTTTAGGTGGGTGGGGGGAGGTAATATGTTGCACTGAGTTTCAGAAAATGAGAAACATTTTCAGAGAATATAAGTATATAAGGGTAATAATTATTCATACAAGAAATAACCTACATGCAAATCTTATCAGCTAACACTAGAAACAAAGAAAAAAGAAAATACATTTGAAATATCAAACAAAATTCTATGTTTAAATTTGGCCAAGCCATGATTTGAATATATTTTTCTCTGAAGTACGAGCATCTATCACAGATTGAGGATCTAATGGGTTTGCTGCACGTAAATCAAGATGATGAGCCCCTTGTTCGATAAGGATTGGAATAATACTTTGTGTCGGGCTTTGCAAGACACCACCAGACATCCAAGGATCGAGAGCACCATTACTGTAAACAAATACAAGAAATATGGTAATTACTATGAAAAGGCATCTCAGATTTTCATGACAATATTAACCATACATTCCTGACTCCTCCAGTATACTAATATCAGGGTTTTCACTCAACATCAAAAGTTGTGGGTCAAAAATTACCCTTGACTGAAGGTAATTTGAAGAGTCAACAAAATTTCCTTCTAATTTTATTGTAAATTTGACCCTTTGGTATAAATTATCAAGTGTCAAAAGCTTTATATTACTAATTTAAAGAGTGAAAATGCTGTTTTAAGGGTCAAATTAAAGCCCTGTTATATAATTATGTGCCTCTACTTCCTTCTATTGTCTCAATTATTCTTAAAAATCTGATGAATAATAATATAGAAATAAAAAATAAAATACTGGCATATTAATTTGTAATACCCTAAACAAACGTTGCTGATAATGAATTACCTGAATATAATATTACTGGCATACTGCAGACTTTTGCCCCAATATTCCGTAATTATCCAATTTTGTCGAGGCACAGTTTTCCATTTTTTGTAACATGCTTCACTGAAGGCAGTGAAGTTCCACGGAGAAGGTTCAAAAATGTCTTGTACACCGTCAGAACATATTGGCATCACCATCTCCGTGCAACTCTGTCAGATATACCAAGGAGAAATATTAAATGTACTGTCAAACCTGTGTTTGTGGCCACCTCTGAATAAAGGCCACCCTGCGAATATAGGCCATTTTTGAAAAACCATCATTGATTATATAGAACAAATTGACATACAAATAAAGGCTCCCCTGTGAATAAAGGCCACTTTTTGTCATTCCCAAGGGTGGCCTTTGTTAACAGGTTTGACTGTAGTTTGTTTCATTTTGGATTTCAGATAATTTATCAGCAACATTCCAGTAACTTACAGCAAACAGTTCACCTATCTGGTGTTCCTGGAATTTTTAAAAACTCAACCTGTTTCTGTCACATTTGACAGCAATAGCCTACTTTGTTAGGAAATGTGAGAATCAGATGACAAATGACTTACTTTGAGAAATTATTATGTTACCTCTAAATATATAATGCCTACAGATGCACACACTACCAAAGATATTTTCGCTTGATATTTTGAATCATTGTTTTTTAGACTAGCTTCCTTTGGCATTCAGCCATCAAAGACCACAAGTTATTCAATTAAGTAATATCTAATCTGTAACGACACAATCACAGCCTTTCAACACTAAAGCATGCAAAAGCTTACATTTGTTTCACACTGTAATTTTGCAATAAACTCATTTTCTCACTTGATAATCCCAGCCGAGGTCACCAAGGTCACTTGTGGCTTGTTGGGTTATATTTAAACATTGTGCTTGTCCAGTGTAGTTGAAATAGACCTTAACTGCTTCAGCTAAATTTGACAATAACAGTTTCCCTTCCAGTGGCAGAGAAAGCTTTGTGCATACTGCCTGAAAACAGAAGTAAGGAGTAGCCAATAATATGTCATCTGCTGTACCCAAAGAATGGGGGCATTGTATTTTAATGATATGCCCAGAAATTGGTAGAATAATTTTTGGATATGATTTTAGGATTATAACAGCTTTTTAGCAATTTTTTTAAACAAAATAACAGGGAACAGGGAGGGGGCATTTATTATGAAACAAAAATTTCAGCATTCACAATAATATGAATAATCTGTGATTGGCGAGATTTGAGTATGGGCAGGGCTTTCATTGGACCCTTAATACAGCATTTTGACTCTTGAAATCAGTAAAATAAGTTATGACTCTTGAGAATTTGTACCAAAGGATCAAATTTACAATAAAATTAGAAGGAACTTTTGTTGACTCTTAAAATTATCAAGGGTAATTTTTGACCCTCAACTTCTGAGTGGAAACCTGATGGGTTATAATATTGTACCTTAGTGTTTTCTTACCTTCACAGGCCAACCAGGAAGAGGCTCCAGAAAGTTTGCAGGGTAAGGGTAGTTCACCATAGAAAGGTCAGTCCAAGCATTAGTAAGCCAAGCCTTGAAGTCATCAATGTCACCATGACCCAATGCAGCACACAGTTGAAAAGCAGAGCTTATAAAATCTCTACCTTCACCTGGAGAGAAGTAAGAAAAAAGGGAGATAATTCAAATCTTGTTCAAGACTCTTCACCTCATTCATAAGTTTTTGTATGGTGCATTATATTAAAACGAAACCACCAAAAGGTGGCTGATATTCAAAGGTAACTTCTGTTCACAGGGGCTGTTAATTCACATTTGACTGTACTATGAAATTCATGGAGAAAATGTAATTTCTTACAGATAGTATAAGACTAAGTCAGAAAAAGAATAGTCGTATTGATGGTCACCTGACCAATTTTTTTCTAGTCTCACCAGAATTCAGACTTACCAGTTTCTGCTATGGTATCAATAACTTGCCAAGATTTTCTTATATTATCGGCGCACTCTGGAATGTCCTGTGAGAAAGCTGAATTAATGACTTTATTGAAGTTTTCACAAGGCGTCAAACCAGTAAATTGCCAGATTGGTGCTGAAGCGGCCAATGCCCTACAAGGTTACACACCAAAATATATAAATTTAGTATTTCTATACTTATTTATTAAAACACTGGTTACTTTAAACACTCCTGGGTCACTTATGGTACCTTATGAGATGTGGTCACACCCTTTGTAGGATTTTATCTCATAACATCTTATGGTTAAGAATGCATTTGTTATTTGTAAGGTATATCATTATGTGAATATTTCTGTTTACATTAAAATGAATCAGGGGCAGATAATTCAGAATTATCTGTAATGCAGCAGCAGCCTAAGTTGTAGTATAACTCAGATTTGTCATGTGATCAATTAAAGTCAGTAGACTGATACAAACGTCTCGTCTCTTGACCAAATGATGTATTGGTGAGTCAAAATTTTATTTTTTGTAACTGTCATGTAATGACATTTCGAATAACCATGTTTGATCAGTCAAAAAACTCTTTTCATCCAATACTTAAGTGATGAAACATACAGCAATTACCAATAATTATTAACAATATTATTTCATAATTTCAGAAAACAAGCTAAATGTATATTTATTTTGAAATGATAAAAAAACACCTACCCAACAACAACGTTTGGATATTTTATTCTAAGCCAGGCTGCCAACATGCCACCATAGGAGCCTCCAAATGCAATGACACTGCTATTCTGTGCTCCAGGTATTGTCTGTTTTAAATATTTTATGAGAACTGAAAAGTCGGCCAATGCTTGTTCTGATGTCAAGAAGTTCATGTCTTTATGAGACTGAAATAAAAAAAATATACATATAATTACATATTATACAGAGTTAGTATATCAACATTACACTGAAAGTTTTTAAATCCAAAAACTTGTATGTTCTAAACAAGTTGGTCTTGAAAAAATGTTTAGCACATAGCCGAATTGTTATATATATCATATAATTTACATACTTTATGCCATAGTATGAAAACAATCACAGATCCAAAAACCTCAGATGTCAGAAGATACTTAGAATAGATGTTTCAATGTACATATACTGCAATTAAAATTTTCTTGAATGGTGACAATAATATAAAAATTCAGAAATTAAAAGGTGATAAAACATCAGTACCTGTTCCCAACAGTCAAAAACAGAATTTCTCAAAAATGTCTGTTTTTTCTGTTATACAATTTCTAGTCTTAATATTTTTGTCACTTGTTCCTCCCAGTAAATATAAAATCCTAACTGACCAATACTAGGTACATTACAGTTTAAAAACCTCTCATATTTCATTGGAAAAAAACAAAACTGGATTTAAGATTTAATGATATAGTAAGACACTTATATCATAGAGACAATGTTATTTGTACCTTGTAAGTGTCAGGGCCATATGGAATAGAGGCACCATAATATCTGTGCTCAGCAAACACTAACATAGCTTTAAATTCACCAGCAATCTCCCACATAAATCCCTGAAAAAAAACACCAGAAAACCAAAAACATAAAAATTATCAGATACTAGAACAATATTCAGAGTTTGCAATTATTTATTCACAAAGACCTGGCTTGTATGTAACTGCTAAGTACATTTCTTATGTATCAATATTGCTTATTTTTAATGATGAAATATTTACAAGTAAACTAAAAAGGACTTCCAGGTTAAAGGGGAATTTTATTCTTCATTACTTACAAATGGTTTACTTTAAGTGTTTGAGTGAAAATGCAGCTTTCATGACTTGATCCAATGACTAACACACAACACATTTTTTTAAAATCTGATGATTCTTGGAAGAACCCAAATATGTGAGTTAGTTCTTATGTTTGACACTACTTACAATCAATAAACACTAAACAGAGTAATCAAAGTAAATGATGGAATGAATATATTAAAAATCTACCAGGAAATCAATGTGTGTTCTATGATTTTCTTCCAGTTTCTATAAAATACAAGGTGGACATCCATAAATTCTGCTCAATATAAAACATCACAGCTAAATAAAACATTTGTACAATAATATATCAAAAGTAAGGAACGTAAACAAACTGTGTTGTTGCAGAACCAAGTGATGTCTCCTTCATTTCCTGTGTAGAAGAATATTGGACCGCCATTACCATTCCAGTACTGATCTGCAATCAGGTAACGTTGTTTGTATTTGTCTGCATTGTTAAATCCAAAATGGTCGACCTATGAGATAGTATCAAACAATGATAATATTGAAAATATTGTTTGATATATAATACAATACCTCTAGTAAAATAACCATCTAGTTTGTCTATTATGAGGGTTTAATTAATACGAGAAAGGGGTCATCCTCCATCTGTTTAAATAATATCTTGCCATTAACAGTCTAACAAGTTGAGTTTTCTGATAAATGTTTAATATATTCAAAGTGAAGATTTTGATCAAATATTGAATTGACAACTTATATCTATTCATTGAGATTAATGTTAATGAACAGATAAATAACGTTAACATCAGTAAACAAGACAACAATTAATAAAACTGATTAATTTAAAGAATGAAACTTAATTATAGGAAGTAAGGTTATGGTGTTACAAAAACGAATTAAAACTGGATAAAACTTACTGGTTGAATAAAATACTCTGTCCTATAAGTGTAGTTACTATTAGTCACAATGTTGTGTTTATTTTTCAACAATGTCGGTATCTTACACAGAGAGAACTGCATAAAATAAAAAAATACCAATGTAAACAATAGCAGTCGCTCCATTCTTGTCACATGATACTCACGTGATAACACTGGTCTAAACCCAAGCGTCCGTGTAACATTGATTTAGGCTGGTTATCGAAAAAATAAATAATTATCGTTCAAAGGTAAAAAGAATTTTGAAAACGTAATACAGTCACGGACACGTTTACTTCCGGTTAAAATTGGGGAACAGTATGAACACAGTGCTGTCTAGATTAAATACTATTTTCGCCTTCACGCTTAGCGTGATGGCGGGATTAACATTCCTTTGCTTCTTATCAACATTTTTCAATGATCACAAGGCGCTTGTTGCCATAAATACTGGAAAAGTCATCGTGTAAGTATTTGTGTAGCTGACCGGCATATGGTGTTTTTTGAAGTATTCACTGACATTGCAATGTTCAATTCATTATTCAGTTGATTGTTTCATATTGATACATGTTCAATATATATATTATATATATATATGAATTTGACTTAATTAAATGCCTTGCATTACCCTCTTATTAAGCTAAATCAAATGCGTTCTTTTAAATTGACAGTCTAAATTTCCATCATGTAACGATGAGCAACTGCTGCAACATAATGAACATAGCAAGAACTACAGCAGTCCTGCTCCTGACTGTTCTTTATAACATCCAAATGTTGCATTTCCATGGAATGACATCTGTCTGTTTTACTTGTGAGAATAGTTATATCTTAAAACAGAAGCTTACAATTAAGAACCTGATATTTTATCATGGACTTATATCTTAGAGTCTTGTTTAATTTCTGGACCCAGTTTTTAGATATTTGGTCGATAGAGATTCAGTATAATTCTATGATTAATAACTATGATTATTAGGATTTAAAGTAGCATAATTATTACTATTTTAATAAACTGAAATTTTGTTTCAGGAAAAATGTACCAGACTACAGTGCCTCACGAGAGAAGAATGATCTTGGATTTATTGTTTTTGATCTTCAGTCTGATATCCTCATCAATGTTAAACAGGAAATAGTCCCAAATGTCAAATTCTAACAAATCTATATAGCAGCCATGAATTTAGTCCATTCCCAATTGGTTCTATAAACAGGAAGTGTTTATTATATATACAGGGCTTTCATTTGACCGTTAAAGCAGTGTTTTGACTTTTGAATCAGTAAAATTATTCTTTTGGCACTTGAGAATTTGTACCAAAAGGTCAAATTTACAACAAATTGAGACAGAAATTTTGTTGACTCTTCAAATGGTCATCATTGACTTGTAGTGAAAACCTTGTATGTATTCTTCTTAACAATTTATTTGTTTACTTTAAAACATAATACTTTTTTTGTTTCATAAACCATTTTCTAGACAGGTTTTATTATCCTTAACAGCATTGTACATTTGTCAAGCATATTCAACTGGAATGTAAAACAGTTATTTTTATACCTGACTGCAGAGTATGAAACTAAGGATCATGTAAGTTTATATGTGATATTTCCTATATACTTTGATTTATTGTCTAAAGCTAGTTGAATGGTACTTCATATTAATTGTTAAAATGTTCTCATTTTTCAGTTTGCTTGATAACTGCCTTAATAATCTTGTTATTGTCTTCTGACTTCAGCCCAGTTTCTATTTTTTTCTTGTAAATTCAACCTGTACATTGGTATCTGAAGAACAAAGCATTTTTAATATTTTGTAGAATGCTATTAAATTGTAATGCCCTGCTTGTTAAGAGTTGATATATTTTAAATGAGTCATTTGATGTGATCATAAATCAGACTCGGTTGTTCAATTTATTTTGCTCACACTCTTTAAACACTATGTAGCTGTTTTTGTTTGTTTGCAGAAATTGAATCAGGTTGTTGTGTGGGATAAAATCATCAAGCGTGGAGAGAACCCGATAATGGATTACGCAAAAGCTAACACTAAATACTACTTCTGGGATTATGGAAATGGTTTGAGGTAAAAACCCTTGCGCAGTATTTAGCCAAACTGCTAAAATGAAAGTTGCATTCATCTAAAACAGTATAATCATAACCCCTAACTCTTGTAACTGAAAACCATTTTAAATAAGCTGTTTTTTAATCCATGATTAATTTGAAATTTTGAATCTGTTGAGTCCTTGATTTTATTTATTTCAGAGCTAACAAGAATATTACTCTGACATTATCATGGAATGTGATACCAAATGCCGGCACTCTGCCAAAGGTCATGGGTGAGGGTCATCACAGATTCCAGTTTCCCGATGAGTACAGTCCAAATAGATTCCAGTGATCATTGCTCAAACAGCATCTAGGATTTTTAAATTAATTTAATCAAAACATTTGGTGGAGGAAACTCAACTGACCCAACTGTTTTTAATCATAAACAGGTACAACTATTCTCTGAATTATTTCTTATTCCTATGAAACGTTACAATGATTTTTGTCTTATTTTCATTTAAATGTCAAACATGAATTATTGTTGGAATACATTAAAAACAACTGCATATTTTGTTGGTACACTTCCTTTATACAAGGAAATAAGCAAACGTTTGATGATCATGATTGAACTCGGAGGACTGATTCGAAACTAACGTTTTAATATCTGTCTGAAAAGCTGATAAGTCCCTCTCTGGAGACATAATCTCATGATTGATTATATTTGAAGCTAACATTGACTCTAAATAGTGGTTGTTTGCATTGAAATTATTTATTGGAGAAAAGGACATAAAAGTTTTGTTTATATTCTTTATGTTGTTTGTTGCCATATCGACGAGACAGCACTTTGAAAGTTCAGCAGTTGTACATTTTTTGTATGTTTGTTGTTTTTAAATACCTAATTTGAACAGTTGGATTTAAAACCTTTCTCATGTCATATTCATAAAATGTAAACCTAAAGGCTTCTAAGCTGGGTTTAATACTCAATAGTGCTGCTTCATTATTGGCTTCTTTTGAACTGAACACAGAATCGACCAATCAGCTGTCTGAGTTTTGTTGGTCTAATTTTTGAATTTGAATATGTTACTTTAGACCCTGGTAGTTCAGTCAACAGCAATTTTTTCCCATTTAATTGATAAAGCTAAGAAGTTGATCATAACTTGCTTAGAGAAAGTCATTTCTTGTTAAAACCACAGATATGATTCTTATTAATTGATTATATATTTAATGATTAGCTTGTTTCATGTTCTGGTAGGATTTTTGATGATGAATGATGTACATGTTTAGATGTGACATAATGAAGTGCCTGATTATGATCATTAAGTATCTGCTTGTTGTAAGGCTTCCAGTCATAGAACTAACTTTTCCAAGTGTCAATTTAGAGATTGGTTTTCCATATTTATTTACAACAAAGTTTCTTTATTGATGAGACCATTTTATTTTCCAAGGTCACTTAACATTAGCATGGAAGTTTTCTGGAATTTTCTGGAACCTCCTTTTTTTCCCAGGTCCGGACCCTATTGGTCTTGTTTCCATGGGACCAAGGTTAAGATTTCTGTTTTTTTTAATACATTAGAGAAATACAGGTCATTAATTTTGTAAGTAATATGTAGAATTCTAAGGTTTGTGTTCAATGTTAACTATTCTCATTTTGAATGTACTATATGTACCGGATGTCTTTTTAAGAAATGAAAATCATACTTAAAGGTTACGGGCTGTAATTAAGCCACTCGAGATAAGTTCAAAAAAAAGTTCTGCAGCTTTAAATCTTTATTTCTGTATCCAGAATTAAGTTTTACCATTGATTTGTGTTCCAAATTGTAGGTATAAGTGGTGTGTATTTGTAAAAATTTGAGTGAAAGAAGTAAATAGTTTGGTTGTTGAATTAAATATAAAATATGTAATGATCATTTTGCCATAGAATTTTGTACTAGTGTGTTACAGATGTGCCTGTATATTTGTTGTTGTTGATAGTTTATTACTGAAAAAAGTGACTGTAGATAGTAGTGTAGATTTATTGTCTTGTATTTGAAAACATTTTTTCTGGATAAAATACATCCTTATCAGTGCTATGTTCACATTTTTGCAACATTTCTAGTCATTTTGTCTGACTACGGTTTCACATGGTTTCTCAAGTTCTGAATTGGAAGTCTAATACTTCATTTTGAATGAAAATATATTTTTATTTATACATAGTGATTGAAATTGAGAAGAAGTTGAATGTATGAATATTTTTGTTGGTCTATGTGTTTGTGTGTGGTTACACATTGTGTTGTGTGTGGTGATTAACATAAAACATGATGTATTGCGATTGATGCTTCTAATTTATGAATGTATGTGTAACACAGCTTGTAAGAATTATACACTACTGGCTTATCAAGCAATGTAAAAAGTACTGACATGTTTACACATTTTCATTTATGTACATTAATATATGTTACATCTTGATGCTCATGAACATGTTTTAATCTTTTGTTGTTATTGATAAATAATCAAGGTAACTTACTAATAGTTGTGTATGGTATGAAGTCTATATGTTTGAAGTTTGTTAGTTATATTCAATTGTTAAACAAGTTTTTAAACACTCTTCTGACGGTTTTCAGTGCTAAAAAGTTCTAAAACCTCTTATTAGTAACTGTGTTCTGGACCATGTGACCTCATTGTGTTTTTCTCCATGGACTTTTGGAATATTTCATTTGCATGGTCCATCTGACATTTTGAGTGAAACTTTTTTATTATTTTTTTTTAGATTTAGGGAGTCACATGTCCAGAGTTGTTTTCTTTCTTAGTCTATATTTAAGTCATCATAATAGTGGTTGTAGAAAAAAGCAACATCTGGTATTTCAGTCTATGAAATGTGGTGTTTATTCACAAAAGTGCTTGTATACCGTGTAAGATATTCAGAAAAACGGGTTAATTATGCTGCAGATTATGGTGTAATGTTGCAGGAACCGAACTTTTTTACTTAACAAATTTCTGAAGTATTGATTTGTGTAACATTGATGAACACTGATGTGAATGTTTTGAAAATAATGATACCTTGATGTACGTCTGGTGTTAAGTCCATGTGAAATGAATAAAAATGGAAGTAAATTTTTCATTTTCTTTGGTAAATGTTGTAATAATGTCTGCTTAACATCTCTCTTTGTACAATACCTCATGTATATTGTATTATGGTTCATATGTATATACAGAGTGAATTGTTTATAGTAACCTCATACAATTTGATACATGTGTCACAAGTCTCTATTTATATGCTGATAAAATGATCTGTACTAAATATGGAAAAAATGTCTTTTTTTGTTCATTGTGTTCCTCTGTTCTACTCATCTGGAGAGCTCAACTTTGGTCGCCTTTCAAACATTGAAGTTCCTCCATCAAAAAGCGTGACAGTCTAAATTTGAAGCAAAACCAGATATGGTTAGACAGGTTTCAAGATTTTTTATGAGAATCAATGTTTATCATCATCAAAAAATGGGACACAGTCTAAATTGGAACCAAAATCAAATATGGTTTGACTGTTTTAAAATTTTTAATGAAACACTTTATATTTATTATCTTTATTTTTTCATCATATTTTTTCATGAAAATAAAGTCATTATTACATCAAAATGCATATTTAGAAATAATATAAAAAAAACAATTCAGATCTCCAATACATAAAAAAACATCCACAATATGTAGTGACACTTTCTTGCACATAATAGAGTGTAATAAAATGAACAGATCTTATTTCTAACAACAATATACAGCATAAGTTCTGTTTAACAGAACAATTAAAATTCAATATTCACAACAACACACACACAAAGACATGACATGAAAAGAATAGTACAGAAATTATCCTAAGTTTAATTTCATTCTACACTATGTATATACTTTATGTTCCATTATAACATTAAAATCAATTGTTTAACAAATTTGCAGACCTTCCTTGAATCTGTTTGCGAAAAACTATCTTTAATAAAGATAAAGTACATTATTATATATTAAATACATCACACTGGATACTAAATGATCTTGCAATAAATTTCAAAATGAAGTTTCTCCAGGGTACAATTTTTCTACACCCACTGGTACAATGAGCATGTTATTATCTTATTGCAATGATGGTATGATAATTCTGAACATAAATATAAGAACTACACAATCATGAAAAGAACACATTTTTCATTTGTGGGTCAAAGAAAATTTTATACAATAGTCGATCGCTCGACAAATATGAAACACATGAATCGTACAAATATGGAAAACAGAAAAATGGAATGTATTAGAAAATAGAAATATGTGAAGATTAAAATCATTAAAATATATTTAATCACCTTATCAATTGAATCATTACATAAAATTTGGAAACACAAAATTATAGTACACTAAAATATCTTCATTTTTTCCACTTATTTAATTTCATGTACAACTCATATCCCTAAAAATAATGTGTGCTTAAGTATGTCATAAATTTGTATCAATTTTGTTTTTATACTAAAAAACATGAGGCAAAAATACTTCAAAAGCATACTCATAAAACTGAGAGCTCTAACCATCATTTAAACTGTATTTAATGAGAAAGTTTTGTTTTTAATTATCGTTAGAGTTGCATAAACTTAATATCTCATAAATACTCGTTTTCTTTGCATCTCAAATTTTCAGAGAAATGTCATAATTTGTAACAAAATATTCTCTGTAGATGAAATTCTTGAAAGAAACTGATATTTTCAGAATGTAATATGACTATTTTATAGATAGTATAAATAAAATTGTAACCCAGATGCAGAAGTGATCCAAAGATGTCTAAATTCTGAACCTAGATATTCAAAATATATATTAACATAATGATCAACATAATACTGTAGTGAAAAAATAATACAATCTAACATGCAGAAAAAGGGTTGTGTAATAATGAACCAGACAATATCGGTTACCACAAACAAACATGATCTCATGAAAAACGTCAGGAACATAAATAAACGTTACACATAACATAAACAACACTACAGAAGAGCACCAGATACATTATTAAAATTTCAAGCTTTTAGAAAAAATGGCTTGTTAAATTTTGTTCTGACAAATATATGATAAATAAATGACACTGATTGATATATTCATCACACTCTATCCTTATGAAATGTCATCAATATTAAATCTTTTTTCATTTTTGAGTTGAAGATGAATTTAGGATTTGTTTCTAAAAATTAGTAAACAGTTGTCAAGGTTTTTATGACATGGAATTTTTTTGAGAATTGAATTTAGATAATTAACAACATAATCACTGATAGAAAAACCAATTAATTTTAAAAGAAATATACTCGTAGTTAGAAGTGTTCATTTTTCACAAATAAAAACTACAGTCTTGCAGTCTGGCGACAAACTTCAGTCATAAAGTATACATACAACATATCAATTATTTGATTTTTTGTACAAATTAAATAATATTATTTACAATTTTTCACATTAAAAATATTGCATAAAAATTAATAGTTCACATTAGTGCAAAAATAGACTAACTACCTCTGAAAACAGGTACTTAGCACATTTTTGCATTAATATGGGAACAATAATTGCTTCAGAATTAGCACGTTGTGGATTTTATCATGCTTGAAACTGGAGACAGACGCTTCTTGTCTATATAAAGCAGAGAATGCTTTTCATCAATAAAGCATACAGAAAAATATGGTTCTGTACAAGTATTATGACAGCTTGCAAAATAAGAGGAATTCTGGAGAATAGTGTAACTATTTTATAATTAAAAGCATCCATTAGGTAAATATAACAAGATGACAAGTTTAACTGAACAATTTAAGTTCTCCAATGAATGAGAATAATCGTATGCAAGACTATGAACAAATATGTATTCTAGTACAAATGAACTTGCATCACATTTAGACATGAAAATAGCAGTTATGCTCATTGATTTTTAACTATCTAATTTTTTAAAATCTTGAAAAATGATTTTAATTTTACTCAGCATTTTAAATTGTTATTTATTAAAAATAACAATCTTCCATAAAATTTCAAAAATTTAATTGTTGGAAAAAAAATCATTTAAAATATATCCTGTGATTAAAAACTGCTTAGTTTTACAGTCTGACCTCTGTATGATTTGATTAATTTTCAATCATTCATTGTTCTAGCAATAAGTATGCCTAACTAAATGTAAAAATAAAATCATGATATGAATGAAAAGATATTTTCAATTGTTTTGATAAAAAAATTTCTATGAAAAAATATATATCAAACATGTTCCGTATGACTCATAGGAAAAATAATTCCATACATGCTTTGGAACACTTGCATAATTGAGTATTAAAATATCTAAACGTATGAAACATCTATCACACATATTCTTCTCTATCAGTTGTCTTTGCATCGACCTCCACAAAATCAACACTATCAGCGTCTGGCAGTAGAGCTATGTCTGTAAACACCCCAACTAGTTTTTCAAACTTGGGCCCCCAGTTAAGTAAATCGTCCCAATCGAACGCATTGTTGGGTATTTTTGATTGTCCTTGCTGTTCATCAGCTGACCGTTCAGTGCTAGAGAATGAATTCCCACCAGAATCAAGTCCGTCTGCTTTAAAGTTTTTGTTATGGTAAGCACCATCTTCATTTTCATTATCAACTTCTGTCAAGTTTGAAAATATTCTACTATTTGGATCGAAGTCATTTCTTGGCTTGTCGTTTTCATATTCAAACTCCGAACACGTAAATGAATCGTTTGCACTATCATCGGAACTAGATTCTGGTGGTTCTAATAATACACTTGTGTCTTGATAATGCTCAAAAGGTTTTTTCATTTTTCTAGTGTTATTCTCACTAGATGTGGAAAATGCTTCCATGAGACTAGCAGGACTTTCACGAGGTCGTGCATTAAGTCTGTCTACTTCTTCAAGTGTCAAAAATTTACTATTTTCATAATTGTGATTCACAGGTTTCTTTGAACCAGGCGTCTGCCCGTTTGGCAGCATTTGCCTCTTTGGCTTACTGGGTGTTGAGCACGAGTGCTTACTTCTCTGACTGGCAAGACTACGGTCTGACGTGGCTCTACTGCTTCCGCCATTCAATTCAGTGACTGGCATATTGTGGCCATGCATATTAACATGAGTAAGAGGACTCTGTCGAACATTTGGACTCTGCCTCGATAACTGATTTATCGGACTATTTCTTATATTATTGGGACTACTTCTGGCAAGATCGTTCATATATGGAACACTTGTTAATAAATTAGGACTGTCTCTCACAGCGTGTGAATGCTGGCTACCATGGTTACTCTGGTAATGTCTTGAAGAATGCTTGGAATTACGGGAATGATCCGAATGTGCTTTATTCTTGCGCCGGTTTCTCCCGCCATCGGGAAAATGTCTATAATAATCCACTACATCTATATCCGATGGAGCTATACTACTGGCATTTTCTAAATCATAATGTTCAGCCATTTCACCATTCAAGTCACGTAAATGCGTCACATCACTGGCATTGTCAATAATCACAGTACCATCTTCCATCTCCAATGGCATCGGTGACCTTGCGATGTCTGATTTTATTATATCAGGTTTTACTAAATGACCATTTTGACGATTGTAATTACTCTCAGCTAACTCTTGAGCGATGTGATTTCGTATAATTATTTTATCAATATTATGAGTATTTTGAAGATTATCCCCGTATCCAGAATCTTGATTACTGTGTCCGCTGCTGTTGGCGCTATTTGTGAAAACTGCTCCATTCTGTTTCTTCTGCTTACTTTTCATACATAACGCCTGACGCTGTCGTAGAACTATGAATACAACTACAATCACGATAAGAAGAATGACGAAGAATACGATCATCACAATAATTCCGATATTCAGTGCATCTTCCGAAGGTGTAGGAGCACATGCAACTTCTTCACCATTTACAGAACAGTCTTCACCATCACAAGGATTGTTGGCACACAGGCTAGTGCATCCATTTGACACCCCACCCACGGCTTTTATGTTGTACAATGATGTTGTTCCATTCATTGGTAATGATTCTCCATCAAGCTTAAACAATGATATACAGCCATTGAAATCTTTCAAGCTTTCATTACCAATGGTGATGGAGTTGAGCGATGATAAGCCACCAAGACTCATTTCCTGTACATCGTGAGAATTAAACAAAAAAGCTTCAATCTCTTTTCTTCTTGGCGTCTCAGAATCAACTTGAAGTGTAACGACCGATGCTGAAAATAAACATAAGGTAAGAATAAATTCAAACAAACCTGATATAAAAAAAGAACAAATCACACAAAATGCCCTAATAAGGAAATAAATAGAGGAACACAGCCATTAATTAACCACTAAAGTAATCATTATAAAAATTCGAACTCAGAATTGGCTAAGTATAAGTTAAAGGAAGTGCCACAGTATTCTACACAGTAATCAAACTTTAAACACATATTCAATTCCTCCCTTGTAAAATTAAAGGTTTTTAAACCTATTTAACAATACAGCTACATTTTAAGGGCCACACAAATACTGCCCTTACCTGTAACATATATGGTTGCATTGTGCCATCCTCCATCAGAAACTGACAGTGTTTCCACGGTAACAGACTCGGATTTTCCATATTGTTTAATTGTGAACTTCAATTTACCATCATATACCTGTCATGAATAAAAAAATAGAATGGTTACCATACTGATTAACACTTAATAAATAAATACTTTAAAAAAATCGGGAATACGTTGTTTACATTTAAACGAGAAAAGTGTAACAGGGTATAGTTTTACAGCATCTCCAGCACAGGAAATTAATAAAATTAGATTAGGAAAGAATTGTCACATTACATTTTAGCATTCGTAAATCCGTATAAGTCAACATGCACCAAAAAAAAGCTTGTTGCAAACGGGGAGTAAGATACTTGAGTTAAATAACATATTCCGCCATAACCTACCGACAAAACACCAACTCGGCTGCCTTTATACGACACAAAGAAGATTAAGCCCATATTTGCCGTTGTTCTAAACCTTACAAGTACACTTGAATCACTTGTTGCTCGGCGCTGACGAGATTGGGCAGCAGACTCAAGTTGAGCATCCCGACGAGCATTTTCCTTCATCGATATCATCACAAATGAGTTGGGGCTGAATTCAAATGGCTTCAATTCTGAAATAAAGATGCAAGTTAGAAATTCTGTTTTTGTAAAAACTATAAATTGATAATAATTAGGCCTTAAAATGAGCAAACATATACTTCAGCTATTTTGAAATAGCATAAACCAAGTTTGAGAATCAATTTCTGCACAAATTATTAAGATTTCACAGGCCAATTCTAAATCTGTCCAGAATGGACCAATCAGAGGCTGTTTTACTGACCAATCAGAGGCTGTTTTACTGACCAATCAGTGGGTGTTTCATAAAAACTGCCTCAATGAATGACATAGGCTCAGTGTTGCCAAAGAGCTTATCAAAGCATTCCACACACTGATCAAGCAAAGTAAATATTTCAAGCTAATCTGTAAACTTTACATACCTTGTTCACAGAGAGGTCCACTGAATTTAGCTGTACAGTAGCAGACGGCATGTGACCACTCTCTGACACAAACACCACCATTCTGACACTTATGATTATTGCACACATTAACACTACTTGTTTTTGGACATTCGTTTACGATGCCAACTCTCTCAGTAGCAGGTACTTGAAATTTATCTTGTCCGTTAATCAGGAAACTACGGATACAGCCAACGAAGTCATGTGACTGGACTTGTCCTGTTTTATTTAAAATTGTGTCAAAGTTCTTAACACCTCCAATCAACAATGGGTGACTTCCGACTTCAAGTCTTCTGAAAATTAAAAAAAATGAAAATAAAATGATTAGTTGTCATACTAACATCAGGTACATCTATAATATATTGGGTTGAATAACAACTTTATACAAGTACAAATTGCATAAAAATAATTATTTTTTGCCTCATACTGCATTTCCCTGCATCTGAATTAGACGACTTTTGAAAACATTGAGGCAAAAGACATCATTGGTTGTAATGAGTAATAGCTTCTTTTGCCACAACATTTTCCACTCTGTCAGAGAGAGATAACCAAACTTTCTTATAAAAATGATGTTTTGTATATTTGCTTTGAATTTGGAAGAGTCCAAAATATGCTTTAATATGGGGCAAAGGCTTAAAGAAACAGAGAGAAGCAGTTTTTGGCATGGCAATGAATTCTTTAGTTAAAACATAACCTGACTTTTTTTTTCTTTCTACATTCCTTAAAATCCCTTTATCAGTATGAATTAAAAAAAACATTCATTTTACATAATTATGTTTACTGTGCAGACATTTGCTTGAGATAAAATTATGAATATTTCAATAAACATCATTTTTTTTAATCACAACAAAATGCTTTAATGATAACATTGAATAAAACTATTGTGTTTTTTTCATAACAAATGATGTATGGGGTCTGCAAGATAATTGAAAAGTTATGATTTCTTAAAATGAATCATTGTTCTCCATCAAAATTTGTTATTTTAATTTTTCAATGTTGTGTCTCAAAACAAAAATACAATAATCTTACTGACAATTTATTCTGGCAGTAATGTAAACCACATCAGCAGGATATAAACATTTATACAAACAAATTGATTAAAAATACATGAAAAACTTATTTATTTACATTCATGATTTATTCAACACAAGCACAAAACATTCATGAAAAAAAATCTTTCCAACTGTATGTCTGGGGTCTTTATCCACCATTAAAGCTGGACAGTTGATAAATGACCCTAAATTAACCAGTTTAACAAAAAATCATGAAAAACAATATCTTGGACAAAAAATCAACCACTCAAACTATAAGACCTAAATTGTTTTTACTGTTTTTTAAGGACAAAAATGTTAGGGCCTCAATTAATTGCCAACATTAAACCTAATAAACAGAATAAAATAATATAATTTTACCCAAAATGAGGGCCTCTGAAGCTGAACCAAATAACTGTGAAGGATACTACATTTTGTATTAAATAAATTCCATTTTCACCTTTGATCTTAAGATCCATTTTAAACAGTAGACAAATATAAATCTAGTATTCTTTAAGACTTCCAAATCCCATCAATACACAAATGTAGGCACTTTGAGGACCTTTCTTATCTTAGCTGAGTTAATTTAGATCAATTTATTAAGTAAATGGTGACAAGAATTTAAGATTAGAGGGAAGTAACTCTGTTGGTCACAAACTTCAATATAGCAAGATAACAAATCAGTCATTACTTTATAAATAAATATACAAGAAAGATCTATAGAAATGAATTTGTCACCAAAAAATGGTACAGTAAAACCTTGTTATCTCGAGGAGTCATCCGAACAGACCAAATACTCGAGATGGTGCTCATAATAATGAGGTATTTGTTTGTTGGTTGAAAATTATACACAACTAAGAATAAAAAATGGATGGTACTTTCAGAACTCCTCAAGATAATTCAGGTGCTTGTGATATCAATGCTTGTAATAAGTTTTACTGTACTTTCAGAGAATTTATAGAAACAAAAACACATTGATTAGCAAAAATTTATATCATTTAACAAACTTTATGCACAATTTAAGTTCACAAAAACTCTACAAAAGAATTTGATGTGGTTTTCTGAATAATGGCAGAGTCACTTTGTGTGATTTTAGTGCTGTCAAAATTATTACTGCTGGTGAAATGTTTTCACTAAAAAATTTAATGACATGTCAAAACAGCAAAACAATCAATTTTATTAATTGAACATTTTTGTATGAATTACAAACAACTGGATTATTGTGATAATGAAAAACACTTTTTAAAAAAGTCTGACATTCCATGAAATAAATTTTGTTTAATACCGCAGAATTAGAAATATTCGAGAGGCAAAATTTTCGTGATGTTATTTTGACATCAAATATTGAGAAGTGCAGGTCACTTCCAGTTTTGCGATGAAATTAATACAGCATTATAATCAAGTAAATTTAAAACTTTTGTGGAATTCATGATTGCAAAATTAAATCATAATGGAAAAAATTCCGATGCGACAGTAAATAGTTTTATACCAATCTGCACCTAAAATAAACAAAGTATTTATCAGTAAGCCTGTCAACAGTTTTATATCTTTATAACCCAGTGCAAGATTTTAACATTTTATTCTCTTCAGTGTGATTAAGGACGGGGTCACATCAGTATTAACATTCCTGCCTCGACAGAAACACCCAAATGCTCGGAAAGACAAAACGCAGTCATTTAAATCTCTCAAGGTGATTCATAACGACTCTTAAAGAGATGTTGGTTTATTACATTAGAGATGTCATGTCTATTTAAAGTCAAATTTGGATTAAAAGATTAATGTGGCAATGTAAATTTCCATGACGATCTAAATGTCATATTTCAGAAGATCAAAGGTTTTGTTTTTCGACAGATATAAATATAAATCCAAATAATCACAGTGCAGTTCTGGTTTCTTTGTACAACGCAAATATTTCAAAACTAATGATTTTTCACATATGAAACCAATGAGAAATGTTCCGGCATTTTATTCTTTAACCACAGAAAACATTATTATACTTCTTATCTATTTAAAACTCATTTATTTGAATGATAAACACTTCAATACAACTAATGTCACACATTAAATATTTCTATCCACTCAGTACTAAAAGTTAGCCCTTTGCCTCCTGAGCGTATTTTGGACCCTTCCAAAGTCCATAATAATTATCATGGAGACTAGATTTTACGTTTGGCTTTTATACCAGAAACCTGTACACTATAAATAACTATCAGATTAATCAAGATTTCATTCATGAAAGTTTGCGGCTGACTTACTCAGAGTTCTGTGTTTGATTTTGACCATAGCAAGCTGTAAGATTTGGACATTCTTCACAGGGACCTCCATCTTCTGGACAATTTTCAACCCATACTCTAGACATCTGAGTGTAAAAAAAACAAAACAGGTCAAATCTTTCCTCTTACTTATAACATAAATGACAGTAAAAAAAATAAACACACAAAAAATACACATTAGAAATGTCTAGGTCTTCAAATTATGCTTCACCTTCTATTACAGTACACACAGCACATTTACATTGCTTACAGAATGAATTTGACTGGATCAGCTTGGTTCTGATAATTCACCTAATGAAATAATAAAAAAAATAATGCAAAACTATTTTACTTCACTAATAGAGATAAAATGAATGGTTGTTTAGAAAGCAAATTTTTACCTCTCGATTCCTGTTCACCTTGACCTTGAACCATGACCCTGTGTTGACCATCTTGTTAATTGTGACACGTCGGACTTCTTGCGATCCAAGAGCCACAGAGAACCTGATTCTTCCATTAAGGATTTCCAAAGCAATGAATGAACTCGATCCAGCAACTGATGAGGGATTGTACAGCAGAAGTGCGTTACTCTTCTCAGTAGCAAAGACAACTTCGATTTCATTGTTTAGAGCAGCCAGCTGTGGGTATATCATATAAGACATTTCATTGAAGCCAAGACTGGTAAATTGACACAGATCTCCCCAGAATCCGTAGGGACATTCACACTGAAATTTGTCCACAAGATTCTTACACTTGCCTCGCTTACATGGATTAGATCGGCAGAAGTTATCTCCATCTTGGCAAGTTTTTCCAACAAAACCTTCCGGACAGTGACACTTGAATGAGCCAGCAGTGTTCTGACATGAGCCACCATTTTCACAGACGACAGTCCTGCACTCATCAACATCAGTTTCACAGCTGGTTCCTGTCCATTCTGGAGGACATTGGCATTTATTCTGGTTCCCACATGTTCCACCATTTTGACAGTAGGTATTACCACAGGGACGCGCCTCTTCGCTACAGTCAGGTCCAGTATACTGTGCAGGACATTCACAGGCAGACATCAAGTCTAAGCTAGGATTTGAAAATGCTTGGTTCAAAGAATCTGCATTCTGATTGGTGAATCCTACAGTCACATGATTAGCACATTTCCCGCCATTTTTACATCCAGAACTTATGCATTTTGTGAAATCAACATTCAGTATAGATATACTACCTGCTGACTCAAGTTGGTTCTTTGCATTAGAAACATGTTGTTTAATGCTATTTTTTGAGTAATATTCATCACTGAATGCTTTCTGGACAGCCAGATACAGAAGCAAGTTACCAGATGGTTGGTTATTCATAGCATACAATTTTACACTGTCCTGATCATCAAACACGCTCTTTAACTTTGTTACAAATGGAGTGTATGCTTTGGCCATAAACTGATCACTTGTTCTGCTGGCAATCTCCAACACCAATGTTTTTGCTAAGGTAGCATTATCAAAGACACTCACTTTGATGGCAATGTCATATTTAACTGTATTTTTAGGCAAAGTGCTCCCATCTGACCCCTCAATCTCCAGAGTGTATGAATCTTCTGTTGGTATACTGTTCACATACAGACGACAACTGTCAGATGCTATATTAAATGGTGAATTAGTGCTAAGCAGACGGCATGTTGGATTTCCACTGATGTCGTTGTCAACTGGTCTTACATCGCCTATTGAATCACTCGGGATTCTACCATTGAACATGTTCAAAAATAGTGTTAAGAATCGAGGAGAAGGAGGTGTGTCATTAATATCAGAAACCAGAACTTTGAAGGTCAAGGTAGAAGACATTTGTTTGGTACCACCATCTTTGACAATGACAGGCACATTGAACTCTGGGATAGATTCTCTATCTAGCACTCTTCTTGTTGTTACCACTCCAGTATTTTCACTGATATCAAAGTAGTCATATTCCATATGTGTTCCACTCAATTTAAAGTATGTGTATGGGTCACGGTTTCCAACATCATCAGGGTCAGTTGTGAACTGGGTCAAGGTCGTGACCTGGATACCAGAAGATTGACCTTCTGTGACACTTGCAGTGAAGTTAGTAAACCTAGGACCATTATCATTGACATCATCTAAATGTATCCTAACAAGTGCAGTACCTGAAAACAAAGAAATAATGAACAATAGCTCAACAAAAAATAAAGAACATAAATTAATTCCAACCATGTTTACATAATCAATCATTTGAATTAAATTCATTTATACATAATTATGCTTTCAATTTTAATGCTGAAAATATTGAAAGAAATGTAGAAGAAAAGTACAGATTAATGGTAATAACTTTTATTGTGTTATTGTACGATGGATTGCAAAATTTATTAATACAGTGCAACCTCTCCAGAGTGGACCTCTCTTGAGCAAACACCTCCCTTCAGCAACAGCATGATTTTTTCCCACTGCACAACTTAACAATTTAACCTCTCTTGGGCAAATCCCTCTCAACAACAACATAATTTTGCTTCTCCCAAAGGGTGTTGCTTTGGAAAGGTTGCACTGTATTAATATATACAGATAAGCATACCTGTTTCTGGAGGGGAACCAGTGTCCACAGCCCCCACTGTAATATTGTGAATGGGAACCGTCTCTCTGTCCAAGGTACCTCTTCCTGTTGTAGATATATAACCAGTCTGACTGTTGATTTTAAACAGTTTCTGCTGGTCACCATCCAGAATTGCGTAGCTGAAAGTACGATCTGACACTTCAAAGTCATTGTCTTCTGCAACAACTGTGATAACACTGACCCCAGCGTTAGAGTTTTCAAGAACATGAGCTTGATAGATGTCCTGAGTAAATTTGGGTGCATCATTGGCGTCCTGGACTGAAATATGGACAATACATGTGTCAGTGTCATTTCCTTTCACACTTCCCCAGTTTTTAGCAAGGACTTCCAGCGTGATTTTGGGTGATGATTCATAGTCAGGTTGACCAGAAACAAGGATTACGCCAGTTCTGGGGTCGATCTTAAATCCCTTAGCATTGCTTTCACCAACAAGGAAATAGTAAACAATGCCATCTTGTCCAGAATCATTATCAGTCGCTGTTACCTGGCCAACAGATGTTTTCGTAGCAGCTGATTCGCTAATGCTAAAGTAGTATGTATCCTTGACAAACTTTGGAATGAATTCATTAACACCTTCAACATGTACTGTTAGTGACATGGTGTTCTTTCTGGAAGCATCCGGATCATTCAGAGCCATGATGGTAAGTGTGTACTTGTCTTTCTTCTCAAAGTCAAGGTCACTGTTCGTAGTAACAATGCCAGTGACTTCATTGATCCTAAATTTACTTGCATCTGAACCATCACCGACAATGGCATATTTGATTACAGCATTATCACCCGAGTCATTATCAACTGCAACAGCGTGATACACAGTCGTTCCATACGGTGAATTTTCATCCACAAATATTGTGTCGATAGTCTGACCAAATATTGGATCATTGTCATTTAGATCTCTCAGTTTGACTACGTATGAGGTTGACGTCTGCTTATAATTCAGAGCTTTATCCCGAGCAGTTATTTTTAAGCTAAACTGCCTGGTTATTTCGTAATCAAGAGGTCCATTTACCATTAATTTTCCACTGTCTTTTCCGATCTTGAAAGTGTTATCAATATTTCCGTCAGTTATCTCATAAATAATTTCAGCGTTCAAACTTCTGTCATTATCGTTGGCAATAAATGTTTCAATCAATGAATCGATAGCCAAATTCTCATCAACAGTGATCTGTTTTGATATGGGTGCCACAAAATTTGGAGCGTACACATTGTTACCAGTAACCGTGAGCTTAACATCTACAAACGATGACTTGGGCTGGGTCCCTTTGTCTTCAGCCTTGATGACGACCCGGAAAACTTTGTTGCGATTACCAAGCAATGTTTGAGATACGGATATAATTCCTGAAAGTAGAAAAAAATTAGTAAAGAAAACAATGTATGAGTCTGCCACACTTTGGTTTGTTACAAGCTGATTCTTGTTTCCATGTCTCTTGTGTTTATTGCCACAATACAATACAATACTAAATTACCAATATGAAGTAAAAAGTGTATGGTTTGAGTTTATCCTTTCAAGTAAGAGTAGCAGACTATAATATTAATAGAAACTGGAAGAATAAATTAAACATTGAAAATATGAAACATGTGTCAAACGCAGACATTTTAAAAAGAATATCAAATAATCATCAGGCCAACAAACAAATGGAAATAATGGTATGGAAGGAGAGAAACATTCTTATACAGATTTGCTAAATATCTTAAAAAGGAATAAAGATGAGGGTAGAATATGAAGTATTAATAAATACCTGAAAATCTGTCTACATTGAAGAATGACGACCCATTACCACTTGTCAGAAAATACTCTACTTTAGCATTGTCCCCAAAGTCATTCACATCCCTGAATGAAAAAATACAACATGGAATCATAGGTAATAAGTAACTAGAAGATATACACACATAATATGATACTTATTTGTTTACTCACAAGGACAGATTTTTTCTATCTAACTAATCAAATAAAGTAGTTACTGCCTGGAATGTTGAACTTGTTTCTTGGAATGTGGTTACTTTCAACTCCCTAGCAACCAGCCTCCCTTGATGATGCTGAAAAGGGTACCGACTTTAGTAACCATCTATAAATTGACAAATAAAGATTGTCCTTCTCAGTTTAACGAGTTCACACAAAGATAAAAAATTTATCGATACTTACACAGCATAAACAGAGATGATGCTATTTCCAATGGGTGTCAGGTCAGGCACAGCGCTTTCATACTGTGTTTGTTCAAAAACGGGAGCATGATCATTGAAGTCGACAACATTGATGTAAACAGTTTTCTCTGATGATCGAACTGGAGTACCTAAATCCTTGGCGATGACGACTAACTCGTGTCGATTTGGAAGTCCTGTCAATTCCATGTTTGGATCAAACGTAAGTTCTTCAAGGGATGTAATTCTACCAGTATCACTGTCAAGAGCAAAGTAACTAGAAGCTAACTTGAGTGAGAAGTACACCAGATTGTTCGGGCTGCTAACATCAGCATCTGTAGCACTTAGGGTACCAACGTACGTCCCAATGGGCATCATCTCTTCAAAGTCAAATGCTAGTGGTTCAGTAAGAACTGGACTGTTGTCATTAACATCACTAATGTCTACTTCTACATTTCCTCTAATAACATGAGCATTATCTGTGACCTCAACTTTCAGTCTATAGCGTGAACTGTTTTCAGCATTCAAAGGTTTCAGCAGAGTGATATTACCACTAACAGGCTCGATACCAAAAATGCCATCACCGTCTTCAGGCAACGAGTATGTAGCAATGGCATTCTCACCTATGTCTTTATCTGATGATGTTACTCGCAAAACAAAGCTTCCCACAGCCGTATTTTCAGGAATTTTAACTCTGAACTGGCGTGTAAATGCTGGGGACTCATCGTTGACGTCGGAGATCGTTATTCTCACAGATGCAGTAGATGACAAGCGGCTATTAATGTCGCCCTGAAAAAAAATGACGAAAAATTTATCAATCACTCCCAACAGGGGGATTTAAACTGCAATGCATGTAACTGCAACTGTTATCTAAATATTAACACAGATGCATATTCAAATATTACAGCCACCTGACTAATGAAAGAAATGTTCATTGATATTGAATATGTCTTAATGAATCAAAATATATTTCATAAACATACAATTTCTATAATATTGTGTCTATGCATAAGTTCATATCAAATCAAAACAAGAAAATAAATGTAAGAAAAATGAATCCAGAATTCATTAATTAATAATCATCAAACAAAATGAACTTACTGAGTCAGAGGCAATAACAGTCAAGCCATAAGTATCAACTTTTTCTCTATCTAGCAAGGTGTATGTGGTGATCTTGCCATTTTTAGAATCAATACGAAACTTAGACGAGTCTGGTCCTGATAATGTGTACATCACTTCACCGTTACTGCCTGAATCTGGATCAAGGGCAGTAACTCTTGCTATTGATGACCCGAAATGTTCGTTTTCTTCCACAGTAACTTCATACAATGTTTTTGTGAACTTGGGTACATTATCATTTACATCTTCAATCGTAATTACTACTTCAGCATACGTTGACACTTGTACAGAACTTGATTCAACGGCTTCTATCCAAAGATGATACTGTTGCAAGACCTCGTAATCGATAGAACCATTGACAAAGATTTTGCCAGACATTGGATTTATTCCAAATGCACCAGCTAGATTACCACCAGCGATTCTATAGGTAATTGGGAAATTGCTTGATGACCTAGCTATTACAGTGGTAACACTATGCTGCAGAGCCAAGTTCTCAACAACTGTAAGGTCAGTTGGAACAGGATCAAAGGTTGGAGGAGTGACACCTGTACTACTAGTAGTTGTCACAGAAACAGGGACACTTGATGACATCACAGGGTTTCCCTGAAAATAAAACAAAAAAGTTGAGATGTATTAAATAGTACAAGGAAGTTAATGAGTGATCTTGGCCTAAGGTAAACACTAACTGTGTACTGTTTTGAATCAAATACAATTATCCATAATTCAATACCTTTATTAAAAAATAAATTCAAAAATAAAAACAATATACAGTCAAACCTGTGACAAAGGCCACCCTAGTGAAAGATAAAGTGTGGCTTTATTGACAGTTGGCCTTTATTCAGAGTTCAGTTTGTTCTGAATAATCATTGATGGTTTTCCAAAGAATGGCCTTTATTCACAAGGTGGTCTTTATTTGGAGGTGGCCTCAAACACAGGTTTGACTGTATATACAAGAAGTAAGTTTACCTTGTCTGCGGCAGTTACTTGGAAGCTATAGGTTTTACCCTGAGTTAGGGACTGTTTCACTGTAATCACACCAGTGTTCTTGTCCACAGTGAAGTATGAAGCGTCTGTCTGACTTATACTGTACTCCACGAGACGATTTGTACCGCTGTCCTTGTCAGATGCAGTGACTCCAAGTACAAAAGCACCTTCAAAGAAAAACATCACAATAATGTCATTATAACTGCATGAAACTTTTGTAATGAAAAAATTTTTTAGTCATCTCACTCAGGGTCACGTAATTTTTGGTTAAAGGTCACCTGTTCACGTGCATGCAACTTTATTAGACACAAAGAAGACTACATATTTGTACAACAGAGTTTCTTCATATTCTGTTACACCAGATTTTGTCAAGGACAGGTTAACTTAGAAATGGAGAAATGTTCAGAAATTTAAAAACACAATAGATCCGTATATTAACCTACTCGTGTTCTTACCTTTAGGTGCAGGCAGTTGAAGGTCACGAAGATAACTTGACTTGCTAAACAGTGGAGAATTGTCATTAACATCATCAACATATACAAGCACACTAGCTGTAGCTGTCAGTGGTAGGAGACTGGTATCCATGGCGATGACCTCAAGTGTGTACTGGCTGACCTCTTCTCTATCTAACTCAACTTTAGTTGCTATGCGTCCAGTGTCAGGATATATTACGAATTTTCCATCGATGTCATCTTTCAACGAATAACTGTGAATGAAAGATATGATAGAGCATATTATGGAGAATTCATTTGAAAAACACCTTAAAAATTTACTGAATAAATAAGAACTACAGTTGTTTCGCATTATTTTGGACAATGTTATAAAAAACCAACGCAAGGTAATAATTCATTTTTCAAAATTAAAAAATTATGTAAATAACGGAGTGTATATTGACAAACATAGTATAAGGGTGGATTTTAAAATCATAAAATAGCAATGCTACGAATTGAAAACATTTCTGAGACAGATTCTGTGCTCCACCAAGCAAACCAGACACTATTTGTGTGAAAATTTCACAAGTACTTCATGAAGACATTTTCATTGATAGATCAAAGCTGACAGCTAATGCCAAACAATTACACTTTCGAATGAACATAAAAACTTGTGGAGTAGAATTTCAAACTAGATAAATGATTTTTAATGAATTTCAAACCATTTCTGATAGCGCAATATACATAATGACACAGCGTTACTGAGTACACTATATCTTATGTGTTGACACAGTGTCTACAATCTACTTTTGATGTGTCAAACCAAATGAAAAAGTAATTAGATTTTATATAAATAGTACACAAATACACTTATTCCCTAAATGAGTTTCAATTTCATTGCCATCGTCAAAAGGTGCAGTCACAGCTCGATGTGCAAGCAATCATTTTAAAAAAAAAAGCAAACATGTGTAATTTTATATATATATATATGTAAAAATTAATATGATATTATGATATAAGTTATGAATAAATAAATTTGATTAAAAATATCAAGAGCAGATGCAGGAATGTGGCCTCATAATGGCTGTAATTGCCTACAATAAATAATCTGGTGCTTCCATGAAAAACAGGGGTCAGAAATTAATCATTTTTACATAACAGCATATTTTTTACAAATAATTTAACTGACAGATTCTGACAACTTTATTTTAATTAGTATATAATACGAAAAGCATTGAATAAAAGCTTATTTATTTATCATCAACAATCTGTGCATAGCTCTGCCAACTAAATATTTCTTACTCTCGGAATGTCATACACATTCAATTCAAACTGTCGCACACAATTCTTTAACTTTTTAAAGAAAAATTTGCCTTCAAAATACCTTTTTATTGACAGACATTGATCAGAATGAAATTTGTGCACATAGAGATGTATAATTTGAAAATTAACAAATTGTTTGAACAGACTGTTTGCATAGATACTAGGCATACAATACCCATTTAAACAGAACCGTGAATTTTATACGCATGTGACGGTGCAAAAAATTAGGGCTTATTATTTGGACAGTAGCGAGGCAGACATATATTATCAACTCTGATGTTTGTAAAACACTTCAAATATAATTTGACAATATCCAGTTCCCTACTTGATACTAAAGCGTGAAAACTTAAACATCGTCCTAAATAATATCAAACAAACAAAAATATCCAATCAGTAAACTAGCAAAAGTATGTTAAGACTTGCGTCTGCTTCAAGCATTATTTTTAATACATAAAACTTGGTAACTTTTAATACATAAAACTTGGCTATTGTAACAAAATTTTAAGATTTTATTTTTGCACAATGTGAAAACTTACGTAATCTGAGCATTAGTGCCTTCATCCTGGTCTGTTGCCTTGACAACAATAACTCCTGTTTCCACAGGGGCATTTTCTGATACATGGGCAATGTAATTGCCAATATTTTCAAACACAGGTGGATTGTCATTGACATCTTCAACGTACACTGACACTGTACCAGATCCGGTCAATCCGCGTCCAGTATCTGTAATAATCAAAAATGCTGATTTAGAATTTCAAAAATTATTTAAAAATTCAAAGTCTAAGAACAGATCTTGACTAACCCCACAGGGCTCGACAATTTTTTTCAGGCTACCTGTCCTGCAGGACAACCAACTAAGAATTTTAACCAGCTCTACAGCAATTTCAACTTGTCCTAAGTTAATTTCTACTCATAGTTACAACAAATAGATTTGTAAAGCCCTGTGCTAATATACAATTGGTCTGCTTGGTCGTGGCTAAATCAAAACTGTTAACTTACACACAGGAATATTTAGAGGAATGGTCCATCATTCAAAATGTAAGGGGAAAAAGGTCATTCAGGAAGGTATGGCAACTAATTAAAAAGACAATTCACTTCACATATACCAATTCAAACATCATACTTTAACAAAAGCGAAACGAATAAATCAAAATAAATACTAAATTTATCAATCAATTTTACCAATTAATGTTATCAATCAATTAAATTAAATAATATTCATATATAATTTAATGAATAAGGACAAACTATGGAGGGATCTGACTTCGTTTAAAAATAACATCTACAATGCTGTGTCTAGTAAAGAGATTTATAGAACAAAGAAATAGAACTGAACCAAATTCTAAAGAAATTGTGGAGAAACTACAAAAGATTAATCTCTATCATAAAAATTCAAATCAATTCCACAGCCTTTAGCACAGTCATCATTACGGTTTTAAAAGTTACAAGCAAATAGAAGACTCAGATGAAGAATCCGATAAAATTCAAACAATGAAGAAGAGAAAGAAGGACAAATCATTATGATTTATAGAGAAGATTATTAACAAACATTTTTTAAACAAATATCAAGTCAAGACCTTTGCACTAAAAAAAAAAACCAATGTTTTAGTATGAATGAAAATTGCAGCAGAAGGAAAAGACACTGTTAATAAGCAGACAACAATTAATAAGAGGACCGAAGTATCCTGGGATGATTTTCAACAAGTGTAAGCAAATATCATTGAATAATCTATCAATAGAAATGACTGTAATTAATCCAGTACACCAGATTGACTGTAACATAGAGAAAAATGTTTTATTCTGATTTAGCTAATATTCTAATCAAACAAATCAAATCATGGATTGAAAGCAGACGACATTGTGGTGCACTTATTGACACCTGGGTATGATTTCAAATTCCTCAATGCTAATAAAAATATATTCTTGAAACATGAAAATTGTCAAACACATGTGACATATAATGTACACAGTTTCCATTAAAGAGTTAAGTAAAACAGCAACCAGCGTTCAATACAGAGTTAGGAGAAAAGTACAGCCCATAGTTAGGCATTTAGAAAAGTAATCTTGGGGATCATCTCAAAATAATCAAAACTAGTTAATACAGAATAAGAAATCTTAACTACATAGTAAAAGAAACTCTAGCTCATTAAAATATTTGTAGATAATAATTAGTATTTATTCTTACCAACTGTACATGAAATATTCAAAAATATTTTTGTAATTTTTAATGTAAAGAATGAAAACATTTGAATAACCAGTACACAGGACATTCAACAATAAGAGTCTGAATAAAATGGATGTGATGTCTGTAGTTAGGCTCTGAGTATATAAATCAGGTTTCTGATTGGTTGGCTCAGACAGAAGTCTTAAAGACTGACCAATGACGCTACTGGTTGTCACACTAAAGTTCAATCACCTTTGTTACAGATATCCCAAAAGCATATCCATTTTATAATCATATATAAACAAAAACTAAATTAATATTAAAATTTAAATAAATCCAATGACATATATTGAAGTGATATGATGATAAATATTTTTTCAAATAATGGACAGATTTTTTAGCCACAACTCACACAAATTATATATGACAGATAAATAAAAACAAGACAATATGTCAGAGCAACTTGCCCTTAGTGTCCAGACACAGTTATATAGCCGTAAGGAAGATTTTTATATCAGTGCCATAAAATATCAATAAAGTAAACAAATTGTTTATTAAACAAACAATCAGACCATTTGAGTGGCTAATATATACCAGAGAACCATAAACGAATGTCTGATTACCGAGGATTGTTTCTATAGACACTCTTATATAATTGACAACAAGTATCTGGGAAAGATAATCACGCCAGAGATAATCGGAGATAAGAATGTTATAGCTATAAATAATGTGATAACAAGGAGAAATTATCACATAAAGTGATGTGGTGAGAATGTGTGAACAATAACACAGCTAATAACGTGCACTCTGTGATCTCTGTATGTAGTAATAACTTCTAGATTGAGTATGAGATCAAATCTCAACTAAATTCATTCACAGTATATACATCTTTAGACCCATCATTAAAGTTTGTTGAAAACCTCACAAAATGCACTATTTATTCTACTATAAACCTTATATTCACAGTTAAAATAGTCAATATATTAAAACAATTGTTATTACCAATAGCCATATTAATTGTTTGTTTTTAAATTTGTAGTACAACAAATTTAAACAGAACAAAATTAAAACCTTGAACAGTATAACAAACACATGGGAATCATTTTTAGACCAGGTAACACAAATGACAAAAAACATTAATTTCTCATTTTCTTAACTATCTCAAGGCTATTACCTTAGGTTTAAAACACAAGGCTATTACCTTAAAAATAGTTTTAACTCCCCAATTCCCCAAACAATATGACAAAAAGCCAATACTGTCATTAATTCTGTGATAAACAGAAGTATTTAATTACTGATATTAGTAACAATATAACGATTTTAACCGATATTTAATGCCGATGCACGGTTTATGACCCTATATGAAATATATATAAACAAAAATGATGATAATTTGCCCCGCAGTAAATCAATACTTGGATAACCTTGGATATTATCCATAAAGTTCAAGTATCATATGTTTGACAGAACGATACATTAAGCATACTCGGATGATACTTACATCAAACCAAAAAATATCATAAGGGGGCAATATTTCATTTATATAATGTTTGTTTATGTTATATCCGATGATGGTGTGTTATAAATATGGATTAATTTTATTTATTCAGACTAAAGGTAGGATCAGTGACTAAGACAGTCATTTGAAAGTGTAACTCATACTTAGGATAATGAAGATATCATGACCTGGGTACATTAGACTGGTTTAAAATACATCCTGATCTAAGTATAATATACTGGTTTAAAATACTTCTTTAATTTAGTAAATTAGACTGGTTTAAAATACTTCTTTAATTTAGTATAATAGACTGGTTTAAAATACATCTTGCTCTCAGTACATCAGACTGGTTTAAAATACACCTTGAACTGAGTATATCAGACTGGTTCAGCAAAACACACCAAGCAGAGTACAGCTTAAATATGTTTGTAGCCTTCCCCTAACACAGTCAATTCAAATTATGTACTATAAAAAATCTGATCCAAAGTTCAGACTGGTTCAGGGTTTTTTTTGTTCTTGTATGCGAAGTATTTATATGTCTCAGACAAGCTCAGGAAACAGTGAGTTATTCCAAAGACTGGCATGACAGCTACATGCAATAAAAAGACTTTATTGAGAGGGTAAATACCAGAATATCTTACTGGAACAAACATCGCATTGTATAGACATACAACAGACATTACTGGTAATATTTGTCTAGATTTATAGCGGTCAATTATTTATCAATATAAGAATCAGTGTCAGACATGGTGAGATTTACCAGATTATCAGCCCCATGTACATCATAACATCTTACTGATAAACCCTGATATAAAAAATTTTAATAGCAATAAATTGCCGTTTAATTGCAATTGAGCTGTCAAAGTTCTACACAAACTAGACATTGGAACAACAGTGAATGTCTTTCTACAACCAGAAAATTTCCTGATAAAACTGTACTCAATGTATTGATGTATCACGGATTGGATGGGGGGGAATGTAATCATAGAAGGATGGATAGATTTTTCTTTCCTTAAGTATACATTGAAATGAAATATTTTTAGAAATATTCTGATTAGGCCAATCATACGCTCTTGTTAATTTTTCAAGAATGAAATTTACAATGTTTGTTAAAAATCAGTAAATCTTGTTTATACTAATTAATGCACTTATTGAATTTTCATAAATAAAAAGATTTGGTGTGAAAAATCAAAATGAAAATTGATTCAGGATGAACCTCGGTAGATTTTTGATAACACATGTAAACTTGTAATTACTATTCTACATGACCTTATATAGGTACAAATGTTATACGATACATTATTTGACCAAATAACCTTGATTTTAAATTAACCAGTAATCATGTTAATTACCACAGTTTAAGTTTCATTGTAAAATGGAAAATTACTCTTCACTACTGAGGTAGTATAGATCCACAGAGGGGGGTGCAGTCAAGTTACTCCCAGCGTTGAATGTTTCATCTTTTTCACCACAAAAAACTCATTATTAAAACATAATTGACTGTAAGTAAGAAAAAGAACCCCGAGGTTTTCACCATAGCCACAGACGTCATCACATTCGACGAACTCTCGTTAAAAATAAATTGTTCTTTTATCAAATTTTTCATTATATCCGATTACTAATGGTTCACGAATAGAGATTTTGAATTAAATTCCCGAAGTCCATGTACGGTTTCATGTTGCAGTATTTATAACACATTAACGACATTAACGAAGTGTCAACACAGTTTATCATGTCATTTGATGCCATAATGTCCATATACAGCAGACAGCTGATTTAAGAAATTCTGGGGTAAGACAGAAATCATATTTTAAGTTTTAGGATTTAGTAACAATTTTTTTCTTATCGGTAATTATCAGTTAATGTTATTTTTAACATGGGTAATTTTTATTTCATAGCTGTTTTTCAATCGGAGTTAACAAATACTGCAAGACTTGTGCTTTAAATAAAACAATTAAAAATATAGTAGCATTTCAAACTTGCAAGGCAAATATATATACAGTCAAACCTGTGTACAAAGGCCACCCTTGGGAAAGACAAAATGTGGCCTTTATTGACATGTTACATATTTTAGAGGTCAGTTTGTTCTAAATAATCCATGATAGTTTTTCAAAGAATGGCATTTATTCACAGGGTGGCTTTTATTCAGTGGTGGTTGCAATATTGCCATGAAAATATTTGTGTGCTTGTTTCTTTTAAACTGTTTGCATTTAAGCAAAAAATACTGTTTTAAACACTGCACAAACAAAGCCAGGAACCAGAAACCACCACTGTACATGGGCATGTTGCCTGTTTCCTCGCTCAACAATGCACTTAAAATTAAATTACATCTTAGGCAGTTTTATTAACGGTTAATTGCAAGCTTATAATTATGAAAACGAGTTCAGTTCACTGTAATGTAATGTGTTTAATCAAGCAGACGTAGCAGCCGTACTGAACATCGTGCGCATTTCAATTTTGTTGTACAGGAAAAACTGCAAAAATAAAGACGTGTTATTAGGCAATTTTGGCGTGTTTTATTCCAAAAACAGTTCTCGAGCGTGCTGCAAGTAAACCCTGAGGCAACAACAGTACCGAGGGAGATACGAAACAATTTGATCGTAACAAATGAGTTACAGTGCAAGCTTCGTCTTCTAGAATACATTAATTAATGAAACTCTGTACGACCAAATAGTGATCATCTCGGACAGGAACAGGAAATGATTAAGATTGATTTGCATGTTTAATACCCAAGGACCGCCCTAATAACACAACAGAGCAAGAATTAAGTAATCAGGAAAAGTTTCTGTTCATCGTCATGGAAATATAAATGCCGGCATGGAGGGTTAGATGACAGATATTGGAAGAAATCTTACCCCTAACTCAATCTTAAACACGTCAATAACTCAGCTTAGAACAATACAATAACTCTGTTTTACGATCTGGCGGTCCAACGAGCTAAAATTGGTCCGAAGCCAACAAATAAAAATCTATCAACTTTATTGTTTATCTCCATTTTTTCTACGACTCCCATGGAGTCTTAAAAGTACCATAAATGTTAGTTTTCACGATACATGTTAATTACTTGATTAATTTTTTCTCATTTTATCTCAGCCTCTTGAAAGCCATTACTTTGAGGAAGATCTTTTTATCCAATGGTGTTGACCCCATTTAAAAGGCCCCTTTAATATCATGTGCCGTCATTGTGATGGGGTCGAACAAACACTGACAATAGTCCGTGGTCACAAAGCCTTAGCCTATGGCAGTCGCCTGACAAGTCATCATTAGATCAACTGATGAAGTCCTTATTCGGATTCAAGCATCAGTAATGACTATCACAGGTAATTGGACACATAGTAACTGGGGGCAGAATGTTCACTGGACACGAACCAGCGGGGAAGCCATTATAGTTTTAAATAACATTGATGAGGCTATTGAAATCATACTGATAGGTTACCAGGGACGTTTCAAGTGACTGATTTTCAGTATAATAGAATCTATGTCTTGTTTCCAAAACAAGTGCTTACGCCAAGCACACGGGGTAAAATGGTCTTTTCAAGCGCTGGTCATCTTGCTGTGTCACAACCTTCATATTATCAGAGTCAATGGCAAGTCGGATTTTTTGAAAAAAATTGTACAACTGAATTTCTATCCGCCAATACATCAACTGACAATGTTCAGCATTTAAACAAGACAGTTTCACCTAATGCCAATTTTTGTGGACTTATTATTTTTTAAACCGAACATGAAAATAATTTAATTTGAAAATTTTCAAAAATGTATTTCATTGGAACTATTATCAAAGCCTAGTTAATTTTACATAGCTGCACTGAAGTCCCATATGTTGACCACGCATAATCCTACACATTTACAAATTATTATGAGTCACTACTTAAAAATGTTGACAATTATGTCTGGACAGGTGTTAATCAAATTAATCGATTTGAAGTAAGAATTATGGGAGTCGGATTAATCAATAACGTAAAATTTACATATAGAACAGTTTTACAACCAGTAATTATTAACAAGTACCAGTAGATTTTTATTCATCAATGGTCCAGAAAAAAACAACATTAATATCAAACAGTGAAAACCTGAAGTTCAGTTAAGTAGTACAAATATTTTATCACCAATGAATAGATCGAACACCCTTATCATTCAAAACATCCGCCATATTGAAATATTTTGTCAACCACAAAAACATGACCATGTCAGTTAAATATTTTCTTTACTCCAATAAGAAATCTGGTGTTTTTGTATAATTCTTTTCAGTAATTTACAAAGGATTGTCCGAAATTGACCATTCATGTGAACCATTCAACCATCAGAATACCCGAGATTTGTAATAAATTCAGTTTCGTTCAATTTACATTAAGTATTACGTTTAAACACAAGAGCGCTAAGGCGATTTAAAAAGGTGTTTTATCGTGAAAAAAGAAAGACATTTTTTTGTCATTAACCAGATTTCCGACTCATTCAGGCGTCACATTAAAACCTTTCCTCCGCTTCTTTTCTTTAATTGAATATACTTAGGTTACACTCACTCATAAAGGTAATACATTCAATTTGACAAAAATAATCAGATGAACCCTGTATCGGAACAAGGGGACCATAAAATTCTCACTGTTACTTTGATTGTATCTATCTTCAGTAATGTCATCCATTGAATCCCGTAGGCAACACTTTCACTGAATACATTAAAAGTGAATAATCTACGCTGTGAAATGGTTAAGTTAAGACCTGTAAAAACAGTTCTGTTCTCGCTGAATCATGAATCAAAATAAGAAAAATATACTTAGAAAAAGATTGTGGCCTACCTAACCCCATTTTTGGGGGGGAGGGGGCAAATGGACATGAAACACATCTATAACTTTTTCTGGCCTAAAACAAATTGATTGAACTCAAAATCAATGAGAAACACTTGTTTTTTATCCAGTTATTTAACTATTAATTCACACACAACATACAGAAGATCACTGGATTTAAACTGTTTAAATAAAATAATTAGTCTAGAGACTCTGAATTCATAAATTCTGTGAGCTAGAAGAATAGTTATTGTATGTATGCTTATTGTTGAATAAAAGTTCTTTTCATAACAAATAAAATGGTGGATACCAGAACAACTCATGAAATATTTGCAGCATATATCTAGTAATGCTTACAGTGCAATTTCTCCAAAGTGGCCCTCTTGAGCAACAACCTCTCTTCAACAACAGCATGATTTTTTTCCCACTGTATGATTTAATAATTAATTTGACCTCTCTAGAGCAACAACATCTGAACATCAACAACAACTACATCAACAACAACAACAACATAATTTTGCTTTTCCCAAAGAGTGTTGCTTTGGAGAAGTTGCACTGTATCTTTAATATCACGTCTCACTAAGCAGGCAGAATCACAATAGCTCTTCGCGATCATGAACTTAAGTGAATTTAAACAACAAAAAACTACTAAAAAATCTTAATGATCTTTTAACTGAAAATAAAAGCCATCAATTAAACATCAGAATAACTTCTACCAAATCTTAAAATCAATTCAGTTTTGACAGAGTATTAAAGTCAGAAGTCAGAATATTAAACAGGTCTTGTACATATCTAATTGTTATTCAGAAAGCGTATTATTTTTTTCACAAAATCAGCGAAAAGTAATATTCAAATCTTTTTTGTGAATTCATTTAAATTAGCATAAATGATGTCGCTGAAGTATGTGTGTGTGTGGCCAAGCTAGTAGTAAACTCTGTGTGGATTATCTCATAGAAACATACAGACTAAAGACGTGACGTGCATACGTAAGAGATTTGTACATTAAATAAAACAGTACCCAGTCAACTTTAGTATTGATTCACGTACAGAAAACCAGTCTGATTTAATTTTTTAAAACCTTAATTAGCATTAATGATACACTCTGTATATTTATCCATTTCCTTCAAGTCACAACTTAAAATATATTTACATCTCAAGATCTGGCCCTGAACCGAACAGATTCTCCTAAGTTTCACAGTCTAATATACAAACACGAAGAAAATAGCAATATGAAAGCAACTGAGGATAAACACATTAAACTGCTTCTGATTAAATTTTGTCACAATTCAAAATAACATTGCATATATCTTCTTAAGTAAACGCACATAAAGTTTAAATGATGTCAGTGCAGCTAATCATAAAACCCAAGATTTAATTAATAATTAAAACAGTCTATAAAACTGTCATACACTTATATTATATTACAGGTGATTACTCTCTTCATTCATAAGATTTTTAATAAAATCTAGGCATGTTTATAAGATTAAAATGAATCATTAAAACATTCAGGCAGCATATATGTATATATTTATATATAATTACAGACGTGTCATGAAAAGTAACAATTTAAAATTACTAATGTGCCATGAAAAGTTACTCTTGTGAGTGTTATGTAAACACCAGGTGTAAAAGCATTGATCAAGGAAACTAAGAAAATTATTGAACCAGTCTGAGAGAAAAAAATCTGTGAACCAGACTGTGACAGGGAATATCTTAAAATGGCATTGAATTGAACAATAGACTGACAAGAGAATCTATTAAATCAGTGAAGCTGAGTTTTCAAGCCTCATTATGAAATCAGCACGCTGACAACGTAAATTGCAATTTATGTGCACAAGTGGACAATAAACAAACCATGTCCTCATTGATTGCTCAATCGTTCCTGTTAAGGATCACTGTTCATAAAAAAATAATTTGTGTGTGAGGGGGGGCACATTCCAAGAAATGGAAAGGCTAATTACAAACATCTGTTTAAAATTTAGCACTCAAAAAGAATATTGATGAAAAAATTTGACGAACTAAACTAACCTGAATCCGTAACAACCACAGTTAAGATGTATTCCGACTTTGCTTCCCGATCGAGTGTCTGAAGAACCATGATCTCCCCAGTCGATGAACTCATATTAAATATATCCTGATTGCCATTCCTGATGGCATAACTTAGCTGGTTGAATGGGGCAGAGTCTTCATCGTGGGCAGATACCTGTAATACATGCAATGGTACCCGATTCATGTTCTCTCGTACAAACGCCACATACGGAGAGTCAAGGAACTTGGGCTCGTTATCATTCACATCCTGTACAGAGATGGAAACGGTAGCGGTAGAATCAAGAGTATCATCGCCACTGTCTTCCGCTTGAATTATTAATTTGTACTCAGAAACGCGCTCGTAATCCAAATTTTTTTGCACACGTAACACACCACTACTTTGATCCAAACTGAAATCATAATTATCATCACCACCAATTATAAAATATTTCACAGTCCCATTTAATCCAAAATCCAAATCCGTAGCAGAAACTTGTAGAAGCGTTGTTCCTATGGAAACATCCTCCGCAACAGACTTGTCGTATGATTCTGGGTTAAACACTGGATTATGGTCATTCACGTCTTCAATCATAATCATAAGAACTTGTGATGATGACAAAGACGGATAACCAAGATCTTGTACGGTTATCGTTATCGTATAGTTTTGAACAAGCTCTCTGTCAATATCTGCATTTACACGTAATTTACCATCAGTTACACCGAGCAAGAAAGGACTTCCACCAAATTTGGAAGAAATGCTGAATTCAATGTCACTGTTCTTTCCTTCATCTAGATCTCGTACACGTACCGTGTGTACCACAGTATTAATAGGAAGATTCTCAAGAACACTAATCACTGATGGGGAAATTATTTCTGGTGTGTAATCATTAACATCCAAAAGTGTCACCAGTACCTGTAATATAGGAATTTTATAAATCAATAATCTTTAATAATAAGACTGAAAAATGACATAAATAGAGTGATTTATAATCACTATGAAGTATCAAAATAAAAAGCAATGAAATGTATTTTATCCTTTTGCCTCAAAAATATATTTTGGACTCTTCCAAACTCAAAGCTAATATACAAAACATCAACTTATTTAAGAAAATGGGGTTATTACTCTCTGATAGATTGGAAATGTTCCTTAGTTGATGTCCAGATTTGGCTCTAAGACCTCTAAAATGAAAAGAAGGGATACAATTGACCAACAAATAAATCATAATAATTCATTTAGGGTCATACCTCTGCAGTTGCAGTTTTTCTGTCCGTAACAATCTCGGCCATGTCTGTAGCCCAGACAATCAAGTTGTAAGAAAGAGTTGTCTCCCTGTCCAAGTTAGTGTTTGCATAGATGGCACCACTGCTGTGATCAATTCTAAATTGACCCTTGCTGTCACCAGAAATGATTCCATAACTAACTTCACCATTTACGCCTGAAAAGATAAAAATCAAGTTTTGATAAGGAGATAATCAAATATAATTGTAGACATATTGCAAGGAATAAAACCATTATTTTAGACGATAGTGGAAATATGATGATGATGATGATGGTGATGATGATAGTGATGATGAAGATGATGACTGATGATGATAGTGATGATGAAGATGATGACTGATGATGATAGTGATGATGAAGATGATGACTGATGATGATAGTGACATTGATGACGTTGAAGTCATCAAATCAGCAGTAAGAATATCAGGAGTTAGTATAAAAACATTGTTATAAATATTATCACATACAGGTACAACCTGATTAATACAACAGCTGTATGTATTCATAAAAACATAAATTATAACCATTCACCTATATGGTCTGTTTGAAACTTATTCCAGAGACAAAATGAATTTTACATCAAATTGCAAATTTCCAACAAAAATTATACTGAATTAAGTGTGATATAACAATGGCAAACAATAGGAGACCATCTGATTCATAATTTTGTATTACTCATAAAAAAACAATAAATAATCAAGACATTGTCCCACAGAATCAACCAAGGAACAAAATTTAATAACTTTCATGTCTGTGCGAGAACCATTTATCAAAACACAGAAATTAGGAATATTTTCCCACCAAATTCTTGTCATTTGCATACGACAACAGAAACATGCATCAGAAACCCACGGGTATACTTATAAGTGCCAGAAGAATATAATCAGGTAATCATTTGCATATTTAAGGAATCATATTGTTAATCAAGCTTTATTTTAATGCTCTTTTCGCGTTCTTCACAGAGAAATTTGCCTCCAAGACGTTTTCATCAATTATATGAACAAACAAAATGAGATCGTCTGCTGTATCTTCTGGTGAAGCCATCAAAAATTCTGTTTACAACTTAATTATTTTTTGCCAATCCAGATAATATTAACATTTGATAGAGACTGAGTCATAATTTCTCTTTAATACAAGGTGTGAATGCAGGGAGTTGGAGGCAAAGGAGTTTTCTGCAAAATGTCCCGCACACAACAACGCATCTAGAATACCGCTATCAAAACTCTGATCATTTTGTCACTCAATTATCATTCAAAAATTATAACTTATTCAATGAAAATATAACACTGTGTTAGCTGAGAACGGGAAGGGGTGAAATCATATAAAGAAATTCAAAATGCACCAATGATGACAATACATTTATTTCATGGACTGCGACTGAACTTGGATCAAGGCCAAAAGAACAAGCACATTTTAAAAGGCCAACTTGTATGATACGAGTACACAGTATGATATTAGAGAGAATTTCTATCAAAAGCCACGACAGTCAATAAAACACTATCAAAGAAATGACAGAAAAAGATTCAACAAACTTATACAAGTACGAACAACAGAATGATGAGATCAAAAAAGACAAAAAAGTCTCTTACAAAGTGGAAAGGGTGAAAGTTTTTTTTTCAATATGTAATTAATGAAGCATGAACATTGTAAAATATAATTGATGTGTAAATATGTGTCCCCCTGTATCTCAAATACAATCCACTAATGACTAACTATCTCTTCACCAATGACTATAATAGCCGTGTGAACAAAAGACATCGGGGAAAATATCATAAAACACAAGACAGCAGACCTATTTTCGTAAATTATACGTAATTGTAGGTAATGATTCTTGACAGGAGAGGTTAAATGTTCTCGGCTTAAGTGAAGCTGTTGAGACAAATTTTCTTCAATGAATGTCAAGTGAGAGAAATGAAACATAAATTTAAAACCTTCAAGAAATCAATGATAGCTGACTCTTTGATCGGTCACGTGTAAATGACAGAATCACACTTCGACGTTAATTTATAACAAATCTTTCAACAATAGCAATATGTCATCTTTTTTTTGTCTTTTAACAAAAGAATAAATGAATGTCACTGGGTAATACTGTCTGGATTTTATATCCAAATACAACCACACAGACTCTTTGAATTACATCAATTGTTATTACTAATATGTACACAAAATACGAATTTCTTCTTCTTTGACTTGTCTCCATCAAATTCAATGTAACAACTTCGAGCACTTGTGTTTTAATTAAACAACAGCACAAGTTTGAAGAATTCTTAAATTACTTTTTGTTTACTTCCATTTCTGACGGTGAGTCAATCCATTAAAACTTGCCAATAACCCCCCCCCTCCTCAGAAAAAAAAACAATCTAAATTCGTGTCAACAGCAGTGTGAACAATAATTACATCACGGAGAAGCCATCTTGTAAAACAGAACACTCAAAACCAAACCAATTAACTAGACAGTGGCCACAAATTTCAGAATTTGTTCAAATGTGAGAAAGTTACCACACTGTAAATATCCAATTAACTCACACAGACAAGTAACTTTCAAATTTGTCCCAATGCCTTTTTCTCACAGAAAACCCAACTAATCAGAGAACATTAATCAAGTATATGTCATACTAGGAAACTTAAGGTGTAAAGACATGTTAATTAAAACAAGACATCCGAGTCATCAAAGAAAAATCTAGAGTTCCAAAGAGTGGTGTCATCCTCGTTCACATCATTCTATTTAATAAGCAATTTTGACCAAAATTCTGAGATAAAAAGGGGCATAATTCCAAAATTATAGTTTTCAGAATAATGCCCCTCGTCTTGCAACAGTGTCTTGTCGTAATAATCAAGTATTCTAAGCGTCGTGTTGACATCTTTAAGTGTTTGAGTAATTGGCAACATGAATGTTTTTGCACAAAAAACGATGACGACAATAACACAGCAGCAATCATAAAAGTTCAACTTTTTCTTCGAAACAGACGAGCTAAAAATGGAAATGAATATTTTAGGAAGTGAGCCAGATCAAACTGAAGATACGGAATGAAATATTGGAGGACGAAATGATCTAGAAATAACACAGACATGTCAATTTAACAAACATGAATCTGTTGTAATCAAAAATTAATTGTGAAGCATGATGCCAAATTTTACTGTAATTTTAACATCTAAAACCAACTTTTAGATATGAAATATCACAAAATTAATAAATATTTTAGTTTAAGTGCATCTGAACACCACAATTTTGATAAGAAACTGTCTTAGATCAGTGGAGGTACCTTCGGGACCTCACACAGCAAAACAAATGAGAACTTTTTGATAACTTTTTTTTTAAAAATTAGTATTTAATCTTTTTAGAAGGGCACCTTCAAGTACAGACAGTACAATATTTGCAAACTTCACTCAATTACATATAATGAGCCCACAACGAAATAAGATCAAAATGAAAACTGAAACTTAATAAAATAAATAGTTACATAAAATGCTATCATCAGATAACAATAAAGTTAAACTTCAGTTAAACCTAGTAATAAAGTGTAATTTACCCTCATACAGGAATATCTGGGCTTGTAATTACACCAAAGTACCCAAAGTTTTTGTCTATGAAACAATTTATAATGTTAATCAGAGGTCATCCGTGAAAATAAGAATGCTTTTAGTACATGGGACATCCCTATGAAAATATCCCATACAGTGTATTTCAGTTTTATTCCATTTACGAAAACAACCAATCCTATAGCTCTGTCAGTTTACCACAGGGCTGTGTATATTAGAAGGTCACAAGGTCTAATACCTGTAGAGGCAGCCCAAGTTTCTCCATTAAGAAAGCTATCATAATATTCGAAATAAAAAAAAAATGGGACTGAAACCAAACAATGTCATTTATTTCACAGCCATTAACTTTTTGCCTCATTATACCTCATTCCCCCCCCCCCCGCATCTGAATGAAGCAGACGATTTTTGAGAACATTGTGGCAAAAGAAGCCATTGGTTGTAATAAATAATGGCTTCTTTGCCACAATGCTTTCCACTCTGTCAGAGAGATATAACTAAATCTTCTTAAATAAATTGATGTTTTGTACATTAGCTTTGAATTTGGAAGAGTCCAATATATGCTCATTAGGCAACTACCGGACTGAAATAATCGCTGTTACATCAGGCAGTTTAAATTCCATCAATTTGTGACACATAACCAACTGAAAGCGTTTTTTTGGTGACAGAAAAGATCAACATATTTTGTATGTCTTTAAACAATTCACAGACAGGCAACTGATTGCGCCCATCAGGTCTAGTAAACAATTTAATCTCGTACAAGTACATTCTGGAGGTAAGATACACAAAACTGCTCATTTAATTTCAATTAAATTCTCTTAATCTTGTTGCCAATGAAATTTTGATTATATTTCAAATCATCCAGGAATTTCTACCATACGATATAATTTAAATTGGCAACAAATGTAAGAATGTCTTGAACCATCAGCCATATGCCGGAGAGCATGTCAAGAAATGATATTTATTTCTCTTAAAATGCAAATACTTGTTCATATTTCAATGTCGGAATTTCTTAGAAAAATATGCAAGTCAAACTTCAGGTTTGATTTGCTTTAGTCCAAAGATAGAAGAAAATTAATGACCATAGATACTGGTAAATATTTCTAAAATAGTATTACAATACTTAATAAGTAATATTAAAACATAACAAATTAGAAGGTTTCATAAAAATTCTTGATGAATACATGATGATAAATAATGCAGAAATTATTCACAGACAAATTTTTTCAAGACAATTGGAGGGGGGTTGATGGAGCGACTTCACCCAAATTTTGAACTTATGAGTAAATAAACAGTTCAAATAATTAGAAATGTGTTCCATCTCAATTTATCTGAATGTAGTCAATAGTAAGGTAATTAAGTGTCGTTATTGACCAGCAAGATGGGGTTTGGATGATACAAGATTCTATATATAAATATCAATGTATGGTTGTTGACCTCACTAAGTCAGGTAATGTACAGTGTAGTAATCATTAAACAAACACTAGTTTAAATCATCCACTTATTTAAAATTGTATCAAGCTGCTACAGAACACACATCAGAACAGCTAACTACAAACACGAACCTGGAACCAATCCACACAAAGTTTACAACTCATTAGGAGCAGTAACTGCACTTCATGCAACTCAGAGTCAAACTATAAATTTAGAAATCAATGTTCACCACCCAGCCCTGACTCAGGTCCAACCCAGTCTGGACTCAAATAGAGTGAAGGCCAATAAAGATTACAATAACAATTGGTTCACCTGATAACTAGATGTGTATTACTACAGACAGCAGGGCCGTAATACTGACATAAAAACAGTGCCAACAAAAAGTGAAAGAAACCCGCAGAATGCCAAGATAAATAATTGGTCGTCATAAGAAACAACAATTTGTTATTGTGTACAATAATGTCAGAGCTGATGGAAACATGTATTAAGGCTACTAGCAATTCATTGAAACATGCTAATTCAATGATTGGTGAATCTGTTTACCAATGCTCCATTGAGCTTGGCCTGAAGTTTCGTAATACCGGAAGCCATAGATTTGCTCATCTCAACTTTCCTGCATCACGGTGAACACGGACAGTGAACAGACCATCCTTTCTTTATTTGGTTAATTCAGTGCATTTGTTGTTATTTCTACGAGTGTTTATGCAAATGAGAATCCATTCGATCTGAACTGATGATTGAAATAATTTGCACTTCATCGAGAAACCCCTGTAGGCCAGCTGGTATATGTAATAACATTTACATCCTTGGCATGTGTGGGCAGGGCAAGAAGTGGACTGGTGTAGGGTTGACTAAAACGCAAGATGCATTTATACCACAATAAGACAAAAAAATTGAAGTTATTTCATAAAATGCCTAATTGGCTTAATAATGCATATTTTAGATATTATATGAGGACTACAAAGTGATACCACATTTAACATTCCATTCCAAAAAACGTTATGAACCATTTCATTCAATGTTTAACTCCTTTCAGTAACCTTTGCACACAAACAAAGGAGATTTTGTTTTCTTGTAAACATTATTGTGTTTTATGAAATGTTTGAAGACATAATGACATTATCTTATTATTACTTAACTCTCATGCTTCGTGAACATGTATACAGATATATAATATCACAAACAGATGGGGTAGATTTACATACCACAGTTTAAGTCAATACTGAATGAATACTTTGAATTCATATTCTGAAATAAAACCTGATAAAAAGTCATCAATGAGTGATAACTGCTTTGACATAGGAGCTTGTGTCCCTGGTTAAACCATTCACGAAAGTATTAAAAAACACAACATGTTTTTAGGCAAACAGCAAACAGATTCCAACAGTCTTAAATCTTAACGTGCCTTGAATACTTATGTCTGGAATCCCTCGGATAAACACATGGGACAAGAATTCAAGGGATCTGGTAGATAACTTAAGGCATTTACAACAAATTTATAAGCCAGCTACATTTAGAGCCTGGTGATAATTTGACAGATGAACGGCTGGAAACTATCATGTAACATGTAGGCAGCATACAAAGCAACAGGGATGATGTCCCTAATATGACTCAGGGGCTATAACCAGAGCTTAACAATCCATAAACATAATCTAACAACAATCATCAGTACTGGAAAAATCATGATGTTGTGAAAAAACTTTTTAGAAATTTTGTTGCAACTGTTATGTCTCTTTTCATCAATCATAGTGTTGTTTTGGACTGTGCTGGTATGTTAAAACTGTACAGTCTCTTTGTAGTTATAAGTATATGTTATGAATTATTCTAAATAGGCAGATTTCTCTGGCATGCTTCATACGACAGTCCCTGTGAAGAACAGATTTAGCTCAAAGCAATACTTTAGTGTGAATTGCATTTTTTATCAGACAAAAGTTTATCTTATCTGCCTCATGTAAAAAGAGCTCTCTACAAGAAGCCGGGATCTCTCTCAGCTATCATTTTCATTGTATATATACAAAGATAAGATATGATAATCAGTCTCAACACAAACATTTATATCAACAATCAAAATGTATACAAAACTTGAATGTTATATATCAGCCTTACTAATACCTGAGGCCTCCTGCAGTCAAACAAATCTAACATAGTTTACATTATCATATCATATATTTGGGAGGTGTAGTCACAGTCAAAACAGCAAGCTCGATTAGTGACTAAGAAGTTTGCAGGTTTATCAATCACAGTAAATGAGAAAATCTTGTTGCCTGATAGAAAGCACAAAATTTTCAAAGAAATCATAATCTAAGACTGGTGTCAACATTTAAAAGTTCAACTAGTGGTGGACCAGTCTGCCCCCTGTGAAGTTTTGATACCTCATAGTCAACCTGATTGATATAAGCATTACTGTTCCAAATTAATGGCTTCATTTTTTGATAATTCTTTGAATAATTATGTCACTGACATTACTAAGACAGTTGATAGTGCCAAGACATAATGGATATCTATTCAGCAGTTGGATAGCTTTCTAATAAAAAATGCATTATGGGTAATATACATTTTACAATACAAGTCAGGGAAATATCACTAAGTACAGTGCAACCTCTCCAAAGCAACACCCTCTGGAGCAGCAAAATTATGTTGTTGTTGAGAGGTTGTTACCATAGAGAGTATAAATCAATATTTAAATCATACAGTAGGAAAACTCCTGCTGTTGTTGAAGGGCGGTTGTTGCCCAAGAGAGGACTGCTATAGAGAGGTTGCACTAAATGCTTCCATGACTTTTCCATGAACTGGCATCAAAAATTTTAAGGATACAATCAACATGACCAAATCACACTGTTTCTCTAACTAGCGAAGTAAATGTCTTCATTTGAAATGTCACTCGAGTTGACAGCTTGTCCGACAGCAGGCTGGACAATCAACAAGTACTGACAATTAAGTTGTCCAGCGTTCAATACATGAAGTAGTACTACCAGTATAGGAAATTGGACACAAACTGAGCTGAAGTGGAGCTCAAATGATGGTACATTCTTCACAGCCAATTTTTTCCGCTGGATGCCACAACACAGTATACTCTGAGAGACTGTGATTTGTCCTCTGTTGTTGATATGCTTCAATGTGTGGGTGGGTGGGGTTTGGGTCAATGGGTTTTGGTCGCAAGGTGGGATTCTTTGTACAAGCATTTTTTCTAGAAGCCTTTTCTTATCTCTATTACAGTATTTCAGTACAAAGAAAAATTTGAAATAAAGAAAAAAATTAAGGAATGAAAACTGTTGAATGAAAAATAACACACAGATAATAGTTGACAAAATGTGATATGGGGAATATCTGGTATGATATATACCATACAGACGGTAGTTGACATAAAATTTTCAAGACAGCCCCTGGGATGAACTAATCCAGAACTTACCATACAGCAAGGATCCCAGAACCACTTGCAGACTGTAAACAAATAGGGGGTTCAGATCCCTGTATTTTATAATTACTTCCCACCTATTTTCACAGAAAATGTGCAAAAAGTGCCCATATATTTTTTCATCAGCTCATTAATTTAATTTAGAAAACATTTTTCTAATTAAGATCCTTTGCAGCTGCCAAACTTGTGGCCTGTGGCTGCACCACAAAACTGATTTAATCCCTTCATTCCAACAAGTGGTGTTTAATGGGGAACATAGAACTTTTCTTAAAACATATTTGTTTGCAACTCAATATAAACAAGCTTATTTTCACTCACTGAGGATTAATGTGTACCAACAACCAAAGTTATTGGGTGCCTTTTCCAGCATTAACTGAGGAAGAAGACCACAGGCGTATACCTGGGTAGAGCCATGAACCTTCCATAATCTAGTGGGAAATCTAGTCTTGGGTGGGATTCGAACTCACACTGGTCGGGGCTAGTCAGAGACCATCACCACTTGACCACTGAGACCCCTAAAAGCAAGCTTAAGCCAGACAGTCAGGCTTAAAACTATGGTTAAAGTACATTTTACAAAACAAATACATCAACTTAATGACTTCACAATAAATTGTTCAAAGATTCGGTTTATAATTTATTACCAATCACCAAGAGGAAGATATTGATTAAACATCACAACTTGATGCATAACATCACCATTAGAAAATAGTATCAAGCAATGAATCCATCTTGAAGAAGAAAATAGATGTTCAATCAAGTAAAATCAAGTAAAATCTTGTTAAACCATGCTTACATAAAGTGTGAAAACGTCAGCTTGGTATGAATTCATATTGAAAAAATATAGCTCCGATTGTTTTAAATATTTACAACATCAGAATCCCATCAGCAACATTGAGGTACTATACTAGGTTTTTAACCCTTTGCCTCTTAATACCACATTCCCCCCTCTCCCTGCATCTGAAGCAGATGACTTTTGAAAACATTGTGGCAAAAGAAGCCATTGCTTGTAATGTTTTCCACTCTGTCAGAAAGAAATAACCCAATTTTCTTAAATAAATTGATGTGTTGTATATTATCCTCGAATTTGGAAGAGTCAATAACATGCTTTTTGCTGTATGAGGCAAAGGGTTAAAACATCAATCTTTGTCCTCATCTCCATTATTTACTACAGGTGTAATGATAAATGGTTCACAATTAGATCTGGTATTCTAACACTTCATCACCTCGTATCATCTCTTTAGCATTGACATCATCATCAAATTATTAACCAAATATTTGCGATATATATTAAATATCATGCTGACGATTTTACGCTAACAGCATTAAAAATAAGTGCTAAAACTGCTACTTAAATATGGAATGAATTCATACATAAAATTAAAGTACATATACTTCCTAATACGCACACCGGGGGGCATTAGATTTTACCAGCTTTTTCCTCACTAGTTTTTTGTACTTACTATTTTTGAATGCATAATGATATAAGAGAAGGATAATTAAATCATTTATGGAGAGTTTTTCTCAGAGGAGGTGTGGGGGGCATTAATTAGAGAATATTTGGTATTTATAGTTCCCATAGAATATTTCACTTTCTCAAGTGCCTAATATCCCAGCACCACAGGAAATACTCTCGATACAGATGTCATTTAATGTACGCCAATTTATTTTCCGTAGGGGGGGTAGCTGCAAATGAGATATGCAGATCGCATGATGAGACACACTAAGCATGCCTCGTACATACAAGCACATTAATAAACATTTTTCCACTCATTGCCAAAGCACATTAAAAGTCATAATAAAACATGCCGCATGGTATACGATGTTGTGCAATCAGTCACATGTCCTCCACCCAGACTCCCTTCAGGCGAAAATTTAACGAAAAGTCACAGCATGATGCGTTAAAAACTCTTCAATTTGGAGTATGTTTTAGTGCACATTGATATGCATTACATACGAAATCTTGACATAATACTTGAATACTTGCTGAAACAAAGATTGTGAGTGATAAATGACTATTTTCACTACATCTAAGTTTGATTAATATTCTGTCCATTTTTGCAACATTACAAAAAAACATCCCTACAATAATGTGAAAACAAGTTTATCTTTTCCTATAAAACTTTACATACAACACTTAATTGATTATGGAGTCTGCAGACGTTAACACTTTCATATAAAAAACTACCAAATTTATTAAATGTCAAATTAATGATTTACATAGAAATAACGGTATTCAAGCAATCCAGCATAAGCCTGCTAAACCATTCATTACTTCATAAATGAGTGTGTTATTAATGAGTCACTCCAACTTAAGAATGCTTTTAGTATAAAGCGCAGTTGGCCCATACCTTCACATATACATTCATAAAAGGGCAATAAGTCTGTTAAAAAACTGTATAAGGAAATTAAATTAAATGCACAATTAGACTTGATGTTGGTTGATAATTGTCAAGTTTGAAATTGGACCAGCAGTTTATGTGAGGGTCAGAACAGCATGACAGACAGACAGACGGACAGACGATGGGCAGGACAAAACAGAAATCCCCCAAAAATCTCGAATGCATGAAGATACAACAAAAGAACAATAAAATCATTATAAGACATTCAAAATTAATAGCTGTACCACTTTTCTTCCTCCTCCATTGAAGAGCTGAAGCACTAACCAGATAAGATACTGCTTCAGTAGCAGGGTATGACAACACTAAAAGTCCAGGACAACCCCATTTATCAAACAATTAACATTTCAAGCAGATTTGTTCATAAAATTAAGATATCAATGATCTCTCAGACAATAAACACTACACTTAAGATTACACCAGGACATAAACACTAGATTTTAATGGCCACAATTTGCTTGGATATCTCACAGAGAGGCCAAAGATGGGAACAATCCAGCTTCTAATGTAGATTATATTGTGCAATTAATCACATTAATTTATCTAAGGCTAACCATGAAAAATACATGAAAATATATGAAAATACATGAAAATATATGAAAAATACATGAAAATATACGAAAAAAAGAAAGATGTTCAAAAAGATAGAGAACAGCTGATCTGGCTAACTAACCAGAACAGTTATATTCTTAAGTTTGGATAGGGACTTGAGACAAAAAAAAGGTATCAACAGTTAACTAATGAGAAGGCATACCAAACTCTTATGGTCTAGCATTACAGGGGGACAATGAATTGAATACCACAAATGGAGGAAACAAAAGGAAAATGCCTGACATTTTTTACAAGCACAATTCTTCTTACAGAAGCCTGGACAAAACTTTTATACCATGGTACAAGGATTAGTATCTCCGTAAAAACCCCATGGGACAAAAGATAAACAGTAAATAAATTAAAGGAAAATACAGTATTTTTTCTTACTGCAACAGGAACAGCTGATTAAAATGTCAAGTAACATGTAAATGATTTTGTAATCATTGCTGAAAATAGCCTTGTCTCCTAGATACAAAACACAACATCAAACCATGATTAACATAAACAGAGGGGCAAAACATACAAATATCCGACAAAAATATTTATTCAGTTTTTTTTTCTGCCACACTTTCTTCTCTACAAACTTCTCACATACTCAGAATTTACGTTAGAACATAACGGACGTGCGAGGTATTATCACGTTTCACCATCACAATTTACCAGTCTACCAGAACATGCGCCATTGCAACGAACGCTGAAAAATGCTAATGAATACGGAATATTATTCTTACACTGTATTCAACACAATATAGTAATACCACACATTACATAATAAATGCACCTATCCAAATTAATGCCCCTGCTCTTCTTGAGAAAGACAAGAATTCATGATCCACTGTACATGCTTCATAAAAGTGTTAGTTCAATCAAATGCAGCCAAAATTGTTAACAAGAACATAATAGATGAACAATCTATGGCCATTTATTGAGGCATACTGATTCTCTCAGGCTATTCTGCATATATTTTCTACACCTCAAAGTGAAGTAAAACAATTCAATGATATGGTTTAATTAATACCCGGGGTAATAAACTGAGTTTCATGTGTGTATAATTGCCATTGGCCAATCTTAAAAAAGTGCACGCCAAAATAACCAATTAGATTGCTCAGATAGAATGACAGCAATAATTCAATTTCCTTACAGAGAAATGCCTGTAAGATTGTCTATACCAATTAAAATGTTATTCACACTGATTTAAAAAAGAATTACACGCAAGAACGCACATGAGATCATTGTACAAACTATGATATTGACGATGGTGCATCCCAGACAATCAAATATTATATAAGATTGGCAAACTAAAACTGACTAAAGATGATTTTCGATTGGATGAATCACTTGCATAAATCTAATCAGGGGAGCACTAATAATGATGGGATTTCTATCAAACCAAGTTTCATTTCCTCAGCCGCTAAAATGTATAATGTATCTCTTCAGCAGCCAGACTTGTTTACTTTATTTTCTATATCAATAATTTTGTATAATAAGATTGTCAGAATACATTATGTATGAAGATGCAGGGCTCTCTAACAAATTTTCAATCAATGGTAAGTCATAAGCATAGCAATCTTCAAGCCGCAGTTGCAGAACCACACGGCATTGAAGTTTATCTAAGGAGAACATTCGGAAGGGGGGAACCTGCCTTGGCATAATTGCATTAACAGATGATGTTGCATGTATGAAACATCTGTACGAACATAATCCAGACAGTGAATACACCTAAGAACACAATCCACCTCGGCATGGTTAAATAAACACTACAGCCGGTATATGAAACAAAATACATTCTCCCGACATGTAGCAATAACCGATATAAACATTAAAGACGTTTTTGCTGTTTTTCTCATTATTACAAAAACTGTAAGCAAGTGAAGAAAGAGTATATCTTTAATATTATCTGTATTTAAGCTAGTGAAGGATTATTATAACACTTTCATGAGAAAATCCCTCTTATCTTAATATCTAATGAAATTTATGGAAAAGTTCATAAAAGCTGTATCAACCATTATATTAACATCAGTAGTAGTATTTGAATGGCATTTATCCTGTTCCATAGCTGAACACTATGATTAGATTGTTTATGAAAGAATAATTATGTAACAATTACGAATGTTATTGTTAGCCAAGTTAATAAAGTATGCATATAATTTTACTACTAAGTATCGAATATGGGCAACTACAGTCAAACTTGTGAACAGAAGGTGCTACAAAAGGAAGAGAAGAAATATGACTTTTATGCGCAGTTGACCTTAATTCACAGTCAACAATTATTCAAAGTTAACCTTTACACAGAGGTTTATCATCATAAATAAGTATATGCTACAGTGGCTGTAGTATACAGATGACACTGTACTTAAATGAGAGAGTACAGATGCATCATAAAAACAAAATTGAGCAATGAAAGGTCTGGGTAGAAAAACACAACTTTAATCATTCAAACATTCAAAATTCATGTGTTAGAAGTACATTATAACAACAATCCAACTCCCAAATGTCAAGATTTAAGCATCAAAAGACAATCTGACAAATAACATGCCATGGTAGTTAAAATTATATAGTCGTCTGCTGAATGCTCGTCTGCTGTTTTAGGGTAAACTTACAAATTTAATGGTCTGCATTTAAAGATTTGCCATGAGAGTAAATAAATATTCTATTCTTCACCAGCAGAAAATTTTTAATTTCTAGTCTTTTTTCAACCACACCAGCGATCCTCTGGTGTGACCTCCAACATTCCTTCTGCCTCATCCTGTCACATGATCGCTTAAGTCAACATTACCCATCATGCCGTTGAATGGCAGACACACCAGATCGTACCCTAATTTGTCAACGTCAATTCAGGTAACATTAATTTTCAATTAGTCTGATGAGACCATTCATAGAATCTTAAAGTAAAGATTCTCTTGTCAACTAACTAGTTAATTGATGCGAGAACAACGAGAAATTAGGAGTCAGTAGTGACGGTACTATCTAACTCATGGAATGCCGGATTATCAAAATCCGATTCATTAAAATTATTTTTATATCTGTGATTTCTGTCAAATTAAGCATTCTTTAAATTTTATTCCCAGATTTTGTCACATTTTACAATAAAATGTTTGTATAAATTCACCTAACTTAAGGGACCACCTCCTGGATGATAACTTAGTCCCTTTTACATAAAAATCATTGAATAAACTGAAGCTTTGATACTTTACTGACAAATAATCAGTAATATCCCAAATATTTTGGTAAAAAAAACTGGACAATTCCAACTGAAATCAAATTTACCTGTACATGAAATGGTATGCATTAAATAAGTATACATGCGTTAAAAGTAAACACAAAATCTCCTGCACAGAAAAACACAAATTATCATTTTTTTATGCATAAAGTTTGCCATGTATTTGTTGTTGAGAGAATGTTATTGGGCAAAATGCACCAAATATGTGCAATGTTTACAACTGATTTTTTCCCACCACATTCAACTTTCAACCATCTTCACATTTTATTTGACACAAAAAGTGTCTCGAGCTTAAGAGCTTATACGAGGATACTTTTTCTTAACCTTTCAAAACGTTTTCTTTTCAACATGTATGATGGTTTTTCTTTTTTTGAACCCATGGAACTGGGAGGTTTTATTTAACAAGTGCAAAGCATTTAAATAAATCAAGGTAATTGAGCAATTTAAGATTGTTTTGAATAAAATGTTTGATATTAAAATTTGATATTTTATCTACGTTTAATTCATCAAGATCGGGAAATAGTTTTATGTGTACACATAATACACACACTTTTTACGAGCATAAGACGTCTGCAATTTAATTTAATTTCATACAGACGACATAATCAAGTTGCATAATACTTATTTATGATAATAAATTAATAATTAAAATTTTTTCACGTGCGCAGTAAATCATCGTAACTATATCAAATTTGAACAAACAGACAAAATTTATGTAGCAGTGGAAAACAGGGGAGATTTATAATGGCCGACCATAAAATATTGTGTGTTTGCTGGTCCGAAATAAGTGGTTGTAACAACAAGGTGGTCATAATATTGATAAAGTCACATTGTGAGGTTTTACTGTAATATGAAATATGTTTTACTGCCTCAGAATTTATTTACTTTTTTATTTGAATGAGAAATGATGTGTAAGACCATTGAGTCATGGGCAAATTTGTGGGGGGGGCTAACTTAAGTGGAAAATTTGGGTCAGGGCAGATATGTGGGACAATAACTTCAATATAAGAAATTTCAGTTTGACAGTTCAAAAGAGGGACCACAAACCAAGTTTTTTATAAGTATTATCCAGATACATAGACTTACATCAGGTGTTTAGACAGACAACAGACATCATACAGTATCCATAGCTTACAGCATGAACTAATCCATTTTATGGAGAAAAACATCAATTAATAATTACACAAAATTGTTGACATTTAACTTTTAATGCATTTTACCTGTATCTGACATTGTAATTGACATTATACGAATGTCAAACTTCAAAATAAATACAAAGCTTTTTTATAGTAAAACAAAAGATTTTCTTTATGAGTTTAGTTTTAGGGATAGTGTGATGTGGTAGTAGACACGGTATAATTAATCAAATAAGTCCAGAGTTCCTGCCCGCCCAATCATTTCCTGCTGTTGTACAAGAACATTCTTTTTTCATTTATTTTTCAGCCTAGTCTCTTTTTTTCATAAAAGAAGTGATTGAAACATGAATAAAGAATAGCAACAGACAAAACAGACAGAATGGAAAACAAAACTTCATTTCACCCATATTAATGATCATTTAACAATTATTGTGTAATTCAATACACTGACAGGGGCAGATAACTCCTGACTAAGTTTCAGGCTGATTGTTACATGTACTGCTAATGTCTAAGAATAGGAAACCAGGAATTTGATGCCTTATATTTCAGGAAAAAATTGACAGTAAATTATATAGAAATCCAGTTTAAAATGTATATTAACAGAGGGGGTCTATAGTGATGTACATTAGTCAGGGGAAAATATCACTTTAATAATCAAGTTACATAACAGTTGGGAAGACTTTCTCAGCCAAGATTTGTGATCAAAGATATGGCGGGTATAAATACCCCAGGTTACATACAGAATAATAATTCATAGACAGCCTAATGAAAATACTGAACATATTGTAGGATAAGATGTTTTATCATACTACCTAATACTTTCTATTAAATGGCCCTCTCTAATTACTTCTTAACCAAGTTTGAGAAATACAAAAGATTGAGAACCACTCATAATGCTTTAACATCACTTCAAACTGCATCCAAAACAATGTGACACAAATCTTAAAAATTGAAAAAGTATCAGCAAAATTTATGCCTTAAGTTCATTTTGACCTGATTATGGGTTGTATTATACATAAACTCATATGAGAATTCAGAAAACTAATTGTATGACAATTTCACCACCCCAAAAATGTTGTATTTTACAGTACTGTAGAAGATTTTCATCTCTGAGTTTCGGTAAGATGGTCTCAAAGCAATTAATGACAACATATTATATTTGTATTCTTTTATCTTTGACTTTCACTTGTATTAACATAGACAATAGCAGAAAACAGAACATGGAGTGGGTGGGGTGCAGAGGATATTAAACTCAAGAAGTAATAAGTCTCACAGATTTTTTTATTTTCATTTTTTAATATCAATTGTATAACTTGAACAATGTAAAATAAATTAAATACAAACCACATATGCAAATAAATCAGATAAAAATCTAAAAATTCAACTGCAGCATAAGACCAACTGGTACCCAGAAAGAAGTAATGATACTCTGACGCTACATAAGAACCTAAAGTAACTAATTAAAATGCAAGAACTATGAATAAAAAGCACAAAGTATGAATATAAGGCAAGAAATACGATGCTGATTCATTGAAAGCTTAAGAAATATTTTACATAAAACTGAGGAAATATGACAACCATCCATTACCCACAAGCACTGAAGATCAGGTCAGTCTTTATAGCATAGTATCTGAGTCTACGATTTGTGAGCAGATATGTTTAAACTCATAGTTATTATAAAACATTTCTTGAAGCTGTTTATACTGTGGATAAACTAAAGTAAGTTTAAACAGATGCATTATATTTTACATGTATATCAGAATTACAAATCAATGATATAAGACAGCGTTATCATATGATTCATTCATGTTAAAGATACCACCTTTATGCTTTTACGCCTTCAGTCAAGTTTCAAGGCTTCATTTGTTGCATACAAAACAAAAAATCCCCCCCTGCCTTCAATGATTAATTAATACATGAACAAGATGGTAATTACAAAGAATCTGTTTGTCATCCACAAATAATCCGATACATTTTCATCAATCTTACAATTTACAGCCCCTACAGGCATACAGTATGACGCATACATGTTGAATATAAAATAACATACCATACCGCTACTTCACACTTTAAAAATATGTTTAAAATTTTTCATGAACTGTCGTACATTTTCATACATCATAAGGATTCCTTACAATATCATTGAGTGACAAAATATTATGTGCTAAACTCTTATCATCAGAGATGTTACTGTGTCCTCAGACCACCAGATAAATAGTACTAGCTCTCAATAGAATGGTAAAAATGTAACCCCACTGTGCTGTCAAATTATTCACCTACTGGTATAATGTATGCCGGAAGGTATTTAAGTAGCAAGTAGAGGCATTTGCATCTTATTTTAGGCTAATCAACAACACAGGTTTCCATGGTAACAGCTTTTCTGTAACATTGGACCATAAGACCAAGGTTCCAATTTCCAATGCATAATTCAGTCAGTCGTTATTACAAGAACAGTAAATTATGAATGTTTAGACATCTTTAGTACCAAAGATGGTCTAATTATGAAGGCGAAAATAAAACAGACATGTTGAAACCTGGTCCAAAAATAAGTGGTCATTATTTGGGGTGGTCAAAATATTAAAGAGGTTGTTCAATGTGGAATTCAAAACTTGAACACAAAAATAAAAGCAGACTTCAAAAACTGACAATTTAAGACAAAATAACCAACAATTTTATTACACTCAACAAATGCCAAAATGCCAAAACACAAGTTTCGAAACACAATACATACAACTTTTACTTCAACAATTAAGTACATTCAATACCCAAACAATAGGTATATATGTATACAGGCAGGGAAAACAAAAGCCGATTGTTGGAAAAAACAGTTCTGGAATTTCCGTTTAAAGGTGTTGCAAGCATAATCGAGGGTCGCTATTGGTTACAAAAAACACGGCAGGAATGTTTTGACAACAATCAGTTCATTCATAATTCCAATAAAAAACGAACCCAACGTTATATAAAGACCAGAAATAAATAACTCATTATATATTAAAGTATGGTACGTTTTCATACATTGTTTGACGTTAATAGCAATCACCTACTTATCAATTCTCCGTCTGACATAACTGTTTATGAAATGTACGAAATGTTTTGAAAGTTTTGTCTTGTGTAGACTTATTTGAGTGAAACCAGATGCGTATCTTTAGGAATCTCAGCAGAAATGGTGATTTCCGATATCTCAAGACGTCTTGCAATCATGAACAGTTAGTCTCAACATGACCTTGACATTTCAGAACAAACACTTCCGAGTCCTAATGTAATTGTTACTTGTTTCAAAAAACTATTCCATTTTACGAGACTTTGAAAATTCCATATTTCATAATATATCGACATATCAGCAGCAACTAACGAACTGAGATGAAATATTAATGAGAGTATGTATGAAAAACCTCATTACCTTCAGTCATAAAAAATAATGATGATTCTTCACATATATCTCATGTAAAATATGTTTTATTACTCTGTGATACATGGATTGTAAAGAATTTTGTACTCTTGTGCAAATTCCTTTCTCCGAAACTCAAGTCATAAAGATATTTTCATCAAAACAAGGTAATTTTTAGTAACAAGAGCAAATTCATTCATAAAGAATTCACAGTATGATTCCATACAGAACTCTTCAGTTTTTGAGGAAAGTTAGGTCCACTCAGCACACTGAGAACATGGCTGCACCCAGGATTCACACTCACAACCTCAAGATCCATAAACCATAAGTTCCATCAATCTACAGTACCACTGACCTAAGATGGCAGAATTTAACTACAGTCAAACCTATGAACAAAGGCCACCCTTAGGAAACACAAAATGTGACCTTTATTGACAGATGACCTTTATTTGGAGGTCAGTTTGTTCTGAAAAAATCAATGACAGTTTTCAAAGAATGGCCTTTATGCAAAGGGTGGCATTTATTTGGAGGTGGCTGCAAAAACAGGTTTGACTGTACTTAAAGTATAGGAAGAAACAGCTTTAAGAGAAAGCAAATCCTGGGCTGGGCATTACTACAAACACATCGGTCATTAAAAAGCTAACTACATATTTTTCCCACCATAACAAAATATAAATCAACAGAATGAGAGTAGACTCATAAAAATTAAAGTCAGTCACAATATCAAATTTATTCTGTTTGAAACCCTGAAGGGATTTTATGTTTTCTGTCAATAAAAAACAAACCATTTATGTAGAAGTTGGATTCATTATTGCTTTTCGTCACATCAAAACAAGTTCGTACAATAAAACTCAGAGCACATCACCTCGAATAAAATAAAAAAAATCCTCAACATTCTTTTCTACACGTTAACAATTTTCGCACAGATACAAGAAGATAAAATTTTATGTAGGTATTATTAAGAGAAATAGCTAACGCTTAAATATTTAATTCATCACGACCAATTTGGCAAAGACTAATGCAGTGACATATATTAAATTCGGAAATTCTATAGAACCCTTTCACAAGCGTTTGCGAGCTCACATTGAAATAAATGGGTGTAAAATTTCAATCCCAGTCATCAACCTGGGTCTTCTTTTTTCACAAAAGGAAAGAAGAATATTCAAAACCATCATTATCACGTACACATTAACAATAAAAATTAAACCATTAAAATTAATGAAAATACTTCTTAAATATACCGACAGCTTTTTCAGAGGAAAGCCTAATTCTATTGGTGGAGATTTATTTGATCTTAGAAGTAATTAACATCGATTGCAAAACAAGTTTTTAGAATTTTAACCACTCATGGTGAAGCTTCTCGGGTTAAAAATCAGTCCTTGTGGCAAATTCTGGGCTTAGGTGAGGCGGACCCTGTGAGGACCGCATAGAAGATTTGAACTCTAAACCTCTGAGCCAGGAGCATTCTGAGAATCATGTCTGCAGCAATTTGTTTGAAAATGATGGAATATATTGAACAAATATTTACAAAACAATGAACTTATGTAACACAAAAATACATGAAATTCATTACACTAAATGTTTAACTGACACATATATATCACTCATTCTCACCATACCCATCGTATTATGTACAAGAGCATTGTGCGAAATGTCTTTGACATCAATCAATCAAAAATAAACATATCAAATCAATCAAGGATACTCCTTACAATAAGAGGAGGGTGCTAGTGAAGATGAAACACATACAGACAGAAAATAAAAGTACTTAAGACTATAAAGAAAATGGTTACATCAGATCACTAGATTACTAGGATACCATATTGTAAACTGTCTAAATGTCTCCATGAAATATTTGCATTGTCTTTGAATGAAAGATAATTGATGCAAAAGTCAGCAGCTCATTAGAGTTCACTAGAAGAGAATTCCAGGTAAAACCATATCCTGAACAATGCATCTAAGACAAACAAAACCTTAAAGATTGTTTATTGTTACTCTAAAACTCTAACTTCAAACTTATGCCGGTGTTCATCTGTTTAACTGCCGAAAAAATTACAACAAAACTTGTACTTCTACAGACTAGGAATAAAAAGGAGCCATTTCTTATAAAGGACTACCAGTAGTAGTCTTATCTCTAATTCAATCATTCATCATTTGCTCAAGCTTGTAAATAAAGACCCAGAATGATGACCACCTTGTATAATGACCACCTTGTATAATGACCACCTTGTATAATGACCACCTTGTATAATGACCACCTTGTATAATGACCACCTTATATAATGACCACCTTGTATAATGACCACCTTGTATAATGACCACCTTGTATAATGACCACCTTGTATAATGACCACCTTGTATAATGACCACCTTGTATAATGACCACCTTGTGTAAAGACCACCACCTTGGGTAAAGACCACCTCAAATAAAGACAAGTCCTTATGTACACCATATTAGCCTCATGTAAAGGACATCTCAAATAAAAACATGAGCACCTCATATCATACAGTAAAACCCCTGAAAACCAGACACCCCCAAAAAACAGGAATTCTCTGAAAATCATATGATTTTTCAAGTCCAGCTTCTTCTCTTTTGCAATCAATGGTTCTCTGAAAACCAAAATTCTCAGATAAGTGGACTTTTGACCCAGTCTAGAAGGAGTCCAGTTTTCAGGAGTTAAAACTGTACCACATCATATAAGACCACCTTGAATCAAGACCATCTCACAAAGACCATCATACCCAGAGGCAGCTCACTGACTCTGCCCATGGGTGGGGTTTTGGGGCTAAATTTACCATATTCTACTGTACTATAGAACATCCCTAATACAAACACAAGCCAAAAAACATGGAAACACGGTCAAACATGTGAAAAAAGGCCTACCTGAAGAAAGACAAAATGTGGCTTTTATTAATAGATGGCCTTTATTCGGAGGTCAGTTTGTTCTAAATAATCATTGAAGGTTTTTCAAAGAATGGCCTTTATTCACATGGTTGTCTTTATTCAGATGTGACCCCAAACACAGATTTGACTGTACAAAAAACACACCATAGAACATGTAAAATTATGCAAGCTGGTTATTATTATGATAATTACCTAACATAGCTATGATAATGTCTTGTGGAGAGGTTTATGAGATCATAAAATGTTTGTAATTGTTGGAATTTACGAGTATATAAACTTGTTTAAAAATTTCATTGCAATGAGGTCTAAAACTTCTGCACTCTGCTATTACGACACAAAAATGAGGAAAGATATTTTCACAACAATAACAATCGTATTAAAATATGCCTTCAAATACCACTTTTATCATTTGTTTAACTATAAGATCTACATTTTTTTAAAAAAATGAAGATTCATGCAAAACTTGTTATTTGAAATTCACTGTCAGTCATTTCACCACAAGATCCTGGTAGTTAAATTTTAACTAAGGATATGACAAACTATCCCACAATAATTACAAGGGGTTGACAAAAAAGGACATTTCGCTCATTAATTTCAATAATTGAAAAGAAAACTAACCATTGAATGTATGTAGCAGCACAATTCTGACCATGTTTCATTAAGTTTGGACCATATTTAGATAATAAGCACAAATAAGTAAAAGTTTACAAATTTGCACCAAGTGGGTGGGGTAAGATCTAACAATGTTATGGTGTCATGCTTTAATGAATTTCACTCAAATTTGTGTTGATTTTATGACCAATCAAGTCATGTGTAACAGAATAATAGGGCATTCTGGGACTTGCGTCAAGACTTAGCAATGAAATATGAACCAGTTGACCCAAACCTAAATCAAACCTCATTTCATTTCAATGATGGAGGCAAAATGAATCAGCATTAACTTCAAAATATCTTTTGATCCCTTAAACTTGTACAAGTGGTTAAGAACAAGAGCCATAAAATATTTCGAATGAAAATTTCCACATAAATCATATGGTAAACGCTGTATAAAATTTCAGGCCATTAAATTCAGCAGAAATTTAGAGGAAATCATTTTTTTACCACTTATATGAAATTTTATCAGAATCTTACCTGAATCTACATCTAAAGCCAACACTTGTGCTATGCTGGTTCCTATGGTTACATTCTCATAGATAGCAACATCGTATGTGCCATGTTCAAACAATGGAGCATTATCGTTCGTGTCCTTGACATTGAAGTACACTCTCACAGAGGTCGACTGGGCGGGGTCACCAGAATCGTGGGCAATAACATCTACTGTATAAAGCTGATTCTGTGTGAAATAGAAATTGAGAACGTCGTAGATAAAGATATCATGAATAAACTTGATAATAAAATACAGAGCAACTTCTCCATAGCAACACCCTTTGGAAGAAGCAAAATTATGTTTTTGTTGAGAGATTGTTGCTCTAGAAAGGTTAAAGTAATACTTAAATCATACAGTGGGAAAAATCATGCTGTTGTTGAAGGCAGATTGTTGCTCAAGAGGGGGCTGCTCTAGAGAGGTTGCACTGTACATTCAAATTCAATAGAAATATGCTATAAAACATAAAATCTGGCTGAGAAATAAAATGAGCATATGATATCAGCTGATGATTTCTCCAAAATGTGCTACACAGAATCCAATTATAAAGCATAAATAGATGAGTTTGCCAGTAAATTTTTAAAAACATTAAAAGTAAGAATCAAGGCAGGGCAATTAAATATCAAACAGCTTCATATTCAACTTTCTGCAAACAATCATTAAACAATAGTTACAATATGGCTGCCAAAATGAGGTGTCAGAATTATCCTCATTGTTTTTATATTTTCCATCGATATTATAGTAATGTTTTCATTCATAACACAAAGGCTATAAAACAAAAGTGTATGGTTGGATAATGACTATAAACATTGTCTATTTGACAAATAACACTAATAAAATTACTAGAACATCATAATGAGTAGAATGTTTGAAGTCTTAACAAGATAATAATGTGGGTACTGATATATACCATCATAACACACAGGCTGTTTTTCCTTCCCAAAGTATTTAATGGCCAGAAAATGTTGTTGAAATCCGTAGATAAACATACTTCAATGTCTTAGAAAAATGAAAATACCATAAATTTCGAAATAAATGCACAATGAGACGTATGGTATGATCATTATGCATGTACTTCACAAACTCTCTCCTATTCAGAGGAATCTTTTGTCCAATATTAAATTAAAACTGATAAATTTGTTTTTAATGCTGATTAAGTCTGCAAAATCCTTTGAAAAGAACAGTCAGTACAAGAATGGTGCATTTATAAGAATAAGTAAGGTAAGTGGATGATTATTATCTTACAAGCAGCTTTCTCTCTTAACCAACAAGCATCTAAACCAACTGTCATATCAAAGCATAACTCAGCTGCCTTATAATAACAGCCAGGTATCTCAGCCTGGTGTGCAGCGTTTGAGTTTGTGCAGTGCATTCATCAAAACATAAAAATCATACTCCATCCACTTCAAGTCTATACATATCCCACCCATATCATGTCAATACATACCCCACCCACTTCATATCAATGCACAATTAAATTTTTCATGCTTGTTTTGATATTTTTAATCACAACAGATTATTGTATGCTATTCTTAATTTTGAAGTCAGAAACTATTTGTAATGACTAGGTTTATATGAAATCATTTACAGATATTTGACCACAGACTGGGAAAGCAGCTCTGGAGCAGAAAAGTCCAATGCTATATAAATATACAGATTTCTTCTCTTTTCAGGGGGGAGGGGGGCTGACTATCATAGAAAATACAAGTTAGATTCCAGTATCCTAACAAACATCATTGGTATATATACACATCTAAAACATATATACATTAGAATCAATTCTATTTTTAAACTTATTTGTTATTACCAGTCATCATTGTCATAAATAGCTATAAAGAATTCCTATAGATTTCCAATATTACAAAATTTACAAAGTAAATATTAATATTAATTCAACAATAATCGATAGAGACACAAAAACACCAAAAACTTTCACTTTCATTCAGTATTAAAATACGTGTCACCACAAAGAAAGCCAACAATCTTTCGACTTTTTCAAATATTATTCTTACTGTATAAAGTTTACATCAATGAGTCTTCATATGTGTGAATTTTGTATAAAATGAGTCAGTTTTGATGAAATATTAAGCAGAGTTAAAGCTCTTAGACGATGATGATTATGATCAGACATATTAACAAAATTGTATTCTTATTTTTGAAAGGGCTAAATTTCAGACGGACAAACCAACTTATCGTTAATTTATAATCCTGTCCTTATCTACAGGTCTATTACATTCAGAACCACTCTTTATGCAACACATTACTCCTATGAAAGAAAATGATCATGCTCTGTGATCAATTGTATACACAAAATGAAAGAACTGACAAATACTCCAGGAAAGCATGTTTTCAGACATTAGATCACCCCAGACAAACATATAAAAATATAACAGTACAAAAATTTCTTAAAAACATCAAAGTTTTAGTTCTTCCAATACCCTAAGCCATCTGAAAATACATCGTACCCAAAATTTTTTATAAAACACCAACAGAGATACAACATGACATGATAGACAAACTTATAAAATATTATACAGTAAACTGCGGACTTACTAGACAAATACAAATATTTGTAAATAAATATTTTTCCCATGCTGGTAACAGACAATGTATTACCACTATGACACGGATGACAGGGGGCTCAAATAATCCTATTTAACGGAAGGTGTCTCGTAGAAGAATTAGCAAGATAAAACCATTGTTCATTTATGCATTGCAAGGTTACGGGTGGCGTGACAAAGAATAAAAACACAATGGCATTAAAATACCAATGTACTTAAAATCCCTCACGCTAGCATAAACAGCAGTATTGATCCTTTAATCTTTTTTATCAGTATATTTTGTCGATTATTTGTATACCTTAAACGAGGAAGATAGCAGGCAGTAATTCATTTTGTTGGCATCCAATCCTAGAATTTCGAAAAACTAAGGAAAAAACCTAGCTTTTCATGAAATGAGAAAAATATACCAATATTTTTCTTATTCGTTTCACCACAACTTAATTCAAAATTCAGGAGAAAATTAAAGCAGAAAGTTATCTTGCCATTGGTCAGTTTTGAGACAGCACATAATCAGAACTTGAACCAATCAACCAATCAGAAGGCAGATTTCAAAACTTTCTCATTAAATTCAATAAAATCCTTAATTCAATTAATTAGTAGTTTAGTAAAATAAAACAGACTCATACATGAACAAAAAAGGATTATTTTTAGCGACTATTTCTGAAAAAAAAGGATCTTGGTCAGTAACCAGAGTTCAACTTTTCAAGTTCAGGATTTTCGCGTATAAGGCTTACATGTAGACACAGACAGGAAGAAGGTATCACATTACATTTTTTGTCAACAATGACAACTGGACTGTCACATTTAAACCGATCTGACTAACGACAAAATTACTTTCGCAAAAATTACTTTCGCAACACGTTAACACCTCTAGCAGATAAAAATTACAGCTTCATCATTGAAAGAGAAATTTTTGCAGTTCATTCAACTAAAAATTTGAATGTAAGCAAATTACATGATTTTTTTTCTCATTTTAGAGTGCAAAGCCCCTCTGATGTAAACCTTCCCATCCTATAACTCTCTAACACCACCTTACCCTACTCTATCATTACACTGCTCCCTCTAACACCACCTTACCCTACTCTATCATTATACTGCTCCCTCTAACACCACCTTACCCTACTCTATCATTATACCGCTCCCTCTAACACCACCTTACCCTACTCTATCATTATACTGCTCCCTCTAACACCACCTTACCCTACTCTATCATTACACTGCTCCCTCTAACACCACCTTACCCTACTCTATCATTACACTGCTCCCTCTAACACCACCTTACCCTACTCTATCATTACACTGCTCCCTCTAACACCACCTTACCCTACTCTATCATTATACTGCTCCCTCTAACACCACCTTACCCTACTCTATCATTATACTGCTCCCTCTAACACCACCTTACCCTACTCTATCATTATACTGCTCCCTCTAACACCACCTTACCCTACTCTATCATTACACTGCTCCCTCTAACACCACCTTACCCCACTATATAATCACACTGTCCTCTCTAACACAGCCTTACTCATCTCTATAATCACACATTCCCCTATAAAACCACCTTACTCTACTCTATCATTACACTGTCCTCTCTAATAACACCTTCCCCCTCTTTAATGACTATTTCCCTCTCTAACACCACATTTCCTATATCTAGCACTGTACTCTCTCTATCATCATAATCCAGTCTTGCTTCAGCAAAAAACTTATCATGTCTTAAATGCTTAAAATTTCTGAACCACTTTCTAAGATGCCTACATCCCCCTCTAAAATACCATCAAATTTAACCTTTTTAAGATCTGCATCTTCATGGTTTTAGATACAAACAAATTCTTATTAAAACATCAATCACAGACATACATGTTCTTTCACGAATAAGTAAAATGCATAAAAAATACAGACATGTAAAATGTCCTGCCAACAATTCTGATAAATATTTTAGTTAAAACTTTCCCATGAAAATAAAAAAATAAAACTTCAAAAATTCACATGCAAATCTTCAAACATTTAGACTGGTTTTTAAGATTTATTACCCTTACATAAACAAAATCAATTACAGAAGCATAAGCAGTAGGTTTCTGAATCAATTAACACAATCTGAAAGCCACATAATTCCAAATGTTCCGTCCTCCTTGACTTTCTCTAAAATTTTGGGCAAATTCACTTAATAGTCAACAAAAATATACAATAATAACTATCAATGAATTCTGTAAGCAATATGAACTTATTTATTGCTATGTAAGTGAGCATAAAATTCTGTACAATAAACAGAGACTTCTCCGCAACAGTTGTTTTAATTGTAAATCTATAGACTTAGATTGTATTGAACTTAGATTTTAAACAATTAAATTCCCAAGTATTGCAAGAGAGCTTATTATAAGAAACAGGTGACTGTGAATGATTCTCATTTTTATATCACAAATAGTTTCAATTTTTAGAATTACTCACAAATATTCAATGTTTTTTTCAAGATGTTGATGTATAGTCAAAATTGACCCTTTATTTCATTCCAGACCCTATGGAGTCCCTTCTTGTTCCCCACAGTTCATTCTAAACATTTTCAAAATAATTAAGGACCTGATTGTAACACTGTCTATTTAGGGCCATTATAAATAATATCAAACATATATCATTTGTTTTAGAAAACAATTGTGACAGAAATGTTTATTAAACAATAAAAAAATATTTTCCCCTGAATTATTAAGAGATTTATTACTGAAAACAAACTGACATTTTTTAGACAAGTCTCGTGATATTTCTAGAAGTGGGTGCTAATATGGAAGATCACAGCCAGAGTTAATATACCACACCACTTCACAACTCATACCACTAATCCTTAAATAAACCATACCCCATAATCATCATTTCTGCCAACACAAACCAGTCCTTATCTCAATGAGATGAGTATTAAAAAGAACCATATAAATTTTGGTGCAATATTAACCCAGTCCTTTTGTCTGTCTATGAACAGAGTATAAATTTCTGCACATTTTCTGGTTGTTGGGACTGACACTTCAAATACACAGAATATTGTAGTTAATAGTTGAAATTTTTATCTCAATATGTGATAAATCATTCAATCTTTAATGTTTCGACCATATATGGTAAGTATATCTTTAAACAATCCAAATTCCTCTCCATGATTATATACACAAACATTTAACGCCATAAATCAAGATACAAATATCAAAGTACTGGTAGGACTTATATTGAACTCATAAATTTATTTTGACAAAAAAAGTTGATTTACTATAATGAAGAAATGAAGCATTCTTATGACCAATATTTCAAAATTTTTTCGTAATTGCAAAAAAAGAGAAAATTCCAGACATTGTAACGACTAAATATTTATTATAAAATTACAATAGTACCAAAGATCTTGCTTTTTTGTTAAACAGGCTTATAAAATTTAAGCCAAAGTATAAAATCATTTAAATAATTGAACATTTTTAAGAAAAAAAAGCACGAAATAATCTAAAAATGGAAAAACTAGTACACAAACAGATTTAGTTTGTACTGGAGTTAATCCTGCTGTGATCAATCAAAAATACAGTTTAAATCTCTACATTTCTCTATATCTTAGTCAATGATAAAACAGCAGACAAGTGCAATGATTTCTTTTTTCCAGTGAAAGACAGACAAAAAAAAATTGGACACCAACGTAAATTACACACCCAAAGGAAACAATTAAAAATAAATAATGTAAACACGATGTGCCTAATATAGCTACCCTAACACAGATCTCCGTAGATTCATTAACAACGAAAATAAATAAGACACCATCTTGCCACTTAAGCAGACAGAAGCGGCCCCAAGTCATCAATAGGAAGTCCCAGGTCTACAAAATATGCAGTAACGCGACAGTAAGTGCCTCCTTAAGAATGAAATATACCACTTCAATGTGTTTATATGAAGTTATAAATCCTTTTGATTTTTTGCAGAACTGCACTTCAGGATGCAATATCGGTGTATAAATTGTTGTGATTAATTTAACGACTCACTGTATACTAAAACATCGAAAAATTTCATTACGTACAATTTTACCGCCTATATTGAAAAATCTTGCAGCAAATAAATAATACAGATTGCAATCAGAAAATTAAAATTCATTTGGCAAATATTTTTTGTAATAAGTATAAAAATAACAAACATAAATAAATTGCTGAATATTTTCTGCCACAAATAATTCAGCGCCCATGTTTTCTTGTTAATTTGCAATTAACGACAATCTCAACAAGGTGTTCATTTCAAGGTATGATACAAACTGATTCATATTACTGAAAACACTGGGTTTTAAGTTCATACCTAAATGCACAACTACAGAAAACATAGCATTTCTAAATGATAATAAGATCCGCTCAGATTGTTTGAGGAGCCGATTATGCTGCGTGATAAATGAAAGAAAATATCACTTGTTTAGATTATTTTCATTGGTTTTAATGGAAAACCAGCGTTTCTAGACCTCATGTTTCTACAACATCCCGACGATAACTATCTAAGTACCAGCGTGATATCAGTTCGTTTCTCTCACTCGGTAAGCTATCAACTATCGTAAGACAATCAAGATTGGTAAATAAGATTTCAAAAAAAAGATTTTTTAACACTGAGGAAGAATGACAATGCTGAACATTTTTTCGAGCTCTTGCCGAAAACAAACATTGTAGCTAGACGATATTGAAAAGGAAAAATGTACATTATCGATGGTAGATCTCCAAGCTTATAGACTGCGTCTTCACAAAGCCCAGCTAACAAAAAGATTCTACTTCATGATAAAGAAATCTAGAGCAAATGTTTTGTAGCTGGATTCGATTTCAACGTCATTGTCAACCTTTATAGTTAAACAGCGCAGGTAATTAGAAAAATTTGCGCACATTAAGTGATAATCTACAAATCATATTTTTAACTATTAACTTTCTAATTCGTGTTTATCCTTCAACAAAATATACTATAAAGCTATCACATTATGGCATCGAATCTGAATTAAAAAATATCGTCCCACATCTAAGATCAATCAATCAATGTAAATTTAATCCTATATAATTATATTAAATTAATAGAAAGAAAGCCACAAGTCCAGGTTTCCTATTCTGTTTGATAATTTTCAGCTATTATCAAACATTATGAATATATTCCCTATCTGTCAGCAATTTGAAACATAAGTACAGCTTAATTGAAAATTACCCTCAATGAAAAAATAATTTGGCAAAATGTACACATAACCATGGCAACCAAACAAGCTAAATTGGAAACCAGCAATAAATGAGTAATTATCATAAAATGCTTTTTTTCCAAGATGCACAAAATCCCAATTAATTTTTTAGCTGAAAATTATAGATTTTGTACGATGCATTAATTCGTGAAAACCAGACCCAGCAAGCGAATTTCTCAGACCGCTTTTAACAAATTAGAATCTATTACGTTAACGACCTAATCAGTGAAGATAGTCATTAAAATTTAAAACACTTAAAATGAGAAATTAACCAAATGAATCTTAAATGTCTTCAGAAATAAACTTGAATACACAAGAAGACAATAATGAGATTTCTTCAATTAATCAATTTAAAAAACTACCTCAGTTTTTCAGTTATGATGAGCTTAGCGTACAAATGTGATACTCCAATGAAATTTGGTATTCGACTAAATCAGGGTTCCACAACTTCATCAAAAGTTCTTTTGGTGTAAGACTTAAAAATCTTATAATAATGAAAAAAATATTTAAATTCAGCCAACAGAAGGATGAGATAGTTAATCTAATACAGACAATTGCAACCATACCTCTTCAAAGTCCAAGCGCCTAAGTAGGGTAAAAGTGCCTTTGACTGGATCGAGGCTGAATGTATCATTGCCGTAACCAGACGACAATGAGTAGGTCACATGACCATTTGATCCTTGATCGGGATCAGAAGCTCGTACACTACCAACAGTTGTGTCAATCAATGTGTCTTCAAAAATGTCAAAGGAATACAGAGCTTGTGCAAATACTGGAGCATTGTCATTCACGTCACGAAGGTTGATTCGAACCATACAAAATGAGGACTGAATTCCGTCCGTTGCAGTGACTCGTAAATTGTACTGGGATTTTTGTTCTCTATCCAGAGGACCTGTGGTAACAATAGTTCCTGAAACAAAAAGGAAAAAAGCAAGATTAAATGTTGATATATACCCGTCTATGAACAGAAGGCTCTGATTGATTATTTTAAAGCACAGTCTAAATTTAGATCAACCAATGGCAAGACCTATTTTTGTGACTGGTCCTAAACAGCAAAATTGCATGCTGACATGATACCCGTCTATAAATACAAGACTCTGATTGGTTCTTTTAAAGCACAGTCTAAATACTGACCAATGGAAAGATTTTATTTTGTGACTGCTTTAAAAAAACAGCCATCATTAAAAAGCTGAGGCATTAGTAGTAACAAAGTGAACAAATACACAGTGTACAACACATTCAAACCAGAATCTTGGATAGATGCATGTTGGGATAGCTTGCTCCCAAATTTCCACTGTTTTATTCATTAAGATTGAACATTTTCATCCAAAATCGATTCACTAGGGATGAAATCACATGCTATAGATTAATTAAGAACTGTAGACAATAAATTAATAATTTAAATCACACAGGGGACAAACTCTCACCATCTTGTCTGATTTTCAGATCTTCGTTTGTGTCGAGAGAAAGTTGCAGACCACCAAGAGAATCATCATCGTAAACAGCAATCTTCAGTATGGGAAATTCCGATCGTACATCTTCATCAACATCGGCGACGTAATAATTCTGTGTGAAACGTGGAGGGGAGTCATTCAAGTCTCTAAGTTCTACGTGAGCCTGGAATGAAAGAAAATAAAATAATACATAAATAAAAGGCGGTTTTAATAGCAAAGATTTACAAATCTTAAAATTGACAGTCTAGCGTCGACTGGTTGTTAAGAAACAAGCTGGTTGCTTAGCTACAGCACAATAATTGAATCTAAACCTAAATTTCAGGATTTATTTATTTATCATCTAGGAGAGAATGTTCACAAAAATATAAATAATTTTCAGGCCTGAAGCCAACAAATGAATTCATCTTAACACTTTCGCTACTATAAACAACTTCATGATTTAATTATACAGAGAAATATCAATTCACTAAACATATATTCTAGAAGGAAATCATCAATATAATCAATAGAACAATATATTAATCTTACTATTATACACATGTGATCTATATTAGAACAGTAAATCAATTCATATAGAGGATTTTGGCCAAAAACCAGTGTCAGCACTACAGCAAAACTTGAGTTATGGCACTTTTGAACCAATCAATATTGACTTATTGTTTACAAAACTTACATTATTGACCTAAATAAAAAATCCCAGTCCAGAATGCAGATAATTAATTCTAATGGAATTTAAATATTTTGAGAATATATTGATACATGAAATTACCGATGTTTGTTTATTGTAGAACGTTCAATTGCATTATGTCACTTTTAATTTATGTAATTGTGTGCAGTATCCAAATATGGCTGACTTGTTTCAAATTTTACAATAGTTATTGATTTTCAATACACTTTTTAACACCAGTTAATAATAGAAATGTGTTTAAAGCTTCAAAGTGACCAGGATTAATTCAGATCAGCTAAAAGATTGGCTTCAGAGTAGCAAGCATTCTTAAGATCCTGATTTTTTTACAAAACCTTTCATAGGATTAGCATTGTTTTTTTTGGTCTTAATTAAATGAAGTGAAAAAGTACAACACAATTTAGTAACTTTAATCTGACATACAGACACTGTAAGTCCAATAAAGCCATTTATATCAATATAATTGTATTAAATAATTTGAAAACAATGTCCTGACACTATGGGTAAATGTTGTTTCCATTCCGTACAATACTTGTATCTATTACAGCCTTACATTGATTCCTTAATCATTCCATAACATTACAGCGAGAAAGTATGTTTAATTGGTCATTCTCATCACTAATTATGAGTCTCCAGGAAGCACTAAAACCCATCACTAATAGTTACTTAAGGAGTCAAACACGAAATTGAAACCATCTGGCACTAAAAATAATTGAACACTTCTCGAGTGCACAGTCTGATGTATGAGATCTCAGAGACTTGGGATGATGGGTTTAAGTGCGTTGAAAGTAGAAATCTATCATTCTAGAATAACTGAGAGAAATTGCCTCACAAGTCCGGTACTAATGGTTTAAACCCAAGTTACAACATGTTTTGCTGTGCTAACTAGAATTCATTGATGCGGATGTCAGGCTGTTAAAATCATTTTATTAATTCATTGAAAACTGATTTATTTATATGAAATATATTTATTAAGAAATATCTTTCCCAGCATTTTATGAAAGTTAAAAGAAATTTAGAATTAAATCACATTCACACCTAGTACATCCAGTACTATGATTTCAATTAGATATGTAAGGGGTCACAACAAGGTTCAGATCCTGCTTGTGGCCAGGTCATACCCTTCTATGAAAATTTTGACGAAAATGTCGATTTTCCTCCACTTGTGGAGAAGTTGCTGGCTCCTTGTGGAAGTGTAAGTTAGTACTGGTTAGTATACAGTCCAGGAAAACTGGTTAGGTGAATTAGTGAACCAGCTGACATATATAACTGAAAAATGTTGAAAAACAGCGTCATACCCAGCGAAATAAAAAGATATGCAAGCCATAAATGTTATATATTATACAAATATATAGTCATTGACATACAGTTGATTTATGTATCACGCTTATGCTATATCAATGATACTCTATAAATATTGATAAAAATATCCATCATAACACTAATAATCAGGGCAATTATTTACTAATTAATGTTATTAAAAGTCATATTACAAGCAAAACAACCCACATAAAAGCCTTTTATAACATCAGCACTAACATGGTATCACACAGTTCTCCGTTGTTAGCACAAAATCATTAGTCTCAAGTTCGGATGCCACAAAATAACAAGAGCTCTCCATCAAATAATTACATGGAATCATCAAAAATATTCTCTCAGAAATATCGACATTATGACATAAATCTGACAACATTATGACAAATTTTCGATACTCAGTCTGCTGGACTGGTTATTAGATTTTCCATCTTCACTAACTGCCAATACAATATCTTATAATTAAATTCATCATTCAATTGAAAACGAAATGTGAACCAGTCTGTCTCATTTTCACCCAGTCTAAAAATATGACATAATTCAAATTTTAGGGTGAAAACCAGTCATTCAATTTTGAAATTCAATCTAAATCAGCAGTGCATGCTGCAGTCAGGTTAAAATTAAGGGCTTTTTTTCTACCTCAGGAAACACAACAGTTAAATGAATGAAAATCCACACAATGCCCTATTTCAGAATAAAATAGCAATGAAAGAAATTTCACTTATATTTTCTGGTAGACTGGTTACCAAGTTTTAAGTGCATTGTAATTAAATTTGATTTAATGAACCCAAAGAGTACAATAAAATAAAAATATCAGGCATCGATCTAAGAAATATTGTTGAATTCTCCATCAAGCAATAAATTAATGGTGATAATGTGTCATGTGTACATAGTCGTGTTTAAAGCACATCACTAATCAGAAGCATCTAAAGTCACAGATGTTTAAATTTCCAATCATCTTAATCAATTGACTACTTTATCTGGATCAATCATAAGTAGATAAAAGATGTCAATTCAATTATTATAATTACAAAAAAATATCCTACAAAGAGCACAAAACAAATCTAGAGCTGAACCAACAACTAGCATAATAGATAAGACTCATATATACTCTTTCACTTTACTTCAATCCATTTTAAAAAAGATTTAGTCATAAACCAAAAAGTCTAAAGTTTCAAAGAAGCAGATTAATAAAGCCAACTGTATGTATACACAGTATATAATACAACCACATTAAAACAATGGTACTGGTAACTGTGCCAGATTTTCATTGTTGTACAGAAACTGTACACGAGCAAGCACCCACTCAATCAGGGCAAAGGGATATTAAAACCAAATAAAATCACTATCAGAAACTGAAGCCGATTTCAAACGAATATTTAGCATAGCATACAGTGTTAGAAGTATCCTGAGTGTGGTCTGAATCATGTTTAGACACGGTACCTAATCTAATCACTTCAACTGACAAACCATATCATTGATACCACTGGTAGGGAGAGCATTTTCTTAATGAGGTACAACCTTTAATTCAAAGACATCATGCATTCTTTTACAAGATTACCCACCCAACATCTCAGACGCCATAGCAACCATACATCTGCTAATGTATTCCGCAGACCAACCAAGATATAAGTGAAATTGAGAACAGCCAATCAAGGGCTGTCAAAAAGGTGTCAACCCCTAATAAATCATCTATGGCTCTCTCTATGATAGTTTCCCATAATGCACCTAAACATGGCAAACCATATTAATTAATACCAGTATCAGGGGTAAGATCAAACAGCTGTAAAGTGACCAATGACAAAAAGCTATCAATCTCATTGACAGATCATTTAGACTGGTTCAGTACTAGGAATCAATGTCAGTTATCATCATCATCAAAATATGAGACACAGTCCAGAAACAGGGACTTCAGGCTTCCATGCACATGCACAAGCGTATTTTTGCTCTTTTTGATAAGCAATTACCGGTACAGCCCCAGGAAAGAGGTATCATGGACGATTTGCTAACCAAACTCTGCAAACTTAAATTTTTGTCCATAAATCTAGTTTTGCGTAATATTTGCAGCTCGAAAACAGACATTGAAGCAATAAATCACCATCAAGAAAGCATTCCCCCTCCTCTCTGAGTGAAGATAAATGTTGTGTGTTCATTACATTTTTTTCTATTTCTAATTAGTCCCCCGACATCTCACAATATTTACAGAAACACTCGTAGCAACGATGGAATCTAGCGCAAACGCATAATAATAAAAATACTAGCAGATCATAAGAGAATTCTCAAACATGGGTAAATACTCCCACATGACTGTCTTTGAAAATTAAATGTTTCTTAATCCAAAAAAAAACTTAAAACAATAGTAAAGAGAAGATCTGTGCCATTTAAAGAAATTGATTTAATTAAAATTATACCAAGCAGTCTAGGAAACTATAACTCAGAATGTAATAGAGCCGGAACAATTAAGAAAATGCAGACCTATACAAAGTTATTTCTATCCAAGCCAATCCAATAGTTTGTATCATTATGGTAGATGACAATATCATTCTATTATTGCCTGACTTATTCCCATATAGCACTTGAAGACAAGAATTGGAAATTAGATATTACAATATAATGACATTGGGAGATAATAAAAACAAAGTCGGCACTGTACTTAATTCCATGCCTCTGACAGAAGCTAGAATGATGTCTCCAGTTATGAATGTGGGCGAACTGAACCTAAGTTAAGTCCTCATCCAGCCGTGTTAGTTAACTAATCAAATTAGTACAGACTGTTATAAAGGAAGTACAAAAGTGTTGATAAGTTCTTCTCCAGCGTTTTATGTCACACCAACAGCCAGGGTCATTTGGTGACTTTTCCAGCTTTAACGGTGGAGGAAGACCCCGAGTGTACACGTGGTAGGACCAACCACAAAGACACATACCACACGCAACAGTTCCTTAACCCAACTTCATTGAGTCTGAATGTGTTACAGAAACTTCAGCACCCAAGTGACCTCTGTTAAGGTCATGTGTGAGCAAACCAAAAGAACAACCAAAACTCAAACAATAAGATTACTTGTTCTGTTCTATTTAACAGACAACACTTAGATAGTAATCATGATATACATCAGTATACACCATATACATCAATATAATTATAACAATCTTCCAGTGATTACAGGCACATTAATCGGCTAATCTCATAAAGCATACAGTTTGCCGAGGAAAATGTTCTTGTTTTTATCCATGAGGCAAATCGCCACTTCCCAGAAAACGATAGGCATATGTGTGATATATGTTAGGGATCTGACAAAACCATACATCAGTTTCTGCGTATTTTTGTAGGAATAAAAATACAAGAAACCCTTTACAAACGCCCAACAAATAATTGACTTCTCTTTTCTTGGAGAAAATAAACTTTATACTACATATACCATGTATATAACTATATGTTTTAGTGTCTAATTTATGTTTGTTCATAAGCAGTGACTTCTTTAGATTGATGAAGGTAAAAAGTTAGATCAGTGGTAACATAAAACTTAACTTTTGTAATATATTAGCAAATCCATATTTCTTATATTCTTTTGAGGTCAAAATAGGTGGGAAGTGTTATAGAATAAATTGTATATTTTATAAGGCAAGACGTATGAATAAATATTTCATTACCATAAGTAATTAAAAGTTGCAGTAATATACAATACAAAGAAAATTAGTATTACGAAACCTTGTACGTGATGAGAATTTGTGAATATCACAAATGCATTATTCACATGCATTTACGTAATTAAAACGCTCTAAATAAATACCCATTTTTCAGGGCTAAATTTCGTATACAGCACAAAATAAGGTAGCCATGTTGAATGCATTTATAGAGTTAAACGTCATGAAACTATTGTGTGCATTACAAGTACGCAAAGACACAAAATTAGACGCTAGGTTCAAAAATAGGGACCACAAAAAAAATCGAATGATTAAATTTATTCAAACTTTGGTCCAGTAAGACCCGCAAAGAATGTTACTTAAAATGATCATTATTGACTTGCGTTAAATAAATTTGTTAAAAACCACATGAAATACTACAAATAGGATTAGTTTAATGATATAAAATGTACTTAAAAAATGCATAACCATTATTGATTCAGAGATTAAACAAGAATATGAAAATATGGACAGGCAAATAAATGATTTATAGTAAGAAATTGTTTGATGCAGTAATTACCCCCACCCACTATTTGATAGTCTAACTTTCTCATTTCCAAACTTGGTTTAAATGTCTGCATACATGTGTATACAGCAGAATAAATTAAGGATTAGTTTTAAGAGACGATTTTATCCAGAGTTGGGAATAACAGAACCAAGCCTGTATTGGCGGCTTCTTAAGTGCAATAAAGTTTGCTTATGCAGCAAAACTAGTTTGAAACTCTGGGCTCAACAGATTTTTTTCAGGCTACTTGTCCTGCAGGACAACCACCTAAAAATTTTAACTAGTTCTACAGCAACTTTAACCTGTCCTGAGTCAATTTCTACTCGTAATTACAAGCAGATGAGTGGATTTGATGAACCCCAAAACTGTAATCAGTCAGACCAATTTAGACAGGTAAAAATTACTTCACATAAATCTGATTTTTACTATGATCATATTTTGATCTTTTTTTCTACAAAAAATACTACACGACTCTCATATTATTGTTATCCCATTAAGACAAAAAAAAAGATTCCCACAGAAAAGTGGACAATTATGCAAAATGCTGTCATCTAAATCAGACTAAATAATACTTTATGTCTCCCAGATGGAATTTCATTCTGAAATCTTAGTATTATGCCATCATATGCAATAGTCCAATTAACTTAGTCATAATAAAAAATTATCTCAACTGTGAAATTGAACAATAATGCTTAATAAGATATCAGAGACATGGAAATTGGGTAATTTCGAAAGACGAAATTAATTATAGCCGACTATTCCACAATTGGACCTCTAGGAATTCAAGACGAAGAATAGAACAAGTTGATTATGTTAAACTATATCCCTAAGGAATGGATTTCCACAAGATGAAGACAAAAAATTAAGTGTGGTACACTAAAAGAATGAAATTAAAAGAGACAAGTCTTAATTTGACATTATGGATGAAGAAAATCATGGTCTAATAGGCAATGAAGTAATAGAAATAGATAAAGAACCTAAACAGGCTACTGTTACAATGCTCAAAATTTCTAAATCTCATTATCGGCCCATACTGAAGTAAGTGAAGTGTGATTAACTTCTTTAATTAGAATTATCTTGTAACTAATTGGACAATCTTGTCTTGACACAGAGGGGCAGCTTGTATAGCAGAAGCCTCGCTGGAAGGCAGGAAACTGGAGATAAGAGATGTGACCATACAAATTTGTTAAGGATGTCCAGAAGCAAATCTGAGATTAGATATTTGTACAAATTCTGGTAGTGTCAGAGACAGTAAAATCATTGAGTCTTATGAAGCAACACAATTTCTAACAAAATGGAGCAGAATATTTTCAGAAAATTTTCTATGACTTCTTGAAAATCTCTGAACTAAATAAATTTCAGAAAATTTAACAACAAATCCTTTATTTAAAATTGATAAAAAATTCAAATAAAACAATTAAATACATGTACTTGAACTACAATAAGTAAAAAAAGTGAAAAAAAGCTTAACATATGAAAAATTTAAATGTTTGAAAGCTAAGTCTGACAAAACACTGAATTGGTTCTGTCAAACAACTTCAACTACATTAACCAGCAGCAAATATCACAAAGAATCTAAACCATCGAGTTTTTCAACACTAAACATAAGGCGGGGTATCATTTATGACATTCTTTGTACTAACTTAAGCATAAAATACATCAACAAAGGATTCTGCTGAAAAGACACAATCAATTATTCATGCCTGATTTACTGATACGTTCAGTTCAGACAGCATTACCTTAAATGATTTGTGAGAAAAGTGCAACTAACATGCAAAGTTTTAACTATAATCTTTTAAGAAATCATTACACTCAAAATCTCACAAAAAACATTATAAATGTCCATGAGATTAATGCCTCCGACTTGTCTGTCCTTAGTTTTGTTGTTTTTGATGATGAAAACAATGTTATTGATTCTAAAACTGATTTTGTTTCAATTGAAGATTACTAATTACACTATGGATATTATTGTTCCTGTTGAAACTGCATGATGATGTTATTGCTATTGTATTTTTTCACAATGTTTCAGATTAAGTATTTGAAATGATGACATTCTTAGTGTTGAAGTTGACAGTAATCTTGTTTATTAAAGCAGCAACAATTGTTGTTACTGATGTCAGTAAAACATAAGGATACTCTTGTAGCTGCAGCAGCTGATGTAGAAGTTGTTACGGTTGTTGCTGCTGCTTTTTCTTCTGCTGTTAAAGCTAAGCCCTGTGTTCAAATGCTGGACACGGCAAGTCATACCCTTCTATGAAAATATGACAAAAATGTTGATTTTCCTCCATATGTGGAGAAGTTGGCGGCACTTTGTAGAAGGGTAAGTTAGTACTGAAACTTCCATCATAGAATTAACTATCAAAGTACAGTAATTTTAAACTTTTCAATTATTTAAGACAAGCAGGGTTTATAAAAAAATAATCTTATTATGTAGGAAACTTTATCTAAGACAGACCCATTGATGAAAGGCATTGTAAATTGCAGTAGCTAATTAAATCAAGGTGCAACAAACGATTGTTTTCAAGACACAGAGAAATATTTATTGTTCTTGGATAGACTGATGTACAGTCAGATTCTCAAAGAATTCGAAGCAGGGTTTTCACTAGACCTCATAAGTTGAGGGTCAAAAATAACCCCAGGCTGACAATAATTTGAAGAGTCAACAAAATTTCCTTCTAATTTTTATCATATATCTGACTCTTTGGTACAAATTCTCAAGAGTCAAAAGTTTCATTTTACTGATTTCAAGAGTCAAAATGCTGTTTTAAGGGTCAAATGAAAGCCCTGACTCAAAGGTTTCAGGACTTGAATTTATCCAATTTGCCTGAATTGGACATGCCAATGTTTGCCTGAGAACAAGTCTGCAGTCAACCTGCTGTAAGTCCCACAGGTTCCTGACCAATGAATTCTTTTCAAAGATATTAATATATTATACAAGAGCACACCATCTTTATAGTACTCATTTTTAAAACATTCTGTGCCAAAGCAGAACAGTGAAGGACACTTTGAAGGCATATGAAACATTATTGTAAACAAGAAGGAATATAATGTAGAGTACAAACATCTAAATATAAAAATTTTGTTCTGAAAAATGAATGAAGTAACAAAATCCTGGTTTCTTCAATATTAAACACTTTATCTTGGCTGTATGGACTTCAGTGTCTTGAATGACAGACATGAACAATTTGATATTCTAGTATTGAATAAATGAAATTAAGTAAATGAATAAAAATGGGTGGAGATATAATATAAAGATGAAATAAAAGATGAAAAAGGGAGATCAAACAGTCTTTTCTACTGAACCATTCATTGCATATATCTTTGTCTAGGGCTGAGGTCAATTCTCACAATAATGTGAAAATATTTTTTCAAACTTTTGTTTACTTTTTCTACACAAAAATTACAGTCATCGAAGCTTAAGTATGCACTGTAAAAGCTTACAGCTTTTGTGTACATTATGCGAATTTAAGCCGAAAATCATGGTGTACATTGTAACTCCAATGTTTGTTTTTCAGTAACAATTGTGTACAGGGAGCATTATCGTTAAATGTACAGAAAGCTGAGTGGATGGTACCCAGACTTTTATTGGGTTGTCAACACTATTTTAATACTTAGTACATGAAATTAACTAGCTGGTTCCCTGGACTTAAATAAAAACATTGAAATTCAAGACCTAGCTAGAATAAATTTGGCCCCAAACTAAAAATATTTTTTATTTAAGATGGTTTCTGATTTTAATTTTTTTTATAATAAAACCATTAAACAATCAAGTGAAACAGTTGCTAAGTAACGAAAATAATGCACCAGCCAAAAATGAAACTACTTTAAATCAAAGGACAAGTTAAGGGCTCATACAAACATCAGAATGGTACATAATGTAACATATATAATAAGAGTTAAAAAATGATATAATTAAATACAATCTATCCACAGACTGGACAGTTATCATGTATCAGTTGAACATGGTGTTTACGGACACAAATAAAGATCTATGACAATGACCACACACTGTCACATTAATGCACGATGAACAAAGAGCAGTACCCATAGTTTATGACAAGTAATGATTGTTCTTAGGTAACATAATGGCTAATATTTGACAAGTGTCAACTCACATCAAAACTTTACACCAAAGGTGCCCGCAACATATGTTCCTATGTCAACAGCAAAAAAAGATTTTGTTCACAACATGAGGTAAATAAAAGAGGTACATATACATAAAAAGGAAGTCATTGGTACTCTTCACAGATACTCAATTAAAGTTAGTAATAGCCTCAGCTATAAATCCACACAGAATTTTATAAAAAGGAAGTCATTGGTACTCTTCACAGATACTCAATTAAAGTTAGTAAAAGCCTCAGCTACAAATCCACACAGAATTTTATAAAAAGGAAGTCATTGGTGCTCTTCACAGATACTCAATTAAAGTTAGTAATAGCCTCAGCTATAAATCCACACAGAATTTTATAAAAAGGAAGTCATTGGTGCTCTTCACAGATACTCAATTAAAGTTAGTAATAGCCTCAGCTATAAATCCACACAGAATTTTATAAAAAGGAAGTCATTGGTGCTCTTCACAGATACTCAATTAAAGTTAGTAAAAGCCTCAGATATAAATCCACACAGAATTTTATATCAAATTTTTTTTATATGTTTGTTCATTTTTGTTGTGTATAAAACTTGTCCTCTTCTATTTGATTGAAAAATCAAGAGGACAGATAGGAATGACAAAATGTGGCCTTTATTGACAGGTGGCCTTTATTCGGAGGTCAGTTCGTTCTAAATAATTAATGATGGTTTTCAAAGAATGGCCTTAATTCACAGGGTGGTCTTTTCCAGAGGTGGCTGCAAACAAAGGTTAGACTGTATTATATAGGTAATACAGAATATCACACTAAAGTACAGCCACAAACACCACTCATTTCAAAGGCTAGTAAATTAAAAACAACAATAAAAAAACAAGAGTCTTCCTAACACCAGACACTCTTAAATTGACTACTACTGTGAAGTGCCAATGAAACTTTTTACAACAGGTTGAATACTTCAGAGATAAACTCTCGAGTATTTCCTTTCTTCTCCACTTGACACCAACATTTAACAACAGCAGGGGAATTTTTTGTCAGGATTCTTGGTAAAAGAAGGACCTCACAGGCGGAGTGATTTTTAACTCACAAATTAAACTCCGGGTATTAAAAATTGAGATTGAACAGACTTCACTTTAACAAATAGTGGTCGAGATAAAATGTATATTAAACATGTCACCTGCCTAATTCATACCTATTCGTGGGAATTCCAAAACAGCTTACAAGGAATTGAGAATTTCAGGAAAAACAAGAATAAAATAAATTTTGTAAATAATAAACATTTATATCGGGAATACAACAATTAATGTCTAGATTATGAACAACATAAAAATTTCATAAAAAATACACACAAACGATGGCCTGAATGAGAAAATAACAAAAACAACCACAGAAACAGAAGTCCAAATAATCTGTAAGCTTTAATAAACAGCAAATATAATTACCCAGACATAAAGATAAACATATCAGGCTCAAAGAACATATTTTGCTGAAACCCAATGAAAATATGGGTGAAAATGGTTCTCAGTTTTACGACTTTTCAAAATATTTAGGTCTTTTTTTTAAATATTTTTCATGGTGGTATACAGAAGAAAAATAAGTGTACATCAAGAAGCCTCATTACCCCATTAACCTACAGGGTGACAGCAGAAGGCTTATCAGTAAACAATGTGAGATAAACTTTGCCAATTACAGTCATTCATTAAAGACATTATGGCTTTGCTTATAAACCAATAAAACAATAATTGATTCATTTACTAATGTGACTATAAGTAACAAAAATTAGGGATTTTATAAACATTTGACTAAACCATTCATCATGCGAATACGATACATGTTTTTTATCATTTCCGTTTATTAATGTCACTTCGCAAATTCCGTCTTCTATGAATAGTTTTTATACCAACACGCATAATTAATCTTGGAATAATACATCATTTTGCCAATTAATCACAAAGATGTCACTTTATTGACAGTTAGGTAATTACGAGTAGACAATGCATACTTTCATATTTGTTAAAAGACTGCACAGGTTTTAAAGCATTTGGACAACACTGATCATTTTCATGCGCATTATCTCTCAAATTAAAATCAAAATATTGTATACAGCGCCATGGACAGGAATTATTATTCACAAAATTTTTTGAAAATTTGATAAATTTCGACGATTTTGTTGAAACAAGTTATCGCCCGATCTCAACTAAAAATATCAAAATTGGGGGCATAATAATTTAATTACCGTCAACAGCAGGTCGTACAAGTACAAACAGTCTAATTTTGTAATAGCACTTATTAAAATTGTACAAGAATGTTTTAAAATATTCTCATGCATTTATATTCTGTTGTTGGGTGTAATGTTTATCATGCATTTATCTTGCAAGCTAATCAGCGTTAAATCAATTATGCTAACAAAATCTTACATCTTTGACGTAATCAGCGCAAAATCGTAAAACTTGTGATCGTAATTGAAAAAAATAGAAAAAATATCATTTTTAAGTGCCAAAGAAGAATTCAATTTTCAACCCAATTCTGTCACATTAACAGTAGAATTTTTGGTACAAAATATTCGGAAATGCAGATCGTATAATTTACATAACAAATTTATAACAGAATAAAGCTGATCAGTTATCTCTGACAAGATAATTTGAAAGCCCTACATCAGAGAATCTCAAAGTATTAGCAAGTACCTTTTTGGGTTTTTTTCACGCTAGTTTTCAACAATATTTCAATTATATACCAGCAGACATTGAAAAACATATTAGTGTTCCCGGATTCTCTACCAGTAGTAACCCTGTTCTCCACAAGTTACTGTTAACATTTCCATATAGATTACTTAAATCAAACCAGAGCTCAACAAAATGTTTTCTGGCTACTCATCCTGCAGGACAACCAGCTACAAATTTAACTTGTTCTACAGCAAAGTCAACTTGTCCCTAGTCAATTTCTACTCCTAATTATGAGTGGACGAGTGGATTTGTTCAGCCCTGCCTCACCCAGGGATCAAACTCACGAACTCACAGTCCGAAGACCTGTTTCTCCCTGTTAGTGGGCAGGTTATAGTGAGAAAAAAACATAAACACAACATTCTTCCAGCACCAGAAGAATGCTAAAAATAATATGTAAATATGGTTAACAAGACGGTTCACAGTATGGCATCTGAACTTCACGAGGTCACTAATTAATATTGATTAATTAATTTATAAAAACATCTGGTAATGAAAAGGATAAAAAAAATATGTAGGCAATAAATTAACTTTTCAGAAAAAAAGTTGACCACATAAAAAAGAGATTATGTTTTTAATAGAAAAGAACCACATCAATAATTTTGTATTATATTGACCATCATTCCTTATATGGCAAAAAGACACAGAGCAGCTGTGACTAAAAATGCTCATTAACCTATTTCAATGAATAATTTCCAACTAATAAAAGACTATGAATGCGACACAAGACCCATACGACCTCGGAAATGAGCATACTCAATGAACCCTAACAGGTTGTAGCGCTGGCCACAATGAAATGAATTTTATGACAATTTAATCGGGAGTCCAAATGGATCAATTTGGTCTCATCAAAGATTTATTCAGATAGAATATATGCTCTCTGATTACAATCAACTTTAACCACTGAGCGTAAATCAATTGTATACTTTACAATAAAGAGGGTACTAACATCTTCAGATTCAATACATTAAAAATCCTTTCCGTGTGTTTTTTGTGCCATTCAAAAACTATCCCATCAAATTTGAGGATTTTTTAAAACCATTTACCATACAAGAACCATTAAAGATGAGCATTGATACCTTAATTCAGTGGGCGAGTCTTTAATTAAATGATGAATCATAAATATCAGAAAGTACAAAGTATGACCAATTCAAAACATTTAGGAACAGCCAATCAAAATTAAGCTACTAAAACCATGTTTTAAACTGACCAATCACAGATAAGAAGAGAAAAAAATATTAAAAGACAATTTCATCTCACAAGCAAAGAAAGAACAGCAATGTACTTTATGGATACTTAAACTTACTATGAAAATAATTATAAATGCAATACCATTAAATCTGAACTAATAAAATATTTGAACATAAATGTACTTTGATAGCATTATGGGAATACATTTACAAAATATTTGACAAGACTTATGCATAACTCATCTTCCGAAATCTTAGGCAAAAATTCACAGTGACTTTTTACAAGGTGTCTTCAGTTCAATTTTAATGGCCATGATTATACGTAAATTTTATATCTTGGTACATGTAACTTGAGCGTGTACATTTTGTAGAAATATTTGTCATCAGTGTAGTATTTATGCACCTGATCAATTTAACATGCTTAAATTGTAATATAATAAAAAAGACCTTAAAAAGAAGAGTCATATACGACCGAGAAAACATTACGTCCCCAACTTAATGGCAAGGTATCGTGTTTTACGATTTTTTTTTATCTTCTTTGAAATGATTCAACGTTTTAAGTCGGGGAACATACCAGTCACATCAAGAGAATAACTTAACCAGTGAAATACCTTCTGGTGTAACTTTTATGGCGATCTAGCAGTTTTACAGACAAAACAAGAACTATCACTAAATCTTGATCAAATACCCCCCCCCCCCCCCGCCAAATGGGGACAGACCGTGTCACCGACCAACCAACCACAGGACCAACCAACCAACAACCAGAGTGATTCCATGCAGTATACCCTTGAAGACTTTGTTTTTCTAGGGTATAATTACATTGAGATGAGTTGACACATTTAAGAAAAAAGTCTGGTTTCCTTCATTTATAATTCAAAACTTTTTATAGACTGGTTATCAGATATTTTCAACAAACACATAAATCAAAACACCTAGGTAGGCAATATTTTTAACAACATACATAACCAGTCTAAAACCTGGTAAGATTTCATCTTGTATTCATGCACACCCTAGGCGTCCATTTTGAATCTAAATAAAGTATTAATCATCTTTTTAAATAAAGCTGTGTTACGACAAAAGATTTCAATTGCATGGAAAAATGACACCAAATAACGTTCAGGGTCATCAATAAAATGGCCTCTATAGGAGATGTCAAAATGCAAAAAAGGATGAAATTCAATGATAAGTGTTCCTCCGATGTCGCAGCAGTTTGAGAATATTGCTATGGCACGTATATGTAATGTTTCAAATAAGTGCTTTAGGTTCAAAAGTTTTAACTCTTTTTAATTTTAACAGTCCATAAGACTTGATTACCAGTAAGATAAGTCATTAATTTCAAAGATTTTATTAAATCTAAAACATAGTGTTGTTTATAAATATAATTAAAAGTCAGAAATCAAAAAGTCAAGCATCCTTATTTACTTAACAGATCATTTTCACCAAAAGCTTGCAAATTTGATGGATTGCATCAGTGTCATTCAGGGGGCTTGATTTAAATAGTTATTACCAATATTTATGCAAGAAATATATATTTATTTATACAGGCATACAAAACAGTGACAGCCTTAAGAATTTATCACATTTTTTTCCTTATGCCACAAAATAATAAATGACATTATCTAACGAACAATCTGTCAGTTTCAATCATCCTATAAAACAAATAATTCATACAAATTAAAACATACAAATATAAACATGTCAAACTGATGTTTATTCTTCACATAATAAAACAGATTTTTAAAGACAAAACATTATTTAATTTTCCAGCCCTTCAATTTACAAAAAGAAACTTTCAACAGCTATGATCGCAATTATTAAGAGACTACCCATACTAGCTCCTATTCAATGAGTCTGCAGGAATTAATAATATCAATCAGTGTTCTCACTAGAAACAGGCTGCCGACAAAAAGGTCAGTTTGAATGACTGACTAACAGATCACTTAGACCTGGCCAAAAAAAAATTCTGAGGGGAAGGCATACCCCCCCCCCCCCGAAATCCTGTTACTTTTCTATTGAAGCCAATTCCACAAATTCCTAATGAGAACACTCAACAATTCAAAAATGTTTAATCTAATATTTAAATGCAGATATGCAACAATCGTTTTCATCTAACCAAAATAATAGAACTTAAATCTTAGCGAACTTCACAAAGCAATACTTAAAATTCAGCTGACCAATGAAATTGACTTGTCATCGCAAAGGAATGCACGCAATACAAAACTGGAAATTCATTTGCGTGGTTGATCGACTGATACCAATCCTTACACAAAAATACTTCTAGCGAGCCAGGAACAAAGCATTCGTCCACTCGACCGTTTGTGAATAGATAGCAATTAAAGTAGAGATTGTGATTAAACCTGAGATATTACCATCACTATCAAACCATATTATTGAGCTGTTACGAAGTAATTTAACCATATTTGGACAAACCACAATCTAATTGAACTAAATTACCTATAGTTGAAATTTCTTAGACAGGACTACTTATAACATACACCTCACTGTAAAGAAGTCTCAAGTTTCACCAATATGTTTGAGAAATACAAGAAAAAGAAAATACCAATCCCCAAATAAATGCCCCAGAAGGTGTGAGACTTTTACAGAATTGCTTTCAATTTTGACATATACCATTTTTGGGGTACGTTGGACATAGCTGTAATGACTATTAAGACATTAATAGCATAGCATGGATTTTTTTCATTTTTTTTTTGTAAAAAGCCAAGGGCAGCTAATTTGAGGTGGAGCATTTATTAAGAATGTTTGGTAATTAGTATATTCTGCACTTGAATGTCTCTCAAAACTATCTAACATCATGACTAAGAAAATATCATATATCCTGACCTGACATGAAATTTATTTTAATGTTCCTCTATCATATTACATCCAGAGCTTTTTATTAATTTCCTCAGGTGAAATATATGAATTAATTTTCAATTAATTTTGTATCAAACTTAGCTGATGCAGAAACCATTGTTACATTTTATAGGGTGTCAAGTGCATTCCTTAACCAATAGGGGTCACTGAACAGTATTGGATGATGAAGAACTAAAGATATTTTTCAAATAAAAATTTGTACTCTAAGAAAAGCTGTCCAGTCCAAGTCTCTTAAATGATCAAAAAAAGCAAAAAAATATAAAATAAGAACTATTTTTGTACAAACCTCCCATAGAATTCCTAAGAAAATCATTAACTTTCTCATCTTTGTCATTTACTTAATCATTTATTTCAAGTTAAGGATCCATGTTGTCATCCTAAACTTCAAGAACTTGATCCGTATCAGACAGACGGATTTTCATTTCAAGCTTTCAGTGACTTTGATCAAATTTATGCTGATTTCAAACTCCTTAAAAATATTTCAAGAGGTTGTAAATTTTATTGAGAAAAAGTAAATAAAAATGTCACCAATATTTGTAATGGCAGTCATTTTAAGTTGGTTGTAAAATCATTTGACAAAAACACCGAAACTGAAGTAGTCAATGATGAAGACGGAACAATCTCTAAAATTAATTCAAATATTTTTATCATTTTATTGCTTTCCAAAGGGGATAAAGGACTTATAATATCAAAATTGGACCAATAGATCATGAAAGTTTTCTTGCCAAATCATCCCTAGGACCCGCAGATAAGGACCCTTGACTTAGAATTGAACTCAATCAAGGTTGGTTAGCTGTCCCCAAGTCTTTAATGAAGCTGATAAAATCATATAAAGTATTAGAAACTACCCTACTCGATGAAGCTAATAAATACTTAATTCACAAAAAATACAACAAAATGATAAGAGAAAACAAATATTTCAATTTATCCTGAGGTGAACAATTACCAAGCAGGTATTTTACCAATAAAACATTGAATAAAATTTAACATGACATTAAATCATAACCTGGCATGATAACAAACAGATTCCAAGCCTTAATTACTGTCTGTTCAGGAGAGTTTTTGATGGTTCCATGAAGTGCACAAATGCCGAATATCCCCAAATAAACACCCCTGGGTCATTACATTTTACAGAATTCTTTTCACTGGTTGAGTTTTTGTTTAAATGTTTTTTGGACATTAGTATCTGATTATTAAAGTATTTAAGTATGTTTGTCGTCCTAAAACAAAGTTTGGGGTGTAAATTAGGGGAGGGGGGCATTTATTAGTGAGTTTTCTGTATTTATGATTAACCAGACATAAACAATAGAAAAGTTTCCCATAATCATACACCTCATTTTTATCTGCTACGAGAATCTCGTGATTCAATAATAAAGTCAATCTTGCAGCATTTAAATTATTGTGAGAACTTTCTTTATTTTCTTCTGATTATGAAGATCATTAAAAGAAATTTGTTTCACACTTTTTTGTTAATCCAGTTTACTAACTGAGGTTAGTAGGCCCTGAAAAAGAAATTACTGACGATGTTGCTGTAATTTTCTTTGTAGAGCACAGCAGTAAATCTCTTCACACATTTTTTATTTAACAATTATGTTGTTTTTATGTTTTTGTTTAGCAAAAATGTCAAAATCCTCAATGATAGTGAACAGCTTTATACAACAATGAACGCTAAAATGAAGACAGGAAAAACCATCAAATTCACAACACAAAAAATCCCCCCTTCCAAATAAAAGTTTTTACCATCCTTTATTTAATGCTTTGAACAATGAAAGTGCATGTTTAGACTAATCAATCAAACAAAACACAATATATAAACGACAATGACAGACCATCTTCATTGAATCAAGGCGAGTTTTTTTTCCCTTTTATTACATCATGATGTTTGGCGTTACAAAATGGCTGCCAAAAAGCGCTTGGTATAAATAAAAAGGCCTGGAGCTATTATATTTAATGACTAATTAAGTCATTAACCATGTTAAGGTATGGTGTTTTGTGTGTTCATCTATAACTATGAACTTATAGACAAGATCAAACACTTTGGTTGTTTTAATCCTGTGTAAATATGCTGTATTTGATTTAATAGCTTCAAGTTACAGAAAAGTGAAATAATCAATAAAAAAGTAATTAAGGACAAACATAAAAATCATTTGAATTGTTTTGCTTTAAGATTGCATTTTATATAAAAATGTACTATACAATAAATGTACATATACAACTATTCACCATATCTTCAGAATTTAAAGGGACTAAATTCCAGATTTATTAATTATCTATTTTTTCAAAATGTAAAAACTTCCTTCATTTGAAGAGTGACACCAAACCCTTTCTTTCACTGGGTTTTAACCGCCATTTTCAACTATAATTCAGTTATTTACAGCGGCTGGTTCACCTAACAAGTTTTCTTGGACTGTATACTAACCAGTACTGAGTTACCCATCCACAAGGAGCCAGCAACTTTTCCACATATGGAGGAAAATCATCATTTTTGTCAAATTTTCATAGAAGGGTATGACTTGCCACAACCGGAATTTGAACCCAGATCTCCACTAACCACTGGACCACGTTCGCGGCTTACACCAAACCCTTACTGCAAGTTTCAGCAAAACTGAAGCCAAGACTCAGAAAACAAGAGTAAAAGTTTTGTTTGTAATCATTTCAGTTGAATTTTGAGTTAGTCTTGACTTTTTAGTGCTCAGTACTGGGAATAATTACAGTCCAAGAATAACACTAAACTTAAAGGGAAAGAAAAGATCAAGCATTGATTGAAGGGAATGCAAGAACAGCATTTGGTACACCCTGACAGACTACACCCTGACAGACTATAATGTCTTATCTCGGCTGTACCTGGTAAGCAGACATTGGAACTACTTTGGTTGTAAAACTGACAAATAGGATGAGCTCCATCATAGAAATGACTGCAATTTTTTTTCTTTGCAAACTGCTGTGTTTTGTACGCTATGTACTATAAAAAACAAAAGATTACTCTGCTGGAAGGGCAATTCTGCAATGAAAAAACTATTTGACAGAAACCATTTTAGGAACTTAGTTGTTTAACGGTACTTATTACATTAATTAGCAATAAATCAGCAGCCGCAAGACAGTAAGGTGTAGATGCACAAACGAGGTTAGATGGAGCAACAGAAATCAGCTGAGGTGTTCCGAATGCATCCCACAGATGAATACCACACAAACCTACGCCATATGGTTTACTTAAGCTTAAGGATTAGTATTGTCATGGTTTTAATCAAAACTGTAGTCCTTACAATCCTGTTCAGCAGTCATGAATTAATTAGAGTGAAGAATTAGTCTTACAGTAATTCCTGAAAGAGTCCAATTAATTATATTGGTTACAAATTAATTGAAGACAAGAGCAATTCTTCAACATACATCTGCTGGAATGGTCCTTTATTTTGGTAACCAATTAAGACATAGTAAAACTGCCTCCAAGTGTTTGTATAACAAATTATGACAATTCATCTTACAAATATTAAATCATTATGTATTCTAAGCATTTAATTACTTAACTAAACAAACAAAATTGAATTGTTACACCAAACATGAAACACTATGAGCTTCTGTAGTGAAAGTTTAATTCCTGAAATTAAGGAACAAAAGAAAAAAAAATTAGAAACAATTTTTGCTAAAAATGCAAAACAAAATATGCTTTTTCATTATCATTTACCCATGGATTTGTCTAAATTGCACAATTTTAACCATGTGCAAACAATTAAAAAAATAACAGAAATAGGAATTTAAAGATGAATTAATCATGAATTTCTGCATTTCATTAATTTTAATTTATTTTTTACAACAATTTCAATTTCAAAAACAGTCGTAGAAGTTATCATAAACTAATCTACACAGTAGGGGTTTTTCATACGAATTCGGATAAAAATCTTTTCGCAGTAGCGTATCGAATAAAAGAAAACATTGTCAGAAAAATTACCTACAAATCAAACAGGGCAATTATGTTCAACTGAAGCAAAGCAAGAAAATCGTGATGAAGTTTTGATATCGTCTACACATTAGACACAAACGTATCTATATTAGAGATTTAGAAAATTGTTAAAACATTATAAATCACCATGAGTTTGCAGGGCGCTAAAGTCATTCTACAGAGAGGTATTCATCAATAGTTACATCAAATTCAGTTTTTCAACATTCATTTGAATAAATTTCCCATTTACCATCCAATTTTGTTAATAGAATACATAAGCCAAGATGTCTTCCAATCACTTGTAAAGTTCAGTCTTTCTCACATAAAACTCGGTTTGACAGCAGTACTGCAAGTTTTTTTTTAATTCATACAAATTTACATTTCATCCCCCACCGCCTAAAATTTATTCTGAAAGATTGATTTTCATATTCAAATGCATATAACATAGAACACTTTTTCCCATTTAAAATCAAACAATTGTAGCGTCGACAAACTGTGTAAATATATCGAACGCTATCGAAACCAAAACAAAAATTCTATTGATCAGTATTGTCAAAGATTAACAAGGCTTTAACATTAACAAATAATCGTTTTGTATACAAAATGAAAAATTTGAACTTTTCAACAAATTTCTAAACAGAGCATACAGACATATTGTACCCTAAATAAATGACTTAATGACATAAATACACTGAAATCCTTTCATCAGGAAGCTACGGCAATTTTTTCCTTCTTTGTTTGGGTCTGGTAAACGGACCCTTCCTAATCAAAATTAAAATACATCTTTTCCCAATTCCCGACCTAAAATTTCCCAATTTTGGCACCACACAGCACATTTTTTTCCCAATTGGACCAAATACGGACCAAAAAATATTTTGAAGAGAAAAAAATTTTTTATAAGCCGACAACCTTAAAGTGGACATAATTAAGGGGACAGTGTAATATCATATCACCAAAGTAACTTGGGTGTCATTTTAATGGAAGGGGTACATTTTTCTACACCCATTTCCGAAATCTGTTTGATCTCGAGTTTTTCTTCAGTGGCGACATTCTATTTTCTACCCATAACACTAAGCAAAATCAAGCGTCAGATAACACACAAAAATTGAACAGAAGAAATCATGTTATCTCAACAAAGCCACAAAAAAACTCGCAACAAAGGCCCGACGAAACACTGGAAATTAACACGCTAGAACGAAACTAAATAACGTAACATATACTACATCCGATGAAAACCAACACCAGTTGGTTACAGATGAAGAATGTCAATATACAACAAATTAAATGCAATGACGGACTCCTCGCACCTAGCAACAGTCGGGACTTATTCGATATGCATCATAAACTCAAAACTGTATAAACTCTATCCTTACTTAATGACCGCATAACAAACAACGATTAGACTTCAGTGTATGAACAATAGAGCATGAACACAGAACACACTATATCAAGTATATGTCTTAGTCGTTTTTGATCGATATAAGATACCATGCAATCTCACATCAAAACATTCTCCCATTCACGATATTTGGTACTAAAAATCTAAAGTTACAATTCACCCAAACGCCCGTTCAATTTTCATTCAAATTAGTATTCATAAACATATACAATGTCGGTACTTATTAGTGGTTCAACATTATTTAATCCAAAGATCTTATCCCACTCAAATACTGTCAGAAAAAACAATAGAAAACTTGAATAAACGCCAGCTTTGGTAAGATTTTTCTAATTTAAGCGCTTAAGAAAAGTAGACAGAATGACACATTGGTAACAAAGTCCAGAATTTCAGAGTCAGCGCTAAGTCAAGGTGACTTCAACCGTCTTAACTTAGCAATGACTCGTATTTAAGCAATAAAGAAAATATATAGATGTATAGAAGGGGCCACAGTAAGATTTCTAACAGATACAGAGAATAAGCACTTACAATATTTAAATATTTATACATTCAGATCACCAACAATATTGATTTCAAAGAAAAAAAACAGACTTCTCTTTGTTACTAAGACAAATTAATTTTTTACCATTTAAAAAATGCAATTTTGTCAATTGTTGGCACTAAAAAGACTGGTGCAGATTGAATTAGGTAATAATTTGCATATACCGAAATAGTGGGAGTGAAAGAATAATTACGTCATACGTGTCAGGTCCTGACCCGAAACAGAATAGTAATGTCTATATAATTGACAGTGCATGTCTTTTGCATAATGGTTGATAAATTAATAAAAGACCATAACAACTGGAGTTCCACATTTTGACTGACAAATTGAGACCGAAACATTTCATGTAATATTTAAAAATCTAATTATCTGTACAAAGAATGCCATGAACGCATTGATTAACTAGCAATAATTAGAAAACATTTAGAGCGCTAATTATGACCTGAAATGACAAGTTTTTTTATGTTTGTGATCGTAAAAGTCAATATATTTATTATATCTCCACATGATGGGATGACACAAAATGGTGGTAATTAAGTACAAATTACAAAAGCAACATTTTAGACATATTTTTTTAAAAAAAGTTAATTGTTATGACCGCATAGTACTGTTAATTTGGCTTACAGAACAAAGTACTTTCAGAATTGGCATTTGAAAATATTTCATGTATAAAAGAATCATTAGAAATTTCATGGTAATTAATAGAAAACTGAAGACTTCAATTGAACATAAATCAATTTTTTTTTATTTTACAGTAGAACTCCAAATATCCAGGCCACTTTAATTAAAAAAAGCAATATGTGATGAATTTGTTCAATTCAAATGATATGGTATTTAGTTAGAATATATAAAACAACTAATATATTTGTACACAGGAAATCTTTACCAAACAATTACATTAATAATTAGACCACCTCATAATAATGACCACTTATTTTCAGACCAGTTTTAAATATTTCCTCAACTAACCAGAAAATAAGACTATGTAGCTGAATATAAAATCATAAAATAAATGTCATAACATCAAGATTTTACTGTTATTTGTAAAAAAATCTTGCAAGATAAATTTAATAGAACACAGAATGTCAGGATTAACAACTAGGTGTCACAGCACGACATGATATCATTACAGAAAATTGTCTATAAAGTGAGCTAATTTAACTTAATGCCATAATATGCCGTAACAACTATCTTTTACGTCAGCCTGTACGACAGGATATGCACAATTATTAATTAACATTTCATTAAATTCTGTCTTTATTCACTTATATTCAGACTTGTATTTGATTGTTATAGAGTTGAACTTGCAGTGCCTGAACTAATATAAAAATACAGTGCAACCTCTCAAGAGCGGCCTTCTCTTGAGCAACAACCTCCCTTCAACAACAGGATAATTTTTTCCCATTATACTATTTTATGTATCAATTTAACCTCCCTAGAGCAACAACCTCTCAACAACAACAACAACAACAACACAATTTTGCTTCTCCAAAAAGGCAATGCTTTGTAGAGGTTGCACTGTAATTGCAATAATTTCATTAATTAAATTTCAAAGTTTTTGTGTCCACTATCAGGGACAGGACTTTTACTAAAAGTTATTGTTTGTCATCAATAGTGTAAATAATTAGTACAAATGTTAATTCATGATGTTTCATGTTTCAATCGCAACACAAATACTTAGCTTGAACATATAAGTCAAACATGTTTGTCTCATCACATCTGCTTTTTAAGGAAGATATGTCTAACTAAGATCAAAATGTGAAATTATGCCATCAGGCTAAACAACACTGACGCCTGTACCGTGAATGATATAAAAATTCTTTATTTTAAACAGGAACTTTTTCTTATACAATCTGATTAAAACACAATATTGGTAATATTGAAGTTTAATGCTTCCTACATGCTCGGAATATTTGATACAAAATAATAAAACAAAAATAAATTTCTAGAATGAATTCATGATAAAATCTATGAGACTGTTCCATAAATACCCATAGAAAATATTGAAGCACAATTTCGAGGTTATTTACACTGCAAGCACATATAATGTTATACCTAATTGCATGATTTTATTGCCGTAAATTGACATCCTTGATATAAATTTTTCTGAAATGTTATTAAGTCTTATCTCGCACTGGAATTAAAACCCTTGGTATTACATTATAAAAACACTCATAGATACATTATCAATTTAATATACAATTATCGTTTCATCAATTTCATGTCAAAAATAAATTAACATTTGATACAGCTCATAAGAGATACAAGTTTAGGTATATTCTGATAATTAAATGTATTTATTATATATATTTAACTGTGTCTTAATTGCCAGCAACATAAAAAAATCAGATTTGCTAATCACCAAATAATTTACTTTTTGTCAATGATTTAAACCCTCATTTGCAATAAATGAGTTTTTTTTGCTTTTAATCGTAACAAATGAGCGTGTTAATAGTTACCATGGTAACGTTTATGATAGTCATGCACCATTAAAAATAATTGAGCATGACAAAAGTTGCTACCAGCCGGTAACTTACCCCATTATAACACATAAATAAACATCACAGAGATAACCTCGAAACTTGAATAATTTCTCTTCATTTTACAAAATTATATCAAAATTGCTTCAATACATACAAAAATACAATAAAATGGAACTCTCAACAGAGAAGAAAGATTTTCTGGGTAGGCATGATTATTCTTATGAAACTTTATCACTTGATCTTCCATTTCTAAATGAATATTCATTTGCAATGCATAGCTTTGAAATTCATAGTTCTTCAACATGGGGATGATGTCCTAGCTGATCAAGTTTTTACCTATCATCATATACTCTCGAATTAACATCCTGTTCTATCTCTAATTACCACTCCCCACCACTTAACTCGAACCTAAAACCTTGAAACAACCTTTTCCCTTTATCCAGCAATATACATGAAAGACAATGAACTACAATAAGACCAGAGGACTGACAAAACTTGAATATATTACTGGACTGGACAAAAAAATGCTGGTCAACAATATATATTAACTAAAATCTTCACTAGAACTCAATAGAATGTTACTGAACATGAGGGCAAGTAACTCATTATGTTTTATCAGATCTCATCAAAATTTTTGCTTATGGGCTGAGGTCTCAAAGTCACATCCCCATGGATATATCTATATTCTCTACTCCAAAACTCAAATAAAGTGTATATCTGTGTTCTACGTGTGTATGAAATTAAACAATTTTTTTCAATTTCATTAAAAAAAGGTCAAGATAAGATGATAACACTGAAGATACAGTGTCTTATAAACAAATAATATATAAACAAAGTCAAATATACTTTGACCACAAAGACCAGAAAGTCATGATCAGTACACGGAAAACTAAAAAAAATATCAAGTTAAAAGTATACCAAAAGTTTATTTGAACATATGTTTTATGTCAATATGAAAATCAGTATTTGATAGGGGTGCCGATATCTTGACACCTTGCAATCTTATATTCAATTAAAGGTACAACTAAAAGCCAAATTGGACCAAAAATCATAGAAGATCTTAAAATCAATTATTTTAACGACCACCCACAGTCCTTTAAAGAGATTTTTCAGCCAGGATGGACCAAGTTGCTCTCAACATTAACACCACAAGATAGTTGTGCAGTAAAATGTGACAAATTTAGCTGTCAACTTCGTAAAATTTAATTGAATTTACAATTGACGGGTCTTTTCATAACTAGTCGTCCATTTAAGAAGGGAATGAATATAGCAAACATGTGAGTCATACAGGAATACTTGGTAAATATAATATGGCGTTAAGTTCATGCATGCAATCTATGACCAAAAACCTTTGTATGCGGTTTAACTAATTGCACAATGTGTTTTACAATTCCAATCAACAATTGTTTACAGCGACAAAGTTGAGTAAACAAAAATAAATAAAACTCAAAAGTTTCTTCAAAATTAATTCAAAAGACACAAAATCCAAGTTTTGAGGTTGTTCATTAGATTTTGTAGATAAAAAACCAAGCATCAAGATTGATTGTTTTGGAGCTCAATTTTGAAACTAACCAATCAAAAGACCGCTTTCAGAGGCTGGTATACAAGCTCAATTTTAGACTGGTTGATCGTCAAAATTAAGGAAAAGTTGCATTTCAAGAAAAGTCTACACAGAGCATGGTTTACCATTAACATTAAACTCTAATAGGTTAATTGGTTCTATTATTAGTTTAATTTGTCCAATTAAAAGCCAGAACTAAAAGAAAAGAATAAAAAGTTATTGAATGCCAGTAAAACAAACTTTGCAGCATATTACTGCATTTATATATTAAAAGGAAGTGATTATAATTTAACGGTCAAAACATATACAGGTAAATAGGCTCCCTAGAAAAATATAAATTACATTACAAAACCACATTCAATGATGTCTTATTTCTAAACTCATCTATGTAACACTGAATGAAAACAGACTTGGTGCGTTTATCAACTAATACATTATCAAAGCCATTATCAATATCTAAATTCAGTTCACCTGATCACTCTGTGACAGGCTGAATTTATAAGCATTACAAAAATCCCTTAACGTGTCAACCGAAATCTTCGTTCCTATCGTACACACTGATAGTTTATAAAGAGAGTTCATTCAAAGTATTGAACAAGAAACTTGGACTGTATTTCTACAAGTTAGCAACACTGGAATTTTTGTCCCCAACATTACAAAAGGACATAACATCATTATCTTTAATTTTTACAGTTGAGCTGCGTTACCGACCTAAATAACGAAAACACTGCCATTAATTTTAAACAAACATCAGCATAAAAATGGAACTGAGTAAATCTCACAAAAACTGAATGTTTTCTGTCGTCTAAGACAACCTTTCATTCATTCATCAAACAATGGGATAAAATGAATAAAACTCTTTCCCCTTCCCCCACCCACCACCGGAAGAGCTAAGAAACAGCAAAGTCTTAAATGATTCATGAATTTTTAATTTCATTTGAAAGATTTAGCACTCAATACCATTTTAAACAAATTCTGTTGTTATACATCATGGTACAGACAAGTTTGTCAAACTTGCATTTCTGTTATTCACAGTTTTTGCCTTGTCATGGAATTTACACACAAGAAACACCAAAGCCAAAATGATATAGATATCAAGTTAAAGCTTTTGGAAGGACAATGGATGACAAACATCAATGAACTCTTAATTAACCACTACAATAAAGATATACAATACTAAATAATGTGCATAGAATGGTTCTAAGTCTGTTTGATCCTTAGTAACAGACTGGTTACAATGGACAAATCTACCCCAAAGATATTAAACTAAAGTAAATCCCTTTCATGCAGCCAAACTGATAAAATAATGTAAATCTTTCAACACATTTAAAGTTATGAAAAACAGACCAGATAATAAATCAGAGTTTAATCTTAGAGACTTTATATCAGTGAAAAATTCTCTGTTAGAATGTGTAACCGCACTGATAAAAATTTTACCAAAAATTTATTCCAGTCCATGAAATCTAAATAGTGAAAATAAATGAGTCATACTGATCAACAATGTTCACAATTTTATGTAATCTTCGTTTTACTTAGATACAAGCATGCCCAATACTAATCTATTAAACTAGAAGGTTGAGAAAACATTTGATCTATTGGTGTAAAAGAAAGATAAAGCTGTATGACTCAAATTAACCAGGTACAATGGCATACTAGACCCACAAATATTCAATATATTTTCTCACCTGCATAACCCAAAACACATTGTGCAACCACATGTTTATTCAAAAGTAAAATTAACAAATAACTGAGAACTAAGCTTTTCTCTCACCCAAAAATAATGCATGGTAGTAATGGGGCCCATTTATAATTTTTAACAATATTTGTTGATATATAAGTATTTTTAAACTATGTATTATCTTTGACAATAAACATTTAATAAACCAACTAAACTGCTTTAGTATGAAATAAAGCACAAAATTTTTTAACCACTTTATCTTAAGTTGGACTCAATGCAGCATTCTTTACATTCAAAATTAATGCGTAAGAAAGCTAAATCTAGTATTCTTACATATTTTTGAAAAATTGAAACAAATCAGTAGGTTGTTAGTCATCGTGACCCATTCTTACGTCAGCTATGTTTGAAACATTCAAAAACTGAGAAATAAAAATAGCTGTCAGATCAACCGAGATGAAAATGTAGCCATGGGTCAAAATGACCAATATCATAAAAATTAATTTTCCAATGTTCGGGAAATATTTCAATACATACTAGTGTCATACAATGAATGACACAATAAGAAGGTATGGTCATCAAATGCCCCAGGGGCATCTCCGATGTTGACCAAAGTAGAATGTGAAAATTTTATACCAATTTACATACGATTAACAATAATAAAACCTACTTTATATCTATTTAATAATAGTATTTTATAAGTGCTAATTCTATCAATTATTTATGGCATTTTTTATATTTAATCCAAAGAGGGATGAGAATTTTAAAAATTGTAAAATAAGCTCAATTAACAAGGACAGCAAAGATGAGAAATTTGTTTTGAAATTATTTGTCCTAACAGGACTTAAGTCGAGAAACTTAAGTCGTAAAATATAAGTATATTGTAAAGAAAATAAAATGTTACATTTATTTCTAGACATAATAGGTTACCATGGAGATATTTTCTTATAATAACAATATTTACTACTTTTATAACTCTTTTCACATATAATTTGTGATTTTGTATTGTCATAACGTCTATTTTCACATGTACTCTATTTTCTATAGATTATCCCCTACAACAATCAATCAATGAAACATCTGTTGTTTTTTTATACATTGGTTTTTAACTAAGATCCTCAGACAAGAATACAATTTTCTTACTTATCAGTGCTTATGAATAATTAATATTGATAGCTGATGATATAACTTACATACCCATTTAAGTTAAAAATGTCCATTTTCTGTTGTTAGTATTGCGCCATTTTTGCCTCTTAGGGAAAACTTATTGGTATACAAATTAAAGTACATAATTTATTTATAGGTCTGTATTGTTGTGAAATATTTACTTTGTATGAATATTTAATAAGTCAATAACAAAATGATTGCTAAACAGTCAGCACACATTGGTCTATGACATCATCAAATTTGAATATACATGCAAAGAGGCTGTAAATAAATGACCAATATTATGTTAGTACACATAAGTCTATTTGAAATTGCATAATTCTCTAACTTACCGTAACAACGTTAGTCCTTGGTGTGTTCCCAGAATTCTCTATAACATATATTTCCACATAGAATGCTTCGCCAACCTCCTCTCTGTCAAGTACACGAGCAGGCGACAGAACTCCAGTCAATTTGTCAATCTGAAAATACCTTTCCGCCTGCTTGTTGTTACCAGAGTGAGTAACGTTTGTTACATAATATTCCAAAGCCGAGTTTGGTGAAACAGCTTGAACACGCAAGATGCTTGTACCCACAACACTATTCTCTTCAACACTTCCACTATAAGACTGTGGCTGGAACGTAGGCCCATTTTCATTATTTGTGATCAGAACGGACACACCTGTCTGGGTGGTTCTCTGACTAGGTCCATAATCACTGACCTGAATAGTGACAGCATACTTCACAGAGGTATTTGGTATATTATTTGTGAGCATTAAACGCCCAGACTGGCTCTCTAAACTGAACAAATTGATTCCCGACTGCGACAACAACATGGATGTTTTCCCATTATTGTTCGCATCCTTATCTTTAACTGTGATTGTGGTAATATATTCATTTTTAGGTGTGTTGTATGGAACTGCTATGGCATTGAAAGATGTCACCACTGGATCGTTATCATTATCATCAGTGATATAAATAGTAACAAGAGTTTCAGTGCTGAGACGGTGTGCTACGTTTTCATCAAGGTCGTAAGCTACAACAGTGATCTTGTACAGGTCAGCTATTTCCCGATCAATCGGTTTATCAACATATATCTGGCCAGTGCTTTTAACAATTTTGAAATTGTCACCAGGTGGATCTTGATAAATGATATCGTAATGTACTTCACCATTTTTACCCGAATCAGCATCAGTAGCAGTTATCCTTGACACAGAGTTACTAGAGTTTTCAGTAACTGAGAATGATATTGGCTCATTTTGAAAAACTGGAGCGTTGTCATTGACATCATCAATGGAAATGCTAAATCGAATGTAGTATGCCAGCGATGGAATACCCTTATCTGTAGCTGTGACATTAAGTCGATACTTGTTCTTTGATTCATAGTCCAGCTGTCTCTGCAGGTAAATCTTTCCAGTGTTTCTATCAATTCCAAACATACCATCATCATCAGTACCAGACAAATGATAGGATATCTCAGCATTAACACCAATATCGATATCAGTAGCAGGGAAGTGGGCGACCTCACTGCCTGGAATCATGTCTTCAAATATACTGACATCCATCTGTGATTGAGCAAACAATGGAAAATTGTCGTTAATATCAGCAACAGTGACTTGGACTTTACATGTGGCATTATGACGAATGTTTTCACCAGAGTCAGTAGCTAAAATAGTCAATTCATAGAAATCTTCACTTTCACGATCTAGTTGTTTAACCAAACTTATCTGACCAGTAGTTGGAAAAATCATGAATTTATCGTCATCATTTCCATCAATAATACTGTATGTTAGGATACTATTTATACCAGCATCAACATCATCTGCCTTAACTACAGTTATATTGGACAATACAGCTTCATTCTCAAACTTAATGAGCCTGTAAATCGGCTGCCTAAACACAGGAGCATTGTCATTCTCATCCAGAATAGTTACACGAACTGTTACAATATCATTTAAGCGTGTAAGTCCATTATCTTTGACCATAACATCAAACACAATCATATAGTCATCATCGGCTAATTGCTCTCTATCAAAGGATCTAGCAGCAGTGATTTCTCCACTTTGGACATCAATATGAAAGTCAGGCTGATGAGATTTGAACATATATGAAAGCTCAGCATTTCTACCTATATCTTTGTCTGATGCTTTGACCTGGCCAACAAATGTTCCTGTGGGCTTATTTTCAAGGATGCCAAAATCGTAACTAGCATTAAGAAAAATTGGCTTATTATCATTATAGTCAATGATGTGAACAGTGATGTTGCATTCAGAACTTCTTTGGGGAATGCCATGATCACGAGCAACAATGCTGAGTTTATACAAATCTTTAGTTTCACGATCAAGCTCTTGTGCTATGTAAAGATAACCGTCTGGAAACAGGCCAAATCTGTGGTCTTCATTACCCCTTGTGATATTGAAGATCAGTTGTCCATTCTTGCCAAGGTCAGCATCAACAGCCATCACTTTATAGAACCTACTGTTGACATCAGATGACTCAACAAGTGAAATTTCATAAGCAGAATGAGGGAACTTTGGTGTGTGATTGTTCACATCTTTAACTGTGAGTCTCAATTCCTGATGAGCAGTCTGGGAAGCTGAAACAGCATCCCTGGCAACTACAGTCAAGGTCAAATATCGAACATCCAACAATTTCAATGGTTTATTTAGATATAAAAGTCCGTTGTTAGATTCAATGCCAAAAATACCATTAGAATCACTCTGTAGAGAATATGAAACTTCTGAATTTGGACCTTCAGAATCTGCATCAGTAGCGCTAACAAGAGCAATATGGTGTCCAACAGGCCAATTCTCCATGATATCAATGTCTCTGTATGGATAGTCAAACACTGGTGTGTTGTCATTCGCATCTTCTACATTGATTACAACTGAAGTTTCTCCATATTTATCACCAACTGTTGCTACAACATGAAGATGAAAGTTTGGATGCACTTCTCTGTCAATTTTCTCCATACGTTTTATCCAGCCAGTTACTGTATTCATTTGAAATATATTAGTTGGATCACCACCAACAATGCTGTAAGATATACTTGCCACAGATGCATCGGCTTTAGCAGTTACTTTACCAATATTCACTCCCTCATAGTCTAAGTTATCCCCACGATCTTCTGGAATATTGAAGACATATTTAGTTTCAAAATATGGCCTTGTATCTGCAGATGACAAAATAGATATATGAACAGTAGCATTGTCAGATGTCTGTCCAAATGCATCCTTAGCTAACACATTAAGAACATATAAAGATCCTCTGGCCGATTTCTGCAGTACTCTAGTTGTTGTTATCAAACCTGAGGATGAGTCAATTACAAAATTCCCAAAGTCTGAACTAGCAAAACCATAAGTAACCTTGCCATTCTGACCTACATCTGCATCAGTGGCAGTGACTTTGACAACCCTAGTGCCTTGAGCTTGACCTTCAAACACTGTAGCATGGTATTGCTTTGGATAAAACACAGGAGTATTATCATTAATGTCAATAACATGAAGGTTAACAGTAGCTGTTGAGGTCAAAGGAAGTGGTCCTTTGTCTTTAGCTAAAATTCTTATGGTATATAAAGCAACAGCTTCCCTATCTAAGGACTTTTTGGTGGTCACATCTCCAGAATTGGTATTAATATGAAACGTATCCGGATACATGAGCTCAACATGGGGATGGAACTGGTAAATCAATGTACCATTCAATCCAGAGTCATCATCAACAGCTGATGCTGAAACTACAGGGGACACACTGTTTAAGTTTTCTTCTAAATTCACATCAAAAACCGTCTGAGGAAATTCTGGTGCCATGTTGTTTTCGTCCCAAATGCTTATTTCAAGCTTGGCATAATCTGTCAATGGTCTTAGAGCACCATCATGTACAGAAATATTCATTACAAAATAGTGTTTTAGTTTGTAGTTTAAAGTTGTTTTAGTTGTAACCAGACCAGTGTCCCTGTCAATATTAAACCAGTCAGGATTGTTTCCACTTTCGATTCTATAGGTGAGTTTGGCATTAGTTCCAGAGTCTAAATCAGTAGCTAGCATGCTTTCTATGAAACTGCCAATAGGTGTAGTTTCACTGATGGCCAATTTCACTTCTTTATTAGTGAATGATGGTGCATGGTCATTTATGTCATTAACATATATGACAAGGTAGTAGACAGCAAATCGGGGTGGATTGCCACTGTCACGAGCCTGAATAGTCAAATTATACATGTGGTGACGTTCTCTATCAAGGACACTGTCTCCATTCACCTGAACTGAATACCGCCCCGATCCATGAGCCACAAATCGAAAATGCCGTAATTCATTCCCTGCAATCAAACTTGCGGTAGGTTTTAGTCCAACATCAGCATCATGAGTGACAATAGCAGCAACATCTTCTCCATCTGTTGCATCTTCATTCACACTGGAAAAGTTATTTCCTGAAGGAACGTAAATAAATTGAATTGTTGGATCGTGGTTGTTGGTGTCAATTACATTTATGTAAACGAAGGCTCTCCCAGAGAAAGATGGTATACCATTATCACTAGCTTCGATGGTAAGAAGACACTGACCTTTTGGGCAAGATAACGGTTGTATGGTTGTCAAAATTCTGCCAGTCGTTCTTTCAATACGAAACTGACTGGCTTCTTCATTACCATCCGTAATGTTGTAAGTAATATCCTGGTTAATACCATCATCAAGATCGATAGCAATGACCTGAATAACAACTGTACCAACATCATCAGTTTCATTTACTTGAGCATAGTGTGTACTTGGATCAAATACAGGAGCATTGTCATTCTCATCGTCAATTTTGATAATAACCCTTGCTGTTCCAGTATTTGGAATCTTACCAGAGTCTTGAGCTTCAATTGTTATTGCATATGATGAAGTTTTCTCCCTATCCAGTGGACCAGTTGTTTCAATGATCAAGACATCACCATATATCTCTGGGTTGAATTCCAACTGAAATGGTCCATCCCCACTGATTATTCTGTATTGACTGATTTCAGAATTATTGCCAATGTCAGCATCATTTGCGGTTGACAAGTAAAACAATGTACCAATTTTTGAATTTTCTCTGAATGTCACTGTTTCAACATCTTTTGGAAATACTGGTGGATTGTCATTTTCATCTAATACTTCAATAGAAACTTCAATAGGGTCACTATTACCTTCAGAATCTTTACCAAGAATTAAAAAATTGAACCGGTTTTCTGGTAAATTTAAAGACTCCCTGTCTATTAATAATTTGGTTGTAATATTTCCAGTGTTGCTATCTAACTTGAAATATTTTAATGCATTTTGATAGTCACTAAATGAGTAAGTGTAAGAAGATTTAGTTGGTATAGTTCCCACCAAAGTGCCCGGTTTTTTGTTCTCATAAACCTGAAATTCACCCGGCCCCTGACCCTGGGCAAATTTGAAAAAGAATTGTAACAATAATATCACCCATGGCAAGTATGTTCCGCGGACCAGATTCCATTTCTTCCTATTACTGTATAAATTTTGCATATTCTCAGCCCCTTCTTTCTTTCTCAGGTGGGAAAAAAACACCTGACCGTCGGCTCACTTCGAACAAAATTTCCAGTTTACTCCAAAAATATCATGTTTTGAATATTAATCCAATCCGCCGACTGGATTACAACATATCAACTACTCCACTAAACTAGAACACAGAAGCTAGTCGACACAAATTGTATATTCCTTCAACAAACACTGGAATCCGAAGATCAAACGTTTAGATGGCACAGGTAAACACAGTTACCTGTACAATAACGCGAAAACTGTTTCAACTGATTTCGACGACTTTTTTGTATCAAAAACTAAAAAATTAATATCAACAAATATACTCCGTTCAGAAAACTGTATTTTTCTCCTATGTCACGAATTTATTCATTTTAATTCACACTAAAAACAGATAAAATATTAGTTATAACTTCTCTAACATCCACTATCCGTCGTTGCACGTTTAGTTTCCAATACATGTTCCGTGACGTCACTAATCCCGCCTATCGGAATGATTGACAGGAGATCGCGTCCATTGAGAGCACAAGGGAAAATCTCAAAGTTGTTATAAACTTAGGTGTCACAGTTAGGTAAAATTAGAATTTAATTCTGGAAGAGTTATCTTTCTTGGTGTAAAACTAAATACGTGAGGATGGATATAATAAGGGACTCTACATTACTACATAATATCCTTGATTCAATATATCCATATATAAAACTATCAACAAAAGAGTAATTTATGATTAACCTATGATTAATCAGGTCTAATAGCATTTTTATGTAGAATTATGCTTAAATTATTTCAAATTATTCATTAATTTTGTTATGTAAAGCCATTGGAATGTATATCTGTACATACATGTAATTAACATATGTGGTTAATTTCCACTATTTTCACAATGAAATCCTCAGCTAGTTTTGTCAGAGTGTATATGAGTTAATGTTCTAGTTTTTAATTAAATACAATATTCCAAGACTACTTGAATTCCACAATCTTCATTAGACTTATACAATTTTCAAGATTGCTACAAAAAATATAACAAAAAAAAGATGAACTTAAAATGATAAATTTTAAGATTAAATAATTGTTAGATATACTTTTATATACAACTCCTTCTGCATATGTGTTGTTCTCTACAAATAATAGTTTTATTTAAATATATATCAATTACCATGAAATCATTAACACTACAGAGTGAGGTGTTCATCTGATCAGGGACTCTACATTCAAAACCTGTAAGTACTGGCAGGTAGACTAAAAATTAATACATGCATGTATTTTATGTAAGACCTACCTGGTATTTTATCAGCTAGTAGATATAAGTGTATTACGTGTATATATGAGTTTCTCATATAATGTAATTAATACACTGAACCGTCACATTTTTTTCCTTATGGAAAAATTATTTGATATTTCCTCTCTCTATCTGATGATAATAATCCAATGGATTGACAGTATAATATAGTGTCCAGTCAAAATTGTTTTACAAAAAAAAAAACAATAGTACAAATCAAATATTTTTAATTAAAAAAATTTATTAACAAAATAATAAAGATAGCTTACAAAAGCTGATCACAGTTGGGCATATAGCTAAAACAATATTCAAATTGTAAAGAAAACTATACACAACAAAGGAGCTATTTAGTCAAACTGTTGATGCAACAAAAGATGGGGTGAAAATATTGAAATAAAAGATACGTCTTAATTCCATATTAGGGACCACTAGAGGGGTTGACCAAAGCAGGGTAAAATGATACAATCTTGATACTCACATTTTTGTCATATTGCGTAAGTAGCTTTTACAATTAATTAACATGTATACTATTTCATCAAGTATGAAATTATTATTATTATTATTATTATCAACTCGAGAATATTACATCTACACATTTTGAAAATTTTATAAGAGTTAATGCCCTTGTTGAAAAATAGAAAAATATCATTACCAGTATCTGTAGATACTTCATGGTGACCTATATTTTTCTTCTTGAAATAAGATTTATTATGTATATTAGCATCTTTTCTTTACCATGAGTTTTTGTCAAAATGGATCTTTTTTCTTTAATCTCCCATGGACAAATATACAGGGACGATAACTCAAAGGACTGTCATTGTTTTTGAAAAATCCCGCAGTAAATCATTTTCAATGATGGAATCCTATAAAAAATATGAACATTTTCAGATTCTGTCCACTCGATTTTGATAGAAGAATTTTGGACATTAGGGGGTGTAAAACCTTAATATGAGATAAATTAGCCAAAACTAACAGTAAGAATGTTTGTGATGACATTATACAAAGCGACAGATTAAAAAAACCTGGAATGCTAATGTGAGAATATTACACAGCCTTGTTGGAATAAAAAATGTGATAATATAGTAATATCCAATATATTTTACATGCCATTACATTTTAAGTGCACTATGATAAAAAATAAGTACATATAATACAATTTATTTGTGATATAATCAAATATTTACCAATATTCATGCGAGTGTGATTTAATCAAAAACTGTTACCTAGTACAATAATCTGGGACCTTGTCCCAATTTTACAAAAATCCCAAATTCAGATTATTTAAATATTAAATTATTGCTGACTAAGGGAAAACCAAATGAAAAAAAATTCTTTGGTCACAATTTGAGAATTTTTTTGACCCTGGAATGAATGAATGTTTTCAGACAAAGGATTAACCAGACAGGTTATGGTGACACTTATGATGACAGAAGCTGGAAAAGGTTATTTAGCCAAAAATAGTAGTAAATCACACAATGCATAAAACTGTAAACTATGTTAAATAACATGTATTGTTCACATTATTACAATCAGGGACTGTACATAACATGTAATGTAAAGTTCTAGTTATATTGAATGCAAAAAAAAATTGAAAAAGTCACTTAATTGATACTTTTTACCAATTGCGATATTAGTAAAAACAAAACAATGAATCAAACATTTGTAAAAACTCATGAAATTAGAGGTCTTATAAATCTGATGGGGGAAAATTAAGTTGTCATAAAATGTCTGAAAGATAAATTAGGCACAAAAGTTCAAAATCATCCAATGAAAACTATCCAAATTCATCAACCAATCAGAAGCTTCTGTCGTAAGCCAATCAGATTGTTAGTCATGAACAAATTCCTCCCCATAATAATTCAACACCCTCAAATCTGGCTTTCTTCTAACAACATCCACTATCAAAGCGTCTACAATCTGAAAATAAGATTCAATTTCATCAACTTAATCATGCAAGAAACAGACAGAGATTTAAATAAAGAAATTCATTTTAGAATTATACTTAGTGCTCTTACTTTTTTCATAGTACAGCCAAACCTGTGAACAAAGGCCACCTTTTGGAAAGGCAAATTGTGGCTTCCACTGACAGATGGCCTTTATACGGAGGTCAGTTTGTTCTAAACAATCAATGACAGTTTTTCAAAGAATGGCCATTATTTACAGTGTGGCCTTTATTTGGATGTGGTTGCAAACATAGGTTTGACTGCATCCCAAAGACACTTTTGGCTGAGCAAATATTTTCCAAATAAGTCTGCCACGCTAGAGTCGAAGTTGCAATATCTCTATCATTTATAGTTTGGCATTCTTCCAGCAGTCAGCTCAGGAGGCACATCAGTACTTAGACACAGGTGCTTGGAAGCAATGCTGTCACATGACTCCAAATATATACATTCATAAGTATATTCTTGAACTTTATTTCTTAAGAATTCGTCTAGATAGTGACAGTATTAGATAAGTTCATGACAATCAATTTTACAAGCACACATGCATCAACTAAAGAATAATTTTACTACACACAAGAATCAGGGTAAACAAAGTATATTTAAGAGTCTACACTCAAGAATCAGGGTAAACAAAGAATATAAAAGTGTCTACACACAAGAATTAGGGTTAACAAAGTATATTTAAGTGTCTACACACAAGAATTAGGGTAAACAAAATATATTTAAGTGTCTGAGATTGGTGACTGACTGAGGAATTATAAACTAAACATTTAAGGCTCAGCAATCAAGAGACTTTACTTTGTAACTTGTGTAGATATAATGTATGTAATTTATGACCTTATTGCACTGTCTAAGGTCAAGATATTTCAGTTTTGGCATCTCTTCTGGTACTCTGTCCAAACAATCACCACGAATTTTGTCGATTCCAAGTAAATCTAAATTTTCCATATTCCTGAAATAAAAAATAAGACAACCACACTCTGAATAGTGACCATCTGTGAATGATGATCATCTGTGAATAATAACCACCTGTCAATGGTGACCACCTGTCAATAGTGACCACCTGTCAATGGTAACCACCTGTCAATAGTGACCACCTGTCAATGGTAACCACTTGTCAATAGTGACCACCTGTCAATACTGACCACCTGGCTAAAGACCAGCGTTTATACATGTACTTCCAATATAAACATTAACAGGTTATTCAAACTATCATAAATTCCACTTGGTGAAATGTACTAATGGTGATGTGTACAAACAAGGTTGATTGTACAGTCATTGAATATTACAGTAAAGTCAAACTTGGGTATTTGACTCACCAAGGGTACTGATACAAACAAAATGAAATACACAAAACATAAATCATTACATACCAACAGTGATCCACTATTGAAATTAGACCAGTATCAGTGATAAACCAGCACCAGCTTAGTGCCATCTCCTTCAGCCTTATGCCACATCTGTAATATCATATATTATATCTGTGATTGAAATATTAATTAACCCTTTGCCTCATAATACCACATTTCCCAGCATCTGAAGCAGATGACTTTTGAAAACGAGGAAAAAGAAGCCATTGCTTGTAATGAGCGATGGCTTATTTTGCCACAATGTTTTCCACTCTGTCAAAGAGAAGTAACCCAATTTTCTTAAATAAATTGATGTTTTGTATATAAGCTATGAATTTGGATGAGTCCAAAATATGTTTATGAGGCAAAGGGATAAATACGGCAAACAGCGATAGAAAGAATAAACTTTTCAATCAGAATATCTAATATAGTGCAAACCCTTTACATAAAGCAGCAACATGATATAAGTTATCAGCAGACAATAAAAGACAGTTGGTGAATTCTGAGCAAAATTTAATATAGAATATAAATTGAATCTCACTAATTTAGACTCCTCTGATCCTAAAATCATCTTAAAGTGGATAACTTCGTTGATATCAATTTTTATTCAACGTCTTTTGAAAATTGTTTTTATACATTTTCATTTAAAAATAAAAACCTTTCTACTCTGGAAACCTTTTTAATCCAGACTCTCACCTCGTGCGGACATGTCCGGATTAGACAGGCTTGATAACCTCAATACTTACGCCTGCACAATATCAAGCACAACTTGATCATTCACATGCGTACACTCCGACAGATTTAACTTCTGTAACTTGGACAGAGAAGCCGATTTAAAGAAAGTAGACAATCCATCAGCTGACAGATCACATCCCTTACGAAGGCGAAGATTCTCCAGATTCTTTAAATTCTACAAAATATGAGGATTTTTTTCATTCTTGAATCAAGCCCCTAAATAAAAAACTGGAAAGAAGTTTCTGATAGTGGATGTTGGTCTATTTTCTACAATGAACATTGAAAACATTTTGTTAATAAAACTGTTTTAAAGAGGCATACAAAAAAACTCATATAAATTGTCACATGTGAATTTGTGACTTGTACTAAGTACATCATATAATGACAAAACTTAAGACATTTCCTATCAAATAATTGAAATATGAAAATTAATCTTTATAACAAACAAACCATGAGATATTCCAAAGACTGATCAGTCAAACATTCACAGAATGACATTTCAAGATGTTTCAGTTGTTTACAGCAAGACAACTGTTGTATACCGATATCAGAGATTTCAGCGCCATCTAGTTCAACTTCCTGCAGATGTTGATAATGATACGACACCATACTCTCAACTGCACTGTGAATGAATAAAGAGTTTGTATAGCATTGATTTTCATTGTAACTGATTATTGAATGGTAATTTGGGTTATTTGAGAGAAACAAATGAAATTTTGCATAACACACCTCAGCATGGTGTATAAATCAATTAAGTTTGTATAAAATTGAATTTATCATAATCAAGTCATACAGTGAATTAATTCAGACCTTCAGACCCAGTCCAAATAATTCACTGATTAGGTATAAAAAATCACTTGTTTCTGGTTACCCGACCTGTATCAATTTTCCCCACAAGCCTAGTCTTTTTATTATGCTTAAGACACGGTACATTCGCTGTCTCACCTTTTTACCTTACTGCACAAAAATAACCTAAACAGCAGCTTTCAAGAATAATAAATAAAATCTACCTACAAATCTTCAATAAGCATGTAACCAGAAACAAACATTTTCTGTCACACCTCAGCAGACAGTAGATACAGATTAAGGCAATATGATGAGTGTACTGCTTCATGAAAATACAGTCATACACAAGAACAATCCTAATACACATTATTGTAAAAAGACAAATAAAGGATACCTATCTGTCATAGAATCAATTCCATCCAAGTTAATAGACAATAAGTTAGGAAGACCTTTGGATATAATTGACACTGCCTTGTTACCCACAGCTATGCAATGGGAGAAATTAAGGTGTGTCAATTCCTTACACATTGTTAAGTATCTTGTACATTTGTAGTCCATTTTCTCACAACCTTCCACATTGATTCTTTTAAGATTTGGGCAGTTTTCTGACACAGTTTTTATCATTTCACAGTTGAGACTATCACAGAATCCAAAGTCTATATCCTCCAGTAATGGACAACATTCTGTCAGTATGGCAACTTCTGGATGAGTTATGTGAGATCTTCCACTCATACTAAGCCTGAGTAGCATCGGAGCACGGCGTATCACCCAAAGAAAATTCAAACTTGATAAATATGGACTTGAACTAAAGTCAAGGCTTCTCCATAAGCTATGATCTTGAGATATAGCCCTCCACTTCCTACATACTGGAGCAGCATGAAGACAGAGTTCTTCAGTAGTTAGGAATGAGAAGATTTTCACTAATAATTCATCTGGAAGATCATCAAATATACTAGAACCAGAATAGCTTTCTTTTAATTTACTCAGATTGGAAAATGGAACATGTAATTCAAAAGTCCTCTTGTTCTTTGTAATCCAATGAGTTTCTGCACTTTCATTTGATTTATTTATGGCTCCTATGCACTCATTATCTTCAGCATCCTCAAAGTCATTTTCATTTTGACAATGATTTTCCATTAAGAAATTATCATACATGACTTTCATTTCATTAAGGTCAGGTTTGTCTTCTTCTACTTCTGGTACGTCTGGAGGTACTAATTGAATAATTTCTTCAGAATAATTGTGCATTAAAACAAATTTCTCATCTGTATTTTCTGTTTCATGTTTATCATCAACTTCTATATCCACTAAAGAAATATCTTCTTGTTCGTTTTGGCAGCATTGATAACAGTCACCACTTTTGACCTCTTTATGGACAGAGGCAGAAACATTGAGGCTACTAGCTACTCCATCATCATCTGAAGCTTTTGATATGGGTATAAAGCCATCTTCATCAATGCCATAACTTGAAACCTCTTGTTCAGAGTTACAGATATTTTCAGAAGTATTATTAATTCCCCCAGTACCATTGTGTATTTGCAAACCTTCTTCTTTGTCATTGGAAACTTCTGATTCTGAATTATAAGCATGTTCAGATTTGTTACTTGTTGTCAGAGGGCATGGTATGGAACTGAATGATGATTCATCACAAAGATCAGACTTCTTTACAGCACTTGCCATATTTCAAATGACTGTTTATTTTATCATTCCCATTTGATCTTCATACTTGTATCAATGTTCTGAAATTGCAAAACAAATATTTATAATACGATTGTCATAATTATTTTTAATGACTTACCTAAATCATTTGTCAAAGTTAAATACTAACTTACACTTATTTTAGAACATAACTGCTAAATTTCTAAAATACCGAGGACAGACTAAAGCCTTCAATCCCAACATATGAATGACTGAATTCAGTAAGCCTTAATTCAATAAATTGTTGTGACTTCATACAATGTGTCAGGGTAACTTGCAATCTATTCTTAGTTGTTGTTCAGTATTCCTCTCATACATCTCTGTCAACATCTCAGCTTTCTACAAGATTCTTGTAAAACAAGAAATTAAGTCACTAATGGTAAAAATTTTACAACTAAGTAAAGCAATTTCTTTTGCACAATACATTTGAGACAAAAGAAGTAAAGGTTCATCAGAAAATCACAGAAATTATTTCATTTATCAAGCACACTATTTGCTGATGTAGAGCATTTGCTTACTTTTGGTTATTTGGTCACAAAATTAAATCACTTAAATGGAAACAAAATGCAGAAGTCAAAGACAATTGTGTAAGATTATGACAACAAATGTACATTTAGAGAAAACAAAAGCATGATTTTATGTATCAGATGGAAACAACAGGAGACTCCAAAACATGTTTTTGAACTACTTTCTAGACTTTGACAAAAATGTATGTGATGGAAAATGAGTTCACAAAAAGTCTCGACAGAGATTGGATTAATTGCTGGTGGTCAGCAAACAAACAATTCACCAGGTGTGTTAATGGAACAGAATTTTCAAATTCAAAAGATTTTTTAATTTTCCATGTTTTTCATAATACAAAATATATCATAATAATACATTCATAAAGCATGCACATATATTAAATTCCCAGCATGGAAAATTATAATACAAAAAATCCATACTTTGCATAAAACTTGCTACTAGTTTTCAATGAAAAAATATTTGTATCTCATCAACAAAATGTTGAAGTCAAGAAAAAATGATTATAGTATGTCATTTTTACAAAATACTAAAAAAAAATGGGAAATATGTTTATAGAAAGATCATTTTATAATTTATTTATGGTAAATTACATAAATTTATCAGCATAACACAGCTCACAATTTGCATCAGTAACTTAAATAATGATATATATCTCGTAGGGAAGGCACAATCAATATATTTCCGCAAACATTTCTCTTATCAGCAGTGCGAACAGCATGGTGTTTGTAAACACGTTCTCTCCTACACTGTCCGAAATATTATTAACTATCCGAAAATTACTTCATTAATATTTTTTACAACACACTTTGACTTACATGGAACCTTCGTTAATGGAATGTGTATAGCCATATAACATTAAAATCCGAACAAAATACTTAAATTGGAGAGATTTCCAGCACAAACTTACAAAATAATTTATTAATTTAATCTAGGTTTCGTCATTTTCAGTCGACGCTTGATTCCTTATCTACCCAAAGGAATATATTAGAGAATGAAAGGAAAGTTTCAAAATTTAATGAATACATCGGAATACGCCCACTTCTGTTCACTCGCATTGCCTAATTCAGTGCTATAAATTATTATCAGAATCCTTCCATATTTCTTCACATTCATTTGATTTATTATAAAGACCAATTATTAACTAAAGCACGCGTTCTATAAATTTGTACTGTGCCAATGTACCCGAGTGTGCAAGACAATACATACTCCGTCCACCAGTTCCAATTTAATTAAATGAACAACTGGTTGTAAATGCAATTTTGCTTGAATACTTGCATATTTTAAATACAGAAAAATCTTAAATATATATATAAATGTGGTGGTTGTGTCAGTCATTGCTTCATAATATGTTGTTGCCGATAAAATTGTAATCATGTACATGTATATGTTATGGTCTGGTTGTCCAACATAAGTAAATTAATGTTCTATTCTGTTCGTTTTCTACGGCAGATAAAATGTAATTACTTGACCAAGTATGTATATTAATTGCCTGATAAACTTGCTTGCGCAAAAGCGTGCGCCCCCTCTAAAATCTGGCAAGCATAAGCAAAAACGTCAGTTATGTGCTATTAAATTGCGTCTATATTCTACATAAACATCTAGACTCCCCCCCCCTAAACAAAAAAATGCTGTATCTGTATCTGCTTCTGTTGCGTGAGTTTGCTGACCGTTATTTACAACATAATATGCAGTAAACTGTATCAGTTGGCGCGTACAGGATTGCCGTTGGTGATTGTACTTTTCCAGTCGGGGAATCCCCATTATTATTCCAGTTTCGTTTTAAGCAATAATCACAGAAAGACGCCTTATTTTGACAAAGCATTTTCTTCACCTCCATGTAGTTACAGAACGCATTTTTTTAAACAGTAAATGTATTTCAATGTGATTTAAACTCTCTTCGTGATTTATGAACCAAGGGGAGATCGACTGCATTTTCTTGTTTATTGTGGAGATACCAACAGATTACAATGATTGAAGTACGACGCAGATATTGTTAATCAAAAGCAACAGTGGTAGTTTAATATCAGAGTATTACGTAAGGAATATAAAAAGAGTATATTGCTGATTGAATAGGATATTTCTGATAGCAAAATGAATTGAATGGAGATGTTTTCTCGAATACTCTATCACGCTCTAGACCATCTTGGTTATAATGACGACATGGTCAAATTTAGGAGAGAGAGCTGGAAGTATGAAGCTGATCTGATAAATGAATGCAAAGGTGGAGGAGTCTGTCGAAGTGTTGCAGCTGGAAGTAAAGGTGAAGGTATCTCATCAATTTACGAAAGTGACATTGATACACTTTTTCTTTATAAAAGCGTTCTATGCATCAGTTCTGCAGATCAATTACCACGACAACTACCAAATCATGTCACTGTGTTTCTAGCAAACATGGAAAACGTTCCCCCTGGTTACACAAGATTAAAACTGTACCGACCTTTATCATACAAAACTGTTAGTGATGCGCTAATTCGAGAAAGTCTGTTTGAATCAGAGAACGGCGAGTTATTTTTATCAAGTTCATTATTAACAAATTCGCTTAAGAATGGTTTGGCTCTCATAAATAAAGACGGAGACATTTTTCATGATGTCACAGGGCCTGCTATTCCAAGCACTAGGAATGAAATATACGCTACTGACACCGTTGCAGGTTTCACTATTCTCTGTCCCCAGATACTGCGGGCATGGGCCACACGAATTCGTCGTCACGAATGGCCCCCTGTGGGTGTCATTGAAGCTGTTGGGTCTTTCTCGCCCCAAGTTGTGCCTGTTGGTGCCAAAGGTAGCGAGAGACAATTTCAGGAGTGGAGATTTTGTTTCATTGAATCGGAATTAACACTAACTCATAGTTTGAATGGAACACAAACTAAACTCTATATTGTCCTGAAGTTGATTGCTAAAAACATCCTTAAACAAGTTACTAGCGAAATGTCTTCATACATGATGAAAAATGTAACCTACTGGCTATCGGAGTTGCTTCCCTTGAACGAGTTTACAGGAGAAAAGTTAACATTATTGGTAAAGTTGGCTCTTCTGTTTCTGAAAACGGCAATTTCTCGACGGCAAACTTTACCGTACTATATGATACCATCACGCGACCTTCTATCAGAGAGATTAGATGTCCACACAAGGCGAGAATTATCAGATGTCCTTTCCAGACTGTGGCAAGAAGGACCACGTCTATTTCTCCGGATTGAAAAACTCAAGAAATGGCTACAAATTGCAAGCCATTCGCCGAATTCCGTGGTCAGATATGGAAACATGCGCGATAAGATAGAAAAATGCTGGATTGCTTTTTGTATTCTGTTGACATTCAAGAAGTGTGGTATACAAATAGACGAATCCGTGAAATATAGAATATCGACAACATTACGTAGCTTAATCTTTCGGCACATGAATCCTGACAACTCGTTTCAAGCAGTAGTTAATCTTTTGTCTTGAAGTGGGTATCGATGTAATCTGCGACTCTGGACTGGAAACCACATTAAAAAATACAAATTGAAACATTTCGTAATTATGTATAAATGTGCATATTTACAGTCAAACCTGTGAACAAATGTCACCCTTGTGGAAGACAAAATGTGGTATTTATTGACAGTAGGCCTTTATTCAGAAGTCAGTTTGTTCTAAATAATCAATGACGTTTTTTTTTCAAAGAATGAGCTTTATTCACAAGGTGGTCTTTATTCGTAGGTGACCGCGAACACAGGTTAGACTGTAATTAATTTACATCACGTAATCATGTTTTATGGATAATCTAAAAGAAAATTGTATTGTATTTCATTAACATGTAAATTGTTGGGCTTTATGCCTTATGTTTGAAATAAATATCTATCTGTCTGTGTTTTAGTATTGTTTTTCTTTGTAGGGGGTAACATGAGTAAAAAGTGTGGATGCTTGTATAAAACTGTTACATAATAAAACACTGAACTATGTTCAGCACGATCAGAGTTATTCAAACTAGTTTTAAGACGATCTAACAACTAAATTCATTTATTATTCCTAATGAGCTCGCGTTCTCTTAAATTAAGCAAAGAACACGTGAGGCATTGGCATTAAAATTCCATTACTGCTCAGATTTAAACTTCTTTTCGGAAGTTTTTACTGCGTTGTTCGTGAAAAGCTCGAGATTGCATCAATTAAATTTTGCGCAAAGACCGTTAATCTAAAATTTAAGAGAAAAGCTTGTCCTGTCACAGGGACAATGTTTACATGCTTTCCAAATAAAGGAGTCCACTTCAGGCATGTGAAAAACAAAACAATTGAATTCTGATTTACTCTTTTTTTTCACAGGTTTTAACGCCGTTGTTCAACAATATTTCACCAAACCAGTTTTCCTGGACTGTGTACTAACAGTACTAATTTACCCCTCCACATGGAGCTGGCACCTTCTCCACATTCCTGAGATAAGCGGACAGTCGAAACGTCAAAATACAATGTACATCGGTTATAATCTACGACAGGTCATGTGTGGGCAATTAAACAGTCATATGATTATTAATTGAACCATTGAAATATTTCCGAATTCGTTGACTCTGAAGTCTGCCCGGATTCCAATCCCGCTCAAGTCATCAAATTAAAATTTGAAAATATCTATCGTAAGTTGAATCCTTCGGGTAAGTATTGGTATTCCACCAAATTAAATGTCACTTTGTCGAGGTAAGGATTTTCACCTGCGTAACTGCTATTCCTTTGAAACATGACTACAAACCGACATTTCAGATTCTTTTTCGCATTGAGGACGTAGTATCAATGAAGTCTGGAGCATTACCTTGAAAAGTAATCTGGAATTCAATTCACAAAATCATGAACATACAAAAAAACGTCCCACCTCCGTAACATGGCTCTTCCGTAACTACTTTTTTATCATCGCAAACTAAACATTTTGGAAGAAATATCCATGACCAGATGTGTCTCGCGGATAGACGGAAAACTACTGATGTCATCTGAACTGTCTGCATGCAATCAAACCATGTGAAAATTATGATTTTACCGAAGACGTGTGAAAGGTAAATATGTCTTGCTAAGTAATGTTGCTGCGTGAAGAATAAAATGACGATTGCATTGATACCCCCACCGTGAATAGTTCGTTGAAAAATATTAAGTAAAATATACATTGTAAACATTCTTTGATGGTGATTCCTTGATAATTGGCCAGGTTATACCATCCGTTAAGGAAGAGGCGAAAATATAAAGTTCATAATAATATCATGGCATTATCCATATCAATGGTCCGGTTATGCTCTAAAGTGAAATTTCACACTAAGGTATTGTTGTTTATTCGCCTATTAGCTGGAAAACAGAACAGTATACGTTTATTTACCAAAAATAGAGAAAAGAAAACGTTACGGAAGATTTTTTTGAAAATTTATTGCATTCATCGTTATATAATAACGATCCAAATCCCACCTCCGTATCATACGAAAACACCTACCACATTGGAAAACTGTCCAGAAAACACCACTGAAAATGGTACTTTACCCGATTGGGAAAGTTACAGGCATACTTTGTACTATAAATAAATGTGATGTTTAGCAGTCTGTTAGCATGTTGATTTTGCAACCTTTTTTCATTTTGTAATTGTATCAAATTTTGGAGAATCACTGTTTTATCGTACCAGATCGTTATTGCAGGGGTGTAGAAGTGAGCCGAAGCCGGAAAAACGATTGGCTATTTGAGCATTCTAGCCGGCTACTTTTTCCCCACGGCAGAGTTGCCCCCTTACTCCAACTGGGGAGACCCTCAGACCCCCTTCTACTTTAAATAGCTTACCAGCTACATAAAACATTTCTACTCCCCTGTATTATCTATGGTGACGATAGGTACTCGTTTCACGAATGGAATTCAACCTATAAGGAGTAACATGCCGAACAAAGGTGATCTTCGTAATAAATGCTAAACATTATTACCCGAGAAGATTCCCTAACTCTCGCACGTCGCCAAAAAACTCAAATTTTGAATTCCAAGGTGTCCGGAGGAGTTGCACCGGTGCAAAAAACGCGGGAACGTCGATTTGTTTGATACGCTTCGCTGTGAAACTTATGGTTATCAATAATACGAACTGACAGCTGATCGTAATGGCCGTCAGTTTTTATGCTCCGCAATTAGACGCAACGAATCTGTAAGGATTGTTAAATGTGCATCAAATGTGTTGTAGCTAATTAATATGGTCGTTATCTAGCAATTTGCGTTGTATTGCTAAGTGACGGGAAATCACGATTGTAGGTATAAGTACCCCCCCCCACACCCGACATCATCACTAATTAAGCAAATGGAATTAATCCATTCTACGAGACAGGTGTGAAAAATCTCCGTGTGGATTATTGTTATACGTCGGATTGGTGAGACAAAAAGCTTTTTATTATTTTATTTCGCTCATTTATTTGATAATAAAAGTATTAAATAATATTCACGCGTATTAATAATCAAATATGACAAATATAATTCTTCTTACTAATTACAATTATGTAGAAACAGACAGAGAGTATCATGGATAGAAAGAAAAAAGAAGGAAAGAAAAACAGAATTCCAAGAAGAGGAAAAAAAGAGAAATACTAGAACATGTGCATGTATATTTATTTAGAAACTAACACAGAGAATACAGCATTTAAATTTTGTATTTCTTTAGTCAAAATACTGCTAACATGGCAGAAGCGCTTATGGCCTCAAATGCGAATTTAGAATGAAATAATTACTGTGCAACCTCTCCAAAGCAACACCCTTTCGGAAAAGCAAAATTATGTCGTTGTCGAGAGGTTGTTGCGCTAGAGAGGTTAAATTAATAGTTAAATCGTTTAGTGGGAAAATCATGCTGTTGTTTATGGGAGGTTGTTGCTCAAGAAGGTTCTACTCAAGCGGGGGTTTTCACCGTTGAAGCTGGAAAAGTCGCCAAATGGCAATAGCTGTTTGTGTATTTTTATAACCTAGTGGAGATTCCAACTTATTTTAAAGTTACTCCGAAATGTACGGTAACATCATAAACATCTCATATTCATTCAAACAACTGATATGAAAACGTTTTTTTCACCGGAGTTTAACGTCGCACTGACAGCCAGTTTAACGACTTTCCAGCTTTAATGGTGGTGGAAGACTCTGGGCTTACACCTGAATAGAACCATCGACCTTCCGTACGCTAGAAGGACAAATTCTCACATGTGAAATTTGGTCCCGAGTGGATTCGAACTCACAGCGATGAGAGGCTCGTTATAATGTTTAGTTGACTAACCATAAAGTCATGAAAATATTATACTGGTGTAGTATCCGAACATAACCTACTCGCATTTTTTCTTGGCTTCCCAAAGTTCACATCTAAGTATCTTTGGTTGTCTTACAGCATTTAAGATTATAGATGATTCGTACCACTGTCCTTTGATAGAAATGACGATAGCACGGCATTCGCCCCTCTTTCATTCACTGTAGCCCGAAGCCACTGTAGCACTGGAGCCACCAAAGAATAACTGAGGCGATACTATACAATACGTTTTCAGACGCCGGTCAGTGACTTATGGCCAATTTTGTAAATCTGTAAGAATTTTGTTATTAATTGTAGGTAATTGAGGAATAATGTACGAAATACGTATAATTAATTAATTGATTACCGGACCTGCCGATGATAAGTGGTAACAAACATCGGAATGGTGGTGATTGGAAAGTGTTAAATACTTAGTATTACAATCATTGTTGTTATAAGCGTCAAACTATTTCGAATGTTTTCTGTGCGGTACTTCGATAAGTTGAGTCCAGAAATAACAGTAACCTTAATCAATTTTTAGTTGTACATTCAATATCGTTTTTTGGTCCTTTTTTTCATTTAAGCTGAATCTCGCACCATGCTAGGTCAGGGGCTCAGCGGACTAGGGACAGATTATTAATAAGGGCCTGGTGAATCTTAAGCGCATACAGGCCTGAACTTGAATCGTTGCTTTTATGAGACAGTGGGTTATTGAAACTTTAACAGTTAAAGACCGCATTGTTAGGCCGAACCCTGGTCAGACTTTGTAGCTATATAATTGTCCCAGTGGGAATTCATTAGTTCGATCTTTGTTCCAAGATGAAAGCTTCCTTATCATGTAAAACAAAAAGCCCAAGTGGATCGCTCAGTGTAGCAGAAAAGCGGTAAAAACTGAAGGTTCTGGGTAAGTAAACAGGAACAACAATATCCGGACCACCTCGCACCTTTTCGTACAAGTCGTACAGGGTGTTCCCCCGTTCCCGGGCGGTATATAAGGGTATATGTCAAAACTGAACCAGTCTGTATCAATTAACAACCGGTCTTTAAACATCGGATAATTCCGTATTATCACTAAGATTCACCAGATTATCTCGGCATTTATTGCTGTCAAGTGTTTATTTACGGGAGATTACAATGCAGGCAGCTAGGATAAATAAATCTGTTTTTAGCATCTTAGTATAGGTAAATTAACGTCATTTGTTTAATTTCTTGTATTTCATGATTACGTTTGTTTACCGTATTCAGACAACAACACTACATCCATTCATTCGGAACATCTCGGCCGATTCCGTATCTCCATCTTACAAAATGGGTGTGGCAAACTTATTAACAAATTGAATAGAAATACATGAGCGATGTTGAACAAGAGTTTAATGAGTGTAACAGAATCACTGTTAAAAGTTGCTCCATGAAGCAACTGTTACTTTCTTCAAGCACAAAAGGTTCTTTCGTTTCATTACTTTCGCGTTGATAGAATTATAGCGCTGGGAGGAACCATTAACTTTCATTTACAAAATATAGTTACATTTATCAGTACATGTAATATGAAGTCAATACACGACCGTACATACATTACAAACTGATTTTTAAACTGTATAAAGTCCTCATCCATAGAAAGAGCGGTCTGAAGACGCTGTATAATTATGTTACCTTACATAGAAAATAAAATACACTGATCTACTTCTGCAAACCCTCTAACCAGAGTCCTCATCAAAAGTTGTATGAAACAGTTAGAGACAATTTGTATGTGCAGTCAAATCTGTGTTTGCAGCTCTCTCCTAAAAATAAAGGCCACCCGGTCAATAATGGACATTCTTTTAAAACATTTGCTATTTAGAACAAACTGACATCCGAATAAAGGCTATCAGTCAATAAGGGTCACATTTTGTCCTTACCAAGGGTGCCTTTGTTAACAGGTTTTACTTATTACACGGACAATGTCCCCGACAAGTACGAAAGAATTCAAATTTGAATGTGCGGCTTAATGCTTCACACCATACTTTATAAGTGGTGTATGCAGACGAACTACACAAAGCGGAGATGGTCCTACTTGTATAATTTATAGTATCTTTAACGATGAAGTCTGAAGATCGCTGAAGTATGACATACATGTATTATGTATATATAGTTGATCTCGAACTGAATTCTAGTTTTATATCGAGAGTTTTCATCTTCGATTTCAAACAAGTACTTGAACTTGCATTTCATACGCTAAATAAACATTGGATATACTGAATGGTAGCATATTGAATAAACTTTTAAGTATATATATATAAATATCGAATTTATAGAGAAAAGAGAGCTGATAATTTTATGTGTATTTCTATTCTCGTAAGTCTAAACTTTACCTTATATTGGGGCAGTTTATTAACACGCCAAAGGTAAGCTCTAGTTTTCTTTTTTTTAAATTTGTTCAAACTTTTTTTGAAACCTCTAATATTTTCAGTTCGCATTTTTGTACATGAACGGTAAAAGTTCAATTTTAAGACCAACTGTTGAATCGAGCGAAATTTAGTGATCACTTTAATTTCAGACGTTACAACGGTCAGTGTTTTCGGACCGGTTTTCTATATGTCAGCCATTTTATAACTTGATATCGACAGGATCTCAATATTAAAGTTATTTTCTTGCCTTATCGTGAAGTCTTATAATCGAAGTTTAATATTTATACAAATTGATAAACCTATGAATGAAGGCAAGTTGCTCGCCATTAACTTTGACTTTTAAGACATTTTTCACTTAAAATAGTTTCACAGAGCTTACCTTAGTGTTCAAAAATTATGTTTTTCTGTGTCAGTCCCTCAAAGTACTGTCCCTGAGAAGAAATTAGTCTTATACATGTAACGTTCTAGCCATTTTCGGAAAGCCTCACGATAGCCCGAAGATAGTATATGTTTCATACATAGATAGACGCTACAGCCAATACTGGTTCTGGATTCGTAATGACGACTTGCAAGCATTTCTTTTCACTTTAGAAACAACCAAAAGTCGTAAGAGGCGAGGTCGGGGTTTTATGTTAGATGTTCAATGATTTGTTAGTTTAATTTCCTGCAAATAGTTGGTTACAACAACTGACTTATAAGCTGTCGCCTTGTCATGGAGTAGGCGAAGGTCAAACGACGATCGTCACATTGATCTTACTTACTATGAATGCTGAAGCTAATTGAACTCGCTTTTCCTTCTGTCCTTGTGTTAATATATGGGGGAACCATCTTGCACAGACATTCCTCAGCTTTAGTCGATCAGTTAATAAACGGTAAGGCCGCGGCCGTGGTCTAGTGGTTAGTACGCTGGACTTGTAACCCTGTGGCGGCAGGTCATACCCTGAAATGAAAATTTGACAAAAATGTCGCATAAAAACAAACAAACATAATAAACGATAAACTAACGATAAACTAACGACAAACTAATACCCGACACCTGAACTAGTTCTTCCACTGTGTATCTTGCATTAGTCTCGACTAATTCTTTTATCAGAGACGTGGGTGCGACAGGCGCCCCGGCCTTTCACCGTCCTCAATAGACTCACGCCCTTCTTTAAAGCGACGAACCCATTGTGCAACCGCACCATATTGTAGGGCATTTTCTTCATAAATTTCATAGCAGAGTTTCGAACGAATTTTGCAGTAGACCCTTTGCTCTAACTTTAAATCAGCCATATTTTAGCACGCTGAAATAGGCAATATGACAACATGTGGTCAGTTCAACTGAGGAGCAGCGAGCACGAGAAAAGCGTGCACCCCAAGTAAAACGGTCTGCGTGTAGAGTAATACTACTAATATATAGCGACACAAAATATTGGAAACATATATTTCAGCTGAAAATATTATTTTTAAATCTGTTTTACGAATTTATAAAATACCCCTCGTATTAAGGTGATTAATTTAATTTCTGTACGGTTAAATATCATAGCATTGATTTAAGACAACAGAAACACGCACCACGAGTAGAAACATCCGTTTGTTCAAACAAATGCCGAGTTATCGCCTTTATTGGTTTCTGGATTACTTTTTTTCTCTAGAATTTCGGTACCTATCGTCTGGTAAAGGGAACCAGTTTCGTCAATGTTTGATGCGGGAATCTCTACGTAAATCCGGGTCTTGCAAAGTTTACAGAAATAGTTTATTATTTATGTTTCATTTCTGCAATAAAGAAAACACATACATCACAATGTGTAGCTCTACATAAAACGTTTCATCTTGTCTAGTTTAATCTAGAGATAATCTCCATTACAATAAATTGTAAATATCTTTATTTCTGCTCTCAGTTTCGAAGCTGGGAGTAAAAACGTGTATCTTCTGTTCACGTGTCTCCTTGGTGCTTTGTGGTTCACAATTGGAAAAAGAAATATTGCCTTTGATATGTAAATCGTCCATACCAATAGTTATTTTGGGAAATGAAATTCATTTTGTGAAATATTTTCTGCTCAGTCTAAACAAATAATACATATTTATATCGGTGTACTTCATAGAATAGGATTTAAGTCCCTGGGAAAATCATATACAGAAACTGATCGGTCGTTAAACCATGAAATTACGACCACCTCTGTAACCAGGACATGATCGTAATACTAAAGTGTTCTAATTATCATTGTTAAAATTAAGCTGAACTGTTGAAAACCAGTCTGGAGCCTGTGGTCATTTTACTATTGAAGTGGCCGTGGTTTCTTTGTATTACCTGGAATTATTTCCATCTCTCTGTACAGTCAAACCTGTGTTTGAGATCACCTCCGAATATAGACCACCCTGTGAATAAAGACCATTCTTTGAAAAACCATCACCGATTATTTAGAACAAACTGACCTTCGAATAAAGGCCATCTATCAACAAAAGTCACATTTTTTCTTTCCTAAGGATTTTTTTGTTCAAAGGTTTGACTGTAGTTATAGACAGAACATTTATTTTCATGACTGGTACATTCTCAGATGTATACAAGTTCGTATACACATCATGATAATAAAACGTGGTACAAAATATCGTAAAAATAAATTTGTCGTAAATAACTTTAAAAATTGATTGAATTCTCACGGTCGCTGAAATGTAGTTTATATCTTGGTGAAATGAGGTGCCAATATACAGTGCTGTAAATATTTTACGTCGTTTTTTTATCTTAAAACTGTTTTATGAGGATTTCTGCTGGACTACTTTTGATCTCTGACACTTAATGCCACTGGAAATGATTAAACTATAAACAGGATTGTAAAACATGCATACAGAGAGATTTGTTATAAAAGACGACCACAGGAGGAGAAAATACTGTTTTTACATGTAGGGGATTACACTCAGGTTTTTACATGTAGGGGATTGCACTCAGGTTTTTACATGTAGGGGATTGCACTCAGGTTTTTACATGTAGGGGATTGCACTCAGGCACCATTTTTATTTATTAATAAATAATGAATGCGTGTATTGGAAAATGCGGTGATTCGATTTTGCCATCAGTTCGCAAATTCAATTACTATAAATTCCGATAAAAATTACGTTAAGAACTTGAAGCGTTTGCTAAAAACTGATACAAAATGTACCTAGTACAGGGGGAATATTATCATGAAATGTTGATATTCAATATCAGTATAATTGGTATAACTTGTATAGCGTTTCGGCTATACAATTTTCGGACATATGATAAACATACGACTATTATGATATGCTGGAGATAGGATACTTTACACACTGATAACCGTGAATCTGAATAATTGAAGTCGGGTCATTTGCATTTTTTTCAAAATTTTGATTATGTTTTCTCCGATTTCAATCAGTTTTACATGGCTAGGTTGCTACAGATATTATCACCAGCCATCATATCAAGGTTATTGGCTAGTGACCTGTTATAAATGCGGGTACTACTATAATGACACATTTTAGAATAAGATAGAAGTCAGTTTTAATGGTTTGAAACCAGAAAATTAGCATGAAGATAGATTATGCTTACGTTTTTTGGTGGTCGCTTGTTTCCGTTGCTGAATACTTCATGCATTCCAGATCGAACACAATTAAACCTATGCATAAAGACTAACTCGGGGATGGTAAAAATGTGATATTTATTGGGAGGTGACAAAGAGAAATTAAATGGCAAATGTTTGTATTGTAAATAAACTTTTAGTCATTAGATCAATGTGGTCTCTTCTCATAGGTTTGAATGTATCCAAAATAAATTTTCTCAATTTTGAAACACTTGTAATCGGCTCCGGATTTCTCAAACTTTGTTATTAGAACTTGATTGAAATCTATTACTGATTCAAATAATCCGAACGTTGCTGCTTTAACTTGATGTATGCTTCTGACAACACAAACAACGCTGAAACTTGTAGCTGCACCATCTGTAATATAAACAAAAAAAAACCAGAATAATGGACATGAAAAAAATCTCATTTTTTTTAGAAGTTAGTTAGCGGAATCGTTAAAAGTGAACACAAATGGTAAACTTTTTTTTTTTGTTTGTATATTAATACCAACAATATCTTATTAGTTATAGACATCAGGGGGGGGGGGGCTATTTTAACATTTACTGATTGTTTGACTTCATGATTGCGCCTTTGAGCAAACAAAATACGTTAACAAAAACGGAAATTCCGGAAAGATATTATTTAGCACTTTGTAGGGCTCAGTTTAAAGTCTGATGCGATCCGCCCTATTTCATTATCGTTTGCGATGTATCTAAATCAAACCTCATTATAAGAAGCCGTGTCCTGATTTACTGAAAATTTAATTAAGTTCAGTCAAACTTCGGGTCTTACTCCGCGGAAAACAATGATTGCGTCTTGAAGGTGTTTATTTTGTCCGCACGCCGTCTGTTGACACTGAGCTGAAGTGAAAACATGACAGGATTGTAAGATGAAAGATGTAATTGTCTACACTTCTCCGAAACAGTAAATAGAAACAACAGAAATAGAAAGAGCAAACCCTAATGTTGTTTTAAAGGGACTATTCTACATATTACATTTTTTTTTATTTAAGATAATTTTCCAATTTGAAAATTGTTATTTGATATCAAATGATTATGGTTAAAAGAACACAGACAACATGTATGAAAGCTTTAAAGACTGTATTTGTTTACATAAACATTAGTTTAGGTCTCCATACTAGAAAACAAATTTTTTAGTGTTAATCACGTGGTATAAATATACGTAATAAATAGACATACTTAATTAAAATTAAGCTGTAACATAATTTCACAGCCTCAAAGTGTCAATAAAATTAATAATTAATGGATTACACAGACGTTAAAACATCATTCTGTGTTTCCGTTATTACGGTTATCTGGCGTAAGTCTGAAGATGTGTCCCTTTAATTATCAGTTCGTTCAATGAATTGTCTTCTCCCAGCAAATGAAGCACTAGAATAGGGGGAACATTGTGTTATCGTATTTCGGGACTATCATACTCACTGATATTCACAAACTTGAAATATAAAGGAAGATTGATTAACGGTCTGGTATCAGGCTGTGTGTTTAATCAATTAAACATTTACTGGTGGCTTTTTAAGTTAGAGGAATTTTATCACAGTGTCCGTTCGATTATTTTAGAGTGCAACGTTCGTCATACAGTGTAGCGAAAGTCAGTTGAGAGGAATCGAACTCTGGGGAGGAGATTTTTAATTTCGCAAAGCGGGATCAAAACAGCAGCGACTTTTATTTGTACTTAAATGATACCCGGGGTAGACGGATACTATAACTGGCTTTCATTATTATTTTTTAAAGAATATCTTTTCGGAATATTGTGTTTGGATATTTTATGCATTCAAGAAAATTTCCTAGTGAAGGTAATAATTCAAAGGATTATGTTGGCATAGAATATGAGATTTTTGGCCGGTTAAGGAATATGAAAAGGTTCGTAGAAGTTTACGTATTTCATTTGATCCCGTATATTGGCTTTTAACACTAACTTGACCAGCTATGTCGGTACAATGTAATTAAGCACTTGATCTACAAACACTGGGAAACATTGCTTCATTTAGAGGACAAACATGTGTTCCATTACAAAAATCATCTAATCAATTAAAATACATTTTAGCTTTCATCTTTGATTTTCATATTAATTAATAATATTATTACATTGCACATAATTTCGACCGATTTCAGCGATTTTTGTTATAATTTTTACATTTCCAACCTTTCAAAAAAAAAAAAATAATAAAAATACATAATGAAAAATAAAAAAGGAAGGACCTAGGGTTTAAATATACAGTAAAACATCGTTATCCAGAGGAATCATCAGAACAGACTAAACTGTGGGTTGAAAATTATACACCACTAAGAACACAAATTGACTTTAAAAACTCCTCGAGAAAAAACGGTTGCTAGTGATTTCGATGCTCGTAATAACAAGTTTTTTCTGTATTCTCAAAAAAGCAAAATATATGTATATATACGGGCTTCAAAGTTTTGACGGTAAAGGGAAAAATACTAAATGTAAAGTTCGGCTTTGAATATACATTACATGCAAGTATTAGCATTGGAGTGATTTGTGAAAATCATTACCATTCGCTTCGATACCCCCCCCCCTTATAAGTATAAATTACTTCAAAATCACTTCATTCACTCCATGACGGCTTATTTATGTCTTTGTTTATTTATTTATTATCACATGATGCAAGACAATGTTCAGGTACTCGGCGTGTTCTCTGTAGTTATTTGGTATTCTTTTATTTACTACATTTACTTCGCTTTTATTTACGTTATGTTTGAATGCTTCAAGTAAGGAGTAACACGTTTAATTGCACCTTGTGGTGTGTTGTTAGTGTCTGTAAGTGTCTGTAAGTGTAGTTATATGCCACAATATGGCTTATATCGTTTGTTACGGTGAATATAAGACCATAAAAGAATGTTAAAAATTACCTATAAACTGTAACAAGTAAAAGTTAGCGCACATTTAAGTGACTTGTTTGTTTATTTGTTTGGCGTATACAGTCCCTGAAAGGCAGCAGTGTTCAGTGCACTCAAACATCGTCACTTCAGCACGCCCCGACAAAATAAACTGGTTCCCGTTTACTCTGGCTGTACAAAGATCTTTGGTGCGCTGCAACATAGAACGGGGACCAGTTTACTGACAAAGCTGGCATTCGTGACCGTAAATTATTCAACTACAGTGCTCTACTGTAATAAACAGCGTCAGTAACTGATGTATGAACGAGAAACCTGACAAGAATTAAACATTAACTATTAATGATCATCAATTATGCATACTTTTCAAATTATGCATTAATTTCTTTATTAGGATGTGATCAGGGAAGAAGTCATATCAATTTCTATCCGAATCAGGTCAATTGCCATAGGCGAGTCATTCAGTTTCCAACATTCAAGTTTTCGTGGCTTATTAAGGAATGTTAGTGAAGTCTTTCCACATTAACCTCGATTCGTCAAGAACCTTTGAAAAGTAAAAAAAAACACTTTTATCCAATGGTTAAATGAGTGCAAGGATTCGGTGCACTGTGGACAACTTAAAAAAAGAAAAAAAGCATTAAAACAATATCAATCAAGAATGGCTTTTATTCTCAGGGTGGTCTTTATTCGGAAAACGGCTCAAACAGAGGTTTGACTGTATTTTTCATTTTTTTAAATCCATTACATTGTAAGTCAGGAGAAGTTCATGATAAACTGATGGGGTAAACTGTAGACTCACCGAGTACATTAAGAAGCTTAAAGTTGACCGTCATGATAAAGATTCTAGAAAATATATTTATACCATCGACCAATACTTAGTCCCGAACTACACATGATTCGTCTTGGGATTTGTGCGTTTTTTTGATTGATGAAAAACGTGATTTAAATACCTTCCTGTCGGAATGTTATCAGACCTTTATGATTATCTGAGTAATAAAATGATATGAATGAAACATTATGTCTAAAACTCACAGGGTTAGTTGCGATATATCGACAGAACTTGGTATGAATCGAAACACTGTATTCTCCTGAGCAACACGAATAAAACTGATGAAATCATTAAGAAGGTGCTCCAAGTGAATAAAGGCCAGTCGTAAAAAATACTGTTATTAACTGACTAACCAATATATTGAAAACCACTTCAAATATCTTGATTGATTTTATCGCTTTCACGAAGTACACTTTTTTGTATCTTCCTCCTGTTGGCTGTTTAATAAAAACTTTTTTTATAATATAAGGATTCCAAAGAAATTGTAATATCGGCTACCATCAAACTCTCGCTGAAACAAACAAGACAGGAACATAAAACATGAATATAATGACATCACAGGGAAAAACTATCGTAATTTTAATGAAGTATAGTATAGTGTAGTAAACAAGCAAACTTGTGAACATAGGCCACCCTTGGGGAAAAACTTGGCTTTTTTTGGTAGATGGCATTTATTCTGAGGTCAGTTTGTTCTAAACAATCAGTGACGGTTTAAGTATGGCCTCTATTCACAAGGTGGCCTTTTTTCGGAGGCGGCTGCAAACACAGGTTTGACTGTACACGTATAATACTTCGAACTGAACGCTGCATAAAATACGACCGACAAATTGCCAACAAACATTTTTTTAAAGATGACCCAGGGCAAATATTTCATTTCATGTGATCTGTTTTCGCTCAGATAACCAGTCTACCCGCTATCAGCTCCAAACCAGTAAGGGTCCTTGTAGAATTACATCGTAATTACTTTTTTAACAGTAAGTTTTTTATTTATCGTTTTCTGATATTTTTCAAGATTTACGCACATTAATATACTGTTTCTGAACTAGTTTGTACCTGCCTGGTTAATGCGGGTAATTGGTACTCAAATATTTTTCAGGGCTTTATGTCAAAGTAAAGATCAATCTCGCACGGATTTTGTTTATACTATTTATATAATCCATGATAAGACTTCTCCTAATTAACCGTTCCCGCTACTTGTAATTAATCTAATATTTTTACGAGGTTGCGGCATTTCGTCTTTCAAGTCCCTTTGATTTGCCGAAGCCCGGACTGAAATTAATACAGTTTTCTAAATTGATTAAATTACTACCCCGAGAGTTCTTCCAGAGATCAAATCGCAGTTTTATTTCCATCGAAATGTGCAAAAACCATACATTAAACCACAAAAAGAAACCGTCGCTAAATGACATTTGATTATTTTCTCCCGGAATCGTATTGCGGACAGTGTGGATTTTATCCTTACGCGAGAAGCATTAAGTTAAGCTCAGAGACTTTTGTGTTTTTCATTCATTGGACGAATATCTGCGCTAGTTTTTTGCAATATATTCCTTCCCCGTTACACATACGGTGCAACCCATCTTGAGCGGCCCTCTGATGAGCAAAAAACTCGGTTCAACAACAGCATAATTTCCCCCACTGTACGATTTAATTGTTAATTTAACCTCTCTAGAGCAACAACCTCTCAACAACATCATAAATTTGCTTCTCCAGAAGGGTGTTGCTTTGAAGAGGCTGCACTATATAACCAATTCTTTAAAACCACTCACATGATAACCGGTAATATTCTCCCCAAATTACCAACTTTTCCGTTTTGAGTCTTCGAACAACCATAAAAGAATGATTGCACCGTTCGAATTACAAATTAGATTAAAATTTGTCGATCACGTCTAGTCGATGAATATTCTATGAAATCAAGTTTCTTGGCTTTATATTCGTAACGCATACGCGAGTACCAAACTCCTAGTGTTGAAAGTGCAATCTACGTCTAGAATAAATGATGTCACCATTCAGAATTTCAAAAAATGTTACTCACGTGACAGTCACGTGTCTAGGAATAATTACTAGTATCGATGTTCCTTTCCGTCGAGATGAATTATGGGAAATGTGTTGTAAAAATGGAATCATCTGGTGAATTCTCTCCTGACGAATCATGACAAGATTTTATTACAAGTATCGTCTGCGTTTTTCCACATAATGTCGTATTTATTATTACAGAATGCGGTTCACCATCTTTCATGCATTATAAAAATGCAAAATGGTTTTTAGACCCAAATGAAACGGGAAATAATGGCACATTTCTTACGGTATAGTACATTTGTTACATATGTTTGGTAGAGTAATTCTGAGACAAATATATATTATATACTGGCCCCAGGACCCTTTTGCAAGCTGTAATATCTTACCATCCTTTGTTATTAAAATATGCACAGTGCAACCTCTTCAGAGCGACCCACTCTTGAGCAACAGCCTACCTTCAACAACAGTACGATTATTCCCACTGTACGATTCAACTATTAACTTAACCTCTCTAGAGCAACAACCTTTCAACAACAACATAATGTTCCTTCTCTCAGGTGTTGCTTTGGATAGGTTGTTTTGTATGTATTGTGTGCTTGCAATGTTTAAGGTCCATTATACACCCCTTTTTGTAAAGGAAGTTACATTCGACCATTAAGCATTATTGTCCGCTACAAGTCAAATAACTGAAAAAATATAATTGTTTAGCTAATATATATATGTCGTTGAAACACCACACACAGTGTTACAGTGTACATCGTCAGTACAAATGATAAAATATGAGCTTTCGGGGGAAACAGAAAAGCACGGTTCGGAATACACTTTCGTTAAGCGTATTGTACATTTTTTAACATTTTATGTTGGTTCTGATTCATCGGGTACAAGTCGTTCACGTTTATGTACTTTGATTGGAAATTATTCCTCCGTCACACCAATACATGCTGACTAATAGTCAGTAAATGCACTTATGACGTCAATTTAATCAACTGACGACTTCCGGTTTAGTTGCCGCAAAATTATCAGTTTAAATGCAAGTACAACTGTTTACACAAATGAAGAATCGAATAAATTGTCAATGAACGAATTCAATGTGTCAAACGTCTATGTAATTAGGTTACTGCTCATAAGTATTAGACACCAAACAGTCGATATACTTCGAACTTGATTACTTTTACGAGCGTCTTTATGACACCGATGCTCTTCAAATAAGGAGATACTCCCGGTCAAAACATCCGCTGTGTGTACTCAGCATGCCTCGAGGCTGTACATTTAAAGTCCAAAATAAGAAGAAAATGTAATAAATATCAGAGATTGCTTTTCAAGTGTAATACTAACTTCGTATAGCGATCAATCAAGGCTAAATTGCTGGTTCTAATTGCAATCAGGATAAGATGAGGTATATCGCTCACGATAAGGTTTCAAATTTCGGCAGTGCGAGATAAATGGAACCCCTATCATGTACATGTTATCAAATCAGTGATCACAGAATAGTCCAGTATAAACATATCACATGTATTGTGTTACAATGCGTTAATGAAAAGGTTAAGTCTGCCTAAGCATGCTTTCTTCAAACTGTACTCGGGTGAATCAGGGACATTATTGAATTTGATACAAACGACCTTAACAAAATACACGTACATGGTCATTGGTCATGTCTTCTATATTGGACGACACATTTTCCGGGTAAATTTTCCGCTTCGTGGTATTCCGAAAAGATACGAGTGTCTTGTATATGCTTTTGTAAGGCGTACATTTTGTCAGACAACATATATATCATATTAAATTGTACAACACTTCAAACTGCAAACAACCTTGTTCCTTGATTTAAAAAAAACGCGGTAGTGATGTAACATGCAACCAGATAATTTGATAAGATTACCAATCCTTCAAAAATTATGTACAATGTAATCAATTATCTTGAATATGATTTCTCTGCACATGATATAAAGTCTTTGTTATTTAAGGGTCATTAACATTAAACTCGCAACAGGAAAGAGTAATAAGCTTTAGTAAAACAGAATACCATTTCTTCGAATGCGTGTACACGTTCCAATTATCTGACAGGCTGCTTCAAATTATTGCTAATTATTTCCATGATCTTGTAAAGTGCTTACATGCACGCGCGTGCATCAAAATGCATGTTCACAAACAACTTAACCATCCAGAAACTATTAATGTAAATATGATTACTTACCACCATCGAAATATCTTAGAACATCTCACTTTGAAGTTCTAATAGAACGGTTAAAAACATCTCATATTACTTTATTTTTTGCTAATTATAATGATCAATAAATGCATCACTTTAAGTGGGTAGAAATGTGATTTAAAAGATAACAAATTACATATGTAAACATATTTTGGCGACCACTTAATTATAACGACCATTATTTTCTGATGCTTCTTCAACATTGTCTTTATATTTCATCAGATGGGACCATCTTAATATTACATCTGTTTCTTTCGGTCACAAGTAATTTTAATATTCAGGTTGTACTGCACTAATTACTAAGTACAGCACCATCGAGAAACTGGATGAAAAATGGGTGAAAGTTTCTGGCATGTATTTCCGGAATTTCCGATTTTTTCGTCCTATTTCGAACTGGCCTTTATTGTCTCCGCGGCGTCGAGCTTAAGTTTTCAATTTTACAACTTTTATCCATGTACATGTATTTATATTTTTGTCATTCCAGGTAAAATGAAGGGATGGATCCATGTTGCCACAGTGGTTGTAGTAGCTACATTACTGACCATTTCCAAATGTCAACAACCACGTGTTGTGACTACTAATGGTGAAATCGAAGGATACAGTGAAGAAGTAGAAGGAGTGACGGTTGATATTTACCTAGGAGTACCTTTTGCATTGCCTCCTGTTGGTGACTTAAGATTTAAAGCTCCACAACCTATTGGACAATGGACGGAAGTGCTAGAAACCAAAAGTCAACCGAATAGCTGTTCTCAACTTCCGGATGAAAGCTTTGGACGGTTTGAGGGAGTGGAAATGTGGAATGCAAATACTGAAGTCAGTGAAGATTGTTTGTATTTAAATTTATGGGTACCAAGAACAGCAAATGTTTCCAAACCAACAATGCTTTGGTTCTTCGGTGGTTCGTTTGTTTATGGGAGTATAACATTGGATGTGTATGATGGCCGATTTTTGGCAGCTAAAGAATCTGTAATAGTAGCTTCTATGCAATATCGAATGAGTGTTCTGGGTTTCTTGTACATGGGCACCGATGATGTGCCTGGCAATATGGGCTTGTTGGATCAACAAATGGCAATGAAATGGATATATGAAAATATTGATAGTTTCGGTGGGGACCAATCAAAAATTACTTTATTTGGCGAGAGCTCAGGCGCAGCCAGCATAAACCATCACATGTTTGCTCCCGGGTCCTGGCCTTATTTCACGAACGTCATTTTGCTCAGTGCTTCCTCGTTGGCTCCGTGGGCGTATGACACGCCAGAGAACTTACTAGAACATTCAAGAGCATTTGTTAAAGAAGTTAACTGCGATAATAGTGAACAAAGCAAAGTTATTGAGTGCCTTAGGAATGCAAATGCGTCTCATCTTGAACTTATGCAATGGAATTTACCAAATAAGAACATTGGTACTTTTAGCCCAACTGTAGATGGTACATTTCTACCAGACTACCCCAACAAATTGCTGATCTCAGGGAATATTAAAAAAGCAAACATGTTAATGGGTGTGACGAAAGACGAAGGCGAATTTTTCATGTTATATTTTTATCAGGAATATTTCCCTGCCGATTCACTGGGATCCCCGCCGCCATTAGCTAGAACTGCTTACTTAGACATGTTATGTCGAATACCAGATTGCAAGAATGATTTGCAAGAAAGAGGGATTATATACACGTATGAGATGTCAAAATTACCGTCCAAACGATCTATATACAGGGATATAATTGATGAAATATGTAAGTTTGAAAAATCAAATGAATGTACATCACACCATATTGAAACCGGATTATCATAAAATTGGCGTCTTAAGCCACAGATATTTTTCTACATATATATATGAAGATCACATTAAAAGTTGCAGTAAACAAACGCAGTATTTTAACCCTAGTCACCCCTTGATTCTACATCTTTTTATAAATAGTCATTATCAAATGAAAGGGATTTCCAGATTTCTAAACATAAATCTTGAATCTGAATTCTAGACCCTTTAATGTCGCTGGGTCGTACCATAATAATAGTATACAGTTTTCGTTTTTGCAAATTATAAGTATATATATATATGTATGATAAACATTAATCATACGATTTGTAAGCAAATACATTTATGTTTCCCAATTAAATTTCTGGTAAAAATGGATAGGCATAGTACTGACTTAACTTTTTTCTAAAAATCATTTAATATTTCGACTTGTACATTTTGCAGTGGGAGACTTTACTTTCAAATGTCCTGTCAGAGATATGGCAATAAAACATACAAAGCTTTCAAATACACGGACGTACGTTTATTCGTTTGAATATCGACATTCAGCCAACCCCTGGCCATCATGGATGGGAGCACTGCATGGATATGAGATTGAGATGGTGTTTGGTTTGCCATTCAATCCACAACGAAATTACTCAGACCTTGACCGGGAAGTTAGTATCAAGGTCATGAAATATTTCGCCGATTTTGCCAGGAATGGGTAAGCACTAATAAAGTTGACTCTATCATAGTCTTATTTTGTTATATTCAGTCGTGGATTGTTAATACGAAAGTGTAGTGGTTTCGTATTCAAACGGGAAAAATGGACCAATGAGCGAGAATGTTATCGATAGTGAGCACTGCATTTCACTTTCAATTAAGCCATTTTTTTAATTCATTAATGTATATACTTGTATGTCAACTCAACTTCTCCTTGTGGCTTACTACTACTATCACACAAAGACAAATTTATAACTGTTAAGGTTAAGGCATGTCTATTATTTGTTCCTTTGATTAATTGTCCAACGGTCCGCACAGTTTGCTTTCTAATTTATGTTTAAATGAATACATGGAAAATATGATACATTTGTCACGTCTACGAATGCTTTAAAAATCAATTAAATGCAATGCTTTGTAAATAATAAATGACAGTTAACGGCTGTAAACATCCTGATTGAAGAGTTTGCTTTGCTTAACTTTTGTTGACTTTTCTGACATTGACTTCACTCAGAATATTCAACCTATCTTTGACAGAGACCTTGGTTCCCATGGTGACGACTGGCCGGAATTTACAACCAGTGCTGAGGAACATATCGTTTTTTCTCAGGACGGCTCAACACAAGTACGAGAAGGATTTAGAACGAAAGAGTGTACGTTCTGGGACTACCTCATGCCACAGCTCAAATCATATTCAGGTTTGTTTGTCGCTTAATTGATAAAAACATCCATAAGGTTACTGAAATGTTTTAATGATTGAGGAAGAAATTGTTTCTTAATGTAAGTTTTTGTCGATTTATTGAGCAAGCCTGGCGCTTGAAAAAAAACTTTCTAATGAATAATGAACAATAATTTCATGTAATTGAGACGTTTCTGGTGCTCAGATTTAAGTCATCTTAGTTTAGAATTTTGTGAATCTTACACAAGCTAAGTTATGTAACGTGCCTTTAAGCGAAAATAACTTTTTGTTCGTTTATCGCTTGAAAATGTATTTAACTCAATGTATCATGACATAATAGGGGGATTAAATGGGTTTTAGACCTTACCTTAACTGACAAATCCTTCAGGAATAAACGGGATAGCTCTAAATGATTACAATGTATTTGTATACATGTTATTGAGTTTCGCCGTTGTTTCAATGTTCTGTCACTATGTATTCTACCGATATTTAATCAGTTGTTTATTTTTCTTTCTAGAAAACACCAACACAAGTGGCGCCACCTACCAGAAACTCTCTGCCATAAGCGTCAGTTGTACTCTGATTTTCTACTTGTTACTGAACGCTTTTAATGCACTTTACACGCATTAGGAAAACTGGTCCCCGTTCACTCGCTATGAACAGACCTTCAGTGATTTGCATTCAAGAACGGGGTTTCCAATTTTAACTAGGTTTGATCTTCGTTTCAATGGCAGCTGGAAGGTCTCATGCCGTTTATAAATAGTAAAGCAGGGCAATTATATCCCACATTCCAAAGTCCATACCTCGGTACTTATATTTGTACTTCTTATAGCACTAAAATATTCAACTACACGAACAAGTATATTTCGAGCGTTTCTGTGACAAGAATCCATTTGTTTACTAATTTTGACACAGAACAAAGAATGGATTCCTTTGAATCATCAACAAATCAAAAGAGCAATCTGCAATTATCTAAAAATATTTGCCTTATCATGATGTATCGCCCTTTGAGTACAGCTTGTTTGTAGTTTTAACTATATGTAAATATAACTACATACAATGTTTTAATGCTGAAGGGACGATAAGCCCTGCTCAGAAAATTTTAGCACAATTTTTTCCAGGGACTCCACATTACATATAAAATGTTGAGTCTCTGATATTGCCCAACACTAATCAGTATTAGATCTAGTACGTTATAGCCTGAAACCACGAATGAAAGTAGTTTGTCATACATTAGCAAGTTTTTTTGATCGGCACATGTCTTTGACTAATTAAAGAAGTCATTACCAAACAATTATTGCTAGAACGGAATTACAACTGAAATTGTGTGGGTCATTAAATGGATATGCTGAATCAGCTACACATTGTCCATTTTCGAAATTCTGGCTCATTGTATATGAAATATGAATTGTTTGTTATAAAGGCAACAATCAACATAGTGTTTGTTTGATGTCACTGGATCTATTTAAATAATATCAAAATATAAAAATCATACGACTGGTGTCAAATTCTAGGAAAGTCATAAGTTCATTGGCATTTCCACAAACCTGAATGACTATCACTACGAACAGGGCCCTAAGGTTTTTGTTTAGTTAAAACATGTAAATGTATATACTTTGCACCCTGTACAATGTATTCTCCATGTATATTGTAGAAATTAGAACATTTTGTTAAATATAACATAGTATTGATAGAAATTGTACTGTTATAACCAAAATACAACATTCTCCAGCATTTGCTTTGAGATTGCATTTTTCTTTATTGTATGAACAGCAGTCTTCAAAATTAGCACTGGTTCAATCTCCTGGTTAGGAAACAGTTGAGTACATTAATTCATCCAAAACTATACAATATCATTTTACATGTATTAGCTGAAACAGTGGCATAAGTGCTGCCTTATTTGTTCTAAATATACCGTATGTGAGGTTTGGATAGGCCAAATACTCCTTGTCATCAAATTTGGCTTTCAAATACTCTTAGAAACTCTGTGGTATGAATATAAAACAGTATTTGAACACAATTTGGTTTGTTAGTGAAAACATGGTCTACAAACCATTTTCTCACAAGGTAAGAGGTTCATTTTTCCACATTATTGTATGAAAATGGTGAAAATGCAGTTGTACTATGAGAGACAAATTATTAACTTTCTAGTATAAAAATAAGCACATTGTGGAGGATTAATATTTTATTGTTCAAATTGGCAACATATCACTGTTACATCATACAAATAATAAAATAACGCATAAACGAACAGAAAAATAAACTAAAAGAGAAAAATAGGTGAAAAAATGTCTTACATGAACATTAATAAATCTGTACAACATAAGAAAATTTATTGATTCTATATTTATTTAATTTCATCTGATCAATTTCAATTTGATTTGACCTTTGACATACTTACCCCAAGGTCAAAGCAAAGGTCAAGTCGAGGTCAGTTAAATCTAAGTTTATAAGAGCATCAAAGTTTTTAAAATTTCACACCAAATAGTTAACCATTTATTAGGCCTGCCATAAGAATTAGGCTTGTGCAAATATCATAAAAAACTTGTTACTATATGGCTAATAAGTGTAGAATTAAGAAGGCATCCAACAAAGTAAAATGAATTAACAGGAAGTTCTCAAAAACACTAGGAAGAAAAATGCTTAACATATCAACCCAATAATCTTAAGGGTAACAGAAAAATACACAAACATTTCCTGTGATGTTAATTCAAGTATAATAAATTAAACTGCCAACAATTAAACTGTCTCACTTTTATTCAGTTTCATGCCTTAAAAGCGCAGCACAACAGAACCATGGTTAATAAAGTGAAACAGGACACAACCACGCATCATAACAAGAAAATTAGTACATACCAAATATTCCATAATAAATGCACCAATGGTGTAATGCTACATTTTTTGGTAAGTCTATTGTTGGAATGACTTATAGTCATATTGAGAATACCTTTAACAACAGGGCTTGACAAATATTTTTCAGGCTACTCATCCTGCAGGACAATCACCTAAGAATTTTTACTAGTTTTATTGCAATTTCAACTAGTCCTGAGTCAATTTCTACTTGTAAATACAAACGGATGAGTGGATTTGTCAAGCCCTGAAGAATAAATTAAGAATTAATGTGAATCATGTATTACCATTTCTCATATGATGATAAAGGGCATTTATATATAAAGGGACATTCATTAGGGAAATTTTGGTATTACTATATCAATTGACCTTTGGACTCAAAACAATACTTATACATTTATTTTATGCACAAATAAATAACACAAACAATATTTTATATACATGTGTATTCAACCTTCCTACTAGCCAACATATCATTGGTACACATCCAAATCAAAGGGACACAGTCAAATCTTAAAAGAGAAAAAATACAAAATAATAATGATACTGAATATGCACAGACAGGCAAATAATTCTCACTTGAATACAGATGGTACAGTAAAAAAAATAATTCTATCAGTCACAGTTAATCTATATTGTTAACATTGTAAGCAGGTCAAAGCATTACAGCAGGTGATAACATTACAGCATGGCCAGTGAATTATCCTAAAAATGTCCAATAAAAATAGGCCTGAATCAATAAGCTTACGGTATTTAGCAATTAACTGTGTAAAATTGCTGATGTATTCCAGAATGATTAAAAAGTGCTGCTTTGAAGCATAACAAGCTATTAAGATAGTATACAGCCAGAACACTGACTGAGGTAAACAAGCCGACTTCAAGAACCAGTCTAGGAATGCAGCTTAGTCATTGGTTAATTTTAAAAACTGTCTTCTGAACCAACCAATCAGAAGCTAGAGTTGTTAGACTGGCTTTCAATCTAGGAATAATAACCTAAAACAAACAGTTTGCAGACATAGTCTGACTGACTGGGATTAATAATAAAAATAAAGTCAATCAATAATTATAATCAAATAATTTAACATTCATGATGAATCCATAAAAAGGATACACTATTATACAATTCATTCGGACAAGAAACCCTTGCATTACTAATATGACATGTGTTTGGTACAATACAAAACACAGCCAGTTAACCATTAAATATCTAAATTCTACAAGTGAATCCTATACTACAAAAAGTTCATCAAAGGTTTTGACAATAGGAAATCTTAAGGAGCAGTCACAATATATCTGGCTTCTATTTAACAAAGGCTGGTAAAAGGAGTTTTAGAAAGTATTTGAGAGAAGTCTCAAGGAAAAACTCTAAATAAAGATGAGGCAACAGTAAAAGATTCCTCATTACAGTTGTTAACCAATGGGTTTTGAAAAATGGTCAAATGGTGCAAATATAGGTTTTGGTTACCCTAATTCTAAGTCATACAACAGCATCTATACTAAAAAGATCCTAACAGAACACTACAATGTGTGACTGGGAACTGTATATGCTTTAAGGTAGAATTTTACAAGCAAAAGAATGTAGAAAGACTCAACGACAAATGACTGAGCTCAGGTGAGATATTTATGAGCAAGAATTACGAAATGTTATAATTAATACATGGAACATGATGTGAAATACAGAGCAGTTTCATTAACACAGCTGATATGCCATAATATGTTAATTATGTAATAAATTAACAAAAATAAACACAAAATAATATTCGCTCCATTCTTCACAAGACTACATGGTCAGTTAAAATCCTTGTCCAATTCATTAAAGCAAAAGCACATACTGAATACAATTCACATTGTTTTTATTCAGTAATGAAGTCATGGATCATTGCACCAAAGTTCTGTGATTTAAATATAACACAGCCCTGTATAGTACCCAGTTTTTGGAATAAACCTATTTAAATATAACACAGCCTTGTATGGTGCCCAGTTTATGGTATCAACATAAATTATGGTTCAAATCCAAGATGATCATGCTCTCGCTTATGATAAGATCCATAACCTGAAATAACAAAAGAGAGTAACATTAAGGCCATATTTTCATAAATAGTTGGTTTGCAGGATCATAATTCTCACTGAATATTGTAGAAAATTCGGCGAAGGGATTTGAATCTCATCCTATAGACCACAAGAAGAGCTTTGAAGTATTCAATGTGACTGATTCATTCAAAAATACCCTAACCCAAAACTTTTGTCTGTGTTTTTAACAAAAATTGTTTTTCGTTCTCTGAATTCCCACTTTGCATTTTTAGCACATAGCATCAACAAAACAAGAGGGCCATTATGGCCCTGCATCGCTCACCAGAATAAATTTTAATTAACTTGTCACTAAAAAGGTAATAAAGGTACACTTGTGAGCAAATAATGGGGAACAATAATAAATTCGATAAAGGACCATCAAAGGATACTACAAAGGAATATTCGTGATGACTGAAGGATGCCACAGACTAAATTTAGTGATGGTTCATGTAAAGAAGTCATTTTAAGGTATTTCTATTTTTAGCTCTAGCGGCCCCTAAAATGGGGTGACCATATTCATTTGAGCAAACTTGAGAGAGGACCATCTAAGGATGCTACAGACCAAGTTTGGTGATGATCCATCCATTGGTTCATGAGAAGATAATTAAAGGTTTTTCTATTTTTAGCTATAGCGGCCCCTAAAAGGGGCAAACCATTTTCATCTGAGCAAATCTGATAAAAGTCCATATAAGGATGCTACAGACCAAGTTTGGTGATGATCCATCCATTGGTTCATGAAAAGAAGATGATTAGTTTTTTTTATTTTTAGCTCTAGTGACCCCTAAAAGGGGCCAACTGGTATAATATGAGCAAATTGCACTTAGAATGTCAAAAGGCTTCTGCACAGCAAATTTGAAGTAAATCCAACAGGTAGTTTCTGAGCAGAAGACCATTGTTGACGCCAGACGACGGACGACGGAAACTGGAGCATCCACCTACCCATCCTAACAGCTCACCCTGAACCTTCGTTTCTGGTGAGCTAAAAAAACTACCAACAGTTGAAAGTTTGGATCGAATAGTTTGGATTGAATAGTTTATTCTTTTTATAGGTTCAAGATATCTGACAAGTACAGTGCAATAGACTACTTTTAGCACATGTGGTCACATTTTCTGGTGGTTAAAGGTACAAATTTGGCAGTAATAACATAATAAAGACATGTGAATAAATTATCAAATAATTTGAAGTAAAAAATTAACTCTCCTGACAATAAATATGAATTAAACAATGATAATTTGCATGTCTAATATAAGAGATGATTTAAGAAAGTCTAATTTTAGTCCAAAAATCATTAACCCTTTGCCTCATAATACCGCATTTCCCTGCATCTGAAGCAGACAACTTTTGAAGACTTTGTGGCAAAGAAGCATTGCTTGCAATGGGTAATGGCTTCTTTTGTCACAATGTTTTCCACTCTGTCAAAGAGAAATAACCCAATTTTCTTATATGAACTGATGTTTTGTCTATTTGTTTGGACTTTGGAAGAGTCCAAATTATGATTATGGGGTAAAGTATTGTTTATGGTTATTTGACCAAAAAAGTTGGATAGGCATGTTGCGAAAAAATCTTTTCTATTTTTTACTAAGCATACCTTTCCTACTTTTGAGACTTGGTTAATCCTGAATAGTTTCATAAAACCAAGATTCATGGCTTTTTTTTTATTTTCTAGTTAGAAACAGGAAACATGACTAATTTTTTTTCTGGTAATGTGCTAAACTGAAAGCTTGTGAAATTCTATAAAGAAAACCATGAACACACTGATAAGGTATAAGGGTGCAGTGACATGCCAACATTTTGTACAGATAAAAAAACATAATAATGAGACCCAGACAATACTAGATAGCTTTTCATGCATTATCTCCTGGAAAGTTAATTTCAACATGGCTACTCTAGGGATCAAGATAAATGGCTCCCTAAGGTCCAGAAGTAAGAGTATCAGTAAAATAAGATCCAGTATTAAAAGTTGAGCCAAAAGTCAGAAGTAACTATCATAATATGAACGTAACCAATCTATACACATATCTGCAATAATGTATACCATAATAATCATGACTTAATATTACATGTACCTTTTACCTATTTTGCCAAGTAATGCAATTATTTAATGCTATATGTGAACTGCTCTGTATATGTGTATATTTGTTTGTAAAATTCACTTTGGACATGTATTTGCCAATTTGTGAATAAACCGAACTGAATAATCATAATATAAAAGTAACCAATCTATTCACGTATCTACAATAATATATACCATAACTATATATAAATATATACAACACAATAATATATACCATAACTATATATAAATATAAACAACACAATAATATATAAACAGTAAAACTACACACTGTGACCACCTCAGTATTATAACCAGTTTGTTATTATGTCCAATTATTTTTGGACCAGCTTTCAATAACCTTATAAACTTATAATTCAACATGGTAATGAGACCACATCATAATTACAACATTTCGGGTCCCGAAGAAGATCTAATTATCAAGTTTTACTGTACATTACACATTCCCAAATTGTTATCGTATTTATAAAGCATACGAACATTGACCAGCAGTACATGACACATATATTTAAGATATTTGTATGTTTGAGTTGACTGACTGAGTGAGCCCACGGGAACTACCAAGAGCCCACCTGGCAACATAAAGACCATATATTATACATGTACAATGCTATTTATCATTTATAATTAAAATAAAAACAATATAACAACAAACAACACACACATGTTGTCTAATGGAAGAAAATAAAAGAAAAACTCAGGCAGGGATTTAATTTAAATTAAAATCAAATTTATTACAACAGCAAAAGCATAAAGAAGATTTTCCAGATAAGATCGAAGAAGGGAGGATGGGGTATAATCATTGACAGAACTGGTTTGATATATATATATAGGTCAAAAGTACTTTTCTTAAATTACTTCCCATCACTTGTACAAACTTGTACAATAAATATTTATCTTAGAACTGGATTTTGACCTGGTAAATAATATGTATTGCATCATAAAATTTACATGTGAACATAGAGACACAGTCAAACTTGTCAACAAAGGCCACCTTTAGGGAAGACAAAATGTCCTTTGTATTGACAGGTCGCCTTTATTTGGAGGTTAGTTTGTCCTGTCAGTGACAGTTTTTCAAAGAGTGGCCTTTATTCGAAAGGTGGTCTTTATTCACAGGGTGGTCTTTATTCAGAGGTGGCCACCAACACAGGTTTGACTGTACCGTTGAAAACAATGGATTTCTTAATTCCTAATCCTCACTCAACATTACAGAAAATTTGGTAAGTGAAGGAATTTGAATCTCACACTATAGACCACAAAAAGAGCTTTGAAATATTGGACGTGAAGAGGACATGAAGAAATGTGAACTAATTTACCTCCCAATATGTACATTTTTGATTTTCTTATTGTAAAGATGGTTTACAAATTTCACAGTATTTATGAGTCCCGACAGACCAGACAAATATATCATGCAGGAATGAAAATTCTGAATCAGCAATCAAATAAAAAGCTTACAACATAGTATTCAGACAATAACCTGAGTGAATTGTGTTTATCATTCTTGTAGATAAGAAGTTATCAGGTTTTGGCTAGATGAAGACATTGTATTTGTCCCTACAATGTAAAAACTAGTCTTAAATAACAGAACAAAAAATATTCTACAGTCTATCCAGGTTTTGGCATCAAATTACAGTAAGTATAAATATCACTAATGTTTAAAAAGTTTGAATTTTCTGCCAAACTCTCAATACAATATACCAATAATGCCAAACTTCCAATATTCCAGGGTCTGTGGATAGAAATCTTGAGTTTGGCAACAAGTCTACAAATTCAAGCCTCTGATTGGTCAATTCCAGCTGAAGCCACCAAATTGACCAATGGCAAGACTGTGTATTAGACTGGTCTAAGGTACTATATCTATCAAGTTACAAACTACCTAAAATCACTAAAGCATTAGATTAAATGAATACTTATTTACATACACATTAACTAAATCTGAACTGAGTTATGGATTATATTTACCATTTTCTAAATTAGATTCTAATTCTCCTTCTTCCATCCATCTTTGTCGATCTGCTAACAAACCATCAGAATCTAAATCCACAGTTCTGGTCGGAAATGTGACACCATCTCCAGCGCTGAAGACAAAAATTGTAACCACATGTTTAATATAACAAAATTATCTGAATTAACAAATTTTAAAAATATAATCATATAGACCTATTCTACCATTTTATCTACATGTACTGTGATATATATGACACTACATTCTCCAAAGTCACTTGATACTAACAGCAAAATGAAGTTTTAATAATCAGAACAAATTTATCCTTTTTCACCTGAACACTTAGTATAAAAATTAGTAAAAAAATTATAATGAAATCAATGTAACATCTCTATTCAACATTGTTCAGGCTAAGAGACATTTTCTAGCATTATGATGTTCAATTAGTAAATTATTGTACCAATTCAACCAATAAAGTGTAAACCAAAAATTGGGACCAATTGCAAAGTTCAGATCAGAGAATTTCTGAATTTATTTATTAAAAATACAGTTTAAGCAGGCTTATTCAGTGTGTACTCATAAAAGAGCATAGCTTAACCCAATAAAACAAAGACCAACTAAGTTCAGTACTCATTAATGTCATAAAAGCTCAATATCACAACAGAAAGGACAATGTAAAAGCTCAATATTTTAACAAATAAGATCTACAGCATCCGGATACCAACCAACAAATCCTTCTGCAAATTGGTAAATTTAAGCCATTTTATTTGCATAAAATGAAGGAAATACACTCTAATGTACTCTAGTCATATATTTTATCACATCCCTGAGGTGCTGATAAATAATTAGCATAATTGTGTGATACCAGAATGTCATATATAATATACTGGTAAATTACTGCCAGTAATAGGTTGGTATACTCTGTCATCACATTTCTTCAACTGAAGTTATTTTCCAATGATCTTCACACAGACTTAAAAGTTAGAATTGGAGTTGGCTTGAATTTACACATTTTCAGCAAAAACTATTTTCTTTGGCAAATTCAGCATCTCTGGCAATGGTGATAAATTTACTAAACACAAGAGGTGATTATGATAAAAGACCAAAAATCATTTAGTGTTTGGGCAAAATAAAATTTATACCAAGTATTTCCTAATAAATGTATAAATGTATCTCCTCTAATTACCTCCCCACCCCCTGAAAAAAATTGTGACACAGCATGAATACCTTGAAAATCATTCAAATTCACTGAGTCAAAAGGCTACACAAACAAGTTTGTGAAAATCTACAAAACGTAATAATGAAGCCACTATGAGTGCTTATTCAAGAGTATTTGGTACTCTTCAGAAAAAGAGGTAGAAATTTGTGATAAATGACTCAATTCCAACAATGCATGAATCAGAAAATACGTTTTGTAATAAATGGACTAAAAACTCTCTTTATCGACAAAACACAGACACGAAATCACTAAATGCAATCACTACAGAGCGACATCAATTTTACGACAATGGAGAAAAAAATGAAAAAGCCGGAAGAAAAACTTTTTTGGGCTTCAACTTAATCCCCAAAAATAAATCAATTCTGAAATTGGACAATTTGTAGTTTTTATCAATTTATTGCGATCAGGTTAATTTATTTTTGAGTTAAACACTATGTTTAAACAATTGACTACTTTTACTTGAAAGCTTAAAGTTTAAACTACAGAGAACTTAATGCAGCTCGTTTACAATGGAACCATTAGTTTCCAATATGTTTAAGCGGAGAGGAAAATACAAAGCCACTTAAATTGAATTTGTTATTTAAATAATTAATGATAAATTTCCACATTACAGGATTCACAGAAATTTTTAAAATTTTATAATAATACCATAAAAACAAGCGTCCATACTCTTTTGAAAATAACACAGAGATGAATTTTATGAAATGACTGAAATTCGTTCTTTATGGTTTCACTGCATTTAACGCCAACTTTGAACAATTTTCTAGTTACACAAGGTTCACCTAACCAGTTTTCCTGGACTGTATACTAACCAGTACTAACTTACCCTTCCATAAGGAGCCAGCAACTTCTCCACATATGGAGGAAAATCGACAGTTTTGTCAAATTTTCATAGAAGGTTCTGTATGGACTAAACCAAAGTTAACAGACTCCATGATAAATAAGGACCACTATGTAATCAATGGTCACTTTTAATCTATGGTCAATTTTAATCAATGGTCGCTATTAATCAATGGTCAATTCTAACCAACGGTAACTTTTAATCAGTGATCATTTTTAATCAGAAGTCATTTTTGAGTGCATATGATAGAACTGACCAAACAAAGCACTGGGTACATACTGAATATATCGTAACAGCCACATTTCTTCATCCCCCATTGGTGGCCTTTGTTCTCAGATTTGACACATTTATTTATTCTTTATAAAGAAGAATATTCAATTTTGTATCATGGAACAACTGTACAGTATATTTCAACGATATTGCTTTCATCCAAGAGAACATTTAGAATACATATCTTATTACATGCCAAGAATCAACATGCAAAATGTAAGCTGATAAAAGGTTATAAAACCAAAGAATAATCACAAAGCTCAAATTCATTTTCGTTGTGTTTCAGTTGAAAAGATGTCACTGGTTAACGTTTATACACAAATTTAGATCAATTTTACTGACAGAATAATACATGATTAATTTCAACATCGTTTTATCATAATTAACTTTGAAACATTAAAAGACAAAATATGAAATTTGAGCTTGGAGACCAATCTTGCAATTTATAACTCTGGCCCTTGGAGACTGTTTCTATAAAGCAATATCTAAGAGTAACAACATAACAACAATAACAACAACAACAAAGACCCCGTAAATATAAACAACATTTTCAAAGTCAGGACATCAGTTTATGGTATATATAATGTGAAAATTAGTAACTAACATGTCAACAAAATCCATAACTGAATAAAAACAATACACCAAGCTGTAACTACGTGTATATATGTAAGAAAACTTTACTAGCAAAGTAATGAATGAAAATATTCCCAGCATGCACTATTAAGCCACTGTAAGGGTAAAAATCTATCTTCTGTTAGCAGTACTAAGCAAGACGTGATATAGAGCTATAGGTTCACAACAAAAAACAGGACTCCATAAAGATACACAGACATTTGTTTTAACACGTGACAAAAGCCAGAAATCAGTAGAGCACTTTCAGGCCAGGTATGCGTACTTAGTACCTAATGATTTCATATAATTTGCAAGAAAATCATTAGACTAGAAAAAAATAGAGTTTACGGTTATCCAACCAACCTTTTTCTTGATGCCAAGCCAAAAGTTTCTAACAGCAAATTCAAAAGTACAAAATAATTTGGGGACGAATAGTACCACCAAAGTATAAAAGGTAAGCATAGAAAAAAAGGACAACCTTTTTTTGGTCAAGAAACTTGTACTAGCCTAATCATAATCATATCACCACGAAACTCAAGTCATATAAAGTGTTTGGTGCCTTCAATGAAAATCATATCAATTAAAACATTATCAATTTTAATGATTATATATTTTATCTCATTTACAAATAATTAATGAATATATAACTCAAGAAGTTTGGTTATAGAGATTAAAGGAGGCTACACATGTCATTGCAGTAAGATAAATCCATAGTCATACTATAGTTAACTGACTTTGTCAGCCAGACAGCCAGCCAAGATAAATCCAAATACAAAATTGAAGACTTCAAATCAAGTCTAATTTAGAATGAAATAAATATAAATGTTTACAATCTTTCTTAAAATCAGTGCTAGTAAATGTATTTGATTTAGTCAATTGTCCTAACTCCATTTCCCCCCAAAAAACTACTTTTTGCAACCAAACATGATCTCAATGTTAGATGAGATCTCAGTGAGGATAGACATGTTATTTACTTCAGAAATGTTCAAGAAATAATCAACAATCATATTTAAAACGTTTGAAGAAACACATTCTGTTTGAAATCCTACAGGAATAATTCAATTTTCCAAACAAAAATATCAAATAACAATGACAACATTTAATCCAAACAATTGAATAGCTCGGAAAAAGTAAAACGATAAAAATCAAAGATGGAGTCCTGTATTGCTGTATAAAAGCTCAACTTTGTTACATAAACAACTAACAGAAATATAATTGTTGATGGCCTGACCTTGGAATAGTTGACGGAGTCGTGTTCCCCATTGTTTGATATGAGCTCGATGCGCTAGGCGACCTAGTTTGGAAGGTGACGCCATCTCCTTCACTGTAAATCCCAAAAAATGATACTAAGATTTGTGATTGAATCTAAAAGATTTACAAGGAATGGAGAAAACAACTTTAAGTGAACCAAATAAAACCTATTAATCATAAAACTACAAGGATTTAAAAGGCATCACACAACCAAAATGTTTCAATAATTTCAATAGGCCTTAAATCACTAAATCAAAGCAAGCAAAACAAAAATAAATGAAAACAAAAACAATAATTTTTCATGTTTGGAAAATCATATTTCATATTGTCCATTAAAATTATTTCAGTAATGAACAGTGAATGTCGACCTATCAGGTCTTCCAGAATTGCTTCCAATAGTAACCAGACCCCCCCCTCCGTAATTCGGTAAGCAGACTGCCAAGTTCCTCATTGACACAAATAACCTAACTCAGTCAAATTATCAAGGAGAAACACATGGCTCTCCTGGACCTTGAAACATTGACCACCCAAAGAGCAACCCAGCACTTTACCAACAATGATATACACTAGACCCTGTGGTTTTCATTCAATTATCAGACTGTGGAGATTTCATCATGAAACAAAGTAAGATAGATCAAACACTGCTGACAATAAACAAAGATGCAAAAAGCAACAAGCTTAAGTTTTATCCATATAAGGCCAGGTATGAAAAGATTTACCAGTGGACAGATATGGTGTGGAGAACTAGAGTCATTTTGAGAGTAGAAAATAAAAAGTAAACAAAACTAACGTAACTTTGTACAAGACTCATGCATATAAAAAATATACATTATAACTGAAATCTACCATTAAAATCTCAGGATTTATTTTAAATAATTATGAAACGGAAACAGCAAAGCAAAAACTATGTAAAAGATGGAAACTGGAAACTAATTTCCTACTTCAAAATAATAATCATAAAATTCATGGGGTTGAAATGAATTTGAGACAATTTTGTACAAAAATGTACAACCATATACTTCTTTCCCAGGGGTTTAATGTCACACTAACAGCCAGGATCATGTGGAGACCTTTCCAGAGATTAATGATGCAGGAAGACCCCAGACATACACTGGGGTAGAACTACCAGCCTTCTGTAGGTTAGCTGGACAGCCTCCTCACATGTGAAATTTTGGTCCCGAATGGGACTCAAACTCACAGCAGTGAGGGGCTTGTGATTACTAGTCAGAGATCATGATCACTTGACAACATAGGACCCAATTATACATTTTGGTAACCCCAATGTCATCAATCTTATGTATACAAACAAGTTTTGAAAATTCCTGTTAAGAACAGATTCAACTAAGATGGTTTAACTCTTTGCCTCATAATACCGCACTACTTCCCAACAAGCAGACAACTTTTGAAATCATTGTAATGAGTAATGGCTTCTTTTGCCACAATGTTTTCCACTCTGCCAGAGAGAAATAACCCAATCTTCTTAAATAAATTAATGTTTTGTATATGAGCTTTGAACTTGGAAGAGTCCAAAATATGAGTATAAGGCAAAGGGTTAAAAATTGAGTCTAAATGATTAACAAAAGAAAAAAACATCTATAATACTAAGTCTCAGGAAAGATTTAAGAGGTCTTAAGTTTTCATAAGGTACACAGTAAAAATTGCAATTTTCAACAAAACTAAAAAAAAACTCAATGTTAAGGTTATCTCTAAAAAAATAAAATAAAAAAACTGGCATAAAATAAACTGCGTAAAAAATTACTGATTTTTTCTTCATTTTTTCTAACTCCATTTCTACACAGCAAATAAAATCTGATCAGCTAATAAATTCAGCAGCTATTAAGCATAATATAAAAAGAACAAAAAATCCCAAAACTTCATTTGAAAAGCCATTTTCAAAGCTCCATTCAAAGATTTTTATCTACTAATGTTCTACAGTTTAAGATGTCCATGTATGATATGAATTTTTCAAAGCATAAATGAATTTATTAACAAGATTGATCTCTGAAGAAAATAGACAAATAATTGGATGTAATTGTGAGGGATGGTGGGGTAAGATTATCTCACAAGATATGGAATATCTTGGGAGTGAGGCAACTGCATAGCATACTCGATTATCTCCAAATGGGAAATTCATACAAAATTATGGTACCATCCGAAAGTCAACAAAACTTTGAGATATGAAAACCAGTCAATGTTTTTTTCAGTACATTTTTATGAAAACCAGTCTAAAGTATAATATCATATATGAACCAGCAATACATAAAATTTACAGGAAATTTGATTTCATAACAAGATAAAAATGTGAAATCAGAAATATTCATGTTTTCAAAGTAGGCTAAATGCGTTTGACTGTCTAACATATCACATGAAAAAGGCTGGTAAATAGATTAGGAATTTAACCACAAAGACAAAAATAATTGGTCAAATAAAAGCCAACTTGATCATTACTAGATGGAAATCCCAGTAGAGAGGTTTCATATCAAAGTAACAAGGGAGACAACTTAGTACTATAACTGAATTTGCTATGTGGGAGCATTAAGGAACCAAAGTAGAGTAGTGCTCGGATACGTACCTAGTAAAAACTGGAATAAACCATAATTTCTTGTTTTCACCAAATATTTCTATGAAGTTATTATATCTTCCTAAACTAAACCCATTCTTATCTGGGCCGGACTGAAATATCGGTGATCTGAATGATTCTGTAGAAAAAGAAAAAAAACAACACTATAATGACATGATAGCAACAATAGCAACAACAACAACAGTAATATGAGAAATAGGTAAGAAAAATAGATACAGATAAGCAAATACGTTTATAATATATGACCATGCTTATGACCATAGCCAACAATAAACAACAGCCAGTCCTTAACACACATACACCGACCATATCAACCATATAGAAGTCAACTGTGCAAAACAACCAGCTTTGTTCTAAATCATTGGTGGCGTTTGTTCACAGGTTTACCTGTTTGTAAGAGTGAGTAGTTTTATACTTCTAACTTATCTTAACATTAATTTAGGGCAACCTGTAAGATAATTAAACACTTACCTAGTGTAGATCTATTTTTAGCAGTAAGATAACAATGGTATCCAAATAATGAGATTAGACTTATAGCAAACATCACAGCAACAAAAAACAGGAATAAAACATGGAACTTCCCCATGTTGTGGCCGACTCCACCCTGCAATATAAGCATATACATGTGTATACATATAACACTGAACTAATAGCATCTATAATTTCTCTGTCAAATATGGAACATGTCGTCTGCTGCTTAGTAAACAGATTATCAAACCTAACAAAATATGCTGCTTAATGACACTGAATCACAAAAGAGATCGTGCTTTTTTCATTTTACAGTTCAATAATAAAAGAGGCAAACAGAGAACTGGTAAGTTTATCATTAATTTCATTGAAAGTATTTGCTTGATTCATGTGTAACAGATAACATTTTTTTCTATGATTTCCACAGACAGATGGCTTTTATCTAGAAACACATTATCATCATATAACAGAAGCAGATGGTTTACATGTCTGTCAAACAGGAGCAACAATATTATTATTACCAGTAGTCATACCAACCATGATGAAATTTTACCAAAGTGTCATGATATATTTTTTGATGATAAAAATTCAACATTGCAAAATATTCACAAAATAAGAAAACAATAACTTTAATGAATTTTTAATTTGAATAAAAAGTCGACCATCAAATAAAACCATGGACACTTTATAAAATCAAAGACTTTTTAAGTTAAAATTCAACTTCTTCAAATAATCACCAAAGTAATAAAACAATCACTTATAAGATTTTTTAAATTTGAATTAAAATTGGCTTTATATAAAGTCATGAACACTATCATAAAATCTACTCACCGACCAGAATGCTATGAAGTATTTCAAAGATGTTATTGCCACATATATGCAGTAGAGTAAGGCGTACCCCAAAAACATTACAAAAAATTTGTACGTAGTAAACCCAACACAATTATTCACCCTGAAAAAATATAATAGACTCTAATAAAAGTAAGTTGTAAATTGATGTTAAAATCTATATTAAACAAATAACATACAGTAAAATCTAAACATTAAGACCACCTATAGGACCAGAAAAGTCAATCTTTATACTAAGATGGTCTCATTATCAAGTTGATGAATAGAGGAGTTAATGAAAACCAGTCTGAAAATAAGTGGTTGTTATAATGAGGTGGTTATAATGGTGAGGTGGTGGTTCAAAGCTGTTTAACTGTATTATGATATGTATGATAAGAATGAGTAAAACAACAGAATTATTTATACAGAAAATAAATGAAACACTTAAAATCAATCATTGACTATTAAGACAATAAAAGCAGAAAGCAAAATATTTACAGCATTTTGTGTCAAACTAAAACTGTTGAATCTCAATATAGGTAAAGAACCTGAAATTTTCTGTTCAAACTTAAATCAATCATACAGTATCGTGTTATTCTCAGAATTTTATGTTTAAGATCATTTTTTTTACTTAATTAACAACAGTCATTTCCCCAAATTTCTACACAGGAGATGGATAAGAAGTGATTATCGAATCCAGTTCTGGAAGGATTACACACTTACTGGTAACCTTTCCACCATTTTTTTCCTATTGGCATTGGATGAGAAATTAGTATTGTAGAATATAAGATAAATCGCCAAAAAATTGTCCCCATGGTAATATACAGATACCAAAATTTTTCCTCAGTAGAAATTATTGTAATATCATAATTACTATTACTGTTCACACAGAATTCTCATGATGACGTAAATAACACAAGATCGTCAGCACCAGAGAATAATCATTCTCAGTCATGATATTCATTGGACAGTCAATTTATTGAACAGCCAATTTAACCAAGGGAACTAAATGATTGAAATACGTCAATTATGGATAATTACACCTGCTTAAACTGTGTTAATATAACCTCCTTTCAGAGAAACAAAATGCAATATGATAATTATATGAACAATTTACAGCCTTCATGCTCTGGTGGGAAAATGCTGTTAATGACAGGAACTAATGTTGGTGATTAGGCGTAATTTTGATCATTGAGATATTTAATATATTTGTCATACAAAATCAAGAAGTATATTTTCCCGAACAATATTTTCAGACTAATAATTTGCTACGTGACAAATTTTCCATTGCTGTCAAACTCAAGACAGAGTGTGGTCTTTACTGACAGATGACCTTTATTCTGAATAACTTATTCACAGGGTGGTCTTTATTCAGAGGTGGTGGAAAACACAGGTTTGACTGTACTTCATGGAAAATCATTTTTAAGAAACTTAAAACAAAAGAATTGAAAGCTGATATTCAGGCCAGTCTTATAATTCTTAGAACCAACACAAGTATTAGCACATAGTTTGTCAGATCCCTAATGTACCCAAAATGAATTCAAACAACCCCTTTCACAACCCCTTCTTGTGATAAATGAAATATATGTTAAAATCAAAGAGTAACAACAGCAAAAAAAAAATTCAACATAAAATGGGTCTAAGTTGGTTATCAATAAAGTGTTTGTAATTAACCATACATACAGTAAAACCTGTGAACAAAGGACACTGAACAGAGAAGAAATATGGCTTTTATGTACAGCTGGCCTTTATTAAGAGGTTTATTAAATCTGTTTTATCACTGAATGTGTCATGAATAACAGCAGTGGTAAGCATGGAGGCATGATTAATAGACGGCTGTTAACTCAGGATTGACTGTATGTAAGGATATTAAAATGTATGGATATTAAAATGTTGTACTATGTTTACCATGGGCAATGGTGATCCATCTTGAGTACACATGAACCACACACTGAACAATGGTGACATCTGTCTGGTTTAATACATCGACATTTCTCACAATATCTTGGAGCTAGAGAAATAAATGATGAAAATCATAAAACCTAATATAATATCATAATTAAACTGCTGACTACTAACTTGGTCATGTGATGTTAGACACGATATTGCTTTTTTTTCAGCCTTAGGTTCAAGAAGAAAGCCTGTGATAGACAAAACCAATTTTTAATGACAATTTTTCAAACACTGAAATTCCTGTAAAAATTAAACATACATAAGAACTGTTTGGAAAGACTCATAATTTTGGCAACATGGTCATTTTTATAGTCACAACAATCTATCATCCAAATTTTATATAAACCAACATTGTTTTTTAACATACATAAGTATTTGAAGGATGATCAAAGCATGAATGGTGAGTCCTGACTTTCTGTTTTTCTAGAGAATAGTGAAGGACTTTGATAAGGGGTGAGAGTTATCAAGGAAAATTTAGTAATTATTTGGATTAATGTCCTAGAAAGTGGACTACAGTCTTACTTGAACTTTGACCTTTGTTACATCAACTCATCAGAGTATTTAAACCAGTGAGTCACTTCATTACATATAATTACTTGTGAAAGTGAAAGTTATGTACACAAATGAGTCATGTTTTTATGCACCACATTTTTGCATATTTTTAATGAGACACAACTTATCTATTTGACCTATACTGAAGAATATACATTAAAGTCAAACCTGTGAATAAAGGTCACCCTTGGGAAAGACAAAATGTAACCTTTATTGACAGGTAGCTTTTATTCAGAGATCAGTTTTTTCTACATAATCCATGATGGTTTTTCAAAGAATGACCTTTATTCACAGGGTGGTCTTTATTTGGAGGTGGTTGCAAACACAGGTTTGACTGTACATATAATGATTTATATCAGGGGTGTGATCATCATAACACTTGAGGGACAAAAAGATCCATCTAGCAAGAAACAATCAGTTTGAGCTGGTCTGACTGGATCTAAACACTTCCAGTTAAATCTCTAAGAGTCTGACAATGAAGAGGAAATCGTCCAAAATGAGGAAATATCACACCCCTGTTATATAAATATATATACTAGATATATGTGTACAGAGCATGTATGATTTATTTATTTAACACATGCCCAAGGGAGTTCAGCTTGAAACAAGATATACTTATTTGATGCTCAATCAATATTACAAATAGGACAGAAAACCTTTAAGCACATCCGTAAAAACAGGTCAAAAGTACATATTTAATGAATACATGGATACATTCCAGCATTACACATCATGTCTGAAGTTTTCTCGTGTACAGTTTGAAAGCTACCTAACTTTAAATTTTTCCTCACAACCGTTTGATAAATTCATAGGTATCCAAGCACCTTAGCAACATGTCACTTATATTTCATTAACAAAGAGATGGTACATACCTCCTGAATGTGTTCTATTCTGTACTGGTAAATTAGAATTTCTAGCAAACTCTATAAGAATATTCTTTTGCATTTCTTCGTTTGTCTCCCTCATCAGTCGATCTGCTTCATGCTTTGGTAAAAAAAACTGAAGCAAAGATAAAATCTATTTATACTTGAAACACAGACGGAAATCAGTCAAAAAGTTCAGGATTAAACTGACACAAATACAGTAAAACCCCTGAAATCCGTACTCTGAAAATTGGAATTCTCTGAAAATCACATGACTTTCCTAGCCCGACTTTCTTCTCTTCGATAAACAATAGTCCTCTGACTATTTTTTGGCCCAGTCCAGAAAGGGTCCGGATATAAGGGGTTTTACTGTTTTTCACAAAATGATTTTTGGAAATGTTCAATCATAATGATAAATCAGGGGGCCTTGTGGTTGAGTGGTAATGATCTCTGACTAGTAATAGTGCCTAACCACTATGGGTACGAATCACACACAAGACCACATAAATTGCACATGTGAGGATGCTGAGGTTCTACCCAGGTGAACACTTCAGGTCTTACTTCACTGAAAAGTGACTCTGGCAGTTGATGCAATGTTAAACCTGAGTGAATGATAAATTATGTGTTAAGATCATCATACCTGTTTTGGAACTGTTCCAACTGGTGTAAATATTGTCTTTGCGTAGGACCAAACAAACATCACCAAGAATGGATGATACAGAAGCAGATAAAACACTGAAAATACATACAAATAAGTATTTAATATTGTTTTAGACATAAAGAAATGATCCAGGACGCATTGTCCACCAACAGAATAAAGTATCCAGAGCAGACCTTACTAAATAAAATATTGTGTAAAGTCTAAGTTCTTGTACTGCAGGAATTGATAAAATCAATTTCATCTCCATCAACTTGTATTTATATGATCAAGTTTATATCTGATGGGGAAACACTGATTAATTATCAATACACTCACTTAACTAAGCACTAACTACAATTAAGAGTATAAATAATGGCAGGTCTTGATAATATATTGGAATTCTGCAACAATAAATTCCTCTATCTTAATCTAATAATCATGTTTTCAAGCTTTTCAGAAACTTAATACAGTAAAACCCCTGAAAACTGCACCCTTTCTGAACTGGGCCTTAAGTATGATTTTCTGAGAACTCTGAAATTCAGAGAACTGTTGATTATCAAAGAGAAAAAAAATGGGACCTGAAAAATTGTCTGATTTCCAGAGAATTCTGGTTTATAGAGGACCTGGTTTAGAGGGTCTCCACTGTACACTCAAACCTGTGAGCAAAGACTAGAAGGGAAGAGAAAATACGGCCTTCATACATGGGTGAAAGTTGAATATTTTCAAAACAACGGGAATCGTAACCTTGTTGCCATGTAGGGTCAAACAGTAGGGTCGAGACCTAGGAAAAACCGGAGGTTCAAGAAAATTCCAGAAAACTTTTCATGATGTTAATATGCAGGTAGCCTTATTACAGAGGTTTATTTGGTCTTTCACATTGATAACTGGGTGCTTAAGAGAGGCTATATTTATATGTGAATCTAAGGTTTGACAGTAATTGTTTGTAATATAATATAATATGTACAGGTAGAGTTTGCACATTACATGACTGACGGACAGCTGAATTAGTAATAAATACCAATGGTTATAATCTGAAAGATTAATCCAATCTTAACAAAAATGCTGGGTTTGTGGTTGTACTGAAAATGAAAAGCTGGAATAAAGAATGAAATCTTTTTTGTCAAAATTGCTAAAAAAATTGAATTGGGTGACTTTTTAGTGAGACTGTTGCATACCAGCAAAACAAACAATTTTTAAGGAAAGCCATATCCTGAAATCCAGTCAATGGAGAGTTCTGATATTATGATAAAATTTCTCATTTTCTGTTTAAAACTTGGTAAGCTGCCACAATTAAGCAGGTATTGTGTCTACCAGACCAGAGTCTACAGCGTGAACTTAATTCTATATATGGTGTTTAATATTAATTACTTTAGTCATCCACAAATTAAATATTCAAAGTGATCTCAAGATAAGCTAGTTTTAAAAGCCCCTGGCGTCAGGTTCTCTACCATAAACCTAGTTCACACTGTTCCTAATAAACATGTCCCATCATTTAATGCTCAAAACATTCTTGAGGACAAGAAAACCATGAAACATAATAACTCATTGTAAACACTTTAAAAATATTTTAAATTACATCCAATGAGTAGGAAAATCATCCAAAAAAATACTGTAACACATTGAAAAGTCTGTAAAATGCAATGTACAACCTGGTGAATTTATTAAGGTATATTTGGTACATTATCATTGTGTTGTAGATTCTTTAAAGTTATAATACTTTTACAAGAAGCTGATCAATTCACAAAACATGTACAATGGCTGTAAATGATTCAGTAGCCTATATTCTACACAGTAACAAAAACAAAATGGTAGATTTATGTTAGTGTTTCTCTAGGGCTATTATCCTTTGACCTTAAAATCAGCAACAGACTATTAATGATGGAAATATAACCGTTTGAAACAATTCACAAATACTGAATTCGTTTATGAAAACCCACGATACAGTCAGTTTTGACTTCATTGGTCGCTAGAAGCAAGGGCTGGTTTGGGGGAGAAGAGCTGCGTGCGCCCCCCCCCTCTAAAATCTAGCAATCCTAAGTAAAAAAAACATCAGTCAATGTGTTGATTGTGTCCACATTCTACATAAAAAACTAGACTTTACACCCTTCCCCCAACCAAAAATCCTGTATCCACCCCTGAGAAGCATGCACTATGCATCAATAAATTATAACTAGTTCTCATAAAATTACATACTTCAGAAACAGAAGTAATAGCTGAATGTTTCATTGATTTTAAACAGCAAGTATCGTTTAAATTAAGAGCTTATTGTTTTCCATGAACAAACTGCTGAGACATTATCAATAAAATACCAAATTCTCTAAGAAAATTGGCATTAGACCACAGCCAATCAATATGCATAATTACAATATTTAATATAAAATTGATTAAGGATTTATGTGAATTTCACTCAAGCAGGAACTTCATAATGGAACAGAAGAACTGTTTTTAAAAAGCTAATTACAGTACAAACAAGTTTTTACCTCATTTTCTTCATAAAAATAACAGTATTTGATACAGTCATTATGTCCAAGAAAATGAGGCAAAAAACACTGTATTGCCATTATTTGATTATTTTAATATCAACCAGAAAACACTAAAAAATTAAGGCTAAAATACTAAACTGAACTAAACAAAAGATAGGAAGGTAGTAGTTGGAGATTTTCAGTCTTTTTATGAATCCATTTACACAAATGACATTCAAATAGAAAACATAGGTTTATTTAGCATTTACCAGCATCTAAATGTAATAAACCAATCAATCGATAAAAAAACTTTGCTATGAATTTCAGTTTTTTTTTCTTAAGCAGGTGCTGTTTATAGGCGTCTTCCCCTCAACAAAAATCTTTAAAATCATGCAGTTTTCCCCTAAAATTCAGTTTACATCAAGTTTTTTCTTCCCCTTTTTGCAAAAATACCATGTTATTTTTCCCAAAATTTAAGAAAAAGGCCCTTCCCCTACCTGTGAAAAAAAGCCATGAAATAAAATGAGAAAAGAAGGAGCCATAACTATGGGTGCAGAGAATAAATATATGATTGCAGTCTGAATAAAATAGTTTGAGAATATGTTTGTTAATGCACTGACAAGTAAATGTACATGAGGCATAATTTTGCTAGTCAAAACTCTTCTTTGCAACTCCGGACTTGCATAATGATGTTTTTGCATAGACTGTACAGTAAATGATAGAAAATTTTCTACTGAAATCTTTTGAACTTAATTTTTATGATAATTCAACAATCAGTTTCAACTGCCATATAACAGTGTAATTGTATTAAAACATATTATATCTTTATGTTCTAAGCTGACATTCAGTATAATAATGTGAACACAGTCCTTACATGATCATAATGCGAGGCTGATGAAGATTGCTAGCCTTTTGTTGATTGAAAAGCCTATTGTAATCCAGATCCCAAAGATTTAATACAAATGTACAAGAAACCTATTTTTACATAGTCAATAATTGTTAAAATGGATGACACTATAAAGAAATTAATTTTACTCAATAACAACATTGCGCCTTCACGGGACATACATTAGATAAATGTTCATTTATAAATCTTCAGCAAGGACTAATTTCCTGAATCTAAAATACTGGTTCCCTATCGTCCAGAGACTGCACAATAAACCAATTGTCTTATAATTGATTTTAAGTAAGTTTATAATCATCTCTGGGCAATGGAATTGATTCCATATATAGCTAAATCAATTAATAAGCAGCTGAAAGTGAGAGCAAAGGTTATTACTGAAAATCTGTGGATAAAACAGCAACTCAAACTGATACCAGCCTTAGTTTCATAAATTTGTCTGCTGCAACTCACAACCTGATTAATTCACCTGATTTACAAGTGCTACATAAAATTTACAGAGCTCTATGTTCAAAGTTAGAATTTCTGTCTGACCAAATGAAAATTTGTCTTTAAATACATTATAAATAAGTTATAAATCCTGTAAATTGTGCTGGACTACCGGACAGCTGGTCCAGTACACACCAAAAAGTATTGGACCCGCTCATAATTTGCCTAACAAGGCTAATGGTCCTGCAACTTTCAGAAAGCCTGAAGTCTTTCCACCACATACTTCAATTTTTGTAACAATATGACCTAGTATTAGTATGGCCAATAATATCAACTTCATTATAAACCATATAGGAGAAGCTATGAAGATTTTTTCAAGATATAAAAATAAACATAGAAAAATGAACTTTCATTAATAATATTCAAAATTAACTACTCTACCATACAAACCACAAAGAAATTATTCTGAACATACCTTTCTCAGCAATACTGTCAACAGTTACTGAAAAGACAAAACAAAAAAAAATAAAATTGGAGATTAAGCACAGAATATGAGTCAAATTTCATACCTAACTTAACATAAATAGTGTTTACAACATCAATCATGTTTAGGGCTATTAACAACACTTTTTTGGACTGGGTCAATTGGTCAGAGTATTATTTTTATATATTAGAAACGTGTAAATTGACCATGAAACTAGAGGAAATATTTTCAATAATATAGAAAGGAAGTTTTAAAAATATTATGCATTCAGTTTGTAGTGATAAAATTTTCCGGACAGGTGTTTTTAGTGGGTCAGTCGGCAACAGCACGCAAATAATATTTTAATTTAGGCCTAGCACTAGTAGTAGAAAGGACATCCAATTATGCCAAAGCACAGATTGTGTATGTTGGTCAAAATTTATACAACCAGATGTTAAACATGTTGAAAAAATAAGCTGCCAAATGGTAACTATCTTATTGACTCAGGCTACATTTTAATGCCTTGCCTGGTGCAAGAATAGGCACAGACTCATTCCAAAGTAAGACAAGAAATGTGCTGGTAAGGCCTGAAAAAACAGCTTGTTTCAGCTACCCTGACTGACCCTATTATTTTGCTGCCAACCCTATAATTTTTTTGGTCAAATTGTAGTTACACAAAATAAAAATAATGTCAGTCATATTCTGGAATAAAAAAATAAAAAAACATAAATAAATCCCTACCTACTGACCCTACTTTTTTCAGAGCCGGTAGCAGAAACAAGTTTTTTTTGGCCAAAGAAGACAATTTTTTTAGAGCAATTAGTTCTTACATTTATAGTCTTTAAGTCTTCACTGTCTGCATATTTTATCAGTAACAGTATTTTGTATCATAATACTAGATGAACAGTCTCTAATTTATCATACATTGTTTGTGAATTGTTTGTAAAATTTTATATTGAGCATTGCATGAAGATGAGTTACCGATCTATACTACTGTTAGAGTTAAATGAATTTAGGACATGGGTGTGATAGTAATGAAACGATAATCAGATACTATCGATTAGCGGCGTGAAAATGTCTGCCGATTCCGACGATCGATTGCAGTTTTACCTAATCGATTATCGGTCTATATCATTTAGGCGCCGTAAACTAACTACTGGTGCCGCAAACTAAACACGCATTCAATGGAAATAACTCACGTTGTTTAAAAAAAGATGGCGGATTGTAGATCAAGGCGAAAAAAAATATTTGCCCATCCCTCAGGTTATTTGATGTTAATAGAGCCTGGTTAATGTTTCATATCGCTAACACACTCCATTCCCCATGCTTATATGTTACAATGCCAACTAGCATATTCTGCATAAAGCAGATGATGGCTAAGAACCAAAGGATGCATAAATAGGACCAACACTAGTGGTCTACTTATGTTACACCACTACATGAGAACTGATTATATAATCGAAAAATCGTATCGGATGTACCAACCGATTTCAACTGATAATCGATTATGATTTTCAACCGATGTTGCAACACTAGGGTGTGATGTGATGTTGACCTTATGAAGTGTTTGTTAAAATGAGTGTAAATAGGAAAAAATTAATATTGTGGAAGCCGCACAATGTAGCAAGAGTGTGTATATTTTTGTAAAGGTAAGTTTAGTGGACATATGATAATTTCCAAAAATTAATGAGCTGGTAATAATGTCCCATCATTTTTTTTTTTTGTCAACAGCAAGTGTATTTAGTATTATTCAACAGGGTCCAAATATTATTGTAAATTAAATAAGCAATACATATTCATTAAAACATGAAAGACAAATGGATACAATGCTGTTTACTAATAAAACGATAGAAGAAATTTTACAGTCATTAACTCGTGACTAAATATGGGTTGAACATGTATATATGTATTATCACTTATTCTGATAATCAGGCCGGTAGATTCCATAATGACCGAGCTAGATTAAGGTTTCTAGAATTAAAATAAAGTGGACTTACAGAAACACATTTGTACAACGTAGGCATAGTACGACCACACAACTATAGCCGATATAAACACAACAGGTGTCCATCTAAAAGCAGAACAACACACTCTAATAGCTGTCGGGGCCATTTTTGTTTTCTTCCTGAACCGATGTGTGGACTACGTCAGAGATAAATGAGCATAATGACACTTCGCTTACTTGTACCCGTTTCTAGTTGCTAAAATTGGGAAGAAAACGAGAATCGGTAAAGTATGCTAAAGTTTAGTATCCGGAAATCCCCGTGAATTTATCGTTAACCCCAAAATGTGTGCAATATGTATATACATGTATACAACATTATTACTTTATACGTAGAATTTGATTTAACATTATAATATAACGCTAAAACTATATTGCCTATAGGCTGCATTGAATACCAGAGATATAAATGTTTATGAAAACGTGAAAATATTTATTGCTACCTGCTGAGACCATGTGTATAATGGTCTCAGTTGCTATTTAAAGATTGTCCTTGTTGTGGAATAGTTCAAAACGACTAATTACTGGTACTCTACGTAATTATTTTCAAAACTTGGTAAAAAGTATTTTAAATTGGAGTGTATACATACACATGTCATAATCATTACACATGCCATATATTAATGTACGAATATATTTAAATGATAATATATATACATGTACTTATAAATGCATATATAATATCACAATCATCGAGATTTTTATTTGGCTAAGCATCATCTAAATACATTTTGATTTATTTTTATAATTGTGTAGACCTACAACTGAATATCAAGAATATGTTCCATCAAGATTGTGGAATTCGAGTAAAAAAGAAAAAAAATATTTCCTATAATGGTCATAACTCAATTGACCTAAACCTGAACCTTAAATTGTCTTTAAATTATTGTTTTTTATTATTGCTTATGAATAACTTTCACAAGATTTTAGTATTTGTAAGTATTTCACTCCTCGATAATTTTAGTGTTGGCCTTATACACGATTATAGTATACAATAATAAATTTATATATCAAAGTAAATTTTTATTGATATACTTTTAACAATACAAATATGGAAATATTCAGTATTCAAATTAGATTACGCTTGATTCATTATCATCATATCAAAGATTAGTTTGTTAAATCGTACGGGCCTCGTTGATAGCTGAGGTGCACGTTTAGTACATGAAAATCAATTACTATTAATTTGTAATGAACATTATGAGTTTTTCAAATATTACATAAAAAAATAACTAGATATTCTGATAGGTTGAACTAAGCTCTCTTCGACATCCAAACTCTAACCCTAAAAATAAACCGGACACAGACCGAAATGTGGATTTTAGTACGCGCGCCAACCAAGCAACGATTTATAAACAAGATGGCGGATATTTAGACAGGTGCGTGATACGTTTGTTATTAAGTTTGTTTTCTATGTAATTCTAAGGAATTCATTCTTTAGTTTGGGATCAGAACAATCTCAAATATTTTGTTACACATTTTATCTTCATAGTTAATGCAAGATGAAAGTGTCTATCAAATTGTCTTCGTTTTCTTTCGATAATTTTATCTCGCCTTCTGAAATTTAGGTTTACTTCAGTTTTTGGACATTAATTGTTTACGCCCAGGGCTTCGTTCTATTATCAGTTACGAAATAATAATACTCTCAAATGTTTAATGGTCGCTGCATTAAAAACTTTGCTTGTTTGTCAAAGAAAATTTGTTTGATCATGATCTTGTGAAAACTTTGTAATGGTGAAAAAATGGACACACATCATGTTTACAAGAAGTCAAATGGATCAGGGATTTTACATTACGTTTATTCCCTGAATAAATTTATTGTCAGTTTGTGGATTTGAATATTTTAACACGTTTGACATCTGTAGCAAACCTGTTGACAATTGGCATGTATTGTCATATACAAATAACTCAAGCTCATCACACTAAGACTCATTCACCATGAACTCTGCACTTCAGTATATTCGAAGTGCCACCTTCTGGCATGCTCTTGCCTTTTGGTCTGTTAGTCCAGAGACATGCTGAATATTCTAAAGTTCCTTATTCTGATGTGTCTGTTGTACTATGTATTCAGGGGTTGTGGATTGAGCACATTGAGCTTAGCTTTACAGACTTGATCTCTTTAGACGCTTTAAACTACTATTTCACATGAGTGCTTATATTCAAACATGTATGTATAAGGTTTGACATTCAGATATTTTGCACATGAATAAAAGTAAAATAAAAAAAATATTCTTACACTTGCAATGGAAGAGAAATTAAATGGATTTGAAAGAGCTTGGAATAAAGGGATTGTGTTGATTTCTTGCTGTTGTCTGTACTGTTGATAGACATTATGATTCACATGTTTATAAATTGTGTTTGTTTAAGAAAATAGGATGCACTTGTTGTCATTTTTTGTATTTCAACGACACAAATAAACCTTGTTTTATCTGGTTGTTTAAACTGGTGACCAAATTATCAATTCTACCCTGATTACCTCAAGATAACACTGAAGATGATACTTGAATGTCATGACAAATAAAAAAATGCTTGCAAGCTGGTGCTCACCATAACCCATTTTTTGATAGAATTTGTTGTCAAAGATACCAATCCAGACTAGAAAACAATATCGAACAAACTTAAGTACTTCTAATTGTAGTTAAAAAGATAAAAAGTTATTGTCTAACCTCATTGTTTGAAAAAATTGATCTTACAGCATTTGTTTAGTTAGGAGGAAGTGGTTAATATGAAATTAAATTGAGGGCTTGTATGTGTCAGTAAAGATTTTATTATATTCTTACTATCAATATTTTGAATAAGAAATTTGAGTTATATCTAGATACAGTCTAAGTAGTTAAAATACACTAATAATAAGTTAGGGCATGAAATGTGACTAAGCTCCCCTATTACTTTGAATAAACTACTCTTCAGTATTGAGTTTCATCATTGATAAGATATTCCCATGACCCAATACACCCCAGTGGTGTTCTTCCTGTTAAATGTTTATCTGCTAGTTAATGAATGTGATTAAGAGCCATTTGTAAATCCCGGTTGATACCTGGGTGTCATTTTTTATCAACTGATAACTTCAAGATTGTGGATTTATATATCAATATTGTATCGTTGGAAGACTTTAGCTATCAAGTGTTTCACTTTTATGATAGGAGAATGTTAAAAGATTTATTGAAGCTTATCTGTTACGCCTTAACAAACAAACCTTTTATTTTATGATCAATTCTAAATATCTATAGAAGATCAACATCATTATTAAATTCTAAGTTTTTTGTTTTTGTTTTTGCTATTTTTTTGCCACATTTTATTCAGTAGTTATTTAGTTGTATATTTTACCTCAGCAGTGATTAGAAGCTTTATTATATATTTGTTCTTTGCTGTAAAAGATAAACATGTGACTCTTTGTATGCTGCTTACCTTCTTCAAGTCAAAGTTTTTCTGATGTAAGAACTAAGACCGATATTGATCTCTGATGTTAATTTGTGTATTTTTCCACTTAGTTATTAATTAGATTTATTGAATCATTTGTGGATGTCAATATTTAATGTTTTATCTAGTGATGATAAAAACCCAATAACTTCACAAAGATCAATACATCCTTATGTATAATTTATCATTTTATGTTTTGTTGAACAGTTCTTAGGACAAAAGCATGTGTTTGGTATGTTATGGATTTTTTCTGATGATTATCATGGTGCATGTATGAAGTATTGTTTGAATTATTGCTTTTTTGATATTGTCTGTATAAAAAGTAACCTAATTTGTTCTAAAATCTTATTTGAACTTTTAAATCAGGCTCTAAATGCAGACTGCGTGTCACACAATATCCTAATACAATTAATAATGTCTGACCACAGTGAACCATTGTTATCTTAAATCATTAAATCTGTGACTGGTCAATGAATTTCAACTATGAAGTATGAGTTAAATGGAAGAATATTTTATGAGCTATGACTTATTAGAGTACATTCATAGTTTGTCATGGAGTGTTTATGCACTATAACTTGGCTTAAACATAGATGTTGAGGTAATTGATATGATAAAAGTGATTTACTATTCATGAAATTTGGCTATAATTATAGGTAAGAAGGAATGTTACAGGAAATAATCTGCTTGTTTAAAGAAGTTGCTGAATTTTGAAAGTAATTGAAAACAACCTTATCCGATCATGGAAACGGTTTTTACGGAGGAATTGAAGCCTGCCGTAACAGGAATGGACTCTGTGCTGTCTGTAGATCCATACAAGAAAATGGCTTACTCTGACAGTATGTATTATGCTTTTTATTTATCCTGAAGTATAGAATTTTAAGTATGTATTCTTTGCAAACAGTTTTAGAACAGTTACAACCAGCTTGAGTTTAGAAGATGCTAATATTAATTAATATCATGCTAGTTTGATTCAGCCTTTTTCCAATAGTACAAAACTTTTTATTATTAAAATCATGCAGCATTTGTATAAAATTTTCAGTATTTGTTTTGTATATCATTACTTGACAGATTTTATGCTATGTATGTACAAAAGTCAAAATAAAGATTGTATGACCATTTAGATTTTGTTAAATAGGTCTGACCTTTGAATTGCAATTTAGTTTGTCTAATTGACCATTTAATGTTAGGAAGATATTATGAAGATTGCACTTTAGACAAAATGTTCATCAGGAAGATTTTATTTGCCATTTTGATATTTTTTAATAATTTTTTGTCCCTAAATTTGTGTTCAATTTGGATTTAATAATGTTTTAACTACCAGTGTACATTATACTGATCTTCAATTAATGCTTAAATATTGCCAATTAAATAACTACAATGTTTTAACATTTTGCAGAAATCACATTTGATATCAACACAAGATGTTTGAATGAGACACCATCTTCTGTGATTGTAAAATCCGAGGAGGATTATAACCCCGAAGTAAGCATCAAGAAAACGCCGAGCAAAGAGTGGGAGCTGGACGTACGAGCGCTGATATCTACGAAGAAATGGTTACAGAATTACGGCTTACACAAAAATAAGTTATCCATGGAACAGATTCTTCCTGTGATTGGCTTTAAAATGAGTGATGGTGAGTGGTAATTCTTAATAAATTCTAATTCCAATTAGCATGGTATTTTATAGTCATAGGTACTAGAATGTAGACAATTATTTTAATTGAGTTCAACGTTCATTATTTCAAAATCAACAATCTCATAACTCTGATGCATTTTAATTGTAGAAAAGTTGATTTTTGATGATGCCAGTTATAAGTATGGCAAAAATATTTAATCCAATTTATGTCTTTTGAGCAATTTTATTAATTAAACAGCAAGGAGAGAATATTTTCACATATTTAAGATGGTAAATCATGTGTATGATGTTGAAACTAGCCTCAATTAATGAAAGAAATCAAACACTCTGATATGTACCTACTAAGGATTTTGCATAATTATTTTAATTTCATTTTCAATAATACATATTGGCAGTAATTTAATCTTGTGGCTTATTTTAATTCTTAACTCATTTTGAATTCATTTACTGTATTGCAGACTATGACTGGACTCTGAAGAGGCCTGTGGCTTCAAGATATGCTGAAGGAATGTTCCATCAACTGATGAGACCTGATGGTAAAATGTTCAATGTAAGTATTTGTATAGATATTATACACTCAAACTTGTGTTTGTGGCCACCTCTGAATAAAGACCACCCTATGAATAAAGGCCATTCTTTGAAAAGCAGTCACTGATTATTTGGAACAAACTGACCTCTGAATAAAGGTCACCTGTCAATAAAGGCTACATTTTGGCCAAGGCTGGCTTTTGTTCACAGGTGTCTAAGTTGTTATAAGTTGATTGTAATTGATGCATGATATTTGTTCGGAATCCATTTAAGTCAGCTGTTGGGGTGTTGGCGTGACCTTGAACGATTCGGGGCTACTACCTTAGGGTTGAGCAGTAGACATCCTATCATAAGCCCCCTTGTCAGCTTTGAAATATTTATCTTTTTCAATGGCTTGAAAATCTATCTTGTAGATTTATGTATACATATTAAATACTGTGAACATAGATATGGACTTAAATAAATATTTATCTTTATTTAAATTTTCAAACTGAATGGTGATACTATCATTTATGGATAAAATTTCTTTTATTTACTTAAAATATGAAAAACACTTCACCTTTTTCTATCCAAGTCTTAGTCAAATATTTGTACAGATTTGTATAATGTTGGTTAAAATGTATGTAGATGTGGATTAATATAAAGTTATGATCACCAATGTTATGATCTGACAAAATTCTTAAATGTGGCCAATACTTTAGAAATTTATGGATAGGTATATTTATTGTTAGACAGTGGAACCTCTTTAATCTGGGCTTGTCTAGACCAGGGTAAATGAAAGATTTACGGATTAGAAAGGTTTTCATTTATAAACAAAATGATCCTTTTTAAACAAAATACATTATATGTAAATCAGTTCTAACAAAATTGTCTGGATTATTGTGATTTCCAGATTAGAAGGTTATGGATTTGCCAGGTTCCACTTAGGTGACTGTATTTAACTGTATAATAGAACATGTTCTATATGAACACCTCATTAATAACCACTATCATTAACCTTATTAGCGAAGTCCACCGTATGAATGTTATAATAGATACTCAGCAATGTTTCTGAGCATGTTTTAGAAATCCACTCATTAACAACAATAAATCTCATTCATGTTTAATGATAATGAAAGAGTGTACATCACTTACAGCAAGATTCCGAATCCAACTTTTGTGATATTGTCTGAAATCAGTTTCATCCATTTTATATTTTTATCTGATACAGATAACATGTGGTCGAGAACTACTTAAACAGCTTGATAACCGTCTCACTCAAGCCATTACCTTGTACAAGCGTCGTCTTGAATGGCTTACCACCGAGAGTCGACGTCTGTTTGGAGTAATTGAAGAAAGGGCTGTCACAATTGTTCTTGACATTCGTAACATGTCCCCACAACAGTTTGATCTATACAGAATGGCCTTAGAGAGAGTTATTTATGAACAAGTTACGCAGATTGCCAAATTTAATCTTATCAGGTTAGTATGGAAATTAAAAAAAACATCAACCAACCCTCACATTTACTTCATGATATACTAGTGTATGAATATGTATGTTGTTATGTCAGACTTAATCAGACCATATTAGGATTGAAGAATCTGTTCAGATTAGAAAGATTTTAGGAATAGGTCCACCATTTGTCCTATTGTTGTTCTTGAATGATTCTGCCATAAATTTTATTTAAGAAAAATCAATGAAAATGGTATTGTACGTTTTTAACATTGGACATATGTATCAAGATGTATAATTGAGTCAAGTTCAGGTAATCACTATAAATCATACACGAAAAATTAAATAACATCACAACAAATCGTACAGTGATTGGAAGTAGCAAGTGCTTGTGATCACAATAAATAGCGCAAGTTGAAATATATAACATCGCAATGATTCATTCAGTGATTTTGTTTACACACTGTGTGTATATATTACAGGGCTGATGATGAGATATCAATGTATCAGGATCACTGTGTCCCCGTTACACATGATACTATTGAAGGGGCTGTAAAGTGGTTATGGGGCCTGGACAGACTTGCCAGTGTTTCTAGCACAGCCTGTGTTGAAGGCGTTCTACGAGCAATAGAAGACCAACAGGTGTGTTAATATCCCCCAAGTTTATGAAAGGCCTTACTCTATATTGTCCTTTTAACCCTTTGCCTCATAATACCACATCTCCTTGCATCTTAAGCAGATGACTTTTGAAAACATTGTAGCAAAAGAAGCTATTGCTTGTAATGAGTAATGGCTTCTTATTCCACAATGTTTACCACTTTGTCAGAGAGAAATAACCCAATTCTCTTAGATAAATTTATGTTTTGTATATAAAAGTCTAAAATACACTTATAAGGCAAAGGGTTAAGATAAAGTTGTCTCATTCTCCCTTCATGATGAACAAAATACACTCTTATTGTTCTTATGTGAGGTTGTTGTATCATAGTGCGGTGCATGTTCTATATCATCAAATCTGTGCTGATAACCACTTTTGAATATAAGACAACTGGATATAATGAACAGTGCTTTGATTCAAAATTTAAAAAAAAATTAACCTCTAAGTACCATGTTAAATTCCATTATTACTGGCAAGCTTAGAATTTAATAGATCATAATTTATTTTAACCTTCCAAATATAACAGTAAGAAAGATGCAAGTTTTGTAATGTTTTCATGCTTTTCACTTGAAATTTTGATAAATGCATTATGTACATAAATACTTTTTACATGTCTCTGTTTAAATACTAATATTGTATTAATTACTGACGTTGATGTTTCAGAATGAAGCAATCTACTTGTACACTGAAGGTTCATCTGTGGATAGTTGTAGACAGTTACTCAAAGAAAAGGTAAATAAATGAACTACAATATAGTGGAATACACTGAATTATTTTAACTGATAAAAAAAGGAGGCCTCCTTTGTTGAGTGGTTATTGTCCGCGACTAGTAATCACTAGTCCCTCACCACTGTGAGTTCGACTCCTTGTGAGATCAGAAAAAATCACATGCTGAGTATCAGTGGTTCACATTTCATATCTTGCTTTAGAAAACTTGTCTTTCTTTTGTTAATACATTGATATCTCATTTTCTAGGTGTGTGCTGTCAAAAACAAACCTCTGATTCATGCTGTATCGTATAATTGTGAAAACTCAGACACTGTGAGATATCTACGAGAACTTGCCACAGCATGTGGTGGGAAGTAAGTTTTAAGCATATTACTGAATTTCCCTATTGAATGCCTATTATGTTAACTGATTTTTTCCCAATTTGCCATGTTGTTGTTGAATGAATAGGTCTTAATTTAATGGGTTGTTAAATAATTTATTTGGATCAGATTTTCTCATTTTTTTTCCTGCGTGTTTTGGTCTATAGTAGAAGAGAGATATTTATTGGGAAACATATGGTAGTACTAAATATATAGACTGGTTTTAGATTTTACAGTCCATCAATTTTTTGCATATTCCTTTGTTTCAAGACCCTTATGTTTCTTCTTACTGAAATTGAATTAGAGGGTTTCAAATAAGATCTTTATGTTACATCTTTAGTTTGAGATTATTCAAGAATGCACGTGTACAACCATTGGTCAATTTGTTGACTGAATTCAGAATCAACCAAACAGATGATTTGAATTTTTAGACTGGTTTCTGGTCTTAGTTGTACATGATTATACTTAAAAACTATTTCAGAACTCATGTATATGCTGTTATCATGGAGATGGACTCTTATGAAGGTCTGCCTGTTGACCCAAAGACAAATAAAGCCAACATTATACTTAAAAAGAAAACAATTGGTGGAATACCTGCTGGTGCTGGTGTAAGAGAAGACGTCATCTTGTTGTTTGAGGAGATGGAAGCTGCTCGCAAAAATCTACAACAAATTCAGAAACTCATTGGAATGACTCCTGAGCCCAATATTGTACTTGGTAAGATTTTGATCGATCCTAAAATGACTTACCCCCCCCCTTTCCCTGTTAATTGATCATACCACTAAATTGACTCATAAATAATTTGGTCACTGAAATGTGTACTAGTGATAACAAAATTAATGCTAATTTATTCCTAAATATTCTGAAACCTTATATAAGAAAAATTCAATTAACACTTTTTCAATGAAACATTAGGTTATCAAACTGTTAGCAATCTCTAAAATGACAATCATGTCTGATTTCTGGAACAAGTAAAATTGTCTTAGACTTAGGTACAAAAATCATCATATTTTGTATAATATACTTGATAAAGAAATTTTATTATTACATTCATCAAATTTAATAATTCCTGGAATCTTCGAATAGTAAATTCACAACTAAGGATCTATCTACATATGTAATCCATACAAAAAACTGATCTTTGTGTTCCAAATAAGAAATTTCATTATTTTTGAATAGGCATTTATGAGAAATGAATATGCCCATATTTTGATGATGCTCCATGTATAATTTGAAATGGTATGAAAAACATTTGTGTTTAAGGCTTAAGACTGTCTAGCCATCTGTCTCATTGAGTACAATATTATAGACTGTGTTACTTAAAACCATTCTGGCTAGGAAAGTTTAGTTCTGATGTGTAGAGTAAAATAGTGAACCAGTCCTTGAGTATTAGTTTGTTCATCTATTTTCATTTATTTATGGACATTTACAGTCATGATTTTTGTTTAAAACATTTGAGTGTATCTTAGAATTAATTTAAAATCTGATACTCTTTTATCTATATCCAAATTGTTGTATGTATTATTGTATCATTAAAGAATTATCTCAGGGTAAGTTGGTATTATAAGTTTTTGTTTCAATATTGTTGACTGTATATATTTCTATATATTTTATCTGTAAAATAAGATGGTGTCTATGGTATGTACTAGTACTTTGCTTTCAGTTTTTGTAGACATTAGATGCTTTCTGTCACTATAACAGACCTGTTTACTCCTACGATTTCGCCGTAGTTTCTGCGGATTTTGATACGAAATTCCGCAAGACGAGGAACGAAATACTACTTATTTTCGTGGATTTTTTGTAGCAAAAGGGAGACAACGCGTACTCTACTTAAACGTTATTAATACGTGTTGTCTCCCTTCGCTTATAGACGCTTTTACAATCATAGCGCGATAGACGCTTAGTGGAAAAACGTGTGCAGGTACCCGGATACGATGCTAAAGATGGCGTCCACACATAAGTTAGACGATGGATGTGACGTCAAAAGTGTTAGTAAAAAGAAAAAAAAGAAGAGCTTCTACACTGAATTATTTCCTTGTATAACATGATCATCAAAAGAATAATGCTTCGTCCACTGCAATGTTTGTTGTTGCGAACTGACAGACATTGAAAATTACTCATGCTACTGATATAAATGGTTCCAAAACTTCAGACAGCCTCGGAATGGAGTAAACAGGTCTGCTATAAACACTTCCATGAAACCAATACAAATTTTATTGATCAATTTAACTCGATTATTTGTCTCAGTGCAATATTGCTTGATCTGACATCACCCATTTTCATTTACATCCCATGTCATTCAGACTTAAAATGAGTCGGTCTGTTGGTCATGTCAGATCAGGTTAGGTCAGGTCAGGTCAAAACAAATTGGATCATTCATCTTATCATATGTATCAATCTATCTATTAATCAGATGACTCCAAATGTATATATAACTTTAGATCCCCTATAATCTTTGTTCATCATCATGATTATCATCATTGCCATCAAAAACATCAATGACCAGAATAGCAATTACTACATCATGATCATAGCAACATATGTGAAATTGTAGTCATATAACTTTGTATGACAATTCATTCACTTAACTCAGCATCAGTTAATTAGTGTGTCCCATCAGGGCAAAAATATTGTAACTTTTTCTCATAAGGAAGAGCTACAACATTGTTGCACTGAATGGATGAGGTATAGCTTGCTTCTGATCCAATCTTTCTTTAATTGTACATTATATACTTACACTGCACAAACTAAGATCAGTAACTTTGTTGTTTTTTTTCAACCAATGGAGTCAAAGAATTGCACTTTTTGTTGTCACAGGGATGTTAGATAAATGTAATTAATTGGTGTTTGCAGATGTCCCCAGGAGAACAGCCAGTGGTCATTTTGGTACTGTACCAAATATTTGCATGTAGATGTTTCATATTCTGCTTGCGAACTATTTTTTATCTTCAATCTTTACAATATTTATATGCCCACAGAACTATTTACTATATCTACACTTTTAGTTAGTTTAAGGTTTTTTGTACTTTTTCTTTATTTCATGGATTTGGTGCAATAGTACTGTTACTCTTCAATTTGGAGGAAGCATACTGTTTTTAACATGATTGTCTCTCTTTCTGCTCTTCTAGCCAATCAAAATCCTCCTATCATCTGTCCGGCTGTCTAACACAAAAGAATGGCTTTCCCTCATGATTGTACTTTCATGTCAAGCTTGAAATTAATTTCACAAATACAGAATAATAAAATGTACTTCATTTTTCAAAATAAATGTTTGTCATAGTCATGTCTGTCCATATAAGGATATTTATGTAGTATTATTCTCCCGTCAATGGTTAGTTTCTCTAGAAGATTCAAGCTTTTAATGTACTGGTGATGATTCTTGATGGACTGCATTTTTACTTGTCTACAGTGAGAAACTTTCTGCCCAAGGATGACATTCAAAAAAAGTTCAGTTCACTTGCTTTTGTTTCCTTGTTTTTCCTTTTCTGACATGATAGTCATATGAAAGCCCTCCTCACTATAACACTACCATTGCATAAAATCTATGATACAGTATGAGAGCCTTGTATTATTCCAAAGTACAGTAAAACCTCGATAATGAGACCACCTTTGAGAACCAAAAAGTCAGTAGTAAAAATGAGGTGATCTATTTATTAAGTTGAATTACCGGGGAGTTATTGAAATCTGGTCTAAAAATAAGAAGTTGTTACAGCAAAGTGGTCGTACTATTGAGGTGGTTGCTATTTGAGGATTTATTGTACATATTTTGTGTATATTGTAACAAAAGTAGGAAGTAAGTTTATATAGTCCTACCACCAAAAAGTGAGATTTTTTCACAAGTTTTGATACTTTAAATTGAAGCAAGTTTTAACTGTTTGAGGATAGTTGTTAAAACTTTGAGAGATCCTCTGACTGAGATGTTGCAAGAAATTTTATCTAATAACCCCTACCTATGTTGCATAAACATACCACATATTACATTATACAATATTACAAATGGTTGAGGAAATGTTTAGTGTGTTTTTGGTTTCATTAGATGACAGTTTGAAAGATTTTATGGTTATTCGTTTTTCTTTAAAAATGCTGGGAGACTTTAATTTGGGAAGGTGCATTTATTACAGAATATTTGGTATGTTAACACGAAGGATCACATGGCTCTATTTACTCTTACTATCTTTAGATATAGTCTAAGCTTGTATCTTCAGTGGTATAAAGTCACATCTGGCATGTTATCCTCAAATATATGTATGTTTTAATTATATATGTACTGGTACCTTGTATATCCCATGCAGGGCTTTTTTTCATGGATAGGGTAGGGGTCTTTTTAAAACATAGTATTTTTGCAAAAAATGGAGAAAAAAAACAAGATGTAAACTGAATGTTATGTCGAAAACTGCTTGATTTTAAAAAAAAGTCTGGGGGGAACATATAAATGGCCCTTGCTATAGGAGGAAAAAACCCTGGCATGTATTTTATTACTCATAGATTTTATAAATATGTATGAGATGAGATGTACTAAAAGATAAAATATGCATTGAAATAAAAACGTTACAACTCAAGAGTGCAGTTAAACCTGTGAACCAGGGTCTCCTTAGGAAGGAGAAAATATTGCCTTAATTTGATATTGACCTTTGTTCTGAGATTGATTTAGTCTGTTGTATCAAAAAATGCTTGCTGAAGAGTTAAATCTCAAGGTGACCTTTATTTATACATGGTTGTTAAAAAAGGGTTGACTGTATCTGTTTATGTATGAGTTGCACTGATGTCATGATGACAGGAAGGTGTAATTACAGTACTTTGATAAAGTAAAGCTCATCATGGATATATCTCGCTGTATGTTCTAAATGGTCTTAAAAAGTGCTTTATTATTCAAATTAATGCATGTTCCTAGATTTTTTATTTATTTAGACAAAGAACTTAAAACATATAGCTATATGACTTTTAATAGTACCAGTACACATTCATTCATTTTTTTGGTTACCTGACGATTTGAGATTTTAATAAACAGAGCTTACCTTTGGCAGCTGTGACCGCATCACTCAAGTGTTGACTGTACTTTGCTTTTCAAATTTTTCTGTATATATGTTTAGCATGATGCTGTGATCTCATAAACCAGGTGCCATAACTCTTACTTAAATTTGATCAGAATTATGCCCCTTTGTCTTATGCATTATTTAAATTGAATCTTTTTAAAATCCACACAGTGGTAATAAAATCACACAGGTATTCTGAACACATTTTCTTACAAGAAATCTTGTCTTGTATTGCGACCCCCTACATGTATATATTTGATCCTGTGTGACCCCCTAATCTTTATTAGGTGTGATGGAGGTCGGTGGATGTTTGAAGATACTTCATGGTATTTTATGCATGATTATCTAGGATACTTTCATTAAACATTTGTTACCATGGAAACAGTTTTTTGAAAAATCTGAATTTAACACTTTAGGACGAAGAGTCCATAACAGAAAACTTAACGCATTTAGAAATGTTTCAACTGCAAATAATTTTCCCAAAAAGTCTTTTTCAGCCCTTAAAACATCATGTGCTAACCTCTCAACTGATACTCAAGTCTTGATAACCTTCCACTTAATATACCAGTCTCTCTTGGAAAAAGTTATTCAAATTGAGTTTTTAAAAATTTCTCCATGGTAACAAATATGAGGATTTGTACCAAAACCATTGCAGCTAAATTTTTATAATGTAAAACTTGCACTGGCAGCTACAATGAGTTTGCATCAAATCCTCCATATATGAACAGTATCATCAATACATAATTGCATGAAAAAGATGGTTCAGTAGTTTTTGTCCACTAAGTAGTTTTGGGTATAGAATTAAGTCTAAACTTAAAGTTTGAGATTAGAAATAAATGTTTGAATTAGGCTTTGCTTGTATTAAGTGTTTCTCATTGGTAGCACCGCTTAAATACTACTTACAAAAAAAAGATAGTACAAAAGGCTTATATCAGTACACATACCGTAATCACAAGATGTTAGGTTGTTCTAATTTCATAACATAATTATATATTTATGATTTAAACAGTGTTACAATTCTTTATGTCCTTTAAGCCATTATTTTTCCAGTTTTCCACATAGAAATATGTGTCAACAATTTAAAAATTGATTTTTTAGGATCAATTACTGATGAATTCTATCTTTAAGATTAAAATTCACCATAACTGTTTTAGTTTACATATCACTGTTATTATAATTATTTTTTTATTATTTTTTAAATATTAATCTACCATTGAAGGCAAAAAGAAATATTTATATAAATTTTGACATAATTTATTCATAGTACACATGTATAAAATAAACATTTTTAATAGTTGACTTAATTTAGTCAGAATCACAAAATTATTTCAATTAGTAATGAAGGACAAATGTTGGATAAATTCTTTAAGTGTGTAATCAATTTGACATTTAAAGCTTTTTTTATCTTTTCACAGAATCTGAACTTGCTCCTAAGATCGAGGCTGAAAAGCTTACTGAACAATACATGAGTTCTAGACACTGGTTGGAGAAACATGGACTGGCTGCTAAGAAGCTGGAACTATTTGATGCTCTCAGTGGTGTGGCCTTCCATCACAGAGACGGTGTTGTAGATCTGAAATCACAACCGTTAGATGAATACCAGACAGACGCTGTAAGTAGTTTGAATATTTTAACCCTATGCCTCATAATACCGTATTTCCCCATATCTAAAGCAAACTAATTTGAAAACATTGTGGCAAAAGAAACCATTGCTTGTAATGAGTGATTTTGCCACAATGTTTTTCACTCTGTCAGAGAGAAATAACCCAATTTTCATAAATAAATTGATGTTTTGTATATTAGCTTTGTGATTTAGAAGAGTCCAAAATATGCTTATTCTGCAAAGGGTTAAATAAAAATAGCATTACCATGATTAGTGATTAGTGATTCTAATTTTTCAGTTTATAACTTTCTCTAGACGTTAGATATTTCTAATGGTTATGTTTTTAAGGGATATGCAGTATTTATGTATTTTTTTTTATGTCTGTGTCATAATCTCTCTTTTATGTTTTAGATTCGCTTCAAGAAGTTGGTTAACGCCAAATACTGTGACAGGTTCCCAGTTGTCAGATGGAAAGATGGTAAAGTTGTACATGTACAGGTGACGCCTGAACTTCATCGTACGTATGAACAAAAAATGCTCACTGCTCTTAGAGCAGTGCAGAGTCGTATTGATTGGTTGAACCAGGGCAGTAGGGCCCTATTTGGGACCCTTATTGAGGATCAGATCTACATTGTTATTGATACATCGGAGTCAATGGTTCCAAGCATTCAATATGTGAAAGACAAACTATTCCTACTTATGCAGGTAGGTTTGTTATGTAATTATTTGCTGTTTTGCATATGTTTGTCAATTATGAAACAGATAATAACACTGTTATCATTAAGTGAGACAATATTTTGTGATTAGTGTAATCTTTCCATTTAGATAAATAGAAGTCTTCTGTTTGCAATGTCTACTTCATTTGAAAATAAAGATAAGAATATTTATTTTTGAATTAAAGTGATGTGTTGGAAAGGGATTGACTTAATATATATGACTGTCAATAAAAACAAACTATCATTTGTTATGAATTCTTCAAATGAGTTCATATTGATCAAGTCTCACTTGAGCTGACACCATAATCTTTATAAACAACATCGTCTTAGATCTGCTTAAATATTTATGTTTTTTTTTATAAACTTGGTGTAAGCGCTGCATGTGTTACATTTTTCAGGAACAACTGAGACACAAAATGAAGTTCAACCTGATAGCATTTAACTCTAAAGCTCAAGTTTGGCAGAACAGACTGGTTGACGTAACAGAGACCAGTCTGGAGGGAGCCTGGAGGTGGATACAGGGTCTGACATGTTGGGGTTCTACAAACACTTACGCTGCTTTACAACATGCTCTGGGTGATCCTGGCACACAAGCCATCTATCTTCTGACAGACGGACGTCCCGATCAGGTAGAAACATTTGAGTAATACAAAAGGATCTCTTTTGGAACCAAATATTCAATTTTGCTCATTATCAAGTTGAAATATTGCAGGATGATAGAAAACCAGTCTGAAAATTAGTGGTTGTTGTACAGTCTAACCTGTGTTTGCGGCCACTTCCAAATAAAGGTCACCCTTTATGTAAAGGCCATTTTTTGAAAAGCTATTATCGATTATTAAGAACAAACTGACCTAAATAAAGACCATCTATCAATAAAGGCTATATTTTGTCTTTACCAAGAATGGCCTTTGTTCTCAGGTTTGACTGTATTGAGATGGTCTTAATATTAGGATAACTTTGCAAGCAAAATTTTACTTACTTCTCATTTTAATACTGACTCTTACCATGAGAAAGTATGTATGATTGTATAACCCGGCATTCTGGGTTCATATCCCGGTTGTGGCAGATCATACCCTTCTATGAAAATTTGACAAAAATGTTGATTTTCCTCCATAGATGAAGAAGTTGCTGGCTCCTTGTGGAAGGGTAAGTTAGTACTGGTTAGTATATAGTCCAGGAAAACTGTTTTGGTGAACCAGCCACCATATATAACTGAAAAATTGTTGAAAAACGGCATTAAACCCAATGAAAAAAAATATGATTGTATATTTTTCAGCCGCCAAAGTCAATCATTGCTCAAGTTCAGATGCAGCACAGTGTACCTGTACATACAATATCATTTAATTGTAATGACACAGAAGCCAATCAGTTCATGTATGACCTTGCACGTGCCACAGGTGGAAGATATCATTATTTTTCTGAGAAAGGAGCTGACATGGAGGGTCAACCTGAGTCATTTGAGGTAACTTCTTTCAATAGATTCATTTTTAAAAGAAATACATAGTTTACAGTATGGCTTTTAAATTTTAAAGGGTCTAGACTCCAGAGAAATAATATATTTGTTGAATTCTTGAATCTATCAATTCTTATTTATAAAAATAACAACATTACTACTGTTAACTTCATTGATGAATGGATCTTTACTGTTTAATTAACTTTTTGTAATTTTCGTAATCATGATTTCCTCAAGTCAGAGCAGGGTTATGTCCCTTTAACACCTTGTTACATGTTTGTTTATCATTGTACAGAGTGAAGACATCAGAATGCTGAAAGATGAACTGAGTAAAGGACTTGATAACTTAGACAGAGTGGCTGAACTTAGGGATGAGTGCGCTAAATTATCTTGGAAGAAAGAAATTGATGATATGAAGAAGTGCAGCAGGTACTTGATTTGAGTACAGTAAAACCTTGATACTAAGAACACATCTGTTACCAAAAACTTAATCTATTGAGATGGTCTTATTATAAAATTGCTGTGTGAACTAATCATAGACAACTGGTTCTATAATAAGTGGTCATTATAACGATATGGTCTTATTATTGAGGTGGTCACGAATTGAGGTTTTAGTGTATACGAATGTAATCATGACTTATTTTGTTTTGTTGAACCCATTCAGATGTCATTTTCCTCTAGTGAATAAGTTTAAGATTGTAAATGAATAACATACTCTAAGATACATCCTTTTTTTCACTGAGGGGACACTATAATGATTATACTCTGAATTGATAGATATTACAGAACAAATTTAACGAACCATTCTTCCTGAATTCACTATAAAAAATGTACAGTGCTCCCTCCAAAGAGCAACACTTGTCAGAGTCGCTAAAATGTGTTGTTCTTTGGAGGGAGTTGTTCAGGGAATTGATATATTTGCAACTGGTGTTTTTATTATGTGCTTTTTACTGTCGTTTCTTGGAGGGAATCGGTCTTTGGGGGTGACGTATGGAAGGGAGCACTGTATTGCTTTTTGTAATATGCATCTTTGACAGTCTGAAATGATTGGTCCCTGGATTTTATTGTTAGTGTATCATGTTTAATTACAGAAGTCATCCAATGCCGGGGACCGATCGTGTGTCTGCAGTACCACCATTGGATCCTCAAAACTTGTACCGATCCCACACCCCGACTCCTCCTCCAAGACCAGGCAGCGCACCACCTCCAGTCAGAGATCGTACACCAACTCCACCACTCAAGGTCACAACGTCTGTAGAGTCACGGGCATTTACTTTATCTAAACGACGACCTGGAAGTTCTCGTCCATCCACTGCCAGAGGACCAGTGAAACCACTCGCTGCTGGTAGGTTCAAATAGAGTCATCTCCCTTGTTGAGAATATCTAAACCAAGCAGTGATTCTTTCCTTTATAAAGAATTAGTTTTCATGTATTCAGTCCTGTGTTTGACACTTTGGTATCTAACATATTTCAAGTTTCTTTTGACTTTAAGCAGCATGTGTGCTATGAAAGATTCCTTGTATTTTGTAATAATTATCATGTGACAGTACTTCTGTGACCATTTATGACAATAATGAGAGATTATTTGACTGCATTTTGAGATCTGTGTCTGAATGCTGGCTTATCATAGTTCTGAGTCAAAAATAACCAATCAGAGACGTGTCGTCAAATTTAGATTTGTGACATATGACTCAACAAAAGTCTCTAGTTTGTTGTATAAGTATTGTGTAATGTAGGTTTCTGTCAGTGTGTATAATTTTCTGGCTTACTTCTCAAGGTCATACAAGAACAAGTTTACTGAGAACTTTAAACAGTCAAGGAAAATTCAATTCTGATGAATGGTTGCTACCAGAAACCAGACAGTTGTTTGAGAAGCAGGCTTCAAGACAGAAATCACTTGCAAGAGGTAAACTATGAGTAAAATCTTCAATTTTTTTAATGTATTTCTAAAGTTACCCTGACCTTGAGAGTATGAAAAAAAAATTCTTTGGACCAGATTTTTATAGAATTATTTTTACATTTGGTTAATTGACTATGTTGCATCAATTATCCAAGTGCTTTGTGATTATAATTACATCTGAATTGAAATAAGTACCAGATCTTTCATAATCTCAAGATTTTTATTACCCCACCCAGTGTGTGTAACATAATTTTTATGCAATATTTTAATTTACAATAAAATCAGTGGCTTATTAAATGATGAATATCTAGTAGCTTAATGCATTCTTTTTATATTTTGTTTGATTTTTTACAATTTTTATTCCATAACAGTTTTAAATATGTAGACTTTTGGAAAAAATCTTGTTCTGTATATTGATTCTAAAGTACAACCTTAGGAGATTGAGTCAATCCATAGAAACAAATTTGAGTAGAAGTCATGAAAATAATCACAAATTTAACTTACAGGACAAGTCAATAATGGTTTAAGTCAATCATATGATGAGACTTTATACGGTATGTTCTCCGTGTAGACTGGAGAATTCTACGTAGTTCCCTTATTTGATATTTTATCTCGTTGGTCTTCACATCTTTATACTCAGATTTCTATATCACTATTTTACTATCTCTAGCTGATTTAGTATCTTTTGCTGTCTTTCGTTATCTTCATATTTGTGATACTTTATGTGGGAATGTTTGAAACTAATGGATGGAATCTACAATAAAATTGATGTCCTGACTTTTGATTTTGTTGGAGAATTGTCAAGAAATTGTCATCCAGAGAACAAGTTGATACTGGTTCAAACACAAGAACATGAGTTAATTCTAATAATTCGGGTGTATATGGTACACTAGTGTGACTGAAATTATTACTTGTTGTATGAAATCGAACAACTGAGTACCAGTCAATTTTAGGGGGTGGGGTAAAGTTAATTAATTCTTACTTCTATTTATTATATCACTATTTACAGTTGAAAAACAGTCTATTTTAGGGGGTGGGGTAAAGTTAATTAATTCTTACTTTTATTTATTATATCACTATTTACAGTTGAAAAACAGTCAATTTTAGGGGGTGGGGTAGAGTTAATTAATTCTTGCTTTTATTTATTATATCACTATTTACAGTTTTAGAAGAGTATGGATTAGCTCCACACCTAGTTGACAAAGGTTTTATGCTTTCTACATGTCATGTTGTACAAAAAGGGGTCTAAACACGGGTCTAAGCACTTTGTGTACGAATAGTCAGAGATAAGGCAGTGTTGTGTGTGATACCCAAATTAGGAAGTTACTAGGTGTTATGTAACTATGGATACTCATGCCCTGGCAATAATGTGTTGCCAAGGCTACAATTTGTGGCATCACAAAATGTTTCAGAGCCCTTTTTGCATGTCACATGACATATCACATGACATACAGCTGCAATGCTGTTTTGAAGTGTTCTAGTTATATACAATATATGCTAGAATGAATGATGACATCATAGTAAACTGTATGTTGTAGACAGTTCATTGATGACATTGTAGTAAACTGTATGTTGTAGACAGTTCATTGATGACATCACAGTAAACTGTATGTTGTAGACAGTTCATTGCTGACTCTGTTTAAGAGTTCATAAAAACTTTGTCTTTAACTTTCATTGATTGAATTTGATGCTTTCACAGTTCTTTGCTCTGTCCTTTCTATACCTTGTTTTTGATTTCTTTTAAAACTTAAAAATAAACTAAAACAAACATTTTGAGGGCTATTTTATATCAGTGATATTCTTTTAGGATGAATTTCAATCCACAGTTCTAAATCTTTGTAACTGAACAATTAAGATTTGTACATGCTGGAGTTGTATTAGTGTATTTTGTGTGTTCCTATGTAGGATATGAAAAATGTACCTTTTGTTTGTTCAATGTAGTTCTTGATTGTAATCTTTGAGCTAATTTATGAGTTTTCTTAAAGTATTATTAAACTGGGCTCAATTTACTCCCCTTGAGGATTGTTGAAAATTGACTGGTTGATGAAGATAACTGTTGTCTTATCTGGAGATATGGCCTTATGGAGTTCAAATCACAAGATCTTGAAATTGAGTCACTGACTCCAAATCCAATAGACTACCATTCCCTTTAATTAACCAGAAATTAACCTTAAATTAAGTTGTAATATGTAACAGGACTGTATATATATATATATATATATAATATATGTGTTAATAGTAGTTTGTATGCCCATCAGCCCGATTAGTTCAGTTGGTAGAACAGCTGACTTGGAGACTCTGCCTCCTATTACTTTGGTGCTGTGAGTGTGTGGCTAGCCTTGGAATCAAAGAGCTAGGGTGAAGCAATGGCTGGGTTAGCTTAAAGAATCTGTGGTTGTCGCTTATTTAATTAAGGGACGGAAGAGTGTAACAGGGCTGTGTATATAATATATGTGTTTATAGCCCCGCATGGGGAACTTTATTTTCTGCCTCCTATTATAAATACATAAGTAAATTGAAAGCAGACTTGAATTGTTTACTTACAGTTCTAGAGGATTACAACATGTCTCCACGAGTTGTTGATATAGGTTGTATACATATACATGTCTCTGTCTTTGTTACCAATACTTTGTGCTTAGTTGATTAAAATTTAACCATGTGTTGTTTAAATGTTGCTGGTGTGATGGTAAATTTTGTCCATGACAAATGATCCCTTTGGTATTTTTCATGTCAGTTAATATAATATATAAAAGATGGTCGTCACATTATTCTATGTTTGTCTCCACATTGTTAAATGTAAAATAAGGGAAAATTTACTTGCATAGATAATATGAACCTCATGTATGTACATATTGCCTTAGTGTATCCTTAGCTTAGCTTATTACATTGAATTGTGATGAAAATTCTGTTTTGACAGTTATGGCTCTGAATGTGTATTTGGAGTAAATCAAAGTGAATATTTACTTAAATGTATTTAAGAGTTTTGAACAATTTAAAACAATGATGTAATACTATTGATGTCAAATAGAATGCTCTCAGTATCTTTATTGTTTCTAATGTCTTAATTATCTAAAATTTCTATGTACATTATCTTATTCATGTAACATTCATTTAAGTTAATTCAGATTATTCTGAGTACAATTAAAAGAAGATTGGGCAAAAGAAATATGAAGGAGTGAAGTTAATTAAACTGAGATTAAAAATCAGTCTGAAACTCTAGCCTCTGATTGGTTGTTTATTGGCTTAAATTTAAAATTGACCAATCACAAGACTCAGTTAAGAGACTGGTCTATAAACTCAGGAAAAAGCTTGGAGCATGTTGTTTACTGATATGTTTACATCTACACTAACAGCGGGTCATCCTTGTTTCTACATTAACCCTTGGCCTCATAATATCACATTTCCATGGGTCTGAAGCAGATGACTTATGAAAACATTGTGGCAAAAGAAGCCACTGCTTGTAATGAGTAATAGCTTCTTTTTCCACAATGTTTTCCATTCTGTCTGAGAGAAGTATCCCAATTTTCTTTAATAAATTGTTGTGTTGTACATTGTCTTTGAATTTGGAAGAGTCCAAAATATGCTTATGTGGCAAAGGGTTAAAACATACTTTTGAAGAAATATTGCCGTGTTTGTTAGTATAATGTGCTTTGGCTTTACTTGTAAAATGTCTGAAAATGTTCGACACTTGAATCAGTGAAGTTAGCTAGTGCTTTTGAAAAAAAGGTTTGGTGATGTTAATGTTAACTGTTTGAAAACAAATGGTAAAGTCAGTTAATAGTAGTCATTTACTCATTAAAATAGAGTTTATTGGGTGACTTACTTAAAATTCTGTGGATCTAACATTTCTTTTTAATACATGCATGTACGCTACCAAAACTTGAAGTTTCCATTTATACAAAAACCAGTACAGTTAACCCTGAATTTATGACCACATGTGAAGAAAGGTCACCTTGTGAACACTGAATCCTCAATTAGTATATGTTTATTGATATACTCTAGACACAAAAATCTCAGAATAAAAGCCAGCAGTGCTTAAAGGTCATATTTCATTCTGTCTCTTTGTTGACCTTTGCCCTCAGGTTTGACTGTATGAGGTATGCTACCAAATTTTGACTTTAAACATATTTACATTCCTGTGCTTGCTTCACAGCTGTCTCCAAATCCTTCTATGAATGTGTCAACTGTACTTTGTTGGACTCTTACTTTTATTTATGAAATTTATTTATTCTCTATTTAATATTTCAGTGGAAGCTCGTGAGCAAAGAGTGTTACAACGTTCATCTTACAGAAATAGAAGACTAATTAAGTGAGTGATTTTATTATTTTATAAATATTGACAAAATAATTATACATACATGTCTGGATAACGTTTAGGACTGCCATCAACCGCCTATTTCGTAATGATAAAATAGTTAATAATACATGTATTGACTAAACATCTACACATTGTTTATGTATATATTTTGTTTTAAACCAAATAACATTTGAAGACATCCTTAAAAATAAACAGAATTTAAATCAGTAAAATTTTTTTAAAATGTTTTAATTATTGTATATGAAACAAAAGTATTCATACATTTGTTCAGCTAATTATTCATTCCACATTATAATGATAATTAAATAAAATAATGTTGTTAACATAGAGTACATTAACTTAATTTGAGTCATGAAAGCATTTTCAATGACTGCTTTTTGTAAACAGAATGCAAATTTTTGACTGGTCAGCTGTTACTCTTTTAAATTCTCATGATGAAAGTTTTCTGATTGATATTTCAGATCTTGCAATATGTCTACAAAACAATGGTTACAAAAACATGGTCTGGTTGCTAGGAAACTGACGTTACTTGATGCTCTGGCACCAACTATGATCACACATAAATCTAAATACGTACCAATCCTTAACAAACATGTGCTAGCAAAGGTTTTTGATGAGGTAAGTCTGTGTTTTATGTCTGTTATTTTCATCATTTCATGAAATGTTTTAATACTAAAAATTGCCAAATGACCCTGGCTGTTGGTGCGATGTTAAACCCCAGAAAAAAATGAGTGAGACGTAGACTGATAATTTAGAGGTTTGAGATTCAAAACACTGATTAGGAAATGTTTCTCTTTAAACTGCTTATTATTTTATAATCAATTGAAATATATGTAATAAGAATCTATCAGCAATTTGTGACTACAAAAGTTAGTGAAGGTATTGGTTGCCATAGAGATGAGGTATGCCCACCAGAACGTAATGACATATTGGTTTGTGATGTCAGTCCCATTAAAATACAAGCAAAGCTTAAGATCATGTTTTTTATTGTTAATAATTGGAACTTGGCATCAAATTGGCAGCAAAAGAGTTAAGTATTTTGTACTGATGATGTTTTGTTATTACTATGTTTTGTCTTTACAGATTTTGCCTATTGCTCATGTATCAAATAGACCCAGGAGATCGATTAAACTGATCAATCCTAATGGTGTGGACTTGAAAACTTATGAAAATAAATTGGAAAGAGCTATAAACCTATATAACAGGTAAATTGTTTCATAGATAATTACATTGTATGATGATGTTGTTGATTTAAATGTTGACAGTGTTGCTGATGATGAAGATGTTGTCAATGATTATGATGACTTAAATGGTAATAATAAGAATGCTGAAAATGATTTTGGTAATAATTTTCTTTTTCACTGTTCTTGTTGTTGCTGTTGATGATGATGTTGTTAATGATGATGATGATGATGGTGGTGGTAATTGTGATGATGGTAGTATTGGCAGTGGTGGTAATGATGATGATGATGAACTACATTTTTAAATTGTTTCTGTTGTTGATGATGACACTAAACTGAAATTTTTACCAAACTATTAACTATCCATTGATTAACTTACTTGTATTTCTGTTTCATTTTAAATTCCAAGTTTCATACTGAGACTCTTTATTGTTGTATTTTACAGACGTTTAGACTTGATGGTATGGAATGCCATCTCACAAGATGTCCGTGATGAAGAGTAAGTATGATCAGAGGATTTTGATTTTTATAATTCTACCACATTATGATATGTGGTACTTCGATTTTCATGTTATTTTACATCTAACGGTAACAAATATATTATGATTAGTTGTTTTATATCAGACAAATAGAAATCGCAAGCTATCAGTTCATGTAACATTCTCCCCCAACCCACCTCTGTGTAGACTTTTCTGTTTATGTCTGACATTAATGAATGTAATAACTTTTTGTAATATGTAAACAAAACAGTAAAACACAAAAATTGTGACCTGTGACCCCAAGAGTCTTGAGCCACCTCTAGAATGATACAAATACAGTGCACTTAATTTAATAGTTTAGCTAATTGTTTATTTTCAAGTAGAAAACGTAAGGAGTAACACAAAATGGTGATGATTTCAGATTATCTTGTTATTGTTCTATTATTATATTTTCTTGTTTGTTTTTCAGGTTTGGAGAAATAGATGGACCAGTATCGTTTGTAAATAATCGTCTCTGGTATATGAAAGCATTGGAAGAGGCTCAATGGCCTGTTAAGGAACAAGATATCATTTTGATGGAAGATGAGATCGCTACAGCCGATAAATACCTTCAACAATCCAAAGATTTACGCAACGCTGCCAACAACAGCAATGATGATGATGACTTGACTGTGTATTCCGATAAAGATAGCAATGTATCGGGACTTTCAGCAAGGTCAAAGGAACTTTCAAGGTCAAAAGACTCAATATCGTCATCATCGACTAGCGCCTCAAAAGTTTCCGCCCGATCAAAGGATTCGCATAGCTCACATAATTCTAAAAGCAGCCGCAAATCTACTGAGCAAAGAGTTGGCAGTCTTGAGGTAATTCCTCATTATTGACCCGTTGCAAACATATCACATCAGCTTTATGTTTAGCTTGTAACCATGGAAACATCATAACCACACAGCATGGCATGGCATGGCATGAATTGTGCGCTCAGATGTTTAAAATGTATTCACAATTTACCACTAATATGTGGACTTTATCCAACTATAATGTGCATACAAAAATTGGACAAAATATAACCATTTCAGTTTTTTGCCTAATTCAAGATAAATATCTACAATCACAGTTTGTTGTTTCATGGTTGTATACAGTCAAACCTGTAATCAAAGGCCACCATGTGGAGAATAAATGTGACCTTAATACACAGTTGGTCATTTTGTCAGAGGTTCATTGGTCTTTTGATCCATAAATGTGTGTGTGTACTAAATATTGACCTTTGTACACATGGTGGCCTTTATTGACAGGTGAAGTATAACTCACGTTAGACACTGTGTATCTATATTACATATAAAAAAATTAGTTCTCATTTTAATTTTTTGAAATTCAGCAGTAAGGACAATTTGTTCTGATAAATTCTGACTAATTAGTCTATATGGTAGATGGTTAGTTGTGTGTTATTAGATGAAGCTTAAAAAACATCTATGGATTTTTTTATTTTGTTAATATTCTATGTAAAGTTTAGAATATTTCATTAAAAGTGAATAATTTTGTGATATATGAACAAATATTCTTAGTTAGAAGATTTTTTTTTACTGTGTGCCTGAAAAATCTTTTTATTTAAAAATATTACATTGTTTGAAAGACATTTTTGTCTCTGAAAGATCAATTAAACTTTTTATTTGTTTTGTTTTTATTTTTATGTCAGTCTGTGATGTTTATTGTTATTGTTTTATGCTATAAAAACAAATTGTTGATGTTATGTAATGTAAATTTTGTTCTTATCAGAGGATCACCATGTTAGTGTTTGATTGTTCCTTGTGAAAAATATACAAGATCTGAATATTAAAAAAAAATCACCCTATGATAATGTTGCACAGAACACACATGGATAAAGTTTTCCAAAATTTTCCAGAACCTCTGGTTTTTCCCAGGTCCAAACCATACTGGTTTTTTATTGTTTCCGTAGCAATGAGGTTAAGATTTCTGTTGTTTTGAAAATTTTCAACTTTCACCCATAAACACTGAATATGATCATTTGTTACAAAAACTGCATGATTTGAATGTATCATGTTTAACTTAGTGGTGGTTATTTATTGTCAGTGCAGGTACAGTACAGGTCATACTAGCCTGTTCAATGTCAGAACTTAGTATGTTCATTGTTTTGGAAGTGAGTATATTAGCATTTTTTTTTGTCCCTGAAAATTAATTTATCTTGAATATATTTTTAATTGGACTTCAGAAGCTGATGTACTGTTTATTCAGTTGACTAACTCTGAAAAGTATTTTTACTTCCTTTTTGTTGATAAAATTTTAAAACGGTTTTCATGTTATGTTCAGTTTTTACTGTGCTAAGAATGTTTTTTATAGTAAAACTGTGATATATTATATATCTATTGTCTTTTTGTTTGTTTCTAGTTGTTTATTTTATTTAGACATTGTTGATGTAAGATGAAAACTTATAGATTAAATACAAACACTATGTAGCAAGTTGCATGTTGAAGTTACATTTGTCATGTTAGATTTTGTCTCATTCTAAGATTACAGTAAAACCTTGATATTGTGACCACCTTCAGGACCCAAAAAATTGGGTCATAATAATGAAGTGGCCTCATTATTGAGTTGAATTATAGGGAAATAATTGAAAACTAGTCCAAAATAATTGGTTGTAATATTAAAGTGGTTGCTATGTGAGGTTTTACTGTATATAGTATATGAGCTTTAAACAATACCCTTTAGAATAACTTTGTTCTTTTTGCATTGTTATGGATAATTTCGTTGCTATGGAAACCATTTGACAAAACTGGGAGTTTGATTCATCATATGTTATATAATCACATTCAGTACATATCAAATGTGTTAGATTAAAGACAATTGTGTAACGTTAAAGTAAAAGTGTTTTTAAAATGATAAAAAAGTGAAGATTTAATGTATAATGACAGCGATGAATGGTAGATGAAATGAAAAATATGATTTTTGTTTCATCACATGTAATAAATCATTAATAATGATAATCATTAATCATACTACATATAATAAATGATCATGTAAAAAATAGCAGATTAGCTAGATAGTAGAATTTTTTTGTAAAAATATATTTTTATTCCAATTTTACACAGATTTCCCTTCAAGTTGCAATAGTTATATTATTTAATCTAGTTTGTAGACTTATTATATAAGTGCTTGTGTTGAGATTATTATATACACTGTAGGGTAGAGTTTTATAAGCACAATCCGGGGTTTCTAGCCATGATAAGGCTTCATACTCCATTGTTTTATGTCCCAGGGGCTAGTCTTATCTTCACAGGGTGAGTTCTGTCTCCAGGGGCTAGTTTTATGTTCACAGGGGTGAGTTCTGTCTCCAGGGGCTAGTTTTATGTTCACAGGGGCTGGTTGTGTGTCCATTCCGCCAAGTTTTGTTCTAAGGAGCTTGTGGCTTCTTATTTAAAATAATTACAACACATATGAACAGACATGTATTTCTTTGGCTACATAGGTTCAATGTGATGTTATAATTAAACATTGTCATAGAAATGGAACAATTTTGATGTGCCCCTTTATTGCATACCTATTCTAACACAACACACAAAGTTGTGTTTGCACTGCATGTAAAAACATATTTTTAAAGATTGCTTTTTTTTTAAAAATACATGGTGGAACAATAATATGTTTACACTGTGTACAAGATGCACCTGTGTATACCAAAAACTTGTACCTATACAACATATATTTCACTGGGTACCTTTGTATGAAATCTTTACTGTTGTGTTTGCACATGGATTGGTGATGATTTTAAAAAATTCTGTACAAAGTGGTTTATACTGTATTTATATAAATTGCTTATTATTAATTGAATGATTTTGTGTTCATTTCTAGGATTTGCAAAATTTGGTCAAAAGACTATGGTTGTCAAAGATTACCTCCAATTGAAGAGTTTAATTATGCATGCTATAGTTTTGGATAGAATTACCTCTTTTTTGAAGAGTTCTCTGATTGGCCTGATATGATAGCAGTTTTCCACCTCCATTTGAGGAGCTTGCCTTTGTACTTGGACTTGGTCTCTGTAATGGTTTTTTTTACCTTACAGTGACTTTTGTTTATTTTTGTGGGATTTAAAATAGATAGAATTCTTCTTTTTGGTGCTTTGGAACTAACAAAATTACTAACCCCTATAATAAAACTCATGTAAAAACTTGAAAAATTCCAAGGGAGGGAATCCCGAATACCACTGTAAAAAATATATGTCATAAAAACAACATATAAATGAAGTGATCTATTGATATACAAAATACTTTTTATTTGATAATTGTTACACTATACAGTATTATTTTTATTCATAATAGTAATAATATTTTCTTTCTTCAATATTGATCAGCGCTTTTGTTAATGTGATAAACTGGTCCTAATATCATGTTTGTATAGTCAAGTATATGTAAAATGTGTGTGATAGACTAGAACCTCAAATTTTATCAACATGTGCCTTTAATTACGTGTGGCTATATATACAAAATTTATTTTTTCTGTGTTATCCCTTGAGGGGCTCAATATTACAAGTGTTCCCATGGATGTTGAATGTCGCCTTACTGTGGGAATGGTACATTTTGTCCAAAAGTTTTGAATTTTTTTAAGGACTTCCTTGCTACCATTTCTAAACTGTATTTTAATGATATGTATAGGTTATAAAATCAAGACTGAAATTTTATCAATGCTTGCAATCTAATAGATTACCATTCTTACAATGTTCACTTTGTTCATGATGATAAGAATAATAAGAAGTGATAGTTTCCCTCATTGGAGATTCCTACTTCTACACCAAAATTTTGAGATTTCGAGAATAGATTTTTAGTTATTCTATTTAAAGGGATAGAAGTTTGGATGACTGAGCTGATGACAAATGTAAAAATCCTTCATTCTGATTGGTTGTTTCAGGGCTTAGACTTAAAATAAGCCAATGATAATGCTGCATTTAGAGACCCAACTCAAAACTCAGTTATACGATCTCAGGCTTAGATTATTAACATTTTGGGCAAGGCTTTTTTAAAAAATGTTTTTTATAACAAAAATATTACGTAGTTACATTGATTGGTGTGTTTTAGCTAGTTCCTGTTTTACAATATTTTCAAATTCTTGGCCTGGCTTTTTAGAGCTCTGTTTTGCTTTAATTAATTGGTAGATCCAATCTCCTCACACATATGGTTAATATAACACATACCTGATACATTGATAGTTACGTTATTTTTATCACAAATCTGTTTATTTTACATTAATTCATTATTTGCACAGCTTTATAAAATACACGCTTGAGATATACCCAAGAAAATCATTTGCCTTTAGGAAATGTAAAAAAAAAAACAAGATTACACCGTATCAGTTTTAACATTTCTATTAATCATTTTTTTCAAAGCTAATTTGTATTTTCCTTTTTTTTTTCAAAAATAAGTTTACAAAAATATAAAAGTCAATAAATAACTCCACACTCTCTTGTTAATCTTCCTATCTTGTCATTATGACACTTGCAATATGGCTGACAGCATGCATTGCAAATAGAAAAAGGTAATACCATATATGGAAGAAGATCATTTTATTGTCAAATCTTCCTGTACCTGGATATTCTAAATTATTCATCTTAATTTTGTGACTTGGTTAAAAGTTTTGTTGGCAAAAAGCCTGTCTGTTAGTATATTTTGCATTTTCTGTTTGATTTTGTTGATAAAAAAGTTTAAAATACAACTTCACTTAATGTCAGTTATCAAATTTTTGATGAGAATTTATTTTAGTATCTTTTTAGAAATTCATTTGCTGTGTGATATTGGTTTCCACTAACAAAAAATGCGCAGAAAATTACTAACCATTCATTGCTTTTGAGTAAATATGTAATTGACTTGTCATATTTTTCTACGATAATATATTTTTGTTCATATATTGTAATTTTGAAATCTCTGTTGTAGAATACCATTTTTTAAAATTCTATTTTAGAATGCAGATATTTTAAGTGAAGCATCATTTTATCAATGATGTTATTTACATACAAATCTCCGTGTAGTTATGTTTGCATTAAAATGTTAACTCGATACAAAGTGTTTGTTTTCAAATATTAGTTGATTACCTTAACAAAAGTCTCCTTGGGGAATGGTTATGTTGAATGTTGAAGTTAAGTACCGGTATTTCAAACTGACTACATGGGGTCACAGTATTACTGAGTTCGATATGTTTGAGTGTACTCACAGTCAAACATGTGAAGAAAGGTCAACCAAGAGAGAGAAGAAATGGTTTTAACTTTTGTTCAGGTGTTATTTTGTTCTATTACATCAATAAGTAAGTTTTTAACCCTTTGCTTCATAAGCATATTTTGGACTCTTCCAAATTCAAAGCAAATGAACAAAACAACCATTTATTTAAGAAAATTAGGTTATTTCTCTCTGACAGAGTGGAAAACATTGTGGCAAAAGTCATCTTCTTCAGATGCGGGGAAATACAGTATTATGAGGCAAAGGGTTAACTTAGGAATTTCATCACATGAAGGCTGTCACTCACTGGTGAACATCTATTCAGCTCTGACTTTATGGACTTACTAATCCTTAGCAGAGAAAATGAATTTAAATTGGATTTAATGGAGTCTTTATTTTTTATCAATGATTCGTCTGATGTTTCTATTGAAAGGCATTTTTGATTATGTACAAAAATGTTTTGAAACAAATTTCAGTGATACTTCTTCATACACTTTACCAGCATGTGAAGTGTGGCTTTTGAGGTTCGGTCTGAGCTAAAAAATACAAAAGACTTGGTTGCTGCAGTAATCAATAAACTTCAAATTATACCCATAGTTCAGGAAAAGTTTGATCTAGATTTTGTAAAATTGAGAAGTATTTTAGGGTGGTATTTAGCACAAGTTTGACTTTATGCTTAAAATAAAACTGTTAAGTAAAATATACACCCAAATCTTTACATTAACTGAACGTTTACCAAATTATGTTAAAATCCACCTTGGTAAACATCTGTATTTTTCTTAAATTCATAATAAATAAGGGAGACAACTCCATCAGAACTGTTTCAGTCATGTTCGTAACCTAGCAACAACAATACATAAACAAAACCATATTAATAGATCAATATCTTGTCTTGTGTTTATACCCCATACATAAAACTCGTACAAACTATCGATTGTAAACATTGTATAGGGGGGTAACACAAAGACTTTAATCCTGTATATCTCGTCCACGTCCTTTTCAAAACTGGATTTTACGCAATATAGAAAAATTTTTAAGGTAAATTAACGCTTCTCCGCATCATATACCTCTTAAAATCTGTACTCCCCATCTACAACCTCTAAATGTTCTTGATTTATTCAATACTTATACCTCGGCTTAATACTGATTGATTTGTTTAAATGAACGACGGTAAACGGGTGCTCGTGGCTATATAAATAGGCGTTTCTGAACTGTACGCTTTAATGAAAGGTCACAATATAGAATTAGTTGTGTGAAGTACGACATATTCAATGATCCTGATGAGTTTATTTGAAAAATGGTTGATTGAGTCACGATGTCAAATAAAAATCTTTTCATTACTTTGTTAAGATTTTTGATATGTAAATAGATTCCAACAGTATTGAAGTTAAAAATTCAATTTTAAATTTATAGCTTCTTTATCAGAGTACAAACATATTGATGTATGATGTCTTAAATGTACATCTATACATGGACTTGTATAAGAATTTTGTCCTATAACCATGTATCTTATCTTCACAGTTTTCACACTTCAGATTAACAAGAAACATGAAGTGCTCTTAAAGTTTGTACTGTAGATTGTTAGAGCTTGTATTTATGGTGTATATAGTCAAACCTGTGTTTGCAACCACCTCTGAATTAAGACCACCCTGTGAATAAAGGCCATTCTTTGAAAAAACATCATTGATTATTTAGAATAAACAGACCTCCGAATAAATGCCACATTTTGTCTTTCCAAATGATGACCTTTGTTCACAGGTTTGACTGTATAATTATCATGCGATTTAGGTTAAGCACAGATATGCACAGCACCTGAATCTGCCAATAATTAAAACCCCACCCAGTAGCTACCTCAATATTAAGACCACCTCATTATAACAACCACCTATTTCTAGACTGGTTTTCAATAATTCTTCTGTGTGTCTTATTGTTGATCTCAATTTTGAAAATCTGAATATTGTATTCAACCTATTTTTCAGTTATTCTAACAATGAATCAACCTTGTAAATGTATAACAGGATCAATTATAGAAATATTTGTCAATTTTAAATCAATTTATATTGTGTCTACCTCAAAGAATTCTTCAAATATTTACCCTTATTCTTCCTTTACTCAAATGCTTTAAAATGTTTTTTGGTGAATAACAATTTATTGAAATAGATCAGATTATATTTAAAGATTCCTTTCTATTTGAATCAAACTCATCTGTTCTCTTAGGGAAAAATGACTATCAACCCAAAACGTTACCATTGAGAACAGTTTCTGAATAAAACTACACCATTGGTCAATTTTAAGACTTGACTCAAAAACAGCCAATCAGAGGCTTGAATTTTATAACTGATATCAGAGTTGTAACCTTTGACCCAGTCACTTGTGATTCAATGGTGGCAGATTGATAATCATTCTTAACAGGGTTTAAAACTTTGACTACATAAAAAGTCAGTTATTTAATATACAATTGGGTGCCAATTTGTTATATATGAAATGATTGCCATTTATGACTTCTAAGTCTCAATTGGTTCATGTATTCATTGATTTTCTTTTTATTCAACATAATTTATATTATACTGCATTCATTTACTTCAATATTAAAAACTTTAAGTTAATAAGAACTGCTTGTTTTCATGTATTAAATTTGTCTTACTGTATATACCTTAAACCAACATGATTTAAATACTTGGTAACCATCCATTTTTCATTCAAGGTTTACTTTTGCACTTATTGTCGATGTCACTGGGAAGTTGATATTCTTTTTTAATATTTGGAAACCAGTCTAATTGCTTTAAGGTAGAATGGTGGCCTCAGCTATGGCAGGCTCAATCCCTTACCAAGAATTGACTAAGCTGTTGCTTTCAGGTCCATGTCTTGACTCAGAGGGGATCTCATTGACTCCAGACCCCTTAATCAGACCCCTTAATCCCTTGTTATTGCACAATAATACTTTTCTTAATTTGTTTTTGTTTTTTATGTGACATTTCCACTGGGTTTAACACAGTTTTTCAACAATTTATTGTTAATACTTAGTATATGGCAGCCAGTTCTAACTTACACTTGCACAAGGAGCTGACAACTTCTCCACATATGGAGAAAAATCAACATTTTTGTCAAATTTTCATAGAAGGGTATGACCGGGATTTGAACCAGATCTCTGTGTTACATGTCCATTAACCACTGAACTCCTTTAAGCATGAAATAAAATTTAAATGCAAATTAAATAGAAAAAATAAAAAAAAAAATATCTATTTAGTTTCTATACATGATTGTAAGGACATTTATACGTAACTAGAAACACGTACATGATGTGTCACACTTTTATTTTATACCATAATCAACCTGACGTCTCCATAAATCAATATCAACAACTTTTTATGGTATTTAAGTAGATTTCTCTGCAATGACAACATAAGTTGAATTTCAAGAGTTGAGTGTACTATATATTACTACTTATGTTTTAGTTCATATATTTGTAATACAATATCAATTATTACATTCTAACAATGACACACGTAACAAAAAGTCAGTCGGCTTAAAAACACAATCTTGTGTTCAATCACTGTAAGAAGTCATACCTGGTTAACAAAGTGTGCCGTTATTAATTAATCTCTGTACATGGACGGTGTATACATAGTTAGGGAAATATTGGTTTTTACAGCACAAGGACACCCAGTATTTGCTTTGACAAATATATTAACAAGGGACTAAAATCATGTACTTGTCAACCATTGATTTTTCTGTGAAGAGTAGAATATAATGGTGTAGACAAGTACGGGTGCATAATGCTATTATAAATAAAGTTTGTGTTAGCTTAAAAGGCTGATATAATGCCTGGACGAAGGTATAATTTGGTGTGCGATGAAGGTGACATCATGGTGAAACCCCAACTAAAGCGGGAAAATTTAGCACGGAGTGGATCTGTGATAAGTGATAGTGAATCTGTAAAAGAGAAAAGTTATAATTATGTGTGTGAAGTTGTAAAATCACCGAGGGCTCCGCAATACGAGATTCATTACGTGAAAACTCGGAAAAATGGCATACATTTGGTGAGTGTACCAGGACTTAATGTTTTGTATTAAAGTTCGATCAACTTATTTGAATAAAAGAATTCTTCTTAATAAATTTTGAGTTAGTGTGCTGGACTTGTAACCATGTGATTTGGATTCAAATCCCCATTGCAGCAGGTCATTCCTTTCTATGAAAATTTGACAAAAAATGTTTATTTTCCTCCATTTGTGGAGAAGTTACTGTCCCCTTGTAGAAGGGTAAGTTAGTACTGGTTAGAATACAGTCCAGGAAAACAAGTGAACCAGTTGCTGTATATAACTGAAAGATTGTTGAAAAACGGCGTTAAACCCAATAAAAAAATAAATGACACATTTTGTAATTGATTATAAGGGCTATGTTGCTACATGCTTTTCTTTTTATATACTCTATCTATATCCCTGAAATATACACTGTAAAACTGCTGTTCACTATTATATTCTTAAACTAATGAACATCATTCAGTGCATAAAATATGTGTTTTCTAAAATTATTAAATTAACTGGTCAGGTAATAAGAATTATAATTTGTAGAAGTTGATTAATGTCAAATTTCTCATTTTTACCTCACTTAAGATCAAATATTACACAATTTCATTGTCAAAATTTTGTTTAGAATGATTGTACATTTGTATTTATAAAAATGTTTTTTGAAGTTCTGTAAAATAATGAATTGTTATTGAAACAAGTCTACAAGTAATTATGCCTTAATATTAATACATGTAATGATATATTTATAAAATATTGTGATTAATAATTTCATGAACAATACAATTTGTGCAGCAAAAGGTAAAAAAAGACCATCATTGGGTCCAAAAAAGGGTCTTAACAATAATGTGGTGTCATAATCAAGTTGAAATGTTTGGGAAATATGGGAAAACAGTCCAAATATAAGTGGTTGTTATAATGAGGTTAATATTTAAGTGATAGTGAAAGAAATTTTCAGGCAGATCAATTTTTTTTAAACTAAAATTACCCAACCTTCATCAGAATATATGTTACTAATCTAAGGGGCCTCTGTGGTCGCGGGGTTATGGTCTCTGACTGTTGGTGCGACGTTAATCCCCAGCAGAAAAAAAATCATAATGTGCATGAAATGATGTGACATAATAATAGACATGAGTATCATGACACTTGGCATTTTTTTACAAATTTTGTTCTATTTATATCTATACAAGTCTTGCTGAAAACAAAAATAAAATAGTTTATTGTTTGTAAATAATGGCTACACTTTTTTCATTTTTCCCTTTATTCAATACACTAAAGTTTTTCATAGTTTATAAGTTTGACATTACCCTGATGTATAAAAATTCCACAATCAGTGTGACAAACTGGTCATTCATGATAACTCTGGCTAGATAAAGTTTTTCATAACTAATCTTAATCTATGCTTAATAAGACATATAATCTGAAAAACTAATCTCTAGGTTTTAATGTCAGACAAAACCTTGGATAAAAAACAAACAGTACAAGGTTAAAATTTCATGGCTTTTTGAAATACTCCGTTGATTATATTTGATATTACTTACGTGTTTTGAAATTTGACTGGTTTACAGATATTCTACACCGTAAGTGAAAATTGGTTCAATGTGTTGTACAAGGATATTTAATTAATTTCTGGTATGGGTAATTCAAATTTTTTGACAGACATTTTATTTCATATATTTAAATTGAACCTTTAAATAAGAATATATTGATGTTTTAATTTTTATGCACATGTTTGGAGTAAAAAATTGAATGGTTGAAGTGTATATATATATATATGTATATTTTGTGTACAAGGAATTGATCATATTTTAGGTAACTATAGCAATTATATAAACATTTTGTACAATGTATATATTTCATGTAACCAGACTTATTGTACATAAATTTTAGTATTCATTAATGTATAGACTCATATAGTTTAACAATGTTTAATTGCTACCAATGAATAGCTGTACCAATTAAAAAGAATGAGTCATTTCAACTTTTTTGCAAAATGAATTGTCTATCAACAATTTCATTGTCAACAAAAATCCAATAATTACTTGTTTGTATAGTATATTCTATAGTCCATTTGACTGCTTATTACTGGTCAAGTATTTGTGAATCAACATTATACTTCACTGGCTTATAAAGTTCAAATTTTCAGTTTTATACAAATAATGAATACTTGATCATGATTGGACAATTTGCATTAAGTTTTCTGTACTGTTCAGGGACACAATTTTAAAAGATGATAAATTAAGATAAAAATGAAATGATCCGTATTTAACATACCACGTAAAAAATGTATTGCTTAGTTGTGTCAATCAGGCAAAGAATTAATATTTATTGAGATAAATTTTGGGTATGAAATACGGGGTCAGTACTTTATTTCAGGGGTCAAGACTTAAACGTATACCTCCATATATGGCATCAGGGGTCAATATTAAGGAGAATGATATGAATCATTTTAAAAGATAAAAATGAAATAATCATCACTCAGTTCTTGGAACATTTAATTTATGTAATTTATGAATTTTTCTCCTGTCAATGTTCACACTCACTGGCGGGTATCCTGATGTGCTAAAAACTGCCAGCACTCATATTTTACTGTCAACAAGTGTTGATAGATCTTTATAGACACACTGAGTCAATAAACCAGCTACCTTTCTATACTATATTTGGATACTCCTGTTATTTAAACTGTGTATTGTAACTGTATTACAAAATTATTGAATTAAACACAAAGTTGTACTATTGTGAAGATATTTATGCAGTAAAACCTCGATATTGAGACCACCTTTGGGACTCAAACAATTGGTCCTAATACTAAGGTGGTCTCATTATCAAGAATTATTTACACATTATTGAAAGCTGGTCTGAACATAAGTGATTGTTATAACAAGGTGATTGTAATATGGAGAAGGTCACGATGTGAGGTTTTACTGTAGATGAAATGATTAACGGTTGAAATCCCACATTCTGCACACGGAATGCCATCTATTGTGCTGTGCATAAATACTTCATTGTAACTGTATTAAAATCTGTACTAAAAGGTGTCTGCTGACATTTAAACACCATTACAAAGCTGTAAACAAGATCTGAAGAATAGAACAAGGCTTTGGAGAACACGACGTGACCGTAGCTAGGTCTGAGATTTCTGACTCATGTGCAGATCTTGTCGACAATTCTTCTTAGCAGTATGCTTATTGCTCCATGCTTGATTCACCTGGAGAAACTGTCTGTGAGTTGTTTCAAGAATTTAAAGAAGCGATGATTTCTTAAAATGTATCTTCTGATTCACATAGAGAAGTAACTGATTCTGAAAATTTTTAGATGTTCCCCATTCTATATTATTCTTCTTCTCTAATTCATTTAGAGACATTCCCTATTCTATATTCTTCTTCTCTCATTCATTCTGAGATGCTCTCCACTTTACATTCTTCTTCTCTCATTCATTCTGAGATGTTCTTCACTCTACATCCTTCTTCTCTCATTCACTTTTAGATATTCTTTGTTCTCTATTATGTTTTCTTCTCTAATTCATAGAGTGATAATCATCATTCTATGTTCTTATTCCCTGATTCACTTTTGTATTCTCCATTTGATATTCTTCTTCTCTAATTCATTTAGAGATGTTGTCTCTTGTTGGTTTCCCCACATTCTCAAGTGCAGAAGTCACTGGTGGTTTAAAGGTGTTATTCACTTATGTTTTATACCGGAATGTGTTCATATCCTGCTTTGTCACTTTCAACACATGCATGCTGGAACCTGATTGTTACCTATTTATATAAGAAATCTGTTGGTGTATCAGAATGTATTAAATTTGTATCAATAAATAAACCAAAATGTAAGTATGGTAAACTGACCACCATAGTGATTGATTGCCAATACTATTTAATTATGGTGACTATAACCAATACAAGTCCTGGTCACAACAGGTTATAGCCTTCTATGAAAATTTGACAAAAATGTTGATTTTCCTCCATATGTGGAGAAGTTACTGCTTCTTATGGAAGGTAAGTTAGTACTGGTTAGTATACAGTCCAGGGAAACTGGTTAGGTGAACCGGCCGTGGTATATAACTGAAAAATTGTCATAAAATGACGTTAAACCCCAGTGAAAATAGGTCCAAATGATCTGCAAATGTTATATTTCAAAACACATTTGCGTATTTTCAAACTTTAAGTCTTGTAATAGCTCTAAAGTAATGTACAATTAATTAATAATTACTTTATCCAGACACTCTTTCAACATTGCATACAAACTCAGGATGTTATTAACAACAAGTTCTCTTCTGTCGTCAAGGGAGTCTGCACAAAGGTGCTGTTCAACGCCTATTTCATTATCAATTCTCTGTCAATAACGCATACCCGTATTGATCTGTGTGAATCAATTGCTCAATGTCATTCTTCTTTGGACTTATCTACGTGCTGCCACAGTTCAGTGGAACTTTAATTGCTGATGTAGACATTTAAATCGGTTATCGTGAAATCATTAAATTGTATGGCTATGTATAACCAAATAAGGTAGACACAATTAATGTTCTTGTTTTATTTACTTTTGATGTCATTTTTATCTTCCAGCAATTTTGGCTAAACAAATTAAATTCATTTTCTTTCCAATGAAATGAGTTACAGTTAATGATATTATATATAAAAGAATTGAAAACATGACTAACTGCTTGAATGAATGTTTTTCGAGACAATAGCTTGTAGGAATAAGATATTACATTCATCACAAATTGCGGACAGGACTTGTTTGTATACATCACAAAATGTTGGGAAAGATGAATAATTGATATGGTACATCAGTTAGGACTTCCTTATCTACCTTAAGTAATCTATTACACCAGTAACTTCATACTTATAGTTATCAATAATAATCAATGATTATTTTGTCTTGAATACGTTTGCTTACATCTGTATTTTAGGAGCATTTGAATACTCTGTGGTGACCTTTTTTCAATGCAAGTACAGATTTAGTGGGGGAGGAGCCGGTGTGCACCCCCTCTAAAATCTGTCAAGCATAAGTAAATAAGTGTCAGTTATGTGCTGATTGTTTCCATATTCTACATGAACATCTAGATTTTATGCTCCCCTCAACCAAAAATCCGGTATCCACCCCTGATGATGTCAAATTAAGCATGCAACTCCAAATTTCACTGTCAACTGTCCCCTGCCATTGTCATTAACTGTCCACTATTGGATTTCAGTATGTGGAAATTATCAAAATGAGTCAATTAAGCAAAGAGTGTCAGCATTTACAAGTTTGATGATTTTGACTGTGAAAGAGCTTTGAATTTGAAATTGACATACCATAGCTTATCATGTAAGCACTTTCTCTGGCTGTTTGTTGGATTTTAACCAAACTTTTTGTTGAGAATTCAGCTATTATAGGAGAGGACTTTTTAAATTTATTTTCTGTTGTTTTAGGTGAGGAAGAAGGTTAAAATAGGAAGGAAATTATTAGACAAGAAACATGCGAGTGGAGATAAACGTAGTGTAACTAATACCGATGATGATGAAACTGTGATATCTGATACCACTGTACAAAGTCGAGACGATATGGTGGGACTACGGGTCATTGCCTGTAACAGGCATGATGGCCTCTATTATTCAGGTTTGTTTTATTTGTATCATTTTGAGTTCTGGGTTACATTTCAGGGTCATATACGAGCAGTGACTAAGGTAGTGCTTCTCAAGATTGGTAAGGAGGTTCTTTGGTGGAGTGGTTATGGTCTCTGTCTAGTAATCACCAGTTCCTCACTGCTGTGAGTTCGAATCCTACCTTGGACCATAAGGGTGGTGTATACTTCGAAGGGATAGTGTATAATGGACCAAACATTATATATGTACATGTATATATATGATATATGTGTTTTTGGTTCGTATTTTACACCATCCCTTCAATATGCTAGTCCTTTATGCTTGGGACCAATTCCATTTGTAAGGAAGCTGTCCAGCTGTCAGTATGTCAAATATTTGAAGTTCTCTCATTGAAATCTTCAGTAATTTGTATTATAAATGAATATATTTTCTTGGAACTTTGCTAAACTGATTACTATTTAAAAACGAGACACCAGATTTATCACTTATTCTGGAGTCTGGGAAGCCTTCCTGTCTGATATAATGGCATAATAAAATGTAAAGCAAAAGTATGCATGAATAAATGATTCAATGTCTTATTTTTGTTTACTGTAAAATACTTACTGAGGTGTATGAGTATATAAGTATGTGGAAAAATATCTATAAAGTTGATTATAAAATAAACTACAATCAAGTTTAGCTGTATGATATTTTAATTACTCATTAAACGTACCCATAAAATTAACATTTATGATCAGCACTTAACCCTCATAGTAACTTTCTGTAAGTTTCTACTTCTATGATTTTCATGTATATAAATCTAGTTTAGTCCATGTATCTTTGAATGCAATAATTAGAATGTTAAAGATAATGTATTTTGTGCCTATTTAATGTCTACGTATTCCTGATTTCTGTCAGTAATAAAATGTACTTGTAATTTCAAAATGGCCGCTTGTCTTATATCTCTTTGAAATCAGTTAGCATAAAGTTCATGTATCTATGTATAGTTAGTTTAATGGGACAGTTATTGCACTGGTAATGATTGATTGAAAATCAATTGAGGTAAAAAGCTGTGCTTCACATTCAGAGCATGATTTCACTATAATTTCCTTGTTCAAACTTTGGTAAAAGCTTACATTAGAGAATGTAAACAAAGGAAGAAGTGCATATTTACAAACTCTTATGGGCCTCTGTGGCAAAGTGATTATAGTCTCTGACTAGCTAGCCTTAGCTCCTCACTGCTGTGAGTTTAAATCCCTGCTGGGACCAGACAAATTTCACATAAGAGGGAGCTGTCCAGTTGGCTTATGAAAGGTCATTTTTATGAAAAGTGGTTCTACCCATGTACACCTACCCAGGCATTCTTCCTTCACCATAAAAGCTGGAAAGTCACCAAAATGTCCCTGGCTGTTAATTCAACATTAAACCTCAGCGAAAAAAAAACTCTAAAATATGAAGCTTACATTGCTTTTCTAAAAGCCTTATGGTAAAATGTGATTAATTCCCAAATATTTCTGTATTTTGGACTTCCTGTGAGAAACTTCAGGATTCGTGGAAAAAATATTGTTTTTTGGGTAACCGTAAATAATTTCTCTTGCTGAAATAGTAATCAATATAAAATCTATGATTTCAGGTACCATCAACAAAACACCAGAGTCAGCGTTTGCTGTTGTGACTTTCAATGACAAGAATCGACAGAAAGTTCGTACAGAGATGATCATTCCGATGAGTGGAGCCATTGCGAGACCAGAACTTTCTGTAAGTTACGGTCGTCTGATAGCCTTTTCTCCTGCAGTTTTATTATAAGGATAGAGTAATAAGGATACAATGCTCCCTCCCATAATGTCATCTCCAAAGACCAATTCCCTCCAAGAAACGACAGTAAAAGGCACACATTGACATAATAAAAAACACCTGTTGCAAATGTATCAATTCCCTCCAAACAACAACTCCCTCCCAACAACAACACTTTTTTGTGACTCCAACTAGTGTTGCTCTTTGGAGGGAGCACTGCATAAGGTGATAAGGTGTAGTGGTAGCTGCATTGAAAACATGCTACAAGGTTGATCCCCCTTGGAAAACTCCTAAATCATAAAATATTGTTCTGTGTGTTGTAGTGCTCTTTTCATTGTTATAAGGATGGGGGGACTGATTGTCTACTATGGCATGTCTTGTAGATTTCGGATTTAATATCATATATTAGCAGAATATATATTACCAGTTGTAAAGGTAATATGTTTGATTATGTTGGTTGCTTCATCTGATGAAAAGTGTCTGGAATTCTCAATTTTAAAGATTCTAAATGTACTTCATAGATCTAATGTGACGTTGTTTAAATATATTAATAATGCATGTTTTTTTCTGTTTAATTTTGTACATAGGCATATGTGTGTATTTCCTGATTGAATGTCTGAATTTCATCGTATTACATAGTGTGATATAAATCATATGGTATCACTATACAATATGCTAACTACAAGTAGACATCTCCATATTATTGAAACATTAATGATAGTTTATAAATCAAAACAAACACATTTGATAATTCATGGCTGCAATATAAATATTAGTGACATCCTACATAATGTCACATTAATCAACAGTAAAACCTCAAATAGCGCCAACCTCAATATTACAACTACTTTATTATAATGACCACTTATTTTCGGAAAGGCTTTCAATAACTTCCCTATAATAACTTGATCATAACTTGATAATAATGAGATCACCTCATCATTACGACTGATTTTTCTGGTTCTGAAGGTGGTCTCATTTTCAAGGTTTTACTGTGATACTTTGATATGGTCCTGATGATGTTTCCACTCATATGGACCGCCAAAATCTACATTAACCTAAAATCATGACTTATTACAAATCAAGCATTCAGGTTATAATTTATGATACATTTTTTTTCAGCCCGGCGATTTCGTGCTTGTGAGAGTCTACAACCAGATTATACATAAAGAATGTTATGTTCCTGGAATTGTCGAGGTCACGCCTGAAAATTTACGTACTCATAATAAGTTCTATTCCATTCTACTGTATAACGGACAAAGAGTAAGACGTTCTATGTACTGATATCATGCTTCATATAATTTTAAATGCTTTTTTAAGGTGTAAAAATGATTTGTTTCTGGTTACATGTTCATTAAAAACAGGGTAGAGATTTTTTTCGGGGGGGGATGGTATTGTTATTCTTGAAAGCTGATGTTGAGATTATTTTTGTGCCAAAAGGTAAAAAAAATGAGACAGTGGATGCATTGCCCATTGGACCTATTAAAAATTCTAGGGTTGCAGGGAAAAACTACAGTGGTTTGGGTAACCAGAAACAAATAGTATTTTTTTTACACCTAACTGGGTTTGTCATCATTGTATCAACTCTTATTTTTTTGTCTTTAATTTGTTCCACTGTATTGAACTGTCAGATCAATTTTCCCCGTCTCCACATTCAGGTTACGCTGAAATCATTTCATGATTTAAAACCAAATTCTAGGAATTGGCAAAACTAGCCTGCAAGCTTTTGCCATACATCATTAAACATATTAATATCATTTCAATCTACTGGTTCATACTGTAGGGATTCAAGGAATGTGTCTGATGACAAGATGAAGGATTGTGATGTTGAAATGGATAAAATATTCATAAACATTCCTGATTGATGGTTAAATAGATACATCAGACATCAATATGTTGTATTATGAAATGATTTGATTTATCCTTGTTGAAGCAACCAATTTAACCATTAATTGTCATGGGTTTAGAAGAGTGGAGTTAGTGGAGGGCTGGTTAATATTTGTTTAAGTGATTATATCTGGTCAAAGACATTCATTGATTAGTAGCAGGTCATTTCTTAAAACGTACTGATCATTTCTTTATGGGCTCTAGTCATTCCTTAACCTTTTTCCTCGTAAGCATATTTTGGACTCTTCCAAATTCAAAGCTAATATACAAAATGTCAAATTATTTAAGGAAATTGGGTTATTTCTCTCTGACTGAGTGGAAAACATTGTGGCAAAACAAGCGTTTGCTCGTTACCAGCAATGACTTTTTTTGTCGTAAAGTTTTCAAAAGTTGCCTGCACCTGGCTAAGGGCTAATCAGTACCTGACTAAGGGCTAATCAATACCTGGCTAAGGGCTAATCAATACCTGACTAAGGGCTGATCAATACAAGACTAAGGGCTAATCAATACCTGACTAAGGGCTAATCAATACCTGACTAAGGGCTAATCAATACCTGGCTAAGGGCTAATCAATACCTGGCTAAGGGCTAATCAATACCTGACTAAGGGCTAATCAATACAAGACTAAGGGCTAATCAATACCTGGCTAAGGGCTAATCAATACCTGGCTAAGGGCTAATCAATACCTGGCTGAGGGCTAATCAATACCTGACTAAGGGCTAATCAATACCTGACTAAGGGCTAATCAATACCTGACTAAGGGCTAATCAATACCTGACTAAGGGCTAATCAATACCTGACTAAGGGCTAATCAATACCTGACTAAGGGCTAATCAATACCTGACTAAGGGCTAATCAATACCTGACTAAGGGCTAATCAGTACCTGACTAAGGGCTAATCAATACCTGGCTAAGGGCTAATCAATACCTGACTAAGGGCTAATCAATACCTGGCTAAGGGCTAATCAATACCTGACTAAGGGCTAATCAATACCTGGCTAAGGGCTAATCAATACCTGACTAAGGGCTAATCAATACCTGGCTAAGGGCTAATAAGTGATCGCAGGCATTCAATACTGAGTTTAGGGTAAGATGATATTTTGATTTGGATTAAAACTTGTTTGACAATTCCTCAGTTATCTTTTGTTTGTATGGTTAAATTGCTAACCCTTTATTTCAACAGTTCTTCGTCAGTTCCAACATGTCTATCTTTATTCCTCAATATATTAAATTCAGGAAGTAAATGACTGGTTCATTATTTTCTCTCTATGAAAAAAAAGACTGTAACACAGTCTACAATAGCACTACATAAATTAGAAATATGGAATATAATCTTGTCGATTTAAGGTTAGTTAAGTATAGAAAAGATTATGATGTATTATCGATCTGTTGAGAACAAAGGTTCCTACAAAATATTTCTATATTCCCACACAATGGTGATTACTATCTGAATACTTGATAGATTCATACAACAATACAATAGTCATTGTTTATTGTACGTTAATTCCATAAACAGGGTCAACATTGGTCAACGATTATGAAAAAGTATCAATATTATTTATAATGATATATCTACTCTGGCTATTTATGTGCATATAAAAAGATTAGGCAGAATAAAATATTTTTAATTGATGGACTCTCATGTTCCCTTATGAAATAAAAAAAGTCTCTTTGATTATAAAAGAGGAGCCTAGAAAGACTAAGACTTCAGGAACATGCACACTTACTATTTATTCTTTTTGGTTAATAAATATAAACAGGGACTTTTCCCTTCTGTTGCAGGGGCTGTTTATAGGCATCTGCCCCTCAGGAAAAACCTTTAAAATCATGCAGTTTTACCCCTGAAATTCAGTATACTTCAAATTTTTTTCTTTCCCTTTTTGCAGAAATACCATGTTATTTTTCCCCAAATTTAAGAAAAAGGCCCCTTCCCCTACCTGATAAAAAAGTCCTAATAAAACGGACACTTTCATCTCCTCCACCAAGTTTGTACAGCATCTTGTATAAGGAATAAAACAATATTCTGGTGATCAATTTATAATGGCCTTAAGTGCGAAATACATTATTAGTAAATTTTTGTATAAAAAATGTTAAAAACAGTTGACGTTTGCATTACAAAGTCTTCAGTTACTGTAGATCACAATATTGGCACGTAGAGTTGATGACAAATTAAGCATTTTACATGTACACAGCACTTAACAGGTGTCATGTGTTAAACCTCACAACTCATTTATAACTAACTAGTCTTGTTTTCTCATCCCTCATTCTACATTGTTTATTTTGTAAATCTGCTACAAAAGTACATCATGGTTTGTGATTACCTAACATGAGATTGTCTCTCAACCTCAAATCTCTTGTATTTATTATTCTAAAGATATCAGGAAAAAGAATTTGAGTTTTTTCAGATTTAACCATTTCTCATGATACATAACCAAGATGATATTTGGTAGAATAACTCAAACAATAGTATATAAGTGTCATTTATATATATATAAAATGGAAATTAATTGAGAATGGAAATTGTTCTCAAGTAAGGAGTAAGTCATACAAACACTGTACAACAAGTTTCCTCCAAACTTGTGCCATAAAATGCTTGTTTAGTTAAATACAGTTAAATTTCACAATGTGACCACCTGAATAATACAACCACCTTATTATAACGATCACTTATTTTCTGAATGATTTTCAATAGCTCTCCTATAATTCAACTTGATAATGAAACTACCTCATTATTATGTCTGGTCCTGAAGGTGTTCACTTTAATCAAAGTTTTACTGTATGACTTGTTTTGACTGTTTTTTTTTAAACATACTCATTCTATACACTTACAACACTTTCAATTCTTTTCTGCTCTCCTGAAGGGAGACAACTTAGATAACGTTATAGTTTGTGTAGAGTTACCTCCCCTAATATTATTAATAATTTCACTCATGTACTTCTATTTTGTTTATCTTATAAGAATCATCACCCTTTTTGTCTATTTCAGGAGACAACAATGAGAAGGCTGATTGTAAAGATTGGCAGAGCTAGGTTTGAAATGGCTATCAGATACATCACTCATATACAGCAGCAAAACTTTCTTAGGTAAAGTCAGTCTGTTCGTTTGTTTCTATTTTATTATTGTGGTGAAGAAAGGTTATTCACAGACTATGATATTATATATAAATAGCTTGTGATCCTTAGGGAGGGAGCACATTGAAGGGATGGTGTATAATGGTGTATCAGGGCCTAAAGGGTGGCTGCATGGAGCAAATAGACGTTTATTGTATACATGTATATACATGATATACATGGTATATACATGGTATGTTTGGCCAATTTAAGCCATCAAACTCCATCCATTCACCAAGCAATGACGTGATCAAAAAAATAAAACTTTGAAAAATCTTGAAATTAGCAAAGCATTTTTTCCTGAGTTCTTTTTGAACATTATTATATGTACCAGTAATCTTTTCTTCAGAGAACAACAAGCAACATCTGAACATCCCAATTTGACAAGTCCACATTCTACAAGGTCTAAAAAAACGGACGATGAAACACTATCTCAGCAATCTTCACAGTCCAATCGCGGCAGACGTAAAAAAGAAAAACTCACAAAAAAGTTGAAAGAAAAGAAAGAGACTGAAAAAAGAAGAAAAAGGTAAAATTGAAATTAAACATGCACACACTTTTATTTTGTAACTTATTTAATGGTCTATAATATTCATTTTCTATGTACAGCCAAACCTGTGTTTGCAGCCACCCCCAAATAAAGGCCACCCTTGAATAAAGGCCATTCTTTGAAAACCATCATTAATTATTTAGAACAAATTGACCTCCAAATAAAGGCCATCAGTCAATAAAGGCCTCATTTTGTGTTTCCCGATGGTGACCTTTGTTCACAGGTTTTACTGTATAGAGTATTCTATTTATTGTCTTACTACAGTAAGTCTTTAAATCAAGACCACATTTGAGATCAAAAATAATGTCTTAATGTTGAGATGGTCTCATTTTAATATTAAAAAACAGGTAAAAATTAAGTTGTCATTTCAGCAAGAAGAAGAGTAGATCAAGGTCAAGTTCAAGGACAAATAGTTCTGTTTCATCAAGGTCAAGCAGTCGAGCATCGTCCAGATCTAGGTCAAGGTCAAGCAAAGCTTCCTCAAGGTCACGATCTAGCTCAAGGTCAAGTTCAAGATCAAGGTAATAAGATTTTTTAGAACTTTTCAACTTTACTTCCTCTCACTTTTCATTGGTAAGGTAAGCCTCAACTATTTATGTTGTTTAAGTTAAAATATGTCATTCTTAATTATCTTGTGTGTTTTCTGTTTTTATGGTTTTGGATATAATGGGCACTAATAAAGTATGGATAACCTTGTATGACATTAAATTGTAACTACAAGAAATACTTTCTTATTTTCTATGTAATACAGTAAAATCAAACATTTTTGAAAGTCTACTTTTTGTCATTATTTTGCATGTTCTTTTTCCATGTCACATGTTGATCAGGTTACATGTTGATCATGTCACATGTTGAACAGGTCACATGTTGATTATGTCACAGTTGATCAAGTTAAAATTTTAAGTTCAGACTAATATAATGGATGATTTAAATGACAAAACTTCATAAAATTGAATGTATGTTCACATCAATATCTAAAGTTACACATGTAAAAATGTTTGATTCTACAGTACAGTCAAACCTGTGTTTTAGCCACCTCCGAATAAAGACCACTCTGTGAATAAAGGCCATTCTTTGAAAAACTGTCTCTGAAGTTTTAGAACCAACTGACCTCCACATAAAGGCCATTTTTCAATGAAGGTCACATTTTGTCTTTCCCAATGGTGGCCTTTGTTCACAGGTTTGATTGTAAATATTTCTAGAGCTACTTTACATGTCACTCACTGTCCAAAAGTGTCTCTTGTGTATGTGTTGGTAGATTAGTAAATTAAAGCATAGTATGGCACTGCTTTTACTGTAATGCTAGATTATTTTCACAATTAATGAATCATCTGTAAAGGTCAAGATCTAGAGGCTCAACCTCCCGAAGGTCATACACAAGGTCAGATTCATCAAGGTCAAGTACTCCTACAAATTCTTCAAGAAGACGAAGAAGAACATCTTCCCAATCAAGTTCTCGTTCAAGGTCACGGTCACCTAAGCATTCTGGCAGAGGAAGACAAACAGCATCTTCAAGGTCAAGGTCAAGATCGCCTAAGATTTCTAAAAGAAGAAGTCAAAGAGCATCTTCAAGGTCAAGCTCTAGATCAAAATCTCGGTCCTGGTCTCGCAGACAAACATCTAAACAAAGAAGAGGATCGTCTCGTTCAAGCTCTAACTCAAGAAGATCAAGGTCAAGAAAGTCTAAAAATACATCTAGAGCTATATCTAGGTCATCCAGGTATTAAGTGTGGGCGTTTGGATTGAACTAAAATATACGAGTCTCTTCTATCGAGTTTTTTTTTAGAATAGTTGCCTCTGCTTTTCTGCAAACACACACCTTGTTTAGATTACTGGTACAGTGAGCCTCTCTAAAGTAACACCCTTTGAGAGAAACAAAATTATGTTGTTATTGAGAGGTTAAATCAATAATTAAATCGTACGGTGGGAAAAATCATGCTGTTGTTGAAGGGAGGTTGTTGCTCAAGAGGGGCCGCTCTGGAGAGGTTGCACTGTATCTTTCAAAAAATCGCCTAACAAATGATGTGCAAGTCTACCTGATTTTTAATGGAATGTGGGCATATGCAGAGATTTTTTATTTAACAGTTGGATCTATCGTCCTTAGGAGCATTTTTCCTGAAAATGAACTTATATTGCAAAAATAAAAATACATGTAATTTGCTTTGTAAAGGAAAATCACACTATGCATAGCTGATTATCCATGTGTATTTTTAGAAAATGTTGGAGAAATTCCATTTAAAAAGATATTCCATTGCCAAAGTTTCATATTTTGAATAAACATTTGAAACATTGCCAGATGCCACTGACATAAATGAAATAAGGTTTATTGCTTGTGTCACAATTTAATCAGTGCTTGATTCCACTTACTGTATGCTGTTTCCTAAGTTAGCGTGATTTGATTAATGATATTTATACTACTGTGGTTTGACCTTTTTGTGATATAAACTTACACTAAATTTAACATCTTCAATGGCTAGAGGTACAGTAAAACATCGTTATTACGAGCATTGATATCATGAGCACCTAACTTATCTCAAAGAGTTTTAAAGTCCTGTCAATTTTTGTTCTTAGCTGTGTATGATTTTCACTCAACAAATAATACCTCGTTATTACGAGCATCACATTTATTTTAAGCATTCAGTCTATTCCGATAACTCTTCGAGATTTTACTGTATTTGAATATTAGTTCATAAAGCATTTATATTTTATTCAAATTGAATGTCACATGGTATGTCACGTGACCTGGTATATCAAAAGTAGACATGCACATTGTTGGTTGGAGTTGTGACCTCATTATCATTCAGAACTACCTTCTTTATGTCTTAAAAATGTAACAGCATTTTTCTAGTACTGCTGTGACTTCTGTTTACTACATTATAAAATAAACATTTTTTTTCTTACTTTGTAATATTCTTATCTCATTTTCTTTTAAATTTTAACCTTTTTACACACTGACTCCTGAAGGTCAGGGTCAAGGTCAAGTTCTTCAACCTCAACGGTGAAGTCAAGGTCATCTGAGGAAAAGTTAAAGAAGGGAAAATCGTCTCGTGCAAGGTAGTTTGTGAATCAATCTGGTAACGCATCATGTATCCATGGAACCCGCTGTATTATATTTATGTACCGTGTGCATGATATTATACTTTTTGATCTTATGTAGAAACATTAGTCAGATGTGTATCTTTGCCTTCAACTTTCCATTTTATGATAACACCATTGATTACTCTTATAAATTTCCCGACTAATTTTAATATTTTACGACAGATTTAGGTTATAGTTCTATTTCTTAACTAGAATCTTCCAATTGTTCAACTGAAGTTCTTTTCAATAACAATGGTTTATTTTTATGATTGTGTTTTCGATTTTTAATAGGTCAAGGTCATCCAGTCGAAGTTCAAGGTCGAGGAGTAGAGGGTATGTGTTAACTACTTGTAGAAATTGATGAAGACAATGCATAGTTTCAGTTTAACACTCTGAATAAAATAAGTGAATATTTTATTGACATTAATTTAATGATTGCTGTGGTAAGATTAAACCTTTATTTTATATATTATGTCCATGAAACGTACTTTATTCCCCTTGTATACCAGACATTACCTGTATAAGACTCTTCCCATGTTAAACCACACCTCCACATTTTTAAGACATCCCACCCTAAAAAACTTCAAATTCGCATATTATATCACATGCATCCAAAAGCGTCACATCACTAGGATCATTATTTAAGGATATCTGGTACAAATTAGGTTGAAGAAAGTTCTAATTATGCGTACTACCTTACAGAAGCGGAGGCAGTTCAACACCAAGAGCGAAGTCACCGTACGAACGTCCGCACAATCCGGAGCCTGTATCAGAGTCCAGACTAGAATCAAGAACAGAATCAAGAACTGGATCAAGAAGAGCTTACAGGAGAGGTAAATGATTCACAGAGAATTATTATCATATATTTTGATTTTGCCTTAATGGAATGAAAATTGTTTTTGTCAGTTATTCATCTGTCTATTTTATATGCTGTATATAAATATTTTTACTCACTTCTTAACCTTGGAAAGAATTTTGAATGATGATCACAATGAATTGACTTATTAGAGACAAATTTCGTCTATGTTTGTTAGTTTTATAGTAAAATTAATTTAAAGCAATTCTACTTTTCATTTTCTTTCAAACCAAATTAAAGGAAACGTAAAGAATTTTTCTCTGGCCAATAGCAAAGCTATGTACATTTTAAGACTGGTACCAGAAATCTCATTTGTTGACAGATTAATGATTGACTTTTAATTGATAAACTCTGTATATATTTATTTAAGACATCTATTATGAGAAAAATACTCATTCCGTTGACATAACACGATCTGAATCCCATGTGACAGATGCTTCTCGTGTTGTGAACGTTGATGAGAAAGATGAAGTGATTCAAACATTGCAGTATCAATTTGAGAAACAAAAACGCAAACAATTCAGACAAGAAAGGGTAAAATCATTTTCTTTATGTACATTTACCTGTTTTTCAGTGATTAATATCCTCTGTTTGGGACCATAGCCAAACCTAGAATGACAAATCATTACAGTGAAAAAAAGTTTTGGACTGGCATCTTAACATAGATTTGTTTCTTTAAACCCTTGGACTTAATCTAGATTGATAAAAGGATGAAGAAGTCTTCGTCTTTTTTTCATCGAGTTTATGGTCATTTTATTTCAACAATTTTTTCAGTTATATACAGCGGCAAGTCACCTAACCACTTTTCCCAGACTGTATTCTAACCAGTACTAACTTACCCTTCCACTAGGAGCCGGCAGCTTCTCCACATGTGGTGGAAAATCGACATGTTTGTAGAATGTTCATAGGTGGGTGTGTCCTGCCGCGACCGGGGTTTTCTTTCCATAACATATTAATCAGTCTGAAGTTTTTTGATATTATGAAATGTATAATTATATCTTGGATGGAAGTTTGAATATTTTATTTTTTTGCAGAGATTGGTAAGACAAGCAAGGAAGATAAACAAAATTCAAAGAAAATTGAAGAATTCAGACACTTCCCAGAATGACTCAGTAAATTCTACACAGGCAGAAAGATCTGAAAAAGTGGTCAGTATGATCTCCTTAACTTAAAAACCTGCTTTATTTTGTTCTGTTTATATTGGTGCTCGATTTTTTGTCTTGAAATGGTTATTGTTGGGAATTAATATCAGGAATATTAGTATATTCTTTGTAGAGTTTACCCTGGGAAACTAGGCTCTCTGAAAATTGGATGGTGTTTCAAGTCCCATTTTCTCTCTCCAATAATCAATAGTTCTCTGAAAACTGGAATTATCAGAAAACCAGGCTTTGGCACAATCTGGAAAGGGTCCAGTTTTCAGGGGTTTTACTGTACTACCTAGCTTTTCTGGTAATGGTAATCATTGTTTTTGTCATATTAGAGTCACTCTTAAGTTCCAAACATACGATGAGGTGACAGTTTGAAGTGAAAATAATCCCCAAATTTGCATCATTTACTGTAGCATTCACTTTTACTTACTTCATGAAGGTCATACTCAAGGTCAGATTCATCAAGGTCAAATTTTGAATAGGTTTAAACAGATATAAATAAGCCATTTTTTTCTTCCAGGAAAGTGTACAGTCTTCTCATTCCGAGACTGAGTCATCACCAAGGAGACGAAAAGGAAGTCCAGATGGTATGTATACAGTGCAACATCTCCAAAGCAACACCCTTCTGCAGAAGCAAATTGTGTTGTTGTGGAGGTTGTTGCTCTAGAGAGGTTAAATTAATAGATAAATCGTACAATGGGAAAAATCATGCTGTTGTTGAAAGGAGGTTGTTGCTCAAGAGAGGTCTGCTCTGGAGAGGTTGCACTGTACATTACGATATTTAGGATAAATCGTTCCAATGAAAAGTGGTGTTGATTTGTGGGTATCTCTTTTCATTGAAATTTTTATTCTGGTTGTGCATTAATGCTGACATGTATTACTGAGAGTGTGTCTGATTAGGATGAGCTCTATTTTAAAATTTAACGAATGTTTTTGTCATATATGTTTTATACCTTAGATTTCAGATTTCTTTTGTATATCAGCAAATTTTTAAACTCCTTCAGGAACCAGTTACCATGAACAAGTTGATGTAACGACTGGAGGTAGGTCAAGGTCATATTCTGTGAAAGATAAGGAAGTGCTCGCGCGCTGGACAGATGATGGCTGGTATTATAGTGGTTACGTGGTAGGGGACAAAGGGGACGGACAATATGTTGTCAAGGACAATACAGGGTATATGGAGGTTATTGACAGGGATGATATTATAACTAATACAGAACACAGATTTGATGCAATACAGGTGAGTTAAGTATATATGCACTTGAAAATCAGAACTTTAATTTTCCAATCATTTTTTGTATTTTTTTTCTTCGGTAATCTGTTTTTTATCGAATCGTTGAATTATTAAGTTATGTAGTCATATTTTGATGGCACTTCAATTTCTAATTTTTCAGCCTGAGGACTTTGTGATTGGTTTACACCCAAAGTACGCATTCAGCTACGCTCCAGCTGAAGTCTTGAGTGTGTACTCAAATGATTATGTAAAGGTGGAATTCTTTGATGGCAATCTCACTGATCTGTCCGCCATTGACGTTTACAAGATCTCTAAGACGAAATATGATCAAGTGTTGGAGTATATTAAGAAATGTGAGAGACACATGATCGGGAAATCTGTAGTTGCACGAGATGACAACACTGGACGTTATAAGTTAGGTGAGATCAAGTGCTATTTTAGTAACACTCACCGCTGCTAAAAATCACTTCAAGATAATTATGTTCAGGAAATACAAATATTTTACGAGGGGTTGGATTTGGACAATGAATAAAAAAAGTTACTTCTAATGAAAATTCATTCTTCAAGGCCTAGGGTTATGAGGCTAAGTCTGTTGCTCAGTTTTAATTAGCGGTCCTGCCATTGATCATTTTATGACTGTGTCCAGTATCAGCCAATCAGAAACTGGTTCACAACATGTGCTTTAACACCTCAGTAGAAGAGAGTCAATTTACCTAAAATGAGAGCAATCTTCATTAAGCAGTGTTGCTGCTCTGGCCAGTTGCCTATTTTAGCTAAAACATGATGTATTTTTTTTTACCTCAGTTTATTTTAAAATCCAGTTTTACAACTAGTCATAAATTTAGGCCCAGAAGCTTGAAATGTTTTGAAATGGGATACTTTAAAGCCCTTTATTTGACACTAACCCTTTATTTTAAAACTCTGTATGAACTTTAAAGCCTTATATTCACTGGTACTTTCAGGTGTGATTGATTCAAGGGTTGGCCTCGGACAACAATATTATGTGAAGTGGTTGGACGGAGATATGAGCAAACAGAACAGTAATCATGTATTTGAAGTCGGAAAGCCACAAACGAACCACGAAGACTGGAATTATGTCTTAGCTCCGATGTCACAGAATAATACTGTTTTTACACCTGCTGAAATTATACAGTCAAACCCACTACAGCTTCAATTCTATGATGGTCGCCGGTAAGTTACTGTTAAACTTCTATCACGCATACAGAACAGTCAGTGTTCTTGCCCCATTTTTCAACAATAATTCACATGGTTAAAAGTTTTCCGGAATTTACCGGAACTTCTTTTTTCTCTTACTGGTTTTATTGTATCTGTGTCATCGAGGTTAAGATTTCCATTTTTTTTAAATTTTCAACCATGAATTCACAGTAATTGACAACAAATAACAGTGCTTTTGGGTTTTATCAGCAAATACGTTTCTGATTTTTGTTAAGTATCTTCCTATTCTCTTTGTGAAGGAAAAAATGGTGTTGAATATAACAGTGTCTGTCAAACATTTGAGAAAAATATGTTTCTCACCCAGATCTCAAACCCGTGACCTCTTGATTGTCCGTCTGCTCATCAGAGTGGCACTGAAATTACTCTGTGGTTGTACAAATTTTGGGGATGGAAATCCATATCACCTTTGTACCACACATTTGACATTTTTCTTAGCTCTACTACTTATTATTAAATAATACAATTGATCACTTTGTAGTGAGGTCGCAGTTAATGAATTGAAATCATGTCCGCATTTTACAGGACTCTATAATATCATGGACCTTTTTGTATTGACCTTGTTTCTCAGTTTATCATAATTATTCCTTCTTTTTACAGGACTGCAGGTGTAACAATGGATCAATGTTTCTGGATAAGTAAAGAATATTACACTAATGCCTGTGCATTAATCCGGGATCTTGCTGGTAAACACTGGTGATAGATGCTGATATCAAATATAATTTTAGGATATGTTGAATTAAACAAATTTGTTGGAAGATAATTGCTGATGTCATATAGCACTTCAAGCTTTGATTTTACTGGATACATTAATCTACACTACCATGTGGAGAGTTTATTGCTAATGTCACTTGGAACTTGAAGCATATGTGGATTGTAACAACCCTGCTGTATCGAATTTATCAAATGTATATGACCTTTACCTTTTTACACCATTTTGTAGTTTTGTAACTGCAATTCAGGGGCCATAACTCTGGCAGTAGGACAAGACATGCCCACGTATTTTACTGTAGTTTTGTTTATTAAACTGAAGAGAACTTAATTAAGTGGTGCTGAGTGATACAAATTTAGTAATTTCCGTTTTGTGCTTAATTTTATTTATGAAAAAACAGTTTATTATGCATAGTTTTTTTTTCTGGAAACTTTTTTAAACAGAGTCCATTTTTCCAGTTTGTTACATCTTGCTGATTTCAGTCCTCATGTAAGTGTAAGAGAATGGCATAAAATTTTGCTTCTGAGTGTGGAAGATGTAGTAATTCTACTTTATAGTTCATTTATTTGAAATAATATTCATGAATTATTTAACAGTTACGCCTGATTTTAAAGCATTTATTGTTTTCATTTCTTTCACGAATCATTGACTGCTCATTCTGTATGTAAGGCTGGTGACTATATGTTACAAACATATGCATGTAGGCTGTAAAATAAATTTCCTGCTTTGTCAATCATACACCATGCGCTTACATAGAAAAAATTTACTTCTGGTTCATATGACTTCTGCTGGTATATTATTATAATAGATTTAAAACTGAGTTAGAAGACCCGTTGTTTCAAAATGCAACATTTCCATTGGTTAATATTATGAATGTCTTATCTAACAGCCAATCAGGCGCATGCATTTGAGACAGATTTCAAATTTCAGTTGAATGACCTACAAGGATCCATATTTTATTTCCAGTCCTTTTTAGCTGATACTTATCATCTTAGTCTTATGTAAAAATTTCCGTGCCATTTCATCTTCTTGCACAAACTTTTTTTGGTCATCATGTGTCCACTTTAATGATAATTCTTCATTTCCATCTGTTTTTTTGTGTATTTTAATTAAAACATTTTTGTTGTTGTTTTCATAAATGAATGTTTATATGTGCATTTTGATTGGTCTTTGCAATTTTACATGCTGTAATGATTGGTTGCAATCATTTTGAAACTTGCATTTCGTTTGTCATTTTGACTTTGTAAGTTTTATTTTGATTGATCGAGATAATTACCTGCTTTACAGTGATTGGTCAATTACTGCTGATATTTTAATGGCACCAAAATTTATCTTCATTGCATTTATCACTCATCTTGACCGCCTGGTTTATATTTTAATGTATATGTAGTTCGTAAGACCAATCTCAGAGATTGTTTGGATCTAACTGATGAATAACTCCTAATGTAAGACTGACTTTCGACCTCAGTTTTATCATTTCAAATACTAGTTATGCTTGATGTGATATCTAAATTTAAGTTTTATTTATATATCTATGGTCTTATATTGATACGTAATTACGATGGCTGATATTAAATTTGCTTGTATATACGACATTATTCCAATCGTAATACTTGAAAACACAACTGACAGATCACATGACATTTTGCTTGTGCCCTCGTGACGCTGTAAGAGTATACACTGTAGATTCGAACTCAGCCATTTCAAAGTACAATCAGGTTGGTCGATCTTTATCCTCACTTACATCTCTGTCAACGTCTCAGCTTTTTACAAGATTCACAGAATTTACAACTAAGTGAGGCAATTTCTTTCGCAAAATTCTTTCGAGACAAAAGATGTTATAATTTACAAGAAAATCTGAGAAATTATTTTATTATCAAAGCGCACTATTTCCCGACGCAGAGTGTGTGTTTACTTTCGGTAATTCGGTCACTAATTTAAATCGCTTAAATGGAAACGAAAAGTTGAATTTGAAGGTAATCGTGTAAAACTATAACAATAAATTCAAAATTTAGAGAAAACAAAAGCGTGATTTCGCGTATCAATTGGAAACTAAAAGAGACTCAGACACATGTTATGAACTACTTTCCACACGTTGACAGAGATGCACGTGATGGATAACGAACGACAACTCTGAGTAGAGATTGCAGGTTTGTGTGAACTTTCATTTTCAATTGTAGATTGTACATTTTCTATATCTGTTTACATTTATATAATTGCTTTATTTGTTTGATAGTTGGTTTGTATTCTACATTGTAGTTCGCAAAGTCTGTGATATTTATTAGAAATTCAGATTAAATGCTCATCTAAAGAGATTACGTTTATCTTGTGATTAAAAGGTTGACGTACTGTGTAAGTAACACTGATTTTTTTGCAACTTTGTGAAAGGGTCCGGGTCCGGTTTAGTTTAGAATAAATGCATAGTGTGATTCCAAAATTAGGATTTTTAGGTCAGGAATTGGGAAAAATGTCGTCATTTTCGATTGGGAAGGGTCCGTTTACCGGGTCCAACGAAGGGAAAAATCGCTGTCGGTAATCAAGCCGTCATACAGACAAGCGCTATTAAATCCACGCCAGTCATATAGTGAATCAATTAGACCAGAAAAAGTAGTCTTGTTTACAGTTATCTGATTGATCCTAACTTGTGTTGTATCTCCTGAAGTTTATACTGGCAAAATCCAAAACTTCATGGGGATGAATAATATGCATGGACTACTCAACTTTTGCTTAGCCCCAAAAGTTTCTCACCATATCATGAAAAGTAAAACAAAGATTCGATTATTTATTTGTATAATTTGATGCAGCAATGTTTTGAGATGGCCCCCAACCTAAATGCAAGCTGTTTTGTCGGGTAGGTCTCAATACATGTCACGGATATCATGCACCCCTCGTTTTTCTGTTATTTTTAGTGGGAGCAGAAGTACATCATTGTCCTTATACACTGACATTACACATTTTTGGCCATTCAAAGGTGAGACTTTTGTCTTTGACTTTTTGACTTTAACATGGCAAACGCTATGATTAGATGGCACTTGAATGAAGCAGAGATGTGGAGGGCTTTAGGGATGGTGGAGCAGGGGCACACACAGCAGCTCAAGACTGATTCTTGATTTCCCAGGCCCGTCGAGGACGGTTTGCAGAAGCAATGCATCTTCGTAATGATCTTAATGCTTCTGGTGTCAATATTTGTACTCAGGCGGTGCGTAGATAGTTGCACGAGGGTAATCTGTGATCAAAAAGACCCTATATAAGAATTCCATTGACTCGTCATCACCGCTAGGCCCGTTTGGAATTGGCGAGGGAGCATGCTTTGTGAACCAGACAAAACTGGAAACATGTTCTCTTCGGTGATGAGTCTAGGTCTTGCCTAGACTTTACTGTGAAACTTGTGAGAATCTAGAGAAGTCCTGTGGAAAGGTTTCAAATCGGAAATATTACTGAGCATGACCGCTACAGGGATGGGTCAATTATGGTGTGGAGAGGTGTCTACTGGGACGGACGGGCTGACCTCGTTGTGCTAAATAAAGGTACATTGACTGGTCAGCGGTACATCGATGAGATGTTAGACACCCAGGTTAAGCTGTATGCCGGGGCAGTGGGCGATCTGTTCATGTTAATGGGCGATAATGCGCGTCACCACAAGGCCCGGGTGGTCCAAGACTACCTGCAGAGGGAGGGAGGGAGGGTATTGAGCATCTTGACTGGCCAGCCCGATCATCCGACCTAAATCTTACTGAGCAAATGTGGAATGAGCTGCAGGTACGGATATCAGCTCGCCAGGTACAACCTAGAAGTATCCAAGAGCTTGAGGCCATGTTGGTGCAAGAATGGGCCGTCCTCCCCGCTAGTACTGTCAGAAACCTCATATGGAGCATGAGGAGATCTTGCCAAGCAGTTGTCGTTAACAATGGGTCACACAAACGCTACCGGGCCTAATCTTGTAAACATAAATGAGGTTGTGAAAATTTGGAAAACAAGTTGTGTCCAAAAAATCTTGGATGTAGGGGCCTTCCTCTTCTCTTGCACATACTAGTAACTAATGCAAAATTAGTAAAAATGTGCTTCAATCAAATGGATTAAACATGAAATTGATTATAAAAATCATTTGTACGACGTAATCAAATCATAGCCAAAAATATTCGCACTAAAGCATTTGGTGCTTAGCAAAAGTTGAGTAGTATAACTCGTTTTCTCACAAAAAGTTTATTTAGAAAAAAAAATAGAAAAGAACAGTTCTTCGACCGACCTTCCATACTTTAATTTGGAAGCAAACGAGTCCCTTAATTTGGATCTCATTGTCATGTACTAAACGAAAACGTGAAATATTACAGTCCACAATGACTCCTGATATAAGCTGTAATAAAAACTACACGTATATAGGCAGGTTGAGGGGACTGGTCGACTGGTTATGGTCTCTGCCTAATTATCACTAGCCCATCATCGCTGTGAGTTCGAATCCCAACCGGAACCAAATTTCACTGATGAGTAAGCTGTCCAGCTTAAGTGAGTAAGCCCGTGGTCTTCCTCCGCTGTTAAAGCTGGAATGTCGCCAGTTGGCCCAGATGAATCATTCCGTCATACATTAAATGCATTCTACATCTAACAACAAGCAGCAGGCATGTCTACACTTCATATGTAATAAACTCTTCACAAAAAAGTTAAAACTTAACAAACATCGGAAGTCTACGCATTAGTCGCCCATTACCAAGTAGAGATGCGTATATCGACTTGCAGGTAGATACATAAGCAGTAACTAGAAGAGTTATAGAACTTTGTCTATCCCGAGACTATGATACCTTAATCTCAGGTCTATCTTACACAATTCTAAGAATGGTCTTCTAAAAAAGCGAGTATGTATATTGTAACAGGTCACTTTCGTTTTAATTGGTTCAGTAAGTAATTAGTGGCATTTTTATAGTATTCCTCGTTGATGTAGAAACACTGATTTAGTGTCACTCCATTATATCTGAAAAAATAGACACAGTGCAATTTATTCATTAGGACAAAATTCAGACACTTCAACAAGGGTATTACAGGCGCATTTAGTATGATTTATTTTCTGTGGTGCATTTTCTTTATATATAGTGGTTAGTGTCCCTACCAGCGGGTTCGATTCCCCTGGGCAGCCACTTTTTATATGCCGAAATGTTAGAAGCATGTGTAGGTACTAAACCTTCATCATGAAATGCGTGAAAAACAATGTACGTCTATTACATTCATGTTGTCTAATTGGATATGTCGCAAAAAGGCACATTAAATATAGACACGCATTTTGTGGTGTCAAGTGAATTTATGTCAAAGTTTATTGGAAATAAAAACACAATTTGTCACCTGGTGATTGTAGAAAAACTTTTGAAATGAATACTTACACAGTGCCGTCACAGTAAGCCAGTTTGAATGGTTTTGTGTTTGTAACTTTTGCAGGAAGGTAAGTGGAACATTTAGAGTCTATCGGTGCAATGACATACCGCCATGATTGCTCGTTATGACGCGTTGGTGAAACCATGGGAAATACGTGAATTGCGAGTTGTTTTATTTTGAAGTTAGTCTCTGGTAACTTTAGTTCTATTTGTTGCGTTTTGACCTCTGTAGACTCGGCTATGTCTGAAATAAAATACAAACGATGAATGTTATATTGCGTGGAAAATTTTGGAAACATTTCATTTTACACTTTAAGAGTAATTCTTAAGCCGATATTTGGTACGCTTTTTGGCTGTAATTTTGTTTGAGGAATATTAATCTGAATTTCTTATATCATAGACCCACGATAAGCTGCGACACATTGAAATCATGAAAACACTTTTACCACCAGAAAGAATTTGTTAGCAACTAGTTTAAAACATATGGTTTAAGTCTTTTTTATTTTTGTCAAATTTTCTGAGCAGTGCCTACATTGTCGATATTTTCCAGTTTTGTCGTCTCTGGCGACCACGTTGCCACGCATGTTATTTAACCTCTCAGCAATATATCGAATACAGTCGTTGTATTTATCAGACGTTATTTTGTAAATCTCAGACCAGGGTAACCTTCTTTCTGCATCGTCGAAGAAGTAAACTTGCACTCCTTGGTCATACACTTCACTGACCTTACCAGGAGCGTAACTATACACATAATCCGGATGTAGACCAACAACGTGATCATGGGGCTGAAAAATGGAACACAATTTTGCAGAAAAATGAAGTATCCCGTTTTCAGTCAAAACTGCTCATATATCGGATAAAAACTTTAAATTGCGCCTGTAGTTCATACTTTTAGTCTTTGCCTCCACTTTATTTGGTTAGATTTGATAAGGAAGAACTTGCGTTAAGTTGAAGCTTTTGAAACGAGCGGTTTGTTTATAAACTTTGCTTGCCGTATTACCAAAAAGTCTCGTGGTATGAGTACACTGTATAAGCATATTTTGGACATTTCCAAATTCAAAACTAATATACAAAACATCAACTTATTTAAGAAAATTGGATTATTCCTCTCAAACAGAGTGGAAAACATTGTGACAAAAGAAGTTATTACTCATTACATGTAATGGCTTCTTTTGTCACAATATTTTCAAAAGTCGTCTGCATCAGATGGGGGAAATGCGGTATTATGAGGCAAAGGGTTAAATAATCATGAAGTTGAATATAGTTAGATGTTCAATAACTTTTCGGCGGGTACCGGAGCAGAAGTCCGACAGTCAGGCACACTTTACAGCATTTATCACTTATTAATGATATATTCGGTCAGACAGAAATTCTACCTTTGCCTGACCAAATGTCAGACAGTATTCTAGCAGTTTCAAGAAGCCTGAATATATCATATATAAACATACGATATATCCAGTAATGAACCAGTCTCTCCATTTATAGGATAACACTCGTAACACCGTCTTACGATTATTCACACGATCAAATTTCAATCATAAAGAGTCTTATTGACATTAATCTATGTGAACAAATGTGAACAGCACTGCATTCAAATCATCATATTAATACCTCATTTACGACTAAACATAATGTCTTAAACTGCAGTGGGATCATTATCAAGTTAAAATATAAAGGAAATTCTGAAAACCAGTCTGAAATATAGGTCTTTATTATTGGTTGGTATAAGTATTAAAGTGGCGGCTAAGCGAGGCTTTACTTAATGAAAATACTGACAGTTTAGAGACGTACCTGGACAACTTCGAACATTTGTTCCTCTTCTGTAAAAATATCTTCACGATTAATCATTTCTCGATGATCATTGGCGTCTACAACTGTGTAAACTTCTTCTTCATCAACATTCGGAACCGTTGCTACGCGACCGAAATAAAACCAACCGTCATCCAACCATTTCGCTAAAACTATGGCATCTTCCTTTAATAGCTTAGTGCGGACACTGTGTAGTGAACGTCTGGATGATGCTAAAACGATAGTTTGTTGCTAAATGTTTAATCTCTTCTAGTTCAATATATATTCATGTACATGGTGAAAAAAGTATGCAACACTTAACAGCTTCCAACCTCAATGGCAGGATCATAGTTAAGGGCGGTTTCAGCTTTTTTGTTGGAATATGAAGATTGCTTTTAGTGTTTTAATAAGCTTCCAAATAATTGTTGTTGCGTGCATAGCAAGCCAATGAGTTCACCCTTAATGCTATCATACCACAGTAAGACAAAGATTTGTATCAGAATTGTGTCATCCACCCCCTCCCTGATTTTCATAAACGAACCCTTACTTGACCGAACTGTATGAAATGTGTGAATTTTGAAAACTTGCGCGTACAAACCTGGGGAAACTTCTGGCATCGTTGAAACACTTGTGTGTGATGATGATCCCGAGTCTTTTGGAATGCTGGAGTCTTTTGAAATTTTGGAGTCGTTTGATGTTCTTGAGTCATTAGAATGAGTAGATCTCGGTGACAAAGAATGGGGAGTTGATGGTGGAGTATACTACAATAAACAACAACAACAACAACAGTTGTGTGCATGACCTAGGAAATAAACATTGTGACGGCGCCGAACTAAAGCAATTACAACAATCATACTGACTGAGTTAAAATGGTTGAGTTGAGTGAAGCAGCTTAAATTATATCAATTAGCGGATGTTGATTAGTAAAATAAAAGAAAAACATAGTGAACAAAGAAATGCCACGATGAGAGAAGTGATTAAGCTTGTACATCTATGATTATCAAATTGATGAAGTTTTTCGTGCGGGGTTTTTAAAGAAAAAAACTTTTCTGATATTGATTTTTAAGGCGTAATGACTGTTTATTTCTAGTTACATATATATGCTCATTAAAAATAGGGTAGGTAAGTCGGGACTTTCTGTTTTTTTTTATTACGCTTGAATTATTTTTGTGTGGAAAGGTTACAAGGGGAGTTAGTGGATGTACCGGTCCTCGTGTCTAATAAAAAGACTAAGGTCGCGGTGAAAAATTGGAGTAGGTCGGATTACCAGAACCAAACAATTTTTATGCCTAACCGTGTTAGAAGAAACAGTTGAGTAGTTTATTGTCGGTGTACAATCTGGATTGCTGCATTTATACCGCCTTCCTTTCGGAACTTCAGAAGCGGAGGATCTCTGAAATTACTATAATGTTGTAACATACTCCCAAAATAGATTTTAAATCTGATCGTTGACCAGCACCATTATACGATATCGAATGACTTTAACTTTGAGTATTTATTCAAAATTATTGCCCCAGAAGCATGGAATGATTTTGTGGACAATCACCCGAGACCACGCTAGAAGTATTTTAGCATTGACATTCTATTACTCGGATCGAAAACTTTTAGGATCTTTGTTTGCCTCTATTACCATGTGCTTATATTCTAACATGTCTATGACTTTAAGTACTGTGCTACAATTACACTAAGATTGAACGAAAGACGAATCAATTAATGACGACTGGGTGTGCTGACTCGACAGTGATTATGGTAGACTTGGTCAACCGGAAGTGACAGGACTATGTTCTTCCACACTGTCGCAATCCGCCGTGTAAACCGGTCGTTTTAGTGTTAAACAATACGTGAAATCAACGATGTATCAAATGAAAGACTTGTTAAGAAGAAAAATCTTACCCGTTCACGTCTGCTTGGCCCAACCATTGGTACAGCATTTGGAGATTGTATTAATTGCTGTCTGAGTAGCTCTGAAATAAGTCGTTATTGTTACTGAAACAGTACAACTAAATACAGTGAAACATTTCTAATCTTAAAAAGTGTGTATTAGAACGGTTTCCGGAGAAGCAAGATTTTGACTGTAATATACAAAGTTTTGTACGAAAAAGATAAATAAAGTTACATACGTTTTTGAAACCAACATTCTGGATGGATAAAATTGATTAAGATTAGAGGTGCTGTACTGTAGAACGGGACCCAGTGATGCTTATGAATTCTGAGACAATTTACATGTTAAATAGACACACATACTATGAATGACTTGACTATTTTCTTCTTTGGGTTAAGTAAAAATCGCATGCTTTTCGCTTATGTTTTTTTTATAATAAGCAACATCTTTATGCATTTGGTGACTATTTTAATTCATGTTCTACAGTCGTAATATTACAGTTAACTTGACTACAACAATAATGACCCAAAATACATTCCAGAGTGATACTTTACATAGTCTTAAGTGCTTTTGATCAGTATATGAATTAAATATCGACCTGAGGAAAATGGCGGGTAAATGAATTTACTAGGTGATGTTAAAATCTATTTAATGCATACCACAGTGCATGTTGTTGCGTTTCTAACTTAAATTTGCTCAACTTGTGTGATATTTTAGCTAAGGGAACAAACAGTACTGCCTCGTGGTCGTAATGTCTTCCAACCATTTTGAAGGGGGGGGGGTATTACCATTAGGCTTTGAGTATTAAATGATAACTATTTATAAGCAGCTACTCACCTGAGTGTGACCTCAATCTTTTCCTTCTGTAGAGTAGTTGTTCCCTTCAAAATATATTTATATAGAGATAGTGCATTTTTATTCACCTCCAATACTAGACAATTTTATTATACATATGATACATTGTATATAGTTTCTTATATAATTAAAAATGTCAGCAGGAATGTTTCTAAAAACTCCGCGCAAAATATACAACCAGCTGTCACCTTCATCTATCTCTTAGAAAAGCTGTACAGTGAAGTTCTAATTATACAAAAAATAATTGATGTGCAATCAAACATATTAAATGCACACCAGTTTGTGTACACGATTTTGCAAAGCAAGACCAATCACTCATTAATAAATGTGTTGATAATATGTTTAAATATAATGTATAAGAGGACAATGACTGTGATTGTTTGAAGTTGTAGACTGATTAAAACGTACCTTTTCTTTGCAATTGATTTTCGATAACGGATGCTTGCAATGTAATCAATGATAGCATGGTACATGTCAGGACCAATCTTAATGATACAAGATCGTTGTTTTGTTATCTACAATGACCAGAATACCTTTCTTGTATATCATCAAATGAACATCAATAGAATATATGTACTGAGTATGCTGTACTTTAGAAATACGGTCATACCTGTGAAACAAAGCCACCAAAATTATGGTTATGACCTTTATGCACTAGTGGCTTTTGTTAAGAGTTTTGTATTACATGTTTAAAGTTTTAAAACACATGCTAAACCGTAGCCGTTGTTCAGATATTGGCCGGTATTTATAGGTGACCGTTAACTTCAGTTTGACTAAATTAAAAAAGGTCTACCGATCGATCTTTTCATAGTTAAATGCGTTATTTGGGAACCGTGACAACGTACTGTGTGTCCACTGAACAATCTGATTGTGTAGAAACGGTTTTGTAAGTTCGCACTGAAAGGTTCGACGACAACGACGCCAGGAACATAACATTCTGTGTATGGTAATTTACTCTTTACCCTGGCAAGGACGTGACTTCCGGTCTGAAATGCAACAAATAAGCACAATTATTTCTCATACAATCTAGCATACGAATAAAGGCCACCAATGAAAGAAGAATACGTATGTAAGATTGTCAATAAATGACTCACATTATCAGAGAGTTATCTTACCTTTACTTTTATGTTGCGGTATTATCTGAATTGTTTATTTCCTATTAATTTTGAATAGCTTTATTAATTTAAAGTAGATTCTATTCAATACTTTAATCGTAAACTGACGGTTTTAAGGCCTTCAGGATGGAAATTCTGAATGACCAGGATTAATGTCTTACTTGAAATTTACAATCACCTGGAGGGGATGACAAGATAAACCGCTATCATTGCGTTAATCACAATGTTTGTTTTTTTCTTTACAGTAAAACCCCTGAAAACCGGACCCTTTCCAGACTGGGCAAAAAGTCCGATTTCCTGAGCATTCCGATTTCAGAGAACTATTAATTATCGAAGAGAAAAATGGATTTGAAAAATCGTCCGATTTTCAGAAAATTCCGTTTTTCAGGAAGTTCTGTTTTCAGGGGTTACACTGGATTTCGTCATTAAATTTTCGCCGAAACTTAAATGTAAATAACAACCGTTGATGGCTTAATGAATCATCATTACATATATTAATTTTGTTGACAGCTGATCCCCGGTTACCACGGGTTATATACATTGAACAAGGCATCCAGGTCAGTGGCGTTCAAGAACTTCGGTGCTGTTCTTTTATGTTGCATGACCAACGCTCCTAGTCCCAATCAAGTAGTCGGACACCTAAGTTTCTGCAGGTGATACAAACAGTATCCAATGTTTCAGGATTATCTTATCATACCCGCTTAATTAACATATTTTAATTAAATTCAAGTTGTCTTTAATATTTCTTTAATGCTAGCACTTTGAATAGAACTTTGAAAATTCTCATTCCCCGCATCAGAGACCTTCAAATATTTCGTGTTGTCGACAATTTCTCAATCTAAATGTGACTGAAGACTATTTTAATTAAGAATAAATAAAATACATGCCTTCAATTCCGGCCATGGTGTGGCGCCACCTACAATAATCACGTGCTTGTGGGGTACATTTTGGTGCGTAATAGAATGGAATTTCACATGGTATTCCACTTTTTTGGCCCCCTCCTTATTTGGTATGTTCACTATAGTCCTGGTGATATACCCTGAATACAAATACAGATAAATTTTAAGATACAAGATGAATTACTTGTAAAGCGGAGATCCGCGTCGAATCCCGGTCGCGACAGGTCGTACCCTTCAATGAAAATTTGACAAAAATGTCGATTTTCCTCCATATGTGGAGAAGTTTCCGGCTCCTTGTGGAAGGATAAGTTAGTATTGGTTAGTATACAGTCCATGAAAACTGGTTCGGTGAACCGGTCGCCGTATATAACTGAAAAATTGTTGTTAAAAACGGCGTTAAATCCCGGTGACAATAAGTCACATGAAAACGAAATACAAAAACAAACAAGATGATTGATGCTGGTGATTGTGTTGAAGTAATGTAGCTGTACATAGATTTGCTAAAGAGGCTTCCGTAGTCGAGTTGGTATGGTTACTGACTTGTAATTATTAGCCCCTCACCTCTGATGAGAGTTCGCATCCCACTCAGAACCAAATTCCATTTGTCTAGCTAGCTTACGGAAGGTCGGTAGTTCTGCCCCGGTGTTCGCCTGGTGTCTTCCTCCATTGTTAAAGCTTAAAAGTTGAACACCTGTGAAAATGTACTGTGATAATCTTTTGTCCTGACATGCATGGTTGTACCACATGACACACATTATTGTAGCATACGATGATTTCAAATGTAATGTTAGTTCAGTAATGTGCATTTGTCATGTATATGTTTGTACTTACTGATTTTATGGTATTTGAACAGGACTGTATGTACAGTTAAACCTGTGTTTGCGGTGACCTCCGAATGGGTCACCCTGTGAATAAAGGCCATTCTTTGAAAACCCGTTATTTATGATTTAGAACAAACTGACCTCCGAATAAAAGCCACATCAATAAAGGCTACACTTCGTCTTTCCCAAGGGTAGCCTTTGTTCACTGGTTTTACTGTATGTAGAAAGTCAGCCCTTGTTTGAATCAGATCTGGGATTAAATTGAGCGATATATCTTAAAACGTTCACAGATAAAATCTCTTCAGTTTTATTTCATGTGGTTTGTTTTGCAAACATTGATAATATTTAAAAAAAGATTTTCCGGGATTTAGAACATGTTTACACTCGTCTTACGATTTTATGGCCTTATTGACGAAGACTATCCGTGTTTAATTGTCTATAATTCATGTTCTCTTGAACATAAAACAAAACGTTTTTCATTCCTGCCTACGTTTTTGGTATTCATTCAAGGTTAAGTGTGTGAATTCAAATACAAATGCGGTGTAAAGTAAGTATGCAGTTACACCGTAATCTACGATACAAACCGTTATCTTCTAATTTTATCGAAGTCTTTTCTATCTTACCTCGTGTGGTTGAATGATCTTGACTTTCGACCAAAATTTTGAAACAATATAATGACAAAGTTGGTGGTGCCATATCGTATACTTAGTTGCTGATAAAAAGTATTAGATAGACTGATCTATAAAATGAAAAAACGCGCGTAATTATCACGCACCTGTATAACCTTTTCCTGTGCCTTAAAATGATATTACGTTAGGTGCAATAAATATGCAAATACCGTCAAGGCTCGCTTCATATGGTGATTGTTGATTTGTTCCATATATTTATTACTATACAAACACTCATTCAATATCCTCTGTCTAAAAGAAAAATATTGTTTAACACTTATCAGTCCTCATTCTTTTTGTTGTTGTCGTTGTTTACAACTATGCTGCTTGGAACATCCATTAACGTCGGTATGATAATCATTACATACATGTACTGTTAAGCGGCTGATCATTATATATATAATAATATATTAACAAAAAATGCCTATTATGTTTTATATTGTGTGTATATTATCAAAACTGATTTATATAAAGCAGAAAAGGATTCCTAGAAAAAAACATGCGAAAAATACCACCTTCTCCAAAATACCACCTTCTCCAACATAAAATCTTCCCCAAATTTCTACCTTCCCCAAAATACCACCTTTCCCAAATTACCGTCTACCCCAAAATACCACCTTCCCCAAATTACCACCTTCCCCCAAATACTACCTTCCCCGAAATACCACCTTCCCCAAATTACCACTCCCACCAAAATACCACCTTCCCAAAAATACCACCTTCCCCAAAATACTGCCTTCCCCGAAATACCACCTTCCCCAAGTTACCACTTTCCCCAAAATACCACCTTCCCCAAAATACCACCTTCCCCAAAATACTACCTTCCCCAAAATATCACCTTCCCCAAAATACCACCTCCCCCAAAATACCACCTCCCCCAAAATACCACCTTCCCCGAAATACTACCTTCCCCAAAATACCACCTTCCCCAAAATACTTCCTTCTCCCAAATACTACCTTCCCCAAAATACCACCTTCCCCAAAATACTACCTTCTCCCAAATACTACCTCCCCAAAATACCACCTTCCCCAAAATACTACCTCCCCAAATTACCTCCTTCCCCGAAATACTACCTTCCCCGAGACCCGCAAAAACAGGCAACTGAAAGGACAATACAAAACAATCTAAATGTTTAAATGAAGGAGATACTCCCAACAATGTTGATGCTGATATTACATGAATTTTCTTTGTTAAAAATAATGAAGGATAGTTTGAATGATATATCAATATTGCTTGTTTCGTTAACCCTCCATGAACAGTAATAATTGGTATACGGTTACGCTGCAGATATTAAACCAACTGATTGCTGTCTGAAAACCAAACGTATCTTGAACTAAATTTTCAGTGTTTTATGTAGACGATATGAAAGTTTTATTATACCTGAATAATATAATCCGTCAGTTTTGTTTCTTGCAATAACAGTTAAGTTCCTAGTGGACATGCTGAATATTTATCACTGTGCAAAATTAACAATAACCAAGACTTGTTTAGTGTTTGCAAAATCAATCATACATGCACTTAATCCCGACAGACATTTATGTTTAAGTGTAATTCACGTAGTCCACAAGCCCGCATTGTTTACCTACTCACTGCGTTATCTAACGAACGCGACTTTGATAACATTATCAATTTATATTCTTTTTTAAGAGTTCCGTCTGAAAGCTAGTTTGTCAATAACAAAACAGATATCGTATAGAAGGAAACTTTATCGCTGAGCCAGGAAGACTAATTCAGCTTTAATAGCTGCATGATTTTTATGAAAATTTTATTGATCATGAGACACGTTTGTAAACCACGGTCAAATACTGTGCATAATCACAGTCAGTGGTAATGGAATGGCGATTAAAAACGTATTGTATTGTTTTTTATCTACACAAAAATCATGTCAAAACAAAAGAAATTGTAAGTGTTCTATTGTTTTGAAATGATCAATGTTTATGCGTAATGAACAATTAAAGGTTCGTTTTAGTCTTTTGTTTTTGCTGTGCCCAATATTCTCAATATATTGACACAGGTTTTTGTAACACATTTGTATCAAATGTCTGATATCATGTTTTAGGATTGTCATATTTTGTGCGTTCGAGTGATTGGAAAACTCATGACTTCTATATTACATTTATTATGCATAGCATTTATTTTTTGTATACAATATATGTATATAAGAATAACCTCGACATTTAGACCACATTGATTTTATAATTTAAATGATCTCTGTTTTAATAAATGAACAAATCCGTGTCGGTTTATTATGGCGGTATATTTATACTAAAATCTGAGTCAAACAATGCAATTAAGTCAGTTTTAAGTACGTTTGCTTGTATTTATAAAGCATCTTAGATGAAGATGACATACTGGTGGTAAGCTGTATAAATGAATGTGGTGAATACAGTGATTTAACCTGTACGTACGTAGACCTTGTGGATATTTTTAACTGAAGAACTTTATTAATACAGGTCTTGATTATTTATAGCTCATGTCACATTGATCCAAAATTTCGCAATGGCTGCCATTTGTAATTACCGCTCGTCATTTACGAATGGTGCTAAGTGAACCTTACAACCAAACATAGTTGGCGGTAACAAAGGTCGCAGGAAAACTATAAACAACAAAATCACTCTGTCATGCAGCAACCATGCAATATGGTTCATAAAACAAGATAATGCCTGTTTGACTCAACCTTTTGTGCATCATAATGTAGATTGAAAGACCATGGCTTAAAGCTTCTCTAATCGGGTCTGGCTTATAAAAATCAACTTACACAGATAATCAGTGTTTCTTTGAGGTATATAAGTACCATTGATTACACTTCACTTCACGGGACTGTGACATCATATGTAGCTAACACACAGTGTTGAACATAGAGAGTAACGTATCTAAATTCAAATCTTAAATAGCTGATTCTATTAATTTCTTCATCAATTTTGACTGAATAAAGAGTATGCTATTCAAAAACTCTATCAATATATTTATTATTATAATCGTTAAGAAACTGGCAGAATTGCAAAATAGACGAAATTGATAATTTATAACCATTAGTAACAATTTACAAAATTATGAACCTTAATTCGATTATTTTTCATATATTTTTTCATTTTTTTTTCAAATACACCAACTGATTTAGAGATACTTTAAGATCTAGGTAGGGAAAAATTATGATATAGCATACGTGTCAAGTCACACGCGTTGCAAGTTGTGTGTCACACGCATTTGAGCCTCGAATCACGCCCACACAGTTGTCTAGAACACATGCATATTAAAAATATTGTCCTCTAAAAAAATAAAAAATGCAAGATACAAATGCATTTGTAGACTATCAGCCTGTTTGATTTGCATAAAATCATCATATTTCCTCTATGTAAACAAGTGTCTGCATTCTCATTTCAGCGGTAACCGTGCACATACCCAGTTTTATTGATTACATCATACGAAACGGTGCAACCGTACGTTTTACTTGTTGAATTATATTTCAGGAGCTTCCGGGGCCTCCGACCCCTCTGAACCCCTGGCCAGGGCGTTGCCTGGACCCACCGGGGACCCTTGCGGCCCCCAGTTTTCAAAAATCACACACCTGAAGCCAGTGGACATCGCGCGAAATGGTGAACAGTGGAAAAAATAAATCAATGAAATAATCAATTAAAAGCTAGCTTCTTGGAAATAATTGAATAAGCATTTCAAAATGAATCTAAAAAACTGCAAAATCAATTATTTTATGTGATATTGCCACTGGTGTTTAGCGCCGTTTTTTCCAACAATTTTTCAGTCATATGCGGCGACAGGTTCACATAACCAGTTTTCTTGGACTGTATACTAACCAGTACTAACTTACCCTTCCACAAGGAGCCGGCAGCTTCTCCATATATGGAGGAAAAATCGACATTTTGTCAGATTTTCATAGAAGGGTATGACCTGTCGCGACTGGAGTTGGAACCTGATCTCCGGATTTCAAGCCCAGCGTTCTAACCACTGGACCACGGTCGCAACCGTTCAAAATCAAAGTTAGACTGGATATTGGGTTTTTGCCATTTTTTTGTAAGAGTTATCTTTCTTCGTGTAAACAAACATGGCGTCGATTCGGAGTGAACCTCCTAGATATTTTGCAAAAACAATCAAAACATCTGGAAAAAAGAGTAGAATTCAGCAATCAGCGTTACACGTTTGATAGAATAACAAGAAGGTTGATAATTATTATTGTTTTAATGAGTGACAGTCCAGATTAATAGTGTAAGAACACATTTTATCTGTTGAAAATTGTATCATGACATAAACCATCGTCAAAGGTGGAACCCGTGAACCACATAGTTCATCATATTTTATGTATAGCAGAAATCGCCATAGACTACAAATCACACAATCATTATGTACACATAATGGCCTGGTTTGTGTACATGTTATTCTGAGACCATTAGTTTATGTATGATGGATATTGACTATATTTGATGATAGTTTGATGAATATAGAATGACTTCCTTATTTTTGCGGTGTTTTAACAGTAAGACCTCTGTTCAGAAAGGGAGAATACAATGTCAACATGTCTGTTTTATATGTAACAGGACTGCATCTACATCTACATGATACTCCCAATCAATCAATACTGGTAATAACTGGGAGGCGCTTGTCAGGAAAACTGTGTTAAAAAGTATTAAGTGCTCAGTTAAAAGATAAAAGTTTACAGGTTAATGAGTGAAAAGTTAAGATTAAAAACATATAGGGAGTTAGAAAGGAGCTGTCTCCAACCTTTCCTGGAAGATATTTAGGCTGGGACTGGATTTGACCTGGTATGGGAGACTATTCCAGTGCCTTATAGTTCTGGGGAAATAGGAGCTAAGGTGATACTGGGTACGGGACTTGGGGATCAAGATGTTCAAATTTCTAGTTTGGATGAGGTGGTTATGATCAACATGAACAAGGTTGTTCTGGATTTTGTAGAGAAGTATAAGAGAGGAATGGAGTCTGCGGCTTTCTAGGGAGGGCCAGCCAAGATTATGTAACATTTGTGTGACACTACTTTGGAAATCAAAATTATTGCAAACATATCTAGCCACAGCTCTTTGTACACTTTCAACTGTATAGGTTAGATGTTTCTGCCAAGGGTGCCATATTATTGAGCAGTATTCTAGTTGCGGTCTAACATAAATTACATATGCCAAAGTTTTGACTTGCCTATTTTGGGTTTTGATGTTTCTTTGGATAAATCTTAGGGAGTTTTTTGCCTTGGAGGTGATGTATATATAATGTATGTGTTTATAGTAGTTTGTATGCCCATCAGCCCGATTAGTTCAGTTGGTAGAGCAGTTGACTTGCAAGTTGAAGGTTGCGGGGTTGAGCCCCACATAGGGAACTTTATTTTCTGCCTCCTATTACATATATGCTTAATTGTTTCCTTACTTCTCAACATCTTGGTTGTTTCAGGTCAACATCAGCACAAGACAGACTTTGAGTATGAAGATCAGTTCATAGTTTCCCAGATTTAGTGGATACTGATGGATGGCGATGATGCATACTGTTTTCCTTGATAAAGGTTTGTATTGAATGTTTTATGAATATGGCCAAAATTGTATGTTATGAGAAAACCCAATGTAACTATTAATGATATCTTGAGCAAGTTTGAACATGGGTCAAAAACTAGGTCACCAGGTCAAATGACAAGAAAACCATGGAAGTTGCAATTTTACTCAGGTGATTGAGGAAAGGGTCATCATGGCCCTTTGCGTTTTTATCAAACTGACATGGTTTGATATCCCATGAACAAATTGCTGTAATTAATTGTGTGAGTTTTATCATTTAGTCCCGATATTGTTTCAGTTTGAGTACAATGGTCACAACGTATGTTGTTGAATAAGTTGGAATGTCTTTTGAACAACATTCATTTATTGATAACTCCTGTCTGTGAAGCTGAGATGGATAACTTTCACCATCAAACTTTATATCAGTGAACGGCAACCATTCACAAATGCTAAAACCTGTGCTGTAGATTTTCAGTTGTGTTTATAAAATCAAATAAAATGACTTTATAGTGTTAGGTTATTAGCCTTTATAAGCATTTTTTAAAATCTTGAACGTTTACCAGGTTGCTTGTTAGTGCTTGAACTCTTAAAGTAATCACATTGTATATGTAAAGCTGCACTGTAGTATTTTCAAATGATGAATGACTTGATTATAGTTTGAATTTTGTATTTTACAGTTTGTAAGGTCATCTTTTATTATTTTTACTTTATATTTCAGGTTGCCATCTTATAGCATAACTATGAATTGTACCAATTTTTAACATACAAATTACATATTACAGATGGATTATTTTGATGAACATTATTTCATAAACCCTTTGCCTCATAAGCATACTTTGTACTCTTCAAAAGTCAAAGTAAATATACAAAACATCAATTTATGTAAGAAATTTGGATTATTTCTCAGGAAGTCATTGTGGCACTCATTACAAGCAATGGCTTCTTTTGCTGCAATAATTTCAAAAGGAAATGTGGTATCATGAGGCAAAGGGTTAAACGGTATGAAGCTACATTACATTCTGTGTATGACAGATAAGCCATATTACATTATCTGAGTTTATCTATTATCTGAATTAAGCACTTGTGCCTTCTTATTACGCAAAAAAGCTTGTTTGCGTTACACCAACCGACCCTATTTTGTTGCCACAAAATAATTCTTTATTCTGGAATAAAAGAAGTTTAAAATAAATCCCTACTGTCTGCCCTATTTTTTCAGAGCCAGAAACAGATGCAAGTCTTTTTGGCCGTATGAATTTATTTCCTTTTTAGTGCCAGCTTGTCCCACACTGCAAACAATTTCTACTTTGTTTACAAATAGCTAGTTTTTATACCTGAATCAGATGGTCTGTCACAAACTGACCATTCTTGTGGAGAAGTTGACAGGTACTTGTGAAGAACAAGGTTCGTACTGGGATAGAATCCAGGAAGACTGGTTAGGTTAAATGTCTACCTGTATGGATCTGAAATATTGTTGAACTGACATATAAATGAAAAAAAAAAATTATTTAAATGGATATATTTGATATTTATTTGAATGTTTTCTAAGTATTATAATACTTGTCTATGTATTAAGAACATTGTCATTTATGTTTAATTGGTATTTATCGAGGCAGAAAAGTGATATTTCAAATACTTTGTATCTATCAATCTTAGCTTTATTCTGCTATTACAATGCAGAAATCAATAAAGGGAGGTAATATCTGTTTATATACTGTACAGTCTAACCTGTGTTTGAGGCCAACTCTGAATAAAGACCACCCTTTGAATAAAGGCCATTCTTTGAAAAACCATCACTGATTATTTAGAACAAACTGACCTGTATAAAGGCCATCTGTCAATGAAGATTACATTTTGCCCAAGGATGGCATTTGTTCACAGGTTTGACTGTGTGTAGACAGAAACCTAACTTAACTAATATGCCTCAAAATGTAGATTATGAAATGCTTTGAAATTTTTTGTTTTTATTTTCATATTTCCAGGAGTACAATTTTTGCTTGCAATTGTATGATATTGCTTACGTTTGTTATCTGTTTTAACTATGATGAGATCTATAAAGGGAGGTAATACAATGTTGATGTATATAAGACCATTTTTATTTACTCTCTCTGGTGAAAATAAATGTGTATCTTAATTATTTATGACACTTCTATATATTGTTAAGTAGAAACTAGGATTTTTTAAAAATAATTTTGAATGGTAAACAATTTTTTTAAACGCTATATATTGTATAGATAGACTACACATATCCAGTATGTATGAATTATCAGTTACCATGACAACCATATTGGTCAGGTTATATTGTACTGTTTTGTGCCGGTAAGCCACTGCTTGTATTCTTTGTCATGTGGATGCTGTAACTGGCTGTATTTACATACTACAACATTTTTGTTTAATTGTCCTTAATTCAAAGTTGGATTTTTGCCTGTTATAGCAAGGTGGCTGTAAAATAGAGGTTACAAATGAAACCTACTCATATGATTTTGAACAGATATCTTCAGTTTAAGAATATTACATTATTTCTGCATAGAGAATATATCTAAATATTGTCTATACATGAGGTTTTGTTTTGGCTGCTTAGTACAGGTGGTTGTAACTAGCAATTACAGAATTGATTGATTGTTGTACAAAGGTGGTAGATATTGTAGTTTTGAAGTGTTGTTACAATGTCTTCCATGACTACTTTAACCAAATTATTAATTCTCAAAAATTATTAATTATCTGAACTTTATTAATATCTGAAGTTATGAAATATTCTCTTATTTAAAATGTCTATTGCCTAAATACAGTATTTATCATAACTCATGCTTGTGTAATGTCTGTCACCAGTATCGTCCATGTGTCCATGATGGCTGTGTACCTTACAATATTTTCTTGTACCTTTTCTGTGTTGTATAAACATTGTATTTTCAGACCATCAATACACACAACTATAATACTTGTGTATTGATGTCAGGTGTATCACAAAGTTTAACAAACTTTCTTTGTGATTTTTCTTGTATTTGTTAAATTTTAGCAAATAAATGATACAAAATAAAATGTCATCTTTGTTTTACTTTTGTAATATTATCAGACTTCCAAGTCTACAATTCCAGCTATAAAACTCAAGTACCACGTGGTACCAGTTTGCGAAAAATCATCTTATTATATTCACAATTTTCAGTTTTACAAACAACACATTTTTATCATACAAGTTCATAATTGTAATCTTCAAAAAACCGGAATGTCCAATAAAAACACCATATTAAGTCAACCGAAACATTATGAACAAAACTTTTTTTATAAGAGGTTACAAAATAGCGAAACATAAACAAATTTGTTCCACATAAAACATTCAATAACCTATATAAACTCAATCTGACCCCAAAAAAAACTCTGTGACCTACAAAAACAGCTCATGACATAGTTTCTGACCTTTTTGCACTCAATTTTGATGTACTTTTAGCAAAAAAAAACTTTTTCGCTACAGGTATAAAACGACGTTTTCTCTCCGTAAAATTTAGGAGCTAGGGTTTCTAGGGTTTGCACTTTGGCGCCAAAAAATTGACAAATTTTCTCTTAATTATGCGAAGTAAACATAGCTGACCTAGAAAAATATGTCATGTGACCAAAAAATCTTCCAGTGTCCTACATAGAAACTTTTATGACACAGTTTGGAGCTGTACGACCCAGTTAAACTAGCGATGCCCTCATTTCTAAACTTTGACCACTAAATTACAAGAATAGGGGGTGACAAGGTATTTCGTACTTTATCCAGATGCATGTTTTTGTTCATAAATTTAACATGCATGCATTATTAGGATGTACACTAATATATTTTAACTGTTTTATTCAGAATTAAATAGCAGAAGCTTATTAATAATAAGTTTTTACAATGTAATATCTCAATAATGGACTGACCAGAGCGTGTCAGTAGGATCAAGTCTACTGTGAAATTAGGGGTGACCAAACACACAAACACGTATAATATTTCTTTATTATATCTTGATTTTTAACATCACGTGTTTCAGACACACAGTATCAATAACACTGAATTAAAATGCACCTGTAAATGATAAAACAGTAAAAACAAATCATTTCTGAGTTTTATGATTATATTTTACAAACCCTTCAATATCACAATCATAACACCCGTGTAAGCATCATCAGATTTTTACAAACAACAAAAAATTTAATTTCAATTTTATATAAATCGTTTATTTCTAATTAGAAAACATTTGATGCAAAAACATAAAGTAAAAATAATTTTGAGAAAAAAAATACAAGGAATTCAAATCACGTCAATGTGAACTTTATCAGAAGGGGTGTTCGTCAAACAGCATCCACTCAAACCATTCTATTTCAACCATAGAAACAGATTCTAGATTAGAAATAAGTCCCACTGAAAAGTCCAGGTTTCAAACACATAAAAGTTAGTAACAAAATATTTTAGATGGCAAGATGCAATTATAATGTATTACAATAAAATAGTGAAAATCCATCAAAATAAATAGACTCATCCACTGACCATCATAATAAGATTACACAATTTCAGGGGATTCCACTTTTTTTAGGATATTTTATGATATACATGGCAAAATGTCATTTATCGTTTAAGGGTAAAATTGCTCATAAAATTGTTCCATGGATGACTTACTAGAATAATTTAGAAATACTTGAATTATACCTTTTCTTGAAAAATATAGTTTATAAACTTATTTTTAATGAGTAATTGTCATGTGATTTTTACATGTCTTGAACCTTAATACCCTAACACTAGAATAGACCATTCCAATATAAAGACAAAGTTCTCCTTCAGAGAGTTCGTGCTGTATGTTGACACGTGAACGAACACTGACACAAGACTCGTGTTCCATGAAATTCTTGTGTGAAATTATGGAGTAGGAAACTTCAAAGGAACGTTTTTTTAAAACAAAATGTCAGTATGTTTAGTCTGCTCGCTTGTCACAGAACTTCCAAGCTAAATGTGAACTTAGTGCCAACCAACCACAGGTGTGAGATTTACTGTGTCACAGTATGATAAACTAATATCGCCATTTCAGCCACATGTACATTTTTAACGTATTTTACACGACATGAATATTGTAGCATTTACCTTTTCAAATCATGAAATGGAAATTTTCAGTCAATGTATTTTTTGTTTAAATATTTTTTCACAGGGTATCTGCCTCACCAATGTTCAGTTGATCGGTAAATATACTTGTACATGATACCGTTTGAAAAGTAATCAGCTAACCGGATATTTAGGAGCAATCTGCACGTAAGTAACGTTTTCTATTGATGCTTGCCAGATTTTAGAGGGGAGAGCATACACTGGCTCCACCCCACCCCCCAATCTGCTTCTGGTCATTTTTCAACTATTGTAACCAATCACAAGCCAGTTTAATTGTATTTCAAAATAGTCAAACATCACACCTGCAAAAAGCTATTTTTTGTAAAAAAATGAACAAACGTTGGAAGTCATTCTTACTGTTAATAGGATATTACAAAAACCAAACCCCACAGAAGCATATTGTGTCCGAATGAAGCAACTGTCAAATTATGCTAATACAACATTCTGTTTTAAATATTGCACATTATGAACACGAACAGATTATATTCATGTGATGGTCCAAATTGTTTTATGACTTATTCCTAACACCATTGATGATATATCTGGTATGATATATCGGGTAAGTAAAATGGAGAACGACGATTTGGTCAAGGTTTTCACTCGATGTCAAAAGTTGAGGGTCAAAAATAATCTTTGGCTGATGATAATTCGAAGGGTCAACAAAATTTCCTTCTAATTTTACTGTAAATTTGACCCTTTGGTACAAATTCTCAAGAGTTGAAAACCTTTATTTTACTGATTTCAAGAGTCAAAATACTGTTATTAGTGTCCAACGAAAGCCCTGTTTGACACTTCAACTTGAAAATAACGAGTTATGGTGTGGTGCTCTTACACTGCAGTCTCTATAATATCATAATATTAACATTTCTTGGAAACTTGTAAATTTACAGGATCTGGTGAGAAAACTTCCGTTGATCAATTTTTTTAAGTATAACGATACAACACATGCCTGGCCGAAATATGGCATATTTGTATTATTGGCGTAACATTTATTCGTCTCATTCGCTGAACCACAAACTCTCCGTCGGTAATACCTAAACAGCCTGGATCCTACTTATGATGATGGACGTTGAGTTGGTGTAAATTTCGCCATAATTCTTAAGTGATCATATTGTAATAGCCTAATATAGGAGTGGTGTTCATGTGAAAAAAGTAACTTTGTAATTATCGGTAGTATTTGTTCCAAGTCAATACTGCCGAGACTGTGGTCCAGTGGTTAGTGCCCTGGACTTGTAACCTGGCGATCTGAGCCCAAATCCAGGTCACTGCAAGTCATACCCTTCTATGAAAATTTGATAAAATTTCTCCTTTTCTGGAGAAGATACCAGCTCCTTGTGGAATGGTAAGTTAGTTCTGCTTAGTATACAGTCAGGAAAACTGGTTAGGTGTACCTGTCGATTTTCCTCCATATGTGGAGAAGTTGCTGTCTCCTTGTGGAAGGGTAATTTAGTACTGGTTAGTATACAGTCCAGGAAAACTGGTTAGGTGAAACGGTTCATTTTCCTCCAAATGTGGTCAGGTGAACCTGTCGAATTTCCTCTATATGTGGAGAAGTTGCTGGCTCCTTGTGGAAGGGTAAGTTAGTACTGGTTAGTATACAGTCCAGGAAAACTGGTCAGGTGAACCAGTCGACGTATATAACTGAAAAATTGTTATAAATGGCGTTAAACCCCAGTGACAATGTCACATAAAAACAAACAAACAAACCAATCAAATTCATATGTATTGTCATATTTGTCTGGTATCAATTTGTACTTTTTGTCTGATTTATCTCAAGTCAATTTGTACATACTGCCAAAATTTATCCAAAGTCAATTCAGTATAACAATAATTGAACACATGTAAGATTTCTTTCTTTTATTAGATACCACACATTGTTTGAAAAAAAGCTTTTTTGAAAAAAAACCCAGCTTTTCCAGAATTTAGAAATCTGCTGGTGGTACTTAACAACCATACCTTCAGTACTTTGATTAAGCTGATTACACACAGTAGCACCAGTGCTTATTATGTTTCCTGCAAGTAAATTGTTTCAAAATCTGTTGCTTCAAAGTAATAGGTGAGTTTTATACATGTATAACATTATCATTAGCATTCAGTTTTATTACAATAATTTTCATTAATTGTTTCATAAAATAATATCATGGTGATGATAAATAAATTATAGTATTCCATTCTGATTGGTTGATAATACTGGGAATTCATTTCATTGGTTGATGGCAGTAATTATGTCACTCAGTGATATATTTATCATCCAATCACAGGATGATGTATCTTCTGTATTCTGTTACATTTTTGACACAGGCGTGATACCGAGGATGTGAAATCCACTACTTATGACATTGGCTGTAGCCTCACATAGTAAAATCCTTCCCATGTTTACTTTGACTATCTCACCTGTAATTGACAAACAAACATAATACAGTTGAACCTGTGAACAAATGCAACCCTTTGGAAAGACAAAATGTGGCCTTTATTGACAGGTGGCCTTTACTTGAAGGTCAGTTTGATCTAAATAATTATTGATGGTTTTCAAAGAGTAGCCTTTATTCACAGGCAGGTCTTTATTTGGAAGTGGCCTCAAACACAGGTTTGACTGTACATCTCTAATCACTTGTAATATAAAAACATAATACAACATTTGCTCACTAATCATAATACTGTGAATAAAAATTGAAAAACAACAACAAGAAACACCAAACATTGATACTAAATGAAACCAACAATCAACAGTAAACTAATGACTATATGTGAGAAGAACAACAAACTCTGCCACTTATAGTCTGACTAATCATACTTAGTAAAATCTCAAAATTAGTGTCAAGTTGACTTCCAAAACATTTATTCATGTCCTATACAGTAGGGAGACAGACAAAGAAGGAAATCATATAGGCCAAAATCTTTTTTTCAATGGGTTTAACACCATTTTTTCAACAATTTTTCAGTTATATACAGCAGCCAGTTCACCTAACGAGTTTTCCTGGATTGTGTACTAACCAGTACTAACTTAACCTTCTACAGGGAGCCGGCAACCTCTCCACATATGAAGGAAAATCAACATTTTTGTCAAATTTTCATAGAAGGGTATGACCTGTGGTGACTAGGATTTGAACCCGGATTGCCAGGTTACAAACCAAGTGCACTAACCACTGGGCTACAGTCATGGCTAGGCCAATATCTACATAGTGCATACACCATTATAGATAATCTTATTTAACAAGAGTAAAATGTCAACAATAAAATAGAAGATCAACATAAACATGTTCAGTTAGTTCAAGGGAGATAACAAAAACAAGAGGGCCATCATGGCCCTTTATTCGCTCACCTGAGTAACGACTGCAACTTCTTAAATGAAGTTGACAATTTTTTTTCCTCAGACAAACTTTAACACAAACAATAAAACTTTAAAATGAATCGTGAAATATGAAATATACCATTACAGTTTATACTACCACAATACATGTCATTAATGACATTTCAGTGACAGTATGCAAACAAATTATTTTAACTAAATACAAAATTTGAAACATATTATACCTAATCTAAGATATACAACTACATGTTCAGGTGAGCTATAAAACAATAAAAGTTACCAGTAGTTCGGTCCTTCTCAACGCAATAACACTGGTCGTAGAACTCCGTGAACGCTGTGGAGAGCTCGTACAAATAATCACACAGACTGTGAAGCAGCAGATCATCGAGACATTTCAGTATGACCTCAGAGTATCTAAGTATACATTTAGCCAGGTTCAATTCTTTCTCGTGATCTAAAGTTACCCCACCATTACTGATAGCTGCTTTAATCTGTTCTGGGGTAACTTTAGCAGTGCGGGCTATGGACCTATAAAACAAGGCACATCATTCATACAAATAGTGATACAAATATATAACAATTTAAATACAGTAAAACCTCCAGGAGTCATCGGAACAGATCAAATGCTCCAGATAAACATGGTGCATGTAATAATGAGGTATTTGTATGTTGGTTGAAAATTATGCACAACTAAGAACAAATATTGCTGGGATTTTAAAGTCAATGAGATAAGTCAGGTGCTCATGATATCAATGCTCGTAATAATGAAGTTTTACTGTACCTTCAATTAACAAGCATCAATGAACAGTGTTTACTATTTCAACATCAGTCACTCTCGTTCCATTAACAAACATATTAACCTCTGATTAAAGGCTATCTTTGTAAAAAGGCCAAACTTTTCCCCATTTCAAGGCTTTGATTGCATGAGAAATTAAAGGAGAGTCTGATATTGTGTCAAGAATATTCAAACTGGTTGACAGAAATGGTAGCATTATGTAAGTAGGTAAGCTCTGTTCTCAAAGACAAAATGAGATTTATTATGTATGGTCAGGTTATTCTTCACAGCCATTAGCAACCAGAGGCATAAATCACAGATTAAATGTGAAAATACAATCTTTTTTATCTTTGAATATGGCTTGTATAAAACAATAAAGAGAGAACTTGATGAAATGCATTATTAATCCAGCCAGTAATAGAATGAAAGTTGATACCTTATTCTAGTGTAGGCATATAACAGATACGCTGCAGTGTTGCCTCGGTCATCTAACATCTGAAAATAAATTATAGTGCCTGAGTTATACATTATAAAACTCTTAAATTGAAACCAGTCTATGAATGATGCATAGCCATTAGTCAATTTCTGGACTGTGCTAAAAATTAACCAATCGGGGCATATGCTAGCTGGACAGCTTCCTTGCGCATTAAACTAGGTCCTGGATAGGATTTGAACTCACAGTGGTGAGGAGATTACAAGTCATGGACCATAACCATCCAACCATGGAGGCTCCTGACAGCATGTATGTACAAGATGCTTGTCCAGTACATCAATATAAGCCAAACTGTTGAGTGGTTTATGATGTTGAACTAACAAATGTATTTACAATTTGTCTATGAAAACCAAATTTTGATGACAAAACTCACAAACATCAACTACTGAACATTAAAACCTGGAAAGGCCTTTTTGTTCCACACTGTTTACTTAAATTTAGGAATGTACTCAAAATCTAACACAAAACCCTCCACAGACAGAAAATTTTATTTCACAAAATTTTCCCATAAAGGGAGGCAACTCATACACACCTTATTGAAAGAGAAAACATAGTCATGGATCCTGTTGTGAGATAAGTCAGCATATTTTATGCATCCATACGTGACAGCCTCCTGAGCAGCCTTCAATTCTTCTGGGGTAAGATCCTTAAATGTAGTAAAAATACTGCATAAATTACAGTAAAACCTTAATATCAAAACCATCTTTTAGACCAAAAATAGCCTTGATATTACCATCTTAATCAGGCTGAAATTCAGAAAACTGGCATGATATATAAGTGAACTTAATACCTGTATGTAATTCACAATAATACAAAGAAATTTATAAATACAGTGCAACCTCTCCAAGCAATACCCTTTGTGAGAGGCAAAATTATGTTGTTGTTGAGAGGTTGTTGCTCTAGAAAGGTTTCACAGTATATAATGCCATGGTTTACCAATCAATACCAACACAGTCAAACCTGGGTTTGTGGCCACCTCAAATAAAGACCACCCTGTGAATAAAGGCCATTTTTTGAAAAACCATCACTGATTATTTAGAACAAACTGACTTCCGAATAAAGGAAACATTTTGTCTTTCCCAATGGTAGTCTTTGTTCACAGGTTTGATAGTATATTAAACAAAAGCTATAAAAAGTTATAAAAACTATCATTGCATCTATTTGACCAGCACCATGACCACTAAAGATGTTTCAAAATAACATTAAAAAAACTCCAAATTGTGTTCATACAATCAAATTCCGAAGATTTAAAACATTTCTGGAAATTTTAAAACATTTTTGAGTATTTATACCATTTCTGAAGATTTTAAAACATTTTGGAGTATTTTAAAACATATCTGACAAATTCAAAACATTTCTAAGTATTTTATAAAATTTTTGAAGATTTTTAAACATTTCTGAGTATTTTAAAACATTTCTTAAGATTTTAAAACATGACTTTAGAAATAATATCTAATAACGATTCTAAATATGCTTAAATTTTACTTTTAATTTAGATTTTAGAAAGTTTCAAAATTTAGAAATCAGAACACAAATCTGGAGTGTAACTGACCCCTTAACTACAATCATAAAATTATTGTTACTTTGTTACAAAACCACAGAATAAATGATTACAACAAAAAACAAGGTAAGCCTGTAGAAACAGCCATCAAAACTGCGTAATAACTTGTGATAATTTGTAATAAAGTCACATCATACATATTACCATTAGAAGATTACCAGAAATATTTGTTTTATGAAAGAACTCCGGTTATAAGGCTCAAATATCAGATATAATGAAGTAGTAATGAAAGGTATTAAGAGATGAAATATGGCACAAATACATAAATCTTGACAGAACCTATCTAATCATACCTATTAAAGAATAAATGTACTCGTACTGTATATAATGAACAGATTTGTGAAACAAATACCAGAGAATAGCTTTTAGTGAGATACAAAGTTTCCCAATAACACAGAACATTTACATCCAGCTACAAAATAAAGGCCCATAACTTCATTAAAACCATTGAAACCAAATACATGAATACCTAATATTAGGTTAGGAAATGTTTCATAATACATGAATACCTAATATTAGGCTAGAAATGTTTCATAATACATGAATACCTAATATTAGGCTAGAAATGTTTCATAATACATGAATACCTAATATTAGGCTAGGAAATGTTTCATAATACATGAATACCTAATATTAGGCTAGAAATGTTTCATAATACATGAATACCTAATATTAGGCTAGGAAATGTTTCATAATACACAAACAATGTAGAAGAATAAGAACTCCAGACAGTGACAACAACGCTCATCTATTTTACATCATTCTATTTAATAAGCAATTTTGACCAAATTCATAAGTTAAGAAGGGGCATAACTCCAAAAAATAGCTTTCAGAGTAATGCCCCTTGTCTTGCAACTGTGCCTTGTCCTAATAATCATGTATTACAAGTCTTGAGTTGATATCTTTAGAAGTGTTTGAGTAATGGACTACATTAAAGTTTTTGCACAACAACGACGATGCCACAGTGATCATAAGAGCTCGAGTTTTTTTTCGAAACAGAAAAGCTTAAGATTATTTGAACCAATTAAAGCTTCACCATGCAGTATTTGTCAAGTTTAACTGATTACAACAATACGACCGAAGAGAGATTTTAAAATCAGGGCTCAAAAAATCCACTCGTCCACTCACAATTACAAGTAGAAATCCACTCAGGACAAGTTGAAATTGTTGTAGAACTAGTTAAAATTCTTAGCTGGCCATCGTGCAGGACCAGTAGCCAAAGAAAAATTTGTAAAGCCCTGGAAATGAACTTTGTGACGGATGGACGGACAGACGGACAGACAAAACAGACAGATACAAAGATAGACGGACAAAAAGACAGGACAAAGTTGTTATTTGTTAAGTGCGGTGAAATAAATAAATCTAAATCCAAATTAACCTCCACATTCATAACCATGATTTTCAAAATGGAGTAAAAAAAATGCCACTGTTTTTTTTAAAAAACATTCTTTAATGTGATGGAAAAATATGACCTTACATAGACCAGACTATCATAAAACCTATGTACAAGTAATCCAAATGGGAAGTTTATGTTGATAAGTCAAACTCCCAGTATTTATTGCACATAATAATTTTCATCTTAAAAAGGGGCTTTGAAAGTGTATATGCCTAACAATCATTAATTTTCATCTTTTTATATGTTTCCAATGCTGATAGATTACACATCAATTTAACCTTGACCCTGTACAGAGAAAGGGATCACAAGCTACAGGAAGGTCAACGGAGACGTAAATAACCTATACTGTTCATAGCATATCATTATCAGCAAAAAAGCATTAAGTGTCCATTACTGGTCCAGAACGTATCACACGACTGATCACTTTTAACGACAAAATAGCCATTTACGGGGAACAAGTTTTCCATTTTATGCATAATTACATAAGTGCCAGAGATAAATGGTTTCAGTTCGCTGTCAATCTGTGCAAAGAGAATATGATATGGATTGAAGAGAAAATCAATGGTTGCCGTTCCTAGAAAAAAAAATATCTAGAATGTTTAACCGTAGATAGTATGAATCCTTTGTTTTTTTGTTTCGTTTTAATGTCACATTGGTTTTAATGCCATTTTTCAAAAATTTTTCATTTATATACAGTGACTGGTTCACCTAACCAGTTTTCCTGGACTGAATCACGGATGAAGGTCTAAAGTTTTCAGGGACTCTACTTTGAATGACAGCTACATACATTCTACGTCTGAAGTCAAAATAATAAAATAATAAAAGAATTTTGACATTGTTAGAAAAGAATATGATTTAATAAGAAGAAAACTAAGAAAAAATATCCTCTTTGAAAAGGAGATGGGTATGTTACTGGTTAAAAAAGGCATAATATATCATGTTCCTTTTTCCCCTGTGCTACCAAAGTTTATCATCAAATGTCACGCCACTCCATACAAACAAACAGACTTATCACAAAATTTTAATACAAAGTAGAATATAAAACAATTAAAATTTACATTTCTAGCTGATAACTGAATTAATGACATTGTAATTTCACAAAATATTGGTAATTATTTAATTAGATGACTATTGTCTGGATGGTAAAAATTATGACAAGCATTACATGTCTGAAATGAATATTTCATGTGTATCTGACATTTAGAGCATTTTATGAAACCCATTAATCATAAACAAGGCGTTTAAAATTCCTGCAGAAGTAATGACAATAATTGCAGTATTTGTGAACAAAAATTTGAAACACTGGATGGAATTAATATCTAAGACTGATGAAATGAAATAAATTTCTCTAAAATCTTGTCCAGAAAAATGTTTTCATGTTGAATTTAAGGACACTGACCTGGCAGGATTTGTTTGGTGCTATTTAGACACAGACAATTCAAACTTTGGCATACACGAGTGAGTGTACTCTGTTGTCTTATTGTGATACCAAAAGATTGGCAGAAAAGTCCCTCATTGGCCAAGAGATTATTTCTGAATGATTTATTGATAGAAAAGACAGTTAAAATACTGAAAAGATGGATCTGAACGAATTTGAGTAACGGGAAAATGTAATAAGTAAGCTTAATACACAGACAAAACCAACGAATATACGGTAATTCATGACAGGACAGTCGTTTAATGCCCCGTCAAAGCCTAGACATCAATATGCCACTAATGGAAGCCAAATAAAGTAAAAACTAAAAGTCTCTTTTTACACGAAGGTCAACAAATGAAGGTCAGACAGTAGAACCATTAAATAACCGTAAACAATCAATCTTTTGTCAAGACGTGACTATTTGTCTGACATAAACAAATAGATAAAAGAAATTCTGAGGAGTGAGCATAAATAAAACATAGAGCTACTAATGATTGGTGGTAAGTTTGTACTTTATATAACACCTTGTATGATGTTTGCATTATACTCAGTGGGCAGTTGACTTTAATGATGCTCTTTGCTTACCTACCATGAGACTGGAAAAGTCATGTTAAGGATTATTTGAACAAAAAATATGTGTAGGAAGGTTGAAAAACAACTTTTTCCAAACACATTTTGGGAGTATACTGTTGACCTTTACTGGCCTAACCAACTTGATACTTGACATTCAACAATCAACAGACAGCTTCCTCATGCGAGGTGTTGTGTGTCAATTAGAAATTGTCCACAAATTACATTTAATACAAAACATTCATTCAAACATTCACTGAGAAACTGTCATGAGTCAAGACCAGTTTTAGTGAGCTCTGACCTATTGATTAAAGGTCAATGTGCTAAATCAAGAGAACTACATCAGGAGTGGGTTGTCAATGACAACTGCTGGGTATTTTTCTATCAGGAGTATAATTAGCCTTCTTAAAAATAGTTAATGATCAAATTTGCAAAATAAGGCAATTGACCATATACAAAGGATTAAACACTTGTGTGATATTTTCCAAATAAATCAGGTTTCCATGGAAACCATAAGCCTCCTGTTTTCATCTGGAAAATAAGGATATATTTGCATGACATTTATATAAATACCAATTTGTCTAAGTTAGAAAAGCCACAGAATTTCTGGTATTTGAATCACACACCATGCTTTATGTGGGGGTGTAGTGTGGACTTCTGTAAAATGCTACTTATTTGCAAGAAGCATATTTTTGCAAATATTCTTACTGTTAAATACATGGATTTTGAATAAAATAACAGAACGATTATATATTTTAGACAATTTTAAAATCAACTGATGTTATAAAAAGACACACTGGTTCCTGTTTCCCATTTGGGACACTGCAAAGTCAACAACACGCAAAGAAATCGGTCTTTTATGGAACAAGTTCTCAAAGCAAAGATCACTTTAATCAAATGTGTTTTACAGTATCGTCAACACTATCTAATTTCCATCCAACTAGGAGACTATTTATCCATAAATCCCTCACACATTTAAATTTATAGCACTAACAGCGATTTGGATAGTTGAGCATAAGTGAAAAAAAAACATGGATAATTTAATATTCTGAGAATAAAGACAACACTAAACCTGAAACAGACAACTTGAAGTGTCAAGGGATGATCTAACAGAGGAATAGAAACCATTCTTGCTGCTAGACAAGGAAAATAACTAATGAATCAAACCAAAATTATCTACAACCAGACTTTATATTTCAGATTACTAGGCTTACGGCAGGTAAAATCACTGAGGGGCTGGTATGAAACAATATTTGAGCACGGCAGACAGACAAAGTTATCGGGATATTTATATTATTATGTTTATATGATCGAGCCAAAATATTTTCAAATAATAGGAAATGGATATTTATGTTTTTAACAAGAATACTGAAGATTCATAACATTGCATCTACAGACACTAGTATGGAAGTAATTGCAATATGTTTAAGTGATTTGTATGGACTAGGTCTAAAAATATTACACATTAGTATGGGATCCAGTCTAGGAATGGAATCATAAACTTGTGTAGGAAGATCAGTCTATGAATAGAATCATAAACTTGATTAAGGCAGCCAGTCTATGAATGGAATCATAAACTTAAGTAAGAAGACCAGTCTACCTATGAAATCATAAACTTAAGTAAGAAGACCAGTCTACCTATGAAATCATGAACTTAAGTAAGGCAACCAGTCTACAAATGCAGTCAAAACTAGAGTTAGGAAACCAGTTGATGACTACCACCAATCAATGACTACCACCAATCAAAGTACTGAAAGTACTGATGGAAGGGGATTAATGTCATTAACACCAAATAATAAGGCCATACTAAATCGTATCTATGTTTAGCGTCCACAGACGGAAAGGTTTTGATCCCCTGAGTCAAATAAAAGCACATATCGTAATATTGAATACAGTGGACTCTCATTGGCTCGAACTCGACGGGACTGACGAAATCAGTTCCAGTTATCCGGAGTTCCAGCCATCCGGAGTTTACTCCATGAAATAGAGTTGTTTCCCTTGTATATATTGTATTGTGTAATGTGTTCGTGTTGTTTGTAATGATCATACACCTGCATGTACATACATGTAATAGATTATTATTTAAGACCAAAAAAACATACAAAACAAACGTATATGTATTATATTTATATATTTTATTCATAATAATATTCATGTATCATATTTACAGTAAACTACATCGGGATAATAAACAACATTAAGTTTGTAATGTTATCTTCACACGTGTGTCAGTTTCACGCACCGTGTCATATCGAGAGAATTTTTGACAGCAAATTACTCTCAAGTTGTGAAAATGCATTGTTCGACCGAGAGGTGTGAATAACAGAGTAAATATTGACCACGGGACATGATTATTGGTTCGAGCGTTCGAATTTATGTGGTTCCAGCCATGCGGAGTCGAACTATATAGAACATATAGTAAAAACAATTGGGACCGGAGAATGAGTTCCAGTTTTCCGGAGTGTTCGAATTTACCGGGTTCCAGCCAATGAGAGTCCACTGTATTTGACCATTTGAAATGTCTTTATTAAACCATTACCAGCTGGAACGACTTGTTTTGTATCAATATGACTTCCATTCATCAAAATCTGTCAATATTATTCTTTTGTTTTGATTTAAGAAATGAAATATATCTATTCCTGCTGAGTGACTGTTTGAACATTTGATAGAAGCTAATATTTGAGACAATAAACAGGGAATTGTGTTTTTTCTTGAGGCAGTTGTTTGTTTTTCTGGACAGCTGGATATGATTTTGAACCTCAATGTTACGCTAAACATAGATATGATTTGGTATGGCCTAATTATGATGAATGGAAAAAATACTTAGGACTTTCTAGTGTGAATATCCATCCATGAAGGTCATAATTTATTTTTTATGGTTTTTATGTTTGCTATTACGATTTTTAACAGTAACAAATAGAACATTTGAGCAACCTTCAAGAAGTACAATATGTGGCTTGTAGCTAATTATGTTCAGGGTCAATATGTGCTCGTATATCAATTTATCCAGTAACTCACAAGACCTTAAATCTGCACAAGTAATGAAAATCATTTTCTTAAAATTCATTCTGTAATATGATTGTATTAAATGAATTTAGTCACAAAAACTTCAAGAATAGTATGCAACCATCTACTTCTTAAGGTTACAATGCATGAACTATTTAGTCGAGGAATAAAACACAAAATAACGCTAAAACACAGCATTGAAACTGTGCAATATCTTATTCTTTTGAGCACACACACATGCACGCACGCACGCACGCACGCACACACACACATTCGTTTATTTAGTTAATGATTATTTCCAAACAATAATAATAATTGTTCATTATATTACCTTGAAATGAAGAAATATCTTTTTTTTTTTTCAAAATAAAATGGTCAAAACAAATTTTCCATAAATAGTTTACAGCTTACATGGGAAATCAATAAAGGTCACATAGAAAATAGTACTGAAAACATTGGTCGATTATGAGCTTTTTCACAGGTCACAGTTCATAGATTGAACGTATATCGTGTATTTATATGAGAAATTGTTATGTTTTACAATTTTGTAACTTGATCATTCTTTGTACATTTTTGTTGTTTGTCATTTTTGCCCCATTTTTTCTCAACAGGTACCAAATGCAAAAAATCACTATTATTTATTTGTACTCTATTGTAACGTACATATGGAAACTTCCCCAACCCTCATGCCTACGACAGGGACAATAAAGCTAACTGTTTACAAAAAAATATGTGGGAGCGCGAGGAAGCGAACCGGGGTCCTCTCGATTACTTATCAAGCGCTTTACCCACTGAGCTAATTCCGCCACATATGATATGCGTGTTCATTTAAGATAAAAACACTACACTAAAATTAGCGCAGTAATATCGTATTTTATCTTTTTTATTATCGAATAGTTTTCAAAAAGTACTTATACTACACTTTTATGTATTTTACTGACTCCAAATATTTATTTGGAGAAACATATACACATTCAATTCTAATTGAATTAGTTGCTTTTCTTGGGACTATGTTTTTCGGAGTTATACGGCTCAATGCACTTTCTGAAATCAATTACATAGGAAGAGGATTGATTGAATCAATCCCCTTCCAAAAACTGGATTTAAGAAAACAGTCTATGAGTTCTCAGAATGATACTGCAGTAAAACCTCGATAATGAGACCACCTTTGGAACCCAAAAAATCCATTGTAATTATGAGGTGATCTCATTATCAAGTTGAATAGGGGAGTTATTGGAAACTGGTCTGAAAGTAAGTGGTGTTATAACAAAGTGGTCACTATGCGAGGTTTTACTTTATATAGTATTCAAATCAAACGGCAATCAGAAGCCAACCAATGAGATCAAGAGTTTTAAGACACACGATTCTAATTCAAAACACTTGTTACCTTATCTCTTTCCTTCTCTTTCAATTTCTGTTCAGCTCTGACCAGACCTTCATCTAGTAAATCAACCAAACGAACTGTGCCACCATCACGTGTCCTGAACTTTTTCCTGAAAATATAAAAAGCTGAATTTAACGAAAAAAATATGAACAAAAAAACAAACACCAGATGTAATTCACAGACAAGTTTCAGTAAAATTTCACCAAGATGAAATCATTTGAAAACAAATGCTGATCTTAATACAGAGGACTAAATGATAAAAATAGGATATAGGAGGGGGGTCTGAAACCCACCAATCAAACAACAGCCCAATCATTGAATTGGTAAATGTATTCTTCAGATACAAAATCCAGACAAAAAGCAATTTGTGGAAGAGTGAATGTCCATTAGTTCAAACAGGCGATGTTGATTTAATGATACTCAACAGAATCGGGCAATATAACATTGTGCAAGACAAGAGAGATAAATCGAACTCTATTGTTAGAGCATATTGAATCAAAAACTCTCTTAACATAAACATAAAAGTGAAATTATTTCCTAAATGGACTATGTAATGAATTTTGAAGTAACCAATCAAATCCATGGTTACAAAATATGACTCTTCAATCTAGAGGTATTAAACGGAACTGTTGACACTGAACAAAAAGCTAAATAACTCGCTAGGAAAAAAATGTTATTTGCTAAGGAAAAAATTATGGATTGAAATCATTGTTTTAAGTGAAATAAATAAACTGTTGCCATCTAACATCTATGTCTGGTAAATACACAGCAACATTTGAAAAGTTTTAGCAATTTGAATAAACTAAGTATTATTCTGGGTTGCAGAAATTCAAATGAACAAATCAAATTTAAGAATGATACTTTTTATTTAAATAAAAAAGAGGAACAACAAGTATTGCAGAAATCATGAAGTTAAGGAAAATTGTATCTACACTTCAATAAACCAATTTCATTCAACATGAAAGTCTTTAAGCTGTTAATGTGTACAGTCAATCAAACTAATGGAAAATTTCGATTCCATTAGAAATATTTAAACTGATGCCATTGGGTGACTTTTATAAATGTTCATCGATAAGTTAGGAATATATTCTGACAGATCCCTATGGCAACAGGGACAGCGTATTGATATATTAGAGTAATTAAAATTTACAACTTCACACAATGTGTTTGGTTCATTCAATTTGGGATCACAAGATTGGCCCAGGATATCTCAGTCATAAACAACATGATTGTCTCTCAGTAAGAAACAACAAGATTGTCCCACTGTATCTCAGTCATAAACAACATGAGAGTCCCAGAGTAACTCAGTAATATACAATTTTCAATCAACTTGTCTGCTATCATTATTCTCAGGACCTTTCATTAAATCTTGCAGTCTGTGATTATTCACAAAATGATCTGCCTCAAGCCATTCTTTAAAATATGTATTTAGACAAAAAACAATCATTGATTTTTTACTTGTAACCCTTTGCCTCGTAATACTGCATTTCCCCACATATGAAGCAGACAACTTTTGAAAACATTGTAGCAAAAGAAGCCAATGCTTGTAATGAGTAATAGCTTCTTTTGCCACAATGTTTTCCATTCTGTCAGAGAGAAATAACGCAATTTTCTTAAATAAATTGAAGTCTTGTATATTTGCTTTGAATTCAAAAGAGTCCAAAGTATGCTTATGAGGCAAAGTGGTAACTGAACAATGGCTTAACAGGCAAACAGGCAAAATTATAACATGTCGCATGTTACCAAGCTTGCCTGCAGATATGCATTGTTAATAATTGTCTGTTTCAGACATCAAGTTTCTGGTGATCAATATTTCCAATCAGAGACAATAAATAAGTTGAGTTTGACATAAGCTGCAAAATGTCTTTAGGAATTTACACGTAACTTCACAAATGTGTCATTGTTATTGATTATATATCTTCCAATAATTGAAAGCTTTTCACGATAACACCAATTTAAAATGGACTTCTATTATGGGAGTTTCTGTCAAATTCAAACAAATCCTCCATTATTTTATGTCAGCGATTCTGACAATCTGAAAATGAAGCATGCTGGTATCAAGAAACGTAACAGTCACCGAGTTTTTGGTGCAAAACTAAAATTGTTAAAATCAAAGCCAAATCTGAGCAGAGATAGACTCCCTGCAAACATATAAGAAAGCCCACCTTTTCACACAGACTTCAGGCGGTACCCTCCAGGAGTCCCTCCTAGTTATTGATTAGCAGGACAGCTGCCTCACATGTGAAATTTGTCTAGTCATGGGTAGGATTCAAACTTACAGCAGTGACAGGGTAATGATTACCAGCCAGAGGCTACAACCACTTCACCATGGAAGCCCCCACACTTCTAAACACTTTCAAAGGTGGTCCGTACAAATAAGTTTGATGGAGGTAATAAAATGCTTTACCACTGCTTATATTAATCATGATATTTTGTTTCAGATTATACACACTGGTTTCCATGGTAATAATTTTAATGAGAAGATATTACAAGGTATAATATTTCACATAAGGCATTTGTTACCAGTAATTTGTGAATAAAATTACAATAATTACAACAGTGAAAAACATCAAATCATAACAGAAGGTTTTTTAACTAACGAGTGATATTATTAACATGCCTAACTGCTTATAAAATGAAATTTCAGATATTAAATATGGTACTTATCATGAAATAGATGGAAACCAGAGAAACTTGGTCCTTTACGGTGCTAATTATGTTTCTGCATGACAGGACAAAATCACCATAAGGAATCAAGACATGTAATGACTTATGAAGGTAGCTTTCTGAGAATTCTCTATACAAGTACACCACCATCTTGATTCAAACAGACATCACCAGTGTTTTTTTCTTTTTCAGTGGGTTTTCACCTAACCAGTTTTCCTGGACTGTATACTAACCAGCACTAACTTATCCTTCCAAAGGAGCCTTAAACTTCTCTGGATATGGAGGAAAATCAACATTTTCGTTATATTTTCATAGAAGGGTATGACATGCCATGACCGAGATTTGAATCCAGATCACTGGATTACAAGTCCAGCAATCTAACAACTGGACCATGGTCGCATCTTCAAACAGACATCAAGTCTCCTCTAACTCATTCATTCAACTAGTTGTTTCATTACATTTGATCAAATCCCATGGATAAGGCTGCTTTATGTGACTGATCTCTGGTGCCAAGTTATATAATTAAGAGCCATCAGTTAGAGAGTACCAAACATTATCCCATCCATAGATACACTTTCATTGCACTTACCTGTGATATTTTGGTTGAATGTGCAAAAAGGGGTGAAACACACACACACACACACACACACACAGAGAGAGAGAGAGAGAGAGAGAGAGAGAGAGAGAGAGAGGGAATATAGCCTGGATGCACAGTTGACCGTAATTCAGAAATTTATTCAGCTTATTTCATCAATTAATCAATGTGACCTAAAAAAATCTTTGTTCACATTGCTTTTAAATAAAAGGTTTTACTACACCTGCATACTGTTGTTATATATCAGATGGAACATTCAAATTATCTCAAATGTCATTATTAACAGAAATGTAGGACAAACTACACAGCTAACAAAATTACACAATTCATTTCAGCACAATTGAACAGGAAAAAAGAACTTTGAGATTAATCATTATTCCTGGCATTTGTAACTGATACAAGCAGTTGGCAACTTGGCAGGCAATTATGGAGTTGGACAGTATTTTAAACAAACCAGATTTCAATATGGCTGCCATAGAGGTGGGGTCTTGTACACTGTTAGCAGAAGCAGACACAGGGTTTTAGGTTAGGCATAAAGTCTAGCTGTTTATGTAGAATATGGACACAATCAGTACATAACTGACACTTATATTTATGCTTGCCAGATTTTAAAGGGTACGCACACCAGAGTCCTAGGTGAGATCATCAAGGTTAACTAACATCAAGCTGTGACCACGGTCCAGTGGTTAGCATGCTGGACTTGAAACCTGGTGATCCGGGTTCAAATCCAGGTGGCAGCAAGTCATACCGCTCTATGAAAATTTGACAAAATGGTGATTTTCCTCCATATGTGGAGAAGTTGCTGGCTCCATGTGGAAGAAGTTAGTACTGGTTAGTATACAGTGCAGGGAAATTGGTTTGGTGAAAATATGTAACTGAAAAAATGTTGAAAAACTGCGTTAAACCCGATGAAAAAACCCAACATCATGATTTTTAAATTTTCAGTATAGTTTGTACATCTGAAATTGTCTGACTTGCGTGTGATGATGAGACATAATAAGTTACAAATTATTGTATCAAGGAACTATACTAAGAACGCAGCCCTACCATTGGATCAATTCTACGATTTCGCTCAGAACAAACCAATTACAAGACAAAAACTTAGAGATTGATTTTCATCCCAAGATCCTAAACAATGACATCCACCAGACTGAGCTTAACAGACGAGTGACAAAGGAAATAAATTACAAAATTCTGATGTACGTGCAGACTCTGAAAGAAACAGACTTCAAGATTATAATGCTACAAATATAACAATTGTGTACAAATCCATGTGGGAACACAATATCCTTATGAGACAGACTAAATATGGTTCGGTACACACTTAAGAATGTTGATAAATCCAATCATAGCATATCCTATTGACAGACTTATGTGAGGAGTGTTTTTCTTCAATTTCAACGAACTAATGAAAATGTCTAGAATGTCTCTTGATTTAATTAAATGAAGTCCTTCAATGAAGTTACAAAGTTAAGAAGTGGATGTAGAGGTTGAAACACATAAAGTAAGTGTACACAGGCATGATGAGATGTGTAACACTTTCATTAGGAAGATAAACATTTTTTCTTTATCCTTTTAAACCAGATTTTTCACTTTTTCTGAGGTTTTTAGAAGAAATTCCTCAATAAAGGCATACTGCACATAAATGTCAGTTTAGGCATACTATATGTAAATGCCCATTTAGGCATACTGTACATAAATGCCCTTTTAGGCATACTGTACATAAATGCCAGTTTAGGCATACTGTACATAAATGCCAATTTCTAATCATCCTTTGAAAAACTTTCGTCATTCTGCCCACCAAACAAACTGTGAAGGGAGGCAAAATGGTGACCTTCCAACACTACTTGCTTTCCTTTTCATATGTCTGTATCAAAATCTTAACAGATTAAGATCAAACTCACACTGCTGCAATGACCAATTACAAATCCAACCTCTTTCTACTTGCTACACTCCTACAACAAGAGCAAATAACCTTGATACACTGACTTTCACTGTACCACATTGACAATAGATGAATATAGAAACCTACATTTGGATGTGGTACAGTAATATACTATCAAAATTGCTTTGTAATATCACCTTATGTCTAAGACATGGAGAGACAACAACATCACCTCATTGTATTGAATAAGCCATAAGAAATACAAGAAATAAAAATACTATAAACACCAGAATAGTATCAAGTTTTTATTTATCTACCCACTTCCTTCAAGATCAGCCTGCAACTATAGCAACAAAATAAAAAGCCTTCTAATAAAGGAAATATGTACAAAATGTGGTTCACATACAACACAGATGAGCCTTATAACCATGTGACAGACATAAGGTGAAAATCCCACTTCAGTAAATAACTTTCTGGTCATGTGATGTTTCTATATCAACAAGAGCAACAATTCTTCAGAACAAAGAAACTGACATTGACCTATATGGCACCCATATCTAGTTAAACATGGAGACTTTTTGCTAAATTTCTATTGATACACTACAGCACAATTCTGTTGAAACCTTGAAGTAAGACCCTATGTTACACCAACAGAAAGGGGTCTTGCTGATACATACATTGTCTTTTTAATTCAATTGATTTATCTGAGAAATCCATTAGCTGGCTTGCATTGCTGAGAAAATAATACAAGTAAGGTGCCAGTAACACTTAACATCTTCATTTCAAGCAGTAGGCTTTTGGGATGTAAATTTCTATTGAAGACAATAATTGTCAAGTTCTCTAGGACAGAAGCAAAGGTCGTATATCAAAGGTACAAGGTAATCTTGAGCTTCTCACAGAAGCAAGTTCCTCCAACACAGTAAATAGATAGATCCCCGACACAGTAAATAGATAGATCCCCGACACAGTAAATAGATACATCCCCGACACAGTAAATAGATACATCCCCGACACAGCATAACAATGACACAATAATTATCAAATTCTCACACAGAAAAATTCCGATTTTTCTGTCTTTCTAACAGATCATGATAGAAACAGGACAAGCCAGACAAACAAAATGCGTTCATCTCCATTACATTTGTCGGGACATTTGTCGGGACATTCGATGCCAGGAGTGATTTTCACAAAACACAAAATATAATGCAAGATTTTTTTATGCAGATTACATGAAAATAATATGATCTTCAATCTGACACATTGATAAAACTTTATACCATCAATTCCCCAATAAATGTCCCTCCCCCAACTTATGGCCCCACTCCTACTTTATGATCCTCCCCTTTTTCTATAAGTCAAAGAGTGTGACTTACCATAATTGCTTTAATTATCCATTAAATATTATCTAAACAAAGGTTTTAATAAAATAATGTTTAGTACATCTAAATAGCATTGGACCTATGAAATAAATTGATGTTTACACACATGACTAATGTTTACATTGATGTTGGCAGCATATTTAAATGTAACATAACAAAGACAGAAATTTGGTGAAACTGATCCTCCACTGAATGTTGATTGATGGGGTTTACTGTCACATCAACAGCCAGGGTCATTTGGCAACTTTTCCAGCACTATCGATGGCAGAAGACCCAAGGCATACTCCTGGGCAGAATGTTAGCTAACTGGACAGCTTCCTCACATGTGAACTTTAGCAAGTCCCCCACAGGGGCTAGTGATTACTAGTCAAAGATCATTACCATCTACCAGTAGAGCAAGACGTGAATAGTTTGAAATTTGGTAATGGCACAATTTTCCTTAAAAGCTCCTGAATTATATCTTAAGTTATTTCATGGGTTAAAGATCAGGGTAAGACACATTTCGCAGTTACGTATCGTTGGCTTATTTCTACAACCCCTGTATTTCAAGTTTTGGCAATATTGAGATTTTGGTATAATGTTTTTGTCTATCTATGTAGGTCTATCCTAAATAGGGTTAATCCCAATGCTACAAACCTGTAACTCACTTAACATAACTGCAGTTTAAAACTTCAAATGAGATTTTCTCAAAATGGGAAAAAATGACATTTGCAGAAATAACCAGATAGTATGGATAGCCAAGGAAAAGGTCAGAACAAGATGATTATAAACTAAGTACTGATAGAATCAACTGACCACAATACATAATTGACATATATTTAATAAACAGTGTTAAAACCCAGAAGAATAGAAAAGAATGGTTGGTAATGAATTGGAAATGAACCAAGTTTCTTCATTGTCTGGAAAAGTCTTAATACACAGCACATTGATGAATTTGTATGATTGATACATCTAGTGACAGACAGCTAACTTTGGTCTAGACATACAGTATCAAATTGCTAGTATAGTACCTACATGCCTGCAAACAGAGGTAACAACAGAGAAACTGAAAATAATAATTTGCATTTTTTTTGGGGGGGGGGGGCAGTTCTCAACAATATTTCATTAACATACAAGTGAGCAATTACCTAACCAGTCTTCCAGATTCTATACCAGTGATAACCTTGTTCTATGTAAGTGACTACCAACTTCTTCAGTTACCTAACCAGTCTTCTAGATTCTATACCAGTGATAATCTTGTTCTATGCAAGTGACTACCAACTTTTTTATTTACCTAACCAGTCCTCTAGATTCTATACCAGTGATAACCTTGTTCTATGCAAGTGACTACCAACTTCTTCAATTACCTAACCAGTCTTCTAGATTCTATACCAGTGATAACCTTGTTCTATGCAAGTGACTACCAACTTCTTCAGTTACCTAACCAGTCTTCTAGATTCAGTGCCCAAGTTAACCTAGTTCTCCTCAAGTAACTGCAAACTTTTTCTCCAAATGAATCAATCATTCAGCAGCAGGAAAACTGACCTAATACATTAAGTCTTTAACTTAATCATGCAGAAGACAAATAAACCTGAGGTCTGTGGATCTAACGCTTTGCATGATTAGTTGTAATTCAGACATTTATTTAACCCATCAGTAAAGTTATGCTTAACCCTTTGCCTCATACGCACATTTTGGACTCTTCCAAATTCTAAACTTATACACATAGCATCAATGTATTTAAGATACAAGTGAGCAATTACCTAACCAGTCATTTCTCTCAGACAGAGTGGAAAACACTGGAAAAGAAGCTAGATTCTATCACTCATTTCAAGCAATGGCTTCTTTTGCCACAAAAATTTCAAAAGTCGTCTGCTTCAGATGCAGGGAATATGCGGTATATGTGATATCAGTATGTCAAGTCAGGACAAAAAAGCAGTGAATTCAATACCATAAGAGACACTGCATGGTTTTAAATCTAAGATTTGCATGCCTAGGAGGTATCTAAAGGAATTACTTCAAGTCTGTAACATGTTCACACACGTGATATCTGGATGTAATAGATGTACAGCAGTCTCATATGGAGACATGTTAAGAGTTGATAGGTCATTGGACCATCATACAACACAGACACACTATTGATAAATGGCATAAAAGCATCTTGTTGATCATAATTTCATCCACTGCAAACTCCCCAAGGACTCACACACCCGCCCACTACCACCCGCCTACAGTATTTAAAATTTTTGCCAAGTAATTATTGTTGCACAAGCAGATAACCACATCATACTCTAAAGACTGATACTTGCTGATGATTGCTGTGTTATCTTTGTGTGAACTCTTGGGAAAGTTTCCAGTGGATGAAGTTATGATCAACCTTTAAATTACCAAGGTAACTCCTGCTTAATCATTCACGGAAACAGGAGTCATGTCATAAGTTACAAGTTTTATCCTTTGCCTCTTAAGCATACTTAGAACTCTTCCAAATTCAAAGCTAATAAACAAAACATCAATTTATTTAAGAAAATTGTTTTTTCTCTCTGACAGAGTGGAAAACATGGTGGCTAAAGAAGCCATTACTCATTACAAGCAATGGCTTCTTTAAATACCACAACCCTTTCAAAAGTTGTCTGCTTCAGATGCGGGGGGGGGGGAATGCGGTATGACAAGGTAAATGGTTAAAAGTTGGGTTTTTAGTAACATCAACAATTCTTCACAGTTACAACATGTACATGTAAATATGTAAATCGTGTCTACATTAAGAAGAGTTGTAAATTGTGTCTACATTAAGCAGAATCGAGGTGTCACATTGTGATTCCCCAACACTCACACTTAATGTAGTACCACACCTTATCACAGTAATTTAACAAAATGCTGAGATGTCCTAGAAACACACACAAAATGTAATATAATCTTAAATAGCCAGTAGTGGTTTAAAGAACACCACTGTTTTACGATATAAAAAAATGAATATTGTACCACAGTATGAGTTTTTGCCAAACTTGTTACATTTTAATGATTCCATCAGTTTTACAATTCAAAAGACGGTACTAATAAGAAATGTCACATTTTTACAATTGTGTATGAAATAAGTGTACCACACACTCCACCCAGCAGTACAGGAGGCCTTGTTTTATAGTATCCAAGTTACTAGCATGAGTCTAATGGACCTCAGATTGTAATCAAAAGCATCAACTCACAGCCACCAAGTACTAGCCATACAACCAACCATTGAGCCAGCAGGCCACTATAACATTACTTAATACATGGGTGAAAGTTGAAAATTTTCAAAAAACTGGAAATCTTAACCTTGGTGCCATGTAAACAATAAAAACCAGTAGGGTCCAGACCTAGGGAAAAAAATGGAGGTTCCTGAAAATCCCGCAAAACTTTTAACCATGCTGCAAATATGAAGAATGGTGAAATAATTCGAAGCAAAATCAAATCTACCAGGAAATAAAGGCTTTTATCGGTAGTTTATAGACAAAACTTGTAACAGAATGTCTCAGAAACAAATGAATGCATTAAAATACATCAATCAACCTGAAAAAACTTAATACAAGCAAAAAGTTACCACACAAAACCCAAATGAACCAGGCATCATCTTAATTAACGGAAATAAGACGCCACTATTTGACCATGTTTTTATATGAAAGAAGGAAAGACTTCAGATATATACATGATGCACTGATCAAACATCAGAATTGTATAAAAATACAAAATGCAGAAAAAATTCAATCAAGCGTTTGTCCTACATTTTCAGCCAATTTGATGGCTCCAATTTACAAATTTATTCATTTTTAATCCATAAAGAAGGTAACTTATCCATGAACAATTTTCTTCATACTTAAGTAATGTGCCACTTTATACATCAACGGTTGTTCATTTGGAATTGATGTATTAAAGAACGGTGAGCTGGCCCATACCAAGTTGGTGTTTATGAATAAAATTCTCACTTCAATATGCTCCAACTTTAACATAATTCCTTAAGAATTTTCTAAACAAACTCTAACCTACAGAGATGTACTTTTGTACTTACAAATAATAAGATGAAAAATTTGTTTATGTCCATAAACCCGCAGGACTTTTGTCCAATTACTAAAAATGTTCATCTAAACTTGTATGACTCTTAAAAAAAACTGTTTTGAAAATTTTCCTTATTTGAGTTAACTAATATCTTTTAGTCGTAGAATACAATAAAAATCTTTTCAGTACAACTCATTCTAAATGTTAGATGTTTTGTTCAAAAACACATCTTTTTTGGGCTGAATTTTACCAGTACAAAAAGACATACATTACTGAACTATATATATTTTCTAATATTTAATCAGCAAATCTGTGCCATTAATAGACATCATCCATTGAATTATTTATATTGGTGAACCACCCATTATTCCATTTATTATTCTTTCAGGTTTTGTAAGAAATTGATTTAGAAATTTTATAAAGTATCACAGTAATAGATCTTACAGCAAAACAAAATTACTCTAAAAGGTTACAATTCACACGAGCAGGCTCAATATTTTTCAGAATTCATTTTATGTTTTATAATTCTAAGTCTGGAGTCAAATTAAGAGAATTAATTTTCAAAAGCAACACATCTTTTTTTCCACTGGGGTTTAACGTCCCACAAACAGTCAGGGTCATTTGGTGACTTTTCCTGCTTTCACAGTGGAGGAAGACCCCTTGTATACACCTTTGTAGAACCACTGACCTTCAGTAAGCCAGCTGTACAACTTCCTCACATGCTTGTGGCAAATCTATCATTTATAAAGGCAACATTAATAATGATTTTATGTAATATTCTCTTAACAATCACGAAGTACAACGTCGATTCCATATCTAATAAAAAATGATTACCCGAGCATAAAATGACACAGCATAACCATAGCAACAATTGCCAATAAAATTGCCACCATAGGGTCTAATGCGCTGCCCACCAAATTTGATGCCAATGTCAAGAGACGTATAATTTCTTAATCTGCGAATGATTCATACTGAAATCACAGAATAATTGGGACATAAATTCTGACTCCCTAATCTCCGTTTCAATTACCGCTTGGAAATGGAACACAGGATGTCTTTTCTCAGGAGACACATTTTTCGGAATCAAACCATCATTTCTATTCCGTACCAGCGATCAGACTAATTTGTTAATCACAAGTACGAACATATCAGCCACATAAATCAATCCAGTTAATTTGTAATTGTAATTTTGAATTTGAGCTACAAGACAAAACTGAATGGCAACTTCTAATTTATTCGGTTGCTAGGAAACAAAAAATAGCAATCTGTTGCTTTTTATTTCAACAACATTATAAGATTACTGTTAATTAAAATTGAGATATTAATCAAATAGCTGTCCATCAGACATGAATTTATAGAACAATAAAATTAAAATATGTCCAAATGGCATGCAATTCTCATCTTAAAATAAATGTCATATTGGTATTTGTTTAGTTTTATGTCTGTTTTTGAACAAAATTTCAGTTACATCATCCAACAATCAATTTTATCATCATAAAACAAGATTAGATTCATGGACAGACAGATGCACAATCAAGTATTTGAACTAATGTATGATTTTTGCCAGTATATTTTCCATGAAACTAAAATAACTCAAGTACACACTCACAATTTCTTTTCACTCAAAAAATGCAAATTGTTCACATAGATTCTTAAAATAGAGGGCACGCTCACAATTTTTTTTCACTCAAAAAGGCAAACTGTTCACATAGACTCTAAATAATCATATAAACACTACAGCATTATATTACTAAAAAAACCCAAATCCTTAAGATAGTAAATGACTGTGAGGTTTCAAACGCATCATATGGAGGCTGGACTATCTAAATAACTCATCAATTCTTCCAAGACAAACATAACATACTTTTTCTGTAGGAATTCGGTTAAATTAATTCGGACAAACAATTTTTCAGAAGAAAAACGAATTAGAAGGCTGATACATCATATCGGAGTCCCGCTCCTAAACTTCGATCTTCTATGAATAATAACGAGATATTTTGTTCATTAATTCGGATCACATATACTAATGTCAAGCTTGTTAGAGATGGTACGACAGTACTGACGATCAAACATAAACTCTCACTCGACGTTATGTCAATCCAATTGACGTAAGTTAATTTCTTCCTGGCAATCAAGCTCTTGTTTTATGCCGTCTTAATTTGGCACATCGATAGGGAATTTACAGACCGGTCAGCCATCAGTTTTAGAACTTAATTTGTCCATTTGGGCAGAAACTTGATAACTATTTGCAGAAACACATTCTGAGATTTATCTGAATTGCAGACATACTTTTTTTGCAGTAACAATATTTTAATTCTAAAATGCTCATTACATAGTCACAAGCAGCCTCCATATCATAATTAGTACGGAAATCGTTTAAAATGGTTACTAAAAAAAAAAAAAAAAGATTAAAGCAGTCATGGTAAGGCTAGCCTTAAAATTGCTGGTTTGCAGTTAAGTGACTGACTCATTAAAAATTACCCGACCCTCAATTTTCTTTTTTGATTAATTGTTTTTCATTCCTCATACAATTTTTTTTTGTTTCCTGAATAAGCACTATAATGTTATAACAAAAAATGCTCATCTACAAACCCCCTGTTGAGGGTTTAGGTTATGTGACTGCAAACCAACATTATTTAAGGATGGCCTGAGTAATGTTTTTTTTTTTTTTTGCCAATACAGGTGATATTGGCACAATGCATTTAAATTGAACATGATTCCTATAGTCCTTTTTTTTCAATGCAAAGATGAGAATCTAAGTCTCAACAGCTTTCTTACCAAACTGTTCTTATAAGCACCCCATGGGGCATTATCTTAATAGCATTTTTAATGGTTTAACAGATTATCTAAGCATTTATAATCTGAATTTTTTCTTTTTGTCTCGAAAAGAATGGGGTGCGGGGGGGGAGCTAATTGAGGGGGGGGTGCATTTATTAGAGAATATTTGGTATAAAAAACAGAACAGAATCAACTCAGCTTGATTGAAAAAATGCTGTTAACATTAATCCTGCTTTGAATGTCATATGACCAAGTCAGCTGAGATTTGCTGGAAGTGTAGATCAGGGAACGGTCAATTCTTTATTAATTGATAGTGCTTAATTGATTTTTTCTCATCAGTAAGTATCTACTAATTAATACCAGCCTTATGAACAAGGAACAGGCAATGTCACTTACTAAGCCAATGAAACAGCTGAGGTTTTTTCAGTAGACAAAGCTTTTTAACCACAGAGTTCAACAAAGCGCATTGTAGTACATAAAATCACCTCGCAGCATAAGAACTTTTTTTGTACTTGAGCAAAGAATGAAGAGTCTTTTTATGAATATTAGCTCAAGGTTTTCATCTTTTCTAATTTACTGGGGGAAAATTGCAGCCAGAAAGTATATATGTATATTATTGTAGAAAGATCAATTATTCTATAATAGGAAACCTAAGAACACTAAAAACCATGCAGGAAAAATAGTTCATATGATAGCAAGTATGAATACATTAGCATCAATGGAAACCATACAGGAAAAATAGTTTGAATAATAGCGAGTATGAATACATTAACATCAATGGAAATCGTACAGGAAAAATAGTTCTAATAATAGTAAGTATGAATACATTGGCATCAATGGAAACCATACAGGAAAAATAGTTCGAATAATAGTGAGTATATATACATTAGCATCAATGGCACTATTTTATCCATCAGTTTGAAACAGAGAGTCCTTTCTAAGATGTATCTTTTTAGTTAGATCAATTTATAACTCATTAATATCACAGTGCAAACACATTATTTAGTTCAATAATGTTAGACAAACCATTCACTGGTGTTTTATATCCTAAAACACGAGCATGATCGACAATCGAGAAATCTTCTAAAGAGATTAAACAATTATATCACGATATATATATATTACATACATCTAAAACTAACTTAATATCAACAAAAAAGAATGCATTAAACAGATAATATCTTCAACATTCAAAATTCAACAGATGATTATGAATTTCAAAATACACATCATTTTAGTGATCAACTTTCAAAATACATTAAAATGTTTACTGATGTGCAAGATGACACAAAATTATGAACCAACCCATGCAATCATAAACCAATAGAGCAGAATTATTTCTGTACAAATGAAGGTTTGTTATTACTATCTTGGAGTTAATGCAAGCATTATAAATAAAGAATTAAAGGGCAGTGATTAAATGTGTGACACAAAACCCAGAATACATGTACCACACAATATGAAAATTTATCCATCAATTTCTATAATCAATCAATGTAACCATCAGATAATGAAGCTATCCATAAAAATATGATGCTTTACAGTAACACAACCCAAACTTTTAACTCTGGAAAGGTGGGTAGACATTTTTTAATTTCCATTACCATAACATGCTTGTACTGACAATGAAAAGTTGGAATAAAGAACAATAAAAAACTAGTTTGACTGTATTTATAGTTCAACATTCTATAGACTGTGATAATATTATACTAAGGATGGTCATGGTGACGAGCCTCATGGTGTACAAACAGGTTGTTTTTCACTATACGAAGAATATTATTCATCTTCGTCTCTGGCCAACCCATGTTAATCTAACAAGTACACACCTTTCATCATGATGACTCTAAAACTATCTGCTTTATCGGGCATCAATCATAAAATTGATTGGGAAATTCTGTAAGAAACGTGACTCCTAGAATTTCTGCAAAAACGATACATAATCAACTCTGACTGCAATTTGAATTATGTTCGATGCAAGTTCTGCTAACAAAAATTCACAAATAATCTGTTCATATCATCCGGACAGCACTGCAACTAGATTAGACTACATTAATTACTTTTCTGATCCAGAATTAATTATCAAATGATCTCTCTTTTCAGAAAACCAGGGTTAAAGTTCACATCTAAATTTTCTGCTAGGTTTATGATTATGAACAAATTAGACAAAGAGGTGATGTAAAAATATGGGATGAAGTATGGTGATCTGTTCAGGCCATGGTATCATCATATCGTACCATCACTCCATGGACATTATACTATCACTCCATGGACATTTTACCATCACTCCATGGACATTTTACCATCACTCCATGGACATTATACCATCACTCCATGGACATTATACCATCACTCCATGGACATTATACTATCACTCCATGGACATTATACCATCACTCCATGGACATTTTACCATCACTCCATGGACATTTTACCATAACTCCATTGACATTTTACCATCACTCCATGGACATTATACTATCACTCCATGGACATTATACCATCACTCCATGGACATTTTACCATCACTCCATAGACATTTTACCATCACTCCATGGACATTTTACCATCACTCCATGGACATTTTACCATCACTCCATGGACATTATACTATCACTCCATGGACATTTTACTCACATGGACATTATACCACTCCATGGACATCTATCACTCCATGGACATTATACTATCACTCCATGGACATTATACTATCACTCCATGGACATTATACCATCACTCCATGGACATTATACCATCACTCCATGGACATTATACCATCACTCCATGGACATTATACCATCACTCCATGGACATTATACCATCACTCCATGGACATTATACCATCACTCCATGGACATTATACTATCACTCCATGGACATTATACTATCACTCCATGGACATTATACTATCACTCCATGGACATTATACTATCACTCCATGGACATTATACTATCACTCCATGGACATTATACCATCACTCCATGGACATTATACCATCACTCCATGGACATTATACTATCACTCCATGGACATTATACTATCACTCCATGGACATTATACTATCACTCCATGGACATTATACTATCACTCCAACAGGACATTATAACAGAAAGGACCCAGGAAGATTTCATGAAAAAAGGTAAAGACAGGCAGCAACAAATCAATCCCTTTACTAAGAGGAATGTTAACAAATACAGTCAAACCTGAGTTTACAACCACCTCTGAATAACAACCTTCTTGCGAATAAGGCCATCCTTTAAAAAAACATCATTTATTATTTAGACCTTAAAATAAAGGCCATCTAGCAATAAAGGCCATATTGTGTCTTTCCAAAGGATGGTCTTTGTTCACAGGTTAGGCTGTAAATCAATCAAAACTGATTTCCAATCATTTTGTTAAAAATTATCATCAGGCAAAAAAAACTTCATCATTCAAAAATGTTTAAATCATTAGTATAAAAAATAAAAATTGAGTCATGCCTCATTAGCTATATGATGAAGTTTCATTAAAATGAAGTAATTTCGCTAATTCAGCATACGCAATAAAAAATCAGTAATTTTTTTTGACAATCCTTGTATTTACTTATAAAAATAACATCTAACAGCACAGTGGATGGAAAATCTATTTGGTTAACACAATGTATTATAACAAAAGGTCTCTACACAATCAGCACACAGTTCTATATAAACCATTTACAGTCAAACCTGTGAACAAATACCACCCTTGAGAAAGACAAAATGTGGCCTTTATTGTCAGGTGGCCTTTATTTGGAGGTCAATTTGTTATAGATCATCAATGATACTTTTTCGAAGAATGGTCTTTATTCACAAGGTTTCCTTTCTTTGGAGGTGGCCACAAACACTGGTTTGACTGCAAGGATTCCAAACTTGGGTGAAAATGATTCCCTAGACATCAGACATTATTCCTACAAATGTTTCACCCAGATATTACATATTTTGTTACACAAATGACCAATCAATCAGCTACTGACACTGTTGGGTCTATATGACAGGATTAATCAGCTCATGGTCATCTTGCCTTGTTTCATTCATAATGAGACCAAATTACGATAGAATCAGAATCGTCCTCTGATCGGATTTGTGTACGATTCCACCTGGGACTCTAAATCATACTGTGTCATCATACAAAATCGTCATTAGAACAATCTGAGATACAAGTTTCGAGAGTAATCTTAAGTTTTATAACCTTGAACCCCGGTCAATATTTTCTGGTTGTGTTTTAGAATGGAATAGTTCTTTTCTTTGTCTGACAGAGTTGAGGAGTTGTCTAAGAATAAACACTCAGTTCTGTTTGAGTTGAGGACTTGTCTAAGAATAAACACTCAGTTCTGTTTGAGTTGAGGACTTGTCTAAGAATAAACACTCAGTTCTGTTCTGTTATGGTTGATTATATATGTAGATTTTATTTCAATCAAAAATATCAGCTTTTCTAGACAAAATAAAAAGATTAACTGCTAAAACTCATCACTTGAATACAACTGCTTCAAGAAATTTACATGTTTTTAATTCCTTTTTCTTTTTGGTGCGTGTGTGCGTGGGGGGGATTTTCGTACACTAAAAAAGTTATTACTGTCTTGTCTTGTTGACTTAAATCAATAACGACAAAGTCTGAACATTTTAATTTCCGTCACAAGGCAATTTGGACCATCAGAGAAACGTGCTAACATTCTGTAGTCTAGTTTATGACTGCCAGAGGAAAAAACATTGCTCGATAAATAACATTTATAAAATTTCATAAAAAAAGTCGTTCTTTAGTTATTCGTTACTGTCTCCGCAAAAGACTTATCAAGGTCGTACAGAAAGAACCAATGGAAGAAATTCTTATGAAAAATGCAGTGTCCGTTCATTTCCTTGAAGCTACTTTTGACCCTAAGCCTGAACAAAAGTTTATAATTGTAACCTTGAGACATAAAACAAACATACATTGGTCAGCAATGGCTTCATTTTTTTCACTGGGGTTTAACATCGCACCAACAGCCAGGTTCATTTAGTGACTTTTCCAGATATAACAGCAGAGGAAAGCTCAAGGTGTACACCTGGCTAGAACCATCAACATTCCGTAAGCTCAGGACAGCTTCCTCACATTTGATCACAGGTGGGATTTTAACTCACAGTGATGAGGCTAGTGACAACTAGTCAGAGACCATAACCATGCAGTCCAGAAAACCCCTCAGCAACAACTTAACCAAAGATCACAATACATACTTCATAATAAACACCATTTTCATAAGCTGAATATAGTTGAGTTTTTATACTGTTAATAAACTGTACATAGCTACAGTCGACAAACCCAAACCCCTAAAATACCCACACATACAACCATCCCCACGATAAAACCAATACCGCAATTAAAAGTCCGCTTAAAAATAGGCAATGAACGACCAAAAACGTCATTAAAACACTTGACAAATATCAAAGAATGCAATGAAATGGCAGAACTGTATTTCACACAGGACATAACTACAAGTTGGTACAGTAAAAAAATTTGATATATATACAAACCAAGAAGTAAGGCAATTAAAATATAATATAACCCAGAAATAAACTTGACATTTCTAAGTTTCATAGAGTGACCTTTTACACAAGTCAAATAGATTTATTATCCACAATTTTACATATACTGCCACGTAAATCCGCCTTCAATTAATCTTCCGACTCTCCTACACAACAGTTTACAACCTTTTAAGGGCATAATAAGATACAACGGTCAATTGATGCACACCATAAAACCGTACTTACACTAGCTTTAAACACGCAATCCTCAGCCAGTAGCCTCTTGGTATACAGCGAAGGTATCAAATACGTGCAATTAGGAGACGTTAATGTGTCCCATAATGCAACCAAATGGGTTTACATGTAACATAAATTAAATGGATTACACTGAAATAAAGGTGAGTACAAATCATTTATTTTATGTACAGTGTACAGTGTAACCTGGGTTCATGGCCAGCCATGAATAAAGGCAACCTTGTGAATTTTGCTGTTTACAGGGACAGATTTTTGCTTATTTGGGAAGTGAAGTCTAGATGTTTATGTAGATTATGGACACAATCAGCACATAACTCATGTTTTTTTTACATATGCTTGCAAATTTTAGAAGGGTGCACACCGGCTCCTCCCCCCATCCACCCTTGGTTTAGCATATAATAATTTATATAAAAGACCAAAAAATAACCTCTCAATAATGGTCAATGGTGCATAAAAACCACTAACACTCTCATCTCTCCCTCTAATGGTCTTTGTTAACAGGTTTGACTGTATTCAATTCATCATATGTGGGTACATTTTCGTACAGTTATACCTCACTATACAACCACCTTGACACTAAAAACAACCCATTATAACAACCCCTTATTTCATCAGTCATTTCAATATTCTATATTTTACTTTTTTGAAATGAGATCATCCCAGTATTGAGACCAATCCATTGTCCCAAAGGTGACCGTAGAGCCCAGGTTTTACGGCACTTATTCCCCCCCCAAAAAAAACTCTTTCAGACATGCTTTGGTTGAAATTTTTATCTTTCATATTTCTGACAATTTGAGACATTTGCTCTCTAAGTTCAAATATTCACTTCTGGATTGACATAATCTCCCCCCCCCCCCCGCCATATCAGTACATACCGAAGTACTCTTAGACATCCAGAGAGCACGGATGACACAGATAATGAGGTTTTTCATCAACATGAAAGCCGAGACAGAAAGCTACCAATTAACTGCTCAATCAAAATTTGTCTGAATGTTTTATGGAAGTGTGAAACACTTTTCTCACGACCTGATCTATGTTAGATATATGATCATTTGTCTCAGAAAGCGCAGAATAGAGGTTCATTAAGACTGATTGATGGCAAAAGGTCAAAAACTAGGCTTAATCATGTGTACTTATGACAAGTCACCAATAGATATAACAGTAAGAATGAGCTTTTTATACAGGGTAACAATGGAGAAAAATCATTACATACAAATAAGGACAGCCAGTCGATAAAAACCAAAATGCCAATTTGTTTTATATGTAAAACACAAAGGATGCTATTTAGATTATAGTTAAGCTTATATGTACCTAGCCAGTAAAGATTGTGACCTTTGACCTTTACCAGCAAATGCAAGAGGGAGGGAGTGGAAAAAAGGAAAAGAGACAAAATTAATGGTTGGTAATACAGTAAAACCTGTGAACAAAGGTCACCCTTGGGAGAGACAAATGTGGTCCATATTGACAGATGATCTTTATTCAGCAGTAAGTTTGATCTAAATAATCAATGACATTTTTTCAAAGAATGACCTTTATTCACAGGTCAGCCATTATTTGGAGGTGACTGCAAACACAGGTCTGACTGTATATGCACTTATACTGTTTTTTTATGCTTTAGTTAAAGAAATATAAGAATGCCAAACATGCCTTAGAATGCCTTATGAAAATGCCAAATTAAAGCAAAAAGGTCTGTGTGAGTCTGATGAGATTTTGTACATAAGTTCAAAGCAAAATGTTCATTTAGTCACTTTTGATCAAACAGTATGGAAAAATTCAATCAATCTCCCCTTTAAGAATTCATCATTAGTAAGAAAAATGAAAAAAAAAGAATTTTTTACCACTGTAACTTCAAACTTTGTGACAAAGGTCGAGGTCATGTATTAAAGGCCAGATACCTTAATGAATGGTTAAGAATTTGTCCTTAGTTTGAAGTAAAACCATAACCTCACACTTTGGTCAAAATCAGGATAAAAAAAATACAAAAAAAATTCTAATAATAGAAATGAATACAGTGCAGCCTCTTGAGAGTGACCCATCCTTGGGCAAAAAACTCCCTTCAACAACAGCATGATTTTTCCCACTGTATGATTTAACTATTAATTTAACCTCTCTAGAGCAACAACTTCTCAGCAGCAACATAATTTTGCCTCTACCGAAAGGTGTTGCTTTGGAGAGGTTGCACCGTATTACAAATAAAACTTACAAAGACAGTATGTCTTTCAGCGAACAAACACTGCGTAGCTTTAAATCAGGACAATGTGTTATACGTTGAATCTGCTGAGACTTTTATTTCACAGATTTTAACATCGCCATCTATCCCTAAGTCAGAATACAAAGCATAGAAACGTCATAAACTTCAACAATAAAACGCAGCGCATGTTTAATGCATTGCAGCACATAAACACTGTGTGTAGCAATAAAATCATGGATTCGCATGTCTGAGAAAAAGGAAATAAAATCACATCACTTCATTCCATTGAATATAAAATATATTTGTAGCAGTACAATTCCTTAAGAGGATGATGTGGCACATTAAATTCAATATTTGCGGACAAAATGTCATCTTCCATTTATAACTGGAGTGACACAGGTTTGGGGAGGGGTCGGCCAAGTAAGAAGCACTAAAAATAGGAAATACATACAAAAAAGTGGGCGTCAATTTAGGATAAGTAAGAATAAGATTCAAGGACTCATTTTATAGCATGGACATAATAAGTGGGTCAATGAGTAAGACTAAAGCTCTCCAATGACATCTGTAAACAAAATAATCGTGAAAGCAGGAGATTGGCAAAGATTGAATGAAGCATCTGAGTTATATAAAACAGAACAGGGTTTTTATATATAGCTAAAACATCATTTTGATTAACTGCATATAGTTGAAAATTTCTATACTATTAATAACCGCACATAGCTATTATACAGTTGATACTAAGGTAGCTAGTGTCTTACCCTACCCACAAACACCTTGTGTCTATTACGATATATAATGTGGTAATACATCTTACATAACCTTATCGTACTGAAAGAACGAAGTTTATCATCAAAACCAAAGCATTAAATATTAAAATTTCTAACATACAAGAATAGTGCTTTGACCTGTAAATAAATGCTAAAACAAAATGACACGTTGATAATCAACGTTATAGCAAGAGACTTCCATTAACAATGAGACACTAGATCATTTTTGTACCCTCATAAAACACAGATATATAATTGAATCCATTTTTCCTCTGCACTTAAATAATTTAATACTTTGTCAGAAGTTTACACATACTAAAATGCCTTTTCCATTTTTTTTTTGGAATTCAGCGTTTCTTTATTTCTTACGTGTGAGAAGTAGTGTGACCATGGAGGTTAACATGTTTTTCTAAAAATACAAATACAGTCAAACCTGTGAACAAAGGCCACCCTTGAGAAAGATGAAATGTGGCCTTTCTTGACCGGTGGCCTTTATTCAGAGGTCAGTTTGTTCCAATTAATCAGTGATGGGTTTACAAAGAATGACCTGTATTCACAGGATGGGCTTTATTCAGGCTGCAAACACAGATTAGACAGTATTTTCATGCCTCAGTCTGTGTCAGTGATGCCCTCAAAAATGCAATATCAGAAAGTATTTCAGAGAAATAGTAACTGACAAGTTAATTCATCAAGAGCTTTTCAATTAGAACAAGACACTAGTGTCTAGACCGAAACCCACATACGGCCTTTATTTATTAATATATTTTTTCTCCTGGGTTTAATGCCATTTTTCAACAATCTTTCAGTTATACATTCAACTAACTAGAATTCTGATGCCAATGTTTGTTTGTTTTACATCATTCTATTTAATAAGCAATTTTGATCAAAATTTGAAGCCAAAAAGGGGCATAACTCCAAATATATAGCTTTCAGAATAATGCCCCTTGTCTTGCAATTGTGTCTTGTCATGATAATCAAGTATTCTAAGTGTCATGTTGACATCTTTGAAAGTGTTTGAAGAATGGGTTACATTAACATTTTTGCAGGGCGACAACAGCAACAATAATGACAACAATGATGCCGCAGTGATCATAATAACTTGACTTTTTCCATGAAACAGACAAGCTAACAAAAACTGAACAGCCCTGAGAGGTTAATTGGATCACTTACAAGTTGATGGTTTGAATGAAGCAAGCTGAATAACTAGTAAACATCACAAGCACGATACAGATCAAGATGAGCATAAAATAAACACCCAAAGAGACTCGATACCTAAAACACAAACAAACTCAACTATACTGAGTCTGATAACTATATTTATGACATAACAGAATGAGATTCAGGGATAAAACACTGAGGAGTTCCACTAAAAATGATGTAAATATGTCAAAACACATGAAGCCACCCAGACATTCCCTATTCCTCAATTTCGTGCTTTTCCATCGGAATTCTAATAACGAGTATGTTGAGGATAAAGTGTGAGCGTAGTACAAATAATCTTCATTCAAATTGATGGATGTTAACTCAACTAATATGATCATTGTAGCTGGTAACAAGGTAAAGTAATCAATTACTACTGAAGAAAATGGTGGAGAATAAGCAATTAGATGACAAAAATCCACAAAAATCGAGTAACGTTGAAACATTACAACACTAATGTCATAGATAATTAACCATAAAATACAGTAATAAGATAATTTTATTACGCAATACACGGATGACTTCAAGGGAACAACTTAATGTATTAAAAGCCACATACTTCCTGGTTCTAATTTGTTTTGGAACTATTTGTTCTTCATGTAACAGGATCGTTAATAAAAGAAGCAAAGTTGGAAATTTAAATACCTACCTATTATGTAGGGTCATTAGGGGGTAACATACAATTTCAGTGTAGGACAGAGGCCAAAACAAAACAACTATCATTAGTAAGGCTCAAAGAACGCATTAAAACTCTTATCATTAAGTATGGGTCAAATAGGGCATTAACTCTTATCATTAAGTAAGGGTCAAATAGGGCATTAAAACTCTTATCATTAAGTAAGGGTCAAATAGGGCATTAAGCTCCAAACATTGAGTAGGGGTCAAAGAGGGCAATTAAAACTCCAAACATTAAGTAGGGGTCAAATAGGGCATTAAGCTCCAAACATTGAGTAAGGGTCAAATAGGGCATTTAAAACTCCAAACATTAAGTAGGGGTCAAATAGGGCATTTAAAACTCCAAACATTAAGTAGGGGTAAAAGAGGGCATTTAAAACTCCAAACATTAAGTAGGGGTAAAAGAGGGCATTTAAAACTCCAAACATTAAGTAGGGGTCAAATAGGGCATTAAAACTCCAAACATTAAGTAGGGGTCAAATAGGGCATTAAGCTCCAAACATTAAGTAGGGGTAAAAGAGGGCATTTAAAACTCCAAACATTAAGTAGGGGTAAAAGAGGGTATTAAATCTCCAAACATTGAGTAGGGGTCAAATAGGGCATTAAAACTCCAAACATTGAGTAGGGGTCAAAGAGGGCATTAAAAACTCCAAACATTGAGTAGGGGTAAAAGAGGGCATTTAAAACTCCAAACATTAAGTAGGGGTAAAAAAGAGGCATTAAAACTCCTATCATTTCAATATGAATTGGATACAGCAATAAAGCAACAAGCAAGAATGGTCCAAATATGTCAACAATCTTTTAGAATCAAATATAAAAGATTATCCTAGAATTCCTGCCTTCAAATCAATTTCTCTTTCAATATCATTTTTCAGTAAAGCCAAGTGAAGGCAGAATGTACTTTTTCATCTCTTTATGTAGATTAACATCCAATGCTTGAATAAAATTGAATTCAATTGACATTCAATTGTCGGTTGCAAGTCACAAAGATGCCTGGTAAATTCCAAGTTCTATAATTTACTGCCATAAGAATAACAAGAAAACAGTCTGGTTGACATGCAAATCTTCCTCCACTGCAGTGTTGAAGAGCAAAAAAGGGAGATAAGTCAGTGACCAATCAAATTGAAATATTTCTGAACTTCTTCTAAACATAAAGAAATGTTACCCAACAGTTTCTGCAACTTTTCAACTCTAAAACAGGAAAAAATTCCAAAAAAGGCTATATTTGAATTTTATCGTCACCTCAGTGCAACAAGGTTATATCTGACATTTTTTTTCAAAAGTGACTTTATTTGCATAAAATTATTTAAAACACGCAAATACATATGATATGACAATACTGAATTTTTATTATTAATATTAACCAGTCAGGTTGTATCTCAAATTGTTTAAATTTGTTTGGTGCAATGGATTGAAGATACAACCTCATTGCACTTAACTAAATGCATACAACAGCATTTTATTTGGTGCAACCAAGTTGTATCTCAAATCATAGTAAACTATAGCAGTTTAGCTGTGCTGTAAATAGAATATATTTGTATATGTTCTAAAAATAGATGATAGTGTAATAATAAAGAATTGATGACATCATAATTACACATTATGATGTCATCAATTCTTAGACACTTGTATCTTATCCTAAGTCAAGGCTGCTCAGCAGAGTGTAGAAGGATTGTAACATATTATGGCTGGTAAGTTTATTTTATAGTATGACATCAGGGTTTTTGTCTCAGCAATTTGGGAACATGACCTGACCCCCAGAATTGGAAATTTTTGTGACATTTTGAATAAAATCAGGGAAAGGTCACGCAATATAAAAATAACTTAAAATATAAATCAAATAAAACTAAAAACTAACAAATATTATGTTTATTTTTGTTTTTAGATATTGATAATTTTTTTATTTGAATCATTTAGAAATTAAATAAACATTTGAACTGCTGTAAATTAATCTTTTTTTTTATTTTTTTTCTCATTCAAATTGGGAATTTTTGCCTTGCCATTGGGAATGTGACTGAATATCAGTCGTCAAAATGGCCCCCCAAGAAAAACCTGAAGCAAGTATATAAACAGATGTTCGAATTTTTTTTGTAAATGTGTAGCAGATCTCATTTTTTCGATTATTTTGTCATTCTTGACAACAAATATTCCTTTCAACCATTCTGCTTCCTGTAGTAAAACTGATTTGTGTCTCACATTATGATTGGTTGCTACATGTTACTTTTGTTTATCTACCTGTGTGAGTATTGACCAATGGTAGTTGAACCAATCAAACCTTATGTACTTTATGTTATACGTCATTTTTGATAGGGTATAAAACCCACTCAAATCGCCGTATCCATACTCTAGAGATCTAACCTCTCCGAGTTAGCTTCTTTGGTTCTAATTAAATATCGTATATAAGTATCAATTTAGAATCTTTTTCTTTAGGGGTTAAATTAAATATGAAATACTCATTTATGTTCTGGTATCAATGTAACAATAAATAGATATCTTAGTCAAAGACACTTCATAAAAGTTTTAAACAATTTTATTGACTGCGTTTTATGGCAAAACAGGGTGGTTAAATGTAAGTAAGGCATTGACACTGGTCATCAAAATTTAAGGTCAACAAATAATTTTTGTAAATTTTTCATTCTTCAACTGCGTTCACTTTTGTATGAAAATATAAATGGTGAAACATCATTGAATGGCACAGTGAAGTTAAGATTCAGTTCCTGAATGGAAAAAAAATGCAGTCATAGACAAATTTATGAGTTGGTTGGGCAATGCCTGATATGGCCTGACAAATCGATGAAGAAAACAGAAGGCAAAATACGATCAAAATGCAGTGAATCAAGATGATAAAACAAAAACAAAATGATTGACATATCTCTCCTCTCCAAGGCATGGTAAAAGTTTGACAGAGCAGACAATGACACCAAAAAAAATTGTCAAAGCCATGAAGATAAACTATGATTTGAATATCCGCTTTTTGTCCCATTTGTAAATAGAAAATGGTACAAAGATAATGACTTGATAAGGCTGCGAGATGAAAAAGAGAAGGAAAGCCTACAAATATCATGAGTTTATGCGATGTAAACAGAGCATGTTTAACATGAAATATTCCTCAACTCTTTCCTCTCAAAGCCATGTTTGACGACATGAGACTAATGGTGTGGATTCTGGAAAGATGAAACTATGTCTAGAAGGGTTTTACAACTGGTGACCTTTTTACACAGACAATTACATTATGTTATTGCCCAGAAAATTACCTGCGCCCTGAAGAAGACATCAATACCACACAAACTTAAATAACTCAGTATCTTACCAAGTTGAATGGGTATACAGTCCTGGCTGTAGTTGAGAGCATTGCTAATTTGCTTGTAGAACGACTTGTTGTGTGCGGGTCCATATCAGTTGTTTGGTGAAAATTGGTGTATGTTGGTCAATTTTTTTTTATTTCTATGTGAATTTCTGTTTTGTACCAGGCTGCATGCATATTGGTGTGAGCAAAGATGGTTGGTTTGTGGCAAAGTTTATAGAGAGTTCATATTTTTTATCTGACTGTGACATTCACTAGAATTGTGATTTTTAGCATCTATTTTGCCTGCATGTAGGGAAATGGGAACTCAACCAAGAAGCACTGGTTAGGTCAACCACCATAAAACATAATTGAAGTACTGTTAATAGTTATAACTGATTATCGATTGGTTGTTTAAAAAATGTTGCTTTGCAAACATTGATTGTTGCTGAAATACGTTTTTGGTGATTTGAATTCTTTCTCGTTGTTTTTGTTCTTTGTGGTAATTTATAACTAACATAAAGCCAAACATCAGCTTTAATTGTTCTGAAAAGGAAATCTAATGAGTCAGATAAGGGTGCAGTGGGTACTGAGTCTTTCTTTTCAAGACAATGAGTCACAACACCACAAAGGTTAAGGTCACATTTCTCTCTAAGGCAAGGTCACTTTTCTTAGAATACTGACTCAAAGAGTATGTGAAAAAGTAATTCTTTAATTAATATCAAGGTAAAATGAGTTCACAGAAATCTAGAGAAGAATGTGACATTTATTTGAAAAATATGTTAACAATTTCTGAAGAATGAATATTCTTGACATCCAGGTGTTTCTTACTTTTTGTTATCAGTTCCTCAACAGCTTAAAAAGATCTTGTTAAGATAACAATAAGAAGGGTAACGATTATTCCTGACCGAATTCTCAACAGCCTAATGGATGTAATATTGCAGCAACAATTGAAATACAGAGCAACCTCTACGGAGCAGCCCTTCATTGAGCAACAACCTACCTTAAAAAACAGCATGATTTTTTCCAACTGAGTGATTTAGCTATTAATTTAACCTATCTAGAGCAACTACCTCTCAATAACAGCACAATTTTGCTCCAAAGGGTGTTGCTTAGGAGAGGTTGCACTGCAGTGAAAAATGGATTCCTAACCAAAGCTGATCTGGAAATCACAATTTATTAAACAAGACAAAATATGGAGCATTTGCAACATTTATGGCATGAGAAAAATATTTTCGTTAAGGATTGTGGATAAGATATACTTAGGCTGCTAAATATTGCGATGTCTGTTGTTTTGGAAGAATGAAGCACAATGTCCGCATGAATCCATTGGTTTTGTAAATCATTAAATTGGAGTCATTGCCCTAAAGATATGACATTAAAGGTAGACAGTGAGCTATGTAAAAATAGTTTTGCTTAAATTGACCGATGAACAAAAGCATGAACTATTATTTAACAGCCAAAAAACCTGAAAGATTAAAATGTAATGTTTATAAAATTAGTTTCAAACGTCTAATTAGGTGAGGAGGCCCATCTGACATGTCTAGAACTCGACATTTTGTTGTTTGAGTCCATGTAAAAGCATTATAAATGTTTTACAAATATATTGCTATCATGATCATGATTAAAATTAAACTTCCTTTGACCTTTAAGAAGCATGAATTAAAGCAAGTTTTCATTCACACTTACATCAGTACTTGACCACGTATCTGCTCATGAACGTCCCAAGATTGTGATTTACACTTGATATAAACACTACTACATCTTGTAACCAGGACAAATAATGTTTCAGAGCAATAATAAATTCTAGCCTAGAACTGCCGTGAAAGTGAACTCTCACTTGGTACAGAGAGCTCTGTAAAGTAACGACATTAGGACCAACATTAGAACCGTAACAAGCGATATGTATTCAGCACACACAGAAAAACTTCCTGCCGTTGGCCTAATCACTCCTTAATAATGAGCATGCTGAATCAGATTATGGTAAATTTCATTAGAGAAAGACCGAACTTGGAAAACCAATTTCTGTCAGCATATTCTAAAACCATTCATTGATATGACAAGCTTTACATGGATAGACTTCACAAGCATAATTAAAAAATCATGCGCAAAGGTGTATAGTCTACAGATGGAAATTAATAACGCTCCAGGAAATGAGTCCATCAGACAATTAGTCTTTATCACAGCAAACGAGAGATGAGGAAAAAAATGATGTCTAAAAAATCTGCACTCAAGATTTGATGATACCAAACATTCTCTAAAACACACCCCCTTCTAATTGTCACCCACACCATTTTTGAGAGGACAAAAATCGTGACTCACCATTAATGCTAGAAATCCTTCACGTAATACAAAATGCATTAAAAAAAAATTAATTGACGTATGAATCAAAATTTAATGGGTAAAATTTAACACCAAATGGGGCAAAATTTAATACTAAAGGGGGCAAACTTTAACACTAAAGGGGGTAAAATTTAACACAAAAGAGGGCAAAATGTAACATCAGAGGGGGTAAAATTTAACACCAAAGCGAGCAAAATGTAACATCAAAGGGGGCAAAATGTAACAACAAATGGAGCAAAAATTAATACCAATGGGGCATTCATTGAAGACTATTCTGTATAAATGCCGTTAGGAGGATTGTAAAAATCCACTGATAACATTATATTGTCCTAGGCTATCAATCAAAGCATGATATTGCTGGGGTGGTGTAGAAATCATGACAGAACATGACGTCAAAGCAAGGATCTGTCATTTGTTCAATAAACCATATTTTCATGGGCATTACAGCTTCTTTCATGGGCATTACAGCTTCTTTTTAAAGCTATAATGAAACTTCATTAACGAGAAGTTAATATCATGATTCACAATGAAATTATGGTATATAAAGTACTTTATGGTTTCTGACAACCACACAAGTCTGAAATCCATAAAGAATACCTTTTAATCAAAACCTGAACAGCTTCAAGTGTGCTGGGGAGTAGGAATGTTTACATGAAGCCAGTAATCTAATAAAAGTAGAAGGGGATCTGAGAGTTCCCCATCATAGGGGGCCAATGGGCAACACCTCCTTTTAGGAAAATGTAGCCGGTGAGAATGCTCAAATAGCTGGTTGATTTTTCCTACTTCCGGCTCATTCCTACACCCAAGTGTGACGATTTCCTTCAGTTGGTCATCAACTTAAAAGTTTGTCAGGAAAGTAGGGCACAGAAGATCCACAAATCCTGATGACGTAAACATGATTAAAATCCATATTAAGCATCAAGTCTACCTTTTAATGTATTTTTTGTTAAATGATTCTGTATTTTTATAGCCTTATAAACCTTGAGTCAAATTCATGTGATAAAACATTGATAGGTTGTAAACAAAAATTCTCACCTTCCACCAACCAGATTGCTATTTTTTTTCTGCAGATCAGACTTTCTCGGTCTCGGTCAATATTTTTATTTTCATACGAACTTTATCTCTGAACAAAACATGGGTGAAAGTTGAAAATTTCCAGAAAAATTGAAATCTTAACCTCGGTGCTGCGTCAACAATAAAAACCAGTAGGGTCCGGACCTGGGAAAAAACTGGAGGTTCTCGATTCCAGAAAACTGACCTCCAAACAAAGACACCTGTCAATAAAGACCATATTTTGTCTTTCCCAAGGGTGGCCATTGTTCACAGGTTTGATTGTATCTGTTAAACTGTCACGTAAATTCATGGGGGGACCAATTTTCGAAAGTGGGTAGAATGAGAATACAAGAATTATCTTTTTATTGCCTCAAATAGTAATTCTAAGACTCCTTACACCAACAAGAATGGTGTTAAAACAACAGACTTGCAGTCTCCATATTGCCTAGAGAAAAACATAGTGCTGTTATGATACCTATGATAAAATTAACAGAAAGAAGAAATAAAACACCAAACTGTTTACCAATCAATGCTTTTTCCAGAATCTGCCCACACATCATTTGTTTGTCTAGTGATTATAGTATTATAGTAAGGCCTAAACAAAAGGTTTGTTTCTGGTTACCCGACTGACCCAATATTTCACCTGCCAACTCAAGTTTTTATGGCATCCAAATCTTAGTGCTCATTAATATTACAGCGCACATATTCCCCAACAGTGTTGCCAATATACGTAAAAAAAATACTGACAGCTTTCTGACAATATGTCTTTTTGTACAATTGTCCTGTTCTCAATTTTTGTAATGTTGAAATTGAAAAAAATCATGGAATTGAAAAAGCTTTATGATTCTAATTCAGCTTCGTTGACCCAATAATTACAGTTAGTGCTTGTCTTACATATAAGCCAATGAGAAAGTGACATCTGACCAGCTAAATAACTTAGTTACAGCTCTGACCAGCTAAATAACTGAGAGACAGCCCTGACCAGCTAAATAACTGAGAGACAGCCCTGACCAGCCAAATAACTTAGTTACAGCTCTGGCCAGCTAAATAACTTAGTTACAGCCCTGACAGCCCTGACCAGCAGCCCTGAAGCTAAATAACTTAGTTACAGCTCTGACCAGCTAAATAACTTAGCTAAATAACTTAGTTACAGCTCTGACCAGCCAGCTAAATAACTTAGTTACAGCTCTGACCAGCTAAATAACTTAGTTACAGCAGCCCTGACCAGCCAAATAACTTAGTTACAGCTCTGGCTAGCTAAATAACTTAGTTACAGCCCTGACCAGCTAAATAACTTAATTACAGCTCTGGCCAGCTAAATAACTTAGTTACAGCCCTGACCAGCTAAATAACTTAATTACAGACAGAGCCCTGACCAGGAAAACATTGTGGCAAAGAAGCCATTACTCTTTACAAGGAATGGCTTCTTTTGCCGCAATGTTTTCAAAAGTTGTCTGCTTCAGATGCGGGGAAAAACGTTATTATGAGACGAAGGTTAATGCTGTAGCAGCATTAAGGCATTTAAAATAAAGAAAATTCTTAGAAATTCACCATTAAAAGTGCAACTTTTAGACAAGTCATGGGAATAAAATACACCACTGGGACACTGGCACTTAGTTTTTTTTCACAGACAAATAAAACAAATCTTTAAGTCCATGTTTTACCACTTAAAACTCTGACACGTCTAGACTAAAGCAGAGTAAAGGATAACATAATTAGCCTTTAATTCATGGACTGTGCTTAACCTATGTCAGACTTAACTTCATATAACAGTCTGTAGATAAAATAGGATTATGCTTACCTTATATGGAAAAACAATATATCTAAATACTTGATCAGAACTTAGCTTTTAATGCTCGGAAAATTGGAAAATCAAAGTACAGAAAGTCAAGTGATAAAAAATATGAATAAGTATATAACTGAGTGAAATAATTAGCATAGACAGATCTGGGGGGGACCTGGCGGACACCCCCCCCCCCATTGCCCAAGCAAAGGTTTTTCGCTATCATGAAATATGATATTTACATGTAAATATATATAAATGTCAAAAAATAAGTTGAGTGTACAGTAACACAATGATATAACATACAATTCGCCCTGGACCTGGACCCCCAGCCTACTTGTTCAGTTTCCCCCCCAACTAGAAATCCTGGATCCACCTATGATAATTGTTGAAACATTCATCACCAATGATCATAATTAGTTACCAAGAATATCAAGGGATACATGAACAAACTTAATCAAGAGAACATAATTAACATTTTAATAAATTATTTCATATTTTGTATTAAAGAGCAACCTTTCAAGAGTGATCCTCCCTTGAGCAACAACCTCCCTTCAACAACAGCATGATTTTTCCCACTGTACCATTTAACTATTAATTTAACCTCTCTAGAGCAGCAACCTCTCAGCAGCAACGTAATTTTCTTCACCCAAAGGGTGTTGCTTTGGAGAGGTTGCACTGTATTTCTGTAATTGTGATTGATGTCATTCAGTGACATTTCATTAAAAATTCAGTATAACTACCATTAATAAATCAAGTGATTTTCAATATTTCAGCTTCATATATGAATCATCTCAATACACAAACTGTTTACAATCTTAAGGTTGAGTTTTTCTGTGCATCATTTGGAAAGAATACAGGACTTGAGCTTTTAAAAGTTTGAAGTCTTCCCTTAAGTAACAGAGGAAGTAACTCATACTTTATCTTGAGATTAAAGGGCAGTAACTAGAATTTTCAGACTAAAAGGAGGTAATGTAAACTTGGAATAGAGACTCATAAGATGTCACAAATTAAACCAACATTTAGACTGAAAATTTCTAACTTATTCGTGGCAACTTAAAGAAGGCCACTGAAAATTTCACAATTGCTTCTGACAAGCTACAAATTATAGATTTAGTTCCGATATCTGTCAGATTAAGATAAATGACAGAGGCACAAATCATTTCTTAATGTCCTAAAGCATACAATATTCTCATCATGAATACATAACATCTTATCTTACTGGTATCAAAATTCTGACATACTGTTAGAACAATTTACGTTGCTCAAATAAAATATAAATGTTCCCATCAATCTTGTGCGTGAATGTCATTTATAAACCACTTTTTATAGCAATATATGGAGATGAGATACAAGGTGGAAGAGGTCTGACTTATTGTGAAGTTATTTTAGTATACGGGTATAGTATTTTAGTATCAGAGCAGAATATAGAATCCTATTATGAGAGCTCACATAAAAAATGATGATATATTAACACTTTGATGTATCTTGTATGAATAATACCTATAAATGGACAAACTATAAATAGAGGAAAATATAATAGAAACTAAGTAATGCCATCTAATGTTTCATAATATAATACAGTCAAACCTGTGAACAATGGCCACCTGTGGGAAAGACAAAATGTGGCCTTTATTGATAGATGGCCTTTATTTGGAGGTCAGTTTGTTCTAAATAATCAGTGACAGTTTTTCAAAGAATGTCCTTCATTCACAGGGTGATCTTTATTTGAATGTGGCTGCAAACACAGCTTTGACTGTATATGATTTGACTTGTTTACCAAATATTCTCTAATAAAACCCATATAACATTTTTTCAGGAAAAATGTGATTCACTACAAATACTTTTATCAATACTACAAACAAATATTATACAAGATAACAAAAATTGTTTTATTCAAAATCTTTAGAAATTGACAAAAATTGTAAAATGTAACACCACAGTGTCTTTTATTAAATAATAATTTGTAATTCAACAAAACAACTAATAATGAAAATGTTAGTTCATTCAATCAGTATTTTCCAATTCCCTCCACGTAAAATTTACTGTTTTTTAGACTTAAGCTCAACTTATCAAATGAAAAAACAAAGAACTGAACTTTCCGAATGCAAGGCTGCATATTCAAATACCAGTCTTACATCTGAAGAATCTGATTGGCTGATTCGGGGCAAAATGCAGATATTGACCAATGAAATGCATTCAGAGAGTCTAAAGTCTCTGCACTAAGAAAATATGATTACCCCAGAGTCCTTTATTTCAGTTTTACACCATATTTCAAATATGCAGTAAAACCTCAAATTGCAACCACCTCAATATCACAACCATCCTGTTGTAACGACCACTTATTTTCAGACCGGATTTCAATAACTCCTCTATAATTCAACTTGATAATGAGATCATCCCATTAGTACAACAAATTTTTCAGGTCCCGAGGTGGTCACATTATCAAGTTTATTTGTTCCAGAATCTGATGACCTACTAGGTGAGGTATATTTATACCATGCAAGTTTTTCATAGATTATGTTTCGTTCCAGTTTTCCAGCCTCTATGGCCCGGTCCATTATCATTGAAAATCTGTGTTTACATAAGTCATTAGCTGGAGTCAGCATTGAATATAATAATACAAAACAACTCAGTTAAATACACAGCTAATTTGCAATCAATCTTACACTTGTTTATAAGATCGTCTAGGCAACAGATTTTATCGAGAATTGTACAAGAATTGTACGTTTAAGCCACAGATCTTATCCGGGCTTTCATCGAGGAAATATAGCAGATTGATATCTGATGAATAGATTTCATTAGTTGGTATTTTATACACATTCTTTCCACAATCTATAGAGCTTCTGACTTGTTGAATAGCAAAACTGCACACAGTATTATATAGACTCTACTTTTTTAGCCAATAATGAAGAATATCTATTTGCATTAAGTGCAAAACCAGACACCTACAACTTTGGATAAAACAAGACCTATCACTGATTAAATACCCCCACAAAATGTGAGAAATACTCACTACAAGCCTCTATATAATTTGGGGACAGATCTTACGACTGACCAACCAACTGACCGACTGACCGACCAACAGACTAACCAACAACCAGGGTGATTCCAGTATACCCCCGAAAACTTGCAGCTTTATGTAGGCCTGTATCATTTGGGGACAAACTGTGTGACCGGCTGACTGAACAACCCACAAATAGGGTTATTCCAGTATACCCAAAAAAACTTAGTTTGCGGGGGTATAATATTAAATCCAGAATTACTTGGATATAGGAAGCATATAACACGACTGATTACTCTCAAACTTCTCTATCATAACAACAGAGCTCGATATTTTCATAGCGAATTGTGATCTTTGGAAATATCTCCCAATACAGTTACCTTCAGACTGGTTCTCTGTATTCTCTATGACTGTATTGACACCCGACAGGGTACACAGTCAATATCTCCAATCAAGTGACTGTCTTCAAGGAAACAACAGTTTGGTGTCTCACTTGTTGGATTTACCCATAGCAAACTAGTTAACGTATGGGAAATAACAGTATATAATTCACAGAAGTGAAATTGCGATCACATTTTGTGCTGGAACTGTATCAGAGCAGTTAAATGAACAAAATGTGAAATAGTTTTAATCACAAGTGTGCGATAGATGACATTAAATGTTCACCTGGGACTAATTATGTGAAGATAGGAAATTTAACTTCATTTTATCAACAGCATGGGTAATATATTTTAATATATACAATAAAATATATTATATTTTAATATACATGATAAAATATCTTATTTCAATTTCAGAATGTTATTTTAATGTTAATTACAATCCCTAATTCAGTATCTACACTAGTTTTCATGCTGAAATTATTTTAACAAAATGTAGCACAAATTTTATTATCTCTTTTAATTGAAACTGAATGCATTGAACACGATGCCAGTGGTAGGGAATATTATTAATTAATATTTGAATCACTAAATAAATTTTTGTCTTAATTTTTTAAAGAAAATCAAGAATATTTACAGTCAATGATACATTTCTTTGACCATTTCATGAATTTTTATTTTATTCATTTTTATTCATTTAAAAAAAGTCCCTAGTTTTTTGCTCTAATAGGAACATATTTTAATCACTGTCTTTAATTTGATGTCAACCCCTTATTCTGTGGCCCTTTTTACAAATTCAGAATATTCAAAACCATAACATTTAGTACTTCTTAGTACATGTAGGAATGCAGTTTTAAATTAGAATTTGCAAAACAATCATAATGAAAAAAGAACTAAGAATCACATTCGAAATGTTATTTACCAACTTTACTAATTTGATTTTCAATTCAATTTATTAATTAAAATCAATCCATTTAAATTCAACAAAAATAGACTTTCCATTTAATTCAATTAATTTTCAATTAAAAACAATAAAGACTTTCCCTACAGTTCTTTGATCAAAAAGAATAAAATAATGCTTTTAAATTCTGTAACCTTTTTTGTAAATTGACCAACACATTTTAATCATTATTTTCAGTTTTTGAACAGGACTAAACAAATACATATATATATGAAACATTCTAAACCTATGAAGAAGTAATTAAAACAGTTTATTATAAATACTACAAAATGTTTTGAGCTAATTTTGAGGTTTTCCCTTATTTTTCAAACTTAAATATAGAAATGATATATCATCTATAAAATATAACTCAGAATTTCTATAAATACAGTCAATAAATACAGTGAACAAAGGCCACCCTTAGGAAAGACATAATGTGGCCTTCATTGACAGATGGCCTTTATTAGAGGTCAGTTTGTTCCAAATAATCGATGATATTTTTTTTAAAGAGTGGCCCTTAATCAAATGGTGACATTCATTCAAAGGTGGCTGCAAACACAGGTTTGACTGTAATGGTTTTAGCTAGAAGTAAGCAGGGATGGATACATAGTGACCTCTGTGGTCCAGTGGTAATGTTCTCTGAATTGTAATCACTAGCCCCTATCAGTTTGAATCCCACCCATGACCAAATTTCACAATGTGAGGAAGCTGTCCAGCTAGCTTACGGAAGGTCAGTGGTTCTACCAAGGTGTAAGCTATGGGTCTTTCTCCATTGTTAAAGCCGGAAAGTCGCCAAATTACCCAGTGTGTTGATGTTACATTAAACTCCAGTGAAAAAAAGGGATGAATATGCAACTTTCTTTTCTTTGGCCTAACGGTAATTGCTGCAAAAAATTGCCTACAAGGGCTGAATGTGACCTTTTGTACAGTACAGAGTTGAGTCTACAGAGATATATAGCCATTATTGGATATTAAATTCCCGGATAAAGTAATTGTAGAATATTAGTACATAAATCCCCAGGGAATAATTTACCTAGAATTAATTTTCAACATGATGCTGAAAGCCAAGTTTTATGTCAACCTAAACCCAATTTTGTCAGTAACAAGTCAAGACATAGTACTTTGAGTAGAAGCCATAAAAAGGGTGTCTCTGAGCACAGGTTAATCAGCGTGCATTCCCGGAGTGGTGCACGTATCATATCCCTGGGATTTGTACCTGCAGCCATACTATCAGTAGTGTTTAAAACAAATTTATGTTGAAATAAAGATGACAGAAGACCAGCTAGTTTATGAAAAGTCGGTCCTACTCAGGTGTACATTTTGGGGCCTCCCTCCACCGTCAAAACAGGAAAAGGCATTCCCCATAATTCTTTTCTACTTACTAAACAGTAACATATTACCTGACGTGTAAATAACAACAACCTCCGCACAATGAACACTCAATAATTGATTTGTTCAACCAGCAATTAACAGCAATTAAAATTTCAACATTAATTAAACTTCAAAAATTATAGATTTAAATAAAAACGAAATGTACGAAGGCACACTCAGGATTAGCTTTCAAATGGAAGCAGAACAAAAGTTTCCACAGAAACTACTGTAAAATGAGTTGACAAAGAACAAATCATACAATTACATGGAAAAAATATGACAGAAAACAAATAAAATGTGGGTGCCACAAATTGATACGGGCAATAGATTTTTTCAGCAAACTTCAATAAATCAAAAACTGAATATCTAATGTTTAATTCATCCAATATTGCAGCGTTCTAAATCCACAATTTATTTCTAATTAAGCGTTATCAATGTTTGAACAGATGAAATAAAACACTAGAGATGGTATTGGTCAATCTAGAATTGAAAAAACTCTACACACTAAAACCAGGCTACAGCACCCGACAGATCAATCTAAACAGTGCTACTAATAATTAGTAAGCTCTACAGAGCTAGACACCTTAAATTAATGAGCTTAATATCACACAAATACATCCATAGTTTTAAATAAAACAGGCTAAGCATTATACAGTCAAATCTGTGTTTGAAGCCACCTCCGAATAAAGACCACCCTGCAAATAAAGGCCATTCTTTGAAAAACTGTCACTGCTCTGTCAACAAAGGCCACATTTTGTCTTTCCAAAGGGTGGCCTTTGCTAGCAGGTTTTACTTTACTAAAAGTGTCACACCATAACTAGTCTTAAAAGGCATAATTAATCTACAGTTTACATGATAAACAGAACCAATGAACGTAACAATACATCAGATACATTCAATGCAAACAGGTGCCAATAACATGAAAAATGCAAGCAAATAAGCCAGTCATTGTTTTGACCACAATTATTCAGTTTTAAGCTTTTTTTTTGCCATTCCTTGCACAGCTCCCCACCTTTATTGTATAATTATCGAACTAAAACAATTTGTACAGAGATCTATCGTTGTTGTAAATGTGACATCTCCAACAAGCTTGTCAAACTTATTTTCAGACAGTCGATTAAAATACTGTGACAACCCCAGGGAACCCCATTTTAATAACTGGAGTACAAGCTGACCTTGCCTTCAGAACTGCGCAGTAATAATTAGAATACAATGCTAGACCACACCTTCAGAACTCCACTGTAACACTTGAATACCTAAGGCTCCAAATCTGAGTTTCCATAAAAATAAATAAATCAAAATATGGCTTAGTGACAATGATTTCATCCAGCCAGTAGTTCCTTATACAGGTTTTTTTCTTCTGTAGCAGGGCCATTTATAGGTGTCTCCCCCTCAGGAAAAATGTTTAAAATCATGCAGTTTTCCCCTAAAATTCAGTTTACATCAAGTTTTTCTTTCCCTTTTTGCAAAAACACTGTATTCTTTTCCCCAAATTTAAGGAAACAGCCCCTTCCCCTTCCTGTGAAAAAAAAGACCCTGCTTCAATGCTTATGAAACAAGTTCTTCTATTCCAGACCTGCGTTTATTGAATGGTAAACAAAATGAGCCTTATATGGAATAAGTAAATTATTTATATCCATAAAAGGTAATCAATCATACAAATGATGATATGACTGTGGTTACCTGAACAAATAAAATAAGGTAGGTAGGTCGTAAATTTTTTTCCTAAGCATACCATTTGTACCTTGGAGATGTGATTCATACCTGAATATTTTTCGTGCTTTAGACTTAGCCACAGCATTTTTGCCCTATAACCAATGTCCGAATATCGGCCTCATTCCCAATTGAAAATAGCCTCTTTTTTTCCCAATTTCAAAAACAAATTCACCAACAGCTGTAAAAAATCCAATAAAATACGATTGATAAGTACCTGCAGATTTCTTACAAAAGTCGCACAGTAGCAGTTAACTTGATATGTGTTATGGCACATTTGGATTTTAACGCAATATGCTGTATTCTAATATCACCAGATTTTGTATAAAATATCACACAAAAGCAAGTATTATTTGAAGAAAATATTTTTAAATTTCCGAAAATGTAGCAACATTTTTTTAAGCCAGGGTCCTTTTCCCAAAAGATCTGGACAAGGCCCTGTTAGCTGTTAGGGTTTAACGTTCATGTGGCTGTAAACACAAGTCTTTTCTTCTGGCCTCAGCAAACTAATGTATAAAACATGAACACGTCAAGATGCTTGAGTATCAACAGTTAGGATTCTTCCTATCTCATTACAATACTTCAGTATGAACTCCACTCTGGGATCAATATTCTTCATATTAAACTCTAAGCTATGATATCAACATCATATTGGACTCCATTTAAAACAATCAGCATCCTTTTCTTTGATGGAAGAGTAGATAATAGGGGTAATGGTTACCATAGCAACCAAATGGACAATGACATGGCCAGGGAGCGGAAATGACAAATCAAAGCACTGACAGGCCTGTCGTTGAGCGTATCTGATAATAAACATGAAATTCACACATTCATCTTACATTCAGACGATTTACAGTGGATTATGTTATCAATGAGTCTTTTAACTTTCAATTTTTAGACAGAATATAAAGCTGAAGTATACCCAGAATTTTTTCAATAACAATTGGTATTTTTCTAATAAGAAATTGTTTTTGGTAGAATAAAGAATACTTTCTTTGGGACAAATGGTTTACAGAAGAATTTATGCATATCACTGAAAATCAGCATCAAGAACAATAAGAAAAGGTTCTACAGTCTTATTATCTTCCATCAAAAAACATTCTCAGGGCACTTGTTTGACCCTTAAAAAATTTCTTATGGCATTGAAAAATAGGATTTATAATTATCAATGAATACCTTGAATCAATTAACAACAAATGTGTGTTGTCAGTTAAAAACGCCTGGTGTCGATTAAAGCCTGAGAATAGTGCTGACATGAGCAGCTCCCACCTGTTGATGAAAATAATTGTTTTGCTACATTTAGACAAATCGAAGCATTTTGAATAACAATTACAGGCAGTAGAGAATGATAGTTTTGTTAATTCAATAAAAAAATAGCCTACCACAACCATGGTCCAGTGGTTAGAGTGCTCGACTTGTAACTCGGCCATCCAGGTTCATACCCTTCTATGAAAATTTGACAAAAAAATGTAAATTTTCCTCCATATGCGGAGAAGTTGTCAGCTTCTCGTGGAAGGGTAAGTTATACTGTACAGGAAGGCTGGTTAGGTGAACCAGCCACTGTATATAACTGAAAATTTGTTGAAAAACAGCGTAAAACCCAGTAAAAAAATAGCCATGCAGTCCAACCTGTCCACATAAACCACTTTTCAGAGATGATCTAAAAATGTTTGTTTTTTTGACAAGAGGAGGTGTTTATATAGAGGTAGAAATAGACGAGACTTTTATTGGAAATAAAACTATTGGTCTTTGCACACAGGTGGCTCTTTTTACCAGTAAAAATCAATAAAGTAATTTCAGTTAGAACATTAATGTGACAAATCTCACTGGAATCTAATTCCAGCAAACAGTTTCAAAAACATTTCCACAAACTTAATAAACTTATATCATCAAAACAAATTGACAAAAAATAACTAAAATGTTTAATAATATCAGATGAACTTGTACCGTTCATCCTAACAGTCAGCTTTAACTGTCTTGTCATGAGCTAACTTTACGCAACATGGCGCCAAAGATTTTATAAATATCAGACAAACAAATCCTATCAATAAAATATACTTTTTACACAAAACCAATCCCACGAAAATCTGAAATCCTGAAAGCTTTCTGTCAATATTTGCAAAGCTATTCAATGCCATCAATATGCATCACTTTAACCTGATTTTTGAAATAATTGGTATCACACTGAAAGTGTTCCTTATATTGTGCAATCACCAACGCAACAGGAAAAAGACAAATTTCATGTGAAATAGTTAGTAAGGAATCCCAACTTCCTCAAACCGAGTTCTTTTAAGTGCAGAAAATCTTTCACTTCAAATGCAGTCTAACCTGTGTTTACAGCTACCTCCAAATAAAGACCACCCCGTGAATGAAGGTCATTCTTAGAAAAACCTTTACTGCTTATTTAGAACAAACTGACCTCTGAATAAAGGCCACCAGTCAATAAAGGCTACATTTTGTCCTTCCTAAGGTTGGCCTTTGTTCACAGGTTTGACTGTATCATCAATTTTCATCAAATATCATCATTTTTCATCAAATATCATCAATTTTCATCAAATATCATCATTTTTCATCAAATTTCGTTACTTATTAAGACATTGGTAAGTTTTTGACAATCTTTTAGATGACTGCTACATGAAAACCATGTGAAGATGTGATGATATTACAGTATGAGATAGTGGTTGAAGTGGAATAAATCTTTTAAATTATATTTGTTAACATGCTTAATCTAAGAACTACAGAAAAAACTCAAATAGTGACCATCTCAATATCATTACTCTCTTGTTATAATGACCACTTATTTTCAAACTGGCTTTCAATAACTCCCCTATAATTCACCTTGATAACGAGGCCACCACATTATTATGACCGATTTTTCAAGTCCTGAGGGTCGTCTCATTATCTAGGTTTTATTGTATCTGTATATGAAAGACACTAAAAGGGTAGAAAAATATGGTCTTAATAAAGGATTGGTTTTATTTCATTTTTAACTGTGTAGTTTTTGCACAGTAGTTCCAAAAATAAAACAGAAAATCTATCATAAAATTTACACAGTCAAAATTGCAAGAATTTATTATAAAGACCACAATTACAGAGCACTGAAAGGGATTTTATGGGTTCATAAAATAATTCTGTATTCAAAATGCAATCCCTCATCAGCATGTATTCAAAAAACCATCTATAAAATCTGCTAACATCAAAAGAATTCAGAATTAAGACACAGAAGATCAAACTAATCAATACAGTTGTATTTCTTGGTAAATATTAACATAACAGTCGTAAAGGACAATAGTAGAATACATGAATTAACTCCAGTGTAACGTTTTACTGGCACTCATAATTATTCATACAAATCTTGATGTGACAATGAAATGAAAAGAATTATGTTCAATGCCATGAGAGCTCTACAAAGAAAAGCCATCAGGCATAAAAATAGCGTAAAAAAATAATGAGTTCCGATTAAATGTTGTAGCCCTATATACAATAAAACCTTGACAATGGGACCACCTTCAGGACCCCAAAAAAATTAGTCGTAATAATGAGGTGATCTCATTATGAAGCTGAATTATAGAGGAGTTATTGAAAGTAGGTCTGAAAATAAGCGGTTGTTAAAAAAAGTGGTCATAATATTAAGGTGGTCACTATTTGAGGTTTCACTATACATATTGTTGTATCATTAACCCTTAACACATGACTACATTAATGATCGGGTTAATTTACAATTTACAAAATACATAGATCATTTCTTGGAGATTGTTCCAGAGCTCGTGGACAAATTAAATGATTTGGTTTAAGTGGACAAGTACATAATATATATTTCAATAAATGATAGAAGAATAACTTGAAAGGCTGTCTTTCTTTTTTTAAGTACATGTATGGAAAAACAAAGATATGACAATAATTGTACTTTCAAACAAAAAAACACAAAACTATGTGAACAGGTAGATATCCCTACAAGTTCTATTCAAATTTTGTTTTCTTTTAAATTTTTTGATTATCCCACAGCATTTAAATGCTCAGTTTAATATCTCAGTTTTAGTTAAATGTTAAGCATCTAAGACTCATTAAATTCTTTAACCTTTCGAATCATTGTTCTAAAATTCTCAAATTCCAAGAATTGTTTGTAATTACTTTTTTCGATTTTCAACAACGTGTCTGGAAAAAAAATGAATATCGTTATTCTTAAGAAGTAATTTTGTGCTAAAAAATAATAAACTGAATTTAAAGTTTACAAATTTCGTCAATAAATCAGAATTTTTAAAAGAATTTTTTACCAGAAATAAGAATGTTTTTTTTTGTTCGCATTTTGACAGACATAAACAAATAAACAGACCATTTGTCTGACAAAAAAATAATAAAATTGGAAATTTCCCTTAGACAGCGTCATTGATTCAAAGAAACTGATTAGTTTTGTCCAAAAAACACAAATCTTTCCTCTTTCTTTTTTAGTGAAATTGAAATTTTCCCCTGAAATAAAGCATTTGATTAAGTTTGATTGAAGGTTTGAAGAAACAACGATTAAAGTTAGCAATGCCTTTCAAATGATGTATAAATTAATCGAAAAAAAAATGAAGAAACCAAATAAGAAAGAACCCAATTGTAACTTAATTAAACCAAAGCTTCAACTGTAATTGAAAGAAAACTAAAACATACATTTTATGGATGGTCTACCACAATTCAATCAGAATTTCTTTTAAATTTCATTTTCTTTTTCACTAAATTAAAGAAACATCAACTCAAACACATCTACAGCAGTCGCCTCCTTAAGACGTATATTATGACAACTGTTTACTATCTGCAATAATAAAACAGCAAACAAGAGTAGTTCCAACATTCATCTGTTTTACATCATTCTGAGCAATTTTGAGCAAAATTCTAAGTTAAAAAGGGGCATAACTCCAAAAATATAACTTTTAGAATAATGCCCCTTGTCTTCCAACTGTGCCCTGTCATGATAATCAGGTGTTTCAACTGTTGTGTTGATATCATTAACAGTGTTTGAGTGACGGGCTGCATTAAAATTTTTGCACAACAACAACAACAATGACTTTGGCAACGCGGCAATCATAATAACTTGCCGTTTTCTTCAAAACAGACGAGGTAAAAATGATACTTTGCTCATATAAATCTATCATAGACCAGAATCAAAACAGATACATCAGTATGAATGGTTCAAAGAAAAGTCTCAACTGACCAATAGCAAGGCGACATTCTTTAACTTGTTGCCATGATAACATCTTACACGCTGTAATTTAATCCACTATACTGTTTCTCGCATCTTTTCCATTAACATGACATAGAAAGTATACTTTTATATAGAGCCACAAGTAAATTATCAACCAGGGATTTAACACAAAGCTTAAGTGCTATCAGAATACACATTCTATTTTCTTGTTATTTTTCAGACACCACAGCAATGATGGACCAAATAAAAAACTTAACAGATCTCAATCCACAAAAAGCAGACGAAAGTGCAAAAATGGAGTTGTATTCCATTGTTGTCTCAGCAACAGTGTTAGTTTTAGCAATACTGTTTGGTGGAGGAGGATGTGTGACAGTTCTAATTGCCATGTTTGTTCATCGTCTGCTACGCAAATTACACTTTATACTCATAGGAATATTACTTGTTGTCTGCTGTGTATATGACTTTATATGGTGTCCAATAGAAATAGTGCGTCTGGTGTTGCATCATCAGAGCGTTAATGATAATTCGGCGTCAGAAGAGGTTATACGAGACCTCAAATACATGGGCAGTACTTTGTACATTTTGTTACTCTGCACAATAGCAGCAATGATAGCATTAATATGCGTGCAAAATCTGTTGAAAATTATCAGGAAGTATGACAGTATTCCAAAGATTAAGCTCGGTATAATTCTTATCTTTATTTGGCTTGTGATTAGTGTTTCTCTGACTATCGCGTATGTTCTTGTAACCAATGGCGACCAAGATGATCAAGTTTACCACACAATAAATGAACTATCATTCCAGTTTAAAATTGGCTTACAAACAATGTGGATAGTACTATTATTAATTCCAATATCACTTATGGTAACCATTCATATACACACACGCTTCTGGAAGACCAAGATCATGACCGAAGTTTCTGATCTTCATTCTGGAGATAACTTTACTGTTCCATCGCTAATCATTAAAAGTGTGGAGGAGATAGATGAGGTGGACAATGAAGATGAAAGTTCAATAGCGTTGCCATCTCCAGATGTGGTAAAGGACTCCACCAGTGGCTCTCCAGTGTCGAAGAGTTCAAAGAGTGCTCTCAAGAAGCGCAGCAGTTCACCATCATCACAAAAAGTTGTCTTTGCAGACACTCCCAGTCCAACACTGGAACCAGCAGCCCCAAGTCCAAAATTTGGAGATAGGTTCAAATCACCAAACCATTTAGGGGTCAACATGGCTGCTATACTTGGTAGGAGACGTCATACAATCGCCCAAATCTCAGACCCACACCTAGATCTTATGCAAAAGGCCAAAACATACAACTATGTAAGAAAATTTTCTGTTGACATTTCTGCATTGCAAGCACAGCTAGAAAATCCAAAAATAAATGAAACTTTCCCATTTCATTCTCAGCAAGACATTAAAACATCAACAAAATCAGGATCAGATAAACGCTTAAATGCTTCAGAATCTCAACAAAAATGCCACAGACGAAGCAGAGACGAAATGATGAAAAGTCAAGAAATCGCTGAAGAAACGGAAAATGATCTGGAGTTTGAAATTGAGATGAATGAATCGAATGAGACCAAAACGGAAAATGTCACCCCAGAAATGAATGAGACACAGTCACAGTGTGCAAGTGTGCGATCTGCTCATTCACAACGTGACTCAATATGCCCAACGCCACCATTAATAAGTCTCACGCAAAGTAACGGCGAGGAAAAGCAGATTGAAGTAAATATTGATGATAGCAACATGAACGATTCGTACCAGTCTATCAATTATGTCAGCAAATACCAGAAGCCATGCAAACTTTCATGTTTACTTGTCGGAACATTCATACTCAGTATTTTCCCAATGTTTGTGACCGAAATTCTGCGCGATTACTGCCTTTCCCCGAATGCATATGTTAATATTGTCACTTGTTTAACAGCCATTTCTACAGTGCAAACAATGGTTTACCCACAAGTGATATTTTGTGTGGACGAAAACATTAACAAGGCCGTGCATCAGACATTGATTCAAGCCCGTATTTGGGTCCTGCAGTTCTTCTTACAACAACAACAAGTTCCAACGTCAGGGGACATATCCGACACCGAGGTCTAACTTTCCGACACTTACAGCATTGTTTTATTGAACTGTACATTTTATTTAAGGCCATGAAGCATAATAAATCTCAAGGATATTATAAGAAATCACTCAAGGACGTTCAAGGACAACTGTATTAACTAATCAAACTATGAACAAAACTTAAGGAAAACATGTCATTTTTAAGGCTTCAAGGACCGTTACTCCATAACATCTGAAAGTTCAAGGGAAAAAGCCAATCTTTTCTCATTTAATGACACATCGTCATTCAGAAAGGAATATTCCAGGACAATGTTTTATATTCAAGTACAAAAAGTACAAGAGATATTGAGTCAGATTAAGCCAGGAATTAAATAACTTATCAATGCATAATTTTTATATTATACCTAAAAATAAAACGCTGTTGTTCATCAATCAGAAATCATAAGGCAAATATATGTACTTTTCTTTGTAATAAAATGCAAAAATGTACAAAATTCATCGTTTATGTAATTGTTTACACATTATGTAAATAAACTGTTTCCATAGAGACACTTTCTGAAGAATAGATTCCTCTATCTAGAAGATTCTGGAGCCAGTTTTATCAAGTATTTACAAACATGCTCACAAAGTATCATTTCATAAGAGTTGCGTTAGAAATGGCAACTCCGAGAGTTCATTCACGACGACAGAGGTCTATCTTCATTATTGATGAAAATCTTCCTCAGAAACATATTTGAACGCATTATTTACTCCCTGTAGTCAACATTAGGCAAGGAGAGTGCCTAGAAGTTTGTTTCGCAAAGAATACACTAGATATATACAGTCAAACCTAAGTTTGTGGCCACCTGCAAATAAAAACCATCCTCGGAATGAAGGTCACTAATTATCTAGCACAAACTGATCTCTAAATAAAGGCCATCTGTCAATGAAGGCCACATTCTGTCTTTCCCAAGGGTGGATTTTGTTCACAGGTTTGACTGTGCACCAATGAAATGAGGAAACTGAGATTTTCTCATTCACCATTCTAAAGAGTAGCCAAGATACTCTGAGGGACTCCAAAGTTATGCAGCACTAAAAATTCACAAATAAACACCCCAGGTTGATTTTACAGAATGATTTTTAGCTTTACAAGTTGTGGTTTGAAGATTTTTGGAACTATTTTATGGATTATTAAAACATTTATCGTGTCACATGATGTTTTATTTTTTCCTCAGAAAGGGTCAGGGTGTGAAATAAGGGATTCATAATCCCCTATAAACTAGGGAATACTCAGTCATGCTTAAGCACAAGTTGTTATTTGTTTAATGCATTCTTAATAATATTCTAAACCAACAAATTCTGGGTTTTGGAGCTAGTCAGATTTTTTCATTTGGTTAATAACAGATTTAACGTGAAATCGGTCTTTTTGACAGCAGCAAACGCAAAATTCATACTACTTACTGTCCTATAGAAATTGCAGTTAATTTAAGGTACATTCAATGGAGAAAATTGAAGAAAATTATATCAACTTTAATGGGTTTTTTATAGCTGTGTATAAAATCAGCCAACTAGATACTAATGTTTTACAAAAATGTCTTACATATTACATAAAAAATCAAATGTTTTAACTGATATCAACAACACAAAAGCAGCCTTTTAAACACCCACAATAAGAATAAAAGCACTCAGGATGATTAAATTCTGAAAAAAAAAATCGAAACGTAATAAATTGTAAAGTTTTCATTACATTATATTTGAAAAAGTCCATTTCAATGTAAGGACTTTATCGCAAGATTATTGTTCAAGAAATGTTCATGGTAGAATTGGTTCGAGACAACCATATAGGTCCCACATGTAAAAAAGACTTAGGAATGGCATTTCAATAATACTTTAAAAGACTGTGTCATACTGTCTATGCTGCTTTCAAATGAAAAGCCCAAGAGGCCCAAATACTTATTTAATTCGGGCGAGAATTAGATCTACACACTTTATGTTTGTGACTTTTAAAGTATAGTGCAGCACATCTTTTGTGATCATTTGGTTGAAAGCATGTCTCTGTATTGTGGGGAAGAGTTGCATTCTGGGAAATAAGATGGCTGCATTCTGGGAAACTGTTGCATTCTGGGAAATAAGACTGTTGTATTCTGGGAAACAGGAATGTTGCATCCTGGGAAATAAAACTGCTGTATTCTGGGAAACTGTTATATTCTTGGAAACAGGAATGTTGCATCCTGGGAGAAAAATATAAATGTCACAAAAACAGTTCCAAACAAATTATGACAACTAATAATTTATGCCAATACACCCAATGTGTGAAAATGAGAACAGAAATGATAATTTGAAAAACATAGGAGAATTATATGCTTTTAGAGTCATAGTATCAATTTCACAACATAAAAGTAGAAACAAGATGTACAGACAAATAAAACATTGGTATAATGGAGGAAGGACAATGTTTGATATATTGAACTGTCTACAGAATATGATATTCAAAAAAATGACTGAATTAAGTTTCAGTTTCAATGCTCAGAGTTCTGAGAAAACCATTAAGAACATGATTCTTAAGAATTTACACTTATTAAACCCATGACAAAATTATTTAAGTATTCATATAATTATTTCAATACTATTATTCATATAACTGATCAGGTCTTCTATTTTTTATTCTTCGTTCTATGAACTGTCAGGACACAACATTGTCATAGGAGGAGGAAAAAAAACTTAAAAGATAAGTAACAAAATTTCAACCCCAATTATTAATTTGTTGATGCTCTTGCCCTCTACCTTTGCAACGAGTTGAACCCACATGGAACCGCCATTATTTAAACCACAATTCACAACGTCAATTCTATTTGGTCTACGATGGGTACTTTTCATTCAAGTGTTATTTTAATCCAGTTTTCATTTTTCGCCAATTGCATCGATCCTGACATTTTATTTCCAAAGAGTAATTCAGGTGTGGAGTGGAGGGAAAAAAGAAATTTTCATTTTCATTTTTTTTTCTGAAATCATTTTTTTTTTCAGAGGGGAGTCTGTAAAAAAAAATAAAAAGGCCTTAAAATTACATAAAAATATAACAAAGCCACATGAATTCTGTACACAGAACATTAAACAGACATCTGACTGACAACAGAAGTAATGGATACAAATCTGGACAAAAAACCTTTTTGTGCAATGGTAATCTTCATACCACTGCAAACATATCCAGCGGCAAGAATCATTTTCCTTTTATCTAGATTTAACTATAGCTCAATTTTTACATCAGACAGAAAATCAGAGATCATTTCTTACAGAAAGTTAACGTGGAAGTCACTGCACAGATAGAAATGTTTAACCAAAAACTTCATACTGAATTAAAAAAATCTCTCCTCAAACAGAACTGCATCCATTTAAACTTTCTATGAAACAACAAACCTTGATCTACACACAAACAGCTTTAACAGAGAGCTAAAAGATGAGTCTGAAAATAAAGTCAAAGCCATCAGTAAAGATAACCTTTGGTAAAGTAAAGGAGTCATCCTTAATAGAGGTTGTCCTTCTCAATAATTAAAATACTACAAATGCTTTAACAGAAATTAAACTATGTGGTCTTTTGAAACCAAGTGGCCTCTATTAACAGGTGACCTCTATTCACAGGTGGTCCATAAACACAGGTTTGACTGTATGTTACAAAATGAAGCCTAAAAATTGAACTTGCAGCAGACCAGGAAACAAATCAAACAAATGTTCTGATATTGCAGGATGGCTTTAAACCACTAAACAAATCAGAGATAATTCATCATTTATTGATGCTTAATTGATTCAGGAATTATTCTTCGTTTTTTCTGTCATTTTCATTAAATTTTCAATCCCCGCATAAATTTTTGTAACAATTTAAAGAATGCTAAGATCTATGAAGTAGTTTTTGCTGGTGTTGATCAATAGTAATTTTGCACAGTATAACAGCCAGTTACCAAAGAAATGCTCCTCAATTACCAAATAGACTAAACCCGTTTCTACGAAAGTAACTAGGATAATCTCCTATTTAGTTTGTATCAGTGATAGGATATAGAATTATCTTCAAATGCTGACTGAGCTGTTACTGAACTGACCTCACTATCCCTCACCTTACATCAGCACAAAAAAATGTAAACAAAAAATTGATAAATCGTAACTATACAGTACTGTACACATTAAAAGCTGATGGAAAGAACAGATGTTAAATACCATATTTAGATGATTCAAAGAAAAGTTATCTAAAAACAGACTGACAAGCAAAATTAATCAATACAGAAATTAATATATGGATAAAGTACAAAACACAAACATGAGACATCACAAACACCAAATATCATAAACATGAGACATCACAAACGTGAGACATTACAAACATTGGTATCATAAACATCAGATATTATAAACACCAAATATCATAAACATCAGATATTATAAACACCAAATATCACAAACATAAGACATGTTAAACATGAGATGTCATAAACATGAGACATCACAAACACCAAATATCATAAACATGAGATATCACAAACATGAGATATCACTAACATGAGATGTCACAGCACCAAATATCATAAACATGAGATATCACAAACATGAGATATCATAAACATAAGATATCGCAAACATGAGATACAATGAACATAAGATATCACAAACATCAAATATCATAAACATCAGATATCATAACACCACCCAATATCACAAACATTGATACCACAAACACCAAATATCACAAATATCAGATATCACAAACATTGATAGTATGAACACTGAGCTTATCCTCGGGAGTTTTTGAAGTACCATCAATCTTTTCTCTCAGTTGTATAATATATAAACAATTTAGACATTTTGTCATCATACATAGTGACAATTACTTATACTTCATTCAAGAAATATTCCCAACTTGTTAATTTAATGAAGAATTCACACACATGAGTTCTGACGGTACAATGAAAAATTCAGCTTTATTTCCGGTTTTGGAAAGGAAAAAAATTCTACGGACACATTTCAGCCTCCAGTTATGGAAGCATGAAGGTTTATCATTTATACAGACATACATCAAACAAACACATGAAATGAAACACTGGTAGCACTGTGCAACAAGAATACAATTATGGCATCTTATAATAATGGCAACTAAGGCTACTGGCACTCTCAATACCTACATAATGCAGTGGATGTATTCAACTTATCAACTGTTGCCATGGCAGCAGACATGCAAAGAATTAGATTTTTCACAAATGACCAATGTAATGGTTTCACACACAAGTTAGAGGCTGGATGTCAGATCTGTTAATCCTATTGATTGGTAAATGTACAAATAGTTTCCAACCCATGTAACCATGAGTTAATACTAGTTGAGCATAAGCAAATAGTAAAAATACCTTTCCTTGAGCATTAAATTGCCTTACCTAACCTTGAGCATTGAATTATCACACCTAACTTTAAACATTAAATTGCCTTACCTAACCTTGAGCATTGAATTATCACACCTAACTTTAAACATTAAATTGCCAAACCTAACCTTGAGCATTGAATTATCATACCCAGCCTTGAGCTTTAAACTGCAGTACCAAACTTTGAGCAGAGCATTAAATTGCCATACCCAACATTGAGCACTGAATTGTAACTTTTATCTACTAGCTAGCATCAAATAACTATTTGATGCGGCTAACGTCAAGCAATTAGAAATGGTTAAAGTAAAAATGAACTATTGAGTGACAATTTTCTAAATGTGATAAAAACATACGCCTCAATTTGTTGTCGTAAAGTTTTATAAAAAAAAAATCAATAAGCCAAACTTATTTAATGATGCAAGATTCCATTAGATTACAGAAATTAACTGTCAAACATGCTTGTAAGACAATCTTGACAATACATTTAAAGTGAAATGCAAATTTCATGCAATTCTCTTCAAAGACAAGATTCAATTATTTTCTCTGTGTTATATACGGCTTGCCTGAAACAATAGATGTAAGACACAGAGCAAAACCAACATGTCAATTTTCATGTTTAATCTTTAACATACTGACAAGATTAATACAAGATCCCTCAGATTCTTGTATTCGGTGACTTAAGATGTCTATGGAGGAATTGTTAGAGACAAGTTTGATCAATAGATAGATTGTCTTCAGGCAACCCACATACACTGACAGCTGTTTAAATGTTTAACATGTGAGTTTATAGTTTGTTTTGCCTTACAACATGGTATTACAATGTAAAAGAGAAAAGTAAAGTGGATGATATTGTTGTGGAAAACTTTAAACATGGCTGTCTGTGATTTCCCTGTCAGCAAAATGAGATATGACTTTATCTTGAGCAGGAGAAAGAATTCTATGATACCGCAAATGTCAACAATACAAAACACAGTCATAATACCTGTCAACACGTAAGACATAGCATTATCCCTGTCAACAATAAGACAGTATTATCCCTGTCAACACATAAGCCAGTATTATCCCTGTCAACCCATAAGGCATAGTATTATCCCTGTTAACAATATGAAACACAGTTAATCCCTGTTAACAAGATGAGACACACAGTATTATCCCTGTCAACAATATGAAATATAGAATTATCCCTGTCAACACGATGGAAAACTGTATTATTTGTTAAATCGTTCTCTTTCAACAAAATGAAATCCAACAATATCCATTAAAAGATGAGTTTTTTTCAACATATCATATGCTTCTCTCATTACCTTAAAAACATGTTTTCAACATGACTAACAATACAGCAAATAAGAGAAAGGATTAGAATACAACGTAAGATTTTATTTCTACATTGTAAAAGTGTATTTTAATACAGTAAAACCTCATTATCTTGAGGGGTCACCGGTAAATGCTCGAGATAAACATGGCACTCGTAATAATGAAGCTTTCGTTTGTTTATTAAAATCACACACAAATGATAACTAAACTTTTGATGGGACCATAAAAAATCCTTGAGATAAGTCGGGTGCTTATTCATATCGATGCTCGTAATAACGAAGTTTTACTCTATACAATATACAAACTTGAGTCAATAGCTTCCCACAGAATCGTTCAGGGACTTTTATTTACAATTTCTAGCTTACAGTCTGAGGAATTATATAACCAAAGGCCTCAAAACAGAAATAAGTAAATCATTCAGAATTACAAAAAAATCAGAATTATATCACTCAAGCCTCCCACCACATTTCCATAAATATTGAGGTATTTCATGTGAGAATAAGATAAATTCAACAAAATACTATTCTACGTAAATAGGCAAAACAATTTTGGAAATTGAATAGCAAAAATGAAGATAGCATTGGGGGATATTACCTACCACACACATAAATATTCTCTAACGTTACATGATGTAATCAATTAGATCAAAGTGTGAATTTCACTACAATTTCTATTAACCCTTTGCCTCAGAACACCGCATTCCCCACCCCCACATCTGAGGCAGACGACTTTTGAAAACATTGTGGCTAAAAACAACATTGCGTGTAATGAATAATGGTTTCTTTTACAACAATGTTTTCCACTCTGTCAGAGAGAAATCATCCAATTCTCTTAAATAAATTGATGTTTTGTATATTAGCATTGAATTCGGAAGAGTCCAAAATGTGCTTATGAGACAATGGGTTAAGTCATTACATTGCACAAGAGTTGATCCAAAAATCCCAGTGAACTTAATATAAATCTTTATCATTTCAATTCTAGCATTAAATATGTAGTTCAATCAGTAGACTTACTAATGAAAAGAGGCATTGCTTTATAATTGAGTGAAAACTCATCATGAAATGCTATGGTTTGTGGTGAAAGTAGACAAGAGGCTTCAAAGGTCAAGTGGTTATAGTCTTAGACTAATAATCATCAACCCCTCACCGCTGTGAGATCAAAGCCCAACCAGTACCTAAGTCCACAAGTGAGGAAGCTGTCTAGCTAGCTTACAGAAGGTCAGTGGTTTTTACCGATGAGTATGTCTTGGGAAAGTACATAAATGACCTTGATGGCGCAATGTCAAACTCTGGCAAAGTAGATAGTTCACAACAAATGAACAGTACACAATAAACAAATATAGTACACAATAAGCAAAACCAGCATGTAATAAACAAATATAGTACACAATAAACAAATATAGTACACAATAAACAAATATAGTACACAATAAACAAATATAGTACACAATAAACAAATATAGTACACAATAAACAAATATAGTACACAATAAACAAATAAACAGTACACAAAAACAAATAAACAGTACACAATAAACAAATATAGTACACAATAAACAAATATAGTACACAATAAACAAATATAGTACACAATAAACAAAACCAGCATGTAATAAACAAATATAGTACACAATAAACAAATAAACAATACACAATAAACAAATATAGTACACAATAAAAAAGACAGTGCACAATAAAAAAAGATAAAAACAGACAATTCACAATGCAAAGAGATAGTTCATAATAAAATGTACTTCACCCAAACCAAACATGGATTCTAACATAATACGAAACAACATTCAATTAACTACATCATGGTGGCGGAGATAAACAGCTGTTACATCATAATTAGCTCTACAAATTAAGTGAAATATACAACTTATTCACAACAGTGGGTCCAATGTGTCACATGTGTCTTTAGTGGTTTTTTTTATCCAGTTCAAAGATAAACCAAGAAGCTAATTACAGACAGAAAAATGGGCTGTACTTGTAACAACTGCCATGTACATAAAAGTACTGTTCTGTTACCATGGTAACTATTATAAAGATGAATTATTTGAAAAACCATTACCTTTTCATTTCAGACACTAGCATTATAATGTAGGTGTTCAATGTATGACAGAAAATAGAACTAAGCAAACATTTATTTGTTGAAGTTTAATGTTAAATATCAAAGTTGTGTGTAAGTTATTTGTGTGTATGTGAGGGAGGAGTAGTCTACTTAACTGCTGCCATAGGGTATGTATATAGTTTATGACAATGACAATGAAGACAACGCAGTGATCATAATAGCTCGACTTTTTCCTTGAAACAGACAAGCTAATAAAAAACACTCCAAAAATGATGGGCATGTTTAAGGCCATAAATATAGTCAACTCCAATCACCACAAAAAGCTTGTGTAACTCAAATTTTTTTTTTCAAATTTCAGTGCAAAAGACAATCTCCAGAAGCAGTTGTTGGCATAAAGTGGTCATTACAACCATCTGAACTTAACATTAGAAACCGTTTTCTGTTGTTTTGGGGAAGGGAACCAGAGGCCCCTTAAGGAGGGAAATTTGCATCATCAATTGCCCAACTGGGGAATTTTTTAAAATTATCATGTAATAAATAACAAAACACAGTATTCAATTTCAATGATTAAACTTAATAAACACGGCGTGAGTAATAATTTTTATGGAAAAGGCTCAAAAGTTTAACATGTGTGTAACTTCAAAAGATCAAAGTCCTTGGTGTTCATGTTTTTATTTTTTTCAAGAGAGGAAAGTTGGGGAAAAATATATACTTCTTAACCAAAGGAACGGGTCCACATACTCAACAAAAAAGTGGTGTCAAAAGGGCTGATCAGAAGCCTTATTTGGGTACAAGGTCATGACTATGTAATTCTGACTCTACACCACCAAAGCAAGGTACAAACCAAATTTGGTTAAACAAAAGCTACACTAGGACTGAATCCCATCAATATAAATTACCATTCCAAATTTAGGGGCCTAAATCCTGGGCCCAAGGAGGGTCAAGGTAAACATTTGTAAGTTTTCTTCAAAATCAGTGAGGAATTTTAATGGCACATTTGGTATAACTGTGTAAGAAGTTCTGAAAAGAAAGTTAATTAATGGAAATATTAACAGATGGACAAACAGATGAAACAGGTTCCAAAAAAATTTTTTTTACTTATGCCTGCCAGATTTTAGAGGGGGTGCACACCAGCTCCACTCCCCAAAAAAATCTACACACGAATGTGTAAACCATATCATTCACATTCTCAGTGAAAATCTACAGAAAGTCAAAGCAATAAATACAGAGAAAGGTACAAGACAGAATAATAAACAGACACTGAGTAGAGTCTGACAAAACTGACATATTTTGTAAACATGTCAACTTATCCAGTCGTATAAACAACCACAGAATCCAATTGTTTTTAAAGCAAAAACAGATGTTATGTCGAAAACTGAATCAATGTGATTAGCATCATTATTTTCATGATGCCATGTTACAATGACTCTGACCTTGAAACAATGACTTTGACCTTGAAACGGTGACTTAGACCTTGAAACAGTGACTCTGACCTTGAAACAATGACTTTGACCTTGACAACTGAATGGTCTCCTTCAGGTTATTGTTGGTGCTGCATTTTATAAAATCTATTCAAGAAGGTAAATAGATCACAGCAGGACATACTATTCCATGAAAATTTGACTAAAATGTCAAAAAGTCAAAAATACACTATTCTACATAAAATATCAAAATTTCTTAAACCTGGTCTACCGTATGACCTAATTTTAGCTTGCAAAGATTTGTGTGCATATTCAGCGAGAATTCTAGAATTACAGATCTTTTGTCTCTTTCAAGGAAATATGATGGCATTATTTCTGAAAGTGTTCATCAAAAATTTTGACAGAAAGTAACGAATTTTGATTCTTCATCGGAAACAAGAAAATTTACAGACATCCACATGCAAGATTGAACTTGTATTTATGATGTGAAAGAAATCACTATGCAAAGAGAAATTATCATATGAATATTAAACAAATATACTGCCTTCAAGAACTGATTATTGAGTAAGAAAATGTGAGCTATGTGACATTGAACAATTGGGACAAAGGTCAAAGGTTAAGGGAATAGACACATCCTCATGGGTGAAAGTTGAAAATTTAAAAAAAAAACTAGAAATCTTAACCTCTGTGCCGCAGAAACAATAAAAAAACAAGTAGGGTCCGGACCTGCGAAAAAACAGATTCCAGAAAATTCTGGAAAACTTTTAATGATGCTAACTAATTACGCTTCAAGTTTGAAATCAAATTACAAAGAAGTTCATAAGCTGTACCTCAGATAAAATGTTGGATGAAGAAGACAAAGGAAGTGGCCAGAAGCACAGGGGGCTAGCTAGTTGAAGGAATGGTGTATAATGGTGTATTAGGCTTAAAATGGCCACATGGACCAAAAACACCTTTATTACATGAATACATATACAAGGGTTACAACTTCCAAAATGACAGTTTCTGTACCAAGTGTACACCTTAAAACAACAGGTTGAGGAATAACAATGCGTGCTAACCATAAATATCCCTAAAATACACTGATCCAGCACAAAAAAATAACCCAGGAATGGTCTACTCACGTAAAATTAATCAAGTCATCGACTCCGTCATAGATTTCCACCTCACTACGCCATTATGATTCATCCAATCAAACGTCTGCTTACAAACAAATTACGGGGCAAAGGCAACTGCATCATAATATTGAAGTTTCAATCATGTGACGATTTTTGTGAATTGAACTTGAATAGAACGTTCCTGGATAACATTTTTGTGCTGAATCAGTGGATTTTAGCAATATTTATAGTAAGCATGCACTGTCATTACTGTACTTGTTGTTTTAAAGTCAATATACCCGAGAGAGACTCACATCTATCGGTTGGTTGTTTATAACCATTTGGATGGTGACACATATTAAAGGTAAGCATATCTACAAAACTGATACAGAGCAACCTCTCCAGAGTGGCCCTCTCTTGAGCAACAAACTCCCTTCAACAACAGCACAATTTTTTTTCCACTGAACAATTTAACTGTTTAATATCGACAGAGCAACAACCTCTCAACAACAACATAATTTTGCTTCTCCCAAAGAGTGTAGCTCAGGAGACGTTGCACTGTAATATCACAGACACAATGTGAACTTAATACAACCCCTCAATACCGACATCATACTATATACAGACATCACACTATTTTAAGATTCAGTTTGATTCAATGTACATTCAATCTAATGCCACAGCTTGTCTTAATATACAGCTTATTACCATAATGTTATTGAGACTCCATTTGTTTGTGTAGGTTAAACAAGGTTTATCAACAATATGATGGAGTTAGTTGATGGGTACCAGTGCTCCTGGGAAACCAGTGCCCATGGCAACCATTGCTCCTTGGAAACCAGAGCTCTGTCGGAACAAGTGCTCCTGGGTCAAGAACTAGGACAGTGGTAACATTTATTAAGCACTGATCCAGTAATGAACAAAAACTTATGGCTTGAAGCTAGTGAGTTAAACTTTTTAATGTAGTTATCAATTAAACATTAAATAAACAATACTTCAAAGTAAGATTTCAAAAGGCAAACTTTAAAGCGGTAATCCTGTATAACTCTTTGATAAAAATTCTTAAAAAAAACAGTGCATGCACTGAACTAAACTATCGAGAAAACTGAGTATTGTTAGTAGATATTATCATGATGCAGCTGGGACAACAAAACTCCAAGTTTTCTGTACTAATCAGAGAGAATCTATGAAAGATTGCTTTATACAATCGATACATCCATCGTCATCAAAACACATATGAGCAGCCCATGACAACATCATTGTAAAGATACATAGCCATAAGTCTACTTTTATCAACATAAATGATATGAGACAAGAATTGTCATACTCTAAGACCCGGCTATTTGGTCTGTCTTAATCTAATGATGTGTAACACTGGAGTAACAATAAGAGGTACAAAAACGACAGCCACGACACATAAACGAGTGTCACACACACCTCATTATTTCTACTCATAGACTAACAAATCAAACACCACATCCCTGAGGCTTGTCTAGGGTCATTTGGCACAATAAACCCATTGTGAAATGACATCTATTAAACCTCTAAGGATTTTGAAACTCTTCTTTTTACTACTTATCCCGCAGATTTATTCCAAAAGGCTACAAAATCTCACTTTTTTTGCCACTTTGTTTCACAGAACACAGGCAATAAAACTGGATGCTAGCGGTATAATAAACGCAGATGTTCGTCATCTGGTCTAATGAGAACTATAAGAGAACTATCCGTAGGAACGCTGCAAGGAGAAATAGATTTAGCAACAACAGACTGATATTATAACAATGCTTATACAGACATATATTGAATTGGAGTCCAGACAAACTCTTAACCCTTTGCCTCATAAGTATATTTTGGACTCTTTCAAATCGAAAGCTAATATACAAAAGCTGATGCCAAAAACTTTACATTTGCTACTTCTGTAAATTTTTGAAGTTCATTTATACCCAGTACGGTACAGGAAAAAGTGACTTATCGCTCTCTTGTTCTCAAATCTTTCATGTATACTCACAGTTGGATGTTAATTCAGGTTCAAGTGCAAATAGGATGCCTTTATTTGGAAGTTTTTTTTATGACATGTTAATTTCAAAGCTTGAAATAATTACCTTGCCGGTGAAATTATTCTCATTTTTTTATTTCAGGTGTGAGCGCATTCTTCATAACATTTATGGTAATTTGTATTTAGACCATAGTATACTTTATAAAACTATGGTTAAAACATGTATTTATCAGACAGCAATAAACATCAAACAATGTAATTATCACATATAAATGATTTCATGTTGTTTGATAAGAATACAGCTGCAAGACTTTATGTCCAACTGCAAATAAGTAATCTTCACGAACAGACGCCTGCAATAAGTAACTATCAATATTGTCATCAAAGATATTAACCAATGAGAGGACTTTTTTGATGATTAATCAATGAATTCGTGACTGTGCACACATCTCTCCTCTTTGATATTGACAAGGTACAACAATAACCGACATTTCTTATAATTGCAAGATGCTGAATTCAGATATTTTGTCATTGCAGCCAATTTTATTAATATTCTGTTACGAAAATCCATGACTGGTAATTATGCTTTTTGGCTGAAAGTAATCATAAACAAACATGAACACGGAGACAGTCTAACAATCAAAGCTTCCGTCTGCTGGGGAAGAAACAATGAATAAAATATAGAAAATTGTCATAGAAATTGTCACTAGGATTTTATGAGCTTAAAGAAATTAAGTCACCACAAACAAGGAAATATTGTGTCACAGAAGAAAAATGAACTTATCTATCCCAAGGATTCAGTAGAAGTGCTGACATAACATTTTAACAAGAAAACAAACTTTTTCCAAAATTATTGCTAGGATTTCTATTTTTATCAGTTTGAGAATTAACAATGCCTTCATCCAACACCAGTTACAAGATACAAAATTTATCAGTCTGTGACCTAAAATTAATGCACCCACATTTCATCAGTTCAAAATTTATTAGTCAGTAACCTAAAAATAGCGTCTCTACATTTCAATGTTCAAAGACATAAAATTCATCAGTCAGTGACTTAAATAAATAATACTTTACCGTTTAACAAGTTCAGAGCCACAAAATTGATGAGCCTGTGACCAAAGTCTCAAAATTTATCTGTGTGTGACCTAATTTTGTCTTAATACATCAGTTAAATGTGCGATCACACACAGAGGATATCTCTTGATGCCAATACTTACTAAATCCTAAAGGCCTTATTAGCACTAATGCTTCTCGTACTTTGAAGGTTCATAAACTCCCGCGTGGATGAGCTTTAATCATAGCTTATGGATTACTTGATAGGAACTATGAATTATTTGATCCAATCACTAACAATTGCCTCATAATCAGACCTCAGAAATACTATGGGATTATAACTACCTGATGATTCTAGAATGTGCAATAAAAGTAGTTCCAATAGAAGTAGTGCCAATAAAAGTAGTTCCAATGAAAGTAGTTCCAATTTCTGAGATATAAAGTCATAGCGTGCCTGCATATCAAAATACTATTATTAAGTTTAGAATATTCTCAGAAATTTATTCAACAGTATAATAAGTTTACCTCTAAGGTAAAGAACAATAAAGAACATTTCAATTATGACAGACTATAAATTTATTCATGAGCAGTGACAGACTGTCAAAATTAAGTACATTGAATGCTTTCAGTATGACATTACCATACAGAGAAGATATCAAGCTATATATCGTATCACATGGAAACCACTAGATCAAAGTACGCAAAAAGATTGGAAATCAGACATCTAATTGAATGTACGTTACTCTCGACCAATCAATATGCTGTTTGATTGATCATTTTACACTTAAATAAATGGCTGTGTCTCAAAATACATCATTTCTGACAACAATTTTCTGGTCACTACACAGGAACAAGATTCATCATTCAGACGTTTTAGCGCACACCAAAAGAAGATTAACATCTTAATACAATTACTTACACCATGGCTTTCAAATAGCATATAAAAATATCAAAGTTAGATCCACGAATTGTCTCAAATAATGACAGAATTGTGGTTCCAAAAAAAAGGTGCGTACTGTGTCAAAGTTTTATTTTGTTTGTTTTTTTGTACAGCGATGCTACATTATTCTGATTGTCATGACTTGTTACAATTTCTGTCACACCTAGTAATTAGCATACTCTGATATCTATGAAAACGAAGACTTCATAAAGCAAGCTCATTTATTTCTATACAATCAGGGATATTTTAACACCAACTAAGACACTAATAAGTAAAAATCATCAACTTAAAACTTTTCTTAGCAAATTTTTATAAATCAGATAAATAAATCAGTCACCTTTTGTCTGAAAAAAAAAAACATTTCCACTTGTTTTAACCGCAGATGGGGATTTTTCATAGAGAATGATTCAGCCACATAAATATTGTGTCTTAACCCTTTACCTCATACACATATTTTGGACTCATCCTAATTTAAAGCTAATATACAAAACATCAATTTATTTAAGAAAATTGGATGATTTCTCTCTGACAGAGTGGAAAACATTGTGGCAAAAGAAGCCATTACTCATTACAAGCAATGGCTTCTTTTGCCACAATGTTTCCAAAAGTCGTCTACTTCAGATGTGTGGAAATGCAGTTTTATAAGGCCAATGAAGTCATTTATTAGCTGTTGTATATCAATACAGCAAAAATCTCAAGTTAACAACCACTTCAACTTATGAAAACTTGACCCTTTTGAAAAAATATTAAAACCTGTCTTAATAGAACTAATCATATTTAGTAAAACATGGCATTTCTAAATCAAATTGACCCATAGCATTAACACTAGATCATCAAAATTTAACTGATGCCTTCATGAATATACAATGCCATACACCGGGAGAGCTGGAAATTAACAGCCGTACAGTTGTAACATTTCACATTTATACACAACTCATAAATTGAATTTCTCTATGTAAGGGGATCCGACTTCTTGAACATTAGAACATACATGGACAAAACACGATTCTGCTTAACCTTTAAAGATATGATAAATCTATAGTGACATTTTCAGTATATAAGGTTGAATTTCATCGTTAATATCCCACGAGATCACAAAGAAAAATCAGCTGTCAACATTCATGAAATTAGAAACATAGAATTTATTGCAGCATACAAATGCAATTTATTGGAGATTTTAAGAAATTCTACACATTAGCATTGATGGGGAAAACGATTAAAATCTGAGTCTGCTGAAACAAATTCCTTAATTTTTTATATTAAAAATTATTTTCACAACAAGATTACAGTATAACCTCTAGATTTACCCTTTGCTTCATAAGCATATTTTGGACTCTTCCAAATTCAAAACAAATATAAAAACATCAATCTATTGGGTTATTTCTCTCTGCCAAGGTACAAAACATTGTGGCAAAATAAACCATTACTCATTACAAGCAATGGCTTCTTTTGCTAAAATATTTTCAAAAGCTTCAGATGCAGGGAAATGCGGTACTATGAGGCGAAGGGTTAAGACCACCTTTAATATAAACAAATGTCTTTATTATCCATAAAGCTGAAAAAAGTCATCAAATGACCCTTGCTGTGGGTGTGACATTATAACACAGAGAAAACAAAGTAACTGATAAGGCCTAAAAAAATAGCTTGTTTCCGCTACCAGCTCTGAAAAAAATAGGGTCAGTTGGTAGGGATTTATTATTTTTATTTTCTTTATTCAAGAAACATGACTAACATTATTTTTATTTTGCAAAATTATAATTTGACCAAAAAAAATCATAGGGTTGGAGGCCAAAAAATAGGGTCGGTGTGGGTAGCTTAAACAAGCTTATTATCATTATCATTAGGACTTACAGAACAATCTAAGTCATTATATACAACATTCACTTACTTGTCTTCCCCGAGGACAACTCCAAAAGCCACGTGTTCCACTCTCGTAAAATTTGGATTATAATATCCAGCCTTTTGTGCAGCCGCATATATCAATTCTAAATGAGGGCCCTGAAATAAAAGCAAAATATACTAAAGTGTCCCTAATAAAATTATATTTATTCAACCCTTTGCCCCATAATACCTCATTTCCCCACATCTGAAGCAGAAGATTTTTCTAAAGAAGAAACATTTTCATCAATTAAAGAAATGTTTTTTATTTAATCTGATTCTAACCAGACAGAATTGGTCATCAAATTTATAGGTTTGAAATTCTCCATGTTTTTTAGAAAATTTCAAAATCTTTTAGACTGAGTCTAAGATAGCGTCATGAAACCAGTCGCTGCATTAATGTTCGCCTGCTAGTTGCTGTATTAATGTTCACCAGCCTGGACACCGACCGCATAATTTTTGTCTCCTACATCATGTAACAGTTGCAGATGATGCAGCAGACGACCATACAAGCTTCAATCAATCACGGATTTGTACTGTTTCTTTTTTTTTTTCAGAAATATAATTGATGATGGCTAGAATGAGAGAATTCTATCTGAAAGTGATGATTCATTTGCTCATTTTTACCATAAATGTGGTCTGTGTACAAATGATGTATACTGTACATTCCCTAATAAATGCCCCAAAGGGAGTTACATTTTTGTCTAATTGAGAACAAAAAATAAAATTTAAAACAAGTTGCCAAATATAATTTAAACCACAGACTAACCTTTGAAAATTGTCCAAAAGGGAATATATGGTAATTATACAATCCTAATGGTGGGATGCAATATTTGTTTTGGTGAAACATAGCCCAGTCTGTATACATGGAATGAGACACAGTCTATTTTGGTGGTATTGCAGTCTGCTTAACACTGATACTATTCTGATAAGCAATGTAATATTTCAGTACTCTATACTGGAAATTTACATTCAAAAGTACCATGAATTACGAACCAGTGCTAACCAGAGTCTACACAAACTGCAAACATCAGGAAAAATGTGTGAATGAGGAGAAAAAATACTCAAACTTCACATTATCAGCCCAACTGTCATATTCAAAATTGCTGTGCCACATAACTCTGTATTTTAACACATAACACAAAATGAGTAAATCAGAGTAATATTTGTCTAGGTTACATCCCCTTCTCACAGGTCACTTCATACAGAACAAATCATACAGAAACTAATCATACAGGACCCTTCTCACAGGTCACATCATACAGAACAAATCATACAGAAACTAATCATACAGGCCCTTCTCACAGGTCACATCATACAGGCCCCTTCATACAGGACCCATCATACAGGCCCTTCTCACAGGTCACATCATACAGGACAAATCATACAGAAACTAATCATACAGGACCCTTCTCACAGGTCACATCATACAGGCCCCTTCATACAGGACCCAACATACAGGCCCTTCTCACAGGACCCTTTATACAAGACCCTTCATATAGGACCCTTCTCACAGGAACCATTCAAAGCATAAAACTATGCTGTGTTTCACGCTGAAGTCAGAATAAGAATAAATACCATCAAATGTTCCACAAAAAAAACTTATTTTCACAAAAGCAAACACAATTTCCACAGAGAGAAGTAAATAATGGAATTTCAAAGACCCTAAAAACTAACCCCTCACAAAACCAACATCAAACACTTTCAATCAGTTGCGGAAACACAAAACATTTAATTTGAATTTCCCCCAGGCCAGATTTGATGTTTTTTAAGAGAAAATTAAAGGAACAAGTCACATGTTATCATTGATATTATTTTCAAACATGATAACCATTCTCGCCAAAATTAATTATTTTCCAGTAACACAAGGAAATATCAACAAACAGCAAAATAATGCTTTCAGTTTTATCCCATTTGTTTCTTCTAGGACCATAACAGGGCGGGCAACAACTGTTAAAGGTACACACCCATGTTTCAGAATAAAATTACACATCATTGTACAATTTTTTTCTTCTTCTTTGATTAGGTCCGGTCAACAGACCTATTGGACCATTCCCAGTAAAAATAAAGACATTTTTCCCCCATGCCCTACCTAAAAATTCCCAATTTTGGCATCACACCGCACATTTTTTCCCCAATTGAACTAGTCCCGGGCCCTTTCCCAAAATTGTAAAAAATTATTGGCACAATGAGTCAGAACTTACACCTAACCAGTTTTCCTGGACTGTATACTTACCAGTACTAACTTACCCTTCCACAAGGAGCTGGCAACTTTTCATAGAAGGGTATGACCTGCCACAATCTGAATTTGAACCCAGATCGCCAGTTACAAGTCCAGTGCACTAACCACTGGACCAATGTTACAGCTTAGAAAAAAAATGTATTTTGATAAAGTTTAGTTTCGGAACCACATTTAGCTACCACCTCAATATCCACTCTTTCTGTTACATCTGATAAGCAAATATCGAGTCTTGTTTACAATTAGCGATCGTATGTCAAATACCAACTCAAAAGTGTGATGGTAGGATATTTATATTCACAACAGTAGGCATGAGTTTCCCTTGTTTCCCTTGTTAGTACAGAAAAAATGTTTACATTTAAAGCAAAATGTGATAATCTTTACAGCAAATTGTCAGAAATTTCATATCCTTTAATAATATACTTTATTATAGTGTTCTGATGAAAATATATTAAGTAACAGGTATTTCTTGAACACTACCCTACCTAACTGAAGTAGAAAAAACAGCAGATATGATAAAGTTATAGACTTGAACCCCATGATAAGCTTAGACTTTGTCTATATAGATAAACTGATTGGCCAGAAAGAGCTCCATTAAAATGACAACTTTTGATAAATCACCATTATAATGACCACTTTTAGACACCAAAAAACGGAAGGGAATTATAAATAAACAAACCAGTTTTTTTTTCATGCAAGTTTAACATCACACAGCAAGGGTTGTTTAGCAATTATTCAGGCTTTAATGGAAGGGGGAGTGGGTAGTACCACCAACCTTACGTAAGCTAACTGGAGAGCTTCCTCATGTGTGAAATTTGGTCCTGGGTGGGGTTCTCACAGCAGTGAGGGGTTAGTGATTCCTAGTCAGAGGCCATAACCACTCAACTACGGAAGGTCCCCAAAACAAACCAGAAACAACCAAAATACCATCAAAAGCATGAATATAAAAAAACAAGCCCTGAACCTTTAATGATATAATATGAACAAAACAAACACAAGAAAATAATGCATGAAGTTGATGAAATGAAACTTCAAAGTCAGTTAGGAGAGAAACAATAATACCCACATTTCATCCGCTGCATTTCTCAAGTGACTTCATCAAACAAAATGGTAATTATTTCAGCTGACTGGTGCACGAAAATTGACAAAAAACTGACATTCAATTTCCAAGCAGACGATATTTTGTCACTATGAAGGACTAGACTTCATATCTATGATTTAATTTTTCTAAATTAGGACACTCCATTCATTTGATTTCAATATTAATAAAACTTAAAAAAGCACTCAATGCGTCTCAATGCTTAAAATACTGAGTTTAGTTAAAATACTTGTTTAGGTCTTCCCTTAACAAGAAAAATGTCTGTATAATAAGTCACAAACTTCATAATCATATAAACATCGAGACAATAAGCTGTTATGGTTGATAAATGCACTGAATCCATGAACTAAGTCACTATTTTAAATTTTCTATAGGCCAGTAAAAAAATGGTTGTTGCACTAGTTACCTGAACAACCCTATACAGGTTTCTTTTTCCTTCTACAGTAGGGGCCATTTATGGGTGCCGTTCCCTCATGGAGAATGATTGAAATCATGCAATGTTCCCCTAAAATTCAGTTTACATCAAGTTTTTTCTTCCCCTTTTCAAAAATACCATGTGACTTTTTCTCCAAATTCAAGAAAAAGGTCCCTTCCCCCACCTGTGAAAAAAAACTATTTTTTTTGGTGATGACCCTAAATTTTTTAAAGCAAAAACGTAAGTATGAAAATATTTGGATACGATTTGAAACTCGAACGCATGAAAAGTATGTCTAGAAAAAAATTGGAAAAGCTTTGCAACCAACCAACACATTTTTTTGTGTAGTAATTTACTGTGAACATCAGATCTAAAAAAAAAGCTTGTTTCCACTACAGGCTCTGTATAAATAGGGTCAGTAGGTAGGTACGCATTTAGTTTTTTTTCTTATTTTATTCCAGAATATCACTGACATTATTTTTATTTTGCAGAACAGTTGGTGGCAAATAAATAGGTAGCAGAAACAAGAAATTTTTTTATGCCCAACCATTTTTTCCAGTCTTATCCTGATTTTATGCGGTTCATCCCAACTTCAGTCCCCTCCAGGGAAGGTTTGAGAAATTTAAGAACATACAGGCAGAAAAATTCTTTTAACAATAGACGCAGTAAACCACAAAAATTCTTTTAACAATAGACGCAGTAAACCACAAAAAATTTTACAATCACATTTTGTTGACAACTCAAGTAATTATCGAAATAGTAATGAGGGAAGTTTTCAGGGAGAATTGAAACATAATTGTGACAAATAGTCAGTAATTACTACAAATTAATGCAAAATAATGACAAGATTATCATTAAAAAGAAAAATAGTTAATAGTGAAAACAAAAAACAACAAAATATGTGTACAAAGTCAGTGGTAAATTTAAACCGTCCAGTTGTGACAACAAAATTTGCAGCTAATTCTCTATAGGGCTGTAATTTGGTATGTCCATGAGTCTGGCTAACTATTGAAAACAAATAGAGTCTTTTCCACTCATTTTTTCATTTATTGTTTTTTTTTCTTTGGAAGATTTCTGTCTAGACCTCCAGTAAGTGTTGGAAATCGTATCAAATTAGCAACTACTCAAGTTGAAATTTCATTTGTTCAAAGGTAAGCAGATATCATCTAGCTGTAAAGACCAGTAGTTATATGTATGGGGCTTTTTCTCACAGGTTGGAGAAGGGCCTTTTGTCTAAAATTTGGGGAAAACAGCACAGTATTTTTGCAAAAAGGGGAAGAAAAAAACTTGATGTAAACTTAATTTTATGGGAACACTGCATGACTTTAAAGATTTTTCATGAGAAAAAGACACATATAAACAGTGCCTGCTGGAAGGAAAAAAGCCCAATTAAAAATGTCTAATACATATAAGTTTGCTTTGTCCTCTGAATAATTTCGTGCGCTTGAAAAAGATGCTGGTCATCTCATACCATATCACAGGTTTTTATAACTTAAGCCAACAATTATTTCAGAAAACAGACACCAGGGTATTTTACCATCAAGAAGTCTAAATCAGGGCTAGGGAACATGATAGAATCCAGCAACTAACAATGACTTGAACTCAGAACCTCCAACTTCACTGCTTCATACATTAATCACAAAGACTGCTGATAAGAGTTCAGACCAAGGTATTACCTGTCCAGCATCCACCACGTAAATCAACCATGTGCCTTTCTCTACTTGAAGCCTTTGTTTTATGGCAGCCATATCTGATGTGTCATATGTGAAACCACCGTCAGATTTAACAAGAGTTAGCGGCACTTTCTGACCCTCAACATACATTATTTTCCTTCCATCTTCCACTGTCGTTAAACCTGAGTATTAAGTATTGATAAGAAATATGGTTCAATAAAGAAATGCTAGACATTTGTATATGTCCAGACCATTAATAATAACGTCTGTAAGTTTTTATCATGAGAAATAAGGTTTACTTTAACACATTATGAATTCTTTTTACAAAGCCTATGTCTAAGAACCAGTCTTGTAAAAATTGCTCATAAAGGATGACAATAATACATACAAGTCTCATTTTCAAATATTTGCTATCTACCCCATTGACCTTCAAATAAGCTGATATCAAGAATCATTAATTGGCCTTCTTATGGAGAGTCTTAAAACTAGAGAGTCATTTTGGCACCATCATGATCACATGAGTACCCAAAGAATGTAATGAAATCCTTATTTTTTTTCAACAGTGGTCTAATGTCACATCAATAGCTAGGGTTATTTGGCACCTTTTCCAATTTAACAGTGGAGGAAGATCCAATGGGTAGAACCATCAATCTTCCATAAGCTAGCTGGACAGCTTCCACAATTTGGTCTCAGTTAAGTTTCAAACTCACAGCAGTGAGGGGCTAGTGATTACCAGTCAGAGACCATAACCACTGAACCACAGAGGCCCCTTTATCACAGATTAAGGATGGAAACAAAATAAATAATATCCAAGGGAAGTAACTTTTGTTTTCATTCCATAAAAACAAACAAGAGTTGAGTATAAAACAAAACTATCACAGAATTAAAACCTCACACAATGAAAATACTATGACCAGTTTGAGAGTTTCTAAGAATAGTCACTAAAAATACCTTCCAGCCACTGACAGCATGGATGAGACGAATATCTAAGTTATACATACCTTGATCATCTAACTCTCGTACAACGTCTTTCATCAGTTCCTGATAGTACGATTCTCCTCTCTCCTGGATCGTAACTCCAAGACGGTCATAAACTTTCTGAAACTCTGATACAGTACATACAGATAAACATTAAAGCCAGATAAAAGTCAGGCCACAGCCGGGGTCAAGTGGTTAGTGCGCTGGACTTGTAACCCGGAGATCCGGGTTCGAATCCCCATTGCAGCAGGTCATACCCTTTCATGAAAATTGGTTTATAGAGGAACCAGTTTAGAGGGTTTCCACTGTACAGATAAGAAGTGGTTAAAATCTAGAACTCTATCGTTCTCAGCAGTAGTGTGACCTGTTATTAGGGTAAGGAATCATAATTCTTTTCAATAGTTTGAGACCAAACTACAAATATCAGATTCATAAAAATTAAGGTATCACAACTTAAAAATCAAATACAAAGAAAGTGCTGAAGCACAAAGCATACTTGACATATCATATTAATAAATATACATTGTATTTCTGTTTTCTGAATCCTTTTAACTTAAAATAAAATGCATCATTAGATTTGAGTTGTACGCCTGATCTGTTGTTGAGTTGCGGCAATTTCAAAGCGCTCTGTGACATGATGCAGTGGTTGTCTTGGCAACCATTTTCTGTCTATGTATGGAACGATCAAATTTTGTTTTCGCCGAGAAAGCTCTTTGCAGCCATATGTTTTTCAAACATTGATTTGAAATACTTTTAAGGTACATTCACAATCTCAAAACTTTCTGGACAACCTTTATATAACAGTATAACAGGACATCATTAGTTGAGGGTCATAAATGACCCCTGGCTGATAGTATTTCGAAGAGTCAACAAAATTTCCTACTAATGTTAAATTTGACTCTTTTATACAAATCCTCATAAGTCAGAAACTTTATTTTAATAATCTCAAGAGTCATTTTAAGGGTCAAATGAAAGCCATGATATAATAAAGTCATACCTTTTCTAGATACGTCACAAATTAAGTTCCAAGCCTTCATGTGATTCGGATCATAATTCTGTAACTGTACAACGGCTGCATATGCTCTTTTCTTGAATTCCTCGTCTTCGGTAAACCGAACTTTGGACTCCTAAATATTCATTACAAAAATATAGCACATGAAACGACACTATCTCCAACACACTGAATTAAGAATTTCAAAAACATAAGTAATTTATGAATTCTAAAAACAGAAGAATATGTTTGGTGAATTGAGAAACCATATACTACTGAACATTTTTAATAAATTTACTGACGACACAAAGAGATATTGATGTCATCATCTAAATTACAGCTGTATACAAATTAGCAAGTTTTCTACGTAATCTACAAACTGAAGCCTTTTAAAATTACCACTCAAACAACTCCATGAACTATATTGTTTCTTTAAAAATTTTCATTCAAAGTCACCTACTTGAACTCACTACGTTCTGAAAAATGTAGCCGAATAAGCTCAAACAGTGCAAAAATGAACAATCTAAAAGTGGTTAATATTTTGAATGTTGGCTTTGTACAGTTGACATTGTCTAACCAAAAATACATGTTCAAGACAGATCACAACCCATTTAAAGATATTTTAAGGACAAGGCTAATGTTCTAAAAATAGTTTGGTGTAATGTGGCTTTAAAGATTACAAGAACTGGGAGAAATGTTCAACAAAAAAGGCAGCAAAGAAATGTTACAGTTACAGAATAAACCCTTAAAGGGTATTGGGAGGTTCATGAAGAGAGAAGAGTTACCTTGTAAAAAGCTTGCAAGTCTCCTATAGGAGGCGACACAGTGTAATAGTCAGGGAACATGTCCTGTAGGTGAGCTATTAGCATACCAAACTGTGTACCCCAATCACCGAGATGATTCAGTCGTAGCACATCATGACCGACCCATTCCAGTAACCGACTTATACTTTCCCCGATAATTGTGGACCTAAATTAATGTGAAAAATACTGATACAGTACTGATACACTGATCAATCAATTCTATAAATGAAATAATGATAAAGAAATGGGATCAGAGATGAGTTAACCATTAGGGGACTGATTTGGGGCCAAATTTTGGCACTATTCCCCCGTCTAAAAAGGGTGTTCTCCACCAATAATCAAAATAATTTCTCCTCCATTGAAATTCATTTACATTGGAGACATTTTTTGGAGATAAGATAGCAAAAAATTTGACCAGTAGATTAACTGTTTAGTCTGTAACCATCAAGGTTATAACCAATGGTAATAAAATACAGGGAGAATATGTATATATGTATTGTCATAATTTTCCTCTAAATGTCTAGATCCTTTCCAAGGACCTGCCCCCTTTTCCCCTGAAGGTGAAAAAACACGGATATTCTTATTTCAATTTCAATTACAGCTAAAGTATTACAGTTTTAAACTAGCAGGCATTTAGCCAAACCAGTTTTCCTTAACCGGTACTAAACTTAGTTCTCTAGAAGTAACTGCCACACAATTTATTCAAATTACTAATACCAATAAAATACCATTATTTAATTTTTATATAATTATCTAATTTATCATATTAGAGCAGGCTTCCTGAAAGCTGCCGGACTATTAGACATGTTAGACAAATTTCATGCAGGTCCAATAACTTTTCAGCGAGTACCAGACCAGATGTCAAGCAGTCCGGCACTTATCACTTATTTATAATATATTCGGTCAGACAAATTTTCATTTGATCAGACAGAAATTCCATCTTTGTCTGACCAAATGTCAGGCAAGTATTCCAACAGTTTTGAGAATCCTGCACAACAAGATAAAAATCTTATTTATTATTATTGTCCTGAAACAATTAGCAAAGTTCTATTGAATCAATTTCCCTAACAAACATCTTTTCAATTTTCAATTAACAATTACACATACTTATGTGTCATGTCACACATTGTCAGTAACAAGTAACCATTTACCTCAGATGTCCAACGTGCATTTCTTTAGCAATGTTTGGTGATGAGAAATCAATTACTACACGTTTCTTTGATAAGATTTTGGGTGGTTTAACTCCATTCCTCAAAAGACTGTCAATTTGTTGAGCCACATAAGTTTTACTGAGGTGTATGTTGATAAAACCAGGCCCAGCTACTTCCAGCTGAAAAAACAAAACAGGAGTACAAATAAGTAACAAGAATAAGAAATATTTGAGAAAGATTAACGAAATATCTATGACATACAGTGCAACCTCTCCAGAGCAGCCCTCTCTTGAGCAACTATCTCCCTTCAACAACACTATGATTTTTCTCACAATATGATTACAGTATTAATTTAACCTCTCTAGAGCAACAACCTCTCAACAACAGCAACATTATTTTGCTTCTCCCAAAGGGTGTTGTTTTGAAGAGGTTGCACTGCAGTTGAATACTGTAGCATAATAGTCAGATCTGGTTTATTTTCCAACGGAGATAAATCGCATATATCTGACAAAATACTTAATGTACATCACAAGGAACATTATGTTACATATTTTTTTCACTTTATCAAAAGCTTCTTTTTGTCAGCAAACCGTTCAAAAATAGCGCTGATATTTGCAATCTAAATCCTACGTAATATACCATTAAGAACTTTGCAAACTGCATTTAGCTCGATTCCTTAAACAAAGATTCATTTCAACACCTATTCTGTTCAAGGTTTTTTAAATCTTTCATAACCAGTCATTACTTGTTTCTCAAATTCAGAAAAAAACAGCAACTAGCCAACATGATTTGTCTAAGAAAAATAGGATGCAATCAACTTAGAATGTAGAATCTTCAGCCAAATGTCACAGAAAAACACATGCCTTGCCCATCTCTCAAACCAATGAAGAATAATTGGGCTTACAGGCCAGGCTTTCTGAAACTCTCATGTAAATGAATACATACCTTTTCAAAGAAATCCACATTAAGTAGTTGCTCCGTGATTTTAGTACCTACTTGATGTGGTGTAGCTTTAATACCAGAGGCCTTCAATTTCTGGAAATAAGCACAAACACCTTTTACCAAAGTACGCATAATCAAACTGAAGAATAACATGCCACAGAGCTAATTTTTGTTGGACAAGCAATTTTTAGTCCAGACAGGCAAATTCTTCTACTTGCTTGCTTGGATTATTGGCACTACTTTTACAATTTTGATAAGACTGTAGATTTGTTCAAATCTTAGTACTGATTAGTATACAGTCCAAAAAAATAGTTAGGTGAACTGGCCACTGTATATAACTGAAAAATTGTTGAATAAAACGTGTTAAACCTAGTTTAAAAAAATAACAAGACTGCAGATTTAACCATTTTGTATGCTTCCAGAAACCCAGATACCTATCATCCCTTACATTTGTATTACATGAAATACTAACTAAACTTTACCTGACATATGTTCATAGCACTATTACATTGGTAGTCAGCAAATTTTCCTTTCTGAATGAGAATGGCTGGATCTTCTACATCGGGGTACGCTTGACGTATAGCCAGCGTGAATATATCAGTGATAATCTGGTTGATACTCATCATGTGATTTGGACATCTAGCCTCCTCCTTCGCAATATTCTTCAATAAATCAATTATACAATAATATCATAAAACCATTATTTTCTGTTTTACTAAAAACATGAAATTCTACAAAGGCATTACAGGTAAAAGCAAATTGAAGAATTTTAGGTATCATTATGCCATTTCCAATCTCTGACTAAATCAAAACAGCAAATTATTCTTATTCAGAATGTCTTGAACTGGCTGGACAATTTTTTTTCAGGCTACTCGTCTTACAGGACAACCAGATAAGAATTTTAATTAGTTCTACAGCAATTTCAATTTGTCCTGAGTCAATTTCTGCTAGTAATTATAAGCAGACGTGCAGATTTGTTGAGCCCTGAGCATTATACCGGTACAGTAAATTGGGAGCGAAAAAATTCATGGTCCTAACCGACCATCAAACCCGGGACCCCTAGCACTGTAGGCGGACACTCAACCACGTCGCTAAAGGGTTAACCCAACAACAAGGCTGTTGAAAGTGGCCTATATTCCTACAATCACTACATTGGGTTTGTTTAAATGATAAACATACACAAACTGGGTGTGTCCAAATGATAAATCATATTTTAGTATACCGCATATAAAATTGTATTTATGACTTCAAGAATTAAAGCAAATCAATGTGGGACTGGAGCTTTGCAAAAACCCAAGATTTTATTGATGAGTTTTTCCAGTAGGCTGATTTTAAAAGATTAACGAGAATGCATAAAAAAACACACCCTTTCTAAATGAGTGGCCTGAAACTTCAGTTTGGCATTTTCATCTCTAAGAGATTTGAGCTGAGGAGAAATGATCCCATCTGCCAACAGTTTCTGAGGGTCCTGTAGCTGGGCAATCTCTGCTTCTAATGCTTCTATCTCAGCTTCCTTCAATAGTCAAAAACAAACATAAATATACCATCCATATGTATGATTTTGATATGATGAAATGTCAAGATTGGAAAAAAATATAGTCCATATTTCAATTCAACAACTGCTTTTTTTTCTTAATAACGTCATAAATATAGATGTTCGTGTCTACACCATTATACACAGGGACTTACTAAGTTTACAGATGATCACAGACGTCAAACGAGACAAGTGATAGGAGCTGAACGAATCAAAAGTTGTAAAGAGAAAGTAATTAGAAAATAAAATACCAGAAAAATTAAGTAATTTTCAGCAATATTCAATATCAAAGTTTTCAGAAATTACCAAACATCATAATGCATAAAATTGTATTTAGTGAATTAAACAAAATCACATGTCGAACATATGGACCTAACCCCACCCACTTGCCAGAATATTACCGGCTATTTCATCATCGTCAAGTTTTCTCGTGACATGACAAAGTACAGATATTAACACACACACTTGTCTTTCTTACATTGGTCACATCCTATATTTTATTTACCAAGAATTAATTTAACCAACCAACAGAGAACTCACAGCTTGAATTGCTCGGGCCGTTAAAATTGCAACTTCGTCCGCCATGTTGTCGTCGTAAAAGGATAAACACTACTAAAAGATTTGAGCTTGCATAAAACCTGTCAAAACCGCTTTGATTGAACCGACCGGAATGAAAAACAAAACGATGTTATATATTAAGACCTCGATATAAATGGACAGAAAGCACGTAGTACCACGAATGTTTAAAGAATGTTCAAATGTCATGGTCGATTTTTCGCAAATTTCAGAACACGAAAGACCCAGGTCTTGAGAACACATGATCTGCATGATAATATATGTATTAATACAAAGTAAATGCTGTTTGTATAGAAAATCCTTCGGATTAAGACCATTCGTAACAAAGCAATCTGAATATTCAGAAGGCATGGCTCACTATCAAGATAAAACATAAAGGGGGTGGTAAAATCCGGCCCGAAAATAAATGAACGTCAGGCGGTGGTCTCTATTTGAATTTTACCGCTTTACATTTGTCCGATAGACATTATCAAGGTTGAAAATGTGAGAATTATGAAATGAATTATTAATGTAACCTGATAGCAAATGTAACAATACATTTTAGTGAAGATATTTTTGGCAATGCGTGGCTTAAATGGGTCACATGAGAATCAGTCATTCCATGAGTAACAGATAATTGAATACCCAGTTTATGATGGCTATATTTCGTTCAAACACTTCTAGTCATGTGGAGTCCGCACTCCATAATGCTTACAGTAAAATATACCCTATATAAAATACTAGAGCTTACATTGAACGGTCAAGTAGAGCACCCTGTGGACAAATCTATGATTATGACTCTTCCATACTACACTATCAAGACGAAATGACAGCATTCCAACAAATGTTTACCAACAAATAAAAACAAGCCAAAATGTTTACCTTTAAAATCCGAATGGTTAATAAAAAAGTAAGGGAGATTCAGGTACCTGATAACCGAAATACTTGACCATAAAAATCAGCGAGTTTCTCTGATTTATGTAAATGAACGTTTGTTCTATTAATGATCAATTTGATCATATTACTGCGTGAAAATCGCAGGCCGTGGTCCAGTGGTTAGTGCGTTGGACTTGCAACCCGAGGATCCGGGTTCGAATCCAGGCCGCAGCAGGTCACATCCTTCTATGAAAATTTGATAAGAATGTCTATTTTCCTCCATATTTAGAGAAATTGCCGGCTCCTTGTGGAAGGGTAACTTAGTACTGGTTAGTATACAGTCCAGGAAAACTGGTTAGGTGAACCGGCCGCCGTATATAACTGAAAAAAAATGTTGAAAAACGGTGTTAAACCCAGTGACAATATGTCACATAAAAACAAACAATCAAACAAACAAGCAGATTGTTATTTAAAAAAAATAATAAAAAAAGAAAATCTTAGGTTCAAGGCATATGTTAATGAGCGAAATATATAAAGTCAAAATTAACATTGGTGTATCTTAATATGTTCAAATCAGTACAACAATATGCCAAATACTATTGGGTAAAACTATAGGGTCTGTAGGTAGGTAAGGAATTTTCTTCCCAAGATGTGGTTATTATAAAAATAAAAATATCGTCACGACAAAAATTGGCCTAGATCGAAAACGTAAGTCATAAAAAGTAAGGTCAGTCGGGATAGCGGAAACCAGGAACTTTTTACAGCGTATTATTTTCAAGCTACGTACACAAATCAATTCGAAATTCTAAATTCAAAGTATGATTTGCATATGAAATAGCTGGGATAATTCTGGATCAAGAAACATGTCCGCTTTTCGACGTTTTTTTTTATTTCGAAAGGCCCTCAATGGGGAAAGAGTAGACATTGTAAAATCTTTACACTGTAGTGCCGAGTTAAATCGCAACGGTGTAGTCATAGAAATATCTCAAAAGGAATTGTTATAATGTTGATCATTGTAATATAAATGTCGGTAAGGTATGGATTTATTCCGGATATACCACAAAGTTGATCAAGCACAGCTGAAAATTAAGTCTAGTTCAATGTCGCCAAAAAAATGAGGCCAATAAAAATGAACTACATTTTTGTGGGTAGACCGGCGTTATCAGTTTTTCACTTGTGATATGCCGTATTCTCACGAATGTACCCATGAAATAAATTATAACTTGCGTATTTTATGTTTAAACGACACAGCCACATATCAAAGTAAAATAACCAAAAATAAACTGCAGCTTTTGATTTTGATTTATTTTCCAGTATCAAATACTGGCACTTAATATATGTAGGACCAAAATGGTATGTGTATATCTGCTGAAGCATTGTAACGACACTAATTTATATAACCCTCGTACGATCATAATTTTCAGACGCTTGTTTTAAGTAGGTCAATGTCACTAAAAATCATAAGTGAAAATTCGCTGGAGCACGGGCCTGTTTCGATAAGAATTTCTAGATACTGCACCCGTTATTTCGTAAAAGTGACTGGTTTCAATATTGAAATCATAACATCATATTGATGAAAACTCGCAAAGAATCACTTTAATGGTTACATGTCATTTAGAAATATCAACTACAGATTGTGGATATGAAAAATACAGCAAACTGTTAACTTAAATAAAATAGCATACTGCTGCTGCTGCGTAACAGACCTTTGTGATAATTTCTTTATACGAAGACCGATGTAAGCTTTGTTGTATGAAATATGAAGTGATAGGAATTTCCAGCTTTCGAAAAAATCAAAATGCCGGAATCTCTAAATTCTCCGCTCATTTGTTGCATGAATGTATCAAGCATCAGCGGTCTATGATTAGAACTTTAAAATATCCGGGAACTTCGTTTCAATGTCAAGTACGTATACAAAATAACACTTATATTGTAAGCTTTCCGTCTGATTATAATTCAAATTTATTAACTTGTTTCCGCTAACATTCCCTAAAATGCAAGTTCGGTTTCGCGGAACTTTTTTTCAAAAATGTACTTTTTAGTTCGGAGTCATAGTTCGTATGAAAATGAAAATATTGGTAAGAAAAAAATGATTCTGAAAGAAGAAAAGTCTTAGATTGGCAGAAAAAAATGGATCATCCGGGTTAGCGGAAATCGGGAACTTATTTTTACCCTTAATCGAATTCAAACGATTTCATAAATGAAAACAAATTAACAGAGAACGTATTTTGTTTTCTGATTTATTGGGGTAACACATGGAAGTCGATTTGTCAGTAGTTTCTGACAGAATTGCTTTGAAACCACAGAACGCGATAAGCACCATAGCAACGTTGCTGAAAAAAAACACCATTTTTCTACGACACAATTTTTCATTGTGATTTATGACACATATATATGAGGGCGTTTGTTGGACAACAGTGATTGAAGTTTGTCTGGTATTCATGATAGAGGTCATTTTGGGTGATCGTTTTTTTTATCCCATTTTTATTTTTCAGTATATTAATCGAACGCGTGAAATCATGCATTTAGATTCTAAGCCGATCCAATACTGATCTTCAATTTTATATAATGGTCCTCTTTACGCAACTGACCTTGAACTTTACACTTGTGTATTTAAGGAATTTCTAACCACTCATGAATAATGAACTTAGCTTCAATAGGTCAAGGAGGTGTTGTGAAATTAGCTCACATTCTTTCTGATAAGACACCCGTCAGAGTGTGGGAGGAGCATATAAAATTTGCATAGATGATGGGTATATTAATGAGGTCGGGGGGTCTGCTTTAACTAAATCGAAACCAGCTTTCATCGTTTGAATTTATAAAAATTCAAACTTTTTTGCTTGAACGCATCAGAGAGGGTCGAACATTTCAAAGTTAAGGTAAGCAAGTATTTTTTATTTTGGTTTTGATTAATTTAATTGCGTCTCGTAAAATTACTGCTGTTTTCATGATTTCAAAATCAATTTATCTAATATTCAATATGTACAATTACCTTTTATTCTCAGATTTCTTTGGTTTCATGTATCGGTGTATGTATTTATTTTCTGAGAAGTTGCCGTGGTTCACAGATGCCTGTTAACACAGGTTTAACTTAATTGCGCTATTCCAAGAAGCCTTTATAAATTAACTGGATGTTTCTTTCTTAATTAACTAAATGTTTCTTTTTTAATTCACTGAATATTTCTTCCTTAATTAACTGAATGTTTCTTTCTTAATTAACTGAATGTTTCTGTCTTAATTAACTAAATGTTTCTTTCTTAATTAAGTGAATGTTTCTTTCTTAATCGACTAAATGTTTCTTTCCTAATTAAGTGAATGTTTCTTTCTTAATTAACTAAATGTTTCTTTCTTAATTAAGTGAATGTTTCTTTCTTAATTAGCTGAATGCTTCTTCCTTGTTAACACAGTCATCATATTTTTTTGGGAATGAAATAAGAGACCGTACATTTTTTGTAATTCTATTTTTTTCAGAAGCATTAAATCCTTAAAAGTTATTAATTAATTTTGTCGAGGTCATAAAATTCTGGTGAACAACTTGAATGACATTTTTAGTATTTTTGTACCATTTTTACAGAAAGTATGCAATGGTTTGATTTATTTAAGTAAATCAGTTAATTCAAAAACCAAAAGAATTATACTGATCCGTTTTGTTACCATTTGAAATTGTTAGACACGATTACATTTGTCTCTGTACCAGAAGTTCATTCATCAATTAATTAATTCAAATATTTTCAAAGAACGTAAAATGTTTACTCTTGTGTACTTAACCATTCGTTGGGATTTAATCAAAGATATTTTACGCTATTATTCGTTAGCAGGATGAGAATTTTTTTTAGATTATTTGTAAAATTATATTTTTCATATTCTTACGCTGTTATAAATTTGCAGATATTTACTATGTTTAAGATAAAATGCAAAATTCAGATAACCCGTCTTTCATTTTAAAGACGGGTTTATATAATCACGAAGACTCCAAAGGCGCAATTTTATAAAAAAATATACATGTGTAATAAATTGATAACATTAAGTAACCTGTCATTAAGCATCATCATGAATCATCATCATCATTATGAAATATCTTAATTTGCCAAAATCTTAATCTGTCAATATCTTATTCTGAAATCGAATTAATCAGTCTTAGATCAAAATCTTAGTTTGAAAATTTATGATGCAGTCATACCGGATTTTTTCCTTTGTCGTGCGTGTAACTGAACAATCAGAACGTTACTGTTTTAAGGATTGTTCTTCAAAGATAGAATCTGCTGGTTCTACTTATTGTTTTTTACACTGGGTTGACAGTATTCGCGGTCATATTCAACTGCACAGGCCCTCTTTTTATAATTGTCAGACTTAGGAAGTACAAATCAGTTGATTCCTTTTTTCAGGATGTTTTCCGCTGAAGACTGGGTTATTGTGGACGATGCATGGATTTGGATTGTCGTGGTGTCATTTGTCATAGCTTTTATTCTAGCGTTCGGCATTGGCGCTAATGACGTTGCTAATTCATTCGGTTCGTCTGTTGGTGCCAAGGTTCTTACACTGAGACAGGCCTGTATCCTCGGAACAATATTTGAAATACTAGGAGCGGTCTTGATTGGTACGTTATAAATAACAAGCATTTTGATTGGTTAAGCTTCGTACGTCATAAATAGTATGTAATTTGATTAGCCAGCCTCGGTTTCGTACACAAATGTTAAATTTGCTGTCTTATTCACGTACTCAATCTTATAGTATTAGACACAGTATTTTATCTGATTATATTTATTATATTAAGACAACATATTCAATTACAAGATTATGTTGTAAATGCATACAAGCATTTTGATGCTAACACATGTATATTGTTTTGAAAATCATTAACAAGCTGTGTTACTTATAATCATATTTGGCGACAGTCTCTTTTGTTTTAATTATTTGTTTACAAAACTGTTGGCTATAATTAGTAAAAGAAACAAAACTTATCGTTCGAGCATTCAATGTTTAGAGTATTAAATAAAAAAAAATTGCAGGTTCCAAAGTGTCGGATACCATAAGAAAAGGCATCATATCGGTAGATTTGTTCCCTAATGGTACAGAAAAAGAATTTATGGTCGGAAATATGGCAGCATTAAGTGGTAAGGTTCAATCAAAACGTTCTTTTTAGAAAAAAACAACGTTAGTTTAATTTTTAAAACTATGTTTGGCTTTTAGTACCGAAATCTGGTTCATTTGATGTTATTACAGCGAAAAGTTGAGATTTTACGAGTGTTTTTTTTTTCTAATTACAAAATAGTGTCACGTATAAGCCATGAAACAAAGTTGTTACTTGCTGAATTTCAACTCAAACCACTTCCAACACAGGGGTAACAAAGTTAAATTCTTCATCACAACAAAGCGAGCGACAGTTGTTTTCATGTTGTTTGTCATAATTTCCACACATTTTAGGATCGTGTGTATGGATGCTGGTAGCAACGTTTCTTAAACTTCCGGTATCTACAACACACAGCATTGTTGGGGCTACAATAGGGTTCTCATTAGTGGCCAATGGTGTTAAAGGAGTTAATTGGAGACAATTAGGACTTATTGGTAAGATATGGATGTGGTCAATCTTTGCAATTCCATTTACGTTCTAATATTCGTTAGACTTTAGGTAAAACGAATTAATTTGTATACACTTATAAAACTCTTTATCAATACAAGCATTTTTATGCTGAAATTACAACACACTGTATTAGTATGATCTGTAATGTTGTTTTGGCTTAAGATGATTAAATATCAATTTTTAAACTCCGATTATATTCAAAATTTGACAAAAACTGTTTCATTGTATTGCGATGCAGATGTAAACGTTTTTCTTTTTATGGCATACGAACGTACAGTAAAATCTGGTGTAACAACCATTGATGAATTACAGCAATTCAGAAGTTCTAGTTTATTTTTAAAATGAACGACCCAGTATTTATCTGAATAAATGTCAACTGTACTAAATTTTCCTTTCGCAACTGACAACCTTTGTTCACTGACTCGGTGGTATTTTGAGTAAAGTTTAAATATCTATTTAAGATCACTAAAACTCGGTAATTATAAACAATTGTAAACATGTTTTAATCAACTAACAACTTGTAAAGGGTGCCAGCCCTTTATTTACGTTATTTTTTGTTGTTTACAGTTGGCTCCTGGTTCGCATCTCCAATATTGTCTGGTACTGTGTCAACCGCATTGTTTTTCTTAGTCTATAAAATTGTGTTGACAAAGGTAAGTCATTCGAAAAACCTCGGTAATTTCCGGTCAATCTATGAAGTCATTCCAATGAAGTCATAATCCTCCATGCAACTTAGACAGAAATTCTGAAATAAAAATATAATTGTAAACATTGTGGAGGATATCAAAAGTCAGTAGAATTACACTACTTTTAGGAAAATGGCTTTTAAATTATCTTTATTTACCGATGGACATATACGTCGACATGTCTGAGATTGGCTCCTGCAAGAACTTTTCTTCGGTTACATTTTTTGGGGGGGGGAATTGCAGCAATCGAGTCCTCCTCTAAGCTTTTTAAAACTTTTGTCGGACTGTTCTACATATTTTGATTCGACGAATTCTGCTTCTTTGTGTCTTATTTAACAAAATGGTGTCAGATAAACAGATACACTTAGATTTATCTTTTACTCTTTTATAAGAATCAGTAAGGTGACCTGTACATAAATGCGACAAATGAATGTGTACATGTGTATTCTTTGTATTTCAGGAAAAACCGCTGGAACCCGGATTGAAACTTTTACCAGTTTTCTATGCGTTCACAATCGCCATTAATTTCTTCTCGGTGTTTTACAAAGGATCGCAGTGTAAGTAATTTTCTTTTTAATTTAAATGATGCTGAAATAACTAACGCAATTCAAGACTAAATTAATATTTATAGTGATATGCTAGTATACAAAGTGACAATAATTAATATTAATTATGTTGATTTCGGCTGGTATAAATTATACAAATGTCGAATATATATAATAAGTCAAATCTTGCGAAAATTCAGGTCTTTATCATGCAGTTGTATAAGATCGGTAGGGTATCGGTTATATTTTTTATCTAATTACATTACAGTATTTTCTAATGAATAGAATGTAAAGTATCGTTATACACTAATAGTACAGCTTTAAAATGAAAAAAAAATACAATACTTGACCTATCACTAAATTGTGCTAAAATACCCCCACAGAATGGGGGCAGACCGCGCGACCGACCAACAACCAAACAACCAGGGTGATTCCAGTATACCCCCAAAAACCTCGTCAATTAATTTTTATTTTCTGATAATTTGACAACATATATATGTTTAAATTATTTCTTGTTTTTACAGTGATGAAATTCGACGAAATACCGTTATACGGAACTTTCATTTTGTCATTTGGCTCTGCAATAATCGTAGCCATTATTGTTCGTTTTATTGTGGTACCATGGCAACGGAAGAAGATCACAGGTACATATGTCAGAATCTTCCTTGGGTTTTTACTATTAATCCGTTGCCTCATACTTCCTCATTTAACTGCCTCAGAAGCAGACGACTTTTGAAAAAAATGTTGCAAAAAAGCCATTGCCTGTAATGAGTTATGGCTTCTTCTGCCTTAATGCTCATAGTGAGTACTATAACAACGGAAACATTTGCTGGTGTGGGAGATTAAACCCTCGAAAGACAGATCTGATCCCCATCACGAGTGTATTAATATCAAACCTTATTTCGATTTGTTAAAATGAAGTTTTATCAGCAATGGATTTCGTGAACGAAACTTTCATAGTTAGCCCGAAATCATTGTAGGACAGTTCGTCGATACGTGATGGGCAATCTATGATCTAAAGTTATGATTTTAATTTTTATGCGTGAACTCGTCATTTTGAAGTTTTTTTTAGAACACAGATTCTGCATTTGACCTTATACTACCGATATTTTAATGGCTAGAATTTAAGAATAAATGTTGCAGTTTATTGGCATATAGCATGTATATTTATCCTGAACATATATATTTATGTTGAACAAAAACTGCTTCAAGCTATAGATTCGGTGGCCTGCATAAGATATACATATACGATGTCTTGTATTGTATTCATAATACAATAATTTATCATACAGTAAAACCTCGTTATCTCGAGGAGTCATCGGAATATACTAAATGCTCGTGATAAACGTGGTGCTCGTAATAATGAGGCTTTTGTTCGTTGGTTGAAAACTAAGTACAAATATTGACGGGACTTTAAAAACTCCTCGAGATAAGTCGGGTGCTCGTGATATACGATGAAGTTTTACTGCATACTCATGCCATTTTTTAGAACATGCAAAAGAGGTTTATCGCCAAAGAGCAGAAGAAGGAGGAGTGGACACCGATAAAAGTAGGACAAAATTTTATCACTATTAGGAATGTAAATTATCCGTACAATTTATAATGACAAAAGAGAACGATGAATTCGTTCAAATGGTGGATACAGTCAAATCTAAATAAAAGCCATTCTTGCAAAACATTATTTTTTTGTTGTTGGGTATCGATTTAGAGCAGTTGTGTATAAGTTTGTTGTTGTAGAGCGTCGATCTTGCTTTGTTGAGCATCGTATTGATGTTGTTGCTCGTCCAAACGTTTCATTAAGGCCGACTGCGTGTAAAAAAAGCGTATTTCTTCTTCCCTTCCGGCGGCGTTTGTTTCCCGGTTTGACGGTATTTTAACAAACCCTTAGAGTGTTTATCTACTTTGTTGTAGATACATGTATTATATGTTTGGATTTGCTAGATAGTCAGTTTATCTTACCAAAGTTGTTATGTTGAAAATTTGAACATTATTACTCTTCCGCAAAATTCAGATGTAGTCTCAGTATGATTTGAAATTCGGATACGGAAGACATGTTGCATCAAAGTTGTGTAAATATATTCTATCAATTTGATGGAGGTCAAATTGGGTGGGCTGAGTCGAATATATCAATTACAGCCAATCATTTGCTTTTTAGGTCAAGAAAAATACACCCCAAGCTTGAGCGTTGACAACATTCGTGAAAAAATAGGTTAGTATATTCGATCGAATACTGATTGTTGTTTAGAGTCTAACCATTGATCATAATTACTGCATATGGTTTTACCTCGATTTTACAGCCTTACAGCCTAACAAGTCGTCCATTTTTTTTCATTTATGGTTTACAACTTCCGCAGATGGGAAATTTAGTCTCGGATGGAATTCGAACTTTTGATCTCTGCTCTAGTAATATGGCGCAAAGAAAAGGTCATCTGTACAACATGTCATGGGAGACTTTGGAACCTGCTGTATGATCGTACAATCAATAAATAGAGATATTAAAAGGATTTCAAGAAAAAAAAACACACGAAAACACTAGTTGAATATTCAATGCAGGTAAACTGCATGCCTTGGCTTCTATTTTATGGATTATAACATTTACGTCTTTTATCATTGCAGGTAACCAGACTTACAGTGTGAAATATGACTCGGCAGCTGACAAAGATTCCCCGATCGATCTTACTAACAGCAAGGAAAGTCTTGGCGCAAAAAGTGATGTATTTTTAATTCCAGTAAAAGAAAATGGTGTCCATATGACCGCTGATTCAAAGAACGTTTGTTCTAAAGATCTACATAGTGGTAAAGAAACTTCAAGCGTAGATAAAGAGGTAGGTAGTGTCTGGTCACAGATAAAGAGGTGGGTAGTGTCTGGTCACAGATAAAGAGGGGGGTAGTGTCTGGTCACAGATAAAGATGTGGGTAGTGTCTGGTCACAGATAAAAAGGTGGGTAGTGTCTGGTCACTGATAAAGAGGGGGGTAGTGTCTTGTCACAGATAAAGAGGTGGGTAGTGTCTTGTCACAGATAAAGAGGTGGGTAGTGTCTTGTCACAGATAAAGAGGTGGGTAGTGTCTTGTCACAGATAAAGAGGTGGGTAGTGTCTTGTCACAGATAAAGAGGTGGGTAGTGTCTTGTCACAGATAAAGAGGTGGGTAGTGTCTTGTCACAGATAAAGAGGTGGGTAGTGTCTTGTCACAGATAAAGAGGTGGGTAGTGTCTGGTCACAGATAAAAAGGTGGGTAGTGTCTTGTCACAGATAAAGAGATGGGTAGTGTTTGGTCACAGATAAAGAGGTGGGTAGTGTCTGGTCACAGATAAAGAGGTGGGTAGTGTCTGGTCACAAATAAGAATATAAACAATATCAGTTTATTCTATAATTAATCGATATTGGCTTTAGAAGAAAACGCGGGTTCATTCAAGAATGCTTCGGTATTGTTACAAATTTAAATGATTACATGTATCTAGGAACAAGTTGGACTTGAACGATCGAGTGAAAGTTCGAGATAGTATTGTATGAAATATGTTGACATAAAATCAGCAACATGTAAGCAATATGAGTAAAACATATAACATTACATTTAATGTACCGAAAAGATTTGGAACATTGCAAAAGATATACTGAATTATAACTCTAGAGATCTAGCGTGATACATTGGTGCAGGTACGATAAAAACATATCAAATACAGTCAAACCTGTGAACATAGGCCACCCTTGGGAAAGACAAAATATGACCTTTATTGACAGGTGGCTTTATCAGGAGGTCAGTTTGTTCTAAATAATTAGTGACGGTGTTTCAAAGAATGGCCTTTATTCACAGGATAGTCTTTATTCGGAGGTGGCCGCAAACACAGGTTAGACTGTATACATGTAAGTAATGTATTGTATAATCTATTTTTTTCTCTTTATTTAGGACAAAATCGAAGTTGCTCGTAGAAACATACAGGATACACCAGAAACACAAAGTCTGTTTTCGTTCCTTCAAGTGCTGACAGCAATTTTTGGTTCCTTTGCCCATGGTGGTAATGATGTCAGGTTAGTAATTTATAGCAAACCAGATGTTTATCAGAAGAAAATTTAATGCACAAACATTACAATGCAATCACCAAAGGTGATTTTCAGAACAAGACTGCACTTGGGACCGTTTGTATTTGAAGTAAATGTCGAGTATTTTCTTGTAGTTCTACAAAATATGTGTTAAAATGTTTCATTGACCTTATTGGGGTTTTCAGCAATGCCATTGGTCCCCTGGTCGCCATATGGATCACTGCTACCACCGGAAGTGCAGCACAAAAGGCTCCTGTTCCTATTTGGATCTTATTGCTGGGTGGTATTGGTATATCTTTAGGACTTTGGATCTTGGGACGTAGAGTGATGGAAACCATTGGAAAAAACCTGACAAAAATTACGCCAACAAGGTATTTACAGAACTCTGATTCTTTTGGTTTTGGGAACTGTAATGTCTCGTTTATTTATTGCTCTGAAGCAGAAACGATACAGGATAACCCCTCAAAGCCAGACTCTCTGAAAACCGGAATTCTATGAAAATCGGACAGCTTTTCTTCAAGTCTCATTTTTTCTCTTCTGAAAATCGGAATTTTCAGAAAACCAGACTTTTGGCCAAGTCCGGAAGGGGTCCAGGGTTTATACCATACTACTATAGGTACGTTCTATATAATGAATACAGCTTTAAATGTTTAACTTCGTGAAACTGTTTTTGTTTTCGTTTTCAGTGGTTTTTGTATAGAAATTGGTTCGGCTTTGACAGTTTTATTAGCTTCCAATATCGGCATACCAGTATCAACCACACATTGTAAAGTTGGCAGCATTGTATTTGTTGGCTGGTTCAGATCTCGGGCTGGTGTGGACTGGAAATTATTTAGAAATATCTTAATTGCCTGGTTTGTGACATTACCTATTGCCGGTGGCATAAGTGCGGCTGTAATGGCCGGTCTAAGGGAAGTTATTTGATAATCAGATTGACTGCTGTTTTGGTGCATGATTGTATATATGGTACAGATTTCTTCGCCTGTCCAGGAACCAGATATTGCTTCAACATTTTAAGTTCGTATACACTGGTACCAGGCCATGATGGTTCAAACTTAATGGAAACGTGCCGTATTCCATGTCTTTCCACATACAACCACTGACTGAATGGTGATTTGTATTCCAGGAACTTGAATAACTTACATTGTAAGCAGACATCCATGTTTTTATAACTAAGTATTTATTATTTTTATCATGGTATCTTAATCTTCTCCACATAAATATTTGACGACTTATCAAGTCTTAGTCCTTGGTATGAAATACTATAGTTTTGTACAATGGAGCTATATCATATGTCAATATTATTTTGCTTTGATTTTGCCGTATTAACCTTTGTCAATCATTATTAGAAGCGATATTTTCACTGGGATTTTACGTCCAACCAACAGCGACTTCCCATCTCTATCGTTGGGTAGAACCAGCGACCTGCCGAAAGCTAGCTGGATGGATAGCTATGAAATTTGTCTAGTCCCGAGTGATTACTAGTCAGACACCATAACCTCTCGACCACGGAGACCCCTCGAAGGGAAATAAGCTCCAGTTATGATATAGCCTCATCTTTCTGTATGAATTATAATTGATATATTTCAAATGAATGTGAGCAATAACTGTTATGTATTATGATTGTGCCAATGTTTAAATTGGTTCGGTTATACTTTGATGTAATGGTACTTTGCCATTGGTCTAAATAGCATATACTTGTACACACATCTCTGTACAAAATCATTGTTAATACATTTGTATTTTGAATATGAATTAGTGTATGCTCATGACATATAAATGGTAATAAAATGATGAAATAATTCCTCACGTGGTGATCTTTTCAATTGTATTCAAGAAGTTTGTATAGTTGTGAATGATTTTATATCACAAAACAATAGCAGTCCACGTAAATCATTTTGGCAACCGCAAGAGAATAAATTATTTTTTCTCTCTGAAAAACCACAGCGTTAGAAAACTCTACACTGGCGAGGAACATGTTCTATTTGAGAGTTTAACTGAATGTATTACCTCGAAGGTCATTTGCTGTGACCTCTGATGTGCTTATATTAAAGGCGATGTTCATAGAATATATATAAAACTGATTGACTATAGCAAATGTTTATGAACATTGGTAAACATGTATGACACAATAAGGATCTAAAAATAAACCTAAAGGACTGAAAATACAGATTTGTAACACAGGCAATGCTCCATTAAGGACGATTCGCCCCTAGATAAAATTTGGCCCCCAATTTGCACCATAGCCTCTGCATTACATGTTTGAATTCATGACAAAGCAATAAAAGATCGATTCATGCACAGACATGTACAAAGAAAATCTAATATGAGAGGTAGAGTCAAACCTGTGTTTGCGGCCACCTTTGAAAAAAGACCACCCTGTGAATAAAGGTCATTCTTTGAAAAACAGTCATTGATTATTTAGAACAAACTGACCTCCGAATAAAGGCCATCTGTCAATAAAGGCCACATTCTGCCTTTCCCAAGGATGACCTTTGTTCACAGGTTTGATTGTATACATTTCTTACAAGGGCAGCAAGTTAAACAAAATCAATGAACATTACCACGAGTGGTAAGTGATATTCACCACAAAACAACAAGGACGTGTTGAAGTTATGAACTATATGTTACATAACCTAATAACATAATGTTTACAAACAAACCTTCATGCAAAATTTCATTTAATTTTAATTTGAAATAAATAACCTCTTGTTTCATATTTTGATGTATCTTGATCATACGTTGGGTTTAAGTTATCAAACACACTTGCTTGGTTTCAAGAATTTGCTTTATTATGGTTAGACACGTAAATTAAGACCCCGATATTACATGTTTGTACATTATATATTTGCTTGATCAGGTTCGGTTATCCAACGATTCCGCTGTTGATTTCGGAAAGATCTTGTAATAGAAAGCCTGTAAATGTTGTGTAGATATTACCATTACTGTGAATGAAGTCTCCATGATCCTTACTTTGAACAGCAACATCATCGCCTTTCTTCAACTCTAAAACGACCATCTGACTTCCAGCATTATTTACTGTGCTACCTTGTACATAGACATCGGCTTTGTTTACACCATTCACAAAAATACCACAGTAAGCCAGTTGCTGCGCCTGCGTAAAAATGGTAGTATGGAATGCATAAACTCCGGACACCGGTGTTGTGAACACGCCATGATGCTCGTTGTATCCATCACCAACATTGGTGTACACGCGGTCGAAAACAACATTCTGATTAACTCCAAGATTATTCAGTGGGTGGGTAAGGACAGCTGTAAAAGCGACTGTTCCTTGAATCGGTAATTGTCTTTTACTTCGCACGGTCGGGATCTTGTCCTCTGAGATAGAAGAAAAATGTGTACATGTATTTATGCGTATTAGATTTTTAAAATTTTCTTTTGACATGAGCGCATCAAATGCCGCAATGTGATCAAATATCCGTACATGTACTTACTAATTGGATAAATAAGATAATCTAAATTACTAAGGTAAGTATTGTAGCAGGCAAATTTATCATTTTAATTTGCCCGAAAAAAAAAACAAGAAAAGGAACAATTCTTTCGATATGCAGCTTCCTTAGCAAATAAGTGGATTAACTGAAACATATTTGAGCCATGAAAGAGCTTTTCTGAGCTAAGAGAAGCAATTCACTCACACGAATGAACAGACATAGATAAACTATTTATCTTGTCACTTCGTCCCATTCACCTTGACGTTTTTGAACAAACTCACGTGGTTTTGGTTTCAACATAGCGTTCATCTCATTTTGTAATTGTGCTAGTCGCTGAATTTCTGTCTTTTGATCCTCAATCACTTCTTGCAGAATATCTATTTCCCGCTGTTGAGCTTCGAGTTGTCGTTGTTGCTCGTCCAAACGTGCAGTCATTGTACCGATGTCATCTTCAGAGTAAGCTTGTCCATTTACAGACAAAATGAGTAAAATCGCTAACATCAAAACACTCGGAAAGGTTGCCATTTTAACTCGCTGTGTACGGATTTTTAGTACATCTATTATCTCAAAGAAGTGAAGATAACCTAATTTGACAAGCACTGATTTGGGATCTGCCTAATTGTCCGTTTATCTTCCAGTTTACTTAAGTGAGTAATAATTATTAAAAACATCGTGTTGTGTATGTATTTGTATAGTAATTTATTGAATTTACCTCATTGTCGTGTTGCCAATTGCCAAAATCATACAGATCATGTTTTGAATTGTGTTTTCATGATGAAGTTTCGATTCTTCACGAGAAAGAAATAACTATAGACTGGTCCAATTATTTTTTCTTTGATTAGGTCTAGTGGCTTGTAAAAATGTGTCTGCTTGTTGAATATAAGCAAAAAAATGAAATTTGATGTGAAAGTCTATTGAGGAAAGCTGCTTAATGGTCGTACTGCTATTATTCAGGGGTCTAAGAATGAGCCGGAAGCCGGAAAATTCAACCGGCTATTTGAGCATTCATTCACAGGATGGTCTTTTATGCAGGAATTATCACAAACACAGATTTGGCTGTACATATATTTATATGTACATGTACTTTCTCTTAGTCTTATCAATGTTTAACCCACATTTTACGTTATCAACAAAATAACAATGTTGTTGAAATTAGGTATACACATGAATAATATTACAAGTAAATTGAGAACTCGCCAGATATTCACTATGTAGTTTAGACCCTTTTCATACTAGCGAATTTGTTTCATAATCTGCTTATCACAGAGTGCATAAATGTTAAAAGAAACTTGCAATAAAAGAAACAGATATTTTTGTACTTTTATTGTTTTGTTTATCTAAATAGATAAACACGATAAACGAATTACTGACTAATACAGACATATGACCCGTAAACAAAGAAACAAAGATTACTGTAATCGAGTTTGCTACATTTGTATTTCAAGTTTAATTATCCGACGATTCCGCCATTAAAATCGGACAGATCTTGCAAAAGAAAGCCAGAAAATGTGGTGTAGATATTACCATCACTGTGAATATAGTCAGACTGATGCTTATTTTGTACAGACACGTCATCGCCTTTGTTCAGCTGTACCACAAGCATTTGACTACCTGCGTTAGACACACTACCGCCTTGTACATACACATCAGCCTTGAAGGATCCATTCACCACAACGCCACAAAAAGCTAAACTGTGTTGATGCGTATAAATGGTAATGTAGAAGGCATAAACTCCGGACACCGGTGCTGTGAACACGCCATGATGCTCGTTATATCCATCTCCGACATTGGTGTACACGAGGTCAAAAACAATATTCTGATTAACTCCAAGATTATTCAGTGGGTGGGTAAGGACAGCTGTAAAAGCGACTGTTCCTTGAATTGGTAACTGCCTTTTTCTTATCTCGTTCATCTCTGTAAAAGACGATATATATAATTTGCCCTTAACAAAAAGGATGTAAAGCATTTCCTGTGGGAGTGTCAGGAAAACAAAGGAAGGTGATAGGTATTCTGTTATAATGTGATTTTCTGCTTGAAAATTACGTGGATAGGGTCAAGCACAATGTAGGAACGGTCAAAATATTTACGGATCATGTTCGAGCATTTCTGAGTCAAGTGAAGCCATGTACGAACTAAATATACAGAAACATATGAATGACATTTATCTAGTAATTTTCACAAATAAATTAAAAACACACTCACCTTGACGAAACAGCGCAAACTCGTGAGGCTTTGTTTTCAAAATAGAGTTCACATCTTCTTGCGATTTTGTCAATCGCTGAATATCTCTCTGTTGACTGTTAACCATTTCTTGAAAAATATTAATTTTCTGTTGTTGAGTGTCCATGTGGTGTTGTTGAGTGGAACTTTGTTGTTGTTGCGCATTAAGTTTGCTTTGTAATGCATCGATGTCGTGCTGTTGTTTGTCATTTAGTTTTTGTTGCGCGTCAATTTGGCGTTGTTGTTCTTCGATCTTGTTTTGTTGCGCATCAATTTGGCGTTGTTGCTCGTCCAAACGTGCCATCATTGTACTGATCACGTCACCGGGATAAACTTGTCCATTTGCAGACAAAATAAGTAAGTTCACTACGAAAACAATTGAAAACGTCCCCATTTTAAGTGCGAAAATGATCAGAAGGAATTTAAGTCACATGAATAAATGGTAGATAACCTAATTATACAATTATAGTGTATTACGTTATTATCTTATGCTTATATATGTGGAAAACCGTATGAAAAGTAATACAAAATATTATTTTAGCTTTGTGCGCAACACAGAATTACAATAATAAATTATAATGTATCATGTGTTATTTCATATTCACAACAAATCGCACATTGATTTACCAAGTACTTGATTTGTGTTCAACCAGTCCACGAACATTAATTTTGTCTGGTTCAACAATTCAACTTAATTATTTAATTACTTGTCAATCATATTTATATTATGACGTCTATGCTAATAAACCACATCTACTACGTTCTACCTCTTCCAGCTGTAAATTCCTAAGTATATGAATGAAACAGGACAAATATTGTGATCAGCTGGCCATGATTACGATCCAGCTACATGATGCAACCATTATTAATTGATTAATTTGGATTGATCTTAGTATAAGAGCTGAAACAAAGCGAAGTAAGGAACGATCCCGGCCTCTGAAATGAATGAAAGGAAACATTCTGTCTTAAGAATAATCTAAAATTAGGACAAGTCCTTAACGAAGCCAACGAGAACCTACGTAGAAATAACAACAATAAACTGGTCTAATGAACAAGAAATTGAACCAAACAAGTCGAGGAAAGAAAGTTTTATTAGCTCAGAATTATCAAGTACTGACCAGTTGTTAAAAAAATACGTACACATAAATGGATAATATTGGTCATTACATTTTCAGCTTTTCGCGCAATTATCCGATAATGTCTCCGTTTAAATCGGATCTTGCAAGAAAGCCAGAAAATGTGGTATGGATATTATTGTTGCTGTCAATATAATCTGCCTGATTCTTGCTTTGAACGGCCACGTCATCGCCTTTGTTCAGTTGTATCACAATCATTTGGTTTCCTGAGCTTTGAACCGTGCTACCTTCTGCATAAACATCTGCTTTGTTGGCACCATTTGCAATAAGCAATGTTACTTGGATGTGTCAATATGGATATATAAAATGCATATATTCCAGACACCGGCGCTGTGAATACAACATGATGTCCATTGTATCCATCTCCGACATTGGTGTATACACGGTTAAGCACGAGGTTCTGGTCCATACAATGATTTGTCACGGCATGATCTAGAACTGCTGTAAAGGCTACTGTTCCTTCAATTGGCAATTGCCGTTTACATCGTGTTTTTGTAGAATCGTTGTCTAAAATAGGAACGAAAATGGAGATTAAGGGTACAAAACATCCTCAGCTTTAAAATATGTGCGTTATTATGCCATAGATTTGGTAGTGTTACAGTTTATAACAGACAAATGCATCTTATGAGAAAGTATCAAGTTTAATATTTTCTATTATGATTCAGTTTGGAATTCTATTATGCACGTATCAATTTTTTTGTTTTTCTCCTCAATAAAAAACTTTATAATACGGAATACATGGAAACATAACTATTGTAATCAAACAAGATTAAAATATAGCTTGTCAGGTCACTTGAAATAACATTATTTGGTATTTCATTATTATCCAAAGACACTATCAATTGTATTTTTGTACATTCTTCAGAAGTTTACCATCACAAATTTATCTATGTAGAAATAACAAAAGATTTTGTATAGAATTAAGAAAGATCAACGATAATTACCATTGGTTTGTTCAACAAACCCCTGTTGTTTCGGTGGACGTGGATCTATTTGTACATTGTCGTCTGGTACCTGTTTGTGGGTCAGTCACAGAATGTCCTGTTGTTGTTTTTAACATCATCTTGAAGCACGTCAATTTGGCGTTGTTGCTCGTCCAAACGCCTCATTAAAATGGTGATGACGTCATTAGTACCTAGTTCTCTATTAATTGACGGAAAGAGAATATTTACCAAAATCAACGCTGCGAAAAACATTCTTATACTCGCTAAAGATTGATGTGATGAATTTAATGTCCAATACTAATTAACACAGGTGACCTAAATTGATAAACAATTACTTACATGGACGTGCGCGTCTTAATTATGTACAAATGTTTTTAAAATACACTGCAACCTCTCCAAAGCAACACCCTTCGGGAGAAGCAACATTATGTTGTTGTTGTTGTTGAGAGGTTGTTACTCTAGAGAGGTTAATTAATAGTTAAACCGTGCAGTGGGATAAATCATGTTGTTGTTAAAAGAAGGTTGTTGTTCAAGAGAGGGCCGCTCTGGAGAGGTTGCACTATACTGCTATTTTTTCTAGTCTAACCTAATTAAACCTGGTGATTTTATTCAGGTATCTATTCAGGCATGTTTGTAACACATACAATTATGAAACAACAAATAGTGTCTACATTTTGTATGCTAACAAAGTGTCTCTTTATACGGTGATCTAAAGATCTCTAGGATCAAGAAAATGTCTGTTTTATCGTTTATAGTACCGTAGTTAAATCCATTATCAGACATATGAAATAATAAACTTATCCAGCGATTTATCCACTAAATTCTATGAGTTCCTGTGTAAAGATTATCAAACAGGTACACGTAAAACATGATGCATCATTTTTTTACAAAAAGTTGAAGTGCTCTGTCGCAGTTAGACATTAAAGCTAGATGCTGTCCGTTTATCTATTACATATTCACATTTTCAGGGTCAATTAACCAACGACTTCCGTATTGATATCGGTAAGATCTTGTAAAAGAAATCCAGAAAATGTGGTGTAAAGATTACTATCACTGTAAATAACATCTGCTGCTCCCCTATTTTGTATAGCAACATCATCACCTTTCTTCAACTCCATTACAACCATTTGACTTCCAGCATTAGTTACTGTGCTACCTTGTACATAGACATCGGCTTTGTTGACACCATTCACAAATATTCCACAGAAAGCAAGTTGTTGCGTGTGAGCAAACATTGTAGTATGGAAGGCATAAACTCCGGACACCGGTGCTGTGAACACGCCATGATGCTCGTTGTATCCATCTCCAAGATTAGTGTACACGAGGTCAAAAACAACATTCTGATTAACTCCAAGATTATTCAGTGGGTGGGTAAGGACAGCTGTAAAAGCGACTGTTCCTTGAATCGGTAATTGTCTTTTACTTCGCCTGTTCGGGACATTGTCCTCTGAAATAGAAGACAACATTTTTTACCTCAATGCATTTATATTATTCCTACGTTATAATGCCCATCAGATGGTCGAAAATGAATATAAATTACATGTATACAGGAATATTGATAAATTGACAAATTTCAGCAATATTAAACCTAAAATATTAATTATTAAAATTATTTGAAATTACCTTTACCTTTGAGTAACTCAACAAACTCCTGTGGATTTGGTTTTAAAGTAGAACTCAAATTTGTCTGAATTTCTGGTTTCAGTCGCAGATTTTCCGCCCGTTGATCGTCTACGAGTTCTTTAAGAGCATTGATTTGTTGTTGTTGTTCGTCAATTTGCTGTTGTTGTTCGTCCAAACGTTTCATTAATGTTGTAATAACGTCATCGGTATAAATTTGTCCATTTGCAAACAAGAGAAAATTCGCAATAACGAAAACAATGGAAAAGGTTCCCATGTTAAAACGGCTACCTAATGATGTGCAGTCTAAAACTTGTAAGAAATCATTTAAAACTGTGAATAATGCGAGATATACGGCTAACCTAATTCTACAAATACCAAGTTAGGTGCTTGTTGTTCAGTTACCAAAATATCTTAATATAATTGTTCAGATTATCTTCATACTGTGAGTACGACATGAAGCAAAAAAAAATGGATCATGAAATAATCATAAGTGTTATTGTTGCGCAATAACTTTCATTTTGTCTTCAAAATTAAATTGACAAGCTATTATAGTGTCCACACTTCATCTCCGTATCATTTTGTAGCTATTTGTCTATCAATTTTACTGAAACTGATCTTCATTCAAACACACCAAAAATCAAGGATGAATCTAGGTACATTATTCTGAACCGTTATACATATATAAATATATGTAGCTTATGATTTTTTTCATATTCGAAGCAAATTGTGATGAAACAAGGAACATGGTGAGACATGTCACTTTTTGCAACGCTTTGTTTGTAAGCATGTGTGTTTTGGAATTTATCGCCGTTAATTATCATTACAGTGCAACCTCTCCTGAGCGGCCCTCTCTTGAGCAACATTCTCCCGCCAACAACAGCATGATTTTCCCACTGTACAATTTGGGTACTGATTTAAAATCTCTAGAGCAACAACCTCTCAACAACAACGTAATTTGCTTCTCATACAGGGTGAGATTGTACTGTACTTACAGTTTACTTGTTACCTTAACAAATATCCCTGTTATCTATTAGTACTTGTCTGCCCCCCCCCCCGTTTTATTTGCCTTTGAATGATACTGTATTTGGTCTTAAGATGCACATCTTGGTATTTTTGTTTGTTTCTGGTGGCTGCCTTGACCTTATACCGATTTATGTGATGTAATTACGAAAATCATTCCAATAAAGTCAGATATTTTTATATTTGAATTTTATTTGTTGTTCACTCACCAAAAACGATCAACCAAAAGTAAAAATATGTATTTACATTCCATGTTCATTTATCCAACAACATTGCCATTCGAAAAGGGAAGATCTTGCACTAAAAAGCCTGCAAATGAAGTGAATATATTGCGATCACTATAAATATAATCAACTTGATTTTTATTTTGAACTGCCACTTCATCGCCTTTGCTCAATTCTACCACAATCATCTGACTTCCAGCATTATTGACAGTACTGCCTTGTACATAGACATCGGCTTTGCTTACACCATTCACAACTATGCCACAATAAGCAAGTCTATTTGGTAAAGTGTAAATGGTAGTGTGGAAGGCATAAACTCCAGACACCGGCGCTGTGAACACGCCATCATGCTCATTGTATCCATTTCCAGCATTGGTGTATACACTGTCAAATACAATATTCTGGTTATCTCGAAGATTGTTCAATAAATGAGTGAGAACAGCAGTGAAGGCGACTGTTCCTTGGTTTGGTAACTGCCTTTTACTTCGCACGTTCGGGACATTGTCCCCTGAAATAGAATAAAATGCATGTCTGTACGTATTAGAAGTGCTTTTTCTTCACTCGTTCGTTCTGTCTGCGATTGAATGCAACATATAATCTGAGATCATTATAAACATAATATAATGTATAATGGTTTCAGATATAATTATCGCTGGTAAATTTATAGTAATTTCACTCTTACATAACAATATCAAATGTTCGAAGTGTAATATTTATACTTCAAAATTCGAGGCTATTTATCAATTTTAAACATTACCTTACCTATGTTTATACCAGGCAGTTTTTTTTTTTCATTTTTACACTTTGCCAGAAATAAAAGAACAAAAAATTTGAACACATATTTATCTTCTCAATTTTCACTCAAAAAGTGTAAATTGTATAAATGTACACTTACCTTGATTTAGCTCATTAGCCTTTACTTTCAAACTATTGTTCACATCTTTTAGCATTTGTGTCAGTCGCTGAATTTCCGTCTGTTGTTCCTTAACGACTGTTTCTAGAATACCAATCTTCCGTCTTTGAGCATCGATTCGTTGTTGTTGCATGTTCGTTCGTTGGTGTTGTGTGTCAATTTGACTCTGTTGCGCATCAGTCTTGCTTTGTTGATCATAGATTTGACGTTGTTGCTCGTCCAAACGTTTGGTCAATGTAGTGATAATGTCATCTGTGTAGATTTGTCCATTTGACAAAAATAGCAAGTGCGTTACTATCAAAACAGTTGAAAACGTTCTTTTTTCGACTAGGTCCATGTCGGTGTTTTTGTACAACTTTTTCCGGCTTAAATTAATTTAATCTAGATAAATGAATGCAAGATAACCTAAATAAACGAATACGAATTAGACAGCTTATTTCCCATGTTTGCAGAACATCTAAATAATATGAAAAATACTTGCATATTTAAAGAGCTGTGTAAGAAACAAGATTTATCATTATCATTAATCATATCTGATATCATGTAGTTGAGAGTAAATGGTTGCGCCTTCATGACCTGTGTTCCACTTTTTATTCACCATTTATGGCTTTTTGGGAGTTTTTTTACTAATGCTGGTCATATTTTAGGGGTGTGCACACCTGCTCCGCCACCCGCTAAATCCGAGCTTGATCTTGACCATAATTTCTTTCTGACACTAATTCAGTAAGATGTGAACTTGTACACCTGAACAGATCATGTAACTTACTTAATTATAAAATAGATTAGGATGTTATATAAATAGTGTTCCAATTGATAAATATATTAACTTTTGTATTTTTCCTATTGATTGTGCATGTGACATATGCGTAGGTATTTCAATCAGTACTATTACATGACTAAGATCATAATTAAACGTCGTGATGCAGTAACGCCGTTTTCAGTCAGCTACACAAGTATTTGAAAACAACTAGGGTACTATCTAGCTTATTTGAGATCGGAAACACGTCACTAGTTGTACATTATAATCTAAAAGTGTATATATAACATTGCCACTGAAGTGGATATGGCGACAGAAAACTAAAATACTTTTAAGAATGCGGGTTTTTTGCTTATTTTATCCAGAAAAGGTCAATACATTAACTGCCAAATTCAGTAATTGAGATTATATTGTTGAGCCGTTCAGTAGTTTAGTGTTTTATCAGACTAGCATGCAACGGTTGGATTATCCAACAATTTATATGTTAAAATTGGTGAGATCGTGCCCCTGAAAGTCAGATATATATATATACATGTATATAGTACCATTAATGTAAATATAGTCAGCATTTTGCATATTTTGAAACTGAAAAAAATCATCACCTTTCGTCAACTTTACCGCGAATATAAAATCTAACATTATCTATCTGACATATTTACAGAGAATTATAAAGATAAACCACATATTTGCTTCTTCATTTGAGCATTTGTGCTACGTTAACCATCGTATCTTACGCATATGAAACGTTTCTAACTCTGCAGTGATTTTTGTCGACCAACGTACGGCACGGACCCCGTACGGCATGTACCGGTCCCGGCATGTACTGAATATTATCGCAAACTTACGAGATGGAAAACGTCTTTCAAAGTGTTTAATTAATCTTGGTGTTATTCTAGTTTATTTTTACTGAGAGAGAAACTTTTTATCCTGGTAGGTATAATTATTTATCGTTCCTGTTACCTTCAAAAATTAAGTTTTTAACGTGTATATTGTTGTTATCTTGCATTTTCTTTAAGTGCTATAGTATTCGGATAGAGCAAGGCAGTCAAAAGTGTTCAGTCATATATCAAGTTATATTATTTTAATTAGCTACCCAAGATCATATTTTACCATTTTATTCAAAAAAACAATCAACACCACTTGAAAGAATTCATTAAGAGCTTTTAGTTAAAATTTAAATGACTTGATTTGTTTTATTAACTACTATAGTCAGATGAGACTGAGAGATTTCTGAAAGTTTTTGGACTTTATTTGAGGGTACCTCTTTTGTTTATACCAAGTATTTTAATGTATTTAAACTGAAGATGTTTCTTCTATGTCATGACTTGAACTATGTATTGCCTGAGCACATGTCATACCATGCATATTTTGGTACAAGTAGGCAGATATGTATTAAAAGTGTCACTCAAGGTCCATTATTACATACCATAATAATCTTCTTATAAAGAAACATCCTTCATTAATATATTTGTTTTATTACTTTGAAATTCTTTTACTAATGTTTAAAAAACAGTTTTTGAGTATACTATCTTGATTAAAACGTTGACCAAGCCCTGATTTGTTAAGTGTTTATTATGTTCACTCTGATACAGTCCTAAACATCATTGTTTACTGGGCAGTGTTATTTCTGACTGGATAGGTGTTTTTCTCTCATCTTGATTTTGCTTTAAAACTTTGTTTTGAATCAAGAACAATCCTGTTTAAGGATTTAGTGAATGTATCCTTTCAATTAAACAATGTTTACTCGTTTTAATGTAGTATTCATCATCACCTTCATTGGATATATATATATATATATTGTATGATAAAAATTATGCACACAAGCTGCGAAAATATACCATATTATTCAACTTAATGCTGTTGCTTTTGCATTCAATATAAGGAATTATGTACATCTTTCATCTAAATGCTCATCCACAATTATTGTAAAAAATAAAGGATGACCAAGCAAGTGTTAAATGTGTATATCAAAAATATCCTGTGATTGAAAAGTTAATTTACTTACTGGGGACAAATCTTGTGACAATGTCACTGTTATAAAAAAGATGACCTCTCTGCTGACATGAATTTCACACACTGAGATTGAAGATAGCAAACAAAGATTATTTATACATGACATAAAAGATATTCAATGATATATTGTCCTGATACTATTTTTCAGGAGTAACCATGTCAACTGCAGGGGCTAGTATTTGCACAGATTCATCTGATGCTATTGAACTGTATGCAAATTTAGGGTTGTACCTCAAACCACTAGCTCGAGTCAATGTTTGTGTTCAGTTGCCCCCACTGAAAGAGGCAGGAAAATCTATATCAAACTGGGAAGTTATGGAGAGAATTAAAGCAATGATAAAGCCACATTCCTTCACATCATTAAAAATTATTAAAAGCACTATGGAATTTATACGATTTGAAGGTGAAGCTGAGAATAAAGAACTAATCATCACGATAATGCAACGTTTAGAAGGCAAATCCATCAAACTCAGTGGCTTTCCTGAACAATTAAAAGTGAAAGCTGGGGAAGCTAAGATACAGTTTCCTAATAGACATGACTGGGATTCATATTTCAGGGATGCAAGAAACATGAATGAAATGAGACCCGGAGAAAGACCGGATACTATACATATACGTGATATTCCCACGCGCTGGTTTGCTGCAAAGCATAGTAAAGAAAAGGACAAACCAAGTGAAGATATTCTGAAACGCGTGTTTAATCAATTTGGTGATATACGTTGTGTCGATATACCCATGCTTGATCCATATCGGAAGGAAATGTCAGGATTAGTGAAATCTGGAACAATTCAAACATTTACTTTTGGTCAGGACCTTGTTTTTGATGCATTTATTCAGTTCAAGGAGTATATAGGTTTCGTAAAAGCAATGGATAGATTGCGGGGGATGAAACTTTTATATATGGATGAAGATGAAAAATGTGCTGTGGCGAATATTAGGGTAAGTATGGTAACTACAATAAAATGTGCTTTTGTGCTGTGGCTAGTGTTAGAGTATGCATGGTAACTATAGTGGAATGTGCTGTGACTAATATAAGAGTATGTACGGTAACTATAGTGGAATGTGCTGTGACTAATATAAGAGTATGTACGGTAACTATAGTGGAATGTGCTGTGACTAATATAAGAGTATGTATCGTAACTATTTTGAAATGTGCTGTGGCTAATGTTAGAGTATGTACGGTTATAACTATTATGGAATGTGCTGTGGCTAAAATTACAGTAAGTGTACTAAGTACAAAAAAACCTGAGTAAAAGTTACCTTTGAATTTAGGCCACCATGTGAACTATGTAACTCATTCATTAATACACTTGGCCAAATAACGTAAGACTAATTGTACATGAAGGTCATGTTCCTTTTTCCCCTTTAGTTTCCCTTTAACCGGGGGTTTGACTTAACTTGAACTGGTCAGGTGTTTGGATTACATGTTTGAACCAGGAGGACAAGAAACACAATAATGGTGTCAGTATTTTGTTTGAATCAGTTCTGTATTATTTATTTACTGTGTGTTTGATATAAAGTGAAGCTTTGCCTGACTAATGTTTGAATTCTTCTTTTGTTTTAAACTTGTTTCTCATAAAAAATATTCATATCACAAAATTAAGACACACTTAATAATAAAATTTGATATATTTTCCCTCATTCCAAATACCTAGCCAAGGGCGTAGAATTGAGTGGGAAGCCAGAAAAATCAACTGGCTATTTGATTATTACTTTTTCCCCATGGGGGTGCTTATTCCTTGCCCCCCCCCCCCCTACTAGGAGAACCCTCAGACCCCCTTGTACTTTAAGTAGTTTACCAGCTATATGAAAGAAATTTCTACACTGTTGCCTAGCATTATATCACGAGTGATTTCTTCAAAAGTTTGGGATACAATGGTGTTATGTATTCAGTTTATTGCCAAGAGTAAAAAATAAAATTAAATCTTATTTTACAGGTAGATTTTGATAAGACAAAACATCTTACAGACAAGAACATTAGAAAAAGAAGATTAGAAAGAGAACGACTGGAACAGCTGGAAAATGAAAGAGAAGAGCGTGTGAGAAAAGAACGGTGCGAACAAGAGAGAAGATTAGCTGAAGAAAAGTAAGATTTGTTATAATCAAGTTGGTTATTCAAATACATGTGAGAATATCTATTTGTACAAATTCATCATAATCACCTTGAACTAGTAAGTTTAATGGATATGACAGGAAAAAACGTTTTTGAAATTGACATTTTAAGTATGCTCTATTGTCATTAATTAGTCTTTGGGGTTGAACTTTTAGCATTGAGAGTTTGTTCCAATGTTAATTTTATAAGCCATTATTTTTTTAAAAAACTATAACTTATAGGGCATTTTTTGATGAATGTTTTGTCTGACAGCTGTTACAGAAAATTTTATTGGCATCAGTTTTTTTGTCTGTCATAAAGACGGCAATTAAGTGATTCTATTTTGACATTATTCCTGCAATTTTACAGGCGTATCAAGGATGAAGAAGAAATGGAACGAGAGAGAAAACGTCAGGATAAACTACAACGGCGAGAAGAAAGGCGGAAAGAACGAGAAGAGAAAAGAAAACAAAAACACGAGGAGAAACGACAGAAGGAAGAAGAGAAGAAAATACAGGCGAAGATCGCTTTAGAAGAAAGAAAGTTTTTACTCGCACAGAGAAAACTGGAATCTTTGCGGCTTCTTACTGAAGTTTTTGAACGTGTGAAGGTAATGATAACCTTATAGATTTTACATCTTTTTTATGCGTATGATGGAAGTATATTGCACTCACACTATATGCATATGAACTTTTATATATTATATGTTTGTCTACTTGTCTGTCTGGAACATTTAAATGATTCAAGAGAATCCATTGAATTAAATACAAAGGCTAGCTTTGGTGAGTAAAACCTCATTATCTCGAGGAGTCATTGGAACAGACTAAATACTCAAGATAAGTGTGGTGCTTGTAATAACAAGTTGTTTGTTTGTTGGTTGAAAATTATATGGAACTAAGAACAAATATTGACAGGAATTAAAAATCTCCTCGAGATAAGTCGGTTGCTCTTTATATCGATGCTAGTAATAACGAAGTTACACTGTATATGCATCTGTTTTAAGTCTGTATTCTTTATTATGCTACCAATTTCCTAAACGCTTGACTTGTCTGGTAATGTGTAAGGAGATTTCATTGAAAAATGAATTTTTCTCAAGATAAGCTTAATTTTGGAAATTTTGTTTGTCTGTTTTATTTTAGTAATTGAATGATTTGAATGTGCTTCTCTGAGTCTTCCATCGGTGACTAATAATAAGAATTGACCAACAAAATATCTTAATGTATGCTGAACTTATATTTGATATTAATTTTAAGGCCATCAAAGTAAAGGAAGATTTAGAAATGAAAGAAAAGGAGTTGGAAGAAGAAAGAAAACGACAGATCGACTTGGAGATAAGGAAAAAGGAAGAAGAAGAACGACAGAAGAAAGAAGCTTTAAAGAGGAAGAAAGAACAACTTATAAAGCAAGAGCATGAACTCAGAGAGAAAATATTAAAAAACTGGAAGTCAATGGAAGAACAGAAACAGGAGCAGCTTCGTGAAGAGTTACGGAAAAAACTCTCTGGTAAAAGGAAGTTAAAATCAGCCGTAGTAATGCGTAGATGACTAGATGAGGTACGGACAGAGCGAGAACAAGGCAGCAGTGAGATAAATAATTTACCATTTGTGATAGATACGAGGCTATTAAGACATTCAGTGGAGGATGATGATGACAGTTTGTAGAACTTAAATTTACTGACTACAGATGGTATTTTTACTGTAACCATGGGGGTATTGAATAAAAATTTTCAGGCTTTGCTTATGTTCTTAGGAAAAGTAGCATGTCACTCAGAATACCAAGTATAGAGGGCTAGCACGTTGAAGAGATTGTGTATTAGGCTTAAAATGGTCACATGGACCAAACACACACACATCTACATGGGTTACAACTATGTATGATATATGTGTTTTTGGTCTGTGTGGCCATTGTAGGCCAACACACCATTTTACACTATCCCTTCAATGTGCTAGCCCCCTATGATACCAAGTATACTTGAAAGAATCTATTTATTGAAAACATATAAGAAATAATGATGAAATTAAAAAGAATAATTATGCTCTTAGGTTGTCATGTGTATTTTGAACACTGATTTTATATAGCATTTGAGGGGTGTTCAAAAAAGTTTCTGACTCAAGCCATTACTAATTTTATGTTGTTTTTTGTAGATATATCAACTCTTGAGTTTCAAATTTTAAAGTCTTTACACAACACTTAAATTTGAAAATGAAACATTATGACTGAGAATGTAATTAATTAAACTATGGCAATAAAAAAAGTAAATAATAGAATCCTCAAACAGTTTGGTGTATTAAAAGTAAGGCTTATTGTATTATACCTGGTACCTGTCCAGATTTTAAAAATGTTAATCTGATGGTTTTACAGTATTTTTCAGAATTCATTCTGATTATACATTTAAAATCTTTTTTTGAGTCTTTGATCAGCAGAATTTGAGACCATTTTTGCTCTTGTCAATATATGCTTGTTCAGTTATCTTTTATTTGTTGTTCCAGTGTTTCAGCACTATAAGTTTTGTGTTTCATGTCTGGTTTGAGAAAATGTTCGGTTGGTTTGGGAATTACATTTATAAAATGCATTGAAAATGTGAAACTGTAAATTGTAATTTTATCTTCTTTAATGAATTTTTTTTCAGTGGTAAATTGATTTGAATTGTTCATAAACTAGTCTCGGATGTCCAAACATCTACATTTTAATATTTATTATCATAGTTTTACTTTAATGTCTGTTTGTGAGATTATCATTTTGTATTGTTCAACATTTTGAAGTGTTGGTGTGTGTGCTAGGTAGCCACCATAAAAAATCTATGTTTAAAATTTGTTGTGAAGTTCCTGAAAGTTTTTTATCTAAATTAATTTTTCATGCTTCTATCAACATGTGTTACTTACTCGTACTTTTTTCAGTATTATGTTGATTCTTGTTTGCAGTGTGAAAACAGCGCCACCAGTTATGAAAGAAAAATTGTGTGCCATTTAAATACTGACCAATTCTTGTTACAATAAAAACATTACAGTGTAATAAGTGTATTATCTTTCTTGATGGACGTCATTATGTTCTAATTTACATTCACTGTTACTTATTACGGAATAATCATGTTTGCCAATACTGTATCACATCTCTCTTTAATGGATCCATTTGTTATTAAATTGAAAATCTCTGTATTTTATTGAAAGATTTTCCAGGCTTTTCAGTCTGGTTCTGATGTTACGAAGCTGGAGAACAGTCTCTGTGTTAAAATCTCTTCAAATGTGTTAGATACACATTCAGTTATACTCATGGGAAAATGTATGTACAATATTGTTTCATCATAAATAACTTAGTGACATTAAAATAAGATTTTTTATTGAGATCAATCTCAAATTTCATATATTTGCACCTTGAATTACTTTGTATGACTGAGGTTAAGGAATCCAAACAGCATATTAGTTTATCAGCTACACTATCACAAATAGTATTTGTAATACATTATTTCTTGAAGATTACAAATTTGTATGCTTTAGTTTCATTTATGATTGATGTATAAATGTATAACACATTGTTTATAGTGTCTGTATATTGTATTTCATGTTTTTGATCTCATTATTTATGCTTGATACAAATTGTCAAGCAAAACTTTCAAATAAAAAAAACACAAGAGTTTGTCCGTGTTTGTTTTGTATGGAAACTACTGATTCCTGTTTTTATGTTTCAGAACAAGTGTTATAAAATACATGGCTCTGGAAACCAGTGAGTGGTTCTTAGTCTGAGAGTCCATGGTGGTTCTTTGATTAATGTCTGAACATTCATGTTGGTTCTATATGATGCATATCAGAAAATCCATTGTTGTTCTATACAATAAATATCAGAGAATTCATTGTGGTTCTATACAATAAATATCAGAGAATCCATTGTGGTTCTATACAATAAATATCAGAAAATCCATTGTGATTCTATACAATAAATATCAGAGAATCCATTGTGATTCTATACAATAAATATCAGAGAATCCATTGTGGTTCTATACAATGAATATCAGAGAATCCATTGTGGTTCTATACAATAAATATCAGAGAATCCATGGTAGTTTTGGAATCAATACATGCAAATCCATTTTTCAACCTTGTTGACTTAAAGTGTGTTCCCAAAACCGAATGGTTAAAATTTGAAGATATGGAAGCAACGTAAACGAAAAAAGGCGAAACGGAAATACAATAGTGTTGATTTTCCTCCACATGTGGAAAAGTTGCCGGCTCCTTGTGGAAGGGTAAGTTAGCACTGGTTAGTATATAGTCCAGGAAAACTGGTTAGGTGAACCGATCGCCGTATATAACTGAAAAATTGTTGAAAAACGGCGTTAAACCCCTGTGACAATAAGTCAAACAACTAGGTAAAGATGACAACGATATAATCAAAGTTTAGTCGCTCGCGTTAGAATGACTTCCACGTCATTTTTGACAACAAATATGAAACAACTAGATATGTTATTCTAACGATATTGAGGCTTGTGTGGCCTTTAAATGCACATGTAGTGAAATTTGTTATGACGCACTGTTAAAAGTACGCTATTGCTTATTTTTTCATACCTGTTGATATTTTTTTATTATAATTGGAGTGTATTTGTTTCGGACAATCATATTTCGGATGAATATAGACGTTCAAGTCTAAATAAGGTGGATTTGTTTTACTGATTATGTCATACGATATTTCTTTCATAATCTATTTATTGTATGGAATTTCTAACGATATGCACGTCCACAGTGCAGAGGAAGTAATTACAAAATGAGGCAGGCATATTGAAATAAATTGACTATTCACACTTCATTTATTAAATATGCTAAGCAGTGTACGTATCAACGGATAATATTTTACTCGAGGATATTAATGCTGGTAGTGTTGTTTTAAGAAGTTGATTTGTGCTGTTAATTTTATGTATCCTATGTATATTAGTAACATGATCATTGTTGTAGGAAACTATGGGACAGATTCTTCAGCGCATTGTGTTTCCAGGAGTGGCAGGAGATGAGGGGCATGTCAAACCTGGCGCTTTAATCCAACGCAGATTTCCAGATCTTTCAGAGCTTCCACCAGAAATAAGTCTACTTGTATTGTCTAAATTAAACGCCACTGATCTATGCTTGGCTGCTTGTGTATGGGACAAGCTTGGCAATGATGAAGTTTTATGGCAAAGGTATATGTTGTCACTACTGTTCATAAATTGTATTATTGCCACTAAACCTTGTCAAAAACTTCTGTTAAATGATATTTTTTAAACTATTATGTTAAATACTTAAAATATGATTCTGTACAAACTATATACATAAATGCAAGTATTGTTCTTATCATTGAAACTTTTGATGTAGTTATATCATTGTTTGTATTTGTGTTTTTATTCATTTTCAATTTGTTCTATGTAATATAACACCAGATTGCTGGCTTGGCAGTGCTCATTAACATTATGTTTCATATTGTATAACCAGGCGTACACACATATACATTGTGCGTATGAAATGAAGATCTTTATGCTATATTGACTTAAACTAAACCATGATTTAACAAAGCTCATTTCATAATTTAATCGCAATATGATAAGTTAAATTTTAATGTAATGCTGTACTGTGTTCATTTATTTGGATAAGTCCTGTAGTAAGTTACCTGTGAACGTATAATATTTACATCAATAATTTGTACTTTCGCAGCCTTTGCAAAAGCTGTTGGGGCAGCGTCAGTGTATACCGTAGAGTTCAAATAGGTAATTTCTCCTACCGCAAACTGTACCTACTCCTGGACGAAGCCACACTAACATTTAATGGAGATCCTTTCGAGGTATGTTTTTGCATAGTCCATACTTCCATAACTGATACCAGCAGCCACCAATCAAATCTGATGCAGGAATAACCTAAATTCCATGGGCACCTGCATGAAACTAACAAGTTTATGAAACTTACTTGAAATGATACAGTATTTTATTAATGCACTAAAAATATGTTTACTTGAAGCTTACCAAATATGTACACATTCAAAATTGCAAAAGTGAATTAATTCAATGAAATTCTGAATAGCAGAAAATTGCCGAGGTTTTTTGTTGGATTTTTCTTTACATTGTATCTCTGTTGAGATGTTCTGTCAGTCTTTGGTAAGTTGGTCCAAGCTATTTTGTATGTTTTTTTAAGTTGTAACTTTTTATGATAAGCTTCTGTCTTTGAGCCTATTTGTTTGAAGCCCAAGAAATGATAGTAAATTAGACATACTATTAATTACAAAGTCCTCTATTCTGTAAAAGTAGCCAGATCGGTTAGAAGGATGAGTAAATAGAGCATTCTGAAGATTTTGTTTCAAGGTGATGGTGTGATTAGAAACTTCTGATTGACTAAACATTACAATCTTCAAATGAATATTGTGTACATTGAATGTTTTTTTCCACCAGGGTGAAGAATATCTTATAAAACATAAGTTGGTTGATGATAATCCTATGGAATTAGCTAAATTTATACACACTGGTAGGAAAATCAAACCACAGCCCAGAAGAGTTTATTTGGACAAAAGGTAAATTATTTTATTTGTAAACTTATTCTTATTTATTTTGTTCTGTTTTAAGAGGTTTTAACAGAGTATGGTCATATGTCATAGATTAAGATTAACTTAATCCTATCAGCTGATATGAGAAACCTCATTTTATTGTCTATCTGAGTGTTTGTATTGTTTGATAGCTCAGTGTTGTAAATTTATGTAGATGAAATATTTCTGCTTCAGGCGTGATGTGTTAGATTGCATTATGCAGCTTCAAAATTATGAAAACCAGTTTCTCCCGAATGCTATGCGCACGTTATTCAGCAAGATATCCGCTCCTCCACGTGGTAGCTACTTAGAACAAATCATTGATAAATTTGCTGAGCGCTTCTGTTGCTGTAATCCACAACTTGGACTTCAGAAAGGTAAAATGGTTGGCTAAAAATTTTATTTTAAGAATTATCTATAAAACCTTGACCTTTGTCCCTGAGGTTCAAGATTATGTGGTTAAAATCCCAGTGTAGCATTTTTCTACAGAATAATCCTTGATGGGGAAACATGTTGTTTCCTTGATAAAACAATCTTCACTAGTTTTAGTCTGGCTTTGTGTTTTATATGTAATTCTTGTATTTCAGATGTTGTGTATTTGTTGTGTTTCTTACTCATCATGTTGTGTGTTATATGTAATATTTGTATTTCAGATGCTGTGTATTTGTTGTGTTTCTCTCTCATCATGTTGTGTGTTATATGTAATATTTGTATTTCAGATGCTGTGTATTTGTTGTGTTTCTCTCTCATCATGTTGTGTGTTATATGTAATATTTGTATTTCAGATGCTGTGTATTTGTTGTGTTTCTCTCTCATCATGTTGTGTGTTATATGTAATATTTGTATTTCAGATGCTGTGTATTTGCTGTGTTTCTCCCTCATCATGTTGTCCGTTGATCTTGGCAGCCCACATGTTAAAAACAAGATGTCAAAACGAGAGTTCATCAAAAACACGAAACGAGCGACAGCAGGAGTGGATGAGGATTTGGTGGGCCATTTATATGATAACATTTACTTGATTGGCCATGTTGCTGTAACTACATGATGCTGTTGTGTACACAGATACATACATATATAGTTTCATCAGAGTCTTGTAGAAGATTGGAAGTAAAATCTACACACAAGAAATGCGTGCAGCTTGTAGCCCAGTTGAACGTGGACTCATTTAACTATTTATAGACATGTTTCACTTGTGTCTGTTCATTAAGTATACCAAATTCCATCAACTTTCAGTCGTAGCATTAATCTTCATCAACTTATCAAAATAAGCTGAAAATGGTACATGTAGTTCAATCAGCATGTGTGTGATATTGAAGTGATTACTGTTAAACCTACAAGTCTGTTAATTAGAGCAAGTTTTAGCATTGACACATTTCAATTTATCTCAAGGTTATCATTTATTTATATCATCCAAATGACACAAAAAATCTAGGGTTGCTTTGACCTATTGTACATTATAAAAATTACCTATGAATAAAATTCATACATACATACGTAATAACACTTGTGTTTTTAAAGCTTGTTATTCTAAAATTACAATTATGTTTTCAATTTTTTCAATGGTGTGACATTTTAAGAAATTAGAGAAATCTTTCATACTATTTTTTATTTTCTTTTTGTAATGATCTTTTAAAAAAACAACAATGTTGTACCCAAAGTTAAACCAATCTAAGAATCTTAATATACAAAATTATTAATGTATATGTATGGAAATATGATGAAAACGAACTGTAATCCATGTATCAGAAAATACTCTAATATGGATATTTGATAATTGGGGAAAGTTATATTGTGTCCATTTGTTATTTGTTTATAAATATATAATATAATGTTGTTTTTTGTGATACTCTTGTTTTACAATATTTCTAACATGGAGATGTTTCATTATTTCTTGTTTAATCTTTTTACCAATGTTACAGTGCTATAATATTTTCTGAAGATTATGTACCACATTTTTTTGCAATACTACCAAATGTGTACAGCAAAATGTCAGATTGTGACCACCTCAATATTACAACCACCTTGTTATAACAACCACTTATTTTTGGACCAGCTTCTAATAACTCCCTATGATTCAACTGGATAATGAGACCACCTCATTAAAATAACCATTATTGAGAATTACTGGTATTATTAAGACCATCTCATTAGAATATCCTCTTAAATTTAGATCAGATTTCTGTTATATTTCAACATGACTATTTCCTTAGTACCAAGATGGTATACAAATTTAGCATTTACTGAAGGATTGTTAACCTTTGCCTCACAAGCATATTTTGGACTCTTTCAAATTCAAAGCTAATATACAAAACATCAATTTATCTAATGAAATTGGGTCATTTCTCTCTGACAGAGTGGAAAACATTGTGGCAAAAGAAGCCATTACTCACTACAAGCAATGGCTTCTTTTGCCACTATGTTTTTCAAAAGTCGTCTGTGCTATGAGGCAAAGTGTCAATGTTCAGGTATTACAGCACGTATTATTGCTGCGTGTTATTGATTCTTTGTTTACTACTTCAATCAAAATTATACCACCTACTCTTAAGTGTGAAGTTTTTAATGGAGACATTGATGCATTTTATTTTTTAGTGTGTATCTTGTACTTGCAATTTGTACTAAATTAAAATAATAAGTTATCAGGTTTGAAATGTCAAAAAACCATTCATGCTCAGCATGAATTACAATTAACCTAAAAATAAAATCAACACATAGTTCATATGTTTTTAATAAAATGTTAGACTGAAGTATATACTAAGATCTTATGATGCTTACTGAAGTCTCATTGTAATTTTCAAGCCCTGACAAAGCCTGAATTTCTATGGCGGCTATAGTTCTGTATAATTACAAATATACCTTTTTACACAATCCGTTAAACGTTTTGAATCACTGCAATATCTGGTATATTATCCAGATTATTTATTTCAAAATTGTTTTATTCATAGTGTTATAAACAATACATCATATATGTACCATTGTTGTCCATTTCATTTCTTAAGAAAAATATGTAGGGCATCACTTGGCTTCTTATTAAGGACTGAATTTATTTAGCGAGATTTCTGATTCTTGACATAATGGCAATTACATGATTTATCAAATTTGGAAAAAAACTTCTGTTTATTTATTTTAACTTAATTATTTTATGAATTTGTCAAATTTAATATTTTATTTTATCATAAATCATGAAAAAATCTGCCTTTAGCTAAAAATCAGGTTTTTACCTTTAATCATATTACGTATATACATGTATGTACAATATGACCTTACCACTTTATAGTAGGATTACTGAAGGTGTGTCATTATGTTAACTAAAGAAGCAATCAAAAATGAAATCAAATACAAATGTCATTTTACCTCTATAGTGTAATTTGTGGTATAAGTTGACTTAAGAAAAAAATAGTAAAACTTGTTTGTGTTTAAAACCTGTTTTTGTCGATGTTTCACTTGTGTTCTAACAATCAGTGCTCCAAGATTCTGGTTTTAATCTGGTTCTCTGCATGCTTATATCTGATATATTTCCTAGAAGATTTCAGAAAATTTCACAATTTCAGCTTGTGACTCGTTAAACTGTGTGCTATTAAAAATTTGTTATTGAATATCCTTGATTTAACTATGTATTCATGATTTCATACAAGTATTGTTGTTTTTTATTACTTAACTTGTTCTTTTTTACAAGTCATTATATGCCATATTTATTAATAAAATGATTGTTGTCTTAGATTTACTATAAAGGTTGTTACTTTGTATTTTGTCAATAAAAACATGAAATCATTTCAGTTCTATTTATTTTGTTTTTAAGCAGTTGAACAGGGATTTACATTAGAGATGCTACGGTAATATTACCAGCACGTTTAACACCCAGGCGGTTCAAATACGGCAAGTCTGTGATATCTGGTTCACTCTGTCTGTAATGAGACCTTTGGTGTAATGCAACATGGAACGGGAACCAGTTTACGACTTAGCCCGGTTACAGTTCTTGAGTTGGAATTCCAAAAAATCTATTTTTAGATACAAATCATGTGAACAAAATATTGCTACTTAGTGTTTTTGTTTGGGTATTTTATGAAGAACTTACGGCGATTTTGAAGTTTTTTAAGTTGTCTTGCATGGAAAACTTATTTTATTCTTAATGATTAGCATTCATTTTATTGGAAGTCATAGCGGTTTACCTATAAGGTAAGTAAATAAAATATGTCATGGTTTGCCATGTAAAATTCGATCAAGATAAAATATTGCGTCATTCATTAGCTCTCTGGTTAAAAGTCACGTACACGTACATTAATTATAATTCTTAATGTTTTGGCTTTGGTTTAATTAATTTGAAGTTAATTATGAAAATTCAATTTGAGGTGTACTTCAACCAAGTATATCTAAATAATTTTGATTAATTGTTAATTATTTTCATTGTAATTCATTCATACATGATACAATTATATCTGGGTTAATTATTGGCCACTTGTGAATGAAGGCCACCTGAGACAAAGGAAACAAGACTCACATTTATTAACACGACACATTAAATAAACCTCCTTGTAAGAAATGCCTGCTGGAATTTCTCTGAATTGTGGCTTTAACCTAAATCAACCTAGTTGGCAGTGAGCCAAAGACCGTCTAGACATATCTAATATTGTGATTTAAATAGTGTACTGAGTAATTATGTATTAATTTGTGTTTTAGACAGTCAGCCATACCAATATATCAGATGCTGCTTTCTTGAGGTTGTCTTATCAAATCCCACTTTGTCATTCAGTTAATTGCCGATAAATTATCAACTAATACATGATGACTAATTAATGAGATTACATTTATATGATTGGATTGTGAGGAAACTAGTCTAACCAAGTGCGGATTTAAGGGGGGGGGGGTGAGCCGGCATGCCCCCCCCCCCTCTTAAATCTGGCAAGCATAATTAAAAAAACATCAGTTTTGTTCTGATTGTGTCCTTCTTCATAATTATCTACACTTCATGTCCCCCTAACCCAAAACCTGTTGACATGCACACTTGATGTGTAGTTCAAGCTTTTGTGTAAAATAAGGAAGTAAAGAGTATCATGTATAAATAATTCCTCTGTCGACTTCAAAAAACAAAATATACAACATTAAATGAAGCAGTGATATTTTTAATCATACGTACTGCCAATAACTTGAGTAATTTTTGTCCTAACTACATATACTCATGAACATGTTTATGATTTTACTGCTGTGACCAAATTTTAAAAATAGCTTGATTGCCACATGTATGTTCTTGAGCGTTATTGCCCTTGGTGTCCAAAGTATGACTAGCCTCATGTTTTTGCTAATATTAAAAATGCTATTCAATATTTACCAAACTTGATTACAATACTTAGAGACATCTTGTTAAATTCAAGTTTGCCTGCCTTATGTTTGATACATTCTGTGATTATTTCACATTGACACTGTGCACTTCAGTGATTGTAAAGCCTAAATTAAAAATATGTTTGTTTGCCCTTTACTGACCCTGAATTTTAGAAAAGGGTCGGTAGGTAGAGAAAATATTTTTTTCTCTGAATTTGACCTTTACCTATCTAGAAGTATACGATAGCCATTTTCTGTATCCTGTAATCATATAACCGTATTTATGTATGCTTTAATCAACCACATGCACACATAAAACATTAATGTTGAAGATTTTTCTGTTGATGCCATACTTGAGATCAGCCTCATGGGAAACTTGCATTCACATGGTTATCATCAATTAATTATTTTGATTGAAGGAAGCAGAAAGTGGCTCGAAAGCATGGATAGAAGAAAAGGTCTCCCAGATTTGCAATAAAATTTTTTTAAGTAGGCAGGATTTTTTGGGTAGGTCGGTAAATGGCAACAAACTTAATTTAACATTTTAGTCTAATAGCTTTATGCAAAATATCTTCAACAAAACATCTACCCATAAATTGTACAAATATTCGGGGGGAAAAATGTTCACAAATAAATAAAACATTAGGAAGATTAAAGTTGAAATTAACGGCATTTGAATTAATATATATCTGTACTGCCATCATTTCCAGTTTCTGCAAAGTCTCGTCTAACCGACGAAATGAAGCCAGCAACTGAAAAAGGTCTTAATGATACTGATGTTTCTCAGCCACATGCAGAAATGTTTGAATCTTCTGAAGGTGAGTAAATAGAATAAAATAGGATCTATGTGTATTCAGTCAAACCTTTGTTTACAATCAGATCTATGTGTATTCAGTCAAACCTTTGTTTACAATCAGATCTATGTACATTCACTCAAACCTACTTTTACGGTCCATTGCCTTAGCCAGACCCATGTTTGAACCAAGGCAATCTAGGGGGGTCCGGGGGAGCAAAATTTATTCTTACTAAAACCTGCCATTTTTTCCCATCACCTGCCCAAATTTTAACCGAGGCATGCACCACGGTGTGCCTCAGTGTAGCTAGAGCGGTGCAGTCAGATCTATGCACAAGATCTATGTACATTCATTCAAATCTTTGTCTACAGTCGCCTGTGAGTTAAGGCCACCTTGAGAAAAAATGCCACACTTAAGCTAATATAGATTGATATATTTAAATAACTCTAAGAAAGGGCCGACTTTGTTTGAGTCATATTTTTTTCTCTTTGGTGACCCGCTCAATTTGCTGGTTGATAGAATTGTGACATTGGTGTGTCCTTCTTAGATGAAGCACATTTATAATTTTTCTCCCGTCTTGGAATAACTTGCTATGTTAAAAAATGGTCATTTACTTACAAAATTAGATAGGGAACAAATTTGTACTGGTAGACAACCCAGGAGAATGGGTAGGTCTACAGTCTATTGTGCACAGCAGTATAATATACCTACAGAGCTGTAATGGACAATGGTCATTATATGACATGTTAGAATGCAGTTTTTATTTAATTCAAGATTCAAGCGAGGAACCATGTGTACCTGGACTACTTGATAGCATTGTGGTACAAGAACGTCCTGCGATGTTTTCACCATACCACCAAGTAACACCCATTATGCATTTTTCGCCAGTGTTTTCTCCGATGATGAACCAACTCCGACAATCTGAGCTTCAATACATGCCGATGAATATGAATCATGAAAAGACCAAATCATATCCAGTGTTTGATATGCGGCATGGGTGCAGAATTTCCAATCTTCAGTTTCGTAAGATAAACATTTTCATTGGAAATTCAGTGGATGACCTGAAAACATCCGTATCTAAACAGTTCCAGGCTTCATTGAGTAAAATTCATGTCATCGAAGAAACTGGAAAAACTGAGGGAGCACTGATGAAAACTATTATAATCATCTTACCAGAGAACTCAGAATGTTGTTACACTCTGATTATTGAGTGTTATGGAAACACTGAGCAAGTATTGCCTCAGATGATTTGCTGTCGTCTGCCAGTTACTATGAAATTGACAGAGGTTAAGAATTTGGTCGCTGGACATTTGAAATGGAAAATGCTTGCATTGTGCGCTGATAGATGTATACTTAATGAGGATTGCAGTTTACGGAACAGCATGTTGAAAGATTTTGATCGAATTCAAGCTGTCAACCAGGATATTGAGAAAGTGGAGTTTTGTTATCAGCCAAGATCTGACGTGATATCTAAATACATTAAGAAGATAAACACTTGCCAATCAGTGAAACAAGTCAAGGATGATATTGAAGCACATTTTAAAGATGAACTTGCTAAACAGAAGAGTAATGAGTGTGATGTCCTGCATTTTTGCTATAAAGGTCAATTTCTGGATGACAGGTTGTGTATTGGTCTTGTCCTTTCTGCAAATATTCACAATGAAGGAATTTCTGTCTACTTTGCACCTGAGGACTCAATATACATCACTCTTCAGTACAAATCTGGCAGATATCAAAAACAGCAGTTGATGATCATTGCTAAGCAGACGTCAACTGCTGACTTAAGGTTTGAGGTTTCTAAGTACTTGAATGTTGACCCCAAAGCTGTGAAACTTACATTTGAAAAGAAATTTATTGATGAGCACACAAATTTGCATCAGATTTATGGGGAGAAATGGACAAGTGGCATTGTTCTGGTGGCTGGTATAAAGAAACGCAAAACAATACGCATCAGGCATCCAATTCACGGTGATGAAAAGGCATTTGAAATGTACATGCTGGAGCCAGTCTCTGTCCTGAAGAACAAAGTAGCGAAAGAGTGGAACTTGAACCACCTGGAGATATCTCTGTATCTAAGGGACATCATGATGAAGGAATGGCAACCACTGCAATTCTACCCAATCAAAAACAACATGGAAATTGTCTTGCAATTATATCCCAGAAGGATTGAGGTCAAGGTCGTTGTACTAAAACCAAAAACAAAAGTGAAACTGATCGTCAATGACAAATCATTGTGCACTGTGGAGGAGTTGCTTAGATTCTGCGCACACAAGTTCCGGTATGCCAGACAGAGGTCAAGGGGCATTTTTAAGTATAGATGTTTAAACAGAAGTCTCACTTTGGAACAGGAGGGGATCCAATCAGATGACACAATCGTTGTTGCATATTTCAATCAACCAATGGAATTACAGGGATCTTTGATTAATATTTTCATGGTTGATCTGAATGGTCACACAATTAAGAGGATTGGAACAATTAACTCTGGGATTCTCTTACATGGTAATACTCTATTCATTTCCTTGTTGTTGGAGTCTGTAGTGTTTTTATGTGATAGATTCTCTTCAAATTTGTTTAGTAAAAATGTGAAATGACAAGATATATTTTATAAGTTACTTTGTCACAATTAGAAGGCAGCAACGTCTTCAAAAATTTTCAAATTGTCATCTTGTGTATCATTATTTCTGTTCTTAAGGCAATTCTTTTAAGACAACTGTAATGATGACAATGATTGTGATAATTAGACTGTTGGTATTGGCAATGATGATAAAAAATGAAAATGATGATGATGATGTTTCAGTCGTTTTTCAATGTATTATTTTCAGCACCAAAGTGTATATCAGCCCCTGCTGTGGAGGATAACTTTGAAGTTTTAGATAACGGACCTGAACCATGTGGTATCTATGTTTGTGATGGCCCATGCTTGCCAAGCACCTTTAAGGTAAGTTAACAGTGTAATTGCTTTCTGGGGTGTATTTTAATACTTACCTTGCATAATCTTTATTTTCTGTGTTTATCAGTACATACTGAAAATAATCTGAACCATGCATGTACTTTAAAAAGATGGTGTAAAATTCTTGGTTGTTTAAAATATTCTGACAAATGTTATGAAAAATGTAGTGTTTTGTAACTTATAGATCACTTTCGGAGAAAAAAATTCAGATATTTCTGAAGATACTTAAACAGCTAACCGAACATTCCTAAATGTCCTTACCTTTATATGCAAGTTTTAATGTAGGTGATATCTGTTTTCTTACGTTCTAGCCTTCTTATACAAGTCTTGTTTTAATGTTTTTGAACAAAATTTTACAATTTAGATTCTTATTTCTGGTTTTAGTCAACCACTCATGCTAAGAAACAACCACAAAAAAACAGTAGGAGGCTTTCTTTGGAGCTGAGTTTGAGCCGCAAGCCAGAATTCCTGAGGAGGGCTAGGAGCTTAATGGAGCCAGTGCAGCGAAGACGAAATGTTTCCCACAACTTGGTCAAACAATCTTCAGCTCCATGTTTCTATTTGCCTGAAGATGATGAAAATACTGAGAGTGTACTTTCTCATGAAGAATTTAGTATTGATGAAGAAACTGAGAGAAAAGTTCCATTTTCAAGTAAAGGTAAATTTGAGTCAGACTGTTCTAAAAAGCTACTCAATGACACCGAAGGAGAATCTAGGGCTGTTGGTGGTGGCTTCATTGCTGAAAATATGGACTGCTCAACATTGTATAAATCTCCAGATTTTGATAGTCTCCTTGATAGCAATCGGCTACATAAAGGAGATACTAAGGCTAATATTGTTGATAAGGATATCTCTAATCCACATGATATGGATAAAATGAATAATGGAAGAAAAGATACCAATGTTGAGAATCCACACAGTGATTTCATAAACCAATTAAGTACTGATGCTAAAGGTAGTGTTAGATTTGGACTGAATAAAAATGACCAGGACAATGGTAAGGCATGTAATGTACAAAGCCAAGGATCCAGTGGGATTGATTCAGACATAGAGGATGTGGGAAACCAGAGCAGTCAAAACGAAATGTCAAAAAGTACAAAGTGGATGCTTATGCGGCAGAATGTTAAACGAAGAGTTCACACATCGTCTGAAGGGTCAGGATGCAGTCATACTATGGTACCAAACCAAAGTGCCGACATTCCTCTCAATAGAACATTTCCTGGTGATTGTAGGAATGAATCAGATAATCATCTGTATACTTCAGGTTTGTATTTTAACCCTTTGCCACATAAGCATATTTTGGACTCAACCAAACTCAAAACCAATGTACAAAACATCAATTTATTTAAGAAAATTGGGTTATTTCTCTCTAACAGAGTGGAAAACATTGTGGCAAAAGAAGCCATTACTCATTACAAGCAATGACTTCTTTTGCCAAGTTTTCAAAAGTCATCTGCTTCAGATGTGAAGGAAATGTGCTGTTATGAGGCAAAAGGTTAAATAATCAGATTTGTGTATTGAATTGTTGCATTAATGATTAGTAAAATTTAATATTTCAGACTTTTTACCTTTATAAACTTTGGAAGATTTGTAAATTATTATTATGGCAAAAAAATAATATTTTGTCTGCTTCATTTTTTGTTATTTTCAAATATAGCTTGATTCTTATTTATGATTATTTGGGAAAAAGCCGGGAATTTGATAAAGTCCACTTCCGGCCGTGAAAATACCCTGAATTTAGTGAAAAGGGCCAAAATTGGGCAAAAACAGGGCAAAGTATGACAATATGCTAGTACATATTAAGTAATAAAAGTTCCTGAATGGTTCTCAATTAAAATCATTTTAATTTTAGTTTAACTCTGGTACATGTTTTGCTCTGTACATAAATGATTGAAACATGCTAAAATGGTGTGTTGGATGCTTTGATGATCAGTGATTATTATTTCTTGCAGGAATTACGAAAGAAATCCTGTATAAGGTTGGTAAGCACGTGGGAAAAAAATGGCGCTTGTTGCTAAGATCTCTGAATATGGATGATGGAGATATTGACTCTCTGGAATACCAATATGGAAATACTGGCCTTGGGGAGCTTGGTTGCCAGGCAATGATTGCTTGGAAACAAACGAAGGGAAAGGCAGCATCGTTGAATGTTTTGGTTGCAGCTCTGGAAGACATTGGTTTGAAATCTATTGCAGAGCAATACTGCACCAGCGGATTTCACACAATGTGACATATGCTGTCACTGACCTTAAACTTTTTGCTATAATCGAAAATTTTCAGTTCTTCTATGACCTTGACATTTTTTTTATCCTGGGACCTGAATTCTTTGTTCTTTTTGTCACCTTGAATTTTTCATTCTTTCTGTGACCTTGAAAGTTCTATTACCTTGAAATTCAGTTCTATCAATGGTCTGAAAGCTTGTATTTCATTGTTGTATTATCACCTTTCATCTATTTCACATTATTGGGCTTCAAATGCTAATAATTTACATTTATATAATTACTATTGATTTCAAGGGTAGTGCTGTTATTTTCATGATTAGTGCCAATGTTTCCAAGTTTAGTGCTATTGTTCTCTTATGATGACTTCTATTGTTTTAAATATTAATTTTATTGTTTTAGAGATTATTTTTTTTATTTTGAGATTAATTCTATTGCTTTGAAAGTTAATATTATAGTTTTTAAATTCATTTTATTGTTTTAAAGGTTATTTGGACTTTTTTTACCATAAATACTGTTGTTTTTAATGATTATTGTGAAAAGAACTTTCCAAACTTTGGCTCTATGAATTATTTCATTTAGCTGTATATTAGGAGAAGTAATCTCTATAAAAAGTTTTTAAATTGTCCTAATTTTGGCTGTTCCCTTGGTACTATACTAGGGGAGGTAATTACCGTCAGAAGCTCGTAAATTACTGGCATTTTGAATGTCTATGTAAAAAATGCAAATATCATATACATTAATATATTATGATGAAATTTTGTTTTTTTGAAAAAGAGACGTTTATGTGATTCAAATTTATGTTTACTTTGTTTTAATTTAATATTGCGCTCTAATGGTTGTATTAACAAAGAATAAACCACCAGTGTAAAGATATTCCTGTAAATATACGCGTTATTTCATACATTTATGTACATTGTATACAATCATTTATATTCAAATGCTTTGAATGCTATTTTAATCAATGCATGGAAATGTGTTTGAGATTTAATTGATGTGTCTTTGAAATAATTTAAGAATTGGTGATTCTGTTTTATAAAAATAAATCATCGTTATAAATCATCATATGTACAGGAGCTTTATTTAAATATATATGATGTCAAATAGTACATATTTTCATAATAATTATGTTCAGCTCAATTGAAGTGTTGAAATGGTGATTTCTTGGTGCATTAAGAAACAACAGTTAAGTAGATGCGATATGGTATTTTTTTTTAAAAAAAACTGGTGGGGTGTTTCTGTTTTTTTTTTTTTTTTTTACTAAATCACTATTACAAAATGTAAATTCATGTAAATATGTATAAGTTATTCATGTAAATATGTGTGTAAAATATTCATGTAAATATGTATTTTTATGTACAGAAATGTACAAAACTTACCTATTGAAGGGTAAACTATCCATGACAGTTTAAGTTACAGTTGTTCTCTGCTGTGTGAAATTCTTATTTTTTTGTTTTGGGAGAAATTTCATTATTGTTATTTTTTGCAGCTTTTTCTGACAATACTTTGCAGTAATTTGCATGCATGCATAATATGCATTGTTCTTAATTTTGTCTCTCACTGGTAATTCTTGAAATTCATTATTAGTATATATTGTACTGGTATATATTGTACTGGTATATATTGTACTGGTATATTACGTCAGGAGTGATGTAGAAAATATCAAATACAAATTATGAGATTTATACTTCGAGATTAACTTCAACTTTAGTTGCAGTCGAGATATGCTGTGCAATATGATGTACTTTATTTACATAAAAATCAGACGACATTTTTATAACATATTTTGCAAAGTACTCAGTAGCTAACTTTATTGCTTGTAACTTGATTTTTAAGCTGTTTTGAGAAGATTTTTAATTTGCTCATCCTAATTTTCGTTTTTGGTAATCTGTTCATTATTTTAAAAATTCTTGTTACTTTGAAAATTCATTGTATGAATCTCAATTTATTATGTTTTGATTCAGATGTCATTCAATGAAATGGTTCAAGTGGATCAATGCATCTTCAGAAGTCGATTACCGGTACTGGCATTGTAAAATATTTACCTCTGATTTAAAGTAGATTGATCTATTTTTTATTACTGGAATAGTTCACTCACACTCTTATGGGTAGTCAGCATAGATAAGGACATAATGTTTTTTCTACACTTATTTAAAGAAGTGTTAAAAATATTAAAACAAACATTATTTTACCCGCCAGTAATTGCCTTTTTTTCTTATGTAGCATAACTATGAAGCATAATATGAAGTTTAGCGAGTTTAATATGGAATCCAATTATGGAGAATTTTGGAAATTGTTCATCTTAAATTTATGTTTACATTTTCAGACTAATGTTTATGTTTTATTTGTTTTTATTTAATAACTTGGGTATATATCCTACCTCTTATCAATGGATCTGGAAATTCCTCCCCCTACAAAGTGTTGCCAAGGTATTGTGTGTTATTTGGCCTCTTTTTACTTGAAATCCCTAATTTGGTCCCTGATTTCTTTATTATTCAATCATTCAGCTTTGGAGAAGTGGTTTACCAAAAAAATAACGCATATTTGTTGCATTGTTTTTTTTATTTTGATGGGATCAAAGTTAGTGTCAGAAACTATTTTTACAGTGATTTTTAATATTGCAGTCCCGAACACTATTCAATTTAGGACTCGTATTTATCTGTCATTTTTATTGGTTGTTTTATTTTTATAAAACATGAAATATAATTACATGATTTTGTCTGATGTATTCAGTAACAAAAGTTTGTGTTACTGTTTATGTTAAAATGTGTAAGTTTCATCCTGTGTGAGATACAGGGACAAATTATAATAAGTTGTCCCCCCTTGTACCAGTCTCTATCAAGAGTTGTCTTTCTTTTTACACTCTTTATTTATGATCATACATTCCCATACTCTTCAGATGCATAATTATCAATCATTTTCAGCATTACGTATGTTCATGTTTTATTTCTTCAGTATTGATAGAGATTTCAATTTTAAACCTAACTGCTGTTGCTGTTGCTGTTGCTGCTGATATTGTTGTTGTTGTTATTGTTGTCTCACAGAATCTGCCCTAATCCATGCAACATTTTGATACTCTAAATGATCTAAATCCATCCTTGACCTAATTTGTTACATACAACGTGTTTGTTATAACGTAAAAGAAATGAAGACGACAACAGTTACTGTTGGATTTTTTAAACTTTTTGTTAAAAGTCTGTTTTTATGTGATTTCCATGAATCTGGTCGTTTAGACAGATGGCTGTTGACGCAGGTATCTGTGAATGTATCAGGAACCACAACTCTGGATAGAGATTAATTTGTTCCTCTGTCTTAATTAAACTGTCATATGTATAAATGTGTATGTGTATAGTACAGTCAAACCTGTGAACAAAGGCCACCCTTGGGAATGACACATTGTGGCCTTTATTGGCAGATGGCTTTTATTTAGAGATCAGTTTGTTCTGAATAATCAGTAACTGTTCTTCAAAGAATGGTCTTTATTCACAGGGTGATCTTTATTTGGAGGTGGTTGCAAAAACAGGTTTGACTCTATACTGATGATTTTGTTTTGTATATTTGTAGAGTTTGTTTTATACTGACACAATCAAATTGTGTTCAAAAGTTTAATCAAATTTTCATTTTATCTGCATTTTATTTTGTGCGATTATGATATATTTTTGAGAGAATTTCAAATACAGTGTAACCCTTGATAAACGGCTCTCTGAAAACTGCGCTCCCTGAAAATTGGAATTCCCTGAATATTGGACAACTTATCAAGTCCCATTTTTCTCTTCCATAATCAATAGTTCTCAGAAAACTGAACTTCTCAGAAAACTGGACTTTTGGCCCAGTCTGGAAAGGGTCCAGTTTTCAGGGGTTGTACTGTATTTCATTAAGTTGTTACTTGAGGATTACAAAGCTTCATTTATTTTCAATTTGAAACCACCTGTATGACAAGGAACTGAAATTCATTGTTCCTTGAGTATATTTAACCCAACTAATGTTCTGAAGTTTGATTTTTATCGTGTAACGTATATGAACATAATAACTGATAGTTATTTTATCATCAGATCTGATGTGCTAATTGTAAAACTGTACTATACATTTAGCTCTTTAACTACTATCCAGATCTGTGGATGAATTTTCTTTTTTGTATTTAGAATACTTTGCTAATATTGACTTAATGTAAGCATCACATCACATTTTACGTCTGAGAAAGGAACTGCTTGTTAGCAGAGTAACTTTAGTTGTCAAAAACGTGCTGGTAATCCATTTTTTGTTTGTTATGTGAAAAAACTTTTTTGTTGAATCTTCGTAGTTAACTGTTTTCTGTTCGTCATTAAGTCAAAGAACAATGCATTTTATGCGTATTTTTATGTGTATTTTATTTACTTATGTAAACAAATTGTTCTTTGTTTGGTTAATTGTTAATTAATTGTTTTGACTTGTTTTGACTTCCATTCTATCTGTCTCTGTGATATATTTATCTTCTACTAATAGGAATAAGTGATAGCATACTGATGTTAATTAGTAATAGAACTAACTACAGTCAAACCTGGTTATAAAGGCCATTCATGGAAGGACAACATAGATGATTATGTTTTATGATCATCTTTATTTTAAAGTGATCTTAAACAGTTACTGTTTGCGTTGGAAGTTGAGAACAGAATTATCACTGTCCTGTAGTTTCCTGTCCACAGGTGTTCCCTGTCCACAGATGTTTTCTGTCCACAGGGGTTCTCTGTCAACAGGTGTTCCCTGTCAACAGATGTTCCCTGTCCACAGGTGTTCTCTGTCAACAGATGTTTCCTGTCCACAGGTGTTCTCTGTCCACAGATGTTCTCTGTCCACAGATGTTTCCTGTCCACAGGTGTTCTCTGTCAACAGATGTTTCCTGTCCACAGATGTTCTCTGTCAACAGATGTTTCCTGTCCACAGGTGTTCTCTGTCCACAGGTGTTCTCTGTCAACAGATGTTTCCTGTCCACAGGTGTTCTCTGTCAACAGATGTTTCCTGTCCACTGGTGTTCTCTGTCCACAGGTGTCGTTTATCACATTTGACCGTAATTTAGTTTTGTCTGTGTATGTGACTGTGATACTGTCCAGCGTTCTGGAATATCTTGGTGCTTTAAATAATGACAGCATGTGTCTGTTATTATCTATGTGTGTTTTGTTGCTGTTTCTCCTGACATTCTTCGTCTATTGACATCAATTGATTTCCATTCTTTTGAAGTCAACTTCTACAGACATGTATTTATTACCATTTATATTGGCATACAATGTCCTTTGTTGACATATTCAACACTTCCCTGATTCTTTATTGTCTCCTTTGCCTCTTTGTGTTTTTTATGGCATCTTTTAATGTTTACTATTACATTTACTATTTACAATGACCTTGACCTCCTGCATGTAACTATTTTGATGTTATTTATTGTATATATATAGTTTGTTGTTTACTTTTCATGTTCGTACATCAACATGAAAGTCTTATAAGTTATTGTTTAATATTAATATACTTCCAAGTCATTTTAGTTGGAACAATACCTTGTTTACAGGATTCGTAAAAACTTAGTGCTAAGAAGGAGAGATCTTCATAAGTTATTATTGTAAGTTGGTTGTTAATTGATGTAGTTAATGAATTGTTTTATCCACAGGGGGTTAGCACGTTGAAAGGATAGTGTATACTGGTGTATTAAGGCCTAAAATGGCCGCATGGACCAAATACACCTTCTTTTTATTTATTTTTCCATATATTTTTTTTTCAAAAAATGGGGGTGCATTTTATACATCCCAGCATCTTTTACATTGTCAAATATGGTATTAGGCCTTACTACTACATAATACGTCATTCTTTTATTGTGCTAGCCCCCTATGGTTCTATTCAAAGTTTATCAAATTGTAAATTCTGCTGTTTGATTATAATTCCAAGCCTGTTGAGATATGGATACCACATTGCTTGATTGTAATTATAATTCAGCCATGTCTAGTCCTACTTAATGTATGTTTTGTTTCCTATAAAAGCTTTAAATTGTTCATTTTTTCCAAGTTACCCATAAAACTTACTCAATCATTTGTGCAAATTTTATATTGTGATCAATTTATCCATTACATGTGTATTTACATTGTGTGTGTACAGTTTTATCTTTCATTTGTTGATAATGTTATCATTTTTTGCAATTATCATGTTTTTCATGTATTCAATTTTTACCATATTTTTGTTTTTACTCATATAAAGTATATTGTCATTATCATGTATTGTACAGTGCAGAAACTGTCATTATCATGTATTGTATGGAAACTGTCATTATTACGTATTGTACAGTGTGGAAACTGTCATTATCATGTTTTGTACAGTGTGGAAACTGGCATTATCATGTATTGCATGGAAGCTGTCATTATTACATATTGTACAGTGTGGAAACTGTCAATATCATGTAATGTCCATTCAGTCATCCTCCATTACCATGTTTTATGCATTCTGTACTGTATTACCCAGCTTTATGCATGTTTTATGCATTCTGTACTGTATTACCCAGCTTTATGCATGTGTCATCATGTTTTTATGGTGTAAGTAGTCATTGATGATGGTGTCCAGATTGTATTAGCGAATGTTCCGTTAAGGACAGGATTAGAATGCAATGGTTTCATGGGAGATTTATGGATTTAGACCTTTGATACTTATAATTTTCATAATATTCACCCCTAGGGCTTAGATCATTGAAGTACCCAATTAATTCTGAAATTTTCCCTAAAATACTCTTTAAAATACCTTTCACAAATCAGAATATTCAGTCAAAGTTATGTTAACAGTCTCACCATTCTATTTTATTGAAGATACTAATGACTGAAGACTGAATAAAACTTAATTAGTAAATCCAGTAAAACCTTGTTATCTTGAGGAATCATTGGAACAAAATTTTTGATATCTAGAATATTTATTGATATTGGTTTTAGGCCTAAACAAAAAAAGTTTGTTTCTGGTTACATGCCCCAAAAATGCCCCATGGGTCGATAGGTGAGGATTTTTTTCTTTTACGTTTTTTACATATATCGGCAACACTGTTGTGAAAATTACAATATAGCACTAAGATTTGGAAGCTGTAAAAACTTATGAGTTGGCAGGTAAAAGATTTTGTCAGTCTGACAGTCAGGTAACCGGACACAAACTTTTTTTCAGGCCTTATTATTATATATAGAAATCTTATAGGGAGGAAATTACAAGTATTTTTGCTGTAGCTCCTTATAGGTACGGTAATTACAATATGATAAGTCTAAGAGCGTAATTTTTCATGAAAATATTTGTTCAGAGGTAAGTTTTTGTTGACTTTTTAATTTAAATTTTAATTGAATAAAGGGAGGTAATATAAAATCATAAATGGTCCCTCACATAATTCTGTTTAGATGATTAACCTGATTTTATTTATTGTAGGTATTAGTAATGGAACATCAGATATCTAATTGTTATTTTTGTTCAGTTTTGCTAACTTTTCTTTGAAATTGGTATTTTTTAATTCAAATTTTGCCTTGAAATTAATAATGGAAGTTAAAACTTCATCAGTAAGTAGGCCTCTCCCATAGTACTGTTGTGATGATAAACCTGTACGTTATAAACAAGACATTCTCATACTTTGTTACTTAAAAACAGTATTAGTTGATCACATTTTAAATGTTATAAAGTGCTTTTAGGATCTGAGCAATGACTATAAATATATTTATACATTAGATCTACAAAAATCATAATTTTTATAATATCTGTAATTTCAAAAAAGCTTCAGTGATGTATGATTACTGAACCACTCGCAACATTTGGTATTCTTGAAATATTTATACATGTACATGTCAAAATGACCCCTAAAAATCATTTCAATGTTTGTTTTATGATGGCATGGTTACCACCAGAAGTATTATGTGACATTCTAGTTCATGATGTTTGCCCAGTTTACATATTACCATGTGTATTATGTATGTAATGATTGCAATTAAATATAAGTTTCAGATTTTATTTCAAAAAAGGGGGCATATTCTAATACCTACCCCCCCCCACTTCAAAAATTGTGATAACATTTTATCATATGTTTTGTATTAGCTGATGCTGAGACTCACAAGTCCACAATTCCTTATATAGATCTCAGATAACATAATTATTGTTCAAATACACGAATTCTAAAATAAATTGTTCTAATCATGATTAGTTCTTCACTGAATGTGTCCACTATATCCACATGGTGGTCGAACACACAGCATGAGATTCTCATGTTCCATAATTACATAGTTACACACAACAGAGTTCTCTCCCTTTATCATAATCCATGAAATTCTTGTGTGAAAAAAATAAACAAAGAGAACAAAGGATGACCTACTTAACTTTTTTTCATCCAAAAAATCGCCTAAAACCAGTCACAGTTACCTCCCTTTGATACACAGTTTTCTTAATTGAGTTTTCTCCCTTTGTATTTTTTAACTGGTGAAATAATAAAAGGGAGAATTCTGTAATGCTCAGTTAGTGTTTGTTTTATGATAGCATGGTTGCTCAGTAAGTATTTGTTATTTTCTGAATAAAGTTTGTTGCCTAAATTTGTTGTTGTCTGTTGTTCCAGGTGATTGCCAAATTCTGTAAGTTTCTGAGGTCCGGGGACACAAACCTTGGCCGAGTACATGTTTGTTTAAAATAACTTAACTGTGCTTTATTACGACCAAGGTCATTTGTTCCCCTACCCCCTACACACATACATCAAAGGTGTCTTGCATACATAAAAGTTAAGGCCACAACCATGGTCCTGTGGTTAGTGTGCTGGACTTGTAACCCTGAGATCCGGGTCACTGCAGGTCATACCCTTCCATGAAAATTTGACAAAAATGTTGATTTTCCTTCATATGTGGAGAAGTTGCTGCCTCCTTGTGGAAGGGTAAGTTAGCACTGGTTAGTGTACAGTCCAGGAAAACTGGTTAGGTGAACCAGTTACTGTATATAACTGAAAAATGGCGTTAAACCCCAGTGACAATGTCACATAAAAACAAACACACAAATACATCAGTTAACTTAGTGTACACTTAGATCTCCAGTCCTTGCTCGGGTATCAAACCCACAAACTCTTAAACATTCCAGGGCTCAACCAAATGAGCCAGGCAGACAGCCCAGTATAACGGCATATCACTAAAATCAATGGAGTAACAAGAACACTTGTATGAATTTACCACATTTTATTCACAGAAAAATGATTTGCAACAAAACTGACCATCAAATACAAACATACATGAATATAAAGTGAAGAATAATTGATACACAGCTATGTAATACTAGCACTTATTAATGCTGTCATAATGCAGGATGTTAATTCTATAGAATGATAAAATTCAACAAGATGATTACATGTGTAATCCTACAAGATATTCATGATTTTTAACAATTTTACAAAGATATAATTTCATGGGTGAATGTTCAAAATTTTCAAAAAAAACGGAAATCTTAACCTCCGTGCAGCAGAAACAATAAAAACCTGTAGGGTCTGGACATGGGAAAAAAACAGAGGTTCCGGAAATTTCCAGGAAACTTTTAACCATGTAATTTATTCTCAGAATGATACAGTTGATTTGTCATAAGAAAGACTCTATGTTACAGACAGCTAAATGTAAACATTAGCTACACATTTGTATTTTACACACCTTATAAATAAGGAAATAAAAAATCATAAAGAATATATCCTGGATAAACAATCTTAGTACAGTATAACCGCTGATAACTGGACCCCTTCTGGACTGGGCCAAAGTCCCGTTTCCTGAGAATTCCAGTTTTCAGAGAACTACTGATTATAGAACAGGAAAATAATGGGACTCGAAAAATTGTCCAATTGTCAAAGAATTCAAAATTTTCAGGGAGTCTGGTTTTTAAGGGTTATACAGTACTTTCAATACATTATCCAGAATACGCAAGCTTTGCAAAAAAAAAAACTGTAACATCTGGGATTATAAAGTAAGAACTCTTTAATTAGAATTTGACAGATCTCTTTTGTATCAATATTTTTCATTTCACTATCATACCAGATATTCCCTAATTATTGCCCCACGAGAATGTTGCACTTATCATTTCCTTTTCAATTCATAGAGATATCATTGAAGCTGGATTTACTAATAGTAATTAAAAGAATTATGAAGCATTTAAGGCAAAGATCATTTTTTTTTTTTTCAAAAAAATGCATAGGACATGCTTATCTCAGCGGTAATGATTTACTTAGGTGAGGGGCAATTATTAGGAAATAATCTGCCTGTATGAAAAAACATGAAATATATAAAATAAATCTGATCATCACAGAAATTTAATGAGTCTAGGGTAAAGTACACAAATTCTATCAGTGGATGATAATACATCTATCAGTTAAGCACTTAACATAATGCACAAACAATCATTCTCAGATGATTACTATCATAATGACATGAATATCCATGACCCAGATTACACCCAAATATATTTTGTACAACAGATCAATTTATGGCAAGTTTTAAACACAAGTTATACACACAACATAGATCTAAGAATGAAGTCCACAATCTGAACATAACATAGCAAGTTCCAAAATACATTGTACATGTTATATTGCTAGAGATAAGATTTCTAATCTGATCACATGATGTATTGCTAAAGACCATGCGTTTATGGATTTAAAGATTCACCTATTTTCAACCATAAAGTTTACTTTAAATTTGGATCTGTAGTTTAAAATCCTGGTCTAACAACAAGTCTAATAAAGCAGAAAATATTTCTCAGTCTGAGCCAAGAACCAGTCAATGACAGCCAAGAACCAGTCAATGACAGTTAAGAACCAGTCAATGACAGTCAAGAACCAGTCAATGACAGCCAAGAACCAGCCAATGACAGCCAAGAACAAGACAAGTCCCAGCCAATGACAGACAGAGTTAAGAGACTGGTTTCCATAAAAAATCATGTTAACAACCCAAGGCAGGGACAGTAATGAAAAGTGCACCCTAGGATCATGACTCAAGTTCCATAAAAATGTACATAATCTAGAATAAGTCTATCAATGTTCACACTGTATCAAAACACTGCAAGAAATAAGTGAGCTTTTTGCATAAAAAATCCTATCTGAAATATAAATGAATATTGTCATCTGAAACAGCCTATCACATTATACTAAGATGAAGAAAATAGCAAGATGTTGGCCATACAACATGCATTCATCCGTCAGAACAATGTATGTATATCACAAAACAAGCATAATATTACTAATAAGACCAAACTTAAACATTTTAAATCGTAAATTAAAATATTTCATTCGTATCATGAACATATCATCGTATAATACTATTTGAATTACAAACAATTTTACAATATTAAACAATAACAAACAGAAAGTGCCCAATTTTAAGAATAATAATATATCCACGATATAATGCATTATATTTATAAATATTATTTCAACTGATACTAGACTAAAACGAAAATGATGACAAACAAAATAAATGTATAACAAAAACAGACAATTGATATAAAATTGATCGTTCAATTCAAAGCATGGTAAACATGCAATAATACTAAGACATAAGAAAGTAATTCATTATGTAAAATTTTATATCTTGCAATACAAAATAATAGTAAATGACATTTTGACACCATGAAGATAAACTTTACACTGTTTCTGAGATTTCATGTTACTGTTGTTTGTTTTTTCAATAAAAATGGAGAAAAGATCAGTACAAACCTCCATCCCTTCAAAAAAATGAAAGTATAACAAAAATCGTATTTTTTTCACTATTTCTAATTTCATGATTAAACAAGTTAATTATCCAATCCTTGTATCTGTAAGTTTGACACACATTATATATAGACACCAACAGGCATACATGTTTCCATTTAGTATTGCACAAATCCCACCACAAATTGACAGTCAATTTACAACAATATCCAACCAAATATTTTAATGAAATCTTCAGACCGGTATACACACAAAACATCACATTCGAAAGATTTGATAAAATCAGGTATGATCAATTGTGATTGGTCAAATTTAAGACTTGATCTCAACCAATTAGAACTCTAAATTAGACTTAAATCATGTTCATCATATCTATGAAATCAGTCCTGACATAGATACAACCTGAAATCGAAGATATTTCAGGATTTGAGTCCAGAGATTTTTAAGTTAGATCTAACAAGGATCTGACAGTAACCAAAGACATAAGGTAAGTTAATAACAATCATTTGACTTCAAAATTTCAAAGATCAAGATTATTGTAACAGTCAAAGAAGGCTCAAGCATTTTTTCATTAATTCTAGCACAAGAGAATCAGAAAGCTACACATCAGCTTAAACTAATTAAACAGAGACACTCTTACAGAGATTAAAAAGTGTTTTCAATCAATGAAGATATAAAAAGAAATTTATCACGATAACTTTACAAAAACATCAATTGTTGGCACAGAATTCTAGATACAGACCAATTTCTGATCGATAACAGAACTATAGATAAACCTCATTTACCCAACTGACTAAGAGCTAACTTTCTGATAAACATAGTTTCGAATAGTCCATTCTTGAACCACAACTAAGGGAGGTAATCCATAATATGTCAACTCTGAAAAATATTTGGCAACAAAAAAAACTGTTGATTAAGGTTAATAATTGAATCAATTAGGGCTAATTTGAACAAAATTTTAACTTAACTCATTTCAAACATGAATATTTAAGAAACAACTTTCATAGATAATTATTTCGGATAATTATACCAGGTTTTCAAACAATTAATTCTGGATGAACCTGGATTTTTACATTGAATTACATGGGAGCGCAATCAGGACCGGAAATCTATTTTGGATAATACCAATTTTTTTAACAAAGCTGGTTCAGATAATTGAGGTTTATCTGTACATAATATGTCATGTGAATAAAATATCATACTGGTAAATATAAATTACACATTGTTTGATTGAAAATAATCACAATATATAGACCACTAGTGGATACAATTGTTTAACAACGCATGTCTCCACTTCAAACATTTATCATTTTAAGAGAAATACCCAGTAGTAATTTGATAATTATGACATTAAACATCAGGGGCAAGGTCAATGGTCAAGGTCAAAAAACATTTTTAATACAAGGTAGTCAATTACTAATATTCCAAGTTTGAAGACAAGAAATGAATATGCTCACAAGAAAATCATGTTTTTTAAGCAAGGGAGTGAACTCTTATCAAAGCAATTGATGTAAAGGGAGACAATTAAATTTCTGTCTAGAATAAAATGATTTAACAGGAAAAAGAGATAAATCAGAAATAGTGAGAAAGTACTTGAAACAAAACTGTCGTCATAATACATCCAAGTAATTCTGGCATTTTCATGATGAGAGGAAACTGACAATCATTATTTATTAACCCTTTGCCTCATAAGCATATTTTGGACTCCTCCATATTCAAAGCATATATACAAAACATCAATTTATTTAAGAAAATTGGGTCATTTCTCCCTAACAGAGTGGTAAACATTGCTTGTTATGAATAATGGCTTCTTTAGCCACAATGTTTTCAAAAGTCGTCTGCTTCAGATGCGGGGAAATGTGGTATTTTGAGGCAAAGGTTTAAATGTGTTTGTTACAGAAGAAAAAGTTCAGTTCCACAATAAAGAATGACCTTAAAGCAGCAACAAATATCAATCGATGACCAATACTTTCGATTAATCTTGACAATTTACCTCACTGTAACAATAAATGTTGGGTCAACATCTATGCAGAGAATACACTATGACTTATAAATCAATCGCTGCAACAAAACTGTATCATGTTTTCTGTACAATCCAACTAGTCACCAACAAGAAACAAGAAGTATGACTTTAATGCACAGATGGCAATTATTCAAGGTTTAATATGGCCTTTTTTATCAATTAATGTGCACTAAAATGTAGACTTTGTTCACAAGGTGATCTTTTTCTGCAGGCAGCCACTGGCTCAAATTTGACTGAAAATTAAGTTACATTTGTAACAGTAAAGGGAGATATTTTCATATATATACACATATATACACATCCATTTATACAATATAACATCAATCTACAACTAAAATACCTAACAGACAATTCGTGGCACATTAATTACATCCAGAACAAAATACAGCATTATTTACAGTGAAATATGTACAAATTTACAAGATAAGCATTACTTTAGATCTCTGATTCCCAAAATATATAAATTAAGAGTCAATATTTTGTTCAAAATGACAAAACGCAGCATAGAAAAAGCCCATTATAAACACACATAAAAGCATCACCCAATACCCTGGTAAGCTAAAATTACGCATGTTAATGAGTGACTTTAAGTCAGGCAACAGACTACTAAATCTTTACAAAAACATCCTGACAACATCATTAGGTACAATGCATACTTTGTTCTGATGATCAACAGGAATGATCAGAGATGCAACTTTTAACGATGTGTGACCTTAGGTCAGACAACAGACTACTAAATTTTCACTGGAAAGAAATGCTGGCATAATCATAGTCAATACGCAATTGTTATAGATTTGTTCATTCATTAAAAGGAATGGTATGAGATACAATGACCCTATGCTACAGAACAACAACAACAATGATGATGATGATGATGACAATGTCTTAACAACTGCAACAAAATACATAAATTTTGAGGACAGCAAAATAAACACCAAATGTATAGCAGACTCAAAAGGAAAACTGTGTCATGTTATGCTTATAATAAAATATTTAGGCCACAAAGTATTGATAGAGAAATATTGTATATGTCGCTGAAATTAAGAAGAATTAGAATTTCAAAAAATAACTGGCAGTTACCAAGTATGATATTACAACTCAATGATTCACAGACATGAACTATACTGTCAAAAAGTGATGCCTACAATATTTGCATTAGTTCAAGCAAAAAAATTTCAAACTCATAGATTTATATTGATAGTCCCAGCTGGGAGAGATGCATTGAAATTAATGAAAAGTATCATTCTGATAAAAAAAAACTCATATGTATGATGTTTTTGTGCATTTTAAAGAGGCAATACTTAACTAGCTAGTATTTGGTTAATGTGAAGTAAATGTTCTCCAAAACTATTAAATTAGAATCTATTAAATAAAGAGTTTCATAGTTCTATCATACTTCTAACAATGATGTCTGTAGGTTGTTTTGATTGAAACAACATGCCTTGGTACACACAAATAATGACCAGCCTGTATGGTAATATATACACTGTGTCACACGTCTGCTGACTAAACATTCCAAAATATTAATTCTGTAATGCTTGGCTTACAAAATATGCATTAAGATAGCCAAATAAATTCTAGTCCACTGCACAAAAAGACAAACTTAGAATAAAGAATATGCAATTAACAATATCATCTTTTAAACACAGTACTAACTTCAAAGTCCCAAAAACGTATGCATGTATATACTTAACCCTTACTGAAAAAATAATCTGTCCAAAATTAAACATTCACAGTCTGATAAAAACAAAAGCAGGTTATGAATAATAAACAAAAGTAAAGAAATTATTAACAACAACAACAAATTGAAGCTAAACTTTACTATGAATGAGCAAACAGAACAACATGGGCTGCCATTTGTATTCTGTTATAATGAGGTGGGTGGGGTAGGTGGGGCTAGTTATCAGGAGAAAATAAGGTATTTGTATATTTTTGCATAATTTTTGGCTTCTGGGAATATTTTCATTACATCAGTGAATCAGTGTATTTAAAAACTATAACCATTTGCTAGATGGACAAAAAGAAATTTCAAATGACAAATATTTTGGTGCAAAAAAATCATGACTTTATCAATTTCTTGAAAATAAAACATGTTCACCATATTAGACTGTTTAATAAAATCCTAAATTTCCTAGGAAAGAAATACTTTAATGGTACAAAAGTTTACCCATTTTGAAACATGAATTACATTCATAAAAACTAACTATGCTGTAGATATACTCACAACATGCCCAACAAAATATGCACAAAAATCTACAACAAAAACATCATTTCAATGACAGCCCCTTTTTGAGTATGATAGTTCATGCATTGATCATTAAAGCTCTTTCATAAGTCTACGCATGAATACACACCCCTAATGCCCATATAACCTAAGCTAATTTGACACGCTTTACAAAACGCACAAAAAATAATTATGCTAATTGTTGTTTTTTTCAAATTAGGAAATAAATACTAGTATTAAGACAAATATGTCACAAAGATAAAAAAATGGCTTGAACAACACACAAAAATTTCTTATTATATTCTTGATAATAGAATCAAATAAAGAAAATACAGTTAAATAAATCTTTGCTTTCTTAAAGAAGTCACAACGTGTTTTAATTAGCTCTAAGACATAAAAAAATTATAAAATCAGTTCAAATTTTAGACTAAAACAAAATGATGGATCATAAAATGACATTTTTACCACAGGGCTACAATGAACAAACTGAAACAAGATTAATATGGACACTAAGAGCAATTCAACAAATATCTGTTCAATATAAACTATTCTTTGGTAAACAAGCAAATACAATATATAACAATTATATATTACAATAACATCAGTCTATTCTTTAATGCTTAAACAAATGCTGTTAGAATCGCTGTTGCTACGTAGAGATTTTGACCCCGAACTTGTCAACGACGTACTCGGTCTAATAGACGCACCAGTCATTAATGATCTCCTTTCCATGTCATTTGAGTCTTCGTCATCGTCAGCCGAATTTAGACTAACAGCACTGCCAGATCTCACAAGACATGGCTCATCCTCATTGGACGAGTCACTATGAGTGTTATGCTCTACCATTGCTTGTCCAGTGCATTCTACATGGCACTCGGCAACAGGACTAGACCTCAAATCTAAGCTCGCATCACTACTAAACTCTGATTCTTGAAACTGTCCGCTACCAGACTCACGGTAACGCACCGGACGCTGATAAAGCACAATTTTAACACCACCCACAGCTCCCTGTTCCTCAGAGTTAGATAAATGTTCAGTTTCTTCAGCGGCAGGAGTTGAACTCATAAGTCCACTCTCGGCATCCTGTGGAACACTCTCCTGACTGTCATTTAACTGAAAATAAAAAAAAACTTTCTTAATTGCAAAATTGATCTCTTTAGTTCTATTTAACTATTTGGTCGTTCAAACTCACTGATTAACCAGATTGAGGTCAGAAATCTAGATGAAAAGACCAGAACAAGAATGAATTAACTGTATCATTGGCTTCTTCGATACAACAAATTACTGTATTAACAAATTTTTAGATTCATTTGCATCAGTTGAAAGTATTATGGAAGCACTTACGGAGAGTCACTTTTGTCATTTTATTCTTAACAGATGGGGCATTCTATAGAGGAGGAGCATTTCATTAGGATAGGAGCATTCTTTGGGGAGGAGTATTTCATTTGTTGAGCATTTCATTAAGGAGGAGCATTTAATTAGGGGAGGAGCATTCTTTGGGGAGGAGCATTTCATTTGTTGAGCATTTCATTAAGGAGGAGCATTTCATTAAGGGGGGAGCATTTCATTAAGGGGGGGGGCATTTCATTAGGGAGGAGCATTTCATTAAGGAGGAACATTTCATTAGGGAGGAGCATTTCATTTGTTGAGCATTTCATTAAGGAGGAACATTTCATTAGGGAGGAGCATTTCATAAGGGGAGGACATTTCATTTGGGGAAGGGCATACATTACGGGCGGAGCATTTCATAAGGGGAGGACATTTCATTAGGGGAAGGGCATACATTACGGGAGGAGCATTCATTAGATAGGATCATTTCATTATGGGCAGGAGCATTTCATTAGGGCAGGAGCATTTCATTAGGGGAGGACATTTCATTAGGGGAAGGGCATACATTAGGGGAGGAGCATTTATTAGGGGATGAGCATTTCATAAGGGGATGACATTTCATTATGGGAGGGGCATTCATTAGAGGAAGAGCATTCATTAGGAATTATTAACTATGTTTCATGTATGCAAATTGGCGCCATATTTATACAGTATAATACAATTATACGTGTACAAGATACCAATCCCATACTTTTAATACAAATCATTACAAAAAAGGCTACTTGCAAATTTTGACAGCAATTTGATGATTAATAGAATTTTATCACAATGAACATAACTGACTACGACCTAAATCAGTTACTCAACATGTGTTTCAATAGATTGCAAGTTTGCTCAGAGCTAAATTCTAATTAAGAAGAACTTACACAATATTATGAGCAAAACTAATAAGTAGTCACACACAAACAAGTGATGATAGGAAGTACCATTCTGTATGTAGCATGTTTCAAATAATTAAGACAAGATAATAGCACAATTATTGATCCATCGACATCAAAAAACATTTCATAATGAGACACTGGCAGGAAATTTCCCATAAATATATGACTATCAATACATAACTATACTCTAGGATATTGTATACATGACACATAGTGATTTATTCTCAGACAGCATGATCTTACAGAATGAAGTATAATGATAAACATACGATGACTCTCTTGACAGTTTCATAAATTGTTTGTTGCAAGCCTATGACATCATTCAATGATATTTTAGACTTAAATTAGTACTTTACAAGTGCTGCTAGGAAACCAATCGAAACAACAAACCCATTCCCCAAGTACAGAAAATGACTTCATTATAAAACATGTGAATCAGGAATTAGCACTTAGGCAGCAAAATCTGACAAAATGTCAATTTTCCTCCACATGTGGAGAAGTTAGTGCCAGCTCCTTGTGAAAGGGTAAGTAAGAACTGGTTAGTAAACAGTCCAGTAAAACTAGTTAGGTGAACAGGTTGCCATATATAACTGAAAAATTGTTGCATAAAAAATTGGGCATTAAACCCAAGTGACAATAAGTCACATAAAAACATAACAAATAAACAATAAGGTAACAAAGTGGAAGAACCTGTGACATGTACCCCTCCTTCCTGGTGCATTTATTAGAGACTTTTTGGTACCATACAAAAAATCATATTCACTACTTACATGTAAGCCATATGCTCTCAGTATGTCCATCTTACACATTGGACAACTTCTTTGATCAAGCAACCAAGGATCTACACATGACTTGTGGAATATATGCCTGAAATATAATGAGAAAGTAATACATATGAAAATATTAATTCACAGAATGTAGGCCTTTATTTCTAGATAGAACTACAGGAACAAAGACATGCACAGAGCAACCTCTCCGAAGCAACACCCTCTGGGAGAAGCAAATTTATGTCGTTGTTGAGAGGTTGTTGCTCTAGAGAGGTTAAATTAATAGTTGAATCTTGCTGTTGTTGAAGGAAGGTTGTTGCTCAAGAGAGGGCCGCTCTGGAGAGATTGCACTGTAGTACACAGAACAAAATAAAGCCAACACTGGGAAAATGGCTGCCAGTGAATAAAGGCCACCATGAGAACAAGAACATTTCAACAGTTCCTGAGTTTGAGCCCTTAGTCTCTAAGACAACTTGGTAGGTGGCATTATCTCCAAGGCCATTCATGCTCTATAACTGATTTAAGAGATTCGTGCGGAGAAGTTGGCAATTAACTTCTGAAAACAAGGTTAGTACAGGTAACGAATCTGGTTAGGTTAGCAGACTAATGGTTCAAATTGAAATACAGTTCAATACGGACATAAAACCTGAAAGAATTTTGACAATTTCTTTACTTCAGAAATATCTACCAGACGATTTTTACTACACTTGGGAGACCAGACAATCAAGTAAAATCAATAACTTAATTATCATGCTAGAGGTCATGTTACTGACCAATCCAATTATCTCACTCATATCCAAGACACTAATGAAGATTTATATATAATTTAGTAGACACAACTTTTACAAGATTATAAACTAAGATCTATCAATCATTTTCATCCAAAATACTGAACTGAACAAGAAATTTTTATGTTATCTTTGTACCATGAGTGCCATCTATTTCATATCCATGTGGCCTGATTTCAGTGTTAGTATTCAAAGCTTGTCAATCTATACACAGTATAACCTCAAACAGCAACCACCTCAATATTACTACAACCTTGTTATAACGACCACTTATTTTCGGACTAACTTTCAGTAACTCTCATAAAAGTTCATAATGAGACCACCTCATTATTATGACCAATTTTTGGGTCTCTTTATCAAAGTTGTACTAGTATAAGTTTTCTTGCTTTACAATAAAACCTCACTTGATGGCCACCTCAATATTAAGATCATCTCATTATGAGCGCCACATGTCTTAAGACCAGTATTTAATTATTCAACTTCATAACAAGATCATTTCACCATTAAATTGTTTTTTATTTGTCTTAACTGTACTCTTCATATCAAGGTGCTGGTCAGTATGATTTATATACAATGTAACTACAACTGCCTAAATATGGACAAGGTCACCAAACCAATCAGACTTTTTTCCATCATGTTAACCATATGTGAGTATCCAAATGTTCCAGTCATATAAAAGAATGAAGGCGTATTGATTATACTGTTTGTTACGATTCAATACACTGATGCAGTCAATCCTATTGGAAATAACAAGTCAATAGTTTAACAGGTCAAAGAAGGGTACAGGTTTATGAATACAAAATGTATTCAAACAAGACAGCTGAACACAATAGACAACCAGTCTTCACCAGACGGAAACAAATTTCATGATTGAATAAAAAAAATTGTCTTATTTTTATACCAGACTGAATAATATTTAATCCAGATATATCAATCAGTTGGAATCTTATTTGCCAAACTTAGATTGCAGTGATAAGCAAAACTGAGTGTGATGACAAATATCAGAACACAGCCATGCCAATGGTCAATTTAAAGGCTGCAATCAAATTCAACCAACTAGAAGCTGCAATCAAATTCAACCAATCAGAGGCTGCAATCAAATTCAACCAATCAGACACAGGTTTGGAGATTTGTTTAATCCTTTGCCTCATAACACAGCATTTCTCTGCATCAGAAGCAGATGACATGGTGATAAAAGAAGCCATTGATGGTAATGAATAATGGCTTCTTATGCCAAAATATTTTCCACTCTGTCAGAGAGAAATAACCCAACTTTCTTAAATAAATTAATGTTTTGTATATTAGCTTTGAATTTCTTGCTTATAAGGCAAAGGGTTAAAACTCACATTAATTCTTAAAACTTAAACTAAATACAGGTAAAGTTGTGTTAAAATGACTTAACAGAGCTTAACTTTACCTTATGACAAGGGGTGGGGCTGAAATTAAGTCTTAATCATAAATCAAACAAAATTGCGGTTAAAATGCAAACAACTTAAGAAGCTTTTTTGCAGTGTCATAACTGTAATTAATTTCATCGGAAGTATGCAGTGACAAAATGACAAGATACAATGATGAAATACTTCCTTTAGAATGTCTGAATAAAAAAAGAGTTTTTCTAACATTTTACTGCACACAGGGAACCTAGACAGGTTAAAAAAATGATGACTGTACAATAATAGAATAAAAATTCAGACAGAGGATTTAGTTTATACTAATTTGTTTTAGCTTGACTGTGATACAAACATTTTTGCTTATGATAATCATGCTCGAGTCCGCTTCCTGGACACTACACCAGTACTACATCTGAAAAATGGGACTGTGAAGTTCATGAACTAATTCCGTCGAAGTCGGGATTCGAACTCGGGACCTCATCAAATGCCCTACTATTGTAAAATGTTATGTGAAGGGGGCATTTATTAAGAAATAATTGGTATATACCACTGCTCCCTTAACAGCCAAATCTAGCCCAACAACATTGGACAGGGGTAACACGTGCACAAAGATCTTTCTCCTTTCTTCAGTTACTGTATCTTTAGTAAATCAAGAATTTTTGTTTGTTTGGTTTTTTTCTCAAATTTAAAAAAAGGTTTGGGGCATTAATTAGGGTGCAGCTGTAGGTATGTTCATTAGGGCCTATTCAGTATTCACCCATTTTTTGTCACAGGGTATTATGCAGTTTTTCAACAATTTTTCAGCTATATACCGCAGTTGGTCTACCTAACCAGTTTTCCTGGAATGTACACTAATCAGTATTAACTTAATTTCTCCACATATGGAGGAATATTGACCTTTTTGTGAAATTTTCAAAGAAGGGTATGACCTGCCGCAACCGGAATTCGAACCTGGATCTCTGGGTTACAAGTCCAGCTGTTAGGGTGAAGCAGACAGCTTTCCTACATGACATGAGAATCATGAGACTTAAACTCAATATTTATCCATGTGAGTAATTTTTTCAGTAAATTTTCATAGAAATCATGAAGAATTGCTGTTCGAAAATCAATGCAGTCTTGGCAAAAAATTATGCTGACAGCAAAACAAGTGACAAAATTTGTATCTTAAAGAAACACAAAACACACAAAAACTTCACTGATTTCAGACCAAAATTAGCACATAATGCAATAACAATGCCAAACCCAGACAGACAAAATTGTGAAAATTTGATCACAAAATGTTGTATTTGTTTTGCTGGTATTATCAAATTCATTTACAAATAAATTACTATGACAACAAAAAGGATTTTTAAAAGAAATAAACAATAAAAACAACAAACTGAGAAATTACCATAGCAACACAAGCAATTGTAACTCATGAAATAGAACTGAAATTTCTGATGGATTAGATACATTTGATAATTATGCTGAATTATAGCTCGAGGAATTTATGCGATGAAAATATCCACAAACATAAAACACTGTTGAATAGTTAACAGTAAAATATAAAATGATAAAAGATGTAGCGTTCCAACAGTTTATCCGTAACACCTGGAATCATGCATAAATTATACAGACCCAGCCCAGCTTCAGCCTAAAGCTTATGTCAGGTATAATAAGCAGGGGTGTAACAAGTACCTAACATCACCCATAGATAATACAGGGGTGTAACAAGTACCTAACATAACCCATAGATAATACAGGGGTGTAACAAGTACCTAACATAACCCATAGATAATACAGGGGTGTAACAAGTACCTAACATCACCCATAGATAATACAGGGGTGTAACAAGTACCTAACATAACCCATAGATAATACAGGGGTGTAAAAGGTACCTAACATAACCCATAGATAATACAGGGGTGTAAAAGGTACCTAACATAACCCATAGATAATACAGGGGTGTAACAAGTACCTAACATAACCCATAGATAATACAGGGGTGTAACAAGTACCTAACATAACCCATAGATAATACAGGGGTGTAACAAGTACCTAACATAACCCATAGATAATACAGGGGTGTAACAAGTACCTAACATAACCCATAGATAATACAGGGGTGTAACAAGTACCTAACATAACCCATAGATAATACAGGGGTGTAACAAGTACCTAACATAACCCATAGATAATACAGGGGTGTAACAAGTACCTAACATCACCCATAGATAATACAGGGGTGTAACAAGTACCTAACATCACCCATAGATAATACAGGGGTGTAACAAGTACCTAACATAACCCATAGATAATACAGGGGTGTAACAAGTACCTAATATAACCCATAGATAATACAGGGGTGTAACAAGTACCTAACATCACCCATAGATAATACAAGGGTGTAACAAGTACCTAACATCACCCATAGATAATACAGGGGTGTAGAAATGTTCTCATGCAGCCGGTAAGCTACTTAAAGTAGATGGAGTAGCCTGAAGGTTCTCCCCATTAGGGAGTAAAAGGGTAACTCCCTTTGTGGGGAAAAAGTAGCCGGCAAGAATGTTCAAATAGCTGGTTGATTTTTCTGGCTTCCACCTCATTTCTACACCCCTGACCAGTCGTAAATACAATGTAACTTACACACACACACACAAGATAAAGTTTAGTTTAACACATTTGTTATCATAGAAAAATATTTTAAGTTTGTTACTGAATCTAATGTTCGCAAGAAACTCACACTTTCAACTTAATAAACACTATAATTAAGTTTATGAGCATTTAATTGAATTTGACACATTTTTTCATTTAAGGCCATGAATAAAAAGTTTGTGGTTTTCACAAACACAAGTGGCCATATTGTTTTCTGCTGACCCTAGATTTTTTTCGACCTCTGTGATTTTTTCTTGCCAGTATTTTCATTTTCATGTGCACTGTGTCTCCAAACCAAAAATATAATTGAAAAAAAAACTTCCAACTCTAGAATTTTTGGTGATGTTAGCGGAAACAATAAAATTCAAGGTATAAAAATATTTGGTGATATACCTCAAATTCTCACAAAAGGCTTTTAGAAAAAAAATAGTAAAGTTTTTTTAACCACCTTCCCTTCTTTTTGGAGTCAAGTAACCCTAATCCTAATTTTTATCTTAGCCTTACCATATGACTGAGTTTGAGAAATCACAGAAGATTTAAGGTAACTTTTTTTGGAAACTGTGTCTTTATTACAACAGAAGGTGAAACCAGTGGCTAAGTGTCTGATTTATGATGCTTTTCATAGAAGCTTAATTCCATATAGGAAAATCCTTTCATTAAAATCACAAAGAACATGGATTAACATCATCTTAAGAACTCATATCATAAATATATTATCTTACAATGACATAACAAGAAGATTTTTCAAGACAAATGCAGCAACACCACAGTTACCACACAAACCCTAATGAAGGCCCCATTGTGTTTTATTTTTTACTCGATAAGCTAAGTTTGAAGGATTTCTGGGCACATTGGATCTATTTTGAAGAATTAATGATGTGTCAAGATTTTCTTGGTCATCTCAATAAAGGTGAGGGTGTTATAAAAGAGAAGGGACATTTATTGGGGTATGTATGGTACATGACATAAACAAAATAAGTGCCAAAAACAAGGATAACTTGGCAAAGAATAATGCTTTCTGAATTCCTTCAAAGTGATGTTTTATTACACAATACCATGGTTACAGTGAATAACAATGTCACTTAACAATGCTGGTGAAAAAAATGTTTGCTACCTGTATTTCCGCTAAAATATTCCATTTTGTCTTATCACTCACTGTGAGACACATTATTTATGCTGCATCAATTTTCATATAAAGAAACAATTTCATCTTTAGGTTGTAATCCAAGGTCATTCTGAGGACATACTAAAATATACTGCAGGGTTACTCTGAGAAAAATGTGAATGTTTTAATGCTCAGAGGTTGGTATAAGCTTTTACTGAACAGAGGTCAAAATAAGCTATTACTGAACTGAGGCTAATGTAAGCATTTTACAGAACCAAAGTCAATGTAAATTTTAATGACCTCAGGTAAATGTGAGCTTTACTTAGCTTAGGTAAATGTGAGCTTTACTTAGCCAAGGTAGATTTGAGCTTTTACAGTCCTAAGGTCAATGTATGCTTTTTACTAAGCTGATATCAATGTAAGCTTTTACCAATACGAGTTTCATAAAGATTTTACTGAACTTTAGCCTAAAAAATTATTTCCTACAGCCAAATGCTAATCATTATATTGAGGATTATTGTTAATGATGAACGGATAATGAATAAAATCATCATTAATCCAAATTTAATACAATTTTCTGTTACAGATAAATACTCCAACCTCAACTCACAGAAGAAGACATAATTTAAGTATGAAAGATATTCATTAGGAAACTATAGAAAGCTTTTATGCTCTGAATACTTAGGAATGACATTTTTACAGCAAACAGATAAACACAAAAGAAACTAGAGCAGAAAACATTCATCAAGTGGTGAATGAATCATCAAATAGATGTCACACACAAAACAAACTATTCTACATTTTCTAACTTACAGTGCAACCTCTACAACAGCCAGCGATTTTTCTCCTTCTTTGTTTGGGTCTAGTTAACAGACCCTTCCCAATTGAAAATAAGGACATATTTTCCCCATTCCCAATCTAAAAATCCTCAATTTTGGCCTCACACTGCACATTTTTTCCCAACTGGACTGGACTCGGACCCCTTCCAAAAATTACAAAATAATATCTGGCAACACTCTTCAGGAGAACCAAAATTATGTTGTTGTTTAGAGGTTATTGCTCAAAACAGATTCACTCTGGAGAACTTGTACTGTATATAAATTATGACTCAAAGTCTATGCAGCAAATTGTCGCTAAGAACTACAAGCATACAGTTTGAAACAAGACGTCAATAAGAATTATCAATGAGAGAAGATTCTTAAATCATACTTAGCATAGATACACAATTTTATTCCTTATTATTATAAAAATACTTACATAACACCAAACATTCTAATGAACAACTCAAGGAGCAATATATTTCGCAGGTTTTTTATGTTGAAACATTGTTTGAACGCATTAGAATGCATCAGACCATTCTTACAAAAAATATTGGTTTGCGGTTACTGTTTAACCACAGTATTTTGTACTAACAGGGTCCAACAGTAGTAATTGACAAGATATATTTTTGTCACCAGTATAACAACAGAAGTTTATAAATAAACCAAATGACAAACAAAGCAGCAAATAACCTTAAGGGTTAGTCAATAACTTATATAAGCAATACTGATAAGTGATTGTTTTTCCAGCGAATAATGAGTTTCCATACAATATATTCGGGACTTGAGGCTAAACCAGGCTAACTCTATCTTCATCACAACAGATTTATCACGGTTTTTCTCTGAAGGATGAGGTGACATTTGTCAAGCAAATTAATCAGATATCCAATGGCTTCGTGATCATCTCAAGTTTGTTACGTAGAAGTAATAAAAAAAGCACCAGAGAACAGTGAGAGCACAATTTACAATACTGATCTCAATTAAAGGTCAGGAAGGAGTGTAACCCAGACACAGCCAACAATGAAAGCAACTAAACAGATGTTTCAGTCTTTTAGTGCATCATTGGCCTCCCCTAAATAGGCTTTCACGCTTGACATAACGATGACCTTGACCTTCACAATGTCTTCCTGTAGTTAGTCAACTAAAGTCCTTGAAGTCCAAGGAGCCACCATAACATATTGTCTATATGACCTTTGACCTCATATGACCCTGACATTGACATTGATCTGAGGTGGTTTAAACAGAAGTCTTCCTCAAAATTCTATTGTAATGGTTTACTTCCTTCAAATACTCAAAAGTGGATTAAAAGAAAGGTTACTGAGAGTCACCTCTAACATCTGTAGATACACCAGCAGTAGTCTCTTCACGATTATGTTCTGGTAATAATTTGGTGACTATAAATAACAGACATTTGTTAACACCTTTATTTAAAAAAACTTATCTCAACGCAATCATGTATTCCACTTAAATTATCAATATGTTACAGAAATAGAGAATATTTCTCCTGGAATTTAATTTAAATACGACATAACCATCACAGACAGAAATTGTCATCAATAATTAGCACAATTACCAGTAAATTCCCAATAATGACCCATAGAAAACTAGTCGTTTTTAACATTTATGACAAAAAAACTCAAACTTAATCATTTCTGTCTGGCTATCTCATCAAAAAGAATCATTAGGCATTGTAACAACCAGAATGTACATAAAAACAGTCAATTGAACACCTTTTGATCAGCCTTTGTCAGCAAATAAAGTCCTTATCTACCAGAGGTTAGAAAACATGAAATAATTTTCTTCAAGGAATATGCACCCATTATTCAACTCAACTCATTATTATGATGATTCAGAATATTTGCTACACATCTAGTCAGCATGCACAGGCTTTCATGTCCCCATTTACTGTTTCCATAATAGAGTGCTATCGTATAGTGGAACAATGTTAGCATGCTACAAGACTCCCTATTTTGCCACACTAGACTTATAATAGACTGAACAAGAACTAACTGTACAATGGTAAGCAAAGCTGCCTGAGACTGAAGTAAAGCTGAACCAATGATCCGAAAACATCAATTAGCTATGAGTAGAAGCTTGTCAATGTCAACGACCAATGTCACTATTTCATGATCGACTGTTGGATAAGAACATGCTAGAATAAAACCCAGATTCCAAGTCCTGTCTTTTAGACCACACCGCATTAAAAGGAAAGTTACTCTATCTACTTGAGTCATACACTAATCTAAAAAAAGGCATTTTTCAACTTTGGTATGCAATCAGCACCTTGAACTATCCTAGGTAAATGCTGAACCACCTTAGGGCATTCGTACCACCCATATATTATTAAAAGTACTTACTTGCAAGGCAGCACACGAATTACATCATTCCATTTATATGACTCTATGCACACAGCACACTGATCAGCCTCAGTTTCCAACTCCTGTTAAAATAAAACAAATAAAAAAGTACCAAACAGTGCCTAATAAATGCCCCCCAGGCACTCGCATATCACAGATGAGTAATGGTACTTTTCAAACAATATTCAAACATATTACTAAAACATTTCTTCAGTCACATTTTTTTTCAAAAGGGTGTTTGAGTGTAATAACTGTATACAGTATTCTCATTCAACATACACAGGTTTTTTTTCTTCTAAAGCAGGAGCAGTTTATAGGCATCTTCCCCTCAGGAAAAATCTTTAAAATCAGGCAGATTACCCTTAAAATTCAGTTTAAATAAAGTTTTCTCTTCCCTTTTTGCAAAAATACAGTGTTATTTTTTCCCTAAATTTAAGAAAAATACCCCTTCCCCTACCTGTGAAAAAAAACCTGAGACACATATCAAACCCAAGACAAACACTACATGCTTATGTCACAACCGCAGCCATCAGGACTATTCCAGACCTATGTGTCAATCATGGCCTTCTTGTATTGAAGCAATTATGCAAGCAACATTTACCAAATGAGATCTGTGTACAACAAAAACTAACAAGACTTTAATGGAAAGTCCTTCAGTGAGTAGAAATGTACTTTTGGAGCCTTACAACTTCTTCAGCAGACGACAATTACATCCACCTACTGAACTAAATTTTACAGTAGTCAGACCTACTTAATAGCAAATGTATGACACAGTGAACTATTTCCTGAAGAACAGAATGTATTTTCTCTTAAGCAGCATGTCACACATATATATACAAAGGTTAAAGTTGAAAATTTTCGAAAAACTGGAAATCTTAACCTCAGTGCTGTGGAGGCAAAAGAAAACCAGTAGGGTATGGACCTGGAAAAACCAGAGGTTCTGGAAAATTCCAGAAAACTTTTAAGCATGAACATAAATAATTCAACATATGCTCTGATTTAACTGTGTCAACCTGATTGCTTCTACAGTCAGTGATTTTATGGTTCATGGCATTATAAACAATTATGATAAAATTCACCCCAATAAACACTAATTTGCAGCAAAACTCAAATATTTGTAACCATCCCAAGTGATCACACAAATTGTTCCATTTTCTTGCATAGAGTACAAAATAATTCAGCAATTAACATTCCAATTATGACAATTTAAGCTGTAAAACTTTATGTGCCATGATTTCATTTTCCTCAAAAAACATTCGTCATTAATTAGGGATGAGGAGAGCATTTAAAAGGGAATATCCAGCAGGAAAGAAACAAAACATCACTCGATATCTTCATCAAAATATTCTCATTTTAAGAAAGAAACAAAACATCACTCGATATCTTCATCAAAATATTCTCATTTTAAGTTAAATGAATATGTTTCCTGGAGTCCACAAAGGCAGACCTCAATCAGACTTAAAACCATTGATTATTATGAAAGCGGATTGTGAAGCGTTGTCATTTCCTCACATGGTTTAAATAGACACGTAATCTGCAACATGACAGAACAACGGAAATAGACAAAAATATCATCAGTATGCTAAGTCCTGTGGTACACGAAGTTCACTGACCTTATCTCCAGGCTTGATGGATCTCTGTGGAATCTTTGCTATAGCTTTCTTTGCAGCATTTGCCAAACGTCTCTGAAAATATATAAACAGTAAGCCAGTGAAAAACAGCAGCGAAAACACAGAGATCACAACACATACCCCTCAAGGGTAAAGATACCATGTGGATTTCAGACACAATGTGTGGTCAACAGGGCCCCGGCTAAAATGATGGTCCTTTATTAAAGATATTAAGACCAGACATTTTTTATACAACCAAGTATTCTTTACTTTCTTTTTCTCAGGGATGCTGCGTCAATTTTTGTCATTTTTAATACAAAAATATTTTTACCCTCTTAAAAGGCCTCACTACCTTCACCTTGGGAGTGAAAAAAACTACATACTGTAGAACATACAGAAATCATTTATTCCATATTTTGGATTAAACATCTTACCAGTGACATTCAGGATACATACATGAATCATTTCTTAGAAAAAATATCTTGAACAGTACATTGATTTCCGTAAGAGAATAGCTCACAAAAGCTTATTTTCTGTCCTATCATTTGCAGACGGCACACTTGCATATGAATTTATATCTTCAAAGAACTCTCTAAGATAGAGGCAGAAAATTATTCAAGCCATAAAACAATATATCTCAAGTTTTTCTCTCCTTGACAGAAGGCTCATGTAAATTCATTAAACTTCACCAAATTCTCCCATATAAGGCAAAATCATGGGCCATAACTCATTAAAACATTCACTATATCACTCTGATCAGAGACACATAATGCCTGGGGATAACGGATAGGAAAACAGTGCATGTAACTGCAAATCTACAGACTAATCACACAAAAATTATAGGTCTCTGCACTTTTACTTGACTATCTTGGGTTTGTTCATGGTTGAGTGGTTATGGTCTCTGACAAGTAATCACTAGCACCTCACCACTCTGAGTTCAAATTCCATTCTAGACCACACAAATTTCATAAGTGTGGAAGCTGTTCAGCTGGCTTACGGAAGGTTCTACCCAGGTATAAACTTGGAATCTTCCCCCATCTTCCTCAGCTGTAAAGTCGCTATAAGACCCATATTATTGGTACCACCTTAAACTCCAGTGAAAATTGGTGGTCAGATCTGAGATTTTGCTAAAATCTGATAATTACAGACACTAAGGTTGCTTGTACTTGACGCACACCGACAGTTACACAAGGCAGACAGACAGACAGACAGATTGACAGACAATCAACAAGACAAGTATTGAACAAACAATATATCTAAATGAAGTTACTATCTTACTACACAGATAGATTTATCATCATCAAAGCTGGAATTTGTATCATTATCTACATCTAGCTTGATTAAGGTAGTGTAGCCATACATCACTTATGTCATGACATGATACCTTGACCAACAGGTGTTTGTTTCTTCGGGTGACATTAGAACAATATGATGGTGACCTTGACACTGATACAATGTTTAAGTCTAATTACGGTACACTTGATATCAAGAAATCCAACACATAATACTAATCTAACGGATAGATGTTTTACAGCCACTGTTAACATGGGTTTTCACTACATGTCAAAAGTTGAGGGTCAAAAATGACCCTTGGCTGATAATCATTTGAAGAGTCAACAAAATTTCCTTCTAATTTTTTGTAATTTTGACACTTTAGTACAAATTCTGTGAATTTGACCCTTTGGTACAGTTTCATGTGTAACATGTGGAGCATTCTATGTTAGGTCTAAAGTTGCAATGTGCTGTACATGTAACTGTCCTTAGGCCTTAAAAAAGAGGTTTGTTTCTGGTTACCTGACAGACCCAATACTTTACCTGCTGACTCCTAAGCTTTAACGGCATCCAAATCATACTGCTATACTGTATTTTCAAAACTCATTAATACTACAGCGCACAAATTCCCATACAGTGTTGCTGTTTTATGTAAAAAAATCCCTACCTACCGACCCATACTTTTTTGGGCATGTAACCAGAAACAAACCTTTATTCTTTTAGGCCTAATTAGTACAGGTGAACTTTGAAGAAGGACATCAACCATGTACCTGGTCAGTTTCCCATCACCAGCTGCAGACATGATCAATTATCTACATCACTGCTCAGCAAGATTGAGCATGAAGAGCACAAATTATTAAAAATTTGGAGCATAGCAAGATGTTGAATTCAGAGAACATTTGAGTAGCATCAGTCAACTACTTGAAATTATTTACTATGTTCAGTAATACAAGTCCAATCTTATACATCCTACCAGGATTTTTTTCCTTATATAGCAGGGGCTGTTAATAGGTGTCTTCCCATCAGGAAAAGGCTTTAAAATCATGCAGTTTTTCCCTAAAATTCCGTTTACATCAAATTTTTCCCCCCTTTTTGCAAATATACCATGTTAACTTTCCCCAAATTTAAGATAAAGGTCCATTCCCCTACCTGTGAAAAGAAAAGGCTGTCTACTCTATCAATGTTACTTAAATCTTATCAACAAAGGAAGAAAGAAAAAAAGTTGGTGTATTATAAAGCTAGCGCACCAGTGTCTTACTATAATTCAATAACACCATTGAACACCTGAGCCCAGACAACTTGAACGGAAGACAGACTAGTTTGCTGCCGATAACGTCTCAGTAAACAGAATTTTACTGAACATGGTATGATATAAAAACAAGCTATCAAGTCAGCACATTAAACCTATATGTAATACAAAGATTGCACCTACAGAAAAAATGTTGAAAACTGCTATTTTTTAACAAAACCTCGCAGCGACATAAGAATGAAATAGTCAATAACTTAGACAAAACTTAACAGACAACAGCCATTCAACTAACATATTTCAATCATCACGTGGTGCTCATAATTACACCAAAGATTCAAAACTCAAGAAAAGAACACAGAACCTAATGAGAATAAATTCTGTAATACACATCTATCTTGACAATAGGTCAGCCCCATCAGTTAATGAGTTATATTTTATAAAGCACCTGTTCGTTCTTGAATAACATTTCATTTGTTCAAACTGACAGCAATAAAGTTCAAACAGCCATTCCGAGACAATTTGGAGCTTTTCCTAAAATCTCTGCATTAATTTCCATAATAATTAATTACAGTCATAACAAAGGCATAATTGACAAATTACACAACAAAACAGCAGATAATACGGGATAATTATCTGTAATAACACAACGTCACACAACAGAAATAATCAGTCTGAAGTCATCGAAAAAAACAAAACAATTACTACCATATTTATGGAGAATTTGTATAAAAAATTTTTGCAACATGTGCAGTAGAAAAAGACTTAGGGCATGTTTCAAAGTTTGAGCAAGATAAATTGTAAGGTTGAAAGTCTAACTGATAAAAAAATACACAAATGTGCAGTGATATGTACAGTTGTAGAGTAGCAAAGTCAAGACAGAGCACTTGAGTGTTTTAAATATGATACAAAACTAAAGTATGTCTGACTCAGAGGTTTTTACAAACATGTACAAGACTAGTTTCATAACACTTACTATGATTTAGTTGTTTCTGTAATTAACTAATGGATTTAAAAGCTTCTATTGTATTGTTCTTTTTTTTGCACAGGGGATTAATGTCATATCAACAGTCAGGGTTATCTGGCGACACTGCAGCTTCAATGCTAAAAGAAAACCCCAGGCATACAAGCAGGACCTTCCATAAGCTAGCTGGACAGCTTGCTCACATATGGACTTTGGTCCTGGGTGGAATTTGAACTCACAATCACTCTACAACAGAGACCCCTTCAATTAAGTCATAAACAAGGCAAGAAATATTCTGATGTTTAATTTCCATGGCTAATAATAATATAGTTTCTCTACTGGGCCTTAATGTTGTAAGTCCCTAACATTTCTACCAGCAAAAATCAAGCGAAAAACATGGGTTAATTTCTATTGAAAAACTGAAAAAATGCAAGATGTTCAATTAAATATGCTTTTACAATCAACCAAAGTTTGATCAGAACAAAACCATGGTAACTCCTTATTCACCGAAAAGATATGCAATAAAACCACGATATTACGACCTATTTTGGAACCAAAAGTCTTGCTATCGTTGCGGTCACATTTTCAAACTGAAATAAATATTGGAAATATTTTAAACCAGTCTGAAAATAAGTGGTTGTTATAATGATGGAAATATCTTAAACCAGTCTGAAAATATGTGGTTGTTGTAATGATGGAAATATTCTAAACCACTCTGAAAATATGTGGTTGTTATAATGATACAGTTTAATACTGAAGGGCAGACTCAGCGAGATTTTATTGTACTGAACAGAATGAGGGAGGTGTTGTCAAAAAGAATAACCTTGAACTTCAGACAGTTTTTTGGGGCGTACATAATAAATACTCAACATCTTTTTCCCCTCTTAGTCTTCCCAATCGAAAATAAAGACATTTTCCCCAATTCCCGACCTAAAAATTCCCAATTTTGACCTCACACCGCACATTTTTTCTCAATGGGCCGGGCCCCTTTCCAAAAATTGCAAAACAATCACTGTATACTTACACTCAATCTTTCTTTAGCATTCGTGTAACGACATCTTTGTATGTAGTAAAACACGAGCCAGGCCAAGGAGATGATGATCAACACTATGAACGATATTGAAACAAACAGAACTGACGTGTTGTTCAATTGTCCATTGTTATCAGGCCTCCGTGAGATATCTGTTCCTAATGTCAATGTTACGTTCACATACTGGTACGTATTCAGAAGTTCTATCAACCGTTGACCTTTGCTGTAATGAATCAAGCCGGCAACTACATCACCAACTGAAAAATAAGGAAATTGAAAAATAAAACTTGATTATGGAATCAATGAACTTTCATTAATAAGGGATGATATTACCTACACACATACAGGGTAAGATATTGAAAGGTGAATGACCTTAAAGGTAGACGGTGCGATTTTAATGGGAAAAATATACAAAAAATAATCCATCATTAAATTGTTAAGCATTTACTACTAAAACACAGCTGAAAATCTGAAAAAATATGTATTGTAATGTTGATAAAACACAAGGCTCATGTTTGCTATCTGACTGGACAAAAACATAATTTGATATACTATCCAGGGGATTCATTTGACCCTTAAAAGTTAATAAAACAGTATTTTGGCTCTTGAAATCCGTAAAATAAAGCTTTTGCCTCTTGAAGATTTATACCAAACAGTCAAATTTACAATAAAATTAGATGGAAATTTTGTTGACTCTTCAAATTATCATCAACCATGGTCATTTTTTACCCTCAACATTTGATGTCTAGTGAAATCCTGCAATATAATTGGACATACAACCTCATTAGACATACAACCTAATTGGACATTACAGCCTAACGGAATATCAGGATAGAATACATTATTAATTACTCTGTGCATATCACTGAAATCGTAATGTATTCAAGACCTTAAAATAGAAACTGACAAGTTGATTTCCACTGAAATGTGATTTCACAAAGTTCATGACTGATGTTATTTCCATGAAAATCTGATTATCTATCCTTTAATATACACATACCAACCATCCTTATAATTTGTACAAGAACATCAAACATTGTCAAGTCAAATAAAACATAAGCTTACATTCACTTAACCCAGCACTTCAGATCATGGACATAGATCAGTGACCTTACCAGTGGGGTCTAGGGTTTCACCAACCTTGACCTTCAGAACATTATCAGAGATGTTTGTTTGTCTACCATACATCTGTTGGCTTTTTAACCATTTTTAAAGTTCAATGATCCCTTCCTTACTCAGGGCTTTCATTTGACCCTTAAAACAGCATTATGACTCTTGAAATTGGTAAAATAAAGCTTCTGACTCATAAGAATTTGTACCAAAGAAACAAAGTATAAAATTACAAAACAGATGATAAAAGGAAGAACTGAATGTTTAACAGTAGGTTGGTTTTGAGCTGTTTTTATTTAGATCTACAGGTTTCTGACCTTCTCAGACCTTCATCAGGATCAAAAATATATATACATTACAGTACAATATTAGAAGGAAATTTTGTTGCCTCAGCAAATTATCATCGGCCAACAGTCAATTCTGGCCCTCAACTTTTGATGTCTAGGGAAAAACCCTGCTTACTATCTTGATAGATCATGAGATTAACCAAATATTCTGTAATAAAACCCCTAATTAATGCCCAAAACTTTCTGAGAAAAAATGTGATTCACCATTTGTGCTTGAAACAATTGTCTGATGCATTCAAGACATTTTCAAATCAATATAATAATTAAACACTTTCAGTAAAACCACAAGAATTCAACCATCAGTTCAACAAGGCAAATGACCACTGGAGATACATTATTTCTATTACATGTGATTTACAGAAAATAGGAAATAGCACCCATACTTTCATTTGATATGATAAGTTAAACCATTTCTCAGAAATTTAATAAACCACATATTATATATTCCCTGATAATCATACCAGCCAATGGTGTTATATTTTGAGAAGAGTAAACTTCCTGTTTTATGTTGTTATCTTATAAGTTATTTTCCTTATTAGTTGCAATGAATCTAATATGAAGGGTTACAAAGCATTTATGAAGAGTCTCAATTCCATATTTTCTGAAAAAGGGTTAAGGGGCATTTATTACAGCATGTACTACGATTGAGCATAACACGCATAAATGCACCACTACCGCCCCATGAAAAGACAAACAAAATACAGAGTTCAGGTTCATAATGTTCTGTTTATCACAACTATAACAGATCTGACGTAAAGACTACATTTCAGCTATGAAGATAGTGTAACAAAACTACCACCTTGACATACAACGTAAGAAGTTCGTACAAATAACAAGTCTAGCAAAATATGTATATTATTCTACTTTCTTCTGCATTGCTGCAACCACTTGGCAAACAATAGGAAAACATAAACACGATATTTACTCATGATACTATTCCGAAGCTTATAACTGTCATAGTTAATTATATATACCACAGTGCCTAGAGCCATCAGACAACCTATGTTTGAAGAATGATTACATGCACTACTTTTTACCCCTTTGCCTCATACGCATATTTTGGACTCTTCCAAATTCAAAGCTAATATATAAAAAACACCAATTTATTTAAGAAAATTGGATTATTTCTCCTTGACAGAATGGAAAACATTGTGGCAAAAGAATGTTTACAAGCACTGCTAACACACTTGATGATTTACTAAAACTTTAAGGTGTATCATTATGATTATGTCTGAACCAAGAAAATACAATTTTTTTTATATTATTACTAATAGACTTAAAAGAAGCAGACTTTGACTTTAACCATAATGCCAAATTGAGTATATTTACAGACATTTGAATATCTATAATTATACTGAATATGTATAGTCTATGAGGGCCCATATGCATCAGGTCACAAATTTAAACATTCTAATCTCAGATTCTCAACCACAGCACTAAAGTCTTGACAGATTAACTTCAGCACTGAAATCTCTTATCTCAAACTAAACTATTATAACCTATGGACTCAAACCTTTAATTTTAAACCTCGGCACTTAAATTTCTCATCTCAGACCCCAGCACTCAAATCTCACATCATAAAGATCAGCACTCAAATCTTAGTTCAAACCACTTCATCACTCAAAACCACTAGTCTAAAACCCCAGCACTCAAATCACACCATTGAAACTTTACTTTTCTCATTCACTGAGTTGAGACAGATGTATGCATGTGTAATGCGGACAACATTAACAATTAGTTAAAGAGCACTGTTAGTGGATCACTTACAAGTTTAACTAAGTCTATATCACTGAGTGGCCACCCTTAAAAAATTGTTTCAGCAACTGTCTACTTCAAAAAACTTTTTTCAGCAAATCTTGACAATGTTTTTCTCTATCATCCTTAATTCCATCATATAATGTTCACCAACAAAATGCTGACCTACCTACCCACTGTTTATAGATAGGACTGTGTAACAGAAAACAAATGCTTTTTTTTTAATATGGACTGATTTGAAATAAGTTAAAGATTCTGAAAGGTGAGTAAAATACTAAAATACTCAGAATATTTACATTTACAGTAAAAACTTCTTTATTACAAGCATCAATATCACGAGCACTTGACTTAGCTTGAGGAGTTTTTTAAGTCCCATCAATTTTTTGTTCTTAATTGTGTATAATTTTCAACCAACAAATACCTGAATACTTGGTTATTATGAGCACACGGTTTATCTCAACCAGTTAGTCTGTTCTGGTGCGTCCTCGAGAATGAGGTTTTACTCTATCCTGAATGGAAATCTACCAAAAAGATTATTCTGCACTTATTATGTAAGCTAACTCATTAATTGTCACAATTCAACTCACAAGCTTTGAAGAGATCATTTTAAGACAAAAAAAAAACTAGGGCTGAGATTTAGATCTTATTCAACCATAAAATTGCCATTCATCTAAATAAGTTTATAATCTGTTAATGATAATGTATCTTCAGTTTTAAAACAGATGTTTTACATATGCAACAAATTGCGCAACAGCAATAAAATAAGCTTACAAGGATTCACTACTACAGATAACTCTGTAACAGACACATCTCTCAATTGAAAGCTTTTTGATTTGTTTGTTTTTATGCGACTTATTGTCACTTGAATTTAACGCCATTTTTTAACAATTTTTCATTTATATAAGGCAACCAGTTCACCTAACCAGTTTCCTGGACTCCACATATGGAGGAAAATTGACATTTTTGTCAAATTTTCATAGAAGGGTATATGACCTGCTCTGATCTGCTCTGGTTATAAGTCCAGCATATAAACCACTGGTCTGCGGCCAGCCTAAGCTTTTCTATCTTTATTTCTTTGACAAATAGAATTTCTGAGATCTTTCAGTTAACTTTCCAGATTCTTTTCAGTCATACTACTCACACACCATTAAGAGATCCAATTTCAGTCTCACAAATCAAACCATCCAGAGATTCTGTATCAATCTCACATCAACAAACCTTTCTGAGATCATGGATCAATCTCAGTACTCACACACACACCATTCAGAGATCCTGTATCAATCTCACTTCACTTACACACCTTTCTGAGATCATGGGTCAATCTCAGTATTCACACACACCATTCAGAGATCCTGTATCAATCTCACTTCACTTACACACCTTTCAGAGATCATGGGTCAATCTCAGTATTCACATACACCATTCGGAGATCCAGTATCATCTCATAATTGCCACACAATTCAGAGATTCGTTCATCACTCATGTACCATGAAGAAACCGCAAGAACACAATACTCTTTATTTTTTCCATGTCAATAGTTAAGTTATACAGTGATAGCGCATTATCACTGACTAATTTAAAGTAAATGAGCCAATTGCTTATTGTGTTTGCTTGTTATAAATGTACTTTATCTCGAGTACTTCTGGAATGACAGAACCGTTAAGTACACCACTAAATCTGGCAAATGATCAACTTTTCAACAAACAAAACAATTAGGTAATTACTTTATCATCGTTTCTTCTAAATACACCTTAACAGTTCTGTTATGAATATACTATGAATTATGTGGAACCCTTTACATACATGAATTAAGCAAGTAAACATAAAGAATTAGATCATGCACTACATTTAGATCATTGAATGGTAAACAGACACAAAAGTAATCAACAGGGAGTATAAATTTACATAAATTTAAAATCTACTATATCAAATAGCCAGACACAACTACATAAGTTTAACTTTAATAAGACAGTGTAATGTGAAATTGAGCCTTGACATTAGATTAAAATCTGATTTTAAAGAATACACCTAAGCCTGATTTAGCAGTCTCAGGAGACCATACATAAACAAGGGGTATACTAAGCACACATTTATTGAAACAAGACGAAGTAAGACTCTGAAATAAGATCAACAATGTACACAAAACAGGCCTTTTTCTTCTATAGCAGGGGCCGTTTATAGGCATCTTCCCCTCAGGAAAAATCTTTAAAATCATGGAGTTCTCCCCTAAAATTCAGTTTACATCAAGTTTTTTCTTCCCCTATTTGCAAAAATACTAGGTTATTTTCCCCAAATTTAAGAAAAAGGCCCCTTCTTGTGAAAAAAAAACCTGGAAATACTGCATGTTCAGTTTGGTCAATGTCATTGAGATCAAATATCCTATTCAGATGTAATGTCTTTATAGAATGTTTCACAACAATTGTTATTTACAAGTAAAGATTTGATGCTAGTCTCTAGCGACAATTACACTGTTGATTTTACGAAGAAGGTTTTTAACAAAAAGTTTAACTTCCAACAACTGACTTATTACGAGTTACATATCAAAAGTGAAATTTGAAAGATGGTAAATGGAATATATGGAAGATAAATACTAGAAACGTTACATTTCTATGGATCAGGTATGTCATAAGTCATTGGAAAAAATGTGAGTTTCATCTTTTTAAACAGTCTGTTGAGAATATGAAAATTAATTTTAGTCAACTGGACTAAATTTTTATATAAAAAATGTAGGACCAGCCACTAATATCTATATGCGCTATGAATGCATGTTAACAAAACGAACGTGAATAATTAAGTACTGCGTTTAATTTCATGAAGTTGATACTTAGTGATACTTTAGGGATAGTTTAATACATTAGCAGTCACTCAATCGGCATGACCCAAATTAAAAAGATGAGAATTTTAAGAATAGAATTAATAAGGAATACCTACCATCATGCAGTCCCCTAACTGTAAGGGTCTGGTCTAATGATTTTTTATCTAAATTGTACACTATCACAGCCGAAGCATTTGAACGTTTGGCCGCATAATAGAGTTTCTGATTAAAATTGCATTCACCACGCTGAACCAAGGCCACCCACGGTCCGGAGCTCGGAACTTTATCCTTATCTATTTCACTGCAGCCATAATCAGTCTTATTTGGAACTAACAACTTGAGATGAACCAGCTGACCAGTCACAGGGAATCCATTCAAGTTGGACCCATCTCCGTAAAACCCCGCATCGTTCATTTCCTCTGGAGCCGTCCTATTCCCATCTTTATTGTAATATTCGACGATCAGGCGAACTTTCTTGGCTGGTATTCTATGTTCACTATTATGGTCACATTGAACAGACTGCGCAAATATCATAATATAAATACCCAAGTAAAACACACACATTTCCAGACAATGCTGTCTGTTCATCCTCCATTTTGGTGCGTATTTGCGGGAGTAAGTAAATGATTCCATGACTAATTCGGCAGACTGTGAACTATTTAAAATATTATACAATGCATGACATATTTCCTACTATCCATAATACAATGTAAATTATTCGATCACAGAAAACTAAGACCACAGTAAGTTATTCCAGCAAAATTAGAAACAAATTGTTGTCGTTTTCCTATTTCGTCACCCAATACACCATTCATGATTAGTGGGTAATGTTGTGTATGACGTCATAGCAGGTGACCGTAAAAGCGCCCTCTGTAAACAAACGTATGTACATCGTGTGAAAATTTCGCCGTTCTCTATTTTATCGCGCGCACTTTACAAATTAAGTGAATCGAACTGTCTCTACTTTAAAGTTCGTTGAATCACTCAAAAATGCAATATAGGTTTATATTCATAATCCCGAAAGCTTTGTTTTTGCATAAGTACCTCTTTTGATAGAAAGTATGAAATACTTAACAAACCACAGTTCAAGTGCACAACATCAGTTCATAAACATCCATAAAATGTTAATTATTGGCATTGACACCATGTAATTGGTAAATCATTGACTTAAAAATTGTCCCGATAAATTTAAGTCGTTTTTGAGTCTCATTAATGTACCTTAAAGCATAAAAAGATATTTGCTAATATAATGTACTACCCCGAAACTAACTACACATCGTTTTATGCACTGAATGAATAAGTTTATAAATATGGGTCGTGTTTAATGGGTAAAATTGCTAGCGGGGCATGACATTTTTTGTGCCCATCTATCTATATATGAATGGTCCTAGTTCTCAAAATCATTATCTGAAACTCAATCAAGTTATGTTCATATTGTAAAGGTCTTCTTCTGGACACACTCTGTGTTAATAATTACCAAAATTAACAACCGCCGAACAATCACAGACCAGATAAGAATTACGCATTGGAAATAATGGGAGGGTATTTGTAGTGGTAGGTCGACGGTATTTGGTAAGTATTTTTAGCATAGTATACATTATTCTGAATAGAATTTCTTGGATGAATTAAATTCGTTCATTTTGAATGAAACACAAAACTATTGAGAAGCGTCTATCTGACTTGAAATCTAAGTTACTTATTCCTGTTTAAAGGGTGAGACGTTGAGAGTGTGAATCAAAATCCCGTTGGCCAAACTACCTTGATAAAAAAATGGCACATTGATCAAAATCGCCTCCTAGAAATTATACGCTGGTCACAATCCCCCTGGAAAAAGTGACAGGATTGTCGAAATCCCCTCAATAAATAGCCAAGTCCCACTTTGTAATACGGAATAATTTCATTCTTGAAAATATTTCATCAGCTTTTACATCTTTGGTTTAAATCGAGTGTATGAGTATAGTTTCTTTCTCTTAAAAATATAAAATAATGTAGAAAGATGTACCAACCAAATATGCTGAACAAATTCTGCGGTAAGCTAACATAGTAAATGATAATTAAGATACACTAATATAAACGTGGAATGTCGTAATATTGTACCTAGGACACTTTTTTATTGTAGTGACTGTTTGTCACAATTTAAAAGAAGAGAACTGAAAATGATAATGAATTTCATAAAAAAACATGAGTCCGAATTACATGAATTATTGTTTTGATTTTGCAATGTAATTAGAATGAAGCAGAACATAATTAAATAGAGTATAGCATATTTTTCTAACTGAAATTATTATATTTGTGTTAATTTAATACTGAAGATAATATGTTTACACAGAAAATGTCATTGTTCGTTAATCTTTTACTACTTTAACCCTGATTGTATTTTAAGGGGGGGTCAATCCGATTATGACTGACAAATCGTTTTTACCAGGGGATTATGACTACCTATAGAAGGGACAACATTAATGTTTCTGTTGAGGGATTTTGACCACTATGTCGATTTTGAAGCAATGGTGTTTTCACGATGGGGTTTTTGGACGTCTCTCATATGCTGATCCTAAATTTAATATCTAAGGTTTCAGAAAAGTAAGAGTACAGTGCAACTTCTCCAAAGCAACACCCTTTCGTAGAAGCAAAATTGTGTTGTTGTTGTGACGTTGTTGCTCTAGGGAGGTTAAATTAATAGTTAAATCGTGCTTTGTGAAAAAAACATGCTGTTGTTGAAGGGAGGTTGTTGCTCAAGAGAGGGCCGCTCTGGAGAGGTTGCGCTGCATACAAAAACGACATCTATAGCCTAAAATGTTCGGAAAAGTTGAGCGGAAATCTGATTTCATTCGTTGGTAAGATTTTCATCTCTTAATTATCTGTATTTTGCTGGTGTAACCATATAAAACATGTTCTATGTAGTTCTATCGTTTCTTCAGTGTATCATCCCTCATCCAAAAAACAATAAAACATACTTGTATCATGTTAAACACGTGATTATCAGGTGTTTAAAGCACCTCACAATTAAATTGTTAGTTTTGTGTGTATGTGTCATTAATAGTACTATATTACATTTATATATTATATAGATTGCGGAGCAGATCTGGGTCAGAGATAATAGGTCAAAATAATAAGTCAAAGATAACCGATTTTCCTGATTTGTGAACTTAATTTTAACCCAATTGTACTCTAATTGCGCGCAATTATTATTATCGAAAAAATACTTTTTACAGTTGACGATACTGTGACCTACAGTAAAACCTATCTAAGCGACCACTACACAATAAAACAACGTCACCATAACGACAACTTCCTGGACCAGTTTGCTGCATTCAGTCTCAACTTGATTATAAGACCACTTCAATATTTGTTCAGAAGTGTTCACAATCTTCAGCACCAAATGATAAAAACATTGGTCACATTAACTACTGGGGTAACATTCAGTTAGATAAATTTTTTGGGTTAAAGATTGATAAAGTGATTGTACAGTTTAACCAAAACGTTTCCGATATTGGTGGAGAAATATTCAAGGTCCTCAGTCTGCCTGTCAACTCGTCTATATAGCCAAGTTCGTCTGGTATAGGGTAAACAATGGCGGTTTTTAATTCGGTTATTTTTTTGTTTTACCAAAAGTAGGCCAATGGTTTGTTTTGTTGTACCTTGATTTTTCATGTGCTGAACGATTATTCATCATACATTAACACTTAGAAATCCACCATTACCAGGCAGTTTTATATAACAGGAGTTCAGCATCGTTATCTGCTCCTTACATTGCTGTTTACATTATGTGGGGGTGGGGTTTTAAATGTACCGAGGGTACTACATTGTAAAACAAAAAAGTATTCAAACACAGTCTGCAAATTATTATTTACTTTTATCATTATCAGGACTGTGGAAAAAAATTATAGGCACAAAGTTTTAAATGTTATAAACATGTGCATAATTTCACTCGTACAATAAACCTTGATCTCGCACAAACAATTTCACACAGTGTGTTTTGTGCACGAAATGTTTGGTGTGAGTTTTTTCAGATTTGAGAAATATTTTTATAAAATAAACAAACAACAATAACAACCCACTTTGTGAAATCTTGTTGATTCTAAAACTGTCAGCAAGTGCGATTTCGATGTGTAACACTTATTAGCGATCTTTAATGTTAATATTTCTTTGACCAGATTGGAAATGTTCAGCTGTGCCATTTAATACAGTTCTTTCTCTTCTTTGTGACGTAACGCAATTATAAACCAATGGGATGTGCTCATTTGTGTCATGTGATTTGTGTCTTTTTTGTCTGGTGTTCTAAAAGAAATGAGACAAATGCTTAACTGCCCGTTGAACTAGTGGAACCCCTTAGGGAGATTGTGTTTTGTTCCCTATGTATTGTATGTTTCTCTGTGTGTGGGGATTTTGGGTTGATGAATTTTGAGTCTTTCTTGTAGTATTTGGCGAATATGGTTATTTTTTTATATGATGAGTTTGATCGTGTCATGCGGCCCGTTTCTGGGTACTGCAGACTCAATGAACCAATGACTTTCGTAATCTAGGTCATGTGATTCTTCGGTTTGTACATCAGGTGCTGCAAAAATGACCAGACTCATTGGTTCCTTTGTCTTGTTTGTAAGCTACTTCTGATAGAATGAGTCAATGGATGAGTTAACACGTGACTCGTGCCTTTTGTTTAAACTATAGACTCTTTGAGCCAATGATGTTGCTTAATTATATCACGTGATACGTTTTTTCGTTTTGTTAGGTACAGCTGCACCAAGATAACGCCTATCTGAATTGATCTTTTTCAGACTGCGTTTAGCCTTTTTATTACCCATATTTAGTTGTAAAGATGGGACGTTTGTGCTGTGCCTTTTAGTTTCATGATCTTGTAGTTCATCACAGTCATCCATGTCAGTAACAGCAAGGAACGACTGAACCCTTTGTACAGCGATAATATTACTTCCCTTTGACATTAAATCTTCTATCTGAGATTCTCCGGTCTCGTTTATGAATCCATCATTAGATTTCCCTTCAATTGGATGTCTTGTGTTACTGGTGTCTTTCGATCCTTTTAACTCACTAACGGTGTCAAGGTCTTCGTCTGTAATATCTCCTGAAATGTTTGCACGTGCAACATAATCAATCGGTGTTGGCTTTCCTTTGATATAATTAGTTTTCTCTTCAGTGTCAGAACCATTATCAAAACTAGTAACATCAGTCATGGAACGTTGAGATTCGTACAACATTTCAACGGTGTCCCCATCAGAAGACGAGATAATACTTAGATTATCATTACTTTGTTCGTCTTTATCCTTTTCACTTCGTTCATTTAATGCCGCACCTTTATCATCATTAGATCTTTCTTCACTTTTCTGGTTTCCATGTTTCTTATAAAGCGTAGATTTTCCATCTTGGGCTTTTTTCCTGCTTCGTTCTTTCAATAACTTATTCTTAGAATTCATGTATTTTGAGTCTTGGGCTGATGGTAGTTCGTTACTTTGTTTCTCAGTTGTTTTCATTAAGTCTTTAAGGACCTTTCCGACCTTTATTTTATTCTGTTTTGGTTTACCATCCTTCTCAGTTTCTTTCTTAGCCGTTTCTTCAGCTTTCAGTTCTTCAACATCTTTAGGTCTATTTTCACGAACAATTGCAGGTAAAGATTTTTCAATTCTGAACATTTCATCTAAAAGATTCTCTTTTCTATCAGTTACCATCCTTACTATCTTTTCCTCATTTTCATCTTCAGAATCGGTGGAACTTGACTCAATATCACCATCAAAGTTCTCAAATGAACAAACCGCGGTCATACTTTTATTTCTTTTCTTTTCCATTCTAAAATTGATCGGCCCGTTGACTGAATCCGTCGGTTTAAGGTTTGAATAAATAGATTCGTCGTCGTTCAATTCACTAGGAATTTCAATGTCTACGTTCTTTTCATTCTCATTTGTGCATTCGAAACTAGATATTTCTGGGAGTCTTGGGGTTTCCTGCACACACCCAGCATCTTTTTCATCACTATTGTAAGCTTTATTAACGTGCTCGACTTGTGGCTCCATTCTAGCTGTTTCATTTTGATCCTTTCTGGAATCATTACTCTCAGCAATCTGTTCTTTCTGAGACATTGACACGTTGCTTGTCGTTTTCTGTAATTCTGGTCTTTTATTCAACAGTTTCTTGTCCTTTTTCACAACCTTTTCCTTTCTTTTTTCCACTAGATCTCCAAATTTACCCGTCTTACGTTCTTTAATTACATCATCTGTGTCAGTCTTTTTGACTTTTTTAACGCTTACGAATTTATAAACTCCAAGTCTTTCCAGCGTGGCCCTGTTCGTATTTTGAACATTTCGAGTTCGAAATACTTCATTGTTAGCAGAATCTGAAATAGTTAGAATATAATACATGTACATTGCTTATTTGTCTATAACTAGGACAAAAGGCATTCCAAAATACATTAAAAACAAAAATCTGAATCATTTTGCTGGTGTTAACAGACTGCTTTTATCCCAAATGGTTTTCAGTCAACAGAACGACAGCAAGTATTTTCCAAAATGTCCTTTCTCACCAGACTTCTGTAATGCAGAACTTAGATATTCAAATTTAACCCTCTCTTATAACTGTGTGTGTTATTTTTATCAGTGTTACATGCTTTAGCGATATCTTCGTGTCAGTTATATATGAATGTAGGCATGTAAGTATGAAATTGGTACAAAAGTAACATAAATACAAGTATGTGGATTACGAAATAGAGTGCAACCTCTCTTGAACAACAAGCTCCCTTCAACAACAGCATGCTTTTTCCAATCGTATGATTTAAGTATTAATTTTACCTCTCTGGAGCAACACCATATAAACAACAACATATTTCTGCTTCTCCCAAAGGGTGTTGCTTTGGAGGGGTTGCACTGTATGCAGGTAATTCTGGTTTGTAAACGTCAGATGGTTGCATTTTCTTTGTTTCTAAATTACATTCAATTCCTCGTTTTGCGAGTTAAATAACTAGAAACACTCCATGCTCATGTACATTATAATCTTCTTAACAGTAATATGAATAGATTTTACATTCTACCAATGTTACAGTTTTGCCAATGTTCTATTTTTTATTAATGATAATCATTTTCTTCATCATGAAGTTTTCTACTCTTATGGCGAACATACCCTTACCCTCCACCCCTAGCCCTCATGCCAAACACGGTATAAGTAGTCAATATATGTTGTACATGTATTTACCATTAAAGATATGCTGACGTTGGCAATGGGCGTCTTGGAAAGTTCCGTGGAGAAACATGTCATCTGCTGCGAAATCTATCATATAATCGTCATAGGTAACAGTTCGGTGCAGCTGTAATAGAACGAGGGAACGAAAATTACAATGTATTTCAGAAGTACATGATATTTAGGCCTCCTATGGGATTATAGAAAAAATGGCACAAAAATCACTGGGGCGGCCTAATTATCAATACAGATTTAGAAAAAAATACATGCGAATTTCCTACCTTCTAAAAAGTACTATATTGTACCTTCCCCAGGTTATACCCTTCTATGAAAGGTTAGGTGGACCGGCCACGGCATATAACTGAACAATTGTTGAAAAATGACGTTTAACCCCATGAAAAATACAAAAATAACAATATTAATTACCTTATAAATGCCGGTTTGTATCAACCAAATAGGAAAGCAGAAGATACAACAGACAAGATCTTCTGTACCGTTCTGGTTGGCATACTCTTCACCATTTGTTATGACTAATTTAGCGCCAATAGCCTTACAGTCAGTTAGAAGTACACGTTGACACCAACGTTCAATACATCTGTTCAGATTTATCTAAAAACAAATATATGTAGAATAACACCAGTATTTCAAAGCTAGCTACAACCAAATACAGTGCAACCTCTCCAGAGCGACCCACTCTTGAGCATCATCTCAATTCAACAACAGCATGATTTTTTCTACTGTATGACTAAACTGTTAATTTGACCTCTCTAGAGCAACATCCTCTCCACAACAACAACAATGATTTGGCTTCTCCCAAATAGTGTTGCTTTGGAGAGGTTGCACTGTACACCAAGGTAGATTAACACACATTAAAACAATACCCGTCTTGCAATCTCAGTTGGTAGAACATAATACAAACAAGGATAAACTGAAATTTATTTCCTAAAAAAATGCACTTAATTTGACTAAACTGACGATAAATATAATGCATAGGTGCACACATCATACATAATTATGTTCTTAATTGCTCTATTCTATCTAATGTTCTATTCTATTTAACTAGCAAACAGAATCTTTTAGGAAAATAATACATTGGTGATACAATAATAATATCAAAATTCAAGAAATTTCGGACTCGTTTCCGGTAGAGAATCCAATTACACGAATTGAAGGTCACATATGAACAAAATTGCTTTGCATTAACTCCCTTTGGTGGCTTTTGTTCGCAGGTTTGACTGTATTGATCAAGTTACCTCGACACAGAAACGGCGTTGATTATGCAGCGTGTCCATGGCACGAGTCATTGTGGTATACAGAAGATCTCCTATAGAATCCTTTGAGGGGTCAATCATTGCCAGACAGGGGACTGTAAAACAAAGCATAATATAAAATATACTCACTGTCAAACCAAGAACCTAAAGTTCTTAGTATTGGAGGCCGCGGCCGTGGTCTAGTGGTTAATGTGCTGGACTTGTAACCCGGAGATCTAGGTCCGAATCCAGGTCGCGTCAGGTCATACCCTTCTATGAAAATTTAACAAAAATGTCGATTTTCCTCCATATGTGGAGAAGTTGCCAGCTCCTTGTGGAAGGGTAAGTTAGTACTGGTTAGAATACAGTCCATGAAAACTGGTTAGATGAACCAGTCGCCGTATATAATTGAAAAAATGTTGAAAAACGGCGTTAAACCCCAGTGACAATCAGTCACATAAAAACAAACAAACATCTTAGTGCTGAGGTGGTCATATTATCAAGTTGAAATATGGGGGTAGTACGGAAAACTTCCCTGAAAATAAATGGTCGTTATTATAATATCTCAGGATTGTTGATCGTAGTTTGGCGTAAACTAAACATGACATGTTTGCCTTTAATTATTTTCAACCCTGCTTGTTTTATACGCACCGTTTACTGGTTTGGCAAAACGTTTTTCTTTGTATTGAAGGGTCACTCCGAACACGGAACATTTCTCTGTCAGCCATTGTCGGACCTTCCGTAAATTACTGATACTGTCAACTTCAATATTCCTGCAAAATGACTCAGATTTTATTTTCACAAATAACATATCATTTGTCAGAGAACCGAAATTCATGAACAAAAATTACTCAGTAATTTCGTAAGTATTTGTATTACATAACCAGCCAAATTTTGAAATTTTTATCTACTCTTATATCCACAAATCGCTCACTGACCTCTCCCTTGGTCACACAACAGTACTTCCGCCTATTTATGGCACTGTGAAGACGTTCTATAAAAAGGGTCATTTAGGAACATTAGCCACACAAATGATAAAACAAGCATACTTTAACTCACCATGACTTTCCATTTTCTGATATGTCCCCTACGGTGGGTGGCATCACGTTTTTTCCGTGAAAAAATACATTAACTTCATCAGGGTCGAATGTTATTTTATTGTTACTTTCAGTGTAGAACAGGTCATTCAAAACACGCGGGTTAAACACAAACTCCTCCCACGGCAAGATACTTAATCCGGAGTAGTCTACATTGTACTCGTCTGTTTTGTTTATGTTTGTGCTTTTCTCGCCGTCAGCACAAGTAAGATTTACAATTTTGTCTTCGTCTGTTTGATTTTTGTCAGTATTCCAAGCAGACGACTTTCCGCCTAAAAGAACGGAACTTAGAACGTCATCGGTAGCGTTTGTTGGCTCAACTTCCGGTTGTTGTATAGTTATGTAGAATGGATCATTATCTTGGGGGATGAGCGATGATGACGCTATTCCACCAATGTAACTGTCACTCATTCCTCCAGGGGTCGCCATTTTGTTTTATACGCCGTCTGGTTGAAATTCAAAATTTGGATAAACAATTAAAATCAATTTCCACGTGTGTCGTCTGGTGTGAAGTGTCTTTTAAATGGGTCCATCATGAATTATTTACTGTAGTATTCCACGACAGCATAACGTACAAAACATTTCTATTCAAACCATTCTATTCAATATTCATCGATCCATACAAACATTCTTAAACGTCATGTATACTATTATTTTGTACATGTAATAACAATATCAACATTAATTCCAAAAACTGATCAATTTCATTTATGCGACTTAGTATACCTACACAGTTTTATTTGTTAATATGTAATACCAGTACAATGGATAAAGTGTTTGACTATTCACATCCGGATTAAGTTAATTCCGTCTATAGTTATAACCAAAAATGGAATCAATATGAAGTACGGGTGTAGCTGTAGAACTATGTGGGTATTGAAACCCCGAGGAGCGAGGAGCAGAAAGAACCAGGTAGTAACGGAATCAACCTATTATTTATTCTCATCGATTGTGGAGTAATTTACTTCAACTTTCATCTAAGTATTCACAATGTTTTATATTTTAACAAAGGAGCCCCCCTCATGTTAGTAATTGTTTGAGGTTTTTGGCTTTTTACTAGTTCCAACCCCTTGTCCCCGGTTGATATAAAAGACTTAATCTACCCCTGGATCATGATAGATAAACTATCCACTTTCGTCTAATTAAGATCATGAAAGTATGAAGTGCTCTGTTGTCTAAGTATAAGATTAACATTTTATTAATTTTTAATTTTTGAACTTGATTGAACTCATACCTTCATTGAGGATTGGAACGACTTTAAAACGATTATAGTTCAGGCCAGACAAAAATAGTCGTGTTTCCGGTTACCTGATTGACCCCATATTTGTCTAAAGTTTCTTTACAGCAATATCCAAAGTACGAAAATATGTCGTGACGAATCGTGCCGAAATCGAAAGTTAAAAAACAAGTTCAGAAAAAAATAGGAAACAGAAAAAAAGTTTTGCCACATACCCCACCTACTTTTTGGTCAAGTAACCAGAAACGCAACTTTTTTCTGGCCTCATAGTAAAAGGTTCTCGCACTTTTTTATGTCCTTTTCTAAGGTGTTAAAGTTCAGTCTTAATATAAAATGTTCGAGGAAAAGGCATATATAATTATGATATACGGTTTCTATGTTCATTTCGCTTCTCTTTTTGCCCATTTATCATTATCATCGAGTGTACTTTTGATATTGAACCAGATTATTTTCTTTCAAAGAGTTATGATACGAATTTTCATGAATTTTACTACATTGTATTACAAGTACTTAAATATTAGTAAAGCAATGTCGCAAAATACCTTCATTAAAAGACCCCATCTGTCACGGCACCTAATATTGAAGGTATATTATAATTCTTATAAACTATTTGCGTGCAAGTACGATCACATTCATACAGATTCCTTTATTTGCTTTCAAAGTACTCGTATAAACAAAACATCTGCAATGACATTTTACGACACACATTCGAGGCCCAATGCTTTTTGTACGCGTACAATAATTATTTTTTTATGCACTTTAATTGAAAATCGAAATTTTGAAAATCGAAATTTTCAACAAAGGGATATAACTCGAGCAATACCCGTATAAACATAATCCGACTTCTACTCGTCCATACAAGCTGTGGCCATGAACATAATATCTTTTAGTTTGAAGTTGAAACTTCCGTATACTGATCAAACAATGACTTGTTTTGATTTAAACAAAAACATGTAAAAGCGTAATTGAGTGGTTAATTTCAATCGATTGAAAACTGTGTACGCGATATTCGATAGTGTAGCGATACAGCGTAGAGTGTACAGTGCGACATGTCGTCCATAAATACGATAAGCGTTGTACGGTCGGAGTTCGAAACATGTCGGAACCCGTCGTCGGAAATATTTTGAAGGCGTGTAATGTGATAAGACTGGTTTTATCTCGTGTGTTGTACAAACTTGGTTGATTTTGTGGACGTGGACAACTAAAGGATTAATAAACTATAAAATAAAGGTAAGAATTTTTCAGTAGCAGTACATATTCTTAATTGAAAGCATCTAACAATTATGATATATTGAGGAATTACGCCTTAAGAATTGAAACGCACTATGTACGGCATGGTACATTGCTTATGTTATGCACTTACATTTTTTCTCACTAGCAAGCAAGATGTAGGTGTCTGATAAACACACTAATCTGTAGATATTGTAAAACATCTCTCATGTACGTACGTATTTACATTCTGTTTATGAAAATGTTGTCAGTGATTATAAATATTGATTCTTTGCTTGATAAGTCATCGATCATGTGACCTTAAAGTAATTTATTCATAACCGAAGTAAATTGATGAATATTAAAAGTGTAAGTACATTAATAAAATGAAGAATAAAAGCAGATTACATAATATAATCAGTAAATCAGGCGTTTAAACACAATTTTTGAATATTTGTTAGAAAAATTAGAGCTTTTAGTGAAATTCAAACGCATAGTTAGTGTAATCTTATTGCGATTTAGTTTAGCTCGACCTAAAATTTGCATAATTTATTCATAGAACCTCCCATATGACATAAATGGCACCCAGTTACGGCAATGTTTATTTATATTGACTAAGGATCTATTTGGGTGACTGAACACTAAAATCAACAAACGATAAGACTATTTAAATGTCCTGTTTGATCTTCGTATGAAACAGAAATTTAAAAAATCTCACATGTTTAGGATCGGATTCAGCGTATAGTGTAAAATTTGGACGTTTTCTGCTGAATTTGTTTTAAAAGTAAGTAAACTTATCATTTAAATTGCATTTCGAATAATTTTATGGACAGATTAATGGATATGAGACCTTAAAGTATATAAAAATACTGTTTTCATGAATGCCGTTGACATTCATATTTAAAATATAATTATTTTGTCTTTGATTCTACTAATCATAAAGGGGTACTGTTAAACATATACCATGTACACATATAATACATTTCGTGGATCACAGAATTGGTTGTTGTGTATAATTGTCCTACCCTACTTGTTTAATGTTACTGAGTGAAACGAAAATTGGTGATTATATGTATTTTACATACAGTAAGAAATTACAATATTAGGGTAAAGGGGAATCAGTTTTTTCATCTAAATGTTCATGAAACTAGGACTGAATACCTAAATATTGTATATTATATCTTATTAATGTAACTACAGTAAAACCTGTGGTAGCGGCCACCTCCGAATAAAGACCATCATGTGAATAGAGGCATTTCTTGGAAAAAAAACGTCATTGATTATTTAGAATAAACTGATCTCCGAATAAAGGTCATCTGTCAATAATGGCTACATTTTGTTTTTCCCAAGGATGGCCTTTGTTCACAGGTTTGACTGCATTTTGATAAATAACGCAACCCTCAAAAAAAGAAAATACATCGGATGATTAATTTTTAGGCAAATTTTATTCTATAGAAACAATCGGTTTAAATAGTTATTTACGGTAGTGATAGCCGGGACTTGGATACATTATTGTTCATTCCATAAGCTTCAAATTTCCGATGAGAAAATCCACTTAATCTACGAGTTTTAATCCATAAATATATGTCATACTTCAAGTATGGTTGGCAGTTTGCCACCTTTGTCTCGGGTAAGAACCCTTTAAAACATTATATTTGAAGTAATTGTAAAGGTTCATTTGGAATCTGGCAATCGTCCACTATTGTTTGGCGACAATTTCGAAGCGATAATTCTATTTAAGATAAGTACCGGTGGAATCTTCTATGACATGTTAATTGCATTTATTTTTTGTTATTCGAAGATTATACACTCAGTCGGTGACTGTCATTTATGCCTTTCGTGTCCTGTCGAACAATTTAAGTTTTTGTAATTTATGAAGGTCTGGCTCAGTATAATTTTAACAGGTACAATGTAATTGACAGACAAAATTCTTAAATGTAATGTTTACATTGTTGTCCCATTCATCTGATGTTGGCTCCATTCCAACTGAATGGCATACGTTCGAACAGACGGACAGACATTCTACACTATTCTGTCAAATAAAAGATTATGACGATTTCTGATCTCGCTTTATTACAAGTTTCAATTGTCCGCAATTGATTTACGGACGTCGGTGGCCAAAGATCGATTTTGCCCATTATTTCCCAATGGCGGACACAGAGAAACGAATTTGTCGATATAGAACGATTTGTATTCTGTGGGTTTAATTTTGACATATCCTTTGTTCATATTCATTGCTTGTATTAATAAACTAATAAGTTTCTCCGCAACTAGCCATCAACATAATGAATAAATAAATAATAATTAATGAATCATTTCTATTCAACTAATTTATAACATCATATGAAAAGTTCCTCAGATGATGTCATCACGAACATAAACATTTTTTGCATATTTAAACACGCCCATGAGTCATTTGGAACAGCCCACAAGATGGCAGGTAGCCCGGGCAATAATATCAACATAAACACAAATTATCGTCGGCTGTAGAGAAAGCACGTGGTTTAAATATCGATTGATTTTGATGATTAAATTTTAACCACACAAAGGAAAGTTGAAAACTGCGTAGTATATTTATATATATGGTACACAAGTACTACAGTTGTATAGATAAGAATTTTGGCAAGAGTTTGGTTATATTTACAGTTGGATTTATCAATCCGATGAGTAAATCAATTTAATTAAAAGATAAATCATCATAATTCGATTATAAAATATATGAAAAAAATTAGTCATTGATGATTAGCGTATTAGTAATGGCTTAATTCTTTTTATTTGATTACTTTCAATTCGTTATTAAGTTAGTGTCATTTCATGAATGGAACCTAGTGTACAAATTTACAAAATGTTTATTTTCTCTTTAATTTTCATGAAATGGTAAAGATTTTTACGGAATTCTGTAAGAAATAGTGTGAAAAAAACATGTAGTATTATGTAAATCTGCCTCATATTTAGAATTTAGCACAGATTTATTATTTAAACATTCGATGGTCTGATAAATATGGATTTAATTAACGTATTATTAATCTAAATTTTAGTTACCATGGCGACAGGCGGTGACGATGACGCTAACAAACGGAATTTGGTAGTAGACGAAGCAGCGTTCGAAGAACAATTCTTAAGATGTCACATTTGTCATGAAAAATTTGACCAGACAGAAAAAGCTCCCAAATCATTACCGTGCAATCACACGTTCTGTCTGCCTTGTCTAAAACAGGTAAGATAGTTTATCTCCGTGGAGACCTAATTCAATGAGATAAAATTTGATACAGAACATGTACATGTTTATAGTTTGATAACCGAGCTAGGTCTGTTATTTATTAATAAACACAATGCGTTACAGAAACTCCTTTTAAATCATGAACTTAACGTGAAATATCAAGTGCAAAAAGTATGTGACGTACAAATACGTACAATTCTCCTTTTTCATTTGTCAAATAAAGATTTATTTAAATATGAACGGACGTTACGTCCTTTAATTACCAGGTTTAGTCTAGTTCAATATTAATTATATAAATTATACGAGAGAAATATTACATTTTCTGTATTTGCATCCTTACAGGTATTTGATCATAGTCAACAAAACGCTCGAAGGCGCCAACTTGCATTTGCAGACGAAACATACGAAGGTGTACTTAAATGTCCTACTTGCAGAGTTGAAATTTACCTAAGTCGAGGAGAAATCAGCGCCTTACCCAACGACCACAGGGTGATCCAAATGATTGACTTTTTATCACAAGTCGTCGTAAAATCACAGAATGTCTGCAGCAAACATGAGAGTCAGCCATTGAACTTTTTCTGCAAGTCGTGTACAGTACCCGTATGTAGAGACTGCACTGTACTTGACCACAAAGAGGGAAATCATGTTATTGTTGACGTTTCTAAAGCTCTTAGTGAAAACGCAGACGAATTCAACAGCATAGAAAATAGAAGTAAACAACTTCTGCAAGGAATGAAATCGAGGTCAGATGCACTGGCAAATTCATCAAAGCAGTTAGATTTTCTGGAGCGTCAGTTACGAAGCAAAATAAAGGACACATTCATAGAGTATCGTCTGCTTTTAGAAAGAAGACAAGAAGGGCAAATTGCCATATTACACGACTTTATTAAGAAACAGAAGGCCTTGATTAATGCAAGATTTGTTGACGTATGCACCAAAGGCTCGCAGTTACAGAAGATGTATGATACGTTCACAAAAGCTAGACCTTCAAATGATATAACTCAATTATTTACCGTTCATAATGAGATGAAAGAGCATGACGAGGAATTTGCACGTGAAGCAGAAGCAAATGATGACGAACTCTTTGTAGGTTTCGATTTCGAAGTCACAAATGAACCAATATTCCTGTCAGAGATGAGTTGCGTCGGTGAAGTCACAAAGAAACCAGACCTCAGTCTGAAGGAACCAGTTCCCGCTCATAAACTTATGGTACTCGACATGGAAGACAGACGAATACACCAAGAAGCGCAAGGTCCTGACCCTGATGACTGTGATGATTTGATGCTGGAACCAACAAGCACGACAACTCACCACACCTCAGCATTACCCAGACCGAGACACAGGACATCTAGTCGAGACATAGAAAGAGCTGCTAGACTACGAGCTCTCGACATAATCTCGCAACCAACGAGAGAACGTGACCACGACCGAGACCGTGACGTTGATGAAAGTGAAGCTATGGAGCAAGATACCAGTGAGATGATAACGTCTTCATACTTGTTGAGAATTGCTTCAAGATTGAATGCTAGCTCAGCCAATTTGTCGGAAGCCATTTTAGACCTGTCAACGGACCGGGATACAACCCGGTCACCGGAATCTGAAACACCGACGTCTACGTCAGACGCTAATAGCCGTTCAAGACGTTCAAGAACATCACCACCGGGATCACGCCGGTCTAGTCAGAACGTAAGAGTTGTCAGGCATCCACAGTATCGTGCAAACCCAGACAGATCGGATCGATACATTTCAACACGGTATGATCGTCAGCACGGGAATAACACAGAACAATAATTAGCTCAGTATTTGTGAAGATTTTCCTAAAAGACCAAAAGTGTAGCAATCACTTCAAAAAGAGTGTCTTGGAAGTGTTACTTGGTAAAAAACTTATAGCTTATGTTTGGAGACGGACTATTTGAGACTCCTCTTTTGTGTTAATGTTGTCAGTTGTTATAAAAACCTTAATCATAGCATTACGCTCATAACGAAGTGCGAAGGATATCTATAAATGTTATCAGCAATACTCATTTAGAATTGTTAATAATCACACGATGAAGATTTGATGCTAAGAGAAAGAATATGAACTATTATATTCATGTTTACATTAATTTTTAACTGGCATTATTTGGTTTCCTGTAACATTTTAAGCATGACATTGTGTGACTAGATTTTGTATATACATCTTACGCTAATCAGCTGTGAACGGACCATCATTGTTCACATATTGAAAACTTGGAATGCTGTTGTCTGGTCAAATTCATATTGACTTGTCATGTTTCAAGCATAAAAGATTACTTTCGTATTATAGAACATAATGTGTGAGGTAATGTGGTACAAAAAATCCGGGTTAACATACAGTCAAACCCATGAACAAGGGTCAGCCTTGTGAATGAAGAAATATCCTGTCTATGGTCATTATTCAACTGTATTTATCTATGATATCAACAAAAGGTGACCACATTCAAAGGTAACCATTAATTCAGGTTTGACTGTGATGGAATGCCTGCACACTGCCTTACAGTTTTATATATCATGTATGTTTTCTTACTATTTATTTGTAATGAATTCGTGTGGTGTTTCTAAACATTTATCAAGTGCATTTAATAACATACATGCTACCATATGTAAATATCACTGTGCTAGTGTTCATTGAGTCATAATAGAGCTTTTCAGTTTTTGCATTTATGCTTCTTACATGGTGTGTTGTTTTGCTCCTGTGATCAAAATACATGAAGTCTTTTTACAAGGGACATTAAACTTCTTGTCTTTCAAATTGCTTTGTTTTGTTATTATATAAATTGTACAGCAACATTCAAGAATGATCGAGTGCTTCTGTCAATCAGTTCTTGGCTTAACTGATGAGCTTCACTAGTACTAATTATTTGAGGAAATAAATAACAGATAGGTACTGGCATGGGGCCCAGCTGGTCAATTAATGAAGCTCATCTTGGTAGCTCAATAGCTTCAGAGCAGAGCCGTTGATAGAGAGATTGCGAGTTCAAATCTTGAGCGTACTGGAGTGCCTTTTTGACCATTGGACCACAGATATTACGTCTGACTTTTCACATCATGAGCAGTAAACAGTTGCTGATAGTTTGTGTGGGAATAAATAAGCACCACAAATAGTTGGTAAATAATATTATCTGTGCAACAAGGTGGTATAGTGTTATTTGTATTGTCAGTGTTACAATCTCATTACCTTGAAGGAAGTAAAATTGAATATAAACCAAGTTACCGGTACCTTAATTCAAGTGAGACAACTAAATACATGTTGCTTCACAAACTAACACAAAATCCAGGTTTAAATCATTCAGAAGTTCAAAACAAAACAAGTGATGTATGTAAGTATTATTACCATATGTATTTATTTCAACTCACCAGAAAACACAAGATTATTGTATTTTTACTCCAGTGTAAGCAATAAGTTACACAGTCAAATGAATGCTATTAGTTTAATTTATACTTATTTATTTTAGCCTGATTGCCAAACAAGCAATTTCGCTTGTTTTAACAATGCTCGAGTCCGCCTCGTGGACCCTACACCAGTACTGCGTCCGAAAGATTAGATTGTGAGGTTCATGTACGAAACATGTCAAAGCCAGGATTTGAACTCGGGACCTTCAGGTCAGCTGTTGGACGTTCTACCTCTAGACCATGATGCCTCCTGTTAGCACATAAATGTACTACAAACAGTGTGTTAACGGTAAACTGTGTTAGAAACAATACTTAAACCATATAAATGTAAGTTATTTTTGATATACTGATATATGTAGAATTGAACCATAACAGTCAATTTCATAGTCAGAAGATGTACTCAAAAACAAAAGCCCCGAGAGTGGCCAGAAAACATAAAAACGCAATTCAAATTCGCATCGTGCAGAATAGAATTCATTCATAAGTTATGAAAAACAGGGAAAAAAAACAAAATGGTGACAAAGTCTAGGATGTTTAAGATTTTGGTCGCTCAGCAAGGAATACTTTAATACACACAGAATGAACACAACATGACTCTACAGTATATGACATCTCTTCATTATATAAGTAACACAAAAAATCACTTAAAAGATGAAAAACTTCAAAACTAGAAGCAGATGAATGCTGTAGAAATAAGTTTGACGATACCAAAAATTCAAAATACAGTAAAACCCCTGAAAACTGAACTCCCTAAAAATCAGAATTCTTTGAAAAACATATGATTTTCCAGTCCCATTATTTCGCTTATATAACCAGAAGTTTTCTGAAAACCAGATTTCTCAGAAAACCAGACTTTTGTATCAGTTTTCAGAGATTATACTGCATAATAAATTTCTTTTCTATGTAACATATAGACACTTAAGCCTTAATAAGAGAATACAGATGTAAAATATTGCGCTTTGAAATATATTTAGTACAATAAATATGTAATAAATTTTAAAATTCACTGTAAGATTAGAGATTAATTAGATTTTTAATTTAATAGTAATTGAATGTTTTGACATTAAATATACAAAATTATCAATTAAAAAAGTAACAGATCAAAAAAGTGTGGCCTCATTATAAAATGTGTACATCATATTTTCACATACATATACATTTCATAATTGTTCAAATCTTAATACAACTGAAGCCTTCAACCGCAAAGAGTGGAATATTTTTATAAAACAGCATCAACTATAGACATTGTACATGTTAAATTACAATTACGAAGCCTTTTGTTAACAGCACAAAAAAAGAATATTTGCATGTGATTCTTGTTTTGAAAGACGGATTTGTTTCCATGGCAATGAAGTCTGATTTTATCATGATTCCCACTTTCTGAATTCCATTCCATCAGGTGGCTTTATTTCTGTTTTCTTGTCACCAATTTCATTCCAGTTGGTGCTTAATACAGTTCCACCAGATTCATACTAAAAGAGTGAGTAAATAAGGAAATAAATACAGAAAAGTTCACATCCAGTGACCACTCCAATATTAAAACCACATTATAACAACCACATCTTTATGCAGGGCTATACAATTTTTTTACTCATCCTGCAGGACAACCAGCTAAGAATTTTAACTAGTTCTACAGCAATTTCAACTAGTCCTGAGTCAATTTCTACTCGTTATTATGAGCGACAAGTGGATTTGTCAAGCCGTGTAAATTTTATCAGGCCATTGTACTTCCAATATATTGCAACTTGATAATGAGACCACCTCAATAGTAAGACAGATTTATAAGGTTAAACATTTTGTCTTCATATCCAAGTTTTACTGCTAAAAGACTCCTCAAATTATCATTAGCCAAGCGTTATTTTTTTACCCTCAACTTTTGATGTCTAGAGAAAACCCTGATACACAAACATTTTTCTTATATGTTTTGCTGATGTTTTTAAAAAAGTCTATAAAAAAACATTAATGACACACAACATTCTTCTGGATCAACTCTTACATATTTTATGGAAAAACCTTGCTACGGGCTCCACACAGATGCATATATACACAGAGGTGTAGAAATGAGCCGGTAGTCAGAAAAATCTACCAGCTATTTGAGTATTCTTGCCAGCTATTTTTCCCCACAGAGGGCGCTTACTCCTAGCCCCCCTACTAGGGGAACCTCAAACTCCCCCTTCTAATTTTGGTAGCATACCAGATACATGAAAAAATTCTACACTCCTGTATATTGATACGTAATTCAAACGATGTAAGTAAACTTTCTTACAAATGACTTCATCATAGCTTTCTTAGTCTCATCGGTACCATCAGCATATATTTTCTGAAAGAGATCATTGAGTGCAGCATCTCCTTCTTTCTTTTCATTCTTTTCTTCTTCTTCAGCATCCTTAGCAACTTTATCCCAGTTACGTGTGTAATGACTTGATGATGGATACTGCTGAACATTACCTAAGAAGTACATGCACAACAATTTGTTACAGACATAAGGCACAGATAATGCAACATTTATGCATGTAATACAGATTGGAGTATGCAATGTAACATCAGTGTTCAACACAATTCTTTTAATGCACTAGCCTTAACTATAAGCATTGAAGGTAACTATAAATAAATAATTTACATCTAGCCAGCATACATAAATTTGTCAAAGTTCACTAGTGCAAACAGAAATTCACATGTCCCGTGCCATAGGCTGATGGGTTAGGGTGCCTCATACTCAAAAGATGTACTGATTACACAATCATTTATTTAAATATTTAATTTAAAACTGAAATTTTACAACAAACAGTTCCTTGAGATGATGTTCTAAAGTTCTAAGACCAGAACCTGAATTACGCAATACTTTATGATTGATATGCAGACTTTCATTATTAATGAGTGACAACTGTAATAATATGCATCAATAAACAATTAAGAAATAAATAGTCCTATTAGACCTGAAGAAGTAGCATCCTCCGTATCAAGTTTGCAAACATGACTCTCAGTGTCATAACAGCAGTAAACAATATTTGTACATCAGATCAGAAAAAAGGTCAAACAAAAAGGATTTTCCAGATTAGAAAAGCTTGCAATTTTTAATCAGGCTTAATCAGGATTACAGATTTTCCATGGTACATTTTACTAGTAAAGATGAATGACCAGACATCAAAGTAGAAGTTTATTCGATCTATCAGCTGAGAGGAGATGACAAATCTGATCACAAATGAAGTACTCACCAGGTTCAGGGACAGGTATGTGTTTTACGTCCAGTGGCTCCTCTCCTTCTAATTTCTGCCACTGAATGCCCTCCTGTTTCTTTAATTTGATCTCAATCTGAAAGTAAAACAATCAAGCTATTCAAAAATCTCACCTGTTAAGAAAGATTATGCATGCACGCACTGACACATGCACTCACATCTGCCATTTTGACAACTATGTCGCTGAAAGCAGGCTTGACAAAAAGGTTGGAGACCTCAATGGTCAAGTGGCTTCTGACTAGAAATCACTAACTCCTAACAACCCCAGACCAGATAAATGTTTCACATGTGAGGAAGCTGTCCACCTAGTATACAGGAGGTCAGTGGTTCTTCCAATGAGCATTGGTTAGGTAACTGAAAATTACTGATAAACAGCATAAAACCCAATTTTAACAAGGAACAAACAAAAATGTGGACATAAACTGAAAGAAATTAAAAAAAAAAACAATATTGTTTGGGGGATATGTACTTACCTTGGATCTTAATAATTTAGTTACTGACTGTTCTGGTACAATAGGATGAGAAAGATCTAATTCCAAAGAATAATCAGAACCAGCTTGAAGTTTCACGGTAGCACTTAACTGTAATACAAACACCACCACATGTATATACAATACCACATAACATTCCTATACCAACAAAACAAACAATTCTTTCAAGGATGATATGTTTGAGTAGTCACCGTTGACACTTGCAGAACAACTTGCAATGATATCAAAAGAATTACTTCTCCATAAGAACATTTTATACACCATCACTTTTTCACATACACGAGTAACATCACTTAATCTTAAAAATCTCATTAAAGCCAGTAATAAAACATATTTTCAAATTTTTCATCTTTGGGCTCTTTAGAATAAAATGAAATCTCAAAACCAGTCCATTCTATTTAGACTGTCTTTACTTTACTCACAGATTTCTCCTGTATGTTGATTTGAGCATCTTCTTGTTTCACATTTTTCAGGAGAATTGAAATGACAACATGGGTCTGGGTCTGGTACCAGTCATATCTGAAAGAAAAACAAGTTTTCTAGACTGGTTTCCCGTTTTTCAAAAGATAAAGACTAAAGTAATGAATATAAATTCATAAACAACACAAAATCCTAAGCTTATAATTGGCTGATTTTAAACTCAACATAAAGCACAACTATGAGACAGCCCTCCAATCTCAATTACTTAGGTTGTATCTGTGAAAAAGCCATGTATACCAATTTGTTTTACATAAATATAATCACACAGACAGAAATCTAGATGACACTAGATAATGCTTCAATAAACTAAGCATATCAGAAGTTGATTTCATCTCCTCTATGTTGAAAACATTCAGCTAACCATTTATTCATGTCATGAGATCCCTACCTGGACTTTTGTTTCGTAGGCATAGCAGGTTCAGTTGATGGATTCACAGCTGAAGAATCTGTTGTCTGGTTAGTTTCCTGGAATTGAATACAAAACCTGAATTCAACATACACTAAAAGAGATTGGGTTTTACATCAAAATCATTGATTCCATTTGATCATTCAAACACAGAATTCCACAGATACAAAACTAATTATAGGCAGCCAGCATGTTGAAAGGATGGTGTATAATGATGTCTTAGGTCTAAAGCTGACCAAAAACACATTTATCATATACAGTCGGTGAATATACATATATATGTAACCATTATACATCATCCCATCAACATGCTAGCCCCCTATGAAACTAACTGTTTGGATGAAAACATCAAGATAACAAAGTATTGACAGTGGATTGAACAGATCTCAACAGTTTACTCAAAACAAAGTAAACAGGTAATTTCTATGTAGTATTCTTTAAAGAAATGGTGCAAGTATTCCTACAGTAATATAGAGACAGGTGTGGTATACAGCATATTTAGAATGAAAACTGTTTTAATAGGTATACTTTTAACCAGATTTTAAGAATTTTGATAAGAAACACTTACAGAAGATTTTGTTTCAGAAACTCCGACCTGGCATGTAGTGGTTTTCTTTTGCTTTTGTACTGAAATATAGACAACAGATTTGTAACATCAGTGGGACACATACAGACTTCAGTCAAATATAAGTAAACAACCAACAGTAAATAAAGGCTAAAATATATAATAATAAAATAACAGTAGTTGGTCTTCACCATATTAATTACATGTGAATACTTAAAAACAAATTGGACATTCACAAACCAGGACACACTTAAGTTGAACAGACTTCCACCACAATCTACAGCATGTCAAATATATGATAAAGTGTGATAAAACTCGGCTGTTACATTTTCCCACCCAACTGAAGCTAACTAGATTAATAAAGAAAGCCTATTTTGACGCCTATGATTCTGTGAACACTACTATGAGAACAGACAATTTGTTACAAAACTTACAATCCAACTCAGCTTCACATTTCCTGATCCAAGTTTTGAAATTGTTGTCATCAGCTGAAATGGTGAAAAAAATAAGCTTACACAAAATAATTAATACATGTACATGATTTTTGCATCCTATAATCTCTGAGAAATTTGAAAGATTACTGACTGGACTCCAGAATTGCTCACAGTATATCACAGGTAAGATAAAACAACGAAGTTGTATCAAATTACATACATACCATCAATGGTCTGCCCTTCAGTGAAAGCCTCCTTAGCAGATTGATAATCTTCAAGGTAAAACAAGGCAGTTCTAAAATAACAGAAGAAGTATTTAAATATCTGACATATACATCAAAGTATTTTATAGAATAGTATGAGATAAACAATGCTCACATTGACTTTCATTATGACTACAGAATAACATTTCATCTTCAATTAATTTTATGATATATAAAGTAAATATTAAAACTTTTGAAGTCACACAAATATCAATCAGTTTGAAGCAGTTTTCAGAATGGTCCTTCACAAAGGAATAAGACACAGCATCTCTAGGAGACAAGGAATATATTTCACATAAAAATGAGCCATTTAGTTTTATTTTAATCTAACATACCCTTTTCTCAGATAAGCCTTTGTATTTTTTGTATTGAGTAAAAGAGCTTCACTGGCATCTTCTACTGCTTCTAAAACATAAAAACATAGAAACAAATAAAAAATTATATAAAGACAACAGCAAAATATAACCTATCCAATCCAGTATGTGAATTATTGTAACTTTCAGCAATCAATTATCAATTAATTAAATAAATAATTTCAATTACCCCAACACTGATTACAAGATAGGTATCCATTATAGCCTAACATGATATCATGTTTTGTTACATAGGGTAGAAACTACAACATACGAGATAAGAAAATGGAGACTGTTATTTATTTATCAGACTGTTATAACAAATATTCTTGTACTCACCTTTATATCTCTCAAGCTTCAGATAGGCCTGTGACCTGTTACAGTATACATCATCTCTGTTCTTTTCCAATTCAAGGGCTTCTGTGTAAAGCTGAATTAAAAGTTTGAGTATTGCAGTAAGTACTGAGAAGTATTGTTAACAGCCCTAACTTAATAAAGTATAGTGCTGAAATGTGAGTTAATCAGTAGAAAATTTTCAATCTTTCTGACTTAAGAAAGCAAGTTTGGTGACAAGTGAAAATAAAAAACTTAACAGATGAACAAATATAAAATCACACCAGTCACTGCCTCAGGCACAATAAGCAAATCAATTTAAAAGGTAAGTTTCTCATAGCTGCATGTCCTCTAAAGTGACGTATTTTGTTCGAGCCATTCTGCATCAGAAATATAGTATTTGAAATGAACCCACAGACATATCAAACAAATTATACTGTTTAAGATGTTGAAGAACCATCCGACACAATGTTTATAATTGTGATTGTAATGGACAAAGGATAGTGCTAAGGAGCCAAAGAGCCAAAAATGTAAGTTACAATGGCAACTATCAAGATTTTGCTGCTTTGCACCACTGACTTTGTATACCACAACATCAGCTACAAGAGTTTGTTTAGATACTCTTTAAGTGAGAACCCAAACAAAAAATGACAAGGAAATATTGACAGGGGAATCATGTCTTCTGCTGGTGGTCAACTGAATATTAGAGCATTTAAGTCAAAATGTTAAAAGAAAATGTGTGTAAACTGTAAAGTCTGTGATTCTAATATTTTTGGGGGACAATAACACGATTCTTATAAGTGAGCAACCGATAATCATCGTTATATGCAACTTTAGACTACTTAAACTTGAATAGTACTAAAAATGACTATGACCTCAACCAGTTGTAAAGAATTTGAACAGAAGTCTTGGAACTTGCTAGAACAAGAACGTCAATTCATTTGCCATTATTACCTTGGCTGCTTTCTCGTAATTTTCGTTTATGAATTCATCATTTCCTTGCCTGCAAAGAAAGAAAAAGTGAATAGTAAGAATAACACCATATTAAACATATTTCAAGCCAGAAAAAGTGGACATGCAGCAAATAAATAAAAACGAAAGTTACCCAAACAAATCCGACGCCATGTTTCTTCATACGGTGTCCACGAAGAAATTTACCTCGTACGAATAATCCAGTTTGACTGCTGAATTTGTATTGTTGATACTAATAAACTCAGCAAAATGAAGAAATGGATCGGAGGATCCGTGAATGGGAGACCATTTAGGGAAAGTTCTGACTCATACTCGCGTACTGGTATTCCTTGGTATGATTATTCTTGTATTTCTCTGGTTTGGAGCTAACTTGTATATTTTGATAAAACTGGGCTATATTTCGGATTGTTTAATTCGGACAAACTTAGTTTCTTTACCGTGACGTGCTGAGTCAATGTTAAGTTATGACGCTCTCATTATGTTGTGATGAACTTGGTTTTTGTCAACACACCAATGTCAACATTTCTATGAAAAATTTTTCTTGCTAGCAAGGATAAAAAATATTTGTATGCTTAGTTTGTATAAATTGTTTTTTTTGTTGTTGCTAATTATGAATGTTCATGTAATAGATACAAACGGAGGCAAGGCTGCTAGTACTATAGCTTGTATTTATCAGGCATTTAAATTATTATTGAATGAAACATTTTTTATTCTGCATTTTTTGTTCAACTTGGAACCAATGTTATTTCTGACCAGTTGTAAGAAAACTGTGATTGACTAAACTTGGCGTGTCTTCTAGAAATGTTTGGTACCAAAGCCTTGAAATGATGTATGAGTGATGATTGTTGTGAGAAAAAAATTATGACAGTCCAATCCTCATGTGAAACTAAAATACTTAAAAACTGATTTTTTAGTTGCTTTTTGGGTTCATATTATCATTAATTATAATTTTCTGACCGTCTTGTGTCAAATTATGTAGCACATTTTGTAATGTTGTTTCTTCAGCTGAGGTAAATTTATTTATAGTGTTATATGTTTTGGTAAGCTTTGTCAGTCCAGAGGTTGGAAGTTCTGATCACACGGCTGTGAAATTACTAATTTAGTGTATATAACCTGCTGACAGAGTACAGAACAGGTTAGTACTGGTATGTGTCCAGGAGCAGTTGTAAGGAGCTGAGAAATATGTTATAGTTATAAATTCCTAAAATGATTTTGACAGTAGGTATTCCACCTAATAGAAAGCGTACAAAGGCATAAAAATGTTGAGAAGTTGACCCATGATATGGCTCATCAGAAGTTTCATGTTTAGGTCTCCAGTGCTGACCAGAAAAGGTTTAGGTCAATGTTAAATTCTCAGACTGTTTCACTTACAACTACTGATCTCCAGAAATGACTGATCATAAATAAAATTTGTGAAGTACTTGAATCTTGGAATATGTCTTTCAAGTGCATTTTCAAATCTATTGATAATTTTCTTCCAATGAAATTATTTGAGTTTATATGTTTTATTTGTATTCTTGGTTATCATTACTTCTTTTGTTAATCATGTGGGTTGGCAACATCTATTTTCTTGTCACTTCATACTTGACTCAGTACAAGCACAGATGGAGGTTAATAGCAGCCTGTATTTAAATGCCACTCAAGAATGCCTGTCTAACAAGTGTTTTAAATATGTTGATGCATTGTCAGTTTAGTCATTTGATATTTGACTATGTGAAATGGCCAAGTGAATATTATTGTGCTTTTTATCTTAAGTTTCAGGTCATATTCATGAAGAACTATGCCCTGATCAATGGCTAGACTTGCAAATAGCAAGACTTTCAATTTAACAAGTATTCTCTCAATTTGGTTTCTGCCAAATGTTATTGCACTGGTTTGGTTGACTTAAAGCTATGATAGTCTTTGTGAAATAATTTTTTTTGCTTGCTGTATTTTTCTAGGAACTCAATATAAATAAGAAACATGTACAAGTTAGAAATCAATCGCTTTAATAATTTCACTAATTTACAGACAAAAGTGTATTACATGTTGAATAATGTTGACACACTTCAAGTTGAAAAATGTTTATCTCACACATTCATCTTGCTAAATTGAAGTTCGTCAAGTACTTTGTGAAGTTGAGCCTGAAATATCAATAAATAAAAATGATTAGAATTTATAATTTATATGAAATGTAACAAATTCCTTGAATTTTGAATTTCCAAATAACCACCGATACACCAGACCTCTGTGTAACTTGTGCAGAATATTTTGACAAGGAGTGCTGGTGAATAAATGTCTCCTTAGCACTAAGTGTAACAACTATTTTATTAGTTTTACAGCCTGTTGATACTTCTAGACCTTTTGTAGAAATAGTAGATAAAACACATACAGAACCCTGTTCAAGTTCCAATTAAGTTAACTCTACTATTGACATGTACCTGGCATGTATGGAACACTTCTGGCTGTAGTTATCAACAATTGAACTACAAATATATTTACAAAGTTTAAAAATTAACTAGACTGGAAAATATGCATTTAGATTTTGAAATTGTGTACACAACAATGAAACTGTCTCATACACTAACTTCTAAACTACAATGAAATCGCACTCCAAGCATGAATAAAATCAATTATAAGTAGATGAGCATTTTTTCAACTTCCAAATGAAGCATTTCTTGAGCTGCTGCATAAAATAAAGCATATATGAATAACATTCTATGCAGAAGAACGGGTCAACAACATCAATTCATGAATTTTCTCACAAACAACACACTTGATAACCATTCAAAGAGCAACTTTTAGCAAAAATATTCATGCATTTCACCACAAATAACATTCATATTATTGTAGAAATAATTTATATTCAACATTGAAAATCCTATAATTCAATTCAGTCAATGAAATATTTTAACCAAATCACATAAAAACCAAGGGCATTAATTTCATCATCCTGAATTAATTACAAACAGTAACTGGTACCTAATACTGGTACTTAAGCTACTTGAAACACTCATCACAAAGAAAATACATTGTATTGTAAAAAAGTAATAAGCTAGAAGCATTTTCCAAATGTATACAAGTACGATTGTTCCTATGTCTTGAAAAACTTCAAAATAGGCATTCACTCCTAAATGAGATTCACGGTCCAGTCAGAGGATCAGATCCGTTCATTACCTGTCTGACAATCCACAGCCCTACCTAAAATATCTACTACATGAAATCACACAAGATGTTCATGCAAAATTTTATTCAAATTTTACTCCAGCAAACACATATTCCTTTGTAATACACATTCTATAGCTTAATAGTTGCACTTTGAGTCACCATTTTAAGTCAATTTCTTGAAGTTTTTGGACTTAATACAAAAATCAGCTGTGTTAATCAATACACTGTTAATATCTATAACTTTCAATCATACATATTTTAACTGCAACATTTCTTCAACACTGAGATATATTCAGTATCTCCATGATAAATTTTGTTAGTTTCAATATAATTTCTTAGATAGTATTTAAAAAGTAAAAATATATTGAATGAGTGAAAAAAATTGAATAAGGTACCATTAAGACAAGGATTTCATCATGAAATAGTTCTTTGTATTTTATAAGAGTTAGATTGTATTTATATACTTCATAACCTGGTAAGCATTTATTTAAAGACAATGGTAACTCACAGTAGGTCGTCTAGGATATATTTTTTGTAAAAAAGATCATGAAATATACACATTAAAGCCAAGCATAACTGAATGTTAATACTTTCAGTGTATTCTGCTGAAAAAAGCTGTAAGACTGTCTGTTAATGAATAAACTACAGTCTACAATACAAGAATGCTGTCATGCTGTATATAAAACATGGTAGATGCACAGTGAACTGATGCCAGTTTACCTGAGATCATCCCCAATTCTCGAATTCTTTACCTAAATACATTGTTAAATCAATTAATATCTTGGACGTCTGTGACACAAGTATTTAAAATTAGTCTATATGATACAAACACTGTAATGTGTCATATCTTGATGTGAAAACTATATTTCGCTTGCTTAAATCTAAATTTAACCAGCAAGACACTTTATCAAAAGAACTATAAAATATTGAATACACCAGCTTATTAAAAATAAATATGTAAAATAAAGAACAAGTTGTCTCTGATATTCCCTTAAAGTTTATGTCTGAAAGTTATCTTCATTATGTAGTTCAGTATACTTGAATTTATTCCAAAACACGTTTTAAACAGCTCTCAGTATTTATTTAAGCTTGATTGAGATAAAAGTGCATTGCAACTTGAATCAAATGTGTCCACAACCTGGACAAAAATGTCTGAGTCTCAAGAATCTTACTAGGTCAAAGTGTCCTACTGATCATTTTATTCAAACTGAAAGACATAAACATATCAATAATCCAAACAATAGCCATCCATATTTTGTTGTAACTGTCTATTACTAAGTAACTGATTGTTGTATTATCAATGACAAATCATTTGTTAATCCTAATACTTTATTACTTACCAACGGGTTTACCACCTTCAAACTTGATAGCCTTAATAGCTGTCTCCTCTGAACGTTTCAAGGCGTCTGTTTGAAATTCTGTTTTCAAAGCCTCACGTACGGCTTTAGCACAGACATTAGAATATCTAATGTAACTGAAATGGAAAGATAATTTCTCACTCTCAGAAAACCAGCCAAAGTCAAATTCGTTAATTTCGAATGTCTCTACAAGACAATTAGTCGAGTAAATTATTCAGGGGGTAATTATACAATATAAACAGTCACTCGCATGTACCAAAGGCTCTTCGCCAGAAAGTCCCAATATAATAAAAACTTAACATATGAAAATGAAAATTTTGCAATACCCCACCCACTTAAAAAAGCGTGTCGCTGGTTTTACAACAGTACACTGATTTAGAATGCAAAGTTTTCATTTAAATGCACGGAATATTAAACGAAACACTTAATATCATACGTGAGACCAGCTTTTCTCCAAAATGAAGACATTTTTCCTAAAAATCGGCAGTGCTCTTGTTTCGAAGCAAGCCGGTGTGAAGGTCGAGCTTCAAGCGGTGTTACTGTTCGTACTTACTCGTTCAAATATGTACTATCAAAGTACTGGAAGAATTTAGCATCTTGTTGTATTATTCAATTGTGTGGTACGGTACTTCGATTCTAAATTCATTTTCTGTTCTAACAACAAAGAAAAATGCTCTGAAAGTTGAATTTATTAATCAAATGATACATTTCTTATGGTTAGAGTTAATACATAGATATTTTTTGTCTTTTTTAATCAGATTTTTTTTGATGTGCAAAGTTCTGATTAATTTCAGTGGTAACCCAAAGCGCTATCAGAGCCATGAAGTTGTCCGTATGGAAACTGGGCCCCGTTCAAGACCCAAACCAATTGATGGCCCCTTGGAAAGTATCGAGACAGAGGGCCAGAAGCAGCTCAAATCAATGCTACAGAAACAGATAGATAAATCGGCAACCATTGAACAGTATGTTTATTACCTAATCTTGCTTGTTACTATGGTACATTGTACAATCAAACCTGTGTTTGTAGCCACCTCCAAATTAAGACCACCCTGTGAATAAAGGCCATTCTTTGAAAAACTGTCACTGATAATTCAGAATGACCTGACCTTCAAATATAGGCCATCTGTCAATAAAGACCACATTTGTCTTTCCCTAGGGTGGCCTTTGCTAACAGGTTTGACTGTAGATCAAGCTCTGTTTAAGTCAATTTACTCCTGTATAATGTGAAGAAAGTGTGATCAATGGATTTTCTGCAGCATTTCTAAACAAGAATCCCCCAAAAATATGTTTTGTCTGATATCATATAGTTTTAAAGCAGGTCAGTTCTTATATGAGAGTGAGATGAATGGATTGCTAAGCTCACTTGACTGGTTTCTGCATGAATTAATCCAAGAGGTTCCACCATATCTTATGGGGGTTTTACTGGATCATTGTTAAGTTTGCAGATCACACTTTATTCATCAATTATTTCATAATATTTACAGACAACTTGGACAAAAACGAGAATTTTCAGAAGGGGTGAACTATCAGTTTTCTACTGATGAGGTTTCTGGAATCCAGACTCTGAAAGAATTCAAGGCTCTTGGTGATGTGGATGATTACATAGAAGAAATGAGAGGCTATGGTTTGACACATGAAGAAATTCTGTATAAACTTGAGTCAGAGAACAACGAAACTACGGTAACAAAATTAATGCAGTTGTAATGATAATATTGATAATAATAGTCTTTAAAGTAATAGTGATGATGATGATGAGGATGATAATAATTGTTGCTACAGTGATGATGAGGATGATAATAATTTTTGCCACAGTGATGATGAGGATGATAATAATTGTTGCCACAGTGATGATGATATTCAAAAATGGCAGAAAAAAATATAATAACGATTATAAAATTATTAAAATATTGATAATTGTTACCTTACCAGTCTTCCTTGGTTATCAACTACCAGCACACATATGCCTGCTTTTTCCGTAAACTATTGCTGTCAACCACTCATGATGTGTGAATCAAAGGTTGGAGACTAAGGACCTTGGATGAAATATTTTAGTCAGATTTTCATGGAGAAATACATGTCTAGTGAAGGCCTTGATACTTCTCAATCTATCGTCCTGCTCTTGACCACCTCAGATGACAAGGAACAGAGAGTACACTTATGTATACTACATGTGCAGTCAACCCTTGGGCCTTTATTCACAAAGTGGCCATTATTTGGAGGTGGCAGCAAATACAGGTTTGACTGTAAGTGACAATGATAACTACACTTATGGTCCCGCACAGTAGTACTTGACATATTGTCTTTTTGACTTTGGTACAAGTTTTCATTCTTACTTCTTAGGTGAAAAAAAGTAGATTAAGTCACCCAGACTACCATGAGGCCAGACTGAAAGAAATTGATGCAAAAATTGCTCGCAAAAAGGAGACTCTAAGCAAGATGGATACATTTGCAAACATGAAGCCAATATCTAGGTATCTATACTGTTATTCATAGATCTGGTTTAAGATTGCACTGTGTATTTTTTTTAAACTAGTTATAGTTAATGTCCTTGTTTGAATATTATGAAACATAATATTACACACGATGTATGCGTTTGGTCATGCTAGATTACATTCACCCACATTTGTTGCCCGAGTTAGCCATAGTTTGTATAACAAAGAATTTCTTGGTACAATTTTTTACTGGTTTAGTGGATTATAACACAATTATAAAAATGCATGCATTATGTGTATGTATGTATGTCACACAACTGTTATTTGCTGTAGAAAGGTTACGAAATGTTATAAAATAAGTGACTGCAGTTGTTTCAAAAGATTGTCAACATTCAAAGATGTAGTTACTATGACAACTGAATCTGATATGTGAGAATGATATAATTCATGTATTTTGATTGTTTCAGACATGAAATGGAACTAGAGAATGCTATTTCCATGGCAAATTCAAAGAATAAATTTCTCCACAAAACCCTGATAACTGCTAGGGAAAACAAGACTGTGTCAGATCCCAATAACTCATTGAACTGCATTCCAGAAATTCTAGAAAATTGGTCAAAGAAGTCATCACTGAAAAAAAAGTGTCATGGAAAGAAACAAAAAGATTATTTAACAGAATGTAAATTAGAATGTTGTGTTCCACAAAATGTAGCTTCTCTATGTTTGAAATGTAAATCAAACCAAAACGAAGCTCGGAAATATGAAAATGAGGCTGAGGAGAGTGAAAGCGAGGCTAACACTATTCAAGACAAGTCATGTGACTTTGCTCATTGTACATGTGAGAATGATGGCACTGTTCAAACATGTGCTGAAAAACCAGAAGACTATGTTTCTAATGTTGAAGAGAAGTTGGTTGAGAAAAAATGCTCAGAAAAGAAAGTAAAACCCAAATCAACAAGTTTCTCTGTAAAAACAGGAAATGAAATTTCTATGACTAGTGATTTAGATAGCACTGAAGATCTAAGAACAATAAGTGAAGTTGAAGCTGTACCAGAAGATGTTATAAGAAAATACAAACTTTCATTGGAGGATGTGAAAAAAATACCACGATTTGAAAATTATACAGCTGGTGAGCCAAGCAATGTAAGTAGAAATATAGAGGGTTCAGGCATTTGTTAAACACCATTTGTACTGATAATTACATGAATAGATATTTAATAGGGCATTTTTATTTGCCTCATCTCTGTGAAAAGCTAAGCATTGACTAAATTTTTACCTCATTGACAGTTTGTTTGTGGAGTGAGCCAAACTGTAATAAATCTCCAGCATTTTTGTTAACATGTAAAAGTCAAAATGTAGTTTACTGTTTACTGGATGACCCTTTGACAAGTTTACTCAGTCGAGAGTACAAATAAGAAACAGCTGTAGTGACAAGTAGGAACTATGGCTAGTATTTTGACCCGGGTACAATGACAGACATTTTTTAGTGTTGTAAAATGTTCATTTTTCTATTTTCAGGTTTTGTTTGTGAAGAATTTATCAAGCAAAGTCACAGAAGAAGATCTAGCTTCATTGTTTATACAGTTCCAGTCTGATGAAAGACAAAAGATCATTTTTAAACTGCTAAATGGTAGAATGAAAGGACAAGCCTTTGTAACATTTACTGGTATGTATCAAAGCTGGCGTCGATGTCTATAGAATCATTCTGATTATACAGTAAAACCTCAATAATAAAACCAGCTTTGAGACCTAATCAAATATTGAGGTGGTCTCATTATAAAGGTGAAATATTGAGGAAATAAAAAACAGATATGAAAATAAGTGGTTTTTATAATGAGTACAGTCTTACCTTAAAGTGGTCTCAAAGTCAAGGTCTTGCTATATTACCATCTTTTCTGCTTTAACGTAAACTTATAATTGTGGTCCTAGAACGTCTTTGAAGTATGCACTAATTTATCATCTGTTTAATAACAGAAATAAATGGACCATATATATCTAGAGTACAGTGCCTTTAATCATGTGATATGTATGTTCTACTGTAACATAGTGCATGGTTAAAAGTTTTCCGGAATTTTCTGGAACCTCTGGTTTTCTCCAGGTCCAGACCCTATTGTTTTTTTCCCGAGGCACTGGGGTTAAGCTGTCCATTTTTTTGAAAATTTTCAACTTTCACCCCTGACAGTGTGATGAATTCTCATGAATTGTTTACATTGTGCTTTATTTCAGACACAGAAACAGCTGTGAAGGCTTTAGATCTTGTGAATGGTTTTGAATTCAAAGGAAAGCCAGTAATAATTCACTATGGAAGGAAGCAAACTTGACATATTTACATTTCTCATTCTACAATGCTATGCATAGTTTTTATTAATAAATATTTTCTTAAGGCAATTTTTACTTTTTCATTTTTTTGTTTATAAGTTATTTCTGTGTAAATTCTTATGAATGTTGTATGAAAAATCCTGCATGTTTTATTGAAAAATCTTCACATTTAAGAGGTCAGAATTATTGATTTATATAACAAGGTTAGAATATTAGTCTTAATTAAAGTGAATTTTGATCATGTTTGATATTTGGTCATCCTTGTCTTCCAACTAGTGCTCCAAAAGACTACCTGCAGTGTATCAGTGCAATATGATTGATAATGGTGTTAAACCAATTAAATGTAAATCTAAATAAATATATAAATAATATATAAAATTTAACTCACTATGATATAATATTAACAGCAATGCTGAAACTACACTCATTGTTCTGACCGGGGTAAAATTCACATTTGACAAGGTTTCTTTATACAAGCGGATTTTAGTTTAATAAAACTATCAAATAAAGGTATAATATAAAATATATTGAAGAAATTTTTTTTTCTAAAGGAGGAAACTATTCCAGGGAGATGTTGTGAAGTCATGTACAAAATTAAGTTGTGTTTCAATTCTTAAGTTATTTAATCATATAAAGTAATATTATTACAATCAAAACTCAATGAAAACTTAGTATGCAGTAAAACCAGCAATATAGATCACATGAGAACTGACTCCATCTAGCCTCAGTCACAGAATAATTGCCAATAAAACAATTGGCATTCATTATAACACTTGGTTCTGGGTGGTATTCAAACTGAGAGCGGTGGGCGCCAGTGATTACTAGTCAAAGACCACAACCACTCCACCATGGAGGCCCCACATTTTCAATATTCCCAAGGTAGTCATTATAAACAGGTTTGTTTCGTCAGACCAGTCTATAAACACCATAGTTTGGTAAATAAAAAGTGCTCTTTTTTGGAGTTCGTCTTTATTTAGCGGTAAAAATAAACTACAAATGTTGGTGTTGGATATAAAACAAGTCTTTGTAGTCAGGTGTTCTCACTTCACAAGTAGTCTTCATAGACAGGTATGACTGCACGTAAATATTAATCAGAATCACTGCTACTAGTACTAGAGTCATTCTCTGTTTTCTTAGCAATGTTCTGAGTCCAATCATATGGCTTCCAGAGTTCAGCGAAGTTGAGAACCTTTTTACGTTGATCATCAAAATTTTCTTTCGGTGGTCTCTTCCAGAGACGATGATCAGCATCAACCATGCCGCCAATAATTTCCTGTAAAAGTCACAAAACAGTAACATGAGCTTATAAAGTAACAAACACTGTATTCAATGATATGCACGTATAAGGAAATGTTGTGGTCTAGATGTGGGCTGCAAGATTCTGCATGGACTCTGATATCTTTGGTCTGAATCCCAGTCGAAGCAGGATGTTTACCAACATGTTTAAATCTTTGAGTACTGGTAAGTAATCAAGAAAGCAGTCATTCAAAGTGACAGAAATAAATTCTTGTTCCTTGTCTCAGAATTGATGTAAATAAGTTATTTGCTTCCACCTTTGGAATACAAGACCCTAAAAATCAGTGGTATATATTGTAATGTGCAGTATAGAAATAAATAAATTACCCTGCCGAAGTAGTACGGAAATTTTTGCTCATCTTCAATAACATGAGCAAAACCTCCCTGATTTCCAAAATCCACAGCAAAATATGGAAAACCCTTAGGAACCTGAAAACAAAGAATAAGAGATTTGATTGGATAAGATGTGCTGTTCTCTAGAAGTCAAATTATACACAATTATGCTATATCTGTAAATCTTAACACAGCAGTATCAAATCATTTAGCTACAAAAACCTGAGATTATCACTGAATAAGGTAAATACGGTTATCTTAAATCACATATATTCAACCATTTGCATAATAATACTACATTATCCACATCTGAAGCAGACGACTTGTTGCAAAAGAAGCTAATGCTTCTAATGAGTAATGGCTTCTTTCACCACAATGTTTTCCACTCTGTCAGAGAGAAATAACCCAATTTTTTAGAATAAATTGATGTTTTGCATATTAGCTTTGAATTTAGAAGAGTCCAAAATATGCTTATGAGGCAAAGGGTTAAAATATTCAAAGAAATGCATTCAATGTACATACAGAATGCCGAATATCTTTTTGGCTGAGATCAACAACTTTCTTATTAGAGGCCCATTCACTCTCACTCTCTTGTATTGCTTTCTGAAATCATGAAAACAGTCACATGACATTATACAGTGTGTATGTACATGTATAATACAGTTAGTACCAATGAAAGTATACATGTGCATTTCCAAGTCAAAATCTGAAGTCCTGTTAAAAGCTTGAGGGAAACTAAAGAAATATTATACAAATATATTGACCACAAGCTTTCTTGTGGAAAGTAAATTTAAATGAAAATCACATTCAAGCACCTCTTTGAACTACATGAACACAAATTGTTTACTTTGTTTTGCATGTGATCGTACCTACAGGTCATTACTGTACTCACAGACTTATTGATACAAAACTGTATTCTGTTGATTTGCGAAACAAGGATTTCTTTGATTACTAGTATATAGGGCTTAACATTGGTCCTATACAGTGTTTCAATAATAAAGAAATCAGTCAATACCGTACCAAATCCTGCACCGTACTCTTGGGATTCCTACCAGTATGGACCAGTTCCTCCGCATTTTGTCCAACAATGATGTGCATGAATCATAATTATGTCGGAAATGAGGAACTGTCATTGAAAAGCATTTGCTACACCCAAGTTTAAACCCGTGATTACTTCATATACAGGTAATGGTTAAAACAATTTTTTAGTGTGATTCCAATTACCACCGACAGTATTATGAAGTTTAAATTGAATTATTTGACAACTATACATGTCTTTATTCATACAAAAGATTTTTATTTGATAAATTTTGTAAGAATTTAATTACATATTTTACATCATACTTGTATTTGTGAATAATTTGTTACAAAATTACCTTAAAATATATTGGTGCTAGATCTCCAATTTCTTTATCCATAGGGACACATTCTATACACATATGTGGGAATTGTTTTAATCGCATGCTTGTCTCCATAAACACAACATCCTCGTCTTTGTCTGCGAACATTTTGGTTAATGTTCTTCGAAAAACCTAATAGCATAGAAAAGATAGTCACTGAGTGAAATGAACATACCATTAGCAATATTACTACAGTAAATATTTAAGTGACAAGACCCCAGATCTGTACCATAAAATCTGTGTTTGTGGTCACCTTTGAATAAAGACTACCCTGTGAATAAAGGCCTCCTATCAATAAAGTCCACATTTTGTAACTTCTTTCATTTAAAGATAATGGTAATAAAAAAGTACAACTGAGATACATCAAGTGCTTGTATTTAAACAAGATGTTTGTTTGTCATAACACATGCTCAGGTTTTAATATGTGAAAAGAAATTTTCTAAACATAAGAAAAAAATCTCTGTAATTTTGCATAACTCTGTGTAACTATGTAATTAAGTTTGAATTAAGCTGAACATAATTTTAATATCATGAAATATCAACAACATCAAACAATATGAATAATACTTAATCCAAAAGTTAACTACTTGTTAACTTTTCTTTTTTATCACGTGGTACAATTTTCTGATGTCTATATGGAGTTACTGGTAAGTCCCTTTAATTTATGATAAAGTACCACATATTTACCTGTATCTCAGACCAGACATCTTCATCTATGTTTGTACTAGATGCCACATGTTGCATAGGTACAATGAGACAGTGACCATCAGTCAGTGATCTGTGATTTGGCAAACATAAATATACCTGAAAAAATATACAGAAAAAAAACTGACTTTCAAATGTCGGCAACAAAATGAATATTTGATGTATTATATAAGTTGTTGAGTACGGATTTTAGTCGAATGTTAGTTTGTATCAATTCAGTTAAAAAGGCATGGGTATGAATTCGATTAAACACAATTTAGGTTCATATGACAAACATGTGAATTCACTTAAATATTTAACTTATGAGTACATGCCAGAGGACTGCCATGTTAATTGAAAAGATGATTTCCATTTGTAAACACAGAAGTTACATTAATAAAACAGTAACATAGAGAAGCAGTTGTAGAAGAGTGAAGAACTGGATCCAAGATCCAGAGGTCACATTCAACAACATCTTCATATTCACCCCATATTTAGACATAACGATTCAATAGGACAGTGTATGACACTAGCTACAAACTTCTTCATCTAAATAGCACCAATCAGATATTAATTACAAGTAATTGACTTTTCTACACCACACAACACTTCTTCATCTCATATTTAACTCAAATCTTACCTTGGTTCCTATAGCAATAATAAGATGTTTTGGAACATTTCCAAAGCAGAAATTACACTTCTCTAGAGATGAAGCCATTTTCTTGTGTTCTGAAAATGAACGATAGTTTTCTGTTTTATTTTTATTACAACTAATATTGATGAGCAAAGATCCAAAAAGGAACAGAATTTGTAACTACCAGTATTTCAAATTAGTGGCTTTTGCAGCACGAGGCTACTGTTTAACAACCCAAAAGTATCATAAATCAACAATCTACCATATAGCAATCATTTTTTCAAGGTCATCTAATTTTTGCTATATTAGTGAGTAAAAAAAATCACAAAAAATCATATAAATTTAATGATTAATGAACATTGATATATCCAATGGTAAATTTGTGAAATTTAAAATCGCGAAACTATACTTCATTTCAAATTACGAAAATTTCGGACACAAAAAACAATATGTAGTATTTTTCAGACTTGTATTTCAGTGATCATGTACTCAGGTTTGACTGTATTACCGTATATAGCAGCAGCACGGTCTCTCTGTTCTTGTATTGATTCTGACTGTTTTCTGTTTGCTTTATCCAGGAAAACATCATCCATCTGAAAATCACTATCAGTTTTCTGTGTGGCCTGAAAAATCAATGGAGAATTATAAAATTACCATGTTCATAGAGCTACAAATGTTTGCATTCCAGATTAGACATGATATCAGTACTGAAAGGTTGAATAATTATACAAAATTTACATACCATGTACTATGTTTGGTCACCAGATGATGTGATTAGTGCTCAAAAGATATCAGACCAAACTACACGAATCCTGCATATTCTACAATTGGGAATTTCCCCACACGTACAAATTATCAGTTTATTTCAGTCAATCAACATCAAAATGTTTGTATTTTCAACAAAACTTAGAACAAATATTAATTTATGTCATTATTCCAGCTAGCCAAGCTTCCAACACAGTAAACAAACAGAATATAGGACACATACCCGGCCTGCAAGTCTGGCAAACATCTGATTCTGATCTTCTGCCGTTCCAAGTTTCTCCCTCTCAACCTAGAAATACGCATACAGTAAAGTTCTGAAACTAAGACCACCCTTCAGGCCGCCATGAAGTGGTCTTAATTTGAAGTCAGTCTAAACAGCGGGACCTAGATGTTAATTATGATGATGATTATGATGTTAATGATGATGATGATGTTAATGATGATGATGATGTTAATGATGATGTTGATGATGATGATGATGATAATGATGGTGATAATGTTAATGATGATGTTAATGATGAAATTGATGATGATGATAATGATGATGATGATTATGATGATGATTATGATGATGATGACTATAGTATGTAGTTCAATTATACAAGTCACTTGACTTGTATTCTGTTCCTTGATTGCATTTGTTTGTGTTTTTTGCATGTGTTTTCTTCATATTCTTTTTTTGGTAAAAAATGTATTACAGAAAGTCAAGTACTGGTTAATGAACATGGGTCAATAAGTAATTTTATGGTCACCTGACTTGTATTATTAATTATTATGTTGATTACAGAATATATATATGTTTGCCGTGATATTTAATTTGATCATTACAAACAACACGAACACATTACACAATACAAAATATACGAGGGAAACAACTCTATTTCATGGAGTAAACTTCGGACGGCTAGAAATCTGGATAACTGGAACTGATTTCGTCAGTCCTGTTAAGTTTGAGCCAATGAGAGTCCACTGTATAACAAATTAATTATATGTCAGTACAATAATAAAATCAATTGTAAGTATTATTATGAAGTACAGTCATACCTCAGTAGAAGACCACTTTAACATTAAGACCACCTCTTTATAAAGACCACTTATTTTAGGCCTCAAGTCCTATATTTACTGTATAATGACAACCTGGTTACTGAGGCCTTAATATAAGACAATATTTTTTGTTTTGCAAAGGATGTCTTATTGTCAATCTATTACTGCATAGAAATAACAGCAAATGCATTAAGAAACATAAATGGTAACAGTACATTATCAAGTATTTCAAAGAATTCATGAACAAAAGATTTTGAAGGACTGAATAGATATCTGGTTAAATCTCACCAAAGTTTTAAGATCAAACTTGTCGTCATCATCGAAGTATCGAGTTCTCTCCCCTTGTTTGCCGGTATGAGTCTCAACCTGAAATTTACACATACGACTTACATGAATAATGCATGACTTTCACACATAACAGACCACAACCCAGAAGGTGACTTGAAATAAATATGGTAGTCAATAAATCCATAAGACACAAAAAGCACTAAAAATGCTGTAACATTGCCTCATTGTTAAACTTGATTATTTTTTATCATACTGTAATACTGGTAGGTGTATATGTGTGATAACAAAAAATGGCAGATCTAGTTGACAGACAAAAAATGGCAGATCCAGTTGACAGAATTTTCTTGAAATGAAGAACTGTGTTGTAATGGGAAACCAAATTTACCAGACTGTTGTAATATAATTAAGTGTCCACTACATGTAGTATGAATAAAACATTTTGGACATTTTTTCACCTCTTGCTTTTTCCTTCTTCTTTTACCTCCACTTTCTGCCGGGTGTTGACTATCAGGTACTGGCCTAGCAAGACCAGATCGGTCAGTTCGGGTCAAGGTCACAAAATCTTCTTCCTCATGACCTTGACCCTGACTTACGCGCATATTTGGTGCATTTTTCTTAGCTTCCCTCGCAGCTTCCAGCTGAGCCTTCAACTTTGCCGCTTGTTCCTAAATAAAATACGAAAAAAAATCACGAACAGATCAAATGAGAAAATGCAATTCAGGGTTCAACAAATCAACTTAGAACAAGTTGGAATTGCTGTAGATCTAGTTAAAATCTAAGCTGGTTGTCTTGCAGGATGAGTAGCCTCAGAAAAATTTGTCAAGCTCTGGAATTAAGACTACATTAGACCGCAGAAAAGAAAAACATGTATCAGTCCATCTTTTATACTGCAAAAATCTTACTGGCAAACAACTATCTTTTAATTTAAGTATTGCTGTAATGGCAACACAAATGTATCATAATACTTTCCTTACTTATTTTAACCGATTGTCAAAAATATAAAGTTGTACCTGGTTTCCCATTATCTCAGCTTTTACAATTTTAGCACCAAGGTCATTCATTTCCTTTTCTGACAAAATGCGAACTGGTTCTGGTTTTTCAGATCTGTGACCTTGTCTTGACCTTGAACTTTGACCTTCATCTGAAGAATCTTCACTACTACTATCTGAAGAGTCTAAAAATGAACCAGATAATTTAAATGATTTTATCAAGTATTTATCAAGTATCAATTTTTTGAGCTATACTTGACTGACAAGCAAGCTGTCAACCTGAATGAACAAAGCTTAACTTATTTAGCATATTCAACATGCAGAATTTAGGGCCATCCCCTACATACAAGATAGAGCAAGTAAAATAAGTAATAACATAAAATAATTTGAACATTTACCTGATGACGATGAAGATGACGAAGATGATGATGATGGTGGCTTTCTCCTATTTTCATCTCTATCACCACTTTTGCCTTTAACAACATGATGATCCCTGTCAGCTCCTCTTGTTTCAACTTTATCAGTTTCTTCCACAGGTTTATGAAATTCTTTTTTCTTCCATGCTGGAGCACTATTTGAAGATGTATTTGATTTTCTCTGGTCTACTTTGTCCATTTCACCAGGTCTCATGAATTTACTTTTCAAAGAACTTAATCTACTTCTATCACCTGATCGGGACCTTGATCGCCTTCTGTATCTTTCTCTAGATCTTGACCTATTGCCTCTTCTGTCTCTTGAATGTGACCTTGATCGTTTACTGCTTCTTTCTCTTGAATTTGACCTTGACCTATTTCTTCTAGCTGGGGACTTTGACCTTGATCTTCTGGATCTATATTTATCTCGTGACCTTGACCTTGATCTCCTGTCAGTTTCATACCTATCAGAAATTCTGTATTTATTTCTTTGAGGAGATCTCGACCTTGACCTTGAATATTTTCGTCTGCCAGAATCATTATCATTGGGTTTCATAAATCTTCCCCTAGGTCGCTCAGAAGTTGACTTTCGTTCCCCATAAAGAGAGGCTTCAGCATCTTTGATCATATCTTGAATTTTCTTCAAAGACTGAAAAGAGGGAAATTCACCTGTAGTTGATGTCAATGAACAGAACTAAAATTATACTCAGACAAAACTTCAAGTAACAATCTAAATATCATGTAAAATGAGAAACTATACAAACATATACATACACAAAAAAGTTCATTTCATCTACTGGTATTTTGAAAAATACACATGAATCATTATAAATTTGTGTAAACACTAAGTAAAGCTATGATTCAGCCAAGTACTAAAGCCAAAGCCTATAAAAATGCATTTTTGTTATTAAAGAAGAATATACAGATTTGAAATGTACTAACAGTAAGAGAAGTATTATACTTTTTTCATTGGGTTAAACACCGTTTTTAAACAATTTTTCAGTTATATATGGTGGTCGGTTCACCTAACCAGTTTTCCTGGACTATATACTAACCAGTACTAACTTACCCTTCCACAACGAACCGGTATATTCTCCACATATGAAGTAAAAATTGACATTTTGTAAAATTTTCATAAAAGGATACGACTAGCTGCAGCCAGGATTCAAACCCTTAGTCATTGGACCACGGTCACAGCCAAGAAGTTTTATAACTGACAATGAAAACCTTACACCCCATCTTTCAGCTGCAAGTTCTTCCAAAGGACGTCCCTCCTCTTCAGCCTGCTGAACACAACGCTGATAAGATTTACGTAACCATGACAACCCAGAATCCCCAAATCCTGCAGTATGACTGGAACTGCTTTTCTTTTCGGAAGATTTTTCTTTTTCTTCAGGAAGTCCAGTTCCGCCATCTTTCCAGAATGGATTTAATTCCTTAGCATGAGTACCAGGCTTAAAGAAAACAATTTTCAAGATAAAACCCATCACCATTTTCTTATGAGTTACTGTATGAACAATAGGGGGATGGATTAGATAAAATGTGAAAGGTTATTAAAACTTTCATGGTAAGACAAGACAATTCATTTGTCTCAATGAGGGTAGGGCATTAATTAGAGGAGGTGAATTTATTAGGGATAAAGCAGAATGTAAAAATCATGTATGGGAGAAAATCTATATATGTTTGTTACACTTTTAACGGGATTACTAATCCAAAAAAATAAAAGAGAAATATCAAGAATTTGTACTACAATTTAAAGCAAAGCAAAAATTAAATAATTGACAACTGAAAAATCTCAAAAGTTTCGTGAAAACCATTGGACTTGACAAAAATATTCAGCAAACAAAGTTTTGAACACTCTTAGGTTCCCAATACCATTTCCTATAAATGAAAACAAAATATTAAACAAAATGGGTGTCCTGGTACCTTGCTCAAAAGTTCTTTTTGAATACTTAATTCTTCTTTCTCTTTGTTTTTTCTCTCAAGAAGCTCCTTCCTCGTAACTGTAGGAACCAAATCCATAGGTGCTTGCATCCAGTCTTCCCTCTGAAACCAAAACATTTGTTGATAAGAAACAAAACAATTATACATATATCTTTGATGAACAGGGTTATATTCAATTTAAACAGATGAATAAAACTAAACTACTCATTTTCAAACCAAATATCCTTAGATTAGAAACTCCATACATTAGCGAACAGTTTTGTAATTTTATTCACAAGAACTGTAACAATATGACTAAAATTTTAAATTGACTCTATTCATAGTTTTAAAGCATAATAAGATGAAAATTTATGAAGTGAATGCAAAAATTAAATATAAAATTCAGGTACATAGATTGGTGTAACAACTTGTCAGTGTATAAGTGAAATACAGTAGAATAAAGGTATAAAACTTGAAAAATTACAATTCTTTATTTACATTGTATATACTATCATACAAATGTAAACATGAAAACATTGAGAAGAACTAATTCACTGACCTCTAATCTAGGACCTTTTATTCCTGACACAGCTGGCATTGAGGGTTGTTTAGTATTATCTGATTTCTCCACCCAAGCTGACTCATTGTCCTACAATAATAATAACACATGTGTGTATATTTTATACAGGACTTACTGGTATTATTTGATTTAAAAAAGTACAAATCGACATAAGAATGAATGATATGGCATTAAATGAACAGAGTTGATATGTACATTGAATATCTAAGATAAATAAAAACAATATTAGCGTGTGAAAAATCAAAAATATGAAGATGCCAATGTGACAAAAATAAATGTGTAACAACCAAGTGAACTCACCAAGTCAGACGATGAGCTAGATTTCTTTCTTTTCTTTTTCTTTCTAGATTTTTCTTTCACCTCCTCATCTTCAGATTCAGATGAAGAAGAATCACTCGATTCTTTTTTCTTTTTCTTCCGCTTTTGTTTCTTCTTTTCCTTCTTCTTTTTCTTTGATGATTTCAAGCTCTGTAGAAAGTAATTCTTCAAGTAAAATGTGACATTTAAAGCCTCATTTAAACAGTTAAAATTTTATTCCCAAATCACTTCTAGTATTAATAAACTCTTTTCATAATATGCCATCTATTAGTCTAGGTTATCAACGAAGTTTATTCATGACTTGCTGATCTACATATACTAAGTTCCATAAGTAAAAGATTTCAATAACTTCAAATACTGAAATTGGTTAATCATAAATTCATTTCAAGTTCTTCAGAGAAAACATTTTTAAGACTTTTCATACATAGTCAAAATGTATCAGGTTATTCATTTTGCCCATTAAAGCACTACCCAAGAAAATTTTAATCACTTAAAAGGGAAACAGTTTTACAAAATTCTATAAACTGTCATTACACAGTCAATAAATAATGATCTTGATATACCTGTTTCTCAGATAGAATTCTTTGATCAACTGATGCCAGCATCCATTTATCTTCACCCCTCTGCCTCGCACGTTCCTTTCTTCTCTGATCTTTTTCATAGTCTTCTCTCGCCTGAAATATGAACAAAATATGAAATATTTAAGGGAAGCTTAGGAACTCAACAAAGATTCACTTCTTTATTATTATTTTATTATTTTACCGTTGTAGTTTACAGTGTAACTGAAAGTTACACTACACAGTACAAATTATTTATCTGAGCAAGTTTAGATTGTTTACCATGAAAACTAGTGATTTGGGTCAAAGATTTATTATTTATGAATTTCTAAATGAGTAAACTATAGGCTGGTTAACTGATAGAATTGAACCTGGCATTTACAGACTCAGGTATATTCAATGACGTAAGACAAAACTTTCCGTTATAATAACTGACCTAAACTCTTTAATTCTGAACGTATATTAGTACCACCAATTATAGTTTACCTTTTCCAAGTAAACTTGGCGCGCTTGTCGTAACTCTTGACGTTTTCTTTCGTTTTCAGTAGCACTTTCAAAATTCATGTTTACGTCTACTTTCAATTGAGGAAAATATCAAAATAACTCCGAACATAAAATCTTACAGGCGCTTATTAAAACGAGAATATTTTTCAAACATCTAATTGATCAGGACTTTTTTCTTTAAAAAACGTGTGTCTTTAATTTATAGTTTTTAACATTCTTTAGCGCATAAAAAATAAGATGAGAGAAACACCACTATCTAATTGTGAGAGAGATTTCGTTAAGAAAGCAATTTCAGAGAAAAGGGTTGGTAAATTTTTGTATTATATGTGTTTTAATTGTGCTTATATGTTCGGATGTAGCAAGTTCCGGATACAAGTACTTTAAGTTTGACTGAGATTTTCTAGTTGATACTTAGTTACGAATTTAGAGATTTGATATATGTATGCTGCAACCTGAATGAATCAACCAATAATATTTAAAATGCAATAATATGCTAAAATTTTGAAATAGATGCTTAGTCCCAAGTTATGCTATACCTTTCCATTTTAAAATCAATCAATTTTCATCAATATAATCTGGCCAATATCAGAGTTGTGTGTGTTTTCATGTTTTAAATATATCAAGTCAATAGAAATTTTTATTGTAGAGAGTTGACGGGCGACAAGCATATGATTACAGACATTTGAAAGTGAGTTTTGGTGTAGAGAGAGGATGCTGCATGGTGAACATTGGGGATACCAGGTTTGTTCAGTTATACTATGGTCTGTCACAGACAATTATTTATCACCACAATATATAGTTTTTATGTCAGTTGTATCAAAGTGTATTTTATTCAAATATTGTGATTTTAGGTCATGAGAAATAAATTTGTGTGAATGAAAATATTTGGGAATAAGTATAATTCTCATTGAAAGACAATATTATAATGTATTGATTGCTTGTTTTCTAAGCTGTATGTTTAGGGTCATTTAAAATGTTCAGATACTAACACTGGCTGCTTTGTTGTTAAGTCATCTCTTGTAAAGGTGTGAATGTTTTATTTCAGGGTAATGGCCCAGGTTTCATGCCATATAGTTGAACCAAAACAAGCCAGACCTGCTGATGGAACCTTGTACATAAATGTTGAACTTTCTCCCATGGCTTGTCCTAGCTTTGAACCAGGGAGGTAAGATTATGTTAAAACTGTTCATTTTCTTCTGATCAGGTTTGTAGAGTGCTCTTTTATTAATTCAGAGGTATCAGGTTTGATGCCTAGGGGTGGTACTGGTGGCAAAGATTTCTCTGATCATTGATTCACTCATCGCTTAGGAAAGTTATTTGCTACATAATATTGTAATGGAATAGATCATTGTTGTTAAGTTACAAGGATTTGATTTGTTTGAATTTTTAAAAAAAGTTTACGCATGGCTTTTGTTTTTTTAAAAGTGATTGCTTGTCTGCAATTTCTTGCCTATTTTTGATTAGCACACTTGCATATATTTTTATTTCTCTATAATTTGACAGATTGTCTGATTTTGGTGTTGAAATAAACAGACTTCTAGAAAGATGTTTAAAGGAGTCAAGATGTCTAGATACAGAATCTTTATGTATTATTGCAGGAGAGAAGGTTTGTAATAATAAATCCATTTAAATTACAAATAACATCAAAAATTAATTTTTAGATATTGCCTCTCACAGTCAGAATTGTTGTCATTATAGTGCAAATTTACAAGCTCTTACCTCAAGTGACATTCCTGTATAAATTATCATTAAAACAATTTTAGATTTTTTTCAGTTACTGTAAGTTTACACTTTTGATGACACAATTTTTCACAAAAATCTTTTATCAATGGATATGTTCTTCTGGAATAATAAAACTTTATGATTTTGGTGAATCAGGATATGTATGTTAGATTCTTCACACTTCAGTTATGTAATCAATGGTTGGCAGTTATGAATTGATTTGTTATGGCAGGTTTGGGAAGTTCGTGTGGATGTTCATGTATTAAATCATGAAGGAAACTTGGTGGATGGATGTAGTATAGCTGCGATTGCTGCTTTGGCTCACTTCAGGTATGCTTAATATGTGTTGTTTTTTTTACTGGGGTTTATCATTGCACCAACATCATTGCATGAAAAGTATTTTATTCTAATAAAAGCATATTACAAATTGGTATTTAAATATTACATAGAGTTTGAATGAGTTCTTTATGTTAAATCATATTTCTACCTCCATTATGCATCATATTTTGTAGACGACCAGATGTCACAGTGTCTGGGGATGAAGTAACTGTAGTAAGTGTTTTACCTTATCTATTTATATATGATATTTATGTGAAAACCTGATCTGTTTTGGAAGAATAATTATTTGTAAAATTTGGAAGTAAAATCATCAACATTCATCATCATTATACTGTCAAATTGATTTGAAAATCTGTCTAATTATTTTTGCTTTATTACAAAAATGGTGTAGTTATTTGAGTTGGTGAATGTAAAATATAAATTAATGTTATGGGAATTTCCTTTTGTAGAAAGTATCTTCACGATTTCATGAACCAACTATAAACTGATCATAAAATATTGTAGTGGTCTCTCCTTTTTTCACTGGGGTTTAATGTCGCTGCAACAACCAGGGCCATTTGGAAACTTCCTAGCTTTTCTGGTAGAGGAACACCCAATATGTGCACTTGGGTGGAACTATCAACCGTTCTCACTTGGGAAATTTGGTCCCAGTGGGATTCAAAATCTGAGCACTGACAGGCTAGTGAGAGACCATAACCACTATACCATGGAGGCCCGTGTGATGGTCTCATGATGAAGTTGAAAAATGTTAATGAAATATTGTAAATGGTCTCAAAATGATGATTATAAATTACAATGTGGTGGTTTTAATAGGTTTTCTTGTATTTTGTTTTTTAACAGCATCCTGCTTCTGAAAGGGACCCAGTACCATTGAGTGTTCACCATATGCCTATCTGTGTTTCTTTCGCATTTTTTGATCAAGGGTAAGTCTAATTTGTACACAATGGAATGATCATTCTATGAGTCACACAAATTTTAACATAATTTATGTTGAAAAGAATTTCATAACTAGATTAAAAAAGAAAACTTTTATTTGTTAAAAAATGAATTGATTTCATTCACTAAAGGTTCATTTTTTGTTTTCAGAAATTTTTTTTGATAAATCTAGCAATTAATTGCTATTGATGAACTCATATTGGATCTAATTTTTTCATTCCCTAGGAAGTTTTTATTGGTTGATCCCACAGACAGAGAAGAGAAGGTTATGGACGGAAGAATGATTATTGGAATGAATAAACATAGAGAAATATGTACTTTACAAATCACAGGACAGATGTTACTGCTGAAAGATCAGGTATTACTCTAAACTGCTGTTATATCTGCCTTCTCACTCATCTATACATTATTGGCGCATTTAGTGATGATGAGATGTAACAAATACTTGTTTCATATGAAATTATCAATTCATTGATATTTTGTACTGAGCAACCTGTGTGGAGGTATTAGTTGATGGATGAGAAAAACATAGTTTCTTTGCAATGCATTCTTCAATGCCAAGCAATTGCCTCTGAAAATCCTTTTCTTAATGCCTAAGGGCTCTGGAGCAAGTTTGACTGTATATGAAAAAAATGAATGGTCTGTTTAGACTTATACATCAAAAATTATTTTTGGTTTTGTTCTGTTTGTTCAATATGATCAAGAATGCTTGATGTAAGGACATGTATAAATACTTCAGGTGTTACGATGTTCTAACATTGCTGTTGTAAAAGTGGCAGAAATCACAGAACTTATTCATAAAGCACTTGAAAATGACAGACAAGAGAGGTAGGTTATACTGTGTTCACGTCATGATCTTTTCTAAACAAAAAGAAGGCTTAAAACGCTGTTTTCATGGATATATTTGTATTTTGTGACTAAATTGATGAGCACAAATAAACGTTTGGCACACTATATGGACAATGCTTTGTAACTGTTCAGGTATGACAACATTATGATGTCACAACATGTTTTGTGATGTCATGTGCACGTTCATCATTGCAGAAAATGAGAAGAAATTTTAGCAAACAATGTATTTTTAAACTCAGTTGATGAAAATTACAGAAGTTTGAGTGAGTAATCTAAGTGTGCTTGTATATTTTTCAGAGCAAAAGGTGGCAAGTATGGTTTTGCTGAATCAGTGCCTAGGAACAAAGTGACAACCAATAGAAGAACTTGCACACCAGTTGTCATGGATACAGTGGGTGATCAAGTACAGTCTACATTCTCACACAGTGATGACATTATAGAAATTGATAGTGATGCTGTGTCAACGTCTGAGTATCCTTTCAAGGATTTTGTTGATAAGAATTTTTTCTGTATCATTTCAACTTAGGTTGTTATTATTATTAGCCCCTTACAAAAAATTTGATCAGCCTTCTTGTGAAGTTTTCCACGTATGCTTATGATTATGAATTTAACAACTTATCTGGATTAAGTTAACCCTTTGCCTCATAAGTATTTTTTGACTCTTCCAAATTCAAAGCTGATATACAAAACATCAATTTATTTATGAAAATGGGTTATTTCTCTTTATAGAAATCTTTGTGGCAAAAGAAGACTTTACTCATTACAAGCAATGGCTTCTTTTGCAACAATGTTTTCAAAAGTTGTCCGCTTCAGATGCGGGGAAATGTAGTATTATGGAGCAAAGGGTTAAACATTGCAAACAGGCCACCATGGTGTAACATAACTTGAAGGCCTTCATCTGAGCAGGGTACACTTTGTCTTGTTTTTACTATCTTTTAAGAATGACTAATATGACAGTGAGTACTCAGCTGGTCTGCCTAATTGCTACATAATTGAAGTAATGATTGTAATTGGCTTTAAAGTTAACACTGACTTATTTCTGGCCTTAACAGTTCTATTTGTCTTGCCTGTAAATAAGCTTTTATCACAAATGGAACATTTTTTCTATGAAATAACCTGTGATGAACTGTCCAACCAATTTTATATTTATCCTCTGTTGTAGAATAATGTTTCTGGTGTTTATTTAACTTTCACTACATTAATTTAAATTATTAAAATTAATTTTTATTGAAATAAATTTTGGTACACTGTTTTTTTAGGCAGATGATGAATATGTTTATTTTTTGTTTTGTATTTATTTTCTTAACATGTAATCAGAAGTGATGATTCAGTTGTAATTATGGTAAGTTTCAATGTTTCCTAAGGATTGAGTTTTTTAAGTCTTCAATTAAAAAAATATCATCAGCTTTTTCACTCCTTATGTAACACTAATAATAATTAAGACTTTATTTTTATGAGGCTTCAAATGTTGATTCTATCTTCCACGTGAGCTTCATGATATTTCCATCTATGGTATTTTTCTTTCTGACTTACAGGAGAAAGGTGAAGGTGCTATAGGATTGGGTGGGGCCAGTACGTGGGATGTGGATGAAGAGTTATCAGAGCTGAAAGAAGAAAAAATAAACACAAATAAATCCTCACAGAAATCTCAGCAGAAAGAATCTACTAACACAAACATAGGTGAAATTTTCAAAACTGTTTTATGTATCAACATACAATAAACATAAAGTTTTTTAATTTTTTTTTTGCACTCATAAAGCTATATGTTATAAGATCTAAGTTAATTTTGCCCATGATAGGTAAATTTCCTATCATAATTGTGTACTGATTGAGGGAGTCTATTTTGAAAGTTTTTGATTATGAATTCAGTCATGCTATATGACATAAATTTAAAATTATAAACTTTCAATGTTCCAGTGCACATTATTTTTTGTTAAGAAAAATGGTTCAGATCTTCATGAGAAATTATGTTCATATTTAGTTGTTTGTTTCCTGCATGGTTTGTAAGTTGTGAAAAAAACATGACAGATACACTATTTATTGCTTTATTACATTTATTGCACAAATGTCTGTTATATTATGTTTTAAGAACAATTCTTATCAAGGTTTAAGGTACTATATGGGCTGGTGAGAAGTTCACTATAATTTTACTCTCACTCAGTCATAATTATTTTACGGTATGTTGAGTGAGGATTATTTCATGTTTTTTTTATATCTCAAATAATTGTCTGGTTTTATTTCTTATAGTTGTAAGCATAGATGATTCAAGCGAAGAGGAAACTGTTGAAATTCTTGGTGAAGTAGCATCATCATCATCATCATCCAAGTGAGTTTTTCTATTCATTAGGAAAGCACTTATTTTAGCAGGGCCTTTTTTTCAAAAATTGGGAAGGAGCCTCAGCTTTTCCCTGCACTTCTCCAAACTGGGAAAAAAGAAGCTTTTTGCAATTGGGAGGTCACTGAATATCGGCCTCTTTTATAGAAGGAAAAAAAGGCTCTGTTTAGGGACCAATTATTCAGTTCCAGTTAGGGATATTTAAACACAGATCAAGTTTTATTAATACACCACAGTCTGAGGACATTACTCTTGGGATTAACCTTTGATTTCACAGCTGTTTTAGACCACTGTTTCATTTTGACACTTTGCCTCATTAGAATACTTAGAACTGTTCCAAATCCAAAGCTATGGGTTATTTCTCTTAAACAGAGAGGAAAACATTGTGGCAAAAGAAGCTATTACTCATTCAAGCAATGGCTTCTTTTGCTACTATGTTTTCAAAAGTCATCTTACTTCAGATGCAGGGAAATGCGGTATTATGAGGCAAAGGGTTTACATGTAATTGAACATATTTTGCTTCATGTACTTGTATTGCTTGAAAAGTGATATTATCTTATCTTGAATAACTTCAGAATTCTGAAGACACAAACTTGAGATTTGAGCTGGGAGATTAATGCCAAGATTAGCCTCGGACTGATTACTGTAACGAGACCATGTTTTGCTGTTTCTGTCCGTGGTATATGTCTATCAGATATTGATATCAGATATGTGAAAAGTTAATGATTTCTGTGATGATAATATGTTATACATTTGAGCAATTAGTTCCAAGATTGCTAAACTGACAAATCATGGAAAAAGTTGCTTTCTCTGTCAACTGTAATTTTTTTATTTTACAGAAAACTAACAAAGAAAAGAAAAGGGAAAGTCTGATGTTTTTTGTTTTGTAAAGTGTATTCATTATTTCATTTATTAAATCTTCATGTCGACAATTTGTTATTCTTTTTCAACTTAGAACTAGTCTGGACCATCGTTTTGAGTTAACTTATTTACAAGACCTTTTGACTACAGCTATGTAACAGATTTTTTTCAGAAAATCATTTTCAGGTTTACATTAAACCAATATTTGTCATACCTTAAGATTTTGATTGATATATTAGTGTCTTATTTCAGCCAGTCTTATTGCTTTCTATACTAAAGTGTTTTATAATAACACACCATGCTTAAGACATTGTATTCGCTTCAGTTTAATTATATTCTAATCAAATAAGACTTCTAAGACTTTGGCTGACAGATGAGTTATTGTGAATTTGTATTGGTACAAAAGGTAGCATTGCTACCCAAACAACTGTGCATCATTAGTAAACATGTCCATACAGTAGTGTATAAACATGTGCTACTTCAGGTGGTTTTAAAATGTAATGTACTTGTCAAGACTACATTGTTAAGTTTTCCGTAACCTCCAGTTTTTCCCAGTTCCAGACCTTACTGGTTTTTATTATTTCCACAGCACCAAGTTTTAAGATTTCAAATTTTCAACTCTCACCCATGAGACTTGCTATTCTACTATCATTGCACAACCTATCAAATTTCTGTAGAGAAATCCTGCCTTATCAAAGACTAGTCTATCAATTGTTACAAAATTTTCCAATCCGATACCTTTTTAGGGAATTTTAATTACATATTAATAGAAGTATATATAACAAAAATGAAATATTTTGTATAACTTTATTATATAAATAAGTTAAAAAAGTAAAAGACATATTTGTATCTTCAACCTTCATTAAAAGCATTTAGAGATCCATGTGCAAAGAGAATGAGTAAAAAACATAAGATGGTTAAATCTATACTACAAATAAAAGTTAATTAACTAATCTTTCAAAATTTTAATTACTTACTTTCAATGGAATGTAAGTTTTGGGAAGGAGAAAGATTTAAAATAAGTCTGTTTGAACATGGATTCATATAATATATGAAATAATGAAAATGATAGATTAATGAGAGTAAAAGAGAAGAAAAGAATAAGATGGACATAAAAACATTTTGTATATACAACAAAAAAGAAATATAGAAAAACAAAGACATTACATGCACTGGTAGTATAATGTACATCTGGTTTGCCATTTCTAAAATTAAGCAACTTGAAAGACATCTCTTTCAGACAATACAATTCACAAATAAATCACAACACAATGAAGTATGAAGCACCCACACTCGTACACGCATTCATCCACAGAGCCAATCTGTATCAATCACTCAAGTGCGCGCACTGTCATACAATCATCTTTCTTACATCACAACTCTGCACTTAGAACACTTTCACACAATAGACAAATATAAATATGTCAGAAATTGAAATCATGATAAAACTGGTGCAAACGTTACTGAAATGCTGCCAGTTTATTGCACTTTTAAAAACCAAGTCACTGTTGAATTGCTCCAGCAGTCATTTTAAAAACAGCAAAGTCCATTGATCAAGAATCTATAGTAAAAACATGAATTAAAATCCTGATTGCGCAATAAAGCTTTTGAACACAAGATGGTGGAACCTTTCCCACAACCAGCCTGGCAGGGCGTTGTAGAAGCCACATATAACCCCAATGGCACTGATAAAACATTTTCAATAAATAGGATCCGCCTACCAATAGCTATACAAAGGTCTCCTGTAATCTCTTGGCCCGAATTCACCTTAAGGTATATCATGACAAACTAATATTAATGAAACCAAATTTTCAAAATTATGCATGCATAGGTTGATTTGTCTTTCTGTTTAAAATAAAAATAACTTTCAAAGGTCAGAATTTGTCCAAAATTTAAACACATTTTTAATTTGATATAAGTTTTATATGAGATACTCAAGTATATCATGAAATCCAAAGTTTTCTCCAAGCTCAGATGACTGACCACTGTACAAAGATCGTTGTATAGTTAGCAGCAGGCGGAGCCTATGCGTGATTTGTTCAGTCCATGAAAGAACTTTGGTAGAGAAAGCAATACACTTCTGAAAATTGTCCTGTCTACACAGCAAGTACTGCTAAATTGTGTGGTACTGGATTTTTGCTGAAATCAGAAACCTGATGATATCTGGAAAAGAAAAAAATCAAAATTTAAATCATTGATGAAATGTTTCATAATCATCAAAACTACAGCATTTTGTTCCATAATTCAACATTTTCAAGTAAAAATAATTTATAAATTAGGATTCAGAAACCTCAGTTTATGCTTTCATTTGGTAAAGTTATGTACATCTTAAACAATATAACTCAGAACAATACACAATACCTTCATACAAGAAAATGCTGGGAAATTATATCAGGACATTTTTCATGCTTTGTGTCTGGACAACAAGTTTGATGAAAGTCACCACTTCAAGACATTATTTGTTTCAGGGTTTTTTTCACTGATAGGGAAGGGGCCTTTTTCTTAAATTTGAGGAAAACTAATGCAGTATTTTTGCAAAAAGAGGAAGGAAAAACTTGACGTAAACTGAATTGTAGGGGAAAACGGCAAGAGTTTAAAGATTTTTTCTGAGGGGAAGATACCTATAAATGGTCCCTGCTATAAAACCTGTGTTTTGTGAAGTAATTCTTATGTTAAATTTAGAAACACAAGACAAGAAATATATATATCATTTATAACATACTTGTCCTGTTTGTATTTCTCCTGTACAGCTTGTTGCTGGTGAGATTCTGCTCCCATGTATGTTTTATGGAGATCTTTGAGACAATCAACAAAATGACCAATTTCATAACCAGTCTTTTTCACCAAACTTTGAGGCTGTGGAAAGATCATTCACAACGTTAATTTTCTAATGAAGGCAATTTTCCTCAATCAGAGAAATAATACGGGTTAATTTTATGGAAAGTGTTTGCAATTGTGTGACCACTAAACTACCATAATGATATTGGCTAAGATATGTGTGATAATTTGATGTACCAAAAGTTTTAATTTAAATGTATTTAAATAAAATTTATGGCCATCAAGCACTAATTATTAGTTCCATCATGTCACAAACGTGTTTTCTAAGTAAATTTAAATCAACCTCACACATCTATGAAATAAACACAGAATTCAGACAGCAACTTACCCATGGCTCCAGGCCCAGAGAATATCTAGCCAGACACAAGGCCGCAGCAGCTGTGATACTTGGTACATACTTGAGGTAGACATCCATGTCGATCAATGTTAATTCAGTCAAGAACTGAAATAAAACCAACAATACTCTTTTAAGAAATTTATTACACTAGTAAAATATCAAACATAGCATTTTCATTTTGGTCATAGAATTAACAAATAATACATGTGCAATGTAACCAACTAATTTGACAGACAAATTCCAACGTAACCAACTAATTTGACAGACAAATTCCAATGATCGCTTTCAATTAACCTCAATAATTAAATCAAGAAATTGTGTACTTAGTGAAACAATTATTTTACAATGACCATCTACATGTTTTCATTTGAAGCCAGGAAATTCCAGCCAAACCATTAAACAACATGGTAGAAGAAATTAAAATCAAATACTAATGAGGTTTGTTTGAAATTGTACAGTATTGTAAAACCAACATAGTACAACTGATGAAACGATCAAGGATAACAAATTAATGGAGAATTGCTACAATACAGATATCTTCTATATAATTTAAATTACCATCGTTAATGCCTTCAATTTGTCATCTGCATCACAGGATTTCAGGAAATCTTCACAGAACCAGTTTGTAGTTGGCACAGCAACATCGAAAGTAAGCACCTTCAGAATGAGATGCTCCATACGAAGAACTTGTTGTGATGTGTAGGTATCATCTGTGATATAAGCAAACTCCTTCACATCTGGGGGATAGATCTCCTCGTATTTTCTGTAAAAGATTTTCACAAATGCTAGTAAAATAACTGAATGTCAATCTGTTTATTAGTAAGAATAAAACATCAAGTTTTAAATAATTCAATCTTTTTTAATATTACAAATTCAATAAATTTGTACAGCATTAAATCTCATTCATCCTTTCTTCAGACAATTTGGATCATTGAGATTTTAGGCTTAGGTGAAAATACAGAATTGGATAGCAACATATTAAGCTTTTCAATTTGACTGAAGTCATAAAATTAAGGAACTTACGCTGCCAAGAACATGCTGGCTGCACCGACTAGTTGAAGTTTTCCACGCAAAACCGAGATCTTTGACAAGAATCTATCAATGTAGTTGACTGCTAAGAAAAGTGTTTCTCTGTGAAGTTTGTACTCTTCTGATACTTCAACTAACCAGTCAACTAAAATACATCTCATTGAAGTAGTAATGTCTTGTTGCCTTTTCATGTAACCTGGTTTTGCTCTGTTTTTCATCTGAAAAAGATTAATTATAAAATCCGATCTTAAATCAATACCACAAAAATATTTTTGTAATAAATTAATAAGATCAATGTTTAATACAAGATTCTGCAAATGACCCTAAAGATCTTTCAAAAGTTGATGCCAGATTGACTGAAGTAAATTCAAAAGTCCCAACTTCACAATTCACAAATCCATGAAACAATAAAATCACTCGGAAGACATATAAATTATAATGATAATTTGATAAAGCAATGATTCTTACTTCAGCTTGTCTGAGGTAATTGTAAATATCTTCTTCATATTCTGGCACAGTCAATATCACAGCTTCTCTATCAAGTGGTTTCTTCTCTTCTTCTGGCACATCAAGTATCATTGGAGATTCTGTAAGCATTAGTTAAGAACAAAAATTAAGAATTTCATACATACAAATATATCCTAACTTCAGAAATAGATAACCATATCATTTCAGACACACTAAATGAATTCACTAGCAATGTTTTTTTGAAAAAATCATTCAGTTTCAGAAAGAATGTCATTCGGCTGGGCAACAGAATTAATCTCGAGCTTCAAATGTTTCACCTACCCATCGAGTCTTCCAGACACACAATATCTGGGGAGCATGGAACTTCTGCCAATGGTACTCGAGACTCTGGTAGTGATGTCAATGCTGTGGGAAGATCTGTGGTTGATATGGTGGGTGCTTTCTGAACTGGAGCTGAGGGCTGGTCAACAAAGACAGAAAACTGGCTCGGCTGCTGACCAAATGTTTTGGCATTTTTCTTCGTAAATGCATTTTCGTCTTGTGTGTTGAAATCTGATGACTGGAAATAAATATTTTTCTTCAACTATCAAGGCATGAATCAATTTTGAGGAACACTTTAATTAAAATTTTAAGAAATCCAATCATAACAAACAGGTCATAAAATGCTGATAACATAGATTGGCCTGTAATCCTATTCACTAACTGAGCTCATCTATGAGTCAATAGTGTAGTCCTACTCAACCCATTTTACACGTTATATAACGCCAATAAACTGTCTTGAACGAGTCCAAATAAACAGCGAAAATGACTGGAAAACAGAAATTCTAGTGAAACATCGTATATAAGATGCTTTTGAAAAATTGAACATCTCTGACGAAGTGCTTACCTTTGGTTTTGCAGCCCGCGAGGGTTGAATTCGAACCTGTTGGTTGACTTGGTTTGTTATTACACCAAGGGCAGCTCTCTTCTGTCCACCTAAGCCATTACTCCTCGTGGTCATTTTCCCACGCCGTGGCACCTGGTTTTCATCGTGATGTAATGCAAAAGCTTGCGACATTTTTCCTTTCTTTATCGAAACGACCTTCAAATTCACGTATTCAAATACACGATTAAAGATTGCAAATGCAATCTATTTGTGAATGCAATTTAAAGTTATTCTGCAAGCAAATTTATAATTTGCCAACGTTGAAAACAATTCAAATAACTCGAAGTGTACTCCTCGAAAGAAAATTTGAATGTGCTGATAAATAATCTTTGTGCTTTGACAGTCGTTGAAATCCCCGCTAGCCTCAAACAAGCCAATGAAATCTTGTTTTGTGTACCACGTGATATCAAACGGACCATTCAGTGGAAAGATAAACCTCGTATATATTCGGGACTTTCCGTAATCCATCAGTTTTGACAGGAACAGGAAGTCAAATTAGCGCAAATGCGATCTATTAGAAAACAATATGCGAACACGCACTTTCGAGATATTTTACTTTTTCATTCTCACCTTCAATAAGCTCTGTTTAATAGGTGTTAATTTGAATGAAGATATTATTTGTAGTATTTTATTTCAACATTCGTTGTATTGCATATGATTTAAAGACTTAAACGTACGCTTAAACATCAATTCCCCATTAATAATTGATTTTAATTGCACTTCAATATAATTTCACTTTGAATTTCGATTGGTTAAAGTTGATTTTTTTCTGAACGAATTTATTCGATTCTAAAATTATCTATAGTTTCTAGCTAAAATCGGTTTGCGGAAATATGTATCACAGAAAGAAATGGTGTGTCACAAAATTATTTTACCCCCCCCCCCCCCCCGTGTGTATGCATATTTTAAGGAGCCTTCTCATATGATTTTCCATGTATCGATATGATTAAGAATTTTACGACTAATCTGGATTAAGATAAAATAGCAAACAGACCGCTGTGGAGCAACAAAACTTAATGGCCTCCATCCGCGCGGCGGGAATTTAGTCTATACAATTTGCTTTAAGTCAATTTAAATTGACTGCATGATAATAAAACCACATTCTTTTTAATCCGCGCTGTTATGTCATTGTATACATTGATAGCGCACCTAAGTTAAATGCTATATCAACGTGGCAGATAGCCGATAAATAGGCGGCAAATTGTTGCCTCTCAGGTGTTGGCAGATTATTGTTGTGTAAAATATTTTTGTTTGTTTGGCATAAATGCTTTCTTAAATGGATACCAAGTACAAATTAACAATTAATCACAGTTTTTCTCATTTTGAGCAGTCCTTATGTTGTGCGTGTTTAAATGAATTTAAGCATACATTTGTAACACATGGTGTAGTTTCGGTGAACATCAAAAAACATGTAAATGTCGAGTTGTCATTCTTAAAACCAACCCCCGCTTTAAATCGTTTTAAGAGAAAAATTTGGACTTTTAATCTTGCATTCCTTCTTGTTGGTTAAATGCCGACGTCAGTAAATATTTACACTAGTGTTTCTTATTTGTAATTATTTCATTCAAAACCGCCTTTATCAAGTGACTAGTAATTCAAATTTGAAATCACCTCATAATTATCACATTTGTGTGTATGGACAAATACTATCCTTAATTATTTTTTGTGCTTGAGGAGTTGCTTGCATTTTCACCTTAACCAAGAGAATTGTGAAAAATTATTGTACAAAAATGTATACATGCAAAAAGAAACGTCCTTTTTCGCGTACATTCCATGTTTCATGATGTTTTGTCGCGTTTCCATAGCAACAGCCATGGGCAAATATAAGGGAATATTGTAAAGAAAGAAATCTCATTGAGATAGTTTATCGAGTACTAAAATCAAAATTTAGAGTCAATTGGTGGAATAATACAATTGTATGTAAAATGTCGATACGATCAAAATGCTATTTACATCCATTTTAAAAGTCTATGTATTCTGCTACAGTACATTTTGTGTAATCAGTATAATCTTATGTTGACTTGACAGGACTTTTATCAACATAATTACAGATGGACTGACCAATAGATACGATCTTGTGATTCATGGTAAAAATGTTTGAGATCTATTTCGAACCTAAATTTATCTATTTGTGATTAAATTTTATCACGTTATTTATGGCATCATGATGACAACCTACTCTGAGAAACCAATACTTCATAATACGCAACATTAAATGTGAATTATGCTTTTTTTTTCAAAAAATTCAAGATTCGTCCGGATTCTTTTTTTTCATAATAATTGATTACGAACACCAACTAATGCATTATCATAATTTATTTCCTAACACGTGAAATATGTATGAATAAATTGACCTTTAATTGACATATTTCTGGTCGATATTCCGGGGAAGGCAATAGCATAAAGATATACATGCCACGGTATGAACACTTAATGCTGATTTTTTTTTCCAAAATATTTTAATCTACATTTTTTCACGTCATGCCGTTTATTTTAATTCTCATCATAATGTACTTGTAATCGCATCCATTATTTCTGCTACTGTATTTTTAGCTAAATAAACGTCCACAATAGAATGGGTTGTGTAGCTTCAGTTTTAATAAGATTACATAAATACTGATAATGTACACATATTGCTGTAGTTAATCCTTTTTGTGTTTATTTGATGCATTATGCAGAAACAGGGAAAAGCACACCGGTCCATGGAACTAGTCCCACATTCTAGTACGTGTACAATGAAACACAAGTATTTTCCCTATTCGGTTTTCAGTAAAATGTGACGGATCTGTTTTTTAAGTACACATGGTTAAAGGTATTTATATGTTGAATGTATAAATAGGCAAAGTAAAACCTCGATAATGAGAACTCCTTTTGGACCCGAAAAAAATGGTCGTTATAATGAAGCGGTCTTAAATTATTATCAATTTGAATTATAGGGGAAATATTGAAAGCCGGGTCCAAAAAAGTGGTTGTTATAACAAGGTGGTCGTAATATTGAGGTGGTCACTTTGTGAGGTTTTACTGTATTTTTAGATGTTTTTACTTATCGTCCAAGCGTGACCGTATCAATATGGCCGAGATCAAATAAAGCCGCTCTTGAAAACTTGTGAATAGCGCACAATCAGACGTTTCTAAACACCGATAATTATCTACTAAGAAAATTATCCATCAATTATTAAACAAAAGAGTACATTTTATCACCATATGTGACGTGACAGCCGCGATTTGTGCAGAAATCCAAATTGCTACTCTCAGATTTAGCGAAACTTCCGAACATAAAAACTGAAATTAATTATTGGTAAGTACCATATGTCTTCTTTTGAATAGAGCTGCTGTGTTTTATTTTGTGAAAGTCGACCAGTTTGTCATCTTTTCCACTCTATGTTAGAGGTGACAGTAGCGTAAAATGTTGCACAATTCTTTAAAGTAATTTGGATGCACTTACCCAAAATTGTTAGAAAAAAACTTTATAACATTTTCACAGGTTAATTGACAATATTCTTCTATTTGGCGTTAAGGTTTTGAAGTTATAAAGCCAGTAGCAGATACATTCTCTGATATGACTCAATATATTATTGAAATACTTACGATCATGATTTCTAGAGCATGAATTATACCAATACATATGTAACCATATTCGGTTAACATATTACACACATAAGATGATAACCCTGTATACAACTCTATTTAAAGTGTTTGGGTTTATTTCTATGCATGCATGACGTGATGCGTAATTGTGGTTAGTTATTACATAATACACTTCTCCGACGGTATCTTTATTTGATGCTTACACGGAAAAAACGCACAAACTTAAACTAAACGTTAAAATGGCTGAAGGTGGGACGAGACAGTGGTCATTCTATGACGATATTGACGAGTTATTCTGTGACTGTTGTAAGAGAAAGAACAAACAGGTAGTTATGGAGGCTTTTTGTCAAATATGTGAGGAACATTTGTGTGAATACTGTCTTGATGTACATGGAGAACAATCGCTCGCGAGAAGTCACGTGATTTTATATAAGATTCATTTTAAGAGGAAACAACAAACTAATATCCATCAAGACACGTGTGTGAAACAAGAAAACACGCCTTATTTGTTAAACACTTCTAATAAAACTGAAAGTTTAGTTTCAGACAAACCAACCCTTGAAAAAACATCAAAACTATCTCCAGAGAAAACTAAGAATACAACAGGAATGGAAGAAAAAGTGAGCATTGGAGAACACATCACAGACATTGAAGCAACCTTCAGAGGAAACATCAATGTGAAGACAGACACAGATGGTAACTGTTTAATTACTGACTGCATACTTCTCGGACCAGACAAGATGGTGGTTACAGATGGTGGAAACAGAAATATAAAACTAGTTGATATAAATAAAAATATCATCATATCAAGTTACAGCACATCTTCTAAGCCAAGCAACATGACTGTAATTAGTGCTGACCAAATAGCCGTGTTATTAAAAGATGAGAGAAAAATTCAGCTTTTTGAAGTTACAGCAATCTTTAACAATTATAGTGAGATTCAAGTAAAGAATGAAAGTTATAGTATTGCATACAAAGATGGAAAATTTGCAGTGAGCTTTATAAATCAATGCAGCCCTGTGATAGAAATAATTGACACACAGGGACTCGTGTTACACAAATTTCTACCCAGACATATGTCTTACTATATTAAATTTGGACATGAAAATGAAACCATCATTGTATCTAACTTTTACGAGGTTAGTGTTATTACATTTAAAGGTCAGGTTCTCCGAGAATACGTACATGATTCATTGATGTACTATACATGTTGTATGGTGATTGCAGAAGGCGGTGAACTGTTCGCATGTAACTGGTTCTTAAGCAGCATACTAGTTGTATCACCTGACTTTAAAACTTGTAGAACAATCATTGATGATGATGTTAATGTGGTGAACCCAAGAAGTATTACGTACTGTGACATAAATCATAGACTGTATATCAGTAGTCAAGGAGACATGATGAACTCTATAAAGATGTATGATTTGAATGTGTAAACAGTAAAATATATAACAGGATCACCTTACTCGGTGACCTTTTAAATGTAACTAATAACTCATGTTTTCTTTTTCACTGGGTTTAACATTACACCAACAGCCAGGGTCATTTGGTGACTTTCCAGCTTTTATGGTGCAGAAAGATCCCAGACGTACACCAGGATAGAACCAACCATTGACCTTCTGTAAGATAGCACAGGACGGTTTTCCTCACATGTGAAAACACAGCTACACAAGTGACTCGTTTTAAAATCATTTCTGCCCCAAATTATTTTTTGAGATTTTGACAATCTTTTTCTTCTTTACTCCGACCTTTCATTTTCAATACAAGCACAAAGTGTTAAGACAAAATGCCTACTGACAGGTGAGTTCAGTTTGAGCAGCATAGCTGCAAAAACCAAAGGTATTTTAAAGATGGCCTTATCTGAAATAAGTTGAGAAAGATGAGATTTTAAGCTGGGAGACCTATCTATGTCATTCAAATTCAAGGCATTTGAATACAGAATACTTGTATGTAGTGGAAGAAAAAAACAACAAATAAATCTTAACATGTTTATCGTAGAAATAACGGAACAGATTATTACACAAAAAGAACCAAATTATACACAAATGCATGCGATAAATACATCGCCAATGAAAACAACAAATAACATTACAGAATAATGATGTGAAATATTTGATAGGAACAAAATTCACTGAATGTATATAAGAGAATGAATTATATTTAATATGTAATGAAGAAACAAATTCTTGTTGACCAGTGTTTTTTTCACAGGTATGGGAAGGGACCTCAGGCTTAAATTTTGGAAAATTAACACACTATTTATGCAAAGAGGGAAGAAAAAACTTGATGTAAACTGAATTATAGGGGAAAACTGTATGATTTTAAAGATTATTCCTGAGGGGAAGATGCCTATAAACGACCCCTGCAATAGAAGAAAAAAGCCCTGTTCTAATGTTCTAATTTCTGATTACTTCATATGATTAAGAATTGGTACTATTTCAAATTTAACGAAGATTTTTACTTCAGAAAAGACACACACACACATACACATGAAAATGAATAATCCTGTACTAAAATGAGGAAGATAAAAATAACTGATATGGATCCATTCATTTTGAATATTGTATTATAGTAAAACCTCGATAAGAACACCACCTATGGGATGTGAAAAATTGGTCGTAATAATGAGGTGGTCTCACAATCAAGTTGAATTATAGGGGTTATTGGAAGCCAGTCTGAAAATATCTGATCGTAATATTGAAGTGGTTGCTGCTTGAGGTTTTACTGAACTTCATCTTTCATGTTGGTAATCATTTATCAAACAACCATGATTCTTGTTCATAACGATAATTACAACACTGGATAGACAATAGATTCCAGGAAAATTCACTAAAGATTAAAGAAGTTTTGAAGTAAAAATGTTTATTCTTAATACACTACTTAGAACACTTAAAACTCGCTAACATGAAAAATTCACAAGATTTTTTTCTGGAAGAAAATGTGAGGACCATAAGCAATATGCATATATGACACAAACATGATGCAAAGGTATGAATTGTCTGTGGGAATATGCTGCAATCAACGGTGTAATTCAGACACTTCTGTTCTTGTCAGTCGTGAACATCCACTACAAACGGAAATAAATGAAATATATACATAATAAGACATAATTAGTCTTATAAAAAAATACAAATTTTTTCTAGTACTTTAAATAATGTATATTTAAGCTTGTGTTGATATAACTAAACAAAATAAACAATTTCTTGACATATTATCAGCCGGCCTGGTATACAACAAGAAAATAATTTTACAATTTATACGGAATTGTACAGAAGTACAGAATTAACTATTTTTCTGGAGTTTTTTTACGTACTAGTATACTATACAAATACCAGATATGATCCTTGGTAAAAAAAAGAACAGGCTCTGAGATATTAAACTTGAGAACAGTCTCTAAGCTCAAATCTCAATTTCGTTCTCTAAGTAATGCGGTTAAAATGATATCACTTTTTCATGCTTCAGTGCATATTCAAATCAATTATGCTGACAGATTTATGTAAGATTAATATCATCATTGTATAATCATAATTAATCTAGAAACAAGACAAAATTTGAGATTTGAGCTTGGAGACTGATCTCAAGTTCTTAATTCTGCACCCAGAAAGAAAGATAGAGTTGTCTGTATCACTTGGTATTGTTGAACAATTGCTTCATACTTACTTCTTATTTTTGCTAACTTTAAAGAATTGTTCCACATAATCGGATCTACCCAGTAACTCTACGAAATCTTCATCGTGAGTTATAATTATGAGCTGAAAGTTTCTTTGATGTATGCGACCCTTGATGATTCTGTAAAGAAATAAATCAATTTGAATACTGGTAGAAATGCGGCATAATATTATGTAGTTTAGTAGTAAATACCCTGTATTCAACAAAATGGCAGAAACAAGAAACAGTTCTTGAAAACGATAAAAGATCTTTTACAAATGCAGTTTTTCCAACAACTGAGTGTTCCAAAAGCATATTTAAAACTTACTCAACTAGGGCGCTGGCCAAGCTCTCAATATTTTCCCGATCCAAATTTGTCGTAGGTTCATCTAATGCCAGTATACCACAGTTTAAGCAGAAAGTCTCAGCTAAAGCAAGTCTTATAATGAGTGACGCAAGTACCTGAAAGAGAAAGAAAAAGTGTAAAATACATGTAGTCCACACCAGCCTGTCAGAGGCATGGGTGAGATAATTCATAATATAACACTACTGTACAATTTCATTCATGCACCAATAAAAGAAGCATTTCAGCAATATAGTCAAACCTGTGAACAAAAGTCACTCTTGGGAAAGACAAAATGTGGCCTTTATTGACAGATGGCCTTCATTTGGATGTCAATTTGTTCTAAATAATCAAAGACGATTTTCTAAAGAATGGCCTTCATTCAGAGGGTAGCCTTTACTTGGAGGTAACCGCAAACACAGGTTTGACTGTAGTCCTTAATTTACCACTAGCCATTTTGACAGATTTCATACCCTATGAGGTGTTTAAAAGTGACTGTTCATGATAGTTCACCCATGTTGACTCCTGAGGTGAGTTTAAAGAAAGAATATGACAAAAAATCAATGAACTATGAGTCGTTAACAGAAAACGACTTTTTGGTACCTTTTGACCAGCACTACATCGACCCCTCATATCTATAACAACATCTCCAGGTTTTATCATCACTACACGATAATTGTACGTCTTACGTGTTTTCATGACAGTGGAATCATCTTCGTCTGATCGTATCTCGATAGTCTCGATATCTGAAAAAACGAAAACATGAAGGCATGATGCCAGTCAGATATTCATCATAATAAATGGTAGATTTTAACTGAAATATTGTCTAAAATCTAAACCTGGTTCATCTTTATTATAGTTCCAAGTTTAGAAAAGACCAGGTGTTTTTGCTAAGCAGGTCTGAATCCCACAACCCTCTTAAAACTGACAATTAACAGAAGCATAAAAACACACAGACAAAAGATGTGATTTAAACTCACCATGGCCTTTATAGGTCTGTCTCCAGAGGTCTCGTATTATCTTGTTAATTTCTGACATCTTCAAATTGTGATAATTCATAATAGCCCTGAAAATAATGGAATGATTAAAATAAAACGCCCTAACAATAAAACAACAGAATTTTTATTTTTCCAGACATCACAATTAGCATGACATGAATAGAGTCATTAGTGAACTCTTTGTAAATGCATATGAAAGTGTAAGTTAACATATTAAGAAACATTATGTCACATTTAATCATTTCTAATAAAATTTCATAACCCAGAAAAGCTATAAGAAAAATGTACTAATTTTTCAATTAAACACAACTTCTAGAAATTCAAAACTTGCTATTTTTGATGTCAAAACAAATCATGAAAATCATCATCATTTAATAACGAGTGTCACCAAAATTAAGAGCTCATGTACATGGGTTGCAATGCATGGTTCAGACCAGATTTTTATGAATACTAAATGTGTGGTTTTGTCATACTCAATTGTTTTGACTACTTTATTCATATATCTTGAATCTGATGAATTCACCCATACCAAATGCAAGAAATTATTATCAACAGATGTTGGCATGAATATACCAAAATAGAGAGTTGAAGAATTATAAATATGTTCACATACTTGTCCAAGGCATGATAATACTTTTCAAGGTCGCCATTTGCAAGTTCCGTGGTCTGAAATGAAAATTATCATTTTATTCTGTGTCATCCTGGAAAGATTTATAAAATCTATTTAATGTTATTAAACTTTATAATAATTTATTATTTTTGTTCTATTAAATGCAATAAGATTTTTAATTATTCGCTAATGTCTGACATTTCTGCTAAGGGCAAGCACTGGGTAAAAGTCAACCATACAAGGTTACAGTAGGATGGATTATTGTGGGTACAAGATGCACAATGCTGATGTAATGATGTTACAAAACTCACTCACAATGGCCTGATACTTGTTCAAACCCAGATTAACCCCTTACTGGTCCAAACATCCCTTAGATTACCCTTTTTGTAGGCAACAGAGCTACAGGTTTCCATAATAATACCAACTATTGTACTAAAAATTAAACACAAACCAGCAACTTCAGGCACTGTAGGCAGCCACTTAACCACTGAGTGAGTGTCCATAATGAGACAATGGAAAGGCTTACATACAGGCTGCATATAAATAAATCAACAAAACCTAACGGAATAATATCAAAGTAATCCTCGTACCCTCAGATCAATCATCTTATTTCTGTGTTTTTCCTCCGCTCCTCGGTACAAGTCTGAGTGTAAGTCCTTCTTAATACTTCGGATCTGGTTGTCGAGCTCTGTTTGTCTACCTTCAGCAGTGTGGCGCTACAATAGAAAAGATTACTTTTTCTTTTTCACTTGGTTTAACACCGACTTTCAACAATTTTTCAGTTACATACAGCAGTTAGTTCACCAAATCAGTTTTCCTGGACTGTATTATAATCAGTACTAATTTACCCTTCTACAAGGAGCTGGCGACTTCTCCATACATGGAAGAAAAATAAACATTTTGTCATAGGAGGGCATGACCTGCCGTGACCGGGAAGAAAAGATTTCACTGCAATATGAGCGTGTCAATTATTACCTCTGGTCAATCGATTAATAAGATTACCTCAATATTAAGAACATGCATAAAAACATGTACCTCTTTAGTGAGTCTTTCTAAATCCTTCTGAAGTTTTCTATGTTCACGATCTAGGTAAGCTACATCTAATCCTCCGAGCTTCTCTTTCAGATCGTCCACTTTAGTATTGATCTTTTCAATCTCTTTCACTTTATTTCGCAGGTTCAAATTATTCTGAAGATCTAGTTCCCTAACCTGTAACCACAAAATAAAATCATCATTCAAGGACAGATGAATAAATACAGACCACCTCAGTATTATGATCACCTTGTTATAATGACCACTTATTTTTGGACCGTCCTCCAATAACCCATCTATAATTTAATTTGATAATGAGACTACCTCATAATTACAACTGATTTTTTGGTTCCCAAGTGGTCTCAATATGAAGGTTTTACTGTACATATATATGTATATATAATGTTATAATAATAAACGTTTTATTTACACAGCCATTAATGAACCATCTATAGATAGTTTTGATAAAAAAAACTGCATATAACCCAAATTTAGTCCTCCATACAAGGTGAACTGTTACCTGTAGTAAGTTCACTGAAAAACTTCTACCATACGACAATTAAGTCATCATGCACATACCTTCTGTGTGCTCAAGTCTTTACGTAACTTGTCAATATCTACAGAAGTCTTCTTCAATTCTTCAACAACTGTGTTCAACTTTCTATCGATCTTATCTTTCTTCTTCTGACATTCGTCCAATCTGTCTGCTTTACCCGACTGATTGTATCTGTAATAAACAAGTGTGTAATATTTACAAATAAATAAATGTGTTTGTTAACCTTTTGCATCATAAGCATACTTTGGCCTATTCCAAATTCAAAGCTAATGTACAAAATTCACTTTATTTAAGAAAATTGGGTTATTTTTCTCTGAAAGAGTGGAAAACATTGTGGCAAAAGAAGCCATTACTCATTACAAACAATGGCCACATGTTTTAAAAAGTCATCTTTGGATGCGTAGAAATGCAGTATCATGAGGCAAAGGGTTAAAGCCACATTTCATGGTTAGCATTTAACAACACAGATTTAACAGAAAATCACAACTATGATAAATAATGACTATCAAAAAACAAAATATCTTTTTCATAAAATCTACAAAAGCATTGATTGCTTCTTGAAGATTTTGAAATGCAAACCTCTTAAAACCAGTCAATATGTAGTGAACAAAATGCACATTGCAGAAAAGTATCCACCAGACAATTGTATTTCTATCTTTAGAACCAATTATAATGTCCATATGTGGAACAAAGTCATGCAAATATAACACTCCAAAGAAGAACTAAAAAGTGCCAACTTAACATTCAAGGGCTACAACTCTGACTTAAACTATATAATACTAATCCAAGGGTCATATTTCACAGGTGATTTAATTGAGTTTAATTTCTGGTAGTGCATATTATACCAGTCATTGTTTTAGATTCATAAGCTCTTCGATTAATTCATTTACTATTTCCTAATACAGTAAAACCTCCATATTGAGAACATCTTTAGCACCTGAAAAATCTGTCACAGTAATAAGGTGGTCTCACTATCAAGTTGAATTACAGAGAAGTTACTGAGTCACTCCAAAGATAAGTGGTTGTTATAACAAGGTAATTGTAATATTGAGGTGTTTGTAATGTGAGGTTTTACTGTAGTCATAAAAACTAATCACTGACCCATAAATGAGTTATACTCACATTTTAATATCCTGATTGACATTTTTCACTTTGTTAGCTTTATTTCTTACTTGATCAATCTGTAACATAGAAATTATAGAAACTAAGCCCGCAAGTTTTTTTAGCAGTGTTAAGAATCTTCTGTTTCTTTCATGCATCTTCACAGAAGTCTATACATAATAATTTGAACAACTATTCAATGGGTGTAAATTGAAAATTTATAAAAAAAAACAGAATTCTTAACCTCAGTGCTGCAGAAACAATAAAAACCAATAGGGTCCAGACCTGGGAAAAACGGAGGTTGCAGAAAATTCCAGAACACTTTCAACCATCTATTCTATGTCTGAGATAAATTTCAGTTGATCCATGCTTTGGAAAAATAAAAAGTTTACCTCCGAATTTGCATTTTCAAACTTTTCTTCTTTTCTCTTAACTATATCTTCCTTGTTCAACAAAAGACGATCAATCTTTGACTGAAATAAAAAAAAAACACATCCAAGGCTAGCCTTAAAAAAATGCTGATTTGCAGAAACGGGACCCAATTTTTCTACTGTGGGCAAGTAGGCATGTATTTTTTTGTTCACATTATCTGCTTGTACTGAAAACAAAAAGCCTGAATATAGAAAAAAAAAAACAGATATCGCAAAAGCGTTGTTCTTTGGAGGGAATTGCTGTTAGGAGGGAATTGATACATTCGCAAAAGGTGTTTTTATTATGTGTATGTGTGCCTTTTACAGTCATTTCTTGGAGGGAATCGGTCATTGGAGGCAACGTTATGGGAAGGAGCACTGTACAGACACATAATTACAGATACATACCTGCAGTGGGCGGACCTTCTCAGCTGTTTCCTGAAATATAAAGGAAAATTAGATTGTCTCCCTTGAATTCTCCAAACCACATGTGATCAATGATTATCTTACACAGTATACACAGCAGAATGTCAAATGCTTCTATGGATAAAATCAATTAGTTGTTCCGGAGTACCAGGCCAAAAACTCAGCCTGCCAAATTAGCTGGACTTAGTAATACCATACAGAATCAACAACAGTAAAATTTGGTATTTCAATTTGCTTCACCTCTGCTTTATCAGATCATGTGGTTAAGGTGACTGTTGCTTCCAGTAAGAAAAGCAAAATGTGCATTATCATAAGCAGTGGTATTTTTAGAAATTTTAGCATACAGAAGTATTTTAAGAACCCATTAAAGAGAAAAAATTGTTTACAAAACATAAACAAGTACACTCACCCTGATGTCTTGTTCAAAACCTTTATTATCAGCTTCTAGCTTAGCTTTATCTTCTTCAAGTTTGATTCTTTGCTGAAGATCACTTTCAATCCCAAACTTTTCTTCTTTCAGACTATTAATTGTTGCTCTAAGGATTTGTACCTGCTCAGAGTGGTCAGCTAACTTCTGTCGTTTATAATCCAGCTGTTTTGTCATGGAATCACTGGAAAAAAAATAATTTGTACACGGCTCGAGTCTTTAAATATGCAGCATCTTGTAAACAAGAAAGTCATAATGGCTTTATATCACTTACCTGAGATTCAATGTCAAGGTGAATTCACCTAAGAGTCATATTTTTGACCAATCAGAATAACTGTAACATTTAACATGCTTAACAATAACTGCAGACTGTCTCAGAATGCAGCCTTGCTATTGGTAAATTTTAACAATTTTTAAATTTTAATTGGCTATTCCCAAACTTTGCTAAATATTGACCAATAGTAAAGCAGCATTCTTAGACTGGTTTCAGTTTACAACAGATTTTGATTGATACTAACACTTTTACTTGTAGGTCTTCTTTTTCATCAATAACAGCTTGAAGTGTTCTCCCTGAATCTGAAACACAGTCAGGTGATATTGAATACAATATTTTCATTTTCAATAAATTAATTCTTAGAAAAGTTGAATTATGTGTCAGATGCTGCTGAATACAACTTAATCTTTAGTTACACGTCAGGTTGAGATACACTTAAAGATTTTTTTAAATTTGAAGTTGTTCACCTGAAGAAGTTCCAACACACATGTAAAAATACTATAACATAAAAAAGCAACAAACATTTCAAATGTAACTACCCAAATATTCAATATAAATCCTGCAACAAAATGTGTCTCAGATTAGCCGTGACTAGTCATTAAATTACAACTAACATTGACTTAAAACAAAAAGTCATCATAAGCGCTAAACTAAAATTAATGAAAGCTTAGAAACATACTAACCTCCACCAGACAATTTTGAAGCTTTGAGGCTAATCTTCTTATCAAGGTCAGTCACATCCCAGAATAAATCTTCTAACTTGTTGATATCAGGCTGTATTTGTTTAGCCATACCTTCATCATCTTCCTTAACTCTCAACTCTTCTTCAATCTGAAGTACAAATACACAGTCATCCGAAGGAGTCGTCTCATTTAAGTGACCTTACCATTTAAATTAATGAAGAGAATTTAAAAATCTTACATACATTACTCTACTTTAATAAGTTCTTCAGGTTTCTAGGTATTAAAATTGTACATTTTTATCTCAATCGCCATGACACTGGTGTTAAGGAAATAATATGAAGAGGAATTTACAATCTTACAGTGCTGACTTGTTCTTTGAGTTTACGAATCTCATCTTGATAATTCTGCATCGATTTCTTCATCTGTGGTATCTCCTCGGTCTCCAAAGCAACCATCTAGAATGTCAACCAAGATATGCTTAGATGCAAAAAAAGTTCATGGTAACATGCTTATTAAACACAGGTTAGATAGGTTGGGATTTTTTTTGTAATTCTTGAAAACTGTTGTTGAGTTTACTTTTGTGCGAAAACGTAAAAAAGTGAGGCAGTGGATGTATCATTCCTCAGGCTTAATAGAAAGTCTACGGTTGCTGGAAAAACAAGGGTAGGTCGGGAAACAAACAACTTTTTTTATGCTTTATTGGAATATAAAAACATAATTCCAGATACCAAGACAATAGGTAGATGTTAATATCTCAAATGTAACTAGAATGTCAAAAATAAGATAATATATGGTCTTCATATATAGCTGGTTTTTATACAGAATTTTTACTTTAAAATCAAAACTGATAGCTACGGTGTGGAGCTCATTGTATACAATGGTCTTTAGGCACAGGTAACTGTTAACTCAAGTATGCCTGTAAATTAAAGATCATAAAAGACCTTCAAATTCATTTCCTTGAGAATTTAAATACTGTACGAAGAGATCATTAGTGAAATGAAAGTGCACGATAAAATAACTATAGTGACACAAGAATGATCTCATAGTGACATAAGAATGATCTCATAGTGACATAAGAATGATCTCATAGTGACACAAGAATGATCTCATAGTGACATAAGAATGATCTCATGGTGACATAAGAATGATCTCATAGTGGCATAAGAATGATCTCTTAGTGACACAAGAATGATCTCATAGTGACATGAGAATGATCTCATAGTGACATAAGAATGATCTCATAGTGACACAAGAATGATCTCATAGTGACATAAGAATGATCTCATAGTGACATAAGAATGATCTCTTACTAACATTTTCTCGGAGAGGTTTCAGCTGTAAAAGTTGGTCATATTTCTGCTGGTACTCCTCCATCTCCTCGTTGGCTCTTTTTAACTTGCTGGGAACCATATCAAGTTTTTTACTCAGCTAAAAAACAACAGCAGACCATTTGAATAAAGCAATTTTTCTATTCAAATGGACTCAATGACCCAATATCACCTATGAAGTATATAACTACATTTAAGATGTCTCAAAACTTGAAAAAATATCTAAGTAAAAAGCTAATGTAATATTTTCACACTTGTATTACTAGTTACATATTTTAACAAAAAGTAGAATCTTCAAATTGATATTTGGGGATGAAAAAAGTTTCAAATGATTTACTGGGTACTCTAACCAGGTGTAAGTTTATGTGACAAATTAAATAAATAAGAAATTCCAGAATAATAATACTAACAAGTTATGTATGGCATTTCGGGGCCCCTATTTCAAGGAACAACACAGCCCTGAATGACTTACCTCATCGATTAATTCCCTAACTTCTCTGGTAGATTCAAAATCCCTATGGCATAGGGGACAACATGGCTCATCCTTCTCTAAATCCTTGGCATACTTTTTAAAGAAGTGCTGAGCCCCTAGTAACGATCCTCGTTGGCTGAATTGATAGAAAAAAATAATCAATTTTACAGAATGCAAAACTGCTTTCCTTAACCATCAATATTTCTCACTACATTACATATCAGTATTTGATAACACAGTTAATTTAATTTTAAATAATCTATTTGTTCAATTTCCTTTGTAATAAAACAAGAGCAACAAATTACTTAAAACTCATATTTATTTAATGTCAGTTTTCATTTTTGTTATGTTTAGTGTCCATTTTATAATGCAAATCTTTAGCATCCCAATTACTTCAACTAATCAACTAATGCTGAAACCAGTTTATACTTGATAACAGCCAGAATTCTAGACAAGAGCAAAAATTCCTACATCATTTTACAATTCTCTATTTGTAGGCATAGTGTTTTTATGCAGTTCATCACCACTATTATGATGGTCAGTTGACCCAACCAGAAATCCTATTCTTACCTATTCCTCCGCATTCTACAAGCTACAATTACCCCACATGATGCTTGAATCAGACATGGAGGAACTTCAGTCAAACAGACACTTATAAACATCTGACTCACCTAGATCTCGAACCCAGAACCTCTGAACACGCATACATGTATGCTTCAAACTGGATTAATAGCACATGCAAATCAAATTTACATAATGCTTGATTAGTGTACATCTTAATCTTTTGAACCCGGTAGTCATGGAAATGTTAAAAAAGGTAATTTTGTGCTTGTCTAAGACAGTATTTAATAGTCCTGGTTGTCTAGCAGATGGTTTAAGTCACAGACTGTTTGATATTTGTTACAGGAAAACCATGACTGACCAACTTAAAAACCTTACTCTCTAGCTTTCTCCATTTTATCTTGTATTGTTGAAAGACCTTCATCAAAATTCTGACTTCCACATACACTGTACACTCTCTCTTCTAAACCTATAATGACATCAAGTAGTTAGTAAGTATTGATCTGTCAAGAACTGTCTGTCAATGAGATCTTTTCTATTACACTGTATATCTTAATTTGAAATTACCTTTTAACATAAGAAAAAAAAACAGCTTACAAGTACATTATAAACTCAACACTTATTACAAAATCATTTATATAAATTAATTAAGTTACTGTTCAGAAAATTGTAATCTTTTCCATATGAAAATCTTACCTTTTAATTGTTCTTCTTTTTTCTTCATCTGGTCCCTGAAGTTAATGAAAAAAGTGACAATATTTAAACATGAAATACAATAATAATAATTAAAATCTGATAATAATGAATACAACATTGGTACAGAAATCACTTTGAACTGAACATAGTCTTAAAACCCTACGTTCCATTCATAAGGTTCAAACTCACAGACCCCGAGTCTGTAGACCCAATGCTTTCTTAATTGAACTAAGCAGGCTGGCTGGGTGATAATTTTTATTCAAGACATATGACCTCCTGTACAAGAGTATGCTTTTGTTTTTTTTTATCGATTTTAACAAAAATAGTAACCTGAAAAAAGTGACCAACTTTTGAAAACTACTTACATAACCATTTTTCTTTTAGTCTCCATTTCAGAAAGTGAATTTTTTGACCGATTTATCTGTGTGGAGCATTTCTTTACTTCCTCAGTCTGTGACCTATGGACAAATACAAAACAAAATTCAAAACAATTTAACAGACAGACTAACTGATGGATCAACATCTTATGCTTTCACATATAAAATAAAAATGTAAATTAATAAATATTTTAACTAGTACTATTTCCCTCTACCAATTATGCCCTAATAAATGCAACAAGAATGTAACATTTTGTAAAAGAGGGGCATTTAGTAGATGTAAAAATTTCATAAAAATCAATTTTTTTCAGTAGTTTTTCAACTTTAATTTTACAAATCTAGGGTTAGTATTTATATAAAACATCAGTAAACTTATCCATGTTTTAACAACAGACTTATATACAAACCTGACGTAACTCTCCAGTTCACCTCGTACATTTTTTCCAGGTCCATGTCCCAGCAGGTACTTCACAGTATCCTCGTGTCTCGCTTTCCTTAAAACCAATACGAATCATGCATAAATTCAAATCCATCTGAATATTTCAGCATGACTCAAACAAAATGTTTGGAGCCGACAACTTTTGAGGAAGTCACTGACCAACTGCCCACATGGTTGAACCACCTACATGGTTGAACCGCCCACATGGTTGAACCGCCCACATGGTTGAATCAAATATGAAATTACCTCTAGCACAAGTACATAAAAATTCGGTGGATACTTTTTTAAATAAATTCATGACATTTAAGATAAATTAATAAAACATTTTTTTTCTCACAATCGTCTGATATTATCCTCCTTGTTAGATTTATCTTTCTTCAGCAAATCCAGCTCTGCTTGAGCAGACGATTGTAGATGAAGTCTGTTCATTTCAGTACTGAAAAAAGAGACACAGACTGAATCAACTGTTTGCCTCATAAACATATTTTGGACTCTTCAAAATTCAAAACAAATATACAAAACATCCATTTATTTAAGAAAATTGGATTATTTCTCTGTAACAGAGTGGAAAAAATTGTGGCAAAAGAAACCATAACTCATTGCAAGCAATGGCTTCTTTTGCTACAATATTTTTAAAAATCATCAGCTTCAGACGCAGGGAAGTGCGGTATTATGAGGCAGAGTTAAACATGGTATCACAGGCCATATATACCATAAAACCTTGATAATAAGACCACCTTCAGAACCACAAAATCAGTTCTATTAATAAGGTGGTCTTTTCATTGTAAGCTGTTTGGAAAATAAGAGGTCATTATAATAAGGTAGTTGTAATATTGAGGTGGTTGCAATGTGAGGTTTTACTGCTTATATTTATAGAATGTTTAAAAAATGAGAGGTTGGGAGATGTATTTTTTTCACAGAATTTCATTTCTCTTAAAAGACTAAAAGAGTAAATGAATCACAATAATTTTAGTAATTAAAGCCTCATGCTTTAATCCACACGTTACTTACTTCAGTTCACTAATTTTATTATCATAGGTCGACTTGTCTTTTGACGTTTGAGTTATTTCCTGTTTAATTTCATCAACATTCACAGAAGACTCTTTTGTCTGGAGGTCATGTTCCTAGAAACATAATTTATGAAACTGAAACACAATTTTAACAACTACAGACAATCCAAATATTTGGCCCTCTGTGATTAAGCTAAGGGATTTGTCACATAATTTCTGGATTTTTTCTTCAATATGGGCAGAGGAGTAGAAATGAGCCAGAAGCTGGAAAAATCAACCGGCTATTTCCCAATAGGGGGCATTGCCCCTTTGCCTCCTACAATGGGGAACCCTCAGACCCCCCCTTCTACTTTTATCAGCTTACCTGTTACATGAAAACATTTCTACACCCCGGTATGGTTTATGTTTAGAAGATACAATTCCTGAAATTATGTGACATATATCATTGTGATTAAGGTATAACCATCATTTTTATGATGAATTCATGTTTTTCATGAGATAAAACAATACAAGAGTAATGTAACATATCACATATATCAATATATAATAGAACTGACTTTTTGTTAGCAAATCATATTTTTTTCAACCAATAACAATTAGATGAATACAAACTTGTCTTTTCAATTCTCGTTTGACTTGTTCGAGTCTACCACCAGAAGCTTCGATGTCATTCAGTTTATCTTTGATCTCTCTTATTTTTCTCTTATTTTCTTTCTGCAAGAAAAGTTGTTTTTATTTCATGATTGATAAAATACAAAACAACTCTCTACAAGAAGACATTGATAAGTTAATGAAAACTTGAGCTGTGGTCAAAGGTGGAAATAAATAATGTGCTCTAAATACAAGATATTTCAGTAAGAAAAATCAATGGTGAAGTTGACATATTGTGTTGATGGTAAAAAGCAACAAAAGTATTTGATATTTATCATACAGACTTATATAGTATTCCTTTGTACTACATAAGCTCTTGTAACTGGCGTCTGAAATATTGACATTCTATTGCCAGTATATTTTAACAACCTCTCCAGAGCGGCCCTCTCTTGAGCAACAACCTCCCTTCAATAATGGCATGATTTTTTCCACTGTACGATTACTCTACAAATTTAACCTTTCTAGAGCAACAACCTCTCACCAACAGCATAATTTTGCTTCTCCCAAAGGGTGTTGCTTTGGAGAGGTTGCACTGTACTTTATAATTAATATGAAAAATGACAATTTTATGCTTGTCTTAAGCATATTTTTTGGACAAGAGGAAAAATGCTGATAGGTATTCCTGATAGAAGTTCTTGACAATCTTATCATGTGATACAATTAAAACAAGCTTTGTATACCATCATATCACTTTTATTCTGTTCATTTTGTTCCAGTTTAGTTTTAGTTTCTCTGAGTTCATCAATCTTAGACTGTATCTCCTTCTCTTTGTCTTCATACTCAGCCTGTAAAATAACAATAAATAAATGGGATACAGTCAAACCAGAGTTAAGGTCAGAAAAAAATGTTGAGTTTACAGTTAAGCAACCAACCCTATTTTTTGGCCTCAAACTAAGTTTCTGACAGCAAAACCCAAAATGTGAAAATATTTGGGGATAAATCGAGCTTCATATTCTAACAAAATGTGTTTAGACTGTTTTTTTTTACAAATATTCGCATTTATGCAATTAAAAGTAAATAATGCCACACTAAACCTTATTAAGTGCCCACAAGGGAAGTAACTCTAGTAAAAGCTAAGTACATTAGATGTGACACCAAATGACTGAATAATTGACAAGTAAAACGTAGGATGTGAGACAGTGTAAACTGCTGACTTACATAAACTAGTAAGAAGACTGATACAACTTAAAGATAATCAAAGTTGTTAACTGTAAGTTAAACAGAACATAGATACTGTGATTGTATAGATACAGCAAAACCTAGATAATGAAACCACCTTCAGGACCCGAAAAACTGGTCTTTATAATGAGGTGATCTTATTATCAAGTTGAATTATAGGGGAGTTATTGAAACCCTGTCCGAAAATAAGTGGTTAACATAACTAGGTGGTTAGATGAGGTAGTCACTATTAAAAGTTTTACTGTATAAAAAATATAACACCATGGATAGTTGGGAAGGATGACACATCATCTACAACCACATTTACCTTTTCTGTTTTACTGTCTTCCACCATAGTGAGAAGTTTAGCTCGAACTTGCTCCAGGAAACGTTTGTATTTATCATCCGTTATAACTCCAGAGAGGCCTGAATATGAAAAAGAAACAAATTTTTTTTCATTGAGTTTAATGCTGTTTTTCAACAACTTTTCTGTTATATATGGCAACCGGTTCACCTGACCAGTTTTCCTGGACTGTATACTAACCAGTACTAACTTATCTTTCTACAAGGAGCCAGTAACTTCACAAATAGAGGAAACTTGACATTTTTGTCAAATTATCATAAAAGGGTATGACTTGCCGTGACTAGGATATGGACTCAGATCACCGGGTAACAAGTCCAGCACACTGAACCACGGTCACAGCTAAAAAAAGAAACAAAAAAATTCTGATGACAAAAGAAAATTCAGTAAAACTTCCACATTAAGACTACCTTTGGTAACCAAACAAACCAGTTTTAATAATGAGGTGGTCTCATTGTCACATGAAGATAGAGAACTTTGTGAAAATGGTTCGAAAGTCAGTGGTTGTTATAATTAGGTGGACTTAAAATTGAGACATTGAGGTTTTACTATATTCCACATTGCATAAATATAGATCAGACCATTGTTTTGCATTAAACTACTAAAAAAATATTTCTTCAGTACATATTTGATTTTGTTTACACAAATCTGGATACAATATAACTGAAGAAAGATTCTTGTTCACAGAATAGAACAAGGTTTTCATACATTATTATATTAGTGGAGGCTATCTATATACACTTCAACCTCTCCAAAGCAACTACCTTTGGGAGAAGCAAAATTATGTTGTTGAAGGGAGGTAGTTGCTCAAGAGAGGGCCTGCTCTGGAGAGGTTGCACTGTATATATCAAGATTCAAAACATTATCAATGTAAACGTGAACAATTCAACTCTTACTGATAAACCAAACAAACAAAAATGAAATAATCCATTCAAATGTGGTGACCCAGTAAAATTAACAACTCTTCAGTTTGTACAAGTAGTGATTTAGGGCATTTAATCTACCTCAACAATAAAGAGTTTCAGATGATGGGCACTCACGAACAAAGTCGTGAGTTGCATAAAATTAAGCGACAAATATACATATCAGGTATATTAAATGCAAAACGGGACCTGACTGGTCACAAAATGGAATAACAGAACAAAACATGGTCACTGGACTGGTACAAAACACCTGCTATAGACTGGTACCAAACACCTGCTATAGACTGGTACAAAATGCCTGCTATAGACTGGTACCAAACACCTGCTATAGACTGGTACAAAACACCTGCTATAGACTGGTACAAAACGCCTGCTATAGACTGGTACCAAACACCTGCTAGAGACAGGTACAAAACACCTGCTATAGACTGGTACAAAACAAATGCTGAACAAGGGACCATAACCACAGAGAACCTTTATATAAGTTAAAATTTTCCATGAAATCTGTGTAAACCATACATAAACATTATGCTTCATGCATGAATAAACTTCATTTAAACTTTTATCTATCTGACTTGTTTAAATAAACTTCCTTACCACAATTTTGTTAAAATTATCTGTTTATAACCCCGCTAGATAATGTTTCACTAAACATTTGTAGAAAATATTTGTCATATAAACTGGAAGTTTAGATAAACTGAGCAATAATGTCACATGGATAGTAATATCACAATTGAATCAATTTGCCGATATACGTACTAATAAATATCTGTGTACAAGTATATGTCTGTAGTAATTAACTAATTCAATTAATTTACAACTGTTAACAAGCAGAACAGTGGTAAAGTAAGGGTTGTATACAAAATAACTTACATGTATCAATGATTATATAGAGATAAAAAATTAGACTTTTGTCAAGTGTATAAATGAACAGGTGTAAAATTCATGTACTTGACGTTCATTGAAATTATTGAAGGAAGGATATAACAAGGACTGAGATTTATGGATAAATTCTCAAATGATTGAACAAAATGTTTTTTATGTAGTTTTGACAAACTTGAAACATATTTAAAGTAGAAAGTAGTTTCCATATTGATTGTTTCAAAAGTGAACCTAAAGATTGGAGAAGTTTACTAACAATAAATAACTTACACAATCAACATGTGTACTAAAGTCTCTAATAAATAGACGTGAAGAGTTCAATGTTTCTTAACGCATGATTGGACTTAGAGGCAAAACATAAATAAAAATTACAAAAATTGTGCACAATTAGTTAAGACATAAAGATGAGTACGTCAACTGACCAGCTGGCTGGAAAATTCACACGAGATATAACACTAAGCAAGCCAGATGACCTGGGTTCTAATGATGTCACAGGAATATGTGTTCTTTCAAAATCAAAATTAGTAGTTGTTGATGGGGATTGTGTGAAGTTAATTGACCTAGATAATAGTGAAGTTTTAAGTGAATTTCAGATGCAAATCACAGCATGGGATGTTACAAAAGTTTCCGACAATCAAGTTGCCGTGACGCTTCCTTTCGATAAAAAGATCAAACAATTGACAATTGATGCAAAAGGTCAATTTTTAAACAACCCTGATACAACAGCAGGTGATTTATGCTACGGGATACAATATTATGATAGAAGTATTTTTGCATCACACTGTGGGTCCGAGTCCAGGATTGAAATTTTAGACATGGAGGATGATTTAATATTAAAGACGTACAGAAGCGATGAAACAGCTAATCTAATAATAGAACGTCCAGAATATATCGCACTGAACACCGACAGCGCAAATATCTATGTATCTGATTGGATGAACCAGACAGTGACCTCTATGACTTTGGAAGGAAAAGTCAATGCCATAGCAACAGATTTTGAAGAACCCAAAGGAATAACTACCAACAAGGAAGGAAGTGTATTTATTTGTGACTATGCATCTAGTAAAATATATGCAATGAAAGAAGATTTAAGTGAACGAAATGTTTTGTTAGATTCTAGCAATGGAATAAATGCACCACAGTGTGTAGCTTATTCTGATTTCACTGATCAATTGTTCATAGGACAAGAAAACAGTAATGTCATCAAAGTGTTTGATATTGTAAAATAGTGGGATAAACTATTTATTAAATAAAATATAACACGTGTTAATAGAACTAAAACATGAATTTTCTTGTAACCATAAAATTCTTCTTCAGTTTTCTAATCCCAGTTTGGTTAAAATAAACCTTTTTGAGAACAAAGTCTGTGGCTATTGTTATACCACCTAACCCTTTTCTTTTTTAAAATAAGAGATAAAAAATTACAGATTTCACCTGAGTTATAAAACAATGTCTTGTCATGCACGGGCACTTATCAATAAAAAAGGAGACATATTACATGTTTAAATTGAATGTTTGAAAACAGATAAGACTTTTCAAGGTCAGTTTGTAACAACACAGAACAAATATAACAGGTTGTCTTATCAAAATCATTATACAGGGGTATCATGAAATTTAACGGAACATTAAATTTCATGAACTGAGTTTGTCCTGAAATCAAGTACAGTCCAACCTCTCCAAATCAACACCCTTTGGGAGAAGCAAAATAATGTTGTTGTTGAGAGGTTGTTGCTCTAGAGAGGTTGAATAAATAGTTAAATCTTACAGCGAAAAAAATCATGTTGTTGTTGAAGGAAGGTTGTTGCTCAAGTGTGGACCGCTCAAGAGAGGTTACACTGTATTCACAAATTAAAATGTTTGTAAAGTTGTGAATTTAACTAGAGAGTATATACATCAGGTTAATTATCTTGGATGTAAGCATTTTCAGTCAAATTGTTACAAAGGCATAGATATCATCCCAGGCTCAAACCTGTGACTACACAACCAACAGCCCAGCATTCTACTGTCTGAGCTAACTGATCAGACAAAACTAGTCAAGAATCCTGTCTGCTTAAGACAAGGGAACATAGAGTTCAGGGGTGGGTATTTAATATGGTACACAATTAATACCTTAACAAACACAATATATGTTATACAATTGCATATCTGTGTTAACAAATCACACCAAATTAATTATTAAAATGGAGGAAAAGAACCCATGTTTCCAGACGAAAGAAAGTACATGAGTAGGTGAGATAACCACAAACTAATCTAATATATAAATAACAATACCAACAATATCTTTTTTATTCAAACAAAACATAAAATATACATTTTTAAAACAAGTGGATATTACACCTGATTACACAAGGGAAACAAATCCAGCCTGCAAGCCAATAGACTTATCTCCCCTTCAAGAATTGATTACTTGTAACTATGAAAAAATGGGATTTCAAGCTATTTGACCTTGAACTTTTTGGACAAAGATGTGTCCTAAGATAGAAACCAAAATATGAAAGAATTCAATCTTATGCTGCAGACAATATTTGAATGAAAAAGAGATATGAGTAATAATAAGAAAACTAATTAAAACAACGTCTGCTTTTGTTAAAGGGCAGAGGTCACAGAAAATTCTTACCTTCAAAGGAGAATTCTTCAGCATACTGTCGTATCAAGTTGTCTCTTTTCCTTACATTCTCCTCTTGATGCTGAAACAACAAAGAAACTTATAGTAAAACCTCAGCATCCCCTTCAACAACAAGGCCTCAGTATTATAACATCCCCTTCAACAACAAGGCCTCAGTATCATAACAACATCTAAGAATATCAAAACAAGGAGTCCTTCCCACTAACTCATAATTTAGAGGCAACAACTTCATCTGACTAAAATCTTTATATCCCACAAATGAAGTTTTTGGGGCTATACTGGAATCACCTTTGATGTTGGTTGGTTGGTCAGTCGCGAAGTCTGTCCCCAATTTAGGTTGGGTATTTAATCACATTTTAGTGATAGGTCAAGTTTCAGTGGCTTTCAGAATTTGTAATAGAGAGCTAGATCAATAAAGACATATCTTCATGAAGTAATGGAATGATTATTAAATTGTTAACAGATTTTTAATATAAGACAAATTACCTCAGCTTCCTGTTCTAGACGTCCAACCTCCATTAAAATATCAGACTTCCTGGTTGTTAGTTCGTCCGACTCTTTGTTTAATTCACTCTGCCTGTCTTGAAACTTAAACACAAAAGAAAATATTTTACAGCAATAATGCACATTTCATAGAACTAACAAAAATACTTCTTGAATTCAAAACCAGTTTTAAACAAAATTATTCATCAAGTACCAATAGATTATCTTTTGTCCATTTTTTACGTGACACCCAACATAAATGTTAACTTGCACCAGCTGTCAGTTAAGCAACTTATGTTGCAAATGGTACTATATTTACACTTACACAGTATTCTTTATAGACACAATTTCATACAATTTCGCCAACTAAAAATTGAATTCTGACAGCCAAATGTTTTATATAGAAGACCAAAAAAAATATCAACAAAAAAGAATCATCAGTTTTTATCAAAATAAATCATTAAGGTGATTATGTTCATCTGAACCGAATGATTTAATAAAACTGTTTACCTCATAAAGTGACTGTTGTCTCTCCTCAAGTTTATCTTTAAAGTCAACTAACATTTTCTTCAGCTGATCGTCACTCCCTAAAAACATAACACTCAATACTATAAATTTCAACTTTTAATACGGTATGGGCCAAAAGCCATTTAAGTGTTTAAATATTGAGATTATCCGAGATAAATAAACATGCAAATTAGGATTAACTAGGAAAACACAGAAATCAAAAACAACATACTTTGCAATTGTGGACATGTCCTTTCATCAACTGAACGTGAGTGGAAAATCTGAATCATAATTGATAATACTTACAGTAAAGAGACAAATGGAAATTTGACAAGAACATAAAAATCAAATCATTAACAAACTATCAACTCACCTTGAAATTCATTTTCAATTTGATCCTGGAGTTCTGCAGCATGTTTTTTAATCTGAGCTTTCTCACTTTCCAACTTAGCTAAAATACATAAATAACACTCTGTCATATATTTAAAAATTAAGACATTCTAAACTAAAGTCTTGATGATGCTATACATCTCATTAATTCATCATTAACAGAATGCAATTATCCGTAACTCCAAATACTAATCAATAGATCAAAATATCTTTTGATAAAAATGTCTTTTTCTGTATAAACAAGGCACTATAGAGACTGCTGTCTTAGCAAAGATGTATCACCATGCAACAGGCCAGGACTCCTTAACAAATATGCAGGGATTACAGACAAAAAATAGGTGACTTGTAATTAGTAAATTAAAAACAAGCGACCGGACAGAAACAACCTACTTATTTCATTTTGTACAGCATAAATCTCAGCAGATTGTTCATCAATTTTGTTCATTTTCTCCTGAAATAATGAAAGTAATGACTAATGATATATTTCTATATACTGATATTTTGGTGGTTTCACCCATGTCAGTGAAATTAGGAATTTACAGTCATATTCTGGAATAAAAAAATAAAATATATCCCTATCTACCGACCCTATTTTTTTCAGAGCTGATAGCAGAAACAAACTATTTTTAGGCCTAAATATTGCATTGTAGTACTAATATAAGCAACAATGCAACATTTGGACACCTCAATGTCCACTGTCAACATATCAACAAAAATTCTGAGGTAAAATGAGACTGCTTTCACTAAACACTGAACTGAAATAGTTCAAAGTTTTGCGATGTCTAAACTATTACAGAGGTCAAATCACAGAGTTGAACTCCAGGCTGAAATAAGTGGTTGTCATAATGTGGTCTTTATACTGAACAAGCCTCTGTATGAGGTTTGACTATACTGTATTGTGGTCTAGATGAAGAGCGTCTGCCCTCTGATCCAAAGGTCCCAAGTTCGAATCCCGGCTTTAATAGCATTCATGAACTTCCAAATTCCATTTTTACGGACACAGTACTGGTGTAGTGACCAGGAACTAGACTCAAGTGTGATTAATATAAGCAAAATTGCTTGTTTCACAATCAAGTAGAAATAAATTAGTATGAACTAATTAGGTTTGATTAACGAGTCTAAAAAACAAAAACTATACTGCATTTTCACTTACTTCAATAGGTTTTAGTTGTTCATTTACTTTCTCTACTGATTGTTTTGATGCTTCAAGCTTGGCCTGTTGTTCTGACAGATCACCTTGCAACTGAAATATGAAAAACATCCCACTTAACAAACTAAGATTCTTAGTGTATAAATGAATCAAGTTGCGGAAATCATTATAAATCATACAAGTTGAATTTTATAGCATCACACAGAAAATTGTACAATAATGGTAAGTAGCAGGTGCTTGTGATTGCAATAAATAGTACAAGTTGAAATAGATAACATCACAATGATTCGTACAGTGATTTTGTTTTCACACTGTGAGATTTGAATGTCTCATTCTCTGCTTGATTTCCTACTCACTTTTTCCTCCATTCTGCTACAAGTTATATCCAACAGATAACAATAACCTAAAATGATTTGTAAAAGTTTAATTACCAGTCCTCATATGAATTTTGAGACCTATACCAGGATGAATCTATCAGACTATGTCACAAAGCTGTCAACTTTGATCAGGATTTCCTATAAGTCAAATTTCAATATACGTTGTCAGAGACCCATACATGAATGTCTCAGATAAGATTATCTAGGTTATTTTGGCAGACGTTTGTTAAACAAACACTGACCATACCTGGAGTGCCTTGTCTTTATGTTGCTTCAGGTACAAGATTTCATTTCTGTACAGTTTTAATTTTTCATCCTGAAATCAAATAAGTATGAATATATCAATATGATGTAAACAGAATAAATTTGTGCACAGCACGGCATTAAAATCATACTCACACAATACTTTTTCAGGGATCAAGACCCTTTTAACATGCCAAATCAACAATTTTAAGACTGGCCTCATATAATAATTAAATCCACAAAACAAGCGTAGAAACCATAAAAAAATACAACTGAGAACTAGTCCAGCATAATATAAACTGTCATTTCTTGATAAATAAATACTAGTGGGTAATGTCTTTTAAACAAACAAGGCCTTCTAGCATTCAATAATTGATTATGTAGTCAGAAAAGTGCACAAAAACTGGGATTTTAAGCTGTATGACTTTGAACCTCAGGGATAAAGGTCAAGGTCATAGACAAATTTGCATATACAATTATTTTGAATGTCTACCTGTTCTTTTTTGGTCTTTTTGATACTTTCCAGAGCTTTAACATATCTTGTAGATGCAAAAATGGCATCAAACTTCTCTTTTAACTGTTTTCCTTCACTCAGAGGCCTAAAAATGATTAAAGGACATTGTGGCATTCATATATACCAAATACAACATGAGAGGAACAAGTGGAAAGAATAAGCATAAAACTTTGTTATCACGAATAATGATATCACAAGCACCCGACTAACCTAGAGCATTTCCTCTGTTCTGATGACTCCTTGAGATAAGAGGTTTTACAGTCCTATTTTCATTTTATAAACATTTTGTAAACATGTAACTGTACTCATTACAAATAAATATGGACAAGAACAATCACATATCATGGCACAATAATGGTATATAAGACAACATAACATTCACATTAAAATAATAGACAACAAGTTATGTTGTAACATTATAACATAACATTCAAAAGAAAGTGCTGAAATTATAGTAGTTGATCTCACCAGTTAGCATCTTCCTGATGACAGAAAATTACATTCTCGAGGACTGGTTTGGAGACTCCAAGACAGGTTATCATCTGTAAACAAAACAACCAATTCACAATCAATTAACCCTTTATCTCAAAATACCGCATTTCCCAGCATCTGGAGCAGATAACTTTTTAAAACATTGTGACAAAAGAAGTCATTGCTTGTAATGAATAATACCTTTTTTGCCACAATGTTTTCCACTCTGTAAGAGAGAAATAACCCAATTTTCTTAAATAATGTTTTGTATATTTCCTTTGAATTTGGAAGAGTTCAAAATATGTTTATGAGACTAAGGATTAACAGTCAATTACTTGACACCTGAATTATGGGTAGTGAAGGTTCTTTGATGAATTCTAATCTTTCTGTTATCTGACAATAAACCAAAACACAATATACAATCTGAAAACTCATCTACAACATACACATCTAATGCCTTAAATTACTTAAATTTGAAAATTTTTTTCGTAATAAAGCCATCAAGAATGAAAAATGTACATACAGTAAAACCTCGTTATCTTGAGGAGTCATCGGAACAGACAAAATATTTGATATAAACGTGGTGCTCGTAATAACGAAGTATTTGTTAGTTGGTTGTAAATTATACACAACTAAGAACAAAAACTGCCAGGACTTTAGAAACTCCTCAGGATAAGTCGGGTGCTCGTGATATCAATGTTTGTAATAACGAAGTTCTACTGTATACTGCTACCTTGAACAGAAATAAATAGCGTATAAAATTACCTCTCGATCAAGATCAGCACATTTAGAATTAATGCTATGTTTCTCACCAGCAGCATTCAGCCGAGTAATAATACCATCCAGAGTCTTCATCTCAACTTTCTTTGCCTAAAAGACATGGGTGAAAGTTGAAAATTTTAAAAAAACAACAACAAAAAACAGAAATCTTAACGTCAGTGCAGGCGACACAATAAAAACCAGTAAGGTTCAGACCTGCGAAAAACTGAAGTTCTGGAAAACTTAATCGTGCTAAAAGAAGTCACGATTTAAATGATGGCAGAGAATATTGGTAATGAGTATCAGACAAATTTATTTCTGGATATCAAAAATATACAGTAACCATAGACATAACTTTTTTCTGGCCAAATAAAATGAAAAGATTTCTATGGCTATCATGCTTATAAAAAAAAACGTTTTTATAAAACTCCTGAGCCGAGTGAGGTGAGAACTAGTTCTGCTGTGAATTTCACACAAGACTTACTTTCTGTGTAGCTGTAATAGATCTCTGTACAATCACTGGTTTCTGAGAAATGTCTTTAAACTGCAGACGGACTTGACCTTTAACTTCTCTTTCATGAGCGACCTATAAACACAAATTATCGTAATCAGTGACCTATAAACACAAATTATCATAATCAGTGACCTATAAACACAAATTATCATAATCAGCGACCTATAAACACAAATTATCATAATCAGGGTTTTCTATAGATATCAAAAATTGAATATAAAAATGCTGTTTTAAGGGTCAAATGAAATCCCTGACAATCATAATTATGCAAAGACAATACTAAGATAAAAAGCATAAATAGGTGAAACAATCATAACAATAGTTCTACCATACAATCAATATTTTCTTTAAAACATCTGTAACAAGAAAGAATCCCTTTCAAGTGAAAATTGAGAACTGATGTGTAGGTCCCAATTTTTTAACAGGACTATAATATCAATAAAAACTTCTTTAATTTCTACTCATGCTTTCTATGATTAATGATATTTCATACCTTCGGATCATGTATGAAGGCCCCACCCTTGGTACAACCAGGGGGCAGGACTCCAGTTGTCATGTACTTCAAACATTCAATAATAGTCTGAAAATGTCAGAAGTTTTGTTTAATTAAAACATAGTATTCACGAGCTGACATCTAAGATACGTCTGGACTACATTGAGTCAAGTAAAAAGTTTAGGTAGATGATAATTAACAGCCAAATAACTAGTTATAAAACATACTCATTTAAAACATTCTTACATTTGTTTCTTTGCCACAATATCGAAATACAGCGCAACCTCTCCAAAGCAACACCACTCGGGAGAAGCAAAATCATGTTGTTGTTGTTGAGAGGTTGTTGCTCTAGAGAGGTTACATTAATAATCAAATCATACAGAGGGAAAATCATGCTGTTGCAGTGAGAGGGTCTAAGTCCAGTCCAATTGAGAAAAAATGAGCCCTGTGATGTCAAAATTGGGAATCATGGAATTGTACTATCACAGTATTATCATTACTTACAGTTTTTCCAGTACCATTAGGGCCCAGTATAAGGGTTAGGGGTTTGTAGAAAAGAATTATCTGCTTGTCATGTTCGTCAGGGCCAAAACTCCTTATCCCCTGTATGCTCATTCTATCTATTGTAGACATTCTGGCAGCTGCTTATTTAATATCATCAACAGGAATCACAACCATTAGCTTGAAAGTTAATAAGTACAGTCCATTAAGTTAAAAACATAATTTTATAAACACTTTTTAACACACCCACGGGGCATTGTTACTAACTATTTACTAGTACATCCCGACATAGAATCTGCCTTTAAACACGGAAAAACAATTATTATACATCAAAACATAAAATACATTCATCCGTGCAGAGGCAAGATGGTCTTCGATGTAAAAAAAGCAAAATAGTACAAGTGCTCAGTTCAGCAATGTCGCGAAAACATATTATAATTAGGTTTTAGGCATTAAGAGGTTATATACGCAGTAAAATGTCATTACATCGTTTGTAATAATTGAAAAAATATTCGTTATGAATTAGATATAATATATCACCTCTTGATACTTCAAAACGATAACATCCAGCGTCTAGCCCTCTTACAAGTTCTTATCGCTACTTTCGTTTCACAATTTCCCCGCGAAAATGAATTGCTTATTAGATCTTGTGGGCTTGTTATTTCGATGAACTATGAATTATAGACAAATGATATTTATATTTACCGGTGCTAACTAAACTCAGGGCTAATAAAAGAGTTACTTCGTAGTTTCAGATAGGAATCTGATGTATAAGACAGAATATATATCGTTAGAGGTATGTTGACTTGTAGTAATAAGCCGGTTCTTGTAGATCTATCTCCTATAGATGTTTGTATTGTCGGCAATAATGGCAAATATCGTTATATTTAAAAGTCATTCATCTGTTAAAATCCACGATGTTCATTTGTAATCAACTAATCAAGATGACATTCTATCAGTCGTAAATTTTGACATTCATAGTGGTCTCCCCTGAATCGGACATTTCGGACCAAGTTGTTTAGAACTTTCTGTTTGGGCAATACCATAATTACGTTCTATTAAATCTTGAATATTTTGTATGAATGAATAAATACGAATGTAATTTTTTATTCCCCTGCATAACTTTCAGTTATGATTCACAATTACACATGGTTAACACTGATACAGAAAAATATCAGGTCGAAATATTTTAAGGACGAAATCATAAAAATTAACGATTATCCCAACAGTCAGGTCATAAATTGGTATTGTGTGTCTGTTTATCAACCGTTTACGTATAAAATGGACTCCTACGAATGTATCAATACAGGAAAGAAGAGAATAAAAAATAAAAATTGGACAACAGCCGAAACAACACTTTTAATAGATATGTGTATATCCAACATTGAGATCGTAAATGGAGAAGGAGATAAAAGTCCGTTTTGGGACGAAGCTGCTAAAGCGTACGTACTTACGAATCACAACATTAGGAAAACATGTTAATATTTCAATCCAATTATTTCGTTTACTGTTATTATCTTAATTAATTTAGCCAATTAATTGTTAGCCTACATTTGCGATAAGAGAACATATGGTTCGACCTTCATATACTTCGACCCATGAATAAATTAAACAGTTTTCCATCACATTCAGATGTAAGAAATGTAACACGGTATACGTGTGAAGTAATCATTAATATTTCAGTGATTAATTACCGGGTATAATCTATTAAGATTTTCAGGCCAAAAAATGTAGCACCTGGTTTTTCTTATCTCCTTCACTCTGTCTATTAGTTTCCCTTAAATTTTCCTTTGTAGTGTAGATTCATCTTACTTTGTTTGGTCGTATGAATACACATAGCATCAAATTGTTTCCATACATTTACTATACTATTCATATGCACATTACTTTCAGTGTTCAGAAACAAACTATTTTTTAGATAGCCTTTTAATGTTATCAACACCATATTCTCTTAAGACAGCTATGGATTCTAAATAAGTAAATTCCCTGCTTGAAATGATGAACATTGGAAACAAAACTTTGCTATTCTATCTATGAGAATATATTAAAGAATCAATATTCATTTCAGTTTTTATGTTCTTTAAAACTCAAATTTCATATATTTTATTTGTAGTAGAATAATTTAACTTACTTTCAGCAAAATTAATGAAGTCAAGACTGAAGTAGCCTGTTTAATATGTGATAATTTGGAAACACATTGCAACTAATTTTCAATAAAATGTAAAGTACGCTTTTATTCCAAATTAAGGGCCATAACTCTAGGATAATTTGTTTTACTGAGCTTCATATGCTATTTCAGATAGATTATTAATTACAAAATGATTACATTCATTCTATTCCAGGATCAATGCTCTGGGTATTTGTGTCCGAACACCACATGAAGCTAAAAGAAAATGGATAGATTTAAAGGTTGAAATTCAATTATACCATGTTGATACAATTAAATTTGATGCCTCAGTACTTAAAATATCAAATAGTTTGAATGCCACTGTTTATAAATCTTATAAAATTTTTAATGAGACCATAAATATGGTCTTTGATTTTAGCAAAACAGTCAATTTATGTATAATAGTGTATATTCTTTTATGATTTTGATGGATTAATTTGGAAAATATGTGTCTTAAGATTTAAAATATCAGAATTGCTTTTTCCTAAATACAAAACCCTCTCTGAATGAAACACACCACATGGAGATAGGTGTACGCTTATGTAAATAAACATGTATACATGTATACTGATAAAATGAAATAAATCTCTATGTGGGGCCAACTAGCATTAAGGTTGTTTTTCTCTATCCCTTTCTTGGCCTTTCTTCACTGATTTGAGTGTGGATTATTTCTCAAAAGACCTGACAAAATCTTTTCATAATTCATGACATTGTGTAAACTCTGTGACTGCATCAAATTTCAGAGTCTGACAAAGAAGAAGGAACAGGCTCGGAAAAAAGCACAGAAATATGGTATAGAGGAACCTCCACCACTAACTGACCTTGAAAAAAGGGTATTACAGTAATTATGTTACACTGTGAGGTCATGTAGTGTTTACAGAAGTCACACTGTGAGGTCATGTAGTGTTTGAAAAAAGTCATACTGTGAGGTCATGTAGTGTTTACAGAAGTCATACTGTGAGGTCATGTGGTGTTTACAGAAGTCATACTGTGAGGTCATGTAGTGTTTACGGAAGTGACACTGTGAAGTCATGTAGTGTTTACAGAAGTCACACTGTGAGGTCATGTAGTGTTTACAGAAGTCACACTGTGAGGTCATGTGGTGTTTACAGAAGTCATACTGTGAGGTCATGTAGTGTTTACAGAAGTCACACTGTGAGGTCATGTAGTGTTTACAGAAGTCACATTGAGAGGCCATATAGTATTTATAGTAATCAGTAGTGTGTAATTGATGATCTTAGTGACAGGTTGTATAGTCTTATAATATCTTGCTTATATTTTTCAGGTACTGTGCATTTTACCTGGTCATATTTTGGCTGATTTTGATTCAGATCCTGATGTTCATACAGGTTCGGTTTAATTCTGTTATACACCATTTGATTTTGACTTTTACAATTTTTATCAAGATTTTATTGATAAATTTTTGCAACATGTTGAGAAAAGTATAAAATACATGTACTTTTATTGGTCTTTGTTCATTCTGGTTTAATTTGAAGATGAATTTTAGTTTGCTGAATTCTGTGATAGTGGGGATATGAAATTATAAAGTAAATATGTAAATATTTACCTACCATTTTACCAAGTGCAGAAAAACTTCACATAGCGACCACCTTAATGTTATGACCACTTTGTTTTAACAACCACTTATTTTTGGACCGGCTTTTAACCAATAACTCACGTATAATTCAACTTGGTAAAAAAAATCATGTCAATATTACAACTGATTTTTTGGGGTCCCATGGTTGTCTCATTATTAAGTTTTTCCTGCATACTTAATTATTTTTGCATGCCAGCCCTGCCCCACCCCCCAATCCGCCCTTGCCAATCCTCTATTTGTACTCATTATTGCACAAATTTAAATTCTCTAAAGCTGAGGTTTTTGTATTACCAGTACATGTTGGTGTTACAAATTTATTGGAATCCTTTTGTGTCATTAATTATTTGATTGAATCGGTATATACTGCTCATTCCTTGATAAACGTACTTCCCCTAATTAGCAGTCCACTCTTTGAGTGTGACTAAATGAAACATTGTGTGTCACTGTAAATGCTTTTGTAATCCTTCAAATTTTATCTACTGCATTGAAAAATTATTGAAATAATAACTCCACATGAGAAAAAAAGTAAAATTGTATAATATACTTCCCTTGGGGCGTTAATTAGAGTATATTCAGTAGAGTGTTCATCGTGTCATGTGATGGAATAATTATTTAATATTTTAGGTTTAGAAATTGTTAAGATAGAGAAAGAGGAGGAGCCACAAAATCATCCTGGTGAGTGATAATCGTTAAGTTTGATTGGTACCATAACTTCAGAGCCCCACTCCATTTGCTTAGTACATGGCTTCAACTGAGAAGCAGTTTCCATTCTTGGGTGAAGCCTAAAATTTACAACAGGTAATGGGGAAATCAAATTGTCACCAACCTCTGATTCAAACATCTGACAGATATCAGGGAAGTGGGCCATCCATCATGTATGTAATAAGGAAGAACAGATTTGTGTTGTGTACCTTCTGTACACGGAACACTTATGGGACCAGTAAAGAAGTTTTCAGTGTATGGACAAGAGGAAATGTTTTACATATGTGTTAAATATTACATCAACAGAACAACAAGTACTTATACTCAATGCCATTAGTTGTTCTATTATCAGTAAGCTTTGTATTGAGGGTCACTGTTTTGCACACAATTATAAATATTATATACATGTACCTTCGAAAAAATGAAGATTTTTCATAAAATGGCCACATTTCTCCTCTCTTCTGGTGACTGTTCTTCACAGGTTTAACGTGCTAGGATCAGAATATACATGTACATCTTTTTACAGACGAGGAACTTACGATTGGCAAGGCAATTAGAGTGATTGTAGAGAAGAAGGAAGCAGAAAAACTGATCACATCACCTGGTATTGACAAATTATATACATGTACTATGATATTAATAAGATTACCTTCTGATTATTAGATAAAGACTTCATGTTTATGAGTTATTTTTGGGACCACCCTGTAAGCTGAGGGGTAAAAAATGATTGTTTTTGGTTATATGTTCATTAAAAATAGGATAGGTTACTATATAAGTGGTTGAATGAATTGGTAAAATCCTGTTATTTTATTTATACTGAATGTAAAAATAGCAATTTTATGCTTTGTATGCTGAATGTGGCATAAGTTTTATATACTGCAAAACCAATATTTTCTCTGATTATGGATTTAATACAAACTATATAACTGTAATACTACAGAGAATATTACAATCTGTAAAGAAAGATAATATAGATCTAAGGACCTGTAATTATAGTGTAAATTATCAGTTTGCACTTAGCAGGATGACCACAACAAATTAAAACCATGCTTATCTCAATCTCAAAATATGTGGTCTTTTGTAATTACAGAACTAATGTACTGAACCTGATTCAATATTATTTGTAAACAAAGTTGAAGCTTGTCTGGTTTGGTTATATAAAAGTCAGTTATTCAAAACTTTTTTTATAACTTTTAGGGAAAAATGTAAATTCTCAGTTTTTGTGTATTTTTAGCTGCTGAAAAGTCAGCTCCTGTAGAAACAAATACTGGTAAAACATCAGTATCTGTTAAAAGGAAATATGATGAAATTAAAGGTAACTACTTGTTTCGTATTATGTAGACATTAGTAAATGTTCAAAATTTTATAACCATATCTTAACCACATCTTTAATTTTTCAACATTTATACGCTATTTTGGGACAACCCTCGTTCTTAACTTTTATAACTGGTCAACTTGATATATTCGGACTAATCTCTTTCTTCATTTCATAATTTGTAAATGAAGCGCAGGAATGAAATGTTTATACGCACAGTGAGGCACAAAGTGACGATGGTGGGTGTGTGGGAGGGGTTTTACAACTTGGGTTGCGGAATTTTTTATACGCACATACATAATGGTCGCTATGCCCTTGAAGCGTATGTCACTTAATGCTATCATAAGCTTCACTTATTCTTAAATATTATGAATTCTTAATAAGAATTTACATAAACAACTTACTCTTTTTAGGTCATCGTTTATGCAGTTGTAGCCGCCATTTATTGACAGTAGAACAAGCTATTTTACGTGAATCCAAAAGAACAAATTCATTACTTGAAAAATTGACCAATCAAATGGATGCTGTAATTAAATTAAAAGTTGATAAAATAGCAATTTTAAGACGAATGAGCAATATTGAGCCAGAGGACAGTGGAGGGGATTCCTCCATGTAAACGATTTTCTGTTGATTTCAGTCGACATTCTTCTGTTTACCTATTTGTTGTAATTTTACATTGTTTGTTATGATAACTTCCACTTTTGTTAGATTGTTTGAATAAAAGTTATACACACTTATCTGCTTCTGTTGTATATCCATGAAAATGATTTGATGGTACCCTGTCATTGCATGATGAACAGACAAAGCAGACAAGACTAAACACACAACATAAGGAGACAGAACAAACAGGTCATGTCTGACAGAAACAATAGGACCAGTCAGGTCATGTCTGACAGAAACAATAAGACCAGTCAGGTCATGTCTGACAGAAACAATAGGACCAGTCAGGTCATGTCTGACAGAAACAATAGGACCAGTCAGGTCATGTCTGACAGAAACAATAAGACCAGTCAGGTCATGTCTGACAGAAACAATAAGACCAGTCAGGTCATGTCTGACAGAAACAATAAGACCAGTCAGGTCATGTCTGACAGAATCAATAAGACTAGTCAGGTCATGTCTGACAGAAACAATAAGACCTGTCAGGTCAGGTCTGACAGAAACAATGAGACTTGACAGGTCAGGTCTGACAGAAAATACGAAATTTGTACCATCCATATATGATTGATTAAGCCTAATTCTCTAAGCTTAGCATGTCGTCAATGTTTTATCCACTTTCTTGTCTAATTAACTTTGTTAAATGAATTAATGTTGTGTCGATACTTACGTCGTTAACGGAGTAATGGAAGCAAAACTAGATTAGGACGTAGACAGGGGTAGGTGTGGAGGTGTTATCTCCAGTTGATATTGCATAGAAAATGACAACAATGAATTCAGCACGTTTTAGTCAACTTAGCTCATCTAAGACACATCATGTTGATTTTGCTTGTAAGATTTTCTAAAAGAGAAAATCAATTTCATTTTCGGACCACATTGAATGAAAAACCCTGTTCTTAAGATTGACAATGTATGCACCCGCTGCAACACGTGAAGCATCCGAATAAACTATAGTCTGAATTGGTGCATAACTACTGAGAAATTTCTTATTAAAATGTTTTAAATTAACTCTCCAGAAACTAAGCTCCTCAATGCATGGACTTTGAGAGTCTAGTACAAATGCATTATCCCAGGACTTTCTAGATTCAATTTCGCGATAAAGGTATCTTGTCATAAGACGAGTCAAATTACCAAGAACGGGCGCAGTAGATATAATTTTTCCCGCGCATTGAGCTGAACGCCAAGCTGTAATCAAAGGTAAGGCCGAAAAAACAGAATCAATGGTTCTGAGACAATCTTGAATTCTCCTTTTTGATATACTTGTACAAATATCTTTACTACTCCAGAAAATGCCTGCCCATTCTAATTCTTTTACAGACTCCCAAATGGACTTTTCATTGTTCAACAGAAAACCAGCGGAAAGTAGGCTGTGTTTAACTAGAGTAGCGTCATCCAAGGCAGATTGAAAAGTGTTTTAAGTGCCAAATCCATCATCTAGAAAAATGACCAGCTTAATACTAATGCCTCTCCAGAATTAAACCAATTCGCGCATAACTTGGTATAAATAAATGGGGCCGAGGATAGCCCAAAAGGCAAAACTGTGAAACAAACTTTCCCCGTACAGAAAATCCCAAAAACGTTTGATGACCATGAAACATGTCAATGTGATGATATGCTTTACTAAAATCAAATTTATAACAGAAAGAATCTTTTTCAAAATACTCCAACGACGTTTTCCAATCTTCGAATGATTTTTTTTCTTTCCAGATATATTTATTGACTATACGAAGATCTAAAATTAACATCTTTTTGCCTTGACTATTAACCGAAACGGACAGAGGATTTACAATGTAAGGTACAAAGGTGTTTCCACGATACAGTTGTTCTGAAGTAATTCAAAAATAGCTTCCTCTACAAAGTCAATATTGTCTAAAGCTGATCTGTTATTTTTTGAAAACGAACGTTCTGGTGGATGAATAAATGGAATTATGTAGCCATGTTCAATAACCGTAATAATCTCCGGATTGGCGCCAATTTCCCGCCAATAAGACACGTGCTGTTTCAAACGGCCCTTAACGCTCTCACAGGGCTTCGCTAAAGTCTCTTGATACTCAAAAAAGTCAATATGTAAAGAGTCAGACAAATACTTATCATTTATCTTTTCTCTGATCTCCTGTGGTACCATCAACCTACATTCGTGGCGGAAGTGGCCCCGCTGTCCACATGCGAAGCAGATATCTCTAGCTGTACTTGTTCTCGTTGGGGGACGAAAATTATATGCTGGTTTTCCCCAGTCGTAAGAGTACAATTTGTTGCTGTTTGAAGTGGATGATTCTCTCGGTATGTAAGTAGAATAAGGCTTTTTGTAAGGATTAAAAGAAGGTTTGTTCTCAGAAGTGGTTGCTTTGATTTTTCGCACCGCTCTGCTCTCCGCCTGTTTAAGACGTTTCTCGTCTTCACTGTCAAAACCGAGTATTGGTTTCTCATACTCGTTCACAGTGAGCCAGCCCCCTGGGGAGCTATCCGCAACTTGAATAAGCTTATTTCTGTGCTTCAACTTGGATATCAAATTATCAACAATTTCAGCCGATTCGGGTGAAATACTATGTTTATCTTCTGCAACCACTTCTAAGTTACGTATAATATCTGTATTAAATTCGTACTGAATACGGTTCAAATCTTTCTTCAATTTAACTATTGGACACGAGTCCTTAATTTCAAGTCTTTCTTGAAATCCTTCAATTGTACATCCAAATAATTACGAAAGAGCGAAAAAGCTTCAAGAGCGGAATCCTCGGGGGACCTGGTAAATGCTCTGTCTTCAACTATTCCCTCAGGCAGCGCCTGCTCACGCCCAAGATGGCTGCCTACTGACATGTCCATGTAGCGCCAGACAAGTTGACAACGCCTGTTACAGACCTCGAATGACGAAAACCCCAATACACGCGGTTTATATATATATGAACCGCTGAACAAGTGTGTTATTACCATATATGGTAAAAACACGTGAAACCCGCATTCTATTCATCGGTTATTCATTGAACGCAGTGTAAATGAATTTACATTTTTATATCACACAAAATATTTCTGAGCTTTTGACAACCAGCCAACAAAAATCTGTCGTCGAATCTTCCTGCAATAACTCATGTGAAATTACAACTCGAAAACCGTGATTTATTATGCTATTGAGTTTTTTTTCAGTCCTTGACAGGTTTAAGTTTGATTTCACTCGTTTAGTTACGATTTAACATCGAACAAAACCGCATTTTACCACAGGTGATGTGAATTGCCAGTCATATTTGATATACGTGTAGAATCATACGTAAATGATTCATATACATAATTGAATTAATTGTACAAGTGTATCGGAATTATTGATGTTGGGATGATGGATAATAAGCACCGGACTCTGTTTTTGAATACGTGGCATACTTTGTGCCTGCGGCGAAGAAAAATAGTAAGTAAAATTTCGTTTGTTAATAAAATCAAAGGATTTGGTATGGCCTTATTATATGGTGTTAATGACTCATTAACGGCCATACCAAATCGTATCATATTACACAACAATATATATCTTTCAGAATAAAGAGGTTTTATGAAAAAAGTTACATTCCGTGTACGGACTACATATCAGCGCGCAGAAATATTTTTAGGTGTATAGGTCACTGACGCCACTCACTCACACACACTCACACGCACGCACGCACACACATTGAATCAATCCCATTCCAAAAAATCGTACAGATAAACTGATTTTGACGGACACTTGATAGAAGACTGTCACATAACTTCAGGCCTCATTTAAAACTATAAATATAAACGCACTTTATAGATGCAGAATACGAAATAAAACTCCTGAGTAAGGCTAACTTTGTCATTGTTTAATGCTGTATTTGTGCTGCTCTGTGATATCCATTGAATGCAGAAATATCGAATAATATACGCATTAGTCCGAGATAATATTTATCTTTTTAAAAATGGCAATACTATTAAACTTTAAAAAATCGAAGAGCGGTCGAAATTTCTTATAAATTATCAAAGGATCGAAGTTTTAAGATGACGCTAATTTCCTTCAGACGGATTCCAAGTTATCTATGTAAATGGGACAATTTGTAAGAATTCCACATTTTTTACTTTTTTACATTCAGGTATTGTTGGTTACTGGTGTGATCTTTCTTGGGACAGTCAAGCTAACTTGGTATGAAATTCCGAAACAAATGGCTGGAACCAATGCACAGATGGCACCACTGATCAAGCTAGCATACGGTGCCCGTATGTGCGAACACATTGGTTCTAAAAATTCACTTAGTGTTGACGATTTGAAAGCTATGTCCGCGGATGAAGGAGAAAATTGCAAAAATATGAATTTCCTGGTGTATGAATGTGGCGACCCTCTTTGTGGTGGGGTGGGTGATCGACAAAAAGGTATTGTGTCTTCATATTTACTGGCATTGTTAACAAGTCGTTATTTTGTTGTTAATATTAAGAAACCGTGTGATGTTGAAAACTTCTTAGTACCAGCAAAACATAATTGGACGAAGTGCAAGCGATATATAGAAGAGAATCGTAACTCGAATCGAACACAGATACAAACTTACTTCGCAAAATTTCTGCCAGCCATACCAGACATGAATTTTGAAACTACCTGGAAAACACAGATTGTAGTCTTGGCGCAAATAAACGCATATGCTATAAATCAAATTAGGCGTCACAAATATGCCAAACAAAGGATACCTTGGATGTTGAAAAGGACGAACCCTGAGGTCATCCGAATGATATTACAAGCGTTGTTCAAAGCAGAAACACGACTTTCAGATGAATTGAAGGACTTCATTTATAACAAAACAAAAGGCGGACAAAAACTAGTCTGTAGCCACATCAGAGTTGGAAAAAATCCTACTATACCAAATGATGAGAAATTTCCCGCGAAAAGAACACCGAACGTCACTACGATTTTTTCCTTCTTAGACAAATATCGTGACGTCAAAAATTACGTCATTTATATAGCCACAGATTCTGATGACGTTCGTCAAAAAGCAGGGAGAAAATTCACAAATATTGAGAGTGTAAGCCGGAAAATTGTTCACGTAGATCGATTTAGCCGGAAAGAAAATAAAAAAGAAGTTTGCGAGGGATTTTATACCGCTCTGCTCGAACAATATATTCTTTCATCTTGCGATGTTCTCATAGTAACCCGTAGCAACTTTGGCGTCATTGCTTCGTACTTAAGAGGGCGATCGGATAATTTGTTCCTTTACCATCAAAGAAACGAAGTTATTGCGACCAATTTGACAAATATTCAATCGGTGTACGGTTTTGTTTAATGCTTTTTAGTGGTAAGAAGTATTACTGTACATGTATAACCCTTTGCCTCATTTATAAGCATATTTTGGACTCTTCCAAATTCAAAGCTAACGTACAAAACATCAAGTTATTTAAAAAAAATTGAGTTGTTTCTATCAGGTAGAGTGGAAAACATTCTGACAAAAGTCGTCTGCTTCAGACGCGAAGAAATGCGTTATTATGAGGCAAAGGATTAATTAAACTAATTCCTATCTTTACAATGCTTCAGAATTGGATATTCTCTAAAATTTAATCATGTTAAAGTTTGTTTGTTTATAATGTTGAAAAGATTTGACCTTGGAGCATTTGTTTAATGACACGTGGACAAGTATCTTCAAACAATATATATAAATGATAAATGTCTCTTTAATTGTTACTTTCAACAATTTACTCTGAATTACAAGAGAACACAAGGAAAATGGTTCGTTCTGTTTTATTTCAATACTTTCTGTTTTATTTCATATTTTTCCACATACATGTACATTTTGTACAATCATTATTATGCACAATTTACAATGTATTTCGACACATGAATACGATCATCCAACATGGTTCTTCTAATGTCACTGATTTTCGAAAGAGTTATTATTACAGATTCAGTAAAGTATTTAGGACGAAAAGATTGTGGTGTCTTTAAAAGGCTCAATCAAGACTTCCCTAAACAATGCTATTTAAATTTACATTCATTTTGACCCCCATTCATTCCAAGGCTCCTTATTTATATCGACGACAAACTAAAGATACGGCTTGTGCAGAAGAATACGGAATGGTCAATAATTCTCTTCTCTCTACAAGATCTGTCACATTTGATCAGGCTATTTGATGTTACCGTCACTTTCATGAACGGCCATGACCTTTAAGTAATTCTCTATTGATCAGTTTAGTTGATATTAGCTGCCACCTTCCCATTTTTTATTGTCTACTAGATCTGCCATCTCTTCTAATATATCATACGGTTATTCAAGAAGGCGCATGTTTGGTTGTTTCAATAATATTATCAAGAACACTTCAGTATGCACCAGGAAGATTATCATCGCGAAATTGAGCTAGGATATCACGTTCGCGGAGAACGTTATAGTTGCTTGGACTGGAAGACACGCTTCACGCATCATTTTTTTTTCGAAAAAGAATTAGTTTTTAAGAAACGTGTATTTTCAAATTTAAAAGGACAAGAAGAGGATTAATAACGTTCGTGATAAACGTTAGAAGGATAAGGATAGCATATATTTATCCTAAGGACATTAGTCTAAAAGACTTATTAAAGATATACTATAGATTTAGAAGACAAAAGTGAAAACGAACTCTCTTTTCTAGGATCTAGATAGCACTTCCACCACTGTGCCATCTGCATGTCTTTTTTAGGCTTACTTCCCTTCTTGTCAAGTGTGCTCTCATTTTAGCGAGTATTCCTCCATCACTTTGTGACATATCATGTCACGACATTACATTTTTAAAGCGCTTTCTACTACATTACAGTTGTCCACTTGGGTATTTTTCAACATTCTGAACGAAGTTTCCTTCCTTTCATTCCGTCTAACATTTACCTAAACGTTTAAAGTTGAATTTTGTAGAATTCGGAAGACGCGTACTTTCGCCAGCCAGTCCTACAGAAGTCAGAGGGTTCTCCTTCCTGGTTTATTTTGTCGAAGAGACACAGTTTGACTCATCATATGTCTGAGTTCTACACTTGCTTAAACATTTGTTGCAGACTAACTGTTTAGAGTCGGAGCTTTGACAGCCTTCTGTCTGTGATTTTTTTCTGACCAGCCTAGATATGTTATGTTCTAGAGTTGACGGTCAGTGGCCTCAGAACACAAAGGGAATCCGGCGCTGTTTATCAGCCACATTTCGGGAGCGCCACAAGATTCTTGTGCAAAACGCTTCTGGTCAATGCCAACTCCGACAGACGCGATTTTAATTTAAAATCGGCGGCGCTTGCTATCGCTTGATTGGGCATCGTCTTCTTCATCTTCACATTTTCTTTTCAATGATCGTGTTGGATGGTTTGGGCTATTTAACACGCTCTCATTTTCTGCTAATGCACTTGTTGAAGGCAATGTGACATCGACCTCATCATTTGTTTGAGGATCTTCATCTTTACGTTTTCTTTTCAATGATCTTGAGAGATGGTTGTGAATATTAACATTGGCTTCATTTTCATTAAATGTGCTAGTTGATGGCATTGCGATGTCGTCCCTGCCACTTGGTCGATGTTTATCATCTTCAGGCGTTTCTTTCAGTGCTTTCGTGGGATGGTCATTTTCTTTAAATCTTTTACTTGTTGATGGCATTGCGTAATCGTGTTCGTCGTTTGGCGTGTCATTGGTGGATGGCTTACATGATCCGCCACATGCCCGTTTTCGTTTACCTGTCAGAAATACACATTTTTACAACACGCAATGAAAAACAACAATCTTGATAATCATGTAAACACCAAATGAGTTTGACTTTGGGCAAAATTAGAGATTACAGTATTCAGTTATCAATATAATCATAATTCAGGCGGAGTTCGAACAACTGAACATCTCCGATTTTAACTGGGCTTGGGTATAGGTCAGTTCAACCAAAAAATCAACAAATTAAGTAAAACATAGCTTCATTATTGGCTTCATATTAGTTGAATCCTGTCCAATACGATGGCTTAACGGCTACTCAATACAGTTAAACACAGTTATAGTGAACTCGGATATTGTGAAGTAAATCTTTTTCCCCGGATATAAATTTCTTTGTTTCATTGTTATGGATATCTTTAATAGTGAATTATCGGAATGAAAACTTAAGATACCAGGATTTTTGTTTTTGTCTGTACCGGAAGTCGAAGCGACCCCTTGCCTGTCAGTCTCTTCTCGCTCTCCTGAAAGTTTGAAAAAATCTATTTATGTAGACGCTTCATACATCGTTATAACATATTTGGGCTCAAGCATTACAAATAAATAAGGATACTTATATTTACAACCACTGAGCTATTACGTGATTCGTTAACATTTTAAAACATTTACTGACCTTCGACTGCGTCGTCAATGTGGAGTTGTCTCCCTTGAAATCGTGCAGTATCTCGTCTTGAATTTGCTTGCGTGCGCAGATTTTCCCGCTCTTCCTTCTGTATATTTCTTGTCTTTACGAAATTGCGTAGGATCTTAACTTTGTTTACAGACATATTACTTCTTCCATCATGAGTGCGACCTTGGACAATGAAATAACAGTGTGTGTTTTTTTTCAAGAGACTCTAAAGTACAAGTGAATTTTAGATTGAATATTGTGTTTGTTGTTTTATTTAAGTTGGGAACGAACAATTTTCAAATATCATCGTATATAATGTACATGTATAATTATTATTATTTAACATACTAGTATGCTATTGCAATGATTTAACGTCGATTGATTTAACACCAAACACAGAAAATATCTAACAGACCTGTTTAGCCAAGACTAGACAGAGACCTAACTTTGGCGTAATTTTCTTATAAAAAACATGTTTAGATATACATGTACCTGTTGACGTTGAAGCTCCCTCATTCACGGCTTGTTGTCTTCGAACATTTATCAAAGAATCAGGATTTGGGAAGTATCCTGATGGCACGAAATCATTTTCGCCCTGCGTACGAGATGTGCCGTCTGGCCGTGGACACATCCACACTTGGACCTGGCTTTCGTTGGGTCGGCCCCTTTGATTCGTCAATCTGGCTTCAGTGAGTCGCTGTTCTTCAGCAGTTCTGGCAGCCTGAGGCACAGGTGCGGGTGTTCGCATTCTTGTTAAGATATTGAAAGTAGGACAAGGGCGAATGTCGTCTACAGGTTGCGTGTTTGTGACAATCTCCTCATCAGAGCTTGACTCATCTTCCAAATCTGGTCGCCAATAAGGTGGGGGTATGAAAACTCGCTGAAATAAAATAAGAATTTAAAATCTATTGGTAAAAATCCACGAGTCCGATTGGTGTAAATTTAGCTCACAATTCGAGAGTATCAGTACTCAGTGACATATAATTTTCTCCAGTGACTCAAGTGATTAGGCGTTGAAGACCACGTATGTAGGCCTACTTAGAGTCATGTGCAAGTCTGTCATTTTTCGCCATCATATTTTTGGGGGTGTTTTTTACAGAACATCTAGTACTTTGGTTCCCAAAACTATGCTTGAAAATATGGATAAAAAATGAAATCGATAAATTCGATCGATCGATCGATCGATCGATCAATCAATTAATTAATTGCTTCAAAGCATTTTTGTGCAAATGGACTAATAATAAAGAAAAACACATCCTAAGAATCATCCTTCAGACTCGGTCTTCAAAACTAAATACTGGGGTGTACATATACATGTACAAATGTACTGATATTTCATGTAAACTGCTTGAAAAAGGTACCATAAACCATTCAGTCGGTAAATTCAATCAACTTACCCCCTGTGCCTCACGTGATCGTCTGGAGTCACGATGTGATGCACCAGCTGTTGAATTACCGGGCAAAGAAATGGTTCCTAACTCGTGTGAAGTTCCTGGTCTCTGTATGTTTGGAACACGTCTGACTTCCGCTGCACGAGAAGTTCCCGGCTGTGGCACTGTGTCAGAACTTCCGGGACGAAGGGTCTCCAGCAGATCCGCGGCAGTCGGAAGACCCTCGAGTGTTATCGTTGAACGGACGGCTGTGAACCCTTTTCTGCGAGGCTGGTTCCTGGTCTCCCGCAGGTTGTAAGGAACTCCACCTTGCCGGCTTCGCAAGACCATAGAATTGTGCTCAACGTTGACGTTCGCTAGTCTCCGTCTCTGCCCATTCATAGTTTGCATAATCTGGTTTGTAACAACGCCTGTCAAACATAAACGTCTTGTTTTTATTACATCAATTCAGAACTGAATTAAATCATCATCTATTTAATTATCTGATAAATGTCTAAGTGCCAATTGAAGATATCTGTGGACAATTTATTAGTAAACTATCATACTAGCAAGCATTTGTGGGATTTTGTGAAGCATTTAATGAATAATAAAAAATGTCTGCTATTTGAATACAAAGTTCAAACGAGTGTTGTACTAATATAGAATTCTTGTCTGTTCTGTACAACATGAGATTTCGCGCATGGCAAGTACATACATGCACTTGATATTTAAACCCGTTGAATACTTAAGCATATATACAGTGATACTATAAATATTCGGCTGTTTTCAGAAAAATATGTCACGACTGATAAAAAATGATATTTTTGTCCATATCAAAATAAAAGATTTTTTTGTAGAAAAAATATAATTCAAAGTTGCTTAGGGCACAGATGATGATGATAGATCTAATCTTACACTTTTCTTAAAACAACACTAATTTAAGGTTAGCAATAAATATAAAACACACAATTTGAGATTTGTAATGATTAAAATGGGATTAAAAGACTATCAGATGCCAGTACAAAACCGAAGTGTATAAACTACAATCATAAAAGAAACAAACAAGAGTAACTGATTGCAACTAAACAATAATACTTACGGTCTCGCACAGTCTCGCTCGTGGCTCTCGTGTTTCTTCTCGTGAAATAACGAGATCTCACGGCATTTCTGGCTCGCTCGTTGTTATTGTTCGGACTGAAAAAATGTAAGAAATTATTTACAAATAAATAATTATTAATAATTATCCATAGATTGTCTGAGGTATACAGCTCGCACTATGTACGAGACACTTGATGATCTGGGGTATGCAATCCTGGAAGTCTCAGGTTTGTTGAATAATACTATTATTCTCTGTATAACTACGTTTTAATATCGTTAATAACCTTTTGGAATGATTCAGTCATATGGAAATAAATTATAAATATTTAGTACATGATGGTGGCCATTATTAGGGAAACCGCTCGCTTGTAATGAACATGGACCCGAAGTTACAAGCCACACGATAGTGATAAAATCTTTGATAGCAAAACATATTAATTGTCTACAAATTTGACCTTATTAGGTCTAAAAATATTCTTGTAAGTAACGAAACATTTTAATGAAAGATATAATTAAATTACTTACTTGATTCTATCGTTTAGCTCGAGTGGATTTCCCTCCTCAGCACGCCGAGGTGTATCAGCGGGTCTTACCATATTGAGCAGAAGATAAAATGCTAAAACTATTAAAAAAATTCTTGATTTATCAGCAAGAAAAAGAATCAAAATAGAATTTTGAAACGATAAAACGCGTTATGTAAACACTTATTGCAGGTTATTCACAATTTTTCGAGAAAATTGTGATATGTCGTCCTACGTCGTCAGTGTAAACACAACAAATGCGGTTGCTAGGGCGCTTGGATACGACGTCGTTAAGACAACTTCCGGTGCGCCGGAGAAACGTCAAAATGGCGTCCCATTGATATTCCTATAAATTACGCGAAAGTGGTTAAAATTATTACATTTTACATGTTAACACGTGTTTTTTTGTTAAAGCAAGTTTATTATCGTTTTTAGCGATGTTTCCGCAGAACAATGTTTCTGCAAATTTAAGATGAGATACATTTATTAAATAAAACCAAAGCACGTCCATATAATGCTTATATTATTTATTTTTCTTTGCAGTATCTCTCTTTGATTTTTATAAAATTACAATATGAAAATCTACACTATCCTGTGTACTGATTAACCTACGGACAAGTTATTCGAGTTGTATTTAAATATATAGCTTCTACCTTGTTCTTTTTTTACTGGGTTTAACGTGGTTATTTAACAATTTTTTTCAATTATATACAGCAGCAAGTTCACATAACCAGTTTTTCTGGACTGTATACTAACCAGTACTAACTTATCCTTCGAAAATGAGCTGGCAACTTCTCCGCATATGGAGAAAAATCGACATTTTGTCAAATTTTCATAGAAGGCTATGTCCCACCACGACCAGGATCACCAGGTTACAAGTCCAGTGAACTAACCATTGGACCACGGTTGCGGTCTTCATTGTTCATAACATTTTTATACCTGTCAGGTGAAGGACTAGATGTACATGTATTTGAAATACAGAATTAAAAAAATAAATTATATATAAAGAGAGTATCATTATAATAAAAAACTCAGAAACAACAACAACGATAATTAGGTAATAAATAGACTTTATTGCACGAAACAATAACGTTTTATACATTATAAATAAATGACACAATGACTGTTATTGCACAAATTTTTATATAGATAAGAAAATGAGTGTAAATGATCTAACAACGTAGGAATGTCTCCATGGAAACATGTACAATAAGAACTGGAATGTATTTTTCAAAGAAGAAACTTTGTACAAAAAGTATTGTTGAATGTTAATATATTTGTGATATTAATGTTTTTTGCATAATGAAATTTAAAAAAAAAAACATAAATTCTACTTTCAGTTGAAAGTTATTCATCAGATTTTGAGTTTTTCAAGTTTTTCATATGTTTTGTATTTTCGTTTTTAAGGAAACCTGAAGAAGAGAATATAGACGTACAACCATGCACTACAAAATAAAAACTGCCATTTTTAGCAAAAATCTAAAACATCCCACAAAAAAAACATTCCTGATGAATATTCTGGAAGTATTTAAAGCAAAATAACATTAACAAATAACAAATGATAATTAACAGATACAAAAACTGATGTCAACAATTAATAAGTTATATATCATTCTAATGAATGGTTAGCCCTATCAATTCTCCATATAAAGGTACTTTGGATTTTTCCCATAAACTCATAATTTCACACTGTTATTCTCACTTTCAAAATTTCCGTTTATTTTTCAACCAAGAGTTTTTTAATTCATATTAAGATACAAAATACAAAAGTGAAGATAAATTAAAACAGCACTAATTTACCTCAAAGATATAAAATAGAACACAATGATATATAAATATACAAAAGTTCTGATAATAAATTACCCAGATGTATTTCAAGTGAACACAAATTGACAATATGCAAGGATTTTCAGTAACTTTCATATGACAGTCTTCAAATTAAGCCACAATCTCTGACAACAATGGCATGTGAAAATATTTTGCAAACTCATAAAATCTTAAAGTGAATGAGCCTGAAAGCCTTGTAAAACAGGAAACACAAAAAGGCTATATATTACAGAAAAGCTAAAAAAGCAGGTTATAAATTGCACCAACAGGAGTCCCTCCAGCTGACATTTTTGTAACTTTGCCCTAAACACTGATAATATGTACTTACACAAATTTGGTAGCCTAACAACACACTTGAATATCATTACAAAATACAACAGAAAAAATTACTTCAAATGTGGCAATAAAGCATCATAGATAGGGTGTTTTACCTTTGAACACTATGGCAACAGATAATAAAGCTTCAGTAAAAACAACAACGGAATATGGCAACAGAATAACAAACAGTTAGCCCTATTTATACTCAATGTCTACATTAAAAGGACTTAAACTTTTAGAAAACAGTAGTAAATAAATATCAATAATAAACTATAATACAAAATAACTTAACCATACAATTTAATATTAACATAACAACTAACAAATTACCTCCCAATGGATTTTATTTAAACCAAGTGAGGATTAAACTTGTGTAACCATAGCAACAGAACCTTGCAATTACAAATCTAATCTCTTTGACAACTGAGCTACCACAACACTTCCCCAAAAGGCATAAAAATATCCTTGATAAAGAAATAACTTTCATTGCACCTCACCAATGTCAAACTTCATGATAACCAGATAAAACCAGGATATTGCACCATTATTTAATTGTAACATAGGTACAACCATTTTTTTATCACTCCAAAAATTATGAAAATATTACACATGTGTAAGTATATGCATTAATAGGTACAAAGATGACATTTTAGCAAAAAATATGTTGAGGAAACTTCTGGTCTGAATAAAATTAAAAACGAAAAAAGTAAAAGGAAAATTGACAATAATTCATTTTGATTCTGTCGGTGTCATGTTATCAACACTAATAATTAACGGATCATCAGCATTTTCTACGACAGCATCTTGTCCATCAAGCATGTCACTAATTTCTGGAATAAGATGTTTCAGCAATAAACCCAGTAACACCTGAAACATGAAAATATATTAAACAAAATTATATTTATTGTTTTTATTTATTGTATAATGTTATTTCCACGATCATATGGCAGTCAATTATTAGACTTGACTTCACTGACAATCAAATGAAAAATAATGTTCTGGTTGAGTTAAGACATTGGTCAATTCTTAGACTGATCAATGATTGGTAAACTGCTGTCAAACATTGTCATTGGTCAATTCCATGACCATGAAAGTTCATACAAATGTTGATTGTAACAAAGAGACAGATCTATACAGATCACATCCTAGGGAGTAAAAAAAGAAGAAAAAAATTGAACAGCAAATATTTGCATATAAAAAAACTATTTTATAGTTTATACATGTTTATAGTCTGGAAATCTCATTCACATGTGATAACATGAAACTCACATAAACTAATTGTTTATTTAGACGAACATCTTGTAAAACTTCGAACATTTTGATCGTCCCTCTTCTGGCGTTCTCTTCCCCAACAAGATTCTTTACAGCATCTGTAAAATATAACACAGCCACACTTGTGAACAAAGGTTAGTTAACATTAACAGAATTTGATTAGATAATTGTACATTCTATAATTTAAGATGTTATGTAAAATTGGGCTTTGATTCAATTGTCAACAGATATATAAAATTTGTTAAATTTGGTATGGAAATGAGATTAAAGCACAGAACACAAATTTATAACCAAGCCAAGGGTTCTGTGAAGAAACTCTTGTTTGGACATAAGCAGTAGTTATAAAATGTGTACCAGGTTGAATCAGCAGAAATTTTTCTTTGGCTTTAAGTCGAGTCCTCAATTTTTCTTCTTCAGATCTGGTAGGCACGGGCTCCGCTAACTGACCATTAGGCCACATTGAATCTTTAAAAATCCTGATGTAATATATTATCATCGGCTCAGAGAATATCCAATATACAGTCTCTCTTAATTGTCTGAAATACAAGAAAAAAATACAAAAAAATATTGAGAATATCTGGGGGTTTAGTTAAATAGCTAGATATCCACAAACAAGGGGGAAATTAATCATTAGGCTAACAATCAGATATAAATATACCAGATGTCAGATCTAATTAGTCAATAAATTAATCATTAATAAGCAATTTCATAAAAAAATCCTAATTCAGAGACATCTGAAACACTGAAAATTAAAATCTATGTATTCTAAATATTGTAAACAGTTCAGAATGACAGAAAGTTGATTATCACATAAAAACACAGAAAATTCATTCTAATCTTACAAAGGTACAATGTGCAAATATACAAATGGAAAATAGAAAAAAAATCTTGTATTCATGGTCAATACAAATCAACCAAATATTATCAACAGCCTAACAAAACGTAACATCAGCCAGGTAAAAAATAGTACTTACTGTCACCTGACCAACAATATTATTTAGGAGTGACTCTATTGTTATAGCAAAATCTAAAAATATTTGAGAATGATTTGTATCTTATTTTCTCAATAGTTTTGTGATCTACTTACTCAAATTTTTAGGCTAAAAAAACTTAAGTACGACTATTTTTTTTAACTCAAATGTTTATTTAAGAAAAAAAACCATAATACCTGTTGATGGATCGACCAAATGTAACCTCAACAAATGCTATAAAACTTTTCCTTAACCATTTAAACATTCCATGAAGTTCATATACTTCATTGATGAGACTATACAAAGGTTCAGCGATAGAATCCTTGTTCTTATCTTCGATCCTGTAATTTATCAGGATTCCAGACTAATAACATAGAAATTTCATGTATTTATGTCCACAGCCCTATAACAGTATATACAGTAAAACCTCACATTGTGACCATATCAATATTACAACCACCTTGTTATTTTGGACCAGCTTTCAATCAATAATATCACATTAAACAAACTCAGAATGTTTATGCAAAAAAATCTAAGTATGAGTCAGTATGTGTCAGCAAACAGAGTATACATGTATAAACAAGATGCTGATATATAATATACTCGGCAAAATCTTGTCAATGTGAATTATTTTTTATTCAGTCTAATTCCATAATATTCTATAATAAAGCAGTACATGAAATGAATCATCATTATCACCTACTTATCATCAGAACTGAATAAAAGCTCCTCTTCATTTTCACGACTATCTGGTCCTATACTTGGTAAACTAAAACAAAAAAGAGAAGAAAGTAACAAGAAATATATGAATGAAAAAATATTCAATAGCCAGTGACCTTGACCCTATGCCAATGGCGTTGACTTTAAGCAAGTTTCATTGACTTAAAGCCAATGACCTTGGCTCTATGCCAATGGCCTTGACTTTAAGCCAGAGACCCTACTTAAAGCTGGTGATCTTGACTCTGTGCCAATGACCTTGACATAAAGCAAGTGACCTTGACTAAAGCATGTGACCAGGACTTACACAACAACGGTTATAATAAAGAGTTTTGAATCTGCTGTATTTTTTAAAGTAACACTGAGCCATGATAGAGTGTTTCACACAGGAAATCCAACTGATGAACATCAAGATTTTAATATTCTGCCATCAGAATAGGCACTTTTTCAACATTTTTCAGTTATATATGGCAACTGGTTCACCTAACCAGTTTTCCTGGACTGTATACTAACCAGTACCAACTGACCTTGGTATCCTCTCAACATATGGAGGAAAATCAACATTTTTGTCAAATTTTCATAAAAAGGTATGATCTGCCATGGATGGGAATTGAACCTGGATCAATGGGTTACAAGTCCAGTGCACTAACCACTGGACAATAGTCACAGTGTATTCAAAAGTAGATTTCAGTATCATGAAGAGTTAAAAAGGCTAGAACCTTTTAAATAAAGCCTTCAGAAAGAATCTACTTTTCTTCTCCTGTCCAGGCTGTTGGAAATATTCTGGGGTTGGGGTCAGAAATCCATACAAAGCTTCACTGTCAGCCAACCTCTCATCCTTCATAATGGTCTGAATAAAATAACAAGCTGTTTAACATACCGGTAAACTGTTATATTTTCTATATTTTGAGGGGCTTCCCCCCTGTCTTAATTAATTTTTAGCTATATTCAAGGAAGCAGTCAATCTAACCTCTACCTAGGTGTATGCCTTGGGTCTACCACCACCTTTAAACTGTAAGTCACCCAATAACAGTGGCTGTTGGTGACACATTAAACACAAGGAAAACTGAAATAGTTATCATCAACAAGTTAAAAGCTTTTTAAATGGAATTTAATGCTAAAAACGAACATCTATTGTTTGACAGCTATGGTCATTTCAGAGCCATCCCAGAGAGACGGGAGGAGATACATGAGAACCAGGCTTTTATGTACCATCTTTTCAAACAGACCACCTGGTCCTTTCTTGTTCCTGGTGTAAAGCACTGATATAAACCTTACCTGTCTCCTCTGATTTTCTAAACACAGCACTGGGTTCAAACAAACATGTGGCGTGATATAACTTACATTTGTTTCTAAAACCCACCAACCTACTCATAATTATCTCCTTTTGAGGGAACACCTAAATGGATCACTAATGAATTACATTAACACAGTTGATAAAAATTTTACCTTAAGATACACATTCAATGTCTCCTTCGCATCATTTAAAAATTTGGTATCAACCGTCGTAAACCTTCCAACCTTCGGTAACTCTTTATTTTTCAACCAGGATCCAGCAATCTAAAGATGTATTGAAAAATGTCAGAGACACCTTAATATTGCCAATATTTTTTTCTGGACTTATCAGAGAGTCAAATTATGTTAAGCGCAAACCTGTTCCCCCACACATCACATGATTTATACATCTCAAGAGGAATATAAATTGTAAGAAAATAAGAACATGTGGTTTTATTATTGATTGGTTTTTATTATATATACAAACAATTTTACTAAAGATACTGAAAAAATAATCAGGACAGACTAATTTATCCAGATAAAAGTGATTTCAAGGTAAAAGGGGCCCAGATTAAAGACGTGCCACACAAATAATCGTAGTTAAAAAATCTGTCAAGTGAAATTAGGGATATATTTACAAATGCATGCTCATAAGAACAAAATCAAAGGGATTACCTGAACCAGTTTCTCATGTACAGCATTGAAGTCAGACAACTTCCTGTTGACCACCCAGCCCTGCGTGCTGCTCTGTAAACTTTGTGACGTTGTACCAGATAAATGTATGACTAAAACAAACAAGGGTACCTTCTTGTCACCTTCTTGTTGAGTCTGAAATAATACAGTCAGGGATGTAGAAATGTTTTCATGTAGCTGGCAAGCTACTAAAAGTAGAACAGGGTAAGAGGTTCCCCCCAGTAGTGAGGAAAAAGTAACCGCTGAGCATATTCAAATAAATGGTTAATTTTTTCCAGCTTATTTTCTACACCCAAGAATACATGGACTTATGTTAATGTTTTTAATGTGTGGATAGTTCAACACACAAGATAATTAAAATAAGGCTAGATTATACTAAATTTTACATAGGTCACAAAACACTAAATAAAAGGATCTGTCATCATCAATAAATATCACCTTACTCAAACCTGTGATTAAGGTCACCATGTGAACAAGGGTCACTTTTTAGTACACATGCACTGATACTACAGTTTACCGATACTACAAATTCATATAAAACCAACTTCAATGATATGTTTAAGTGTGTTACAATTCTTTGCAATTTGTTGAGTTATTTTTTAAATCAATTTTTAACACAATGAAAATAATTTGAAGGATTATTTCAGCATTTACAGAGTCCAGATAGTGTTTTTGTAACACAGGTTTGGGGCATTTATGACGAAAAATTCAGCACAAAGTAAAAAATCAACCATACCATGGCTTCATAAACATGTGCTCGCCACTTTCCAACATTTTCACACCATTTTTCTGTTCTTAGTATATGATCTTCAAGTTTATTCTTCTCTTCCTTCATAGCCTCAACTTCACTTTCAATCTCACTCTGCACTTTATCCATCTGTCAACAACAAACAAGAACAATTAATATAATTAGGAAAAATGGTTTAAAAAATTATACCTTCATCAAAGTCTATCAGACTTTTATGTTGAGGCTCATTTGGCAAAGGTTCAGATGTGATAAAATGTACAGTATAACCCCTGAAAACTGGGTTTGAGGTTATATAACATGAGATTGATCTCTGAGCTCAAATCTCGTATCTTCTCTTGTAATGTTTCAAAGTTAAATATGATCAGACAATAATGATATTATTGATACATTATTGTGACAGAATAATTGACCTGAATATGTATTTAAACATTAATAAGCTCTATCTTTTCAAAGATAATACTTTGAGAATGGAATAGAGATTTGAGCTCGGAGACTGTTTCCTATTTTTTAACCTTGGGACCTGGACTGTTCCACACTGGGCCATAGGTAAGGTTTTCTGAGATTTCTGGTTTTAAGAGAATTACGGGAGAGAAAAAAATGGGACTTGAAAAATGGTCAGATTTCAGAGAATTCTGGTTTTCAGGAAGTCCATTTTTTCAGGGGTTACAGTGTACTATCTAAAATAGTTTAGAAACCACTGCAATCATTGAACACTCACCTTAGCATCTTTCTTTGTTTTACTGGACAATCTGAGAGCATCTAACGCCTGAGATTTGTTGGTTATTTTAGATTCCAGTTGTTGCAATCTTTGTTTAGCATGGTATGACTGTGCAGAGAACATCTCGCTGTCAGTGTCATCGTCTGACCATCCTTCTTTAGGTTCAAAGAATAGTTCATCTGAAAATGAAACGACAACAGTCAGTTAATGTTTCAGAGAGTTAGTTCCCCTCTAAGATATTTAATGAACAGTTTGTACAACTATGTGACTACGAATTACATTTTCTTGATAAGGCAGTTACCTCCCCTCTAAGATATTTAATAAACAGTTTGTACAACTATGTGACTAAGAGTTACCTTTTCTTAATGAGGCAGTTACCTCCCCTCTAAGATATTTAATAAACAGTTTGTACAACTATGTGACTAAAAGTTACCTTTTCTTGATGAAGCAGTTACCTCCCCTCTAAGATATTTAATAAACAGTTTGTACAACTATGTGACTAAGAGTTACCTTTTCTTGATGAGGCAGTTACCTCCCCTCCATGATCTTCAATGAAGGTAACATATCTATGATACAAGTCACTGACAAGGAATGATGGGTAATGTTGTGACTCAAGAACCTCTGATACTTGTTGCTGAGCCTTGAAAAATGAATCTGGACCCTAAAAATAATCAATCATTCCAATACTGAATAGGATATGTTTTTCTTGACAAAACACAAATGTCTCTTCTTTAAGAAACAAATTTTTTTGGCAGAAAAAATGCAGAAAATAAGATTTTGAGTTATGCATCCTTGAATCTCTAGGGCAAAGGTCAAGGTCAAAAGTTTATAGGGGCATTTGTAATATAGTCAACTGTATGTTCCAAGTTTGAAGCTAAAAAAAGGAAAAGTGAAAATATCACACCTTAGACCATATTTGGTTGAAGAAAGAAATGGATGCTGTTTGTCATAAATAGGTAAATTACATAAAAATCAACATGAAGTTATCTAACAGTTGATATTATTAACACTAGCTTATCAAATCCTCTTTCACAAAATATGTGATATTTCTATGACACAACATACTGAATTTCCGACCATAAACATCTCCATCCCCTTAGCAAACTTTTTATCAATTTTAACTACACTGGTTGGTGACGAGATGTATCGCTCATATATGTCAGTGGCTAGATGATGAAGCTGTTTCTGAAATGGAGACAAGTAGAAATGAAATAAATTTTGTCAAAATGTCAATTTTAGATGAAGGATTGGTACGAAAAGAGTACCAAAAGAAAAAACATTATGCGACTGAATATCACATATCTATGGCATGGTGACTGACTATCATATATCTATGGCATGGTTTGTTATTTGCTATCACTCTAAATGCTACAAAAAACATGCAGTCTGAATCATTTGAACTGCTGTATATCTTTTCTTTTGTGAATGGAAAATTTCATGCTTTGAATCAAAATCTAATATCCACAGTCTATATTTTTTATCATAAGATGTATTTACATTCATTGATTATTGAATTTTCACCATAGTGTTTGCTATTTTAAAAATGATATACAGTAATGCTGGTTACAAGAGGATGGCAACAATTTTACCTCATACATAACAATAAGACTAAATATTTATCTGTATACACCTACATTACCTTGTCAGTTTCCTTCATTTTTTCTACAGCATTCCAATATCTGTAAAATAAAAGATCAGTACATCAGCAAAAGCCAAAATTTGCAGATTAATATTTTCAAAATTACTTAGAAAATGATATTACCATACATGGGTATATAAGTTATTAGTACATATTACCATAGTGTAATCAACAGCAAAAACATACTAAGATTTAGTTTTATCATGTAATTAAGAAGATTACAACAGCTCTAATAAGGGGAATAAAATCCAGACAAGAAAATGGAAATATCCTTCATTTATATCCCCCCAAAAAAATATCAAGATAAGATATTCTGACAACAGATAAAGAATTACCCCATTAATGATTCGTTCCCCTCTCTCTGTAGATATGAGTCAAAGTAATCCCTTCCGACAGATGACCCCATTATTGCAGAAAAGGATAAAACCTGCCAAGCAAACAAGGAAGTCATATCAAAATACATGCCAGTCTAAATTGATATTTTTCTATATATCTTCAACATACAGTCAAACCTGTGAACAAAGGCCACCCTTGGGAAACACAAAATGTGGCCTTTATTGACAGGTGGCCTTTAATCAGAGGTCAGTTTGTTCTAAATAATTAATGATGTTTCTTCAAAGAATGACCTTTATTCACAGGGTGGCCTATATTTGGAGGTAGCCGCAAACACAGGTTAGACTGTAATTAAGAAGATAAATATAACATCCTCTAGTATGAGTCATTTTTTACCATTTCAACAAAACATGGTAGAAAAAGCAACTAAATCATATCTATCATCTTTACAGAATGTTTTTTTCTGATTCCGGGAATAAAATCATCTTCTATAACTGAGATTCATGACTTTTATCACACGTTTCAGTATCAAAGAATTCCACAAATATAATTCTTTCTCAAGGCAAATTTTTATTATCTTATTAATCAATATTTAATTAATAGTAATGTCTCCACATCAAAATCTAATGAAATCATTTTCCTTCAATGAAGTAAATCTATGTGTTTATATAAACTGTATAAAATCTTACAGTCTGTCCAGGGAGTGAAGTGGATGGTTTATCATCTCTGTCAGCTGTATAACTGTTATAATCAGTACCTCCCAGTTTAGTTATCCTTTTCTCACACCTAGCTTTTGCTACAGTCAGCTGAATAAAAAAAAATGGAGCATAAATAAAAAAATGTTTGTTTCTGGTTACATGCTCATTAAAACTAGGTTAAGTAGGTAGGTAAGGAATTTTTTTTTTTCCTTATTATTCTTGAAAGCCTCTGTTGGGGTTATTTTTGTGCTGAATGGCGAGAAAACGCGACAGAGGATGAACTTATAAAAAGTCTAGGATTACGGGAAAGTTAGGGTGGGTCAGGTAACCAGAAACAAACAATTTTTTTGTTACACCTAAGCTGTTCATTGAAAGAGCAAAACTAAAGAAACATCAAGTAAAGCAACAAAGACTAAGGCTGAAGTCCTTTTGATCTTTAAGAGAAAAAAAACTGCATCTTAAAAATAAAAATTCAACAAGTTTACAAACACCACTCCTGAATTTTTGTACATCAAGCACTTGTTCAATATGCGTAATTGGTGCTACACCAGTTAAATGACTTAGCGTAAAGATTCATCAGAGAACTACTCTTATAACAATCCATGGAGGACAACTGTTGTATGTTTTTATCAATCTAATCTAACTTAATACACAAATGAAAAGATCAAACAAGCACCTGGTTGATATACTTCTTCAAATTTCGTTGTTTCAGCAATTCACCTTTGGCTGTACTTTGTTTCCTTTCACCTTTACTGGCTCCCAGTTTATCTAAAATAGGTACAGGTACTATTAAGTTGGTAAAACACAGCCAGTAAAAAGTTCTAAATGTTCATAAGAAGAATCATTCAATCAAGTTTTGTTCAATTCCAAAACTGCTGTTTCAAAAATATTATGATTACAATATGATTACAATTAGAGTAATATTGAATCTATTTACTTTCAAGATAATTTTTTTTTTTTTTTTTTATAAAGTTTAATTTTGCACCAACAGCCAGGATCATTAGGCAACTTTTCCAGCTTTAACAATAGAGGAAGACCCAAAGCATTCACCTGGGTAAAATAAGCCACCTTCCGTAAGCTAGCTGGAAAGCTTCCCCACATGTGAAATTTGCCTGGTACTGGGTGGGATTCAAACTCAAAGCAGTGAGGGGCTAGTGATTACTAACTAAAGACCATAACAACTCGACCAAGGAGACCCCCTTAAAGATGGTTGACCATTTAAGTAGACAGTTTACAGTCACAAAAATAACAAATCACAAATACCTGTGACGTTAGATTTCTTCAAGTTGTTTATTGTTGTTGCTTGCATGATTTCTGTCATGATGTTAAACCTGTAATAATTAAAACCACAATTATGACTAAACTTTTAATAACTTTTTAGTAGAACATTTTATTCCGTACCAATTAAACAACATCATAGCAGACAGAGGTCAGCAGGTTAGACCTCAATGAAAAGAAATTTAAATGTTTCCTGTTGTTACTGATATATCCACTATCACTCAGTGCTGGGTCATATGTCACTGTTTCCAGTGATATATGCCTGACCTGAATAGTGGAAATTAAATCCAAACTGGATGTAGGAATTGAACCTAACACTAGCCATGTTCTTGGCTGGAAATAAATATCTATCTTTCTTTTCAAGCTGGACCTTAATTAACTAACATCACATTTCTACTTTATCAACTATTGACAGAATTTAACGTATGTAACAGAAGAATTTTACGTCATTCAATGTTTATCTTTTATCAAATAAACAACAGAGACCATTAACTGATATGCTGTGCCACTAAAATAATGACCAAATAACTTTTTTCACTGACATTAATCAAGATCTGTAACGTTTAAAACAGTAGGACAATAAATTATAACATAATCAAAGGAAACACTCTTTATTTTCTAAGCCTCAAAAATCCCTCACCTCATTTGTTTGAGATGTTCAATATCGTGATATTTTTCTATCATTTTGATGAAATCTTCGTACGTGGCAGCATATGTATATGTTATACGAGTGTCCTCCGACAATTTCTCCCGATATTCAATGTATGATAACAATGTCGTGTTGATGTAATCTGGGTCACACAGTAGATCTATGGAAGGTCTCAATACTGAATTCATAAATACAGTCCAGCTTGTGAATAAAGAAATTCACAGGAATAGAAGAAGTATGCAGTAAAATAATAATTAGACCACCTTTTGGAACTGAAAAATTGGTCATAAAAATGATGTTGTCTCATTATCAAGTTGATTTATAGGGGGGGGGGGGGGGATTAAAAGTCGGTCCAAATATAGGTGGTTGTTATAACGAGGTGATTATAATATTGAAGAGTTAGTTATCTGAGGTTTTACTGTGGCTGATTTACACAGTTGGTCATTACTCTGAGGTTCATCATTTCAACAAATATGAGCTAAAAAGTGGTTGTTGTGTACAGGTGACCATTATCAAACAAAAAATTAACTCAGGTTTTAATGTAATTAAGATGCAATACAATATATCATATACATTAGCTATATTTAGTATCATTCACTATGATACAAGAATTATTACATTACTGAAACTTACCAGTATTTGCGACAACTTCACGGAATAGATGCCTTATAGGAGGTGATTTCGCATAACATTTTGGCAGAAAATTTATTAACAAAGCTTCACTGACTTTTCGTAAAAAATTTAATTCATCTTCCTCTGAACGAAGCCATGAATGTAAAACAAATTTCCTAACATTTGTCTCAGTAGAACCTCTGAAATAACAAGACAGCATATCCACTTTATGATACAAAAATGTAGTCCAACGGAATCAAAGTTAAAGCAGAACTCCTTTAAACCAGATACTTTCTATGGTCCTTGATATTACTATTAACCATCCCTTTAATAGGAAAAACCCATTATTCATGAAACTGGATGAGATTTTTGGTTCCTAGAACCAGTTTCCTGTATAAAATACCTGTCAAAATGTGGTCATACATTTTATATTTATATCACATGCCAATTAAAGTTGTTTGGTCTCACAAGCTGTATGCTACTGCAATTTAATTCTATGCTATATTGATTTACCACAAATAACCAATAATAAATAAATAAAATTCCAGCTGTCCTGCACTTTCCAACTTCTGGATGAATCAAGAGTTTCATTTATACTGGATTTAATGTCATTGTAGACCGTTTGTTCAGTCATTGCACAAAGAGAAATTTATTCAAAGCAAAATGCTATGATGTAATGCCTGAACACATGGAGAACAGAAACAAAAATGAAATGAGAGTACATGTGACTGATTGTGTACTCAACCAATGAACAAATAAGTTTAATATCAACAATTATAACGGCCTCTTACTGTCTGGAAGCAGTTCTTATGTTTTGGAAATGAACTCGAAGTATATCAACAACATCTTGGGTCATAAATTTTACACTGTCAATCTTCGTTAACACCAAACTAAATTTTTCAATCAATATCCACAAATCTTCCCTGAAAAAATAAAAAAAATAATACAAACAAGAACATCAAGCCGCACATTCTTACTATTCTCTATACCCAAGAACCAGGTATGTCACATGTAAGATATTCAAATTTACTCCAATTAAATCTTTACTGTAAAGTTTACCGGAAACCTTTTAATGTTTTTAAGGCATGAAATGCCTTGGGTGACAAAGCAAAGAAAATGCTGATTTTACAAAATTGATAAAAGCATGTCCCAAAATATTCCAAGAACATATTGTTTTACATTATTTATAATTGCACAGAAAATTGTGTATAGAGTTTATCAACACAACAAAACTTATGCTAACAAGAATGATTTACAAGACAACTTTTGATGTTAAGTTGCCCTATAATTCTTTAAAAAAAAGCAGGTAGTTCTTACTCTATATGTGTAAGAAGAGTTTCATGGTCAATGGAGATATCTTTGTACCAAGACTGTATAAAGTCATGAAACAATAGATCTATTACATCTTGTAATGCTAGATCCATGTTTCTAGATATCACCACTTTTTTGGGACCTGGCTTACTTGCAGTCCTAGCTTCCTGAAAAGAAAGGGTTAGTCTGTTTTATATGTTAGACCACTTCAAGCATAAGGCTGATCAGGCTTTAAAAGTGTGACAAAGGATTAATTTATTAATGTTGAACATCAGCAGAAAACAACACAGAGGATCTTTCCTTGAGAAAATACATTGGCTGCACTAAGCAAGTTACCACTTAAAACACGGGCAAGCTACACAATTCATTACATCAGAAGCATTCTCCTTTCAAAGATAATACAATGTCCTATTGTAACAAGCAATAAAAAATAAACTTTATGGAATATCAAAGAAGAAATGTATGAAAAAGTACAGTAAATGTTCTTAACAAAGAAAGCATAAAGATTACAACAGTTGTTGAAAGGCTTTAGCAATCTAGCAAATTCACAGTAAAGAGAGAGAATGAAAATCTGTACATTATAGAAGTGAATATGAAATGATACTGGATTATTAAAATGATGTTTCTAAAGAAGTGAAATAAGCCATGTACAAACCATCATGTTTTGTAAGACCATGCTAATATGTGGATGTTGAAGTTCCTTTGGGATTTCTCGTGGTGTATACTGTTTGCCTTGTACAAGAACCCATGATACACCGAGGTAGATACCAAGTAAACCAACCAGAATATGTATACACACAGTAAACGTGGTGAACAGTATATCCCAGTAGTACAACATGGAAATGACTCCCATCACACAGCCTGTGAGGACAGGGAATGGAACCACCATCTTTGTGGATGCTGAAAAAATCACAGAATAATAAAATGATAGAACAAAAAACAAATAAAGTATTTAACAAAGTATTTAAACAATATGTTTATCACCATGATATATTAAAGCCTGAAAATCTATGCTTCCAAACTGGACATAACCCCATCATCACCATTACTAAAGACAGTAAAGTACGTAAAAAAATAATTGATCATAACCACGGATTGATCTCTGAATCTAGGACACCTAAAACAGTAAGAGGACATCTATCCAACATAACCAAAGAGTTAGCTTAACAACAAGGCTAAGTGGTCTACAATAACAGCACAAAATAATGCATAAATTTGGATCAGGAGGTAGCCACAAAACCAGGGACGAAGCTCCAAAGGTTTAAAACAGTTCAAATCAGGAGTCCTTTATACTCCAAAATCAGATGACATCACACCAAACAGTAATAAAATATTTTACACAAAAAGGGCCATATCATTAATTTGCTGATCATTTCCAATATATATTGGAAGTGTAAAGTATAAATTAGGTACGAAACGGTTTGGAACGAAACAAATATGTAAACATAATTCGTAAAGAAGCATTCATATCTCCAAGATAAAACAAACAGAATGAGGTACACAACATTTACATTGGGATGACGGCATTTTATCCTAATAAATTCACTTCATGATATAAACGCCGTCGAAGTAAAATGTCGACAAGAATAATTTTGCTCTGCACTCCTGCTGAATCCGAGTTTGAAGTCCAAGTAAGCCCTATATTGGTTGGTAATATAAGCGGTTAAGACCGTATTTGTAGAATCCGGAAACACAATTTTAGCGTAAGTTAACAATTGAAGTCAACTGTTCTTAATACGTTGCCTAAAATAGGATAAAAATGTAAAAAGACAGTTTAAACATAATTTTTAGAAATATTTGCCTAATATGAAAAAATGAACTATTCCGTTTTTCAGAAATGGGGATTTTCTATTACAATCTTGTCATCTTCTGCTGGTACATCTCCCTCTCACTCCATATCGAGAGCATACCTCTAAAAGTGACATCATCAACCTATTTATCAGAACAAATTGATTAATGATTTCAGGGACTCTGCTTTACAAATTAGTAATATAGAATCTTAAGTGATTTTCATTAAGTAATCAAGCAATTTTTTACAAAATAACTGTAAATTTGTATGTAAAAAATAGCAACTTAATTCTTTATAGAATATATCTATTCCAAAGGTGGTATAACCTTTTAGATCAATACTCAATGTAATTACTTGCATGAGCAATAAAACCCTATTTCAAATTTTCTTTTTAATCCTTTGATTGACACTTGGAAGCGCCCTACATTGGCAGATAAAGTTATCCCGTCCCATTCCGACCATATTGAACTTTAAACACTACTTTTTGACGAAATAATAATTATATATTTTTATAGTATTGAGAAGAATTATACCTTGATTTATCAGTTAATTGCCAACAGAATTATTTTAAACAAATATTTTGACCCTACTGCAGTACTCAAAGTTATTATTAGGATGAATAAATATTAAAATTTCGTCTATCATGACCTACTTAAGACAGGTGTTCGATTAGGAAAATAAATACATTGGTATGGCGGGGTAACACTCATTGTTTTTTTTTTTAATGAATTGATCGCTAAATCATAACAAAACTCAGGCATTATACTACATTGGATTAATTCGATAGTGTATTACATTATGGAATCAAATTGGTCGCCAGCCAGCGAGGATTTGTTGAATCGAATGTTCCCAGTTCATCGCGCATGCCGAGATGGCGACACAGACAAACTCTCATCTTTGTTATCAACCGGTGAAGTAAACTTGTACGAAGAAGATGATTTTTATGGCTGGACACCCATTCATTGGGCAGCGTACTTTGGAAAGGTATCTTGTTAATAATTATTTGTGTGTTGTTAAGTTTAATTTATTTGGAAATTTTGAATATCAACCGAAAATAGATGGCCTTGAACCTCGGGTAAACCTGACAAAACGAAAGTAATCACGTGACTGGAGAGGGCTGTAGAGGGGAATTTAAAATTCAAATTATGATTGTTACAAGGATAAAGCACCTCACTTCAGCGATTTATTTTAATTTTTAATGACATGTCATGCAGATTACATTACCTTAGCTAAATAGTGCCTATTATTACTTAATAAATTTATCCAACATGTCTACATCACTGTAATTGGTAGTTTATAATAAACTTTATTTGTATGAACTTTGATAGGTACTATGGTAATTCATTATAGTGTTGAATGTTAACAATAACATTGTAGTACTATCATTGCTACTAAAGAAATGAGCCTGTACATGCCTATCACAGATATTTTGAGTTCACATTTTTGATTGGTCATTTATTCATTATTGATTTCATTTCTGTTAAGTATTAATCAGCATTTATTTATTGGTCTGTTGATTATGATGTTGTTGAATTCAGTTATTATTTTATCTTGGTGCTTTAATTTTATGTTGTCATTCCTGAAACCTATTGTCCGATTTCTTACTGACCAGTGCTAGGTAACTTCGTCAAACTTTTTATTCAGGAACTTGCTTTGACCTAGTACATGTGCTTTATTTTTGTTTCAAAATCAAATGCATATTCTGATCTTAGTGTCTTTTGACCCTCAACTTGTAAAAACCCTGTAATCTCCAATGTGTGCCCCTTTTGAACTAGTGGTAGCATATTTGCTATGCATGTAACATGTTTCATTCTCTATTGTCATAATTAATCATTTGTTCTTAATTTAGATATTTATTAGTCTATATTCATTTAAGTTACAATGTTTGATGTATATGCTGGAGAACGGAGGAAGCTGTGACGCAGTGACTGAACGTTTAAACCAGTCTCCATCACATATAGCTGCTTATGGAGGCCACAGTCATTGCTTGAAATGGCTTCTACAATGTGGTGGCACTATGAATAGACAGGTATACCAGTAAAACATGCGGCATATGTAGAAGAAATGAACTGTTCTCCATGTGGGTGTCTACTTTGCTTTTGAAATTCTAAATTATCTTTATGATATTAATGATTGCTGAACTTTTGAAATTACATTTTGCAGCTCACTTTTTGAGCATTCAAAACACAAACTTCTTCATGTTATGTATGTGCACTTGATGTCTGAAATACATGTACAGTAAAACTTTGATGTGACTACCTACACTTCAGGACCCCAAAAATTGGTCGTAATAATGAGATGGTCTGAATATATAGTTGATTTATAGGGGAGTTATTGAAAGCTAGTAAGAAAATAAGTGGTTGTTATAACTAGGTAGTCATAATACTGAAGTTATACCCTATGTGAGGTTATACTGTACATGATGTAGTACAATTGTCAGACTAAGCAAACACAAAATTTGACCATACTGATTACTAACTGGCAGACCCATATATTTATATTGATGTTTAGTCTTTTGACTTTGCAGAATCTTTCTGAGATTATGCTAGTAGAGCTTATTATTATGGAGAACAGTTCATTCCTTGATCATTCATCCTAACATCGTAACATCCTAACACCTCTTCCACTTTCTGTATTTTGTAGTTAGCTTGTTTGAGGAGACTGATAAACACCCTGGAGAGTATGGGGGTGAAGGGATGTAACCTGGCTACCACCAGGTTCTCTCAGACAGCTGTACATCTGTGTGCATTTGGTGGCCATCCACAAAGTCTATACTGGCTTGCTCAATCAAATTGTGATCTAAATGCCCAGGTAAGGCCAAAACAAAATGTAAACAAGTATTTTCTTTTTGTGTACTATGTTACACCCATTTTTGTATAAAAATGATGGTATTAATAGTGACTCTATAAGTATCATTAGAATAGTTACCTATGGATACAGTAACTATGGATACCTGCTTCCTGTTCTTTTGTTTCTTACATCCACCCCCCGTTCAATGTAACATGTAGGACTATTTTTTTCCTTAAAAAATAAAAAAATGAGTCTTACACAAACAAATAAAAGAAATACTTAATGTTTTTATTTATGGTTTGCTCTACAATTAGTCCAGTATATGATATTTTGATCTGAATGTCCACAGCATTGAATGTGCTTGTATTGTATAATTTCTGCCTGAGGGTCAAGCGATTTATGATCACCGTCAGGCAGCTAAGCCTGAGTTTAAGTTTTTGCTTTTTTTGTATGTTTAATTTTTTTCATCATCAGTTTGGTTGTGTATGTTTGAAAACATATTTTTTATGTAAACAATATATTTTGTTTTGGTCTTACACACAGGTGCTTGTCTTAAGTTCAGTATACATGTATAGATGACTGTTAAGTATACAGGTTCAATAAGCCGAGCACCTGTGGTCTTATTTTTGCCGTTTCACTAGAATTGTCTCCTTGTTTGCTTGCACTTTGATTTCTGTCTCCTATTGTCTGATTCACTTTTGTTCTGACACCTATTTTAGCTTTATGATACTTAACACAGGAATAATCCTCTTGTCTAGAGCTGGTGACAAGCAGAATCAATTATGAGGAGTACAAATTGATCAGAATGAATGTTTAATGCATTAAACTATAATAAAATAGCTATCTGAAATGACTTTTTTGTTTTTGGTGAATTTGGGTTATTTTGGTGTTTTTTTTTTTAATTATTTTATTACAATTTTACCTTAATCAAAATTTTAAAAGGTTTGTTAGTAATGTAACTACTGTCTGCGAAAACAGTTACACACATCTCTGAACTATTTTCAACTACATGCTTAAAAACATCAGCCACACTTTTTGGTTTCAATAACATGTTAATTTAACTGGTTTATTTTATTCTGTAGATTTCTTATGATTCATGTACTCGTAATACTGTAAAACCTCTATATTAAGACCATACTTAGGGGCCTCGGTGGTCGTATGGCTTAATGGTCTCTGGCTAGTATTCACTTTGTAGCTCCTCACCGCTGTAAGTTCAAATCCCGCTCATGACGTGTCAAATTTCTAATGTGAGGAAGCTGTCCAGCTTGCTTATGGACAGTTGATGTTCCTACTCTGGTGTACGCTTGGGGTGTACGCCTGGGGTCTTCTTCCACTGTTGAAGCTAGAAAAGTTGACAAATGACCCTCTTGAAGAAAAAAATAACATTGCATTTGGATTCATAAAGCTTTGAGGTTGTTTCATTATCAAGTTAAGATATGGAGCAGGGCTCAACAAATACACTCGTCCACTCGTAATTATGAGAAGAAATTGACTCGGAGTTGAAATTGCTGTGGAACTACTTAAAACTCTATGCCGGTCATCTCGCAGGATGAGTAGCCTGAAAAAAATTATTGAGCTCTGTAGAAGAAATACTGAAAATGGTTTGAAAATATGGCAATATTATAATAAGGTGGTCTTAATATTGAGGTGGTTTCTAATCTTAGTTTTACTGTGTGTGTGTGTTTGTGTGTGTGGCATATAATTGTACTTGATTCTAGCTTTCTGAAGCCGTTTTACAATGTTTGTGGTTAGTAATACTGCAGTTGATATTTTATGTTGGTTTAAATGTGTAGTTCATCACGAACCATATATTTGTAAAGTATATGTTCATGGTGGTTTATCTACTGTAGAGATTATAGTTTGGACTATGAGAGTGTGGAAATTTTTTTTCCTTTATTATAAATATATTTATAGGTATCTTCCCCTCAGGAAAAAAATAAAATCATGCAGTTTTCCCCTAAAATTTAGTTTACATCAAGTTTTTTCTTCTCCTTTTTGCAAAAATACTGTGTTCTTCTCCCCCAAATTTTAGAAAAGGGCCCCTTCTCCTACCTTTGAAAAAAAACTCTGGAAATACTGCAATACTTTGGTCAATATGATGAAGTCTTCATATTTTTGACAATTTATTGTGTTTAGCATTTTGTGAACAAAATGTGGAGAAAATCTCGTTATAATTTCATACGCATAAAATAAAAACCAAAACATGTCTAAGGCTAGAGATTATTAGTTTCTCTCCCGAAAACTACTACGGAGAATGTCTTCAGTGTATTTTTATAGCTGGTGTAATAATAACTGTAATACATTCCAGAACTGGTGAAATTCATGATGCAGCAATGTTTTTAATTTTCTCTCATTCCTGTGTAGGAAATCAATGTCATTTTAATCATGGTGCTTGTTTATTTCTCACCAGGCTTTATATTAAAAGCAGTTTATTGTATTCATGCGTTCTGTGCAGTACAGTGCAACCTCTCCAGAGTGGCCCTCTCTTGGGCAACAGCCTCCCTTCAATAGCAACATGATTTTTCTCCCACTGTATGATTTAACTATTAATTCAACCTCTAGAGCAACAACCATTCAACAACAACATAATTTTCATTCTCCCAAATGGTGTTGGTTTGGCGAGATTGTACCGTATTGCAATTCCCAATTGTCTCAAGACATTTTATCACTCTCAATTCATGCATGCTGTTCCCTATACTTGTTAGCTGTCATTTACATAGCTCATAATTGCCAGCAAATTTACCATTCAACGGTTATGCAGTTTATATTGATCACGTAAGTGCTAGTTGCATGTATACATGTAGTATACATGTATTGAAGGCTATATGCATGTCTGGTTACATTCATAATTTCCTTTGATCTTTATGAACACTTCTGACAGTATTTGATAGTCGTATGTTTTTGTGTGTGTGTGGTTAAGGCTTGGTTTGTGGACTTGATTTCTGTTTATGATCTATAAACGAGAGCTAGTAATTTGTTGTCAAGATTTTTAATGAGTTTTGTTACATCAGTTAGATATGTAGATATGTGCACTTAATTTATACAAATTCAAGCACTCTTATAAGCTACTGGAGGGTCTCAACTTGTGAGTCATTAAAATGATTCAAACAGATTAATTTCAAGCTTTCAAATAAGGCCAGCCTGGAAAAAATCCTGTTTGTATGTGTGGGACCAACTCACTGAAAATTGTTACAGTCAACCTGACTTAAATTATTTTTGAATCCATCAAGTAAAGAAGAAACATTTTTGTTCAAAATTTAGCTTTGATTCTCTTGTAAAAAAATAAATGAAAAAAAATCCTACCTACTGAGCCTTTTTCAGAGTTGGTTGTGGAACCAAGTCTTTTTTGGGGGGCCTCAGCCAGCCAAAAAACCGAATGCAACCAAATATTTCAATGTGCAAGTTATTTTATGGTTGAAATGGATAATTTTCATACAATTTTCAACTTTCATGACCCTACCTGACAAATTACTGACTGTGTTACATGGTGTACACACTGTTTATGTTATCGTTATTTTAAATATTACATTGACAATATGAGTGCACTTTCTATCACATGCCTGATCTATTTTCTTAACACATATTCATGACGTTAATGTATTTTATGTTTGTAATAAACAGCAGTGCAATTTATAAGCACAATAAATGCTAACGATAAATAGGCAATGTTACATTTGTTTGCTGTTGCCTTTCCTATATATATATAAATCTACATTCGCGAGCATGCACTATTTTTAAAAATGGAATTATGTGTAAAGTACGAATAGTCAAGGCCTCCGTAGCCAAATGGTTATAGGCTCTGACTAGTAATCACTAGCCCCTCACTGCTGTGAGTTTGAATCCCTGCCAGGACTGAACAATTACCACCTGCAAGGTAGCTGTACAGCTGGCTTACTGAAGGTTGGTGGTTATACCCAGGTGTAAGCCTGCGGTCTTCCTCCACCGTTGGAGCTGGACAAGTTGTCAAATGACCCCAGAGAAAAAAATGAATTTATATCTATATATCTATTTATTATTCTTTGAATTCCATAAATTTGATTGGTTGGCCACATTGATTTATTGTGATTGGTCAATCAAAATATTCTGTTGATTTTGATTGGCTAGCCATTTGTTTTTGTTGGTTCACAGCATCATGATAAACTATCAAGAAGGCCCTGTAAGTTCATATGCTTGCCCGTAAGGGATTATCTTTTAGGGGAGGATAAACAAACTCTTTACTGCCTAAAAGTTTATTCTTGAATGCATGGTTAAAAGTTTTATAGAATTTTCCAGAACCTCTTGTTTTTCCCTGGGTCGGATCCTACAATTTTTTTATTGTTATCTGGGCACCAAAGTTTGGATTTTTTTTTAAAATTGTCAGCTTTTACCCATGTTAATGTTTTATGTAATGTATATTATTTATATCTCTAGGATTATATGGGTGAGACACCTATCCACAAGGCAGCCAGAACTGGAAGTATGGAATGTGTGAGTCTGTTGGTATCCCAAGGTGCTAATTTGAGGTAAACACTTCAGAAACAATCATAGTTTTATATTACTGATTTCAATATAAATTGTCAAACAAAAAAAGCATTTCCCTCCATATTCCACAAGCATTTGAAAGCAGACGCCTGACTTATTTAACATAAAAATTGCACTTGCCCTTATTTTATTATACTTTTGGCTCCATTCTGTCTTGATCAGCTCAATGAACAGATAATTATTTAATCTATTATACTCTGATGTGAAATGAATAAAAGACAATCTTTAAACAAATACTTACCCTTTTGTACCTGGCTGGGTAATATTTAAAAACAGGGTAAATTAGCCGGATATAAACTGCATCTTTGTACTCCTTATTTTTTTATTGCATATTTTTTGACCCATCAAAGTGATCAATATAATATACATTACGATGTCTGGATTATGAGAGGATGTTTTCAATGCTCTATCACATATCATCTAAAATAATGTTTTCTATACTTTATAACTAGATTTTATAAAGATGTGTTCCCTTTTGGGAATATGTAGTACAGTATCTACTCAAGAGCTTTCATCTTATAATGCCAACATTCAGTCAGTGGAAACTATATTGATTCAAGAATTAAGCTGGTTCTTATCTTTTTATTGGTTGTCTAGACACACTGAATCTTGATGAGGAAATGTCAGTAGCATGTAAACTGACGTAATTTATGGATGTTTTATAAACTTTAGTTGAAAATGTCTGACTGTGGTTTATTCATAACAATTTTTAAATGAAATTCTGCCAAAAATGGTGATTTATTTTGGCTGAAAGTGTGCATGTAATCATAAACAATTTTGTTTTTACCAGTCTGTGTAAAGTAAGTCTTGTTTTAAGATTTCTCATATCCTCGTTCATCCGGGCTAGTACAGCATTGCAAGGCTGCTTTCTCCGCAATTATACCAGTGTATGAAATATTCTACTATCATACTATGAAATATTGTCTCACAGGTGCTTGTCTCAATCACTGAATTAGAACACTGCATTTTTTGCTTGTATTCCTTTATTGACTGATTATGTCAAGCTTGTGGTGATGGCATGCCCCTGTGGACCAGACATATTTTAATGTGAAGGTCAATTTCTAGTTTTTTTCGGTGTTAAGTGTATTGTAAGTATGTTTCCTTAGTACAAGATTTACTATTTTCTAGTTTAAAGAATTACAGTGGTAACACACCAAGTCAAGTAGCGATGACGTCTGGGTATGCGGACTGTGCCAATTATCTGGAGAGGGCTGTTGGGATTCAGAACCAAACAATGGGTATACCTGCCACCCCTACTACTATTAATGGTAACAACTCTGTCAGTAATGGTAGAACCTCCCCTGAAGGTCAGCCTAGTGTTCAAAATCACTTCATTTCCACAAATACATATCATTCTCACCCCTATATTTCCGCAATTGGCACATCCCATCACCCCCATGTTCCAAATGGGCTCAACAATAATAACCATGACGACTGTGATATGGAAATGGAGGATGGGTCACATGATAGTGGTGTCAGCCAATCAAATTGTTTCCATCAGGAGATACCCAATGGAGACATCCTACTAAATCAGGGAGTTTCTAAGAACACCATACCTTTAGCTGGTAAGAAGAGAGGCCGAGAAGACACTGACGAAGAGACATATAAACGTGCTCGCCAAGATGGTACGGTATATTTTTCATTTTGTCCTAAAAATGTAGGTATTTAAACACTGGAAGGAAACGTTTATTGTAACAATTTTATAGAATTATTTCTCTCACCACCCATTTCATAAATTTTGTAAGAATATATACTGCTGAACCACATCATGACATTTTTCTCTTGTATGAAATTTTGATATTTTTACAGATGTAAAGGAAAATTTAGCAGAAAGCACTTAGAAAGTGATTTAAGATAGGAAATTCATTAACTAAATTTGTCATTCTATTATCAAGAATACAATAAAACCTCGATAATGAAGCCACCTTTAGGACCTGAAAACTCAGTCATAATAGCAAGGTGGTCTCATTATCAAGTTGAATTATTGGGGAGTTATTTGAAGCCAGTCTGAAAATAAGTGGTCATTGTACAATGGTGGTCGTCATATTGAGGTGGTTGCTATTTGAGGTTTTACTGTAATTTATTTCTGATTTCATAATGATATTGAAGGGAATGCCATATTAATAGTAATATATTCTTACAAGATATTCATCATTCATTATCTTGAATTAAGAATTCTGTCTGTGGAAATTTGTTCATACTTGTAATTTAGTATGTAGTGTAATATATTCCCACCACCTGCTAGCTCCTTTCCTAAATCATGATGCGTGTTACATAGTTTTTTGTGTAATATGAGCCAACCAGGGTTGGACTGTCTGACATGTACTGTCTTAATTTTTTAAGCCTGCTGCTTCAACCCACTCAATGAAGTGCGCTAAGGCTTATAAATAGTTATAAGTAGTAAGGCAAGCGCTTATCTCTTCAGTGAAGCATATTTTCTCAGGGACAATTGGATGAAAAAGTCTTAAATTCTCCATTTCTTATTCATACTTTCCATAAGAAGTTGTCTGTTGCTTGTAAAAAGAATTTATTTGTGCTGATTGGCTTCCTAGAGGCATCGATGTTTTGGGATAAAACTTTGGTAGGTTATTGCGTGATAATTACATTTAACTTGCTTGTGTGTTTCCTCTGCTGTTATTGTATTCTCTCAGTCTGTGATTTTAAGATGATGTTATTTTTTTTAACTCGCTAATTGTCTCAGGCACCTGCTGTTAATAATTTGTTCATTATGTGAAGTTATCGTTTAAATTTTTGAAATTTACTTTCATGAATTCTTTCAAACAAACTAAGTATATATATATATTGATGGAGTCTGAAAATAAGTCAGTAACTTCTAATGACACAAATTTTCAGGATGATAAATAAATTTTTATTCTCTTGAACATTTCACACATCGTTCTTCGTATTCTAAAAGACTTGATTCTGCTTGGACTTTCATGCTTACTAGCAAAATTATATATTCTTTTAGATTTAAGCGAATATTTCTTTCAAAATCTCTGCAATTTCTAAATTTTGTGCCGTCTGCTAACAATGCTTACTAATGAAATACAGAAATGCACCTGGATATCAAGATAATTTGTTTTACTCTTGTGTCTAAAATTTGTCCCAAATTCATCAGCCACAATTTTGAATTGTCCCAAATTGTCTCGATTTTGTCTGCAAAGTTGAGTAAATGGTGGAAAATGTCAACATGAATGGCATCAATCATAACACATATCTGTTGAATTTGTTATTTTTGTAATAAGACTCCACTAAATGTAAGATGTTTATATGGACTCTTGTGTTATATCTAGTTATTTTAGTTTAATCCACAGGACATTAATAAATTGTCATATAGTCTGAAGTAGTCGTGGCCTGGTTCTACAGGAAAATCTTTAGTTCATTGTAAATGCTTAACTTGATAATGACTTCAATCGTTCGATTTATACAATGAATTGAGTAATTGTAAAAATTTTTTTAATCAGGTGGTTGGCATAGTAACCAGTCCATTTGTCTTTCACCTAACATGTCTTCATAATCATTACTCATTGTTGTACTGCATGAAGGATTGTTACATCGATTTGATCATAGATTAACAGTATATTGTTGAAGATAATGATTTAGTATATTAGCATTATTTATATGTGTTTGATATTTTATGTATTTTTATTTTTTTGTAACGATAAGTCTGACATTTAATAACCTTTCTGACAGGATTGTTGAACAATGCCGTAGCCTCAAGTGATAATAATAATATCCTGAGTAGTTACTTTGCCGTGTTAGCCATTTCAACAGAACCTCTCAGTTTGGACCAATCTCGTCTTCTTCCTAGAGAGTAGCCAAGGGCACTAACTCTGGTCTAGAGTGACGCAGGTTAGTGGTGGTTCGACAGGAGTGCTCTGCTCTTTAATCCATACCTTTGTATCTAATGTATTGTATTTTGTGTTGATTATTATTATTATACGTAATGTTTTAACATGACTTGATTTTTGTTACATTTGAAGATGAAAACAATGAGAGTACATTGTCTTCTGAAGTTAAATTCTTCTCGTGTCCTCTTAGTAACCATGTCGTCAATGTTCTGTCGCTTTGTAATTATGTTTGATCAGCTCATCAAAAGTTATTGTCTCTCACCTTTTACATATCTAAGATTCAAAATATAAAAATTTAGTTTAACATAAGATGATGCGATTCGTCAGAAAAAATTCAAGGTCGTCTCGAGTTAACATAATTTATGTCTAACGAACGTCTCCTGGGTGTTTTAATCTCTTATACAATTGGTTGTTTACAGCAGTAGCCTCCATGTACCGTCAGATTGATGGGACTGCTTGTAGTAAATAGACCACTGATCACATTGACCAAAAGATCTTGTTGAACATATTACCAGTGAGAATCAACTTATTATATACAAGTACTTGAACTATAACTTGGTTCATCTTTTAGTCTAGTTATCATTTTGGCCGGCATACCTGTAAGACAATTAAGATAATGGTGTTTACATGGAGGCTGGTGTTAATTGTTTCTGTGTTTGTTATCAGTCCGTGGGCCCAGTTTGACAAGAATGTTATAACATTTAACCTAAAATGGAGACTTTTCAATAACCTGCCGTTGCATAACACCAGCTTAAAGAATTGTAATTCAAACACAGACATTACTTATTGTGCCCGTACATGACATGGGATGAAGTTACAAAGCTTCATCTCAAACAGTTTAGTTGTTTTTGAAAAACTTAGTTAGTTATAAACTTAGTGAAAAGTTGGTGTTTGTTTTACCACTGGGTCTTTTTTGCACTTTATTGTGTATGTCTAAAATGGTGAATTTGTCCTAAACTTTTCTGTCCATAAACCATCTGATTAATTATCCATAACACTGTTTGTATGGTATTTTCTGCTAACCTAGTTAGGACAAGCAACATAATTTTTAAAAGAAATGATTGTACATCATTTTTATCTGGACTTCATCATTTTGGCTTTGAAGGAATTCTTCATGAGTTACTCTTTGAAAATAGGTGTATATCTATGTCCAATCTTGTATTAATTTACCCTTTGCCTCATATTTTGGACTCTTCCAAATTCAAAGCAAATGTACACAGTATCATAATGTGGTATTATGAGGCAAAGGGTTAAACAGATTAAGTATAAATACTGTCAGGTGGGGAATGAAACTTGTGTTTAGGTTAAGGGCTGTCTATAATAGAACTTTGTGCTTGTAATATTGGTAGTATGGAATCATTGAATTTGTATTACTGCATCTTGTATGAGTATAAACATCTTCTGTTAAGTGTAGCCATCTTTTGTATGTCGGAGAATTCTTTATTGTTTTTTTCTTTACATAAATGTGATGGGTGGGGTACCTGTTGTATTATGTATTTCTATGTTTTATTTCACAGATTATGTGTATGAAGAGAGGAACCGATTTGCATTTTCGCAACTTCCGTTTGTTAATGACATGTTGGAGAATTTGTCCAGCATGGACTGTAACCATGGCAACATATCAAACGAAAATGTCGCCCCATCAGCTGGCTTTAATAATAATCAGTGCATACCTCTTACAAACCAGACTGGTTCTGGTTTCACAGTGGTTCCTGAATCACAGAACGATGAAAGAGGGCATCTAGGCGAGATCTATCAGAATCGCCAGGAACCATTCTCCTGCGTTAAATACCGAGACCCACCTGTAAAATGTATTAATTTTATGTCACATTACATTTAAACTTAGGTATCAAATTGTTCGTACTGTTCACTGTTATTGCAATTTTTTTTATTTTATCCTGATTCAGTTGATTAGAATTAGTTGTTCATTATAGTAATACAACACATTGACATAAATATGTCTGCATCAGGGCTCAACAAATTTATTTCAGGCTACTCGTCCTGCAGGACAGCCATCTAAGAATTTTAACTGGTTCTACAGCAATTTCAACGCGTCCTTAGTCAATTTCTACTCGCAATTACGAGCTGACACACGGATTTGTCGAGCCCTGTGCATTTGCAATTTTTACCAGTTGGAGAGTATTTCATGTATACAACTTTAAAAGCAATGTGATAATGTTTGATTTTATCGATTAACACATTTATAGAACTGCATATTTAAAGCTTAAGATGCAATATTGGTACGGATGAAGGACTTTTGTACTGTGCATTACAATCTATACCTTCTTCATAATGAAGTTTCAAACAGCTCTCAGTGATGCACTTCTGTGCCTCCACTTTAAAGAGCACCAGGCTTAGTTTCAAATAGCAATCAATGGTGCACTTTTGTTCCTCCACTTTGAAGATTCATTGAGTTAAATATTGATTAGGAGTTTTGCAATGACAAAGCAACATTTTCATGAACAATTCCCTTTGGCAGGAACGTGATGCGTTAATTGCCTGCATTTTATTCTACTATATTTTTGCCTCGGTGATAATGAAGGTCGAGGTCCCTTGTTTTTGTATTTGTTTGTTAAATATGAAGTAAATGTGTGAGAAATTTGTGTATCAGTTATGCTTAGATATGTTTTTATTTCTGTTCTTTAAAAAAACAATTTTAGTCAATTTTCCTGTTCACCTGAAATTTATTTTCATATTGGTGTTATAGTATTAACAAGTTTGAATTAAGATATTGTTTCTGTATCTGTTTGAGTAAGTGTGATGTGAATTAAATCTCGTTTTAGAGATTTTTTCTAAACGTAAGATTTTACTTTGCTTTGATGTCTGCTCTGTAAAACATTTAGACCTTCTGTAATTGCTTAGTTGCAAACTTATATTTTGAAATACAATTTGATATTAATGCAAAACTTTATAAATATGTCCAAGCTTGAAAAATATCCTGTGAAAATCATTATACTAGTCATGTAAAATATTATTTTATTGTTTACTCATTACAATGCTTGAATTAGATTTGTATCTCATACTCTGAAACTATCTCTGTAAAGTGTTCTATTAACCCATTTGATATTCTGTACATTGTATTTTGAAGGGACTTCAAATTCATTTATCAGCTAAAAATGCTTATATCACTTCTGCTTATCATAGTTTTTCTGTATTGATGTGTGTGCGTGTGGTTTTATAAGTAACTTGGCTGAGTTTGTTTTGCAAACTATTGAAATGAAATAAGTGTTATGTAGAATTCTGTATGAATTATTATCTGAATTCTTGATAGGAAAGTTTTAACATCCATTATGATGAATTTTAACATCAAGTATGATGAATTTATGAAAGCATCAACAGTATTTTTCCATGTTATTATTGTTCATCTTACATTTCTTGCTTAGTTCTGAATTCATGTTGAATTATCGTTGTGCCTGTGCTTTTAAAAGTGATATTTTACCTTAAAATGGGTCCATGATTGTGGATTAAGAATATTCAGAGGTGTTTTCAGAATGTCTGATCATGGATTTTGTACGAAATAACAGATTTCAGATAGCAGAAAAAAAACTATTTCAACATTTGCAACACAAACTGGGCTGTGTTTTGCCACAGTTAAAGCCGTTAAAGTTAGTAATGTCACTGTGTTGATATGCTAGTACATTTTCTGTTTGCAGACACTGTGGAGAATAAATGCAAACTGAATGGCTGGTTTGTCAACAATGGTCACATGGTTGATCATGTGACTAGTCATGTGAGAAGTCATGCGGCTCCAGTGTCAGAAAGCATGGTGGAACATTACACATCTGTATCAATGCAGCAAGGTTATGACAGCATGATGCTTAGTGCCATGATACTTGAACAACATGGCTCCTAAACTTGAATCTCTGAGGAGTGATTTTACCTCCTTCAAGAAGATTTCCTCTCATTTAATCTCTGCATAAATTTTATACAAAAATGTTCAGCTTCAATGTAGATCTGCTCAAAAACTGATTTCTTTTCACTACATGGGTATAATATTTTCTTCTCCTGAAGTAATTGTACAGTCACACCCCTGGAAAAATGTTGTTCTTCATTTTATTTTGTAAAATAATCACAAACTGTGAAATGGCAGTTTTTTTCTTTTTGTGTCATTTTAAAACAGGGTTATGGTACTTCGAACATGAATGCATATTGATAAGGATGAGACGATATGATTGGTTAACTCACAACTGTTATTTATGTTATACTAAAAATTTTCTTGTGCATTAGTTTCTTGAAATTATTCATGAATTTTTTTTTATGATTGCTTTTATATTTCACTTATATTATTGCTTACTGATATGTAGTTGATGAGAATTATTTGTGAAATATGTTACTATGACAACTATTTTTTATTGAATTTAGACTGTATAAAAAAAAAATCTCAAAAAAATATTCCTGCCATGTTTTTATTGAGTTTCAAATCAAAATTTTGTTGTTGATGTAGAAGTGTTATCAAAATGAAGTATTGTAATAGTAACATAAGATAAGATGGTAAAGATTATGATGAGTCAGTCAGACATATTTTGTTACACAGGAAATGATTTCGTGCTTCATAAAATTATTTTTCGTAAGGTTACTGACTTAATTTTCTTTAAAGGGAACGTAAGAAGGGGCAGAGTCCCCTGGAATGATATGTTGGATTAGACTTTGACCCCTTAAATACAATAAGTTGCAGGTACCGTGCAACCTCTGCTGAGCGGCCCTCACTTGAGCAACAACCTCCCTTCAACAACAGCATGATTTTCTCTCACTGAACAATTTAACTATTAATTCAACCTTTCTAGAGCCACAACCTCTCAACAACAAACAACATGATTTTGCTTTTCCCGTATATGATGTTGCTTTGTATATTCCTTGTTTATGGAAATAATGGCTCAATAATTATAGTGTGATAATTAACTGAATACCCATGAATATAGGCCCCTCCCCCTAATTAACTCTCCACAGTTTTAAGGAAAACTAAAAATCGTGACTCAACATACATGCGTTAATGATATATAGAAATAGTGTATAAAAAATTATTCAGACATTTTAAGTATCAATAAACTTTAAAAAGAATTAACTTTCATACTTCCGGGGCATTTTTAATGGATATTCGGTGTACTCTTATAATGAGAGGAAATCTAATTGTCAATTGTGATTAAGTGAGCATGATTAGAAAACTGCATTATGTCATGTGTGATTGTGTCAACAGGTTGGCTACAGTTGTGTTTGATTAGTATTAATGGTGTTAATCTAATTTTAATTGATTAAAAGATGTGCTTGTGATGTGTTTATACTTCATGTAAATTATACAATTTTAAGTGTGATTGAAGACTTATTGTAATATTTTGTACCATGTATTTATTGACATTTTGTTGTAATGAATCGAATATTTGAAGTTGTGTTGATAATGATATTATGACCAAGTACACATATATATGTTGAATTTAAAAAAAAAACATGATTTTTTTATTGCATTTTAAATGGTATCAATTAGTATCTTGGAGAAAGTTGATGATGTATATCATAATAACGCTCAAGTTTCGGACACTCATGGCTTGAAATAAAATTATTTTTCTTCAATGTCAATAAATATTAGTACCTGGAAACAAATGTTTACCTGGTACATATTGACACTTCATGCACTCGTAACAAGTATTGATTGGTCATAAATACAATCATGGATTGAAGTATGTGCCTGCCGTGTGTTACTGTATATATTACCAGTGTATGCAATATATAGGTTCACATTTCCTTTCATTAATATGAACAAAAACATAAGTACTTTACTATAAATCATGATCAACTATATCCAAGCTTTTACTCGTATTTGGCAGCATATTGAATGATGGCCTCTAACTATGATATTTATCATTATAATCATTGTAATTAATTATCAATTATTTCATTGTATTGATCATTAATTTTATTTAATTGAATACATTGGAACAATTTATGAAGTCAGATCTCTCATAAAAATTTTGTTTTCTTGCCTAATTAAATCAGACCATTATTTGTTCATCCAGAATTTCCACCTGGTGTGTAGTAACATTCAAATGATGTTTGCGAATAAATTACATGTAGTTCCTTAATTTATTGATAGGGGCTGGAGTGAGTGGGTTCCTTTAATTGTCTGGCCACTTTCTCATTAACAATGATCAATATTATCTATTAGTAAGAATTCTGGCCATTGCCGGAAACATCTTGTGCGTGAAGGTTGTCATCAACTTCACTCATTTTGTAATGTTCTTCATCACATTTGTTTTATGAAGTCATTCTGTACCACTTTTTTGTACAAAGTTATTTTCTACCCATCACTGTAAATTATGCTTTAGCATAATTATGCTTTAGCATAAAGCAAATATGCATTATTTATACAGTTGATGAATTAATTTGCAAATATTTTAAAAATTTGTTTTTTTTCTGCGTTATAATATTCATTTAATTTCAAATTTTCCATAAATTCATTAATTATTGACAAACTAATGTTTTTTTCACTTTCATTATTTCATTGCAACATACATGTACATCAGTTTGATCTGTGTTAAAATTTATTTTATTTACATATATTTGATATCTTTTGAGCGTAAATTTACGTATTTTTTCTCTTTTACTTTTCAACATATCTCGTGTCTCGACCATGGTTCATCTGCAGAGTGAAACTTTGATCATTTATACAAGGCCACATTGTAAATATTTTATTGTTTTAGTTGTAAATTATTTTGCTTTTTTTAAGTATTTTGCTTTTGTTTTCATATTCATTTTTCAGTCATTTAGTGAATGCTTAGTTTTTCTAGAATCTCATTACAGAGAACAGGCCATTTTTGTAATATTAATTCCATAATTGTTTGTGTTATTCAATTATTTTTACCTGATTCATCTTGTTAGGGTCTTATCTGTTGCAAGTGATGAAAAATGAACAGCTGAATTACTTTTATGGAAGTCTGACCTTTTGCATTTAGAAACCTGTAACCTAAGTATATGATATGAATACTACATCTATGAAGAAGGAAATCTTTTCTTTAAATTCTGCCTAACGTGTGTATCCATAAGTTACAATTATTAACATGGAAATAATGATGGCTGGATTTATTAAGCTGTAAACTTGCTAAATGAATTTAATATATTCATTTTTGCATAATTATTTTTTGTGCTGTTGTATGTTAAATTTCTTTGAAGTGAATGCAGCACAAGTTGTTCAACATGTCCACATTTATTCCTTTCACTTTATTTATTATTATGATCAAGTGTTGACACTGATTTTAAATTCCTACACTGTATGTAGAAGTCTGTTATTTCAATCGATTATGTTATAGTATTTAAATTAAGACAATGGACTATTGTCTCTTTGTTCAAGTCTTGTGATCTCAATTTAAGTATGTTATTATTGAATTAAAATGTTAGCCCTCTTGCGTATTTACTAGACTGATCATTGTTGCACTGTTTTGTAATATTTTAAATACAGTTCTCTCTACATAGACTGTTTGATTTCATAAAATTGTCTATTAACTTTTTGTATTCAAAACAAACATGGGATAGACATCACTTTTTATGAAGCTGTTATGACTGTAAATTATGAACTAGCGTATTACTTTCATTAATATTCGCGATGTTTGTAATATTTTTTGTTGTCTCAGTTTGTATAAAGTTTTTTACCCGTCAACATGTAATCTGTACATCTGATTGCTTTATGTAGTGTTCAAATTAAAAGTGCAATTTGAATTATTGCTTTTTGTCATGGTTTACCTTCTTAGTGTCTTAGTGTGGAGGTGGTCTTAATTCACAACTTTATAATATGACCACCAAAATATCACAAAGACCAAACTAAGTCCCAAATATGGTCTTATTATTGGAAGTTTTAATGTATTAGAAAAATATATTTTTAAAAGGATAATGTTGAATACTAGACTCTCGCCAAACTAAGATAATACCCCGGGCAAAATGGGGACAGACCGTGCAAAAGAACAACCAACCAAAAACCAGGGCGATTTCAGAATACCTGAAAACTTAGTTTGCGAGGTATAATTAACAACAAGCACATATATATAGACGTATTGCATATTATTTTTAATTTAGATAGCACTTGTTGATGTAATTTGTACAACCTGTAATAAATCACTTTAGCAACACTGTCATGGTAAATTACATGATGTTATATTGCGTAACAAAAAATTCATACAACTATACAAAGTCAAGGTGTTATCTTTGTATTCAATCAAAAAAAGGGAGAATTTGGTCATAATTTCTTAAAATGTCACAGTTCAACTGTGACTGTAATTAATTAAATTATCCATTGACTGTTAGTTTGACGACAAAGCTTTACTCGTAAACCCACTCAAATTCACAGGATTTGTAATCTTGAAGTTCAGATTCACTGAACCAGAGAGAAATTTCTTTTTTGGCACTTTCAACACCATCAGATCCGTGACATATATTCCTGAAAAATAAATAAATCACAACATCAATGAATAATGTGGAACAAGTCATGCTTCCTTATAAAATCTAAATGTATTGCAACACACAAATGGTCGGAGTAATGGATCACAGAAATTGTCGGGCAGTGTGCTACTTTTCAAAGTAAGCCATCTTACATATACTAAGATCAATATACAATTATGAAGCTAGGTGTGAGTATACAGGTTTTTTTCTCAGCATTTTGGGTACATGACTCGACCCCCGGAATTTGGAATTTTTTATGACATTTTGGACAAATTGGGAAAAAGTCACACTGCATAAAATAACTTGAAATAATAAAAACTAAAAAATCACAAATATTATGTTTATTTTTGTTTTCAGGTATCGATAACTTTGGTATTTGAATGATTTAGACATTCAATAAACATTTGAACTGCCGTAAATTTAACGGAGCTTTTTACATCTCAGACTCGCAAAAAATGACTAACACACTAGCTATCTTCAAGTCCAGACAGACAAAAATTGATTCTGACCAGCAAATTTTTGTCTCATGTCTGCATCTTTGAATATACTTATCAGTCTGAAAACTGACACCTTTGCTAACTGTAAGAAATGTGGACAAGGCCCTCTGGTACACATCGATTCAGATCCCAGTCCATTCTGACAGACCTTTTCAAATGTGCATCAAATAAATTAAGTGATGGTATTTACCTGTAAATGTGTCTTACAGATGACTTACCTGCCAACATCAATGCAGAAATCTCCTCTGATTGTTCCCGGATTTGATTCAAGTGGATTGGTGGCCCCCAACATCATACGACCCATTTTAACAACCTCTTTTCCTTCCCATACCTAAAATAATGTTGAGTCAAATAATATACTCTTCCTTTTGTACATAATTCTATTCAACAGTCTTGCAGTTCTATACCAGCGGGCAGTTAATCTACCCAATATTTGCTGGATTCTGTAACCTTGTTCTCTGCAAGTAATTCTTCAAGATTCCAGGAAGCCAGAAAAATCAACCTGCCATTTGAGCATTCCCACCAGCTATTTTTCCAAAGGAATGGACACAATACTGCATTGAACCCCTTGTATTTTTAGTAGCTTACCAGCTGCATGAAAACATTTCTACACTCATGAGAATCTCTGTAATCAGTGAAGATGACTGAATGAGGATGTCATTGGCCAAATGTGCTGGGTGACAGGGTCCATGGCTTGTTATACTGGTATACAGGTATATTGTGACAAAACATTTGTATCAATACTACGGGGAGCAGACTAATTTTTTACAGCGCAAGTCCAAATTATAGGTGGGCAATTGAAAAATTAAGAATTTATCACTAAATAATTTTGAGAAAATTCAGCAGCCTGAATAGACATTTACTAGTCCTGGGCTTCGAGCAAGTTAAAACTACTGTGAAGACTGGCATTAAAAGAAACACAGCTAACAATATGTCTCAATTAATAGCCCAATATGAGACATAAATTGCAATACAGTATCCATAGCAATGATGACTTGTCTACTCACCATAGCAACAACTGGTCCACTGTTCATGTACTTGACAAGACCTGCGAAGAATGGTTTGGACTTGAGGTCAGCATAATGGTTTTCCAAATGTTCCTTTGATGGCTGAAAAATGCATTTAAATAATTAGTTACAGAATATGTTGTTTGCAGGGTTTCCACTTGACATTATATTTTTTCTGCCACATGTACGGAGGGGAGGGTCTACACTGACAAAAAAAGTATGCTTAATATGATTTTTTTCACCACTTGCAGATTTTTTTCGCCACTTGCGAAACTGGTGAATGGCAGCGGAAACCCTGTTTGACTAAGTAACATTTTTAAAATAGGTCTGAGTTAAAATCCTACACTGACTCAATCAGTGAAAGATTCTGGACATGAAAAACTAGGTAAGCAAGTGATTTTATGTGGCAACATGCCAAAATGGTTCAGAACACTGTGAGGTATTAAAATACTAGTCAATACCAGCCAATTATGGTATTAATAATTATACTTGGTGACATATTACAAATGCATTGATCATCTATGACTGAAATTCCCTCAATAACTGACCATCCCGCATGAATTAATAATAAGATCATAACAGCTAAACAAGCCAGTCTTACTCATTGAAATAATAAAAAATAAAGCAGTTAAATATTCCTAAGCTATGGGAGTGTAAAACTTAGTTGTTACACATTCAAAAACATATTAATAAAGTCAATGGACATATTCATTATCAATAAAGATTTCAACAAGGTCAATGTCACTTTCTGTACTATCTTGTCTACTTCGGAAGGTCATGAAAATGAAAGTAAAAAAAAATCCTAGAACATCTTCATCAATTTAAAGATATTTTCTTAAAAAATAAAAACAATGACATTTTAAGATAAATTTGAAATAGCAATTAATAACCAGCAATATAATCAAAAGAAATTGGGTGACCAAAAAAAACTACAAAACACGTGTACAATTCGCGTGCGGCCATCTTCCCGGATCAGCCATCACCAATTTCACCGGTCGTTTAATATTTCATGATGAATGAAAAACATGGCGACACTTACTGAGCACATTTTACAGGCGACAAGCTTGTATCCTCGGCTTTCAAATCGCTTCATAATTTCGCCAACAAGCCCCCTTTGGACGCCATCAGGCTTGACCATGATAAATGTACGTTCCATGTTGTTATCTACTGACTTGGCAAAGTAGGAAAGAACTTGAAGCAAGGTCGCTACCATGTGCGCTGCTTATAAGGGAAAGGCCGTACATATACACCGGTGACGTCATTGTTACAAATCGGGTTATTTCGTTTATCTTCGCCGATTGTCGGAAATATCAGGCATCAGAGAACTAAATTTCTTATTTATCGATACTTCGGACAGACGGGAGGACGAACACATTAATGATTTATTTTAGATCAATATTGTGATGTTCTCCTTGTTTAAATTGATGATTTTTCCACCAGACAATATTCAGAGCAAAAACTCAGAGCACGGACTCCCTTATAGGGGAGTTTTTGTAAATAAGTGGTGTTTAATTATATCAAGGTGGTCGTAATAATGAGGTGGTCGCAATGTGAGGTTTTCCTGTACTAATATTATATACTGACTGTTAATCTTTTGATTTTCAACTAAACTTTTGATCACATAAACGAATAATTAATTCATGGTGTATTCCTAGTTCCTGCATTAATATACGGTACAAACATATTAACGAAAATGGATTATTAAAAAAGAACAAATGCACAGGTAGCATGAACTGATATGGAGAATCGTAAAAAATAAAGTACACAAAAATAAGGCCACCATTAAAAAATGTTGGTTTGCAGTTACTCGACAGACTCATGACAAAATCCTCCACTCAAAAAAATTCATTTAGCGATTTTGACCAAAGAAATTCGTTCTTTTTTCAAGCTTTTCGTTTTGGAACAAGCAGACAATCTTAATAAAAAGTGCATAACCCACTGTTGATAGTTTGGGCCGTGGAACCGCGAGTTACCTTTTTAAGGAGAGCCTAATAAAATAAATCAACGAATTCTGTAAACATATGACGCATTGGATTCCTTATATATATTGTTCACTGAATAAAAGTATTTGTATTTATGGCGAATATATACATTTGTAATAGTATACAATTTTCAAACAAATAATTTCAATTTTTTAAAATACAACAGAACAAGGGCGCTCATTTCCATAATTGAATTATATTTCTAACTCATTGTAAAAATGCTTATCATTAAACACAGGCATAGCACTAAGCAAAATAATGATAGAAAATGTACATAATGATATGTATAAACAATTAGTATCAACTAAAGCAGGTACTTTAAACTATGTATTGAGTATAGTCACTGATTAAGATAATACACATAATGACTTATGTTTATATGCATAGTCGTATAAAACAAATGTACCTAATGCATTAAGTCTAACAAGTATGATAATTTTATTATATATTACAAATGTTAACAGACATTAAATTATTATTCAATAGGTCTCCATGGTACATCAAGAACAGACGACACTTCTGAAATCATTGCTGCCAGATAAGAGTCCCTTTCTTCAACCGGCTGGTGAAATCTCATCAAGGCCACAGGTACCAATACACCTTCAGCGTTTCGAGCTAAAACATTGTCATCACTGACGTCATCAAATTCATTTTTAACTTTTATCTTTTCTTGTCTAACTTCAAAACGTTTCCAACTAGGACCCCTTGCTTTGGCCAATGCCACAACGGTGTCTGCATGAATTTCACCATGATAAACAAACTCCACCAGATTTTCACATTTTGTAACCAGAAGCAATAATTCAGGATCTATGTCATAAGCGTCACAGAAAGCATGGAATCTGGTCAATGTTACAGTATGGTGAGTGCAAATTCGAATCAAAGTCTGAGGGTCAATCTTCGAATACTTCATGAAAGTAAGCACTGAAATAGGTACTTCCGGCGACAGCATGTTCGCCAGTTCAATATCAGGCGTTTGCAGAAAGACGGTGCATTCAACTCGAAACGCGGGATTTCTCTTCGAAAGTGCTTGCCAAGATTCTGAACGGATGTTAGGTATTTTGAAATTTGGGTTTACTTCCGGTTGGATGAAATGAACAACCACCTTTAAAATATCCAGTTTGGCTCTCTCCGAGGACGCTAACATAAGTATCAAATCGTTTGACAGAAACGTGGATTTCAAACCTAGGGTAGTTAACATTTTAAATTGACCAATTAATTGCACAGTTGTAGTAGGATCAGAGAAAAACTTAGGCTCACGTTCCGACCATTCCTTTTCTTCAATACCAAATATGATCAAAGTCTCAAGAGTTTTATGAAGCTTTACGTTAGTAATCAATACTTTAAATACGTTACACTCATCCGTATTCATTTTTTCATACATTGGCCAAGACCTGATATGAAGATGTTTCATCCTATAAGCATTTCTAACAAAGTCTGCCAATACTTTCACCGCTTCGCTTTTTGGTGGGTAACCATAACGCTCGTGGAATCTAGATGTCACGATACCAGCGTCGATTGTAAGGGACTCAAGGCGGCATTTTTCAGAAATCTGAGATAAAACAGACATCAGATCACTCGGAATATCTCTGAAGTGTCCAATGATCTGAATAGTAAGATCTTGAAAGTACTGCCCATAGCGTGACACCAACTGTACATAGTTGGACCCACTAAATATCTTTTGACTTCTGCGTCTAAAATTGTGACTTTCTCCCATGAAAACCATTTTCTGTGAATACCACAAAGATGGGTGATTGAATGCCCCGTTCAGAATATGGCAAGTTTCAGAAATTTTGACGCGATCTTTCATGGGGAGAAAACGTAGAATTCTAACCCATACAACTTCAGGGAGATGACTAAAATCCGGGCAGTCCGTGCCATTTACCAATTCGTCATCCATTTTCCTGAATAAGCAAACAAATACGAACTAGATTGACAAAAAACAGGATGATAATATTATATACGCAAATATATCAAAATCACAGAACACGAAACATAAGTTAAATCTCTCTGGTTGACCTTGATAAATTCCTTAATATATACATAACAAGTCAGACATGTACAAAAATGAACACGATTATGATTATTATACGTTGTTTGAATCAATTCAGTGCGCACAATCCATGCAGATAACAATTGTCGATACTAGCTATCATTGGTTTGCGTTTAAGTCATACTTGCACATGTATGTGAATCGTGCTTAATCAAAATATAGTAAAAATTAGTTAAATCAATATCACAGATACTTGTTAACAATCATTCTGTTTATTCTGACATAGAAGAAAATCAAATAGTGACTTATATATATGTATATAGTAGATTATACATGTATTTTTCTTTGGATTTTGACAAATTTAAGTAAAACATGCGAAGATTTTTATACCAGGAGGTAACTGACAACATGTACGGTATTTATTTTAATTAGAGATAATATCAAAACGATTTTAGGTACATACGCAGAGGAAATTTGAAAAAAAAGGTTTGATTTTTGAGGGACTTTTTTGTTTGGGTACCTATCACGCCGGTTAAATATACACACTTATCAATTTATAATAGTCTGACCTACATTAAAGGGAGGCTAATACAGCAAAAATAGTATCTTTCAAGTAATTGATTACCTCCCTTCAAAAATTTGCTAAAACACCTGTAAGAATATAGGCGAATTAAACATATCTCGTGCTTTTATGCTTACTCTCGCGATTATTCACCGAACTTATACTCGTATTGAGTGTAATTGTTATAATGTGATGTCTTGGCACGTAACTTGTTGACCTAAATGACTGTGTAATAAAACAACATAAAATGACGTACAAAACAAAATGATACTTTCTACATCCAATCGATAGAAATTTATCCTAGAGATAACGTATGTATTTAACATGTAGTACCAGAGAGAACATTGATATTAACAAACTGAATATTTTAGGCTTACCTTCTACAAATCCAATACACACACTAGTGGTACATGTATATATTAATACTATTTGTTTCACTCATACGGCTCATGTCTATTTATAGCACATTTTTCCATGGGCGTAGCCAGATCTCATAACCGCACAAGTAAGGAAGAGATACCCCGGACAACTGAGTTAGATGATATCGTGGATCCAGTCATTTGATGCAAACTTCGTGTCGATGATTTAATGAGTATATCTTCACAAGATCTTATTGTTTTAACTTAAGTCTTCAATCACTGTCTGAATATTTACCACAAAACGTTCCTATTCAGTCTTTTTTCATCGCCCTTGCATCAAGGCAGACAAATATGACATTTGTTTTTACATTCATTAATTGAAGACTAAACCCTTTTCTTACACAAAGGCCTACAATTTATCATTGATTTGGCGATGTTGAACGTTCTTACTTGTATGATCGAGTGGCCTGGAAGTTAAATTAAAATGAAAGATAAGATTGATATCATATTGCCCTTAGATAAATTTCCTGGAATAACAACAATGGCAACATCCCAAGATATACAGAATCGGTAGATCGATGAAACATTTTTTCCCAAGTAAGTTCGGAGATGAAAAGAAAAAAGGAAAAAAATGACTAGGACCAAAGACGTCTAGGGTCGACAGAAAAAAACAGGATTAGTCAGATAAGAGGAAACCAGGATTTTTTTACGACTTATTGTCTAATAAGTACATAAAAATAAACAAGAACATTCTGGTCGGTTATAAATTTTAGATTTATATTGAGCTAATGTAAGAAACAATAAGTCATAACTTAGTTAAACATATTTATTTCATTTAGGGATGAACCCAATATACAAAAAGTAATCCTAAAATGACAGTCTCTTGTCATATTCATCAACTGATCACAAAATGTTTGTTTCACATTATTTTACATTCTTTGTAACAAACCAAAATCCATATTTATAGCAAGTGGTGATACATTTAACGTTGATAAAGTGTTGTTTATTGTTGTACTCCATTCTGTTGGTGATATTGAATGTCTAGATTGGAATAAATCTGTCATGGGTGCTGTCTGAGTCTGAGTTGTGTCACGTGACATCATACCACCGGAAGTTGAGGCGCCATGTTTCATGAAACGGCATTGTCCTGTGCTGTACCCTCCTACGTTGTCTGTGATGGAATTGTTCTCATTAAAGCGACAAGACGCTGGAAATTGAGAATTGTTTTGTGAATTTTCGAATGTATTTGGATTAGTATCGTTGTCGTCTTTGTTAGAAATGTCATCATCAGATGTGTCTGTGTCTTTACTTTTTCTGGAATCTCTTCTTTCTTTAGCACGTCTGTTTTGGAACCATATTTTTATCTGAAACAAAAGTTAAATGTGTTATAACATTTGAACCAAACAATCATTTCGTGAATAAAATCAGAATTCCAGGTGTCTTTAATTCACTTTGGCACATTTTCCCCTCCCGAATTGTGAAATGAAAGTAAAAATGTAAAACGAACTATTTTACAACTTGAAATGGTTTTATTGCAATGTGAAAAATGATGAAATTTAACAGAAAAAATATAGAAAACGGATGTACCTGTCTCTCTGATAAGTCGAGTTCCTTTGATAATTGAGTCTTTACTGTTTTAGTGATAAATTTATTCTCATCATAGGATTTTTCAAGTCCTATTCTTTGTTTCTCTGTATAAACCACTCGGTATTTGTCTCTGGTTCTCGTCATACCTGCTGCTGGTTCCGAGCGTTTTCTCCAGTAAAACGGATGGTTTAGGCTTTTATCAATTGTCTGTCCAGCACAAAGTTGCTTGGTTCCTGGCACAACATTGGCTTCACACACGTCTTGTAATGTTTGTAATGGAGCAATCTGAGAATGTATTGGTTCCATGCCCCTTGAATACAATCCTAAAAGATCTTCATACATCATTTTCTGCACAAAATGGGAATCAGTCGTTGTAGACAATCTATCTCCGGTCATATTTGGGTATGAATTCATTGGAGATATGAAATAATTACTGTACTGTTGTTGGTACATCGGTTCATGTTGAGTAGAAAGTGTTGGATTTGAAACATCTTCATACAAACTTTTGTTGTGAACGTTACTTCTCATATATGGATGAAATCTTCCATGACTTGATCCATGTGACATTATCTTATGTTGTGAATGTCCAGTGTAATGACTTAGTCCGTACAAATATCCAAAATCTGAATAGTTTGTAGACGCCATTTTCCAGTCTTCAAAGTTATAAAATTATAAATGAATCAGAAATATTTTATGAATAATTGAAACAATATTACTGAAATCGTTACAGGAAAATAGTACACTATTACAAGTATACAACAAGAATAAGAGATCATCAAATTCTGACCATAACTTGAAGTTTGTGTGTTTATATACTGTTTTAAATTCTGATAAAATCTTCATCATAATCTTGTTAGCCTCCATTAAATCTATTGTCTCGCACGATAAAAATACGATTATGCAGTCAATTAAATGTCACTTAAACTAATTTACGATTTTACTCAAGGTCTACGATTTTACGGTCGATTAATTTATTCTCGACGATAAAATTGGACGATGGTACACTGATCCTGTACTGCTTAATATCGATGATCGATGATCGGTCAGGTGAGATACCGGACATAACCGATTCCCGTGTTGTGTTAATTGCTGTTAGTGGATATAAGACAGACGCTCAATTGTCAATTAGGTGTCTGGTGTGAGATGTAATAAGTTCAGTGAAAAGTGAATACTTATTTGGTTGGTTTAAATCGATAAAAGTTTTATAGTACGATTGGCATTGACTAAAGTAAAAAACGGCCGAATTTGAAAGAGTATAAGTCATAAAAAATTTGATTTGTTCCGTCATTGCCAAGACTGGTTCCCAAAACACTGTGATACTGCTAACTGCCATAAATATACTCTTAGATATGTACGAATATTTGACAACACATAAACATGTTTGTTCTTCACTCAACAATCTTTCGGGACTATTCATTTCAGTCTCTAGTTTTGAATTACAAATTAATATTTCAGCAATCAATTGAAATGTTTTTAGTGATATGATAAATTATGATCAGCTTAATTAACTACACGAAACTATGAACATCTGATGTCCGTTTCAATAAATTCTACTTTACTCATACTGTATACGTGCAGGTGCTTAGTGAAACGTGGATACATACACACGCACGCACGCACACAGAGAAAATATACAGCACATTTAGGTCTTTTAAAATGTTCAGGAAAATGGATTATTACATTGATGATATTTGTTATTATTATGTTTGGTCATAATATACTTATATATATAATATGGCGTATGGAGTCTTATAACTTCATGAATGAAAACAAAGCAGAAAACATAATGAAACCAAGCGAAGAAAAAAAAACACTTCAAACATCGTTATTCTGGCTGTTCTATTACCTTATTAAAGTTATAATTGAAATATGGGTGATAATGTTTATTATATTACTAATTATAATCTTTAATGAACAGGTTAAACATTCAATTTACCCGACAAAAATTATACCAAGAAAACTTACACATTTTTGTAATAAGTACACTTATTAGCTCATTAATGAACAGACAACTAATTGCAATTTCGACCTTCCGTGTCTGTCGGGGATTTCCGGTAAATATCCGTAGTATTCGTGATGAACGATGCAATACTTGCATTTTCTTTAGTAAATTATACTAGGTGATATATTTTGCGATTGTAATATTTGTACATTTTCAGACATGATACCCATTAGGGTCTACATAAAAAGTCACAATGCTTATCTGAATTAAACAAATCTTAAAACTGATAAAATACGTCAATTCTTTTTTATAGATTCCAAATATTAAATATGAACTATACATCCCCCTGTACAATCAGGCATTTAATAAGAAAGTCAATCAAATATTTGAATTTAATGTTTTTGGTGCACTTCAATGTATTTAATAATGTCAAAACCGGATCAAATACTTATATATTCATGTATGCAACATATCAGACTACTTTGGTACAAAGATGTGGACAAATATTATTCGATAGAGAAAAGAACCACGGCCTTCACACATAGTTGTTTAAAATTCCACAGACAGTACGTTAAGTGGAGGTCGTTCATCTAGAGTTTACCTCTACGAGACAATTCATAAGCACGAATAAATGTATTCATATAGCATTAATATGGACTGATTACATGTACGTGTTACTATGACAACTTATTTCTGTGTCAGTATTATTGATTACAGCAATATTATTCTGTAAATGAGTATTCACTGTTAATACAACTTATTACTTCTAAAATCAGACACCTAATTGACAATTAAGCGTCTGTCTTATATCCACTAACAGCAATTAACACAACACGGGAATCGGTTATGTCCGGTATCTCACCTGACCGATCATCGATCATCGATATTAAGCAGTACACGATCAGTGTACCATCGTCCAATTTTATCGTCGAGAATAAATTAATCGACCGTAAAATCGCAGAACTCGAGAAAAATTGTAAATTAGTTTAAGTGACATTTAATTGACTGTATAATCGTATTTTTATCGTGCGAGACAATAGATTTAATGGAGACTAACAAGATTATGATGAAGATTTTATCAGAATTTAAAACAGTATATAAACACACAGGCTTCATTTTATGGTCAGAATTTGATGATCTCTTATTCTTGTTGTATACTTGTAATCGTATACTATTTTCTTGTAACGATTTCAGTAATATTGTGTCAATTATTCATAAAATATTTCTGATTCATTTATAATTTTATAACTTTGAAGACTGGAAAATGGCGTCTACAAACTATTTAGATTTTGGATATTTGTACGGATCGAGTCATCACACTGGACATTCACAACATAAGATAATGTCACATGGATCAAGTCATGGAAGATTTCATCCATATATGAGAAGTAATGTTCACAACAAAAGTTTGTATGAAGATGTTTCAAATCCAACACTTTCTACTCAATATGAACCGATGTATCAACAACAGTACAGTAACTATTTTATATCTCCAATGAATTCATACCCAAATATGACCGGAGATAGATTGTCTACAACGACTGGTTCCCATTTTGTGCAGAAAATGATGTATGAAGATCTTTTAGGATTGTATTCAAGGGGCATGGAACCAATACATTCTCAGATGGCTCCATTACAAACATTACAAGACGTGTGTGAAACAAATGTTGTGCCAGGAACCAAGCAACTTTGTGCTGGACAAACAATCGATAAAAGCCGAAACCATCCGTTTTACTGGAGAAAACGCTCGGAACCAGCAGCAGGTATGACGAGAACCAGAGACAAATACCGAGTGGTTTATACAGAGAAACAAAGAATAGGACTTGAAAAATCCTATGATGAGAATAAATTTATCACTAAAACAGTAAAGGCTCAATTATCAAAGGAACTCGACTTATCAGAGAGACAGGTACATCCATTTTCTATATTTTGTCTGTTAAATTTCATCATTTTTCGCATTGCAATAAAACCATTTAAAACCGTAAAATAGTTCGTTTTGCATTTTTACTTTCATTTCACAATTCGGAAGGGGAAAATGAGCCCAAAGTGAATTTATGACACCTGGAATTCTGATTTTATTCACGAAATGATTGTTTGGTTCAAATGTTATAACACGTTTAACTTTTGTTTCAGATAAAAATATGGTTCCAAAACAGACGTGCTAAAGAAAGAAGAGATTCCAGAAAAAGTAAAGACACAGACACATCTGATGATGACATTTCTAACAAAGACGACAACGATACTAATATCAATACATTCGAAAATTCGCCAAACAATTCTCAATTTCCAGCGTCTTGTCGCTTTAATGAGAACAATTCCATCACAGAAAACATAGGAGGGTACAGCACAGGACAATGCCGTTTCATGAAACATGGCGCCTCAACTTCCGGTGGTATGATGTCACGTGACACAACTCAGACTCAGAGAACATCCGTGACAGATTACCCGGATGTATTCCAATCTAGACATTCAATATCACCAACAGAATGGAGTACAACAATAAACAACACTTTATCAACGTTAAATGTATCACCACTTGCTATAAATATGGATTTTGGTTTGATACAAAGAATGTAAAATAGACGGATGCAAACATTTTTCGAGACATGGACGATTGCAGATTAAATCCCTACATCTGTTAGAGGCATATCACGGATATTTGGCACCCCTATTATTCGACAGATATCTGCAATAAGTTTGGTTTTTGCTGAAACCATTTGTCTCAGTAAATTATGTTAACGATATTCGGTTGTCATTATTACTTACAGATTGGTGAACCTTACACGTTTTGCTTGATTTATTTATCAAATGCATAATCTTATGTTGTTTTTACATTATTAAAACATGTTATACTTGGACTCGTGTTGTCTTCCCTTTTGGTACATTTGTTGTATATCAATGTTATACACTGAACATTCATTGTTTATATCTAGTATGACTACCACCTCTCTTAATGAATTTTCGTTAACATCACTTAATGTTTGGATGGAGATTTCTTCTTGTTTGCCTGAACTGTCCTCTTGTAATTATTCTATGCTATAGTTTTCTCTTCTTCATTTTGTACAATATCTACTTATTCTTCATATTTACCGCTTCCACACTCTTCCTTCCTGTTCTTCACAACCACATCGTCTCTTGTTCTATCACATAATAGCAGTTAAAAGAAACATGTAAATAAATCCACAGCAGATCATAGACCTGATTGTTATGAAACAATTATATAAAACAACTTTTAGTTTAAAAAGCACCAACAGTAACAACCGCGACTGAAAACGGAAATAGCGACAATACAACAGTTGCAGCAATACCAACAACATCAACAAATCAGCTGTTTTACTTTGTCTAATTATGATAATCACAATCAGCAACACCACCACCATTATCATCGTCGTCCTCATCGTTATCTTCAGTGCACCTATGACAGTTTCCATCAGTGTATCTATGACAGTTTCCATCAGTGCACCTATGACAGTTTCCATCAGTGTATCTATGACAGTTTCCATCAGTGTATCTATGACAGTTTCCATCAGTGCACCTATGACAGTTTCCATCAGTGTATCTATGACAGTTTCCATCAGTGTATCTATGACAGTTTCCATCAGTGTATCTATGACAGTTTCCATCAGAGCACTTAGGACAGTTTCCATCAGTGCACCTAGGACAGTTTCTATCAGTGCACCTAGGACAGATTTCGGGGATTTTGTTCCCTTTATACAATAATAAACAAATTACTTTAAACATGTAAATTATACCAAGCAATTAAATAAATTTAAATAAATGTGGCTGTAACCCTATATGAATAAATGGTACGTATTCACCATTCATTGCATCAATTCAACCGACAACACGGTAAACGTTTTATCAAAATATCAACCAATATTTTTCTTGTAAATATTTCATCCGGGGTGTTACGTCGTTCATGTTTTAAAACAAGAAACTAATTCAGGAAGTGATAATGGTAAGATTGTTGGTTTATGAAGATGGCATATGATTCTCAGGTTTAGGGGATTCTCATATTTGTTACAGACATTGTTCATGTCACGAATTACACATTTGGGATACGTGTTATTCATTTTCGGATTATTTGATCAAATGTACGTGTAAGTGTTTGGTCACTGTCTGACATAAACGTGCTGAATAAAATCCACTGTCTGACATTTAAGGATTTAGTCTTTAGCTTAAGAATGCACGTGAGAATGTAGGTCGACTGACATGAACAAATGTGATAATTTGGCCGCTTAACCACATACGATACGATACAATATTGGATTGTTTTTTTTTGTCTGTTTTTTTTTTCGCTTTCCTGTGTATCCTATGTGTTTGGATAATTGTTGCTGTCTGACATTCATACACGAGTAGGATAAATTTGTTATCAAATGAGATGGTATCAACCCATGATAATGTTGGACATCTACGCTCACCTTAAATCAAATGAAAGCTACTTGTTTTATCATACATTAATGGATGTTATATTCTTGAAGAACGTTCAGATGTCTATAACAAACTGGAAACACATAGGTGTGAAGTACCTGAAAAATGGTGAGCAGATTGATTTGTCTAAATGCAGTAAAATCTCAATAATGTGAATCGGTCGTAATATTGAGGTGGTCTCATTATTAAGTTGAATTATGGGTGAATTATTGAAAGACGGTCCGAAAATAAGTGGTCGTTATAACAAGGTAGTAGTAACATTGAGGTGGTCACTATGTGAGGTTTTAAGGTATTACTTGACTATCGATTTTGTATAACATGCTCGTGAATGGGTTATTATATCTTCGTATATCTTTAGTTACCGCATCGATGATCGAATGTTTATCGAATCGAAAAAGTCTCGTATCTTCTCGTCGGTGTCACGCGCACGAAAACATAAGAATGTTAGGTAGATGCATATGAAGCAACGAACAGAACGGGGGTCATACTAGTAGTTTTTCAACTTGTTTCGTAAAGTTTGAATACTATTAAGTATACTGACCGTCATAAGTAAGTAACCAGTAAGTGCTGTTTGTATAACATAGACAAAGCGCAAGTGACGCGCAAGATTAATTTAATTCTGGAAGTAGCTTAAACATTTCATGATATGGTTTATTGTTATCCATTATTGACCATAAAATTGCCGTACACAATTAAAATTTCAAGGTCAGTATAGTAGGCTAATATAGAAGAATTTTTATGATGGTTACTTTCTTATGGTGGCCGGTATATTTGATTAATCTGGGCCATCAAAACTTTCTACTCGTCAGCCACCATTGAAGCTATTTCAATAAGAAGCCTAGATGAAATATATGTGGTTATTATACCTAGCGTTCAGTATCATTGAAAAAAAATGTAATACGATAATCTTTTTATAATTTAATCCTAAAATATGATATTCTATTTCTGTTTGATGTTTTCCATGGGGCTAGAAAAAATAGTCTTGTTCAGGATTTTTGGACCAAATTTATGGTAATTAGGTCGAAAAACTTCTTTTTTCAAGCACATTTTGTAAGAATATGATGTATGATTTTGTTGTTAGGAACTTTAGCACCAAAAATAGGGTCAGGTGACGGTAAGCATGACTATTTTTTCTTGCCTGATTAAAATCAATTTACCATTGTCGTAATACGCCTATACTCTTAGACCGATCCATCTAACGTAATAGTGTTTGTAGATCCTGTGATTTGAATTGATTCCTTTCAAAATAGTGGAAATATCATTATTTAGCCAATTTCTACTACATGCTTCAACTGAATACTAACAAGCACTCGTGTATTCATTATTTGCTCCAATTATGCGGATTTAAAATCACAATAAACATAAAAAGAATTTGCTAGGATCTGGTCAGAGAAAATTTGAGAAAACATTGAAACGTGGATGTAATTAATAAATGACGTCTTACAGATCGTCAGAAACAAACGTAAGTGAAGTTCTACATTTGCTCTTGAAATTTGGATTTTTTTAAAAAAAAATTAATTCGTTATTCTTCACTATATTTCTGATATATGGCTGCCAATTCAGTTTTAACAATCATTCACCTTTTCAGATTATACGTCAATGTGACTTATTTGGTTTAAATTATGTTTTGATCATCAAATCGTTCGTTTCGAAATTTGATCAATAGAATTGCTGCGTATAATTCATGTAATGTGATATATGACATTGAATGTTCTATTTTAGGTAACCATACTATACACCTAGTCAACTCTATATTTTGTATTTGACTGAATTAAAATCATTGAGTTAGCCAAGACATAAAACACTATGACTACAGCTCGTATTTAGTATTTCATAATCATATCGTCAGTTGTTAGTCAGTCGACGAGGTGTACAAAATCGGTCCAGAAATATATTGTGTATACAATGGCAGACATTAGAGATGTTTTATTGTATATTGAGATAATGTTTGTACGTACAAATCATGTATGCAGTCGAACCTCTCTAATCCGAACTTTTCCCATCCGGAATCCTCTCTTAACCGAACTCGTCAACTGGTTCAGATTTTTTTATTATTTATTGAATGCTATTATAACTTTCGGAATCTGGAACCTTTGTATTCCCAAAACCTCTCTAATCCGTGTTCATATTGGAAAGGTTCTACTATACTACCATAATATTATATTGAATAAAGCTATGGTGATATTTCACGTATTAATACTCACAGAGAGAATAACAAGAACAGTAAAATATTACCATAGATACGCTTAACCTTTACTTGTAATATAAGACAATTATGTAGCTCGATCTTATGTTTCTTGAAAGGGGAAATATGCGAAACTTATTATCAAATGCGTACTGTATATATATGGAGAAATAATCACTACAAGTCACACGCGCTTCGTTCATAACAAACTAAATATTTTCCATTTTGATATTCATAGGACACGTATACATAGATGGTGTAATCCTCGGATATGTATATAACTGTGATAGTCCTGGGACACGTATATAACTGTGATAGTCTTGGGACACGTATATAACTGTGATAGTCCTGGGACACGTATATAACTGTGATAGTCCTGGGACACGTATATAACTGTGATAGTCCTGGGACACGTATATAACTGTGATTGTCCTGGGACACGTATATATGTGTGATAGTCCTGGGACACGTATATAACTTTGGTAGTCCTTGGACACGTACACATAGATGGTATAGTCCTCGGATATGTCTGTATTAGTCTCCCTCTTTTACAGATTACAGAAGGTTGATATGATGCTCAAATGAGTTCTCTTATAAACGTGAGACGTCATAACCAATTTCTCGTTTGAGGCATTGAGTTAACAAGATCGTCGTCAAATAGAACGTCGATTTGGCAAATTTGAAATCCCCCCAAATGGGTACACAGGTTCATCCTTGTCATAATAATTAATGCGTGTATATAAAATACATGTACAAGTATAATGTATACAGATTTCTTATTTTTCTTAGGTTTTTTTGTACTTTAACATTTTTATCTATGAATAATACACTAGTATTCTATTTGAGAAATGAATGGACCTTGTGATTCACCTCTTTATGGCTGTGAGTTTCATTCAACGTTACAGAACCAATGCTACTACATCTGTCATGTTATATACAGATTCGAATCTAAGAGAAAATGCTCTCAAATTATGCATGAGTAAAACATTGATTTGTCTGTACAGGAACTGTTGTCTTTTTATTATTTCAATCGCGTTAAAACGATATGTTTTTTTTCCAGTAATTACTCTGATCAATTTATTGATTGTGGCAAACTTTGCTAGTGGTAATAACATGTTTCTATTTTCAGTCCTTTACGTTCAAACTTAGACATAAAGTTAATACAGGTACAGTGCAACCTCTCCAAAGCAACAGCCTTTAGGAAAATCAAAATTATGTTGTTGTTGAGAGGTTGTTACTCAAGAGAGGTTACATTAATACATGTAGTTGAATCGTACGGTGGTTGTTGCTCGAGAGAGGCTGCACTGTAATTAGTAAAACGGTTAAATGTGGTCTTTTTTGTTTAAATGACGAATTTATTGGGAGAAATCAAATGAATGTTTCATGTAATTTAGCCTGCGGAACATGTTCAATACATATAATATACAGTAAAACCCCTGAAAACCGGACTCCCTGAAAACTGAAAAAGTAATTTTTTCTCTTCTATAATCAGTTGTACTCTGAAAACTGGAATTCTCAGAAAACCGGACATTTTGCCCAGTCTTGAAGGGGTCCAGTTTTCAGGGTTTTTACTGTACATGTATGCTAATAATTAATTCACAGAATTCGCAATAAATTCCAATAAATGGCAGCTGATGCTATATGAATAAATACAGAGGATTTCATTATGTGATATTGATGTGATGGCTGATCACGTGGACAGATTGGGTAAACGACTGAATGTTAGTAACTTTTCGGGTGGTACGCTTGTACTCAACAGTCTTCCCACAGGGAAATCTTTAAAATCATCCCCTAAAATTCAGCTTAAATTCAATTTTTTTCTTACCCTCTTTGCAAAAAAATGCCGCGTTATTTTTCTCCAAAAATGAAGGAAGAAGCCCATTTACCTGGTCTACCGGTGAAAAAAACATGCTGTGTAAAATCTGCGTATTATATGGACTCCTGCTACGTCAAAACTGATCATCAGAGCAAATTTATGCAAATTTTCAATATTTAAGCGAAACGTATTCATAGTTTGATGTATTTCATTATATTATATAGCTCGAAAGGCGGGTTTCATTCAAGCGATATAATCTTTATAAAGCCGTGCCTATATTTATGAAATCAAAATGAAGCATTCGCATAAATTAGAAACACTTCATTGAGGGTATGCATTTACGAAAGCGCAACGTATTTTCAAAACCATGCTGTCCATATATTGAGTTACATGTAATCTGAGAACATTATACACGTGTATAATGGTGCAATTAAAGTAAAAATAATGTATTTTTTGCTGTTCAAATCAATAATCTACTTGAATCGATGTTTATAATTAATGACTGCGTGATATTCTATCAGTATACCGGGAAATGTTATTTTATGGATTCGTGAAATCATGAAGGTAACAGATTAACATAATCACTTTTTCCGTTTTGTCTTCATGTAAAAAATGTTGCGCGTCCGTCATGTGAAACATCCGTACCTCTCGCGTTTGTTTGCGCTTTAGGTGCAGAATACACGAACACAGTTCATGACATTCGATCGGACATTTTGTTACCACATGGGAGCAATCTCTTACCCCAGCATTAAGAGTTGACGGTACCGACTCCGCTCAGGGAATTGTATCTCTAAACTGTTTAGTGTCTTTGACTGTAACGACGGTGTTAAACATTTCGAAGTTCGGAGACTATGTTTGTTAAAAAAAGAACCGCAAGCGGAGATAATCGAAGCGATTTTTAAAACTCGTCGTATCGCTTACCTCCCTTGACGTGTAAGGGAGATAAATCACCGCGAGGCGTTTTATCATCTTACACTGCTAGACACTTCCCCCTCATTATAGGTTTTAGGTGTACATCGATCGTGTAGAAAGAGAAGACGCTGAGCCGAATTATTACAGAGCGCTTGTGTAGAACAGTCTAGCAGAGTAAACCAGTGTACGTTCTCCGCATTATCTCCTTAATTATTGTTGTGTAACTTACAGGGTATATATTCAAGGATACTAAGTATTGGTTTATATTTTCATGAGGTAAATACTAACATATCTCTCTGTTTTCTTTTAGCTTACAATGATGTGCATTTCAACCACGCAGACATTTGTACTAGGAGCTTGCATGTTCTGTTATTACTGTCTAAATATTCAGCGTAAAGTACACATACATGTATGACCAGAAACAAAGTGTACATATTGTGCTTGTTTTTGCGAAAAAGTTGATGCAGATTGCAAGCGAATGATTACGACGATGCTTACAAATGAATACTTTATAATCTAATACACTTGTTTCATCATGAAGTGTATCAGGAATGAGTTCATGTAGTTTAATTTCTACTGTATTGTTGTAAAAAAAAATCCTTGTTATGTTAGCCACGGAGAACGATAGACTCACTAAAGGTCGTAAACATACTTCAAATCATACGCTTACTACACAGTAAACATTGTCTTTCGTGTATTTGATCCCTTGATGATAAATCAAGAATAACTTATTGTAATCTGATGTTGTTTCCGCTAATTACTTACGCCTATTACCGACTTCCTGGTGAGTTCATACCGGTTCATGTGGATTTTATACTTAACTACGTGTAGATCGCTGTAACCACGTTCCTTCATGAACAATGTATGCAGCAAAACCCAGATATCATGACCACCTCATTCAAGTTAACGACCTCTTTGATTCCGGACCTTTTTCCTTCGTTTATTCCGGAAGTTGATTACGTGACTGCCTCAATATTCGGACTGCTTTTGTCCGAAATACGATCGAAATTTTACATTTTATCCATGCATTCGGATGCCACTTACAATGTTATGCCGTTTTAACTTGAGTAATGTCAAGTAGAAACGTACAGTATGCAACTCGCAACTTTCACTTATAACATTTTAACTCTATGTACAAACACTGTGTTTGAATAACAGCTTGGAAGAGACATTCACAAATTGTGTTTGATGTTCAGAGAACACGACACTCTCAATGCTATGTTTGGAAGTTTTAATTATTATCATATATACATAAGCTCACGTTTCAGAAATATTAACATATGCTAATAAAAAATGTCAAAATGGTTGTTAAAGCTGGTTTGAATGTCATATTTCAGATTAAGTGTTTCAAGTACTTTGTTTAAGAGGATCCGTTAATAAATACTAGCGACATCCGGGGACTCATAAGACGTCATTGTTGTATTGTTATTAAATGAACATGTAGAATACTGATCATTGAACATAGTTACAGCCATAAAATATAAACATCACGGGGCTCGACAATTTTTTCAGGCTACTCGTCCTGCAGGACAACCAGCTAAGAATTTTAACTAGTTCTACAGCAATTTTAACTCGTCAGTCAATTTCTGCTCGTAATTACGAGCGGACAAGTAGATTTGTTGAGTCCTGTCATCATGTGTTATACGGCTGGTTACCCATAATTAATCTGCTTGATCAACCATATATCATTTTGTATATCGTAAACTGCCTTATGTTAGGAAAATTTGGTTAAATTAATCAGAAGACTTAAAATCGAACCGCTTCATACCGCCTAAAACCCCAGTACTGGCTTTTCTTCGGGGCGTGGAATGGCGTATCTATTCTTGTCACGTAGATAATCCTATGAATAATCTTAAGGTCTGTTGCATTTGAAAGATTGTCACTTCTGTATTTACTGCTGACTGGTTAATTGCTAATAATTGTCGTCAATATAATCATGAACAAAGTTTGTTTCAATCCAAAGTTTCAATACGAACCAAAATGTCGTAGTTTTTACTGAGTACAATTTTCTGTTGCACAAATGAGATATTTAAAAAATCAAACTAAGAAGTAACATACGTCTGTCAACATATTGTTTTTTCCTGTAGTTCCGGTTCTAAGATAAAACAGTGGTTACTTCTTGCACCGTCGACAGTAGATATTTATGTGGCTTTTATTATGTTCTATGACTCATAAAACGGGTAAAAACATGAAATACGATCTTTAGGTCTACATTGAATTCTTCCATTGGCAAGGCTTGCCTTTCTCGGGAAGAATATGGTGTTATTCTACTTGACGATGCCTCTAGAAACACAATGAAGACATTTTCGCTATGCATGTGTGCATACAAACTGGATGCTGCGGTAATTGTCCTCCATCAACCATTAGACGGTAAACTTAAAAAGTGTTTCAATTGCTGTGTTTGTGGTCACGGTGTGTATTAAGCTGCACCCTTTTATGTGTAAGAAATTATTAAACGTTTACAAATACCTGGTACAAATTTTGTTTCGTCTTGTTTAGTACAGCTGACTAGACTTTGAAATATCCTGTAGTGGTTACTGAACCATTGCTGTGTACCGGGGTCACACAGAGTAACTTTGTATACTGGTGTACAAAAACATCGCCTTTGACATCCTTATTAATGTTAATGAGTCTTTATCCCACTTTAGTTAATTAAGTTAAACTTTTCCATAAAAGAAGATTTGTAGAAAGCGCCGTTGATTGTTTTTTATGGGTTATGGGGAAGATTTTTCTCTGGGAATCCTTTTTATCTCCCTACAGATGTAAGCGGCCTTGTTCCGTAACCAGGATGTTGTCTTAATTTTTTTTGTTTTTTTGGTTTTTGTAATTTTTATTCAATCAAGCAGTTACTACTTAGTGTAATTAAAAAAGTTAGTCGCGCACTTTTTGTTAATCAACGTAAGTGCTTTGTTAAACTGGTGCGCATCTGGTTGTGAATGATTGAATCCCGGACATATCAAAACTAGAATCAACAGGGAGTCTCCTTATATTGACAAAATGACGTGTAGTATTTATTTCCGTTGATCATAAACTGTTTCCCGTTGACTCTGGTTGAACTGCAACATGGAACGGGGACCAGTTTACGTTGAACAGTGTAGTGTACGCGGTGTGTTTGTTGTTCAGTATAACAGACAAAAACTCCTATTACCGTGACCAGCAGAATGGTGTATAAATACGCCTGGTTTAGTGCGAATCAAAAAATATTTAAAGGTGTGTTTATAAAATGTGAAGTACGGAATATAATATGAACGGATAGTGATACTTTTGTTATTTTTTCTTATTTCGTAACGTACAAATAAAGGATATATTAGCGAATTCATTTGAAGTAAAGTAAGTTGAATTTTAGTTTGAAATGAGTCAGGATTCGGTCGATGTATTGGATGAGTTTATACACAAGAAACCTGCTCAGAATTTAAATGTTTTGCTTACATTTTATTAATAAAATCAGATTTCAGTGTCGGAAATGATACTGATTCAATTCGTGAAGCTGACAAAATAAATCCTGGTAGCTTGACCATTCCGAACAGGATTTTTCTCTTCTGGTACAGTAGTCAGTCTTGATTTTCAACCGGTTTTAAACCATCAACATCTTTATGTTATTGAATTGTGATCAATTTGTGTGTAGGACTTTTCGTTTGAAGCTAGAAGACCTCGTATCGATTGTCATTATTAGACGCTATTTTCAAATTATTTACCGGATTTTTATTGTATGCCTCCCCCTTGTCTATCTTCATGTTGTCTGTGTTGGTTCTAATTATAAACGCATTCTTCTTCTGAACATTAACAACAAATAATCGTTGTTACCATGGTAATGGCGACATTATCAACCGATCATGGTGTCGCCAAGTAATGTAGTTTGTTGACAGGTTGACAGAGACACCGTTACATGTTACATGTATTCTAGGGCTTTTGTGACAGTTGACAGTAAATGATGTAAGGGTTATGATTCTGTATCAAAATATTGATAATATTATAAATATTATGATTAAAACACTTAACGTCTTTTGTCAGCGTCCATCACTTGCTGACTACTGTATTAATACTTGTAGATGAAGCAGGTTGCTCGTAAAAATGGTGTTTTACTGCCTCAAAGATTGTCGTTTGGCTACACATAATAACATGCGTTGTTCTCTTTCCATTACAACATGTGACATTACTTGGCTTCATCTTTCCCAGATCTGTTTTACAGTATATTTTCTACGTGTGCATTTCACCGAACAGTTTTTAAATGTATTTGAAACACGCGCGGACGGACGCATACGCGCAAGTTTACAGATGGTCCAGTAATGTTGAAAAACACGATGAATATTGTGTATAGATTTTGTCAAATAAAAACACCTATACTGACAGCAAGATCGATCTTACACCTGTCTTAAATCTTTCTCTGTGGATATTGTTGATCAATGAAATGTAAACTAGGATCACCCAATTTCAAAGACAATGTCTTGGAGGGCAGAAACGTGGGTTACTGGAGAAAATTTATGTACATCGATGCTTGCTGTGTCTCGTGGTTGTAAAATAACTATACAAAGTAATGAACAATGATACAAAGCGTCTTTGTATCAGTCATATTAAATCCGGCCGTTAAGTTTAAACTCTTTTAAATTGTTTCTGAAATACGATCCGATGTACTTGACAGAATAAAAAACTGTATGAACACGTCACGTGCCAGTTTTTACGCCGTGATCAGATGACATGATTGGTGCATACATTTGTCTAAACTATAGCGTCAAATGTCACCTGAGCATGTTGAGTTTGTAACCGAAACATTAAATTAATTCATGTTATATTATATAGAGGTATAACCATAGGCATATAGAAATTATCTACACGAAGCTGTGGTATAACCTCGATCTAAGGCCATAGAGCTAAACACAACAGAAAAAAATGTTTTATTTACAGTCATATATTACAACATACGTGTGTTTGAGTCATAATTTGTTGAAATACTTGATAGCAATGAAAAGTAGACAATGTCACATCTCCCAAAGAAGGAGAGGATGGAAAAATGACATTTTCTCTCAAATTCGTCTCAAACATCCTATTTGTTGACTATCAAAGGGACTAGACCCCCATAATTATCTTTTCTTCGAAACTGTAAAGCCTGTCCCTATAATTTGATTACTATTATGATTAGTTATAAAATACTGGGGTCCGTTTTCTAGATATCTCTTAGCTAAATTAACTGTTTTTAAACGTAAAGAAATATTGCTATCCCTTATTTGTAACCAGACAGTGTTATATCCCATCAGTTGTTTTAGGGATCTGATGTCGGCAGTTAAAATGTCTGAAATATTTACTATAAGAAATATTTTTAAGTTTTATCTTAGCTAAGACGTGTCCGTAAAACATATGTCACCGGGTTAGTTCAGTGGAGGGGGTTTGTAGTTGCTTGTACCACTTATCAAAATACTAGTCGGGTATTCGTCACATGTATGGACAGCAAAATTAACTGCAAATATAGTATCAAAGATATATATTTATTTCAAACGTTCTACTGTAGTAACAAATTTACTGTCCGAAAGACTACGTAAAACTGACCTACTGCACGAGTCGTTTGAAAAATAGCACGTGGTTATACGTTAGATATCATTAATTTAGTACAGGATGGTATAATACATATAAAAAAGTATAATTTGGGTACATTGGATCTTTATACAGATTGTTTTTAGATTGATTTATTAATACTTGTTTATCTTTATGTAGGTTTTTGTTGTTTATGTATCTATATTTTATTAAATTATTTATTCTATCCATTTATTTACCTATTTACAGTGTTTACTTTTATATATACTCTTGTGTATATTTTATTACTTATGACACATACATGATGTGTAAATAAGTGATACGTTTATTCACTTTTCTTCAGATTAAATAGAAAGATATTCTCCGCGTCAATAACTCCGGTTTAATGGTTTATTGGTGTTTTATGGCGCATCGACAACATTACCAATGGTCATATAGCGCGCAACAAGAATACATCGTGTAAGAGGATAATATATTAATTAGGATGAAGGAGACAAATCTCTCTTACATTGTATTATATAGTAGTGCATAAACACATAAATAGTTAAACGGAAGTGTTGTAAAAAAGTATATCACAGTTTATTGTAAAGGCCGATTTCCTTCATGTAATCAATAATTGTTTCAGGTCTGACACTCAAAAAATACATTTATTGTTTGCGCTCTATAGATGTTTTTGGACATAACAGCAATCGATTATTTTTACTTCACTACTGATTTACAGAACCTCAAATTTCTATCATGTTCATCGTTGACAGCGAATTGCTTGTTATGGACTTCTGTGTTCATTATATTCGTGTTTCAGAAATTCGTGAAGGACCTTGAAAAATGAATAACATTATATTAGATAACCACGAGCTTCGTCGGTGCTTTACACACACACTAAGTCTTGCTTTTAATCGACTGTCCTTGACAGTCAATGCAATAAAATGAATAAGGCCAAAATATAATAAAAGAACCAAATAACTCAGGCAGTGATCTTTTGCAATTTTGGTAAAGGGTCTGCGTCCAATTGGGATAAAAAATGTGTGATGTGATGTCAAAATTGGGAATTTTTAGGTCGGGAATTGGGAAAAAAATGTATTCATTTTAGATTGGGAAGGGTCCGTTTACCGGGCCCAAAGAAAGAAGGGAACGCTCTCAAAACTAGATTTTTAACTACATGGCACTATTAACGGATATGTTTAGTTTGATCTTTTATACTCTCAATTATGTATTTCTTTTAATTATTTCAGCCCTGTTTGAACGTTAAGCGTAAATCACGTTCTTGTAGAAGAAAAATGCAGTTAGTCATGTTTTCAAACTTTTTAAGAAGTCGACCATTTCTGTAAGTATCACCATTTTATACTAATTCGTAAAAAATTGTTTGACCTTTATTAATTTTCCCACGACCCTAGACTTTTATTAGGCTTAAGGAACGGTACTTCCACTTTTTTACCTTTCCGCCGCGACAAAAATAATTTCAACAGCAGTTTCCAAGAATAAAGAAAAAAATCCCACAAATAATCCCTACGTACCTATCTACCTACCTACCTATCTACCTACCTACCTACGTACCTATCTACCTACCTACCTATCTACCTACCTACCTACCTATCTACCTACCTACCTACGTACCTATCTACCTACGTACCTATCTACCTACGTACCTATCTTCCTACGTACCTATCTACCTACCTACCTATCTATCTACCTACCTACGTACCTATCTACCTACGTACCTATCTACCTACCTACCTATCTACCTACCTACCTAACTATCTACCTACCTACCTACGTACCTATCTACCTACCTACCTATCTACCTACGTACCTATCTACCTACGTACCTATCTACCTACCTACCCTGTTTTTAACGAGGATGTAACCAGAAACAAACAATTTTTTACGCCTTTAACAATTTTACAGTGTATTAGTGACAACATTGTAGGCTTATGTTTCTGCATTTTTAGAATTGCCTTCGTTAAAGGTTAAAGGAATTACGCAACACGTCATTATATTTTTTAAATAGTATTTCCAATTCAAACCTGTTAACTGTAATAAAGAATTTGAACCTTAAACTTGATTTATACCAAGTATAATCATTGTTCCGTGTGTAGACCAGTCTTGTAGCTGTATACAGATGTTACCCTCTTTATAATAAACCCGTCATCTTTGTACAGACAGAATTGGTCGTTTTGTTTTATTCATTTAATTTGTCGTCTTGAAATTCGTTGTTTGTCTGCTGTGAAACATACAAGATACGATCTTTTTGTTTCAGACTGTTCGTCATATTGATTCTGTCTGGATTTTTAGCGATACATTATATGTCTCCTGTTTCCGGTTTGAACATAGTTGTTGAACCACATCCGGTGAAACGTATGCCAAAACTGCTGAACCAGTCTGGGAATAATATTTTGTATAAGGATGAGTTAGTTCTACGAGACAATCCGGGAAAATCATCAATCAATGTCGAACTTCAACATCATAATAGTCCACTCAAGACTGAAAACCCGATGCTTGATAAAAATATAAAATGCCGAAAAAAATTCGATGTGAGTTTTCTAAAGGTACACAAAGCCGGAAGCACAACCGTCATGAATATATTTTTACGCTTTGCGATAAACAACAATTTAAATATTGTTCTTCCATCGAAATCATCTGGTTTCGGCTTTAACTATCTTGGATATGGAGAAACTGTATCGCGAAAAAGAATCGTTCCTCTGCCGAATAATGAAAGTAATTACAATATTCTTTGTAATCATGTTGTGTATAATAAAAATGCTTTTCGCTCCATCTTACCGAATGATACAGTCTATGTGGGTATCATCAGGGAACCAGTCAGTCATTTTACTTCTGCTTCCTCATATTATGGATTTTACAAAGCAGTTCGAGACCGTCTCGCTGGTGTTATACCTGTGGGTTCTATAATGAGTAAATTTCTTTCCAACCCAGGAGAAGTGCAGATACAGACGTATTTTGTATACAATAGAATGTCATTTGATTTAGGCGTACCTAAATCCCTATTCAATAATGAGACATTTGTTGATCAATACATCGAAGAATTGACTGCTGATTATGAGCTTATGATGATTATGGAACATTTCCACGAGTCCCTTGTTTTATTAAAAAGAATTTTGTGTTGGGATACTAAAGACATTCTGTACGTTCCCCTCAATAGTCGATCCAACAAAGCCGAATTTACTTTAAACGAAGTTGATTTAGAAAATCTTAGAAAATGGAATAACGCTGATTTTAAGTTGTATGACCATTTTTATTCTGTATTCAAACGCAAGGTTGAGTCTTTAGGTCATGACTTCTTGGATGAAGTTGAAAGTTTTAAATTAATACAAGACAAGGTGAAGTCATTTTGTTTGCTTAGGGCTAGTGCAAACAGGGAACCTTATTTAAGTATTGAACAAACGAAATGGAGTGATAGTTTTTTCGTTACTGAGAGTGACTGTGATTTAATGACTGAACCAGAACTCAAAACGATGAAAAGATTAATTGATCAAGCGTGGGTAAATTATAGAAATTCCGTGAAGGAATGATTATTTTTAACGTGTTTTCTGTCGGTTGCTTAACGCTTGATTTTCCCATTCGCTGAGGGCTTTAGCACAGTCACAAACCAACCAGTCTGTTCATGCGTCCATATTTATAGATCAGAAGTTGAATTTTTCGACTTTGTCGACGTAAATCTCACTTCCTGTAAAACATTCGCATTGTAAAGAATGATTTATCGGAGAGTATGGATTCTCTGGAGGAGTATGAAGGTAAGTCTTGACCTGCACAAAGTGATGAGGGTTCTGCAACTATGACAAATCCTTGTTCTTTTTATTTACCTATGTTTCGTTAGTCTGAGAATATATATAGCCATTATTTTGTCCTATCGTGTTCAGGTCGAGAATATAGTTTGTTTTTAATGAATCCCATAGTAGTGTTTTGTGACTGCAAACATGTAATGCTTACATCATTTATTCCTGCGCAGGATGCCAACTTATGCTCAACAAGCAGTTAGAAGGTGGGAGAAGTCTATTATACTGAAGTATGCATTTTCTGTAAAACTTTTCTTAAGTGGTAGATCCTTTGGTGCAGATTGTTCTCCTTTGGGTTTATAAGTGGTGCTACTTGGCCAAATATTGGGATTTATTCACGTGTTATTATTGCATACTTTTTTGTACGTGGTTCGTCTGTTGGAAGTACGTAATGTTCTTACACGTGACTAACTACTGATATAATACTCATAATATGAAAGTATTACCGTTTATTTTTTAACATGATGTTTATCCTTGATTGTAATACTGTGCAATCTCTCCAGAGCGGCCCTCTTCAGCAACAACATCCCTTCAACAACAACAAAATGATTTTTCCTCTCTAGTACAGCAGCTTCATATCAGCAACATAAGTTTGCTTCTCCCAAAAGGTGTTGTTTTGGAGAATTTGCACTGTATATCCAAACTGACTTTACAATATGCCTGAATGCTGACATATTCTGATGTCTGGTTATCCAAATACATGTAGTTACTTCTCAGTATTAACATTTGATACACTTAGTTTATATCAGGGTCTTTCAGATTCTACTTTGGTTGAATCTGCTCATATATGTTTTATTTATTTATACATTTATTGAAGCATTTAAACATAAAGCTGCCGAACTGTTTTCTATTTTCACTGGTTACTTGAAATTAATGTGGTTATTGCTCTCGAATTTATTACGCACGCGCAAACGATATATGGTTTGTATTTTTATCCGAAAATGTGTTCTATTTTTAGATATGAGCAATATATATATTGTTACGTTTTTCTTGAAATAATGGTCGGGGTTTTTCAAATAAAACAGTTTTGTTGATAAGAATAGTTTTCTAGAATTACAGCATAATTTTGTTTGCAGCTATAACCATTCTTTGGGATACAGGTAATCCAGTTTGTAAATTTACTTACTTAAGCAATAATTTTATCATTTTATACAAAAATATACGTTCTACTCTGAAGTATTTTTCTCTGAAGGGCTGGTCCTCTAAAGTTGAGGAATTATGACTTAAATTATACTTGAAGTATTGAGGTCATATTCTGTCAAATGAATGCAGAGTGTATACTCCCTGCAATCCGGGTAATTTGTGAATTATTTTTGGAGGGGGGGGGGTCTCATTTAGTGTAGAGAGTGAGTTATCAATTATAGCTCATTGTGAGATTTTAACGCTGAGATTTTTATATATTTACATCTATATGGCAATTACATGTATTTGTTTTTCATGTCTTTTATTCTCTCTTTATACATGTATATTTTAAGGCGTTTTTTCTCCTAGTTTTAACTTATGTGACGTTATTTTACATGTTTACTCTATATATTGGTTCGATATTAAAATACATTTAACTCATTATTGTCTTTTACTACTGTCTCTGGATAGTTTAAATGCATTTGGGTATTTGTAATGTTAAAAATGCATTTTATAACCTTTTTTACTTTTTGTTTTGAAATGCTAGTACACGCATTAGCTCTAGGTGAATTCTGAACAATTAAGTCATCTTTAAAAAGTGATAGGTTTGAGTTATTTGTCCTACTCATTAAAAACTCCCCTGACCCCAATTGTTTTAGCAATTTTGTCAACTTTATTGTCGTTCTTTAATCCAGTTTTTTGGTTTCAGTACAAGCATGTAATGTTAACGAAAATGCCTGCCTGCCTACCTACCTACTACCTACCTACTATTTTTAAGTATGGCCTTATTTGTTCACCTCGTTATTTTGTTATTTACACAAAAATACTCATACAAATGTGTTCTAGACGTACAAGCGGTCGGTCGTTGATTTTATGTTACTATCAACGCATTCGGCACTCTCCGACCGACTCCGTCGAATTACGGAATCTGCTGGAGTGTGCCGGCTGACCGTCCGCACCGTTCAGCGACATCAGTCTTGATTGTGCGCTAGAGTGTCTTAGAGTGTATTTACAGCAAAAAGCTTTGAAATAGTACATTAAATTTAATCATATATTCATATTGTTGAACACCGGAAGTTATATCAATTTGTATGAATAATGGCTTGTAGTTTAGATTCTTTCTTGGATGAATAAGATGATCAACTGTCCTTTCTTCGAACCTATATTCAGTTGTTGGTCATATTGTAAACTTCCTTATTTCTAGAATGAGCTAATTGTTGACCTTTAGTTTCTCATATGTATTGTTTTATTTATGCGTGGACTCGTGTGGGGTATTTGTGTTTCATCTTGTTTTCAGCTGATAAAATAAAAATAAAAAAATGTTTTATAAATGTTTGTCCCATTCTCTCGCTACACCCTTTGAATGCACGACAAAATTGGCAAATATATTGTTACTATAGTAACCGAAACAAAAAGTGGACTTGCTTTTTGACTTGTAAAAATTACGATTTTTATATTAGAGTTACTTGTACTGGTATCTTGGGAATGAATCAATAGGACAACATTACACATATTATTGATTGTGCATGTAGTAATCTACAGTCTGGTCTTGGAGAAGAAAGCCAATAGCGTTACTGATAGAAACACAAGACTTTGGTGATGTTCCTCGCAGTCATTAAGTAAAGAAAATATCAAACTTCTGCCTTAGGCCTAAAAAGTAGCTTGTTTCCGCTACCCTGACCGACCCTATTTTTTGCGGCCGACCCTATGATTTTTTTGGTTAAATTATAGTTTTGCAAAATGAAAATAATGTCAGTCATATTCTGGAATAAAAAAATCCTGACCTACCTACTTTTTTTCATAGCCGGTAGCGGAAACAAGTCTATTTTTTGGCCTTATGATCTGTTTCAGTATATGTCAGAGGACAGCCGTGCTGCTACATTAAACACTATTGATGTGATGTCATAATCTTCACATACAGCTTCAACTAAGAACAATGATACAGTTACATACAGTTACCACCAACTCCATGACTCCTCCCTCGCTAGAATCTTATGCTTTATAAGTTACGCAACTCTTTAGAACCACGATGTAGATTTTGGTGGTGTGGGGTATCACTTAAGACTTGATTTCTATGTTCGCAAGAATTTTAGATCAATCATTCAAAAACTGTCTCTTCGTAAGAGGAATCATGCGGCGAACTTTATTGAGTTAGATCAAGGACTCTATTAAAAGTATAGTCCCTGGTTAGACGAAATTGTTAGTAATTCCAATGTTTCAGATTGCCTTTCCAAATCTACACACTACACATCCAGTTTTCTGGCAAATTCCCGTCTAGTTAGGTAAGTCATTACAATATCGTGCTGTTGTTAAAGTGGGTCAATGTTCTATACCCGGACTAGGTGCATGTTACATCCAAGGTCATCTCTCTTCTGTCGCTGATTTACACGTCACGTAGGGATGGTAGGAGATGCTCACTGACTGAGGGTTGATACATGAAGGTAAAGCCCGTAATCCGGTAGTCAGTCGTAGGCCTAATGAACTGTCGGTTCACGCATCACACAAACAAAAAGCAAATCGAAAACTCTGAGGTTTAGAGTTAATCCTGTAACTATTCGAGACATCTTTGATACAGAACGGCAGAATGTGTAACATTTATCCAAGGGAGGTAACCCTTATGAATTAGTTTTCAGACAAAACATGATAATGTCCCTTTGCGTAACACGATAGTATTGCTGCAACATGGCATCACCAAGAGATTATCTGTAGATTAGATTTGAAGAACTCATTCATTTAACAATTCCTTTAATCTGCTTACAACGATAAACATTTCAGTTTATGATGTTAAAGCCTTTGGCCGTATTGTCTGAGTTTGTTGTGGTGTTAACTATTGTATTGTTCTGGATTAAGGTCACACGATCAGACCCATTTGGTGACTTTTCTAGCTTTAATGGTGGAGGAAGACCCCAGGCATACACCTGGATAGAACCACCAACCTTCTGTTAGCTAGTTGGACAGCTTCCTCTCATGTGAAATTTGTCTAGCCCGGGTGGGATTCGAACTCACAGCACTGGAGGGTCTAGTGTCTACTAGTCAAGAGACCATAAGGAACTACTAGCAGTTATATTTCTATGATAAATATGACCATGACATTAAAACCACTGATTAAAGCTAACAACAATTAATGGCCAAAATTTGTATGTTACTAATGGCTGAAGTAAACATGTAATAATTATGTGAAAATAAGCAAACTTTTCTCATTTTAATCATTTTCTGTGTCTACAAACATATTCATTTAAAAACAACATACATTAAAACTACAATCAGGGAACATAATAAAATACAACCTTTATAAGGTAACAATGTTGTCATGGAAACGGTATAAAATTATAAATGCGTCTTACACAAAATTGTTATTAAAAGAGGGGATTTCATCTGGGGCAATTATAAACGATTTTATGAAGACACGAGTAAGATATATGAAATACAACATTAAATTCATCACCATGGCAACATATTTGATAATGCTGATAACATGGAAAGAATGTGGACTGAATATTTGGAATGTTTTTTTTTAAATATTTCCATGAATTATGATGTATTATGGGTTTACTGATGTGGTTATGCTGACTGGGGTGTAATAAGCAAATCTAAAATCTACCTATCAACAAAAAAACAATAGAAACTTGTAATAACTCGTATGTATTCAATGTGTGACACAAGATAAGTGCACATCTGAGGTCTATAGTGACAACAGGTCAATAGAAATATACAAACTAAAGTATAAAGTATATTTATATTATCAAGTGAGAGTGATGCAGCTATTCAGTAGTATTTTAGGCTTAAAAAATTGTTTGTTTCTGGTAACATACTCATTAAAAATAGGGTTGTTATTTTTTTTATTTTTTATTTATTATTTTATTGAATTTTTCTTTTTTGGATTTTTTTATTAGTCTTGAATGCCGCTGTTGATTTTATTTTTGTGCTGAAAGGTAAAAATGTGAGATGATGGATGTACTCCATTCCTCATGCATAATAAAAAAAGTCCAGGGTCATAGGGAAAAGTTAGCTTAGGTCAGGTAACCAGAAACAATTTTTTTATGCCTCAGATAAGTACTGTGTCGTCAAACAATCCAACAACTGCTTCTAACCAACCAGTACTAACCTGTTCCCCCACAATGTCCACAAACAACCAAGAGCTCCGTTTATGATGCCTGAATTATGGGTGGAGAAAATATGACCTTGGACATATTATCTTAAATCAGAATATCACACATGGACAAGTACCTCACCCGAATTTTGAGTCCATTTGTACTAAAACAATAATCCTGCTCTCTACTGGTTAAGTAAGTTGAACAAAGTCAAATTAATGTAAAATCATAAACAAGTCATACAATGAAATATTCATCATGAAATTTAGTACTAAAGGATTCAACATAATGTATGCACAAAAAGGCGAGACATAAATAAATTAAGGAGAGTGTTTTTATCATTTGTGGGAACCACAATTTTTCTGATTTTTTTTTTAAAATGGAGGGACATAAATTAAGGGGAGTGTTTTTATCAAGATATATTTGTCCATCTTTAGCTTGCTTTTCTTCATTTGTTTCTTCAATCATAAGTTAAAGAGAAATTTCATATAGTAGAATGTATAAATAGGGCGTATAAAAGAGGCCTATCATGTTGTACCCATCAAGGCACTGATCAATGTGCATAGATGTCACTCACTGAATGTACACACAAACAGTAGTAAAAGACATGTGATCATAAAATTGTTGTACAGTCAAACCTGTGTTTGCAGCTACCTCCGAATAAAGGCCACCCCATGAATAAAGGCCATCCTTTGAATAACTGTCATGGATTATTTAGAACAAATTAACCTCTGAATAAAGCACACCTGTTAATATAGACCACACTTTGTCTGTCCTAAGGGTGGCCTTTGTTAACAAGTTTGACTGCAGATTATATGAGTTAAACAGGATCATATTCTGTGACATTTTTTGTTTTCATTTAAGGTAATTTTTAGTTAAATTTGGGTGTTTAGAATTTAATACAATTTACCATCACAGGTCTGTTACTACACTCTATACATAGTATGGGTGCATAATTATATCTTATACATGACTAGAACAAATCAGACAACAAAACCAGTGACTTGGTAATGTCCAAATCCTGAACATCACAGCATAAAATCGTACAACATTTCTCTATATAAATACAAATCACAATAATTATAACACTATCAACATTATCATCATCACCAACAACAACACCACCACCACCACCATCATCATCATCATCACTACTACACACAACAATCACAACTAATTACAAATTATTACATATAAAAACATCAACCGGGTAATTATTGAGATCACAATGCAATCTCAGGTACATAAGTGCATTACAACAAATGAGTCATTTTTTCAGAGACTGCTTATATCCAATAATCAGAAATATTTCATATTTAAGTACAACATAATTGAGATATAGACAAAATCTCAATGATCATATTTTCAATCCATAAGGAATCTCAACTATCTCAGTAAAGCTTAGTAAATTTTAATACCTCATGTTTTTGATTGCAAATATAGACTTCAATTACAGCCACAAAACCAATATTCACACAGAAAAAAGATCTCAATTTGAGATCTTCCGATGATTCAGGGGGTAGAATTTGACTTGAGATCAGATGGCAATCTCAACATATTTTTGCACTTCCTTAACATCCTCTAACAGTATCTGTTACCATCATTTCTATAAAGTTAATCATTGCAAAATACAAAAACAAAATATTATGCTCAGAATGAAACAAAAATCCCATGTCTGAATACAAAGTTGTGTTATAAATGAAAAGATTAAAATTAAACTTTATCATAGACAGAATAGTCATCTAAAACACTCATATCTGATTATTGAAGGGAAAATGTTTTCTTTCAGTAAAAACATTCAACATCGACACTAAACTTGTTACTGTAAATACGTATAAAAGACAAACCATACTAAAAAAAATGTATATTTGCCTGATCCCTGACCCCAAAACATAATGGCAGATTGTAATTATATTCTTTTGTAGTAATTAATCGCATTTGTCATATTGTAAAGAAATAATAGACACAAATAAAAATCTTAGTAAAAAAAATGTATCGGTAAACTCTATGTAGGTCAGCATGGAGATCTGTTGTATAAAAATCGACAGTAAAGGAACGCTACAAACTACAATTTTTCGGCGATGACACACCAGTTTCCATGGTCATAAACACATTGCACAATTTGTAAATCTGTTACATTAATTGAGATCATACTTTCGACTTCACCCTCACGGAACACATGGTAATATCGACATAGTTTTGACGAGGCAGAATCATTTACAGAATCAAAAACTGAGTCATCATCCTTTGCTAAGTCCCTAGTGGCAGCCATCCCAAATCTCCCATTTTCATCATCATCTTGAACAAAATGGCCATGTCCATTCTCGTTGAATTTACAATTTTGACTAGAATTTGAATTCTTATGAGCATTTATTTTGCTTGTATTGCACTGTGCTGATGATTTCAGTTTTTCTGATCTACTACAATCCTGGACACAACGTGACAAACGCTCTTGTGGTGCATTGAGTTCAATGCTAACATTCGTCCCACCACTTTTGGGAATGGCACATCCTTTTTTGACATGCATGGTTGGCATTAAGGCACCATTTTGTAAACTTTCAGCTGTAATTTTCTCACCAACATCATTAGTTTGATTAATGTCCAATTTGATATAACCATCGTAAATTCTGTGTAACACATCTGTCTCTTTTTGGCACTTTTCTTTCGTTATACAATTTTCGTTGTTATAAATTTGCACATGGTTATTCTTTGATACAAAATTACAGTATTCACAATAACCTTTACTACTATCAGTCAATTTGAAACAAGTGCATTGATTGGCTGATTCATTGTAATTTATCAAATGAGAGCTGCTTTCTGATTGGTCACTGCCATGTGAACTCTGACTGTCACTTACGACGTCCGGACAACTACTGAGAGGGAATTCTCTAACTTTGAAGTTTAATTTAGTCGCGAGATCCAATTGTTCCATAGATAACTCAGTTTTTAGCTGTGAGTTGAAAGACTTACACTGAACGTTGTTGGTAGATTTGTGACTTCGAAAACTTCCAGGATTAGACTTTTGTTTGGAATGATCAGACATTTTATCAGGATCATCGTCAAAAATCTCCATCAGTTTGGACTTAACAGCACTGAAGAATGAAATCTCTGACTTTTTAGCAATTTTCTTTCGACCCAAAGGTTTGAAGTCCACACAAACTTCAGTCAGATCATCGTGATTCTCATTCACATCATGTATTACATTGAAACTCTCCATTTCATCCACACTACTGCTGAAACTATTAAAATTATTCGACTCCAGGTAGTTATCTCTCAAGAATGGGTTCAGTTTCGGATGACCATTTTTCCAAAATTGAGGAACAGAATTAAAGTTATCATGATGTTTATTTTTCTGTAATTCTATCTTCATCTTACATTTGTTACTATTACAATTCATATCCACACTTGGCTTACTATAAGTACCATCAAAGTGATTCCCAGTAATTTCAATTTCATTAGGAATTTCGGCTTCAAAATCATCGTTCTCCAAGAGATCAACGTTCCAATCAAGAGTGATACCAACGTCTTCTATATGACTGTCCATGATCTCTGAACAATATTTCTCCTTTGTTTCACAATTTTCATTTTTATCAAAATTTCTGCTATTTTCCTTTATGTCTAAACTTTTCATGAAATCGTTATCTCTGTTTTGTTTTTCTAATTCTTCAAGATTTCCAGCTGACATGGCTCTGAGTGAAGCTTCAAGTTTTCTACACTCGGATATCAATTTATTGGAACTAGATGATGAATGATGGAGTTTCGCCCCCTTTTTGTTCCAAACATATTTTATATCGCCATCAGTCTTTTTGTTCTCATGTTGGGGACTGCCGTTAAAATCAAGAGAGTAGTAACTAGGCTTGAAGTCACTGAGTTCCAGTAACGCTGTCAGGTCGTCAGCACTCATTGAACTCTGACGTTTCAAAGACGTTGGTGATGGAGTATTCGATGTATTTAAATCCACAGACTGGTCGGTTATCTCATCCTCACTGACTGAACTTGTACTCGACTGACCAAAAGATTGTATAGAGGATGCAGAACCTAAAACATGACATCCATGTTGGTTAGTAAGTTTTAAGTTAAAGACCAAAAAGATCAAAAATGGCAACACAAACTTATTAATCTGTTTTTGGTCAGTGTAACCATTTTGGGCTTAACTTCACCATTATACACCATCCCTGTAATGTACTAGCCTTATAAAGTTTATCATTTTATCAAACAGGTCCTCACAAATTTTTTATGTATAATACTCACTCAAATTAATTACAAACAAGCACGATTGATGCCCAAATAGTTATAACAAGGTAGACAATTCATACCAAACCAGAGTACTCACCAGCCCGTAGTTGTCTCCCTTTGTGAGTACCATGCCAAGGTATCAAAACATCTTGACTTTCAAACTGAAAACACAGAAAATTTTAAGTTTTGAAACATATTTAGAACAGTTTAATTAAAACCAACTTTACTGTTAAATAATTTTTCATTATCAGCCAATTAAACCCCAATTTTCAGTATCAACCAATCAAATGTCTATTTTTGAGAATTAACCAATCAAATGATGTATACACTGTACTACTCTCCTGAAACACTGGAAGCATTTTATTGGTTGATTGTGAAACATGAACCTTGATTGGTTGATGCAGAATCATAGCATTTGATTGGTTAATTGAAATTTTGACTTCAGGGTTTTTTAATGAAATTTTGTAGTTTTACAGTAAGTCATACTCAATATTTCCAATAAAAAAAACATAATTTCATTGGACAACAATTCAATAAATGAAGAAACTCTGAAAATGTCTTCTCCAGTCTGAGTTTTGCAAAACAATTCTCAGTTTTGTGTAAACAAATCTCTGTGTTGTTATATTTTCAGGAAACACATGTTTGAATTAAGCATTCAGTAATCAAACCTAATTGAGGCCTAAACACGTGTCACCAAAAAGGCATTGTAAAAATTAGCAAATCTAACATTGCGTAAAATATCAATGGTTATATAACCTTTCGATGATTTTGTTCATAAGCCCAAACATACAACATCAGTTTACCACCAGGACGTAAAATTCTCGCTAATTCTTTCGTTGCTGCTACTCTTCTTTCACTGGAGCAGAAATGGTGGATGACACCAATAGACACGACACCGTCAAAACTCCCATCTCTAAATGGTATCTGTAGATTATCACCGTACGCCACCTCATGGCCTGAAATCAAACAATCAGTTGAATACTTTAAATTACAATACCATGATACAATCGTTGGTCTTAAAAGATTGGTATGGCTGGAAAGAACCACACCAAGGAATATGTGTTTAGTCCAAAATGTGGCTCAAATAAAGACAAATACTCAGCAAAAATCTAACCCAACAAAAAACCCTATTGGACGACAGATAACTCAACTGGACCACAAAAGACTTCACCACTGGACCGCAAAGGACTTCATTGGACCACAAAGGTTCTCATTGGGCCACAAAGGTTCTTATTGGACCACATGAGACTTTACAGGACAACAAACGACTTTACTGAAACACAAAGGACTTCATTGAACCACAAAAGACTTTACCGAATCGCAAAGAACCCCACTTCTACATAATGTATTTGTTTCCTTCATTTAACATCATGTTATTAGTTGTAAAAAGTTCTTTCTTCTATTTCAGACCAGTGTTAGTCATTTGGTTCAATTCTTTCTCTGTTGTTCTATTTCTACTTGAGACAGAGTCGACAAAAACACCATACAATCCTATTTTCTGGGTGAAAAAGTACATCTCAAAATTGGCTTGACTAATATTGCATCCATTAATTCATTAGGAGACTACTTATTCAAATCAGACAGTAATTATAGGTATAAAACAAATTCATTATCTCTAAATCTACATACAATGTATTATGCTTTCTCTGATAAGTCAGACTGTTGTGGAGTTCTAATTAGTTCGTAAAAAGACAATAACATATATTTTAGGGCCTGCAGTAATTTTGTTTAAGATCTTTGAGATCGTAAATATCCAAAAAACACTTGTCTCAGTAGTGAACTTCAAACAAATTTAGTTCTGAGCATTAATATTTTATTTTCTGGAGGAAGGGGACTATTTAAGACTAAGGAATACCCAAAATAGTATCTATAAGAACTTCGTAAATCAGTAGGGTAACATGGTTGTGTTCATGTGTCCTAATAAGTTCTTCTAAACATCCGTTTTAGGAATACATGGGACATGGTGTCAAGGACATGTGACATGATACCACACCTTGTTACTATCAACTGACACCCAACCAATGACATGGTATGACATCCCACAAATTACCATGTGCTAGTAGAATGATAACATTAAATTTGTTTGAACGGTTTCTCAAAGAAATTAGAGAAACACTGTGTTAGACATCAATATCATGAAATTAAAAAGAAATAAGTTTTGCAGCTTAAAATGATGTGCCAAGACAAGGGAGAGAACTCTGGTACAGTGTTGGATCAAGGGAGAAAACTCTGGTACAGTGAGGATCAAGGGAGAAAACTCTGGTACTGTAATTAATCATTATATTCACAATCTCTTCCACACAATACCTGTAACCATGAAAGGACCAAGTATTGCTAAATATGTATCGGTATTCAGTAGTTGATGAAATGAACATTCTTATTATAAAGCAGAACTATTGGAGACTGGTTTATGACCGCCTGATGTCAGACAATGTCATCTGCGCATTTGCAATCAATGGAAACAAACTGTAAGCTATTCGATCAATAATTTTAGAATGTAACTTCTTTCAAAATGACTGATCCGTTTTGTGACAGATGACACATGCAGTCAATTTATTAGTGCGTCAAACATGCTTAGATTTTAGCGTTAAAATAGATATAATGTGCTCTACAGCATTCTACATTTACTGAGACAGATTCAAGGACTGATGTCATCAGACTGAGTCTGGAAACTTCTAAATCCCAGGGATCTGATTGGTTGATACAGAGCTGAGATTCAAAATTGACCAATGACATGGCTGCTTTCAAAGACTGGTTCCATAACTTTGCTTTATAAACTTAGGCTAGGATTGCTAATGTTTTTATTGGAGGTGGGAGGTGAATTAGTACAGAGAACAATTCTATTTACCTTTCAGTTTAGCATTGTCTACCAAAGCTGTGCAGACATCTACACCTACTTTATAACTGGACTTGTTTATACTGAGATATCGACCATTACCACAGCCTGAAATATGTACACATAATCTTGATAATTCAGCTCTATTGTCAGTAAAATACATTTCTAATAACATAAATATCTATATTAATTAACTTTTTGCCTCATGATATCACATTTCCACTGAAGCAGACGACTTTTGGAAACATTGTGGCAAGAGAAGCCACAGCTTGTAATGAGTAATGGCTTCTTCTGCCACAATGTTTTCCACTCTGTCAGAGAGAAATAACCCAATTTTCTTAAATAATTTGATGGCTTGTATATTTGCTTATGAGGCAAAGGGTTAAAGCCATTCTTTGTCAGAATCTTTACAAACTGCCACTGTTGGAATAGGGAATAAACTTAATAAAAAAACTTTTCTTCAAGGTCATGTGAGTTATGTTCACAGGTGAACTGGGCAAAGGTTTTTGAAATTGAGAGAGGGAATAGCCAGACAATAAGAAAATAACTTATATGTTCATATCTACAAAACCACCAAAAAACTGTTGATTCCAACTGTCAAGGAAACGTATGAACAAAATTTACAAATGGACGTTAGACGGAAAAAATCCATGTAAGATAATGGGCCACTTGTCAGATGTGTAACACCCAAATATAGAAATGTTTGCCAAATAACTGGATGCAGGCCACATAAGTCATACGCAATACCCAAATATGGAAGCATTCAGGAATATAAAACAAAAAATTCTTTAGTTTAGATACTTCCCAGCATGGTTGCCATGGCAACTTACCAATATCTGCAATAAGACTTCCAGGTGCGAAGTTCTTCAAGAACCTTTTCACATTCGGCCAAGCTTTGTGTCTTATGTCGTTCATACTAGTCGCGATTTCATCGTACACGTGCCGCACGTGTTGCTGCTCAAACTGTGTCCCATGTTTAGTGATCTGAGACGTCACAGCAATGTTAGCCATCACTTGTAATCATACACACTTTCTGAAATATAAAAGAATGTCATTTGCTTAAATTTAGCTTCAAGAGAATCAATGAAAACTGAATTTTCCTACACTCAGAATTCTTGAAAATATGTGTACATAAAATCATGATTTGTCTACTGTAATTTGACCTTAGAATACATAGCAGGGCTCGACAATTCTTTTTCAGGCTACTCATCCTGCTAGTTCTACAGCAATTTCAACTCATCCTTGGTCAATTTCTACTCGTAATTACGAGCAGACGGGTGGATTTGTCGAGCCCTGCATAGTTTAAACTAGGTCTTTAGTAACTGAAATTATTATTCAAGCCCACTAATTTGATCAGTATTTGAACACAATTTATACCAAGAAACAAATTGTCAAGAATCCAAAAGCCAATGGCTTATAACAGAAACAATGAGGTCCCTGGAGTGAAAAAAATCCAACAAATGATTTTACCAAATAAAACTGCCCGTTCAAACCAAACGTTTTTATCAAAGAATAAAAAGAATAATATATGCCAATGTGAAATTGAACACAGTCTCCAAATACCACTGTAAATAAAAGTGTTTAATTAGTTTTTTTCCTAAACATTGTAACAATTAATTTTTTGTTATAAACATACCTAAATATCACAGCATTTATAGGAACACATGTGTATCAAATTAGACAAAAATATCAGGCTCAAGCACTTAATCAATTAATTAAACAAGGACAAATTAATTAGTAAACAACTTACTAGAAAAGATACGCTGATGTTTGTTCTACATCCAAAACCTGTGCTGACAGCATTATTTAACGTTATTTCATTATAACACACAGCACACACTAAACAATATTTCAGCATCAGAGAAGGGAGAAGTTACATCAATATCATTTACCAGAGAAGCCATCCAAGATTGGACTTTGACTTCATAAAATCTTTTATCTGTCTATGATTTCAACATGATCTCTACCTAAAACAACCATTTTCTTTTTTCACTGGGGTTTAACGCCATTTTTCAACAATTTTTCAGTTTCATATGGTGACCGGTTAACCTAACCAGTTTTCTTGGACTGTATACCACCAGTACTAACTTATCCTTCCACAAAGAGCCGACAACTTCTCCACTGTGGAGGAAAATCAACATTTTTGTCAAATTTTCATAGAAGGGTATGACCTGCTACGACTGGGATTTGAACCCAAATCACCAGGTTTACAAGTTCAGTGCACTAACCGATGGATCAGCGTCACGACTTTAAAATAACCATCACTGAAACAATCAAATCTGGTGAATGTTAAACAGCTTCTAGCATTACTTGTATCATCTTGTAACTGAGTGAATCAGAAACTCAATGCGATTTTATTGACTTTGTCTGGTTCCATGTTAATAACTGTTTTCAGGAAAACTTACACAGATACGCAATTGTATAACCACATTTAATATTACAATAATCTTAACATGTTAAGTCAGCTAATATAACCAAAATAATTCATTTAGCTAAAAGTCATTTAACACGTGTATTCTGGTTCAATCGGGCATACATAACATACATAGTTTGACAATAAAATATATCAAATAGCGCCGCAAACAACAGATTTGACTGTAAGTAAGATAAACATTGTCTATATATAACAGAAAAGTCTAGTCTACTGAGTCTTCATGAAAGCAATTTGTTGTCATCATTGTCTTATTAGTCAGAGAAAAACGTCATCAGCTAAGATAACAAAAGCACCAAAAAGTCAGCATATACAGACTGCATATCTTTGATAATTTTTGTTTCACTTTCTAGAAACTGTTCTTCCTACACAAGAAATAAGGTGAGAAGTAATCTGTTTACAATCACATTAGAGAACCAATTTTAGAATTGTCAATATAGCAGCAAGACATTTTAATTAGGCAAAAACTATAGTAGAGGTTTTAGACTTAGACTTTAGACTCGTAAGACTTCACAAAGTTCCTCAGGTTGAAGTAGAAAGTCGGTTTTTAAATGAGACGTCCCACTAGACATATCTACGTGTATATTTGTAATGAATAAATGCATAAAATGATAGGAAAGTCTTATGAATTATATAATCATTATAAATGTGTGATATGACATTATATAATCATTATAAATGTGTGATATGACATTATATAATCATTATAAATGTACGATATGAAAACAAATCTGACTATTTTAAGAGACTTGAAAAGTTAACAATATACAATAAAACCTGTGAACAAAGGCCACCCTTGGGAAAGATAAAATGTGGCATTTATTGACAAATGGCCTTCATTCAGAGATCTAAATAATCAGTGATGTTTTTTCAATGAATGGTCTTTTTTCTCAGGGTGGTCTTTATTCGGAGGGGGTCGCAAACACAGGTTTGACTGTATTGATAAAATCTGTAGGGCAGTTATCTTTTTTAACAAAAACTTTCCATCTACAGCCCTCAAATGGTAGCTATATAAAAAGTATATGAGAACTCCTAAGCTATTTTCTTCCACTATGCCTTACAAACCAAAAATGATAGTTATTGACCGAAACATGCTTCAAATCTGTGAAGAAAATGGAGATCATGAATGTAGAATCCAGAAAAAATCAAATATTAGCTTCATTTAAGAAAACTGTACCAGAGAAATCTGAACAAATCACATTACATCTTTTTTTTCTTCCATTAGGACTGATGTGTAACTTAACTATAACAATTAATGGTCACATGACAAGATATTTCAGCTTCTGATGCTGTACAGATGAAGTTGTAGACATGTATGATGTAAGATCAATTCTTAAGCAATCAAGTATTGACCATAGAAATAATTCCATACTTTAAATTGCGAAAGTCTAGAAAAACATGATTAACATATTGCAGCGACTAAAATGAATTTCTGAAGAGATCTGAATAGAATTGTTTTTACCTGCTTGTTTCAGGGACCAGCAAATAAGAAAAAAGTGTTTACATCAGATTTTTTTACTAAATCAAAAGCATATATTTATGATATTACATCAAACATTAGGGTAGTCTCAGTTCATCATAAACATGGATTAACCCTTTGCCTCATAAGCATATTTTGGACTCTTCCAAATTCAAAGCAAATATACAAAACATCAATTTATTTTAGAAAAATTGGGTTATTTCTCTCTGACAGAGTTGAAAACATTGTGGCAAAAGAAGCCATTACTCATTACAAACAATGGCTTCTTCTGCAACAATGTTTTCAAAAGTCATCAGTGCTTTATATGCGGGGAAATGCGGTATTATTAGGCAAAGGTTTATATGCAAGTGTTAGACTCTATTACGTATTGATTGATCTTCTATAATGAAAAACAAAACAACTACAAAAATCCACATCAATGAATCTGACATATCTTTTCCTGACAGAATTCTGATAATTTGTCATATTTTCTGTACAAATAATCAATATATCACACCATCTCCATGGTAACATTAAACACAACAATATGTAAGTGTTAATTAAACAACCAACAAACCAATTAATATCAGTCACGATATTAACAAAACAAAGAACAATTACGATTATGTAAGTTATAAAAATTGACATGAAATTATTTTTTTCTCTAGGTTTAACGCCATTTTTCAACAATTTTTCAGTTAATACGGTGGCTGCAGGTTCACCTAAACCAGTTCTCCTAGACTGTATACTAACCAGTACTAACTTACCCTTCTACAACATGCCAGCAACTTCTCCACATATGGAGGAAAATTGGCATTTTTGTAAAATTTTCATAGAAGGGTATGACCTGTCTTGACCAGGATTGAACCCAGATTGCCAGGTTACAAGTCCAGCACACTATCAACTGGACCATGCTCACAGTCCATGAAAGTATTAAGAAATGGTATTTTAGATGTAAATGAACATATGTGAGATAACAACAATAATTATGGTTCAATTTCAGAAGTTAAAGGTGCACTCGTACATATTTCAGTTTTAATCATGTCATTGCCATATTTAGACATATCAGTTACGCCATAATGAACATGCTCCACACGTTAACATCCCCCAGAAAAAACAACAAAAAAATCAGGACTCACTATAACACTTTAAAAATGCTAAAAATTATAACCAATTCAGCAAAGTTCATGCAAAAACAACTGAACAAATTAAACAATCTGTCAACTACACCAAGCCGGGGTGTTTAATAGAGTATATATGGTACACTTTTAAAGGCCGGTTCTCTTCCCAGTGCATCCCTGAAGGCCAATCATTAGCATCTATAAACTTCAAGGTTCAAAAACTAATTTAATTACGCTAAAAGAGGATGGAATCTGACAGAGAGAGAGTGGCCCTAATTATCTGACAGATAGTTTAGTGACAACAACAACAGATAAATAAGTTTAGTGACAACAACAACAGATAAATAAGTTTAGTGACAACAACAACAGATAAATAAGTTTAGTGACAACAACAACAGATAAATAAGTTTAGTGACAACAACAACAGATAAATAAGTTTAGTGACAACAACAACAGATAAATAAGTTTAGTGACAACAACAACAGATAAATAAGTTTAGTGACAACAACAACAGATAAATAAGCCCCCCCCCCCGTACTAAGATCATTTCTCGGAGAGATTGTTTGACTTTATTTTTTTCAAATAAGGCAAAAAAAAAAACAACATGTTTCCAATAATATTCACAAGAATTATCAGGTTGATAAGTTGGCAAAACTTATTTTTCAAACATACTTTTTAAGTTTGGAGTTACAGTCAAACTTGTGTTCGCAGCCATCTATGAAGAAATGCCACCCTGCTAGATAAAGGTCTCTCTTTGAAAACCTGCCATTGATTACTTAGAACAAACTGACCTCCGAATAAAGTCCATCTGTCAATACAGGCCACATTTTGTATCCCAAGGATGGCCTTTTTACAGAGGTTTGACTGTGTAATGCAAAGCATATGAAAATGAAAATATTGGCAGGGACAAAAGAACCAAGCCCAAAAAATATTGTAAGGTCAGCAGAAAAAAGTGTCAAATTAACAGAATCCAGGAAGTTTTACACCTAATCTGATCTCCCATTTTTTTTGTTTCTTTTTTTGGAAACTGATCCTGTGGTTATGTTGCATGAATTTAGTTTGATTGAAATAACCTGATTAATTAAGAAACAAACCAAGTTTTATTTACTCTGCAGAGTCAAACATATCGTAAAATCGTAGGCGTGAAAATTTAATCATGCGATATTTACACAACAAACAATTCAAACAGAGGAAACTCACAGACCTTGGTATTTCAACACTGGAAGAATTATTCAGTGAGACTTTGAATCAATGAACGAAATATCCACACAAATCTCCACCAAAGTTAATGGTATTCAATAATTACATCCTAGGATACAAACTGCTCCATGGGAAAATTATGAATGATTAAAAATAAACACAAATAAAAAAGAACAATTCATTGGAGATTTCTGGTAATCGTAACAGAGAAACGATTCATCATGTATAATCGAGCACTTTGATAAATGATCTTGACTTTATTTGCGAATAATTCATGGTAGGCAGTATATAGACTCAAGGCTGCTGAGTCAGCATTTTTGGTTTGAAATAATTCATGACAAAAGGTTTTTAGACTGGACTGCCGATATAACATTTTGGTCTTTCTAGCTTGCTCAGTGAAACCAGTCCGTAAACTGATTCATGGGCTGATATGTCTTGTGCAAAAAATAATTTTCAGACATGAGAATTTTGATGACTCTCCTTTAAATTTTGACTGTTATACAGTTTCTATTACTTAAATCTAATCACAAGGCGACAATATCGAACAAACCAAGAAGCCGAGCACATTGAATAAGGGAAAAAAATGCACCAACTAATTCCAGGGATATCTGTACTGAACTACTTCTTTAAAACATCAGAGAAACATTAATCAACCTAATTAGGTTTTAATTCAGTTTTAATTGATTTACGGGGTAGTAAATTAAATTGGTTTCCAGTGAAAATAGATCAAAATAAAACTAGTTTGTATGATCACAGAAACATGCAGGGTCACATACCTAACTATACATGTATAATTAAAAAGCACGGCACTTCAATTAACTACCTGGAGTTAATTTTACATGAACAAGTTGAAATCAGGTACAAGCAACACACTGTATTGTTAAAATTCTGAGAAAACAAGCAACTGTAAAATCATTGCAATTTAGTTATAGATGAGAGAAACATACAGATAAAGTGAAATTTCAATGAGATCAAACTTTGCGTGAACTTGTAATTTTATACACGAGATCATGTTCTGAGCTAGAAATCAGAATCAAGGGATGAACCATCCTATAACAACATATGACATTATACGAGTACACCTGTCATAAATTTAGATTATAATGTGTTTTCATACTGGCCTTGTTATTGGGCGGAAGATTGTCGTATTAGCCGGAAGCTAATTAACTATACAATATTACAGAAGTTTCATAATGGCCGAGCTGGACAGCCAATCAGAATGACCGAATCTCATGACAGCCGAGTTTTTTTCAAATAAGTCATGATTTTCGTAATGGCCGAGTTTTGTGTTCATAATGTCGGCCCTCTATTTGAAGCGAAAACGTGTCTAATATTGAATAGTTAATTAATAGTAAGCTGTTATTAGATAACTACCTCTATATGTATGTATTGCTCTGTGAAATGTGTACTGAAGGGCATATTTGTCTGTCATATATATTAAAAAAGAATATAAAAAAAATAAAAATATGATAATTATCATTCTCTTGTAATAAATAAAATCAAATATTCATTACTGCTATAGATGGATTTTCTATTTAGCTTCATAAATCAGTAACAGCCATTTCAGTAAAGTTATGGTGAGATATTTCGTATGAAGTAATATTTTCCCTTGATATACAACATCAATGATTAACAAAAATGAAAAACTTGATTTATTTCCTCATATAAATATCTTTAAAATAGTTTCACACGAAATTTATCACAGCATAAGTACAAGCTGGAAACAAATATGTTTTACATGTTCATCCAAGCTACAATACATTTCTTCACAAAAACTTTATACCATATTTTTGTTGAAATGGCCATAAAAATAATTTTTAAAGTCAGAAAGAAAATATTGATTATATAAAACTACAAGATTACAGCTGTACAAAACATTTTCAGAAATTATTATCATCATGTTCTTTGATCAAAGGCAAATGTTCATTAGAATGATGTTTTTTTTTTCACTTACAAACTATTACACTTAGACAGAATAAACAAATGTTGCAAAAACATTTATATTAAAATAATATTGACATGTACATATATCAATATTTATATAAAAAGGTCATAACACACTAATGATTTGAGCTAACATGCTTATGTAATAATTCAAACACAAAAACAATCTGATTCCCCATCTACACCAAAGATGATTATATATCCCCAAATAAACGTAAATGATACAAAAGAACATTTTTTTTTAAAAAAGCAACAATATTATGAAGATGACCACATGATAAAACATCTGGTACATTTTACCCAAGTCTGGAAAAATATCTCACAAATAATTGAATAGAAAAATTCTGAACCAGTGTTTTCTGATTATATCAGCAGGGTTTTTACCAGATGTCAAAAGTTACGGGTTAAAAGTGACCCTTGACTGATGATAATTTGAAGAGTCAACAAAATTTCGTTCTAATTTTATCACAAATTTGACCTTTTGGAACAAATTCTAATGAGTTAAAAGCTTTATTTTCCTGATTTCAAGAGTCAGAATGCTGTTGTAAGGGTCAAATGACAGCCTTGTATCAGCCATTACAACACAAACACTCAAAATATACAACTTACTTTGGATTAAATCCATTAATGTCTAAGTTTGCTTTGATAAATTTCTACAAATGAGTATAACTGATAAATCAGGAAAGTTAATACTTCAACATCATTTAACATGCATTTACTAAATTACAAAACTGTGTTGTTGAAAATCTGAATGAATCTGAAGCAGACATTAGCTCATAAACTTCTCCAAATAGATGATTATCCTATCAACATTAGTCCCACATTAAATGTCAGCACAAAATTCTACAAAGATTAAACTGTGATCCAAAAATTTCTAATAAAAATGCTAAAATAAAATTAAAAAATTTGGTACATATATTCACTCACTTACGACTTACATTAATGTAATGAAAATTTAAACACACTACCTTGATCACAGGAAAATATCCCTCATCTATGTCCTATCTTGTCATATCTATCACTGGTCACTCATAGTTCTCATACAGAGTTCTCTCACCATCAACAGATGTTGTAACACAGACAGTCACCTTTTCCTCAAACACAACCAAAACCTGCGAAAAATGGTCCAGAAAATCAATACAAATCAATGTCCACAAGCATGCGGCTTCCCTATAGTAACAAACAGCTCCATACAATCCCTATAGTAACAAACAGCTCCATACAACACATAGCTGATATTATAGTACAAACAACATACATTCCCCTTCCTTACATAAAGTTTTAGTCATATGTCAAGTCTTCACTGTCAGAGATTTACCATTCACTCTAAAAGAATCAATTTAGATAGAAACCTGGCAGTACCGAGAAGATGAGAAGACATATTAATCTCTGCGTCGTTTTGAATATCAGTAAGCATCGCAAACAACATTTTATCATTCACAAACTGAAAATTTGTGTTACAAAACATTTCATCCCGTAAAAAAGGCAAGCAAGACAAAAAAACAAGGATTTGTTATTTATAATTATTATTCCTTCTCCATGTATAAACTAACAGTGTTTGTTGAGAAATTGTAAAAAGAACAATTCAAATATTCATAATCATTACCCCCGTAAAACAGAAATGTAAGAAAAAGAACTAAGTGCAGCTTTATAGCAGTATGATATTTACTACAGTATAATTATATTCAGAATCACAGGTCCAACAGCTGTAAGATCTTATACAAAGCTATTATAACGTTCAAGCACTTAATAACAGTATAATCAATATTATATGATAGATGATAATTAATGCAAATGTGCAACAAAAACTTCAAAATTCAATGGAAGTTTTTATAGCAAGATGTGATGAAAGAAACCCAGAGAACTAGAGAAAAAAGGTTGTGAAATATTGAAGATTCAAAGTAAAAAAGCAAACAGTTATCTCATTGGGCTATACAGAAAATTTAAACCAATCAGCATCCAGATAACAAACATTAAGATAATAATGAATATGTATCCATATTTTATTAGTAAATAAAACATGGGAAGGAGTTCAGCTTTGCAAGAATTAAAACATACGAGTGTAGCACCAGAGATTTTTTGATTCATGGTCAAACAACTGTCTATATTTTATATCCTGGTAAAATATGGGAATATACGTATTATTTTCATTCTAAGCACAAAAATAATTCGGATTTCAAAAATTTCAATTCATTCAAAATGTGATTTTATAGGTCAATATGACCTTCAATCACAAAGTAAAACCAGCCAGAACACATCTGAGCAGGGAATAAAAAATAAAGTCAGAATAAAACAGTTTAATTGTTGTGTACATGACAGAATCAGCTGAAATCAATCACCTTGGTTACAAAACAATGACCGGTCAAGTCACTAAAAGATCAAGTAAAATTTGCAAATTGCAGTGGATTGAGGTCTGGGGTGTTTAGGGGCAATTGAGATGGTACATAAGAGTGTTTATGGGCAATTTTAATGATAAATGAGAGTGTTTAGGGGTGATTTTAATGATACACAAGAGTGTTTAGGGATTTTAATGATACATAAGAGTGTTTAGGGGCGATTTTGATGGCACATGAGAGTGCATAGGGGCAACTTTGATGGTACATGAAAATGTTTAGGGGCAATTTCGATGGAACATGAGAGTGTTAAGGGGCAATATTGATGGTACATGTTCATGGGTAATTCAGATAAATCCTGAAGTTGTGGTATGCCAAGAACTGGACAAGGAATTAGCTGAAGGAAGACGTAATACCCAATTAAATCAGAATTTCTGTTGTATTAACAAATCAACCTTCAGACAGCTGTCCAAGTCACAGGCATACACTTCATTATGGCAAACATAACAAGAAAGATTAGTTCCTAAGAGAGTCGTAAGTTAAATTTAACATCTAAACATGGCATACAAATGAGTATTTAAGATAATCAACTGTCCAGTGCCTGAGATACTAAATTTGACTTAACACTGAAGATTCTTAATCAAACTGTCTCATATATCAGACATCTAAAACATCAAGACAACTATTGGGCAAGACAAGAAAACCAGAACGTAATAAAATAGTTTGTAATGAAATAAAACAAAAATGTTTCAGCAGTTTAGTGTCCATAGGGAAGAGACATTATCACGAAATGTCGACAAAATGAATATAACAAGTTTACGTCGTAGAACCACAAACTATGTAACACAGTCTGCGTTGGCGTATAAAACTGAAGGTGGTGGAGTTAGATACAGTTAAAACCATAATGACGAAAATAAACTTTTAATACTTGATGCAAGAAAAACGAATAATTTTACTACTGATTAAGGACCAGACATTTTTATGCATTGTTTGTCTGAATTTTATTTTTTTTATTTAACTCAAAACACATTAAGACACTTGTTAAAAAGAAAATCTCTATTACAGATGGTTTCTTGACTTAATACATGGTGCCTGTACGTGCTTTTTTCAGGGATTTTTAAGTTTTGGCAGAAATTTAGAAGATATTATGCATCCTGACAACCGTTACATCAGGAATCCAGCGAAAAAAAGGTAAAAATTGGTCAAAATTAACAAATCTAGACTAGTTTTGCACTAAATGTTCATACTGATCATTTTATTTCGCAAAAATACTGAAAGAACATCTATAAACAAAAAGTAATTATCCTAGGAACGGACTACTTAGTCAAGTGAAGATTAAAATATATTCCCATATACATACATCAATATTACTTATATCTATTATAACTAAGCTTACACAAATACTTTATCACATGAGCAACATCATTAGTGATAAATTCACATGAATATCACACACAGAAAACGATTCTAAAGTGTGAAATTGGACTTATTTCTTTTATAGAAAATTTGTTACCATGGAAACACACAGAAACATAAAAGTCGTGTAAAACGTTGATATAATTTCATTCATGATGCAGAAGAATAGATAAAACGAGAATGCCTATTTCTAGAACAGATTACTCTGGATAAATCTGTGAAGATGTATAATTTCAATGAAAATGGATATTATGTAATAACAGCAGACAAACTGGGGGAATTTCGTCAATATATTTCAGAATTTCAACACAAAATGTTTTTTTTCCCTTTGGTTTTAACATCACAGTGACATTAGGCACCTTTTCTAGCTTCAGCAGTGGAGGAAGACCCCAGTCTTACACCTGGGTAGAACAACCAACCTTCTATAAGCCAGCTGGATAGCTTCCTCACATTGAATTTTTTCTGGACATTGGTGGGATTCTAACTCACAGCGGTAATGATTACTGGTCACAAAAAGAACATACCTCAACTAGGGGTCAAAATCCTCAATCACTTTGACTACACGTTAATTAGGAAACACAGAAAACTACACTTTAATTAGGGTTCTTATCCTCAATCACTCTGACTACACGTTAGTTAGGAAACACAGAAAACTACACTTTAATTAGGGTTCTTATCCTCAATCACTTTGACTACACCTTAATTAGGAAACACAGAAAACTACGCTTTAATTAGGGTTCTTATCCTCAATCACCTTGACAGAAAACTGAGCTAATCATTCGTCAAAAATATCTGCAGAACATGTCGTATGGTTCTATAAACAAATTACCGGTATTGAAAAAAAACTGTTGAAAATCATAGCCCCACTCCAGACAGAAGTAAGGAACAGAAGGTGAAGGTCACTGAGGGTAAAGGTCACACATCAAACAGGGTCTCCACTATGTGGCTCCTTGTGTATGATTACAAAGCAATAGTAGATAAAAATAAATATTAGGGACAGAAACATAGAAGAGCAAGGTGAAAAGTAAAGCAAAAATCAAAATGGATGCCAAAGATAAGAATTAAAATTAGGGATCAGGTAACCATAGAAACAAATAAAAAGCAGCAAAGACTTAGATGGACACTAAACATGTATACGAAACATCAGAAGAAATCAAAACAAACACCTACATTAGCAGATGTACTGTATAAATAAAATATGCATAGATAACTTCAACGTAATTATTTATCAATGTATTTAATTATCAATGTATTCAATTATTTACCCACCACATTATTATTCAATTACAAGTATTATTATACCTATACATGTATACCAAATTTTCTCTAATAAACACACCACAGAATATAAGATTTTACCTTTTTTTCTTAATTTATTGAACTATTGATAGAATGATTGTGGATGAATTATGAAGTTCCATTTTTCTCAACAATCCGTCAGTGCTTGCATCAATTCCAGAAAACTGAGTGTTACATAGTAATATAAATGTGCCCCCTTGGCATTTCTTCTAAAATGGATGGCAACACCTCGATGTCTGCACCAACCTCCATTATTAAACTTGATAAAAAGATTCATAAGTCATGCAGAATTCCTAGTATGTACTAAATTAGTTCCTCAGTATAAACCACAAGTTTATATACAAATCATCCATTCTATATCCATCCTAACATATTAACCATTCCAACTTACGATTCACTCACCATAAAACATCATAAAACTGATGTGATTCTCCTCAGACACTATTTCCAATCATCTAATGTTTGGTTCCGACACATGCTACTGAGACTGATTTTACACAGCAAGTTCCAACTTAAGAATGGTTATGTTGGTTATTGAGACCAGTCTATGAATGCAGCCCTGTTATTGGTTAATTTTAAAACTGAGCTAAGGACCAACCAATCAGAAATTTGGATTTTAGACTGGTCTCAAATTTTCATCACACCTGAGCTATCACTCGCATACAAGGCATGGCTTTGCCAGTCACATAACCTGGTTGATAGACATTTTACATGTGGTGTCATTAAACTTATGTTTACAAATATAACTCAGACACATTTGTCATTTTGAACAGTTTCAGAATTAAATCTATAAACTACACTCACATTTATTGAAATAGCTCTCATAATTTTCTTTATATACAAAAAGCAATTTTGTTTCAAAATGCCACTGGAATATGCTGAAGGTTACAAACAACACATTTACATAACCAATCTACTTATTTCAAAGAGTGGGCAGCTCACACAAGGATTTTTAATTGCTCTTCATGAATAGCTTATAAAGAACATTCCTGTGCTTCAAACATCTTAAAGTATTAATTGATGGACAAAAGTAGATCAAAACTTTTTAGTTCCTGTTCCAGAAATGTACAAAGCCTGGTTCAATACCAAAAAGAAATATGAAGTGGATAACAAAATATATGAAAATGTACAATAAACACAGCTGATACCATTCTAGACTGTTAAAGTCAATCATTCAATGGCTCAGACTCTATTTTGAAGAGTATAATCAATCAATGTAGGAAAGACTCTTCAACGAGGAGGTAGAAATACATGGAATAGTTAGAACAAAAGAACAAAGAGAATATAGCACTTTAAGTTAGTTAGAGCTCCTTATGTCAAGGAACAAATCAGAGTTATGGAGATGACTGATACTTCCATCGGGCAACTTGATTTAAATTGATACAAATTGTGACACAAGAAAATAAATATCACATGAAATTGGAGCTAGTCAGGTCTGAGGTTTATTTTTACATCATGAATTTCATTGTTTATATCTGTTTAATGCTATACTTAACGACATTTCAGCTTCATACTGAAATAACCAAGGTAAGTTGATCTAACAAGTGCTCCTAGGTTATAACTTACCTGTACAATCCTCTCCCTTGTAACAGGAAACTGACACCAACACTAAGTATAAACCTGATAGCAGAGACATTTTTTTTTGTTTTTACGGGTTTAATACCGGGGTTAATACCGTTTTACAAAAATTTTTCAGTTATATACCGTGTCCGGTTCACATAACCAGTTTTCCTTGGACAGTATATTAACCAGTACTAACTTACTCTTCCCCAGGGAGCCTGCAACTTCTCCACATGTGGAGGAAAATTGGTATTTTATCAAATTTTCATAGAAGGGTATAGCCTGCCACAACAAACCTAGTAACCATGGATTTATCTTCCATTGAAATGATACAGAAAAAATGTTTACCAAACTCACGTTTCGAACCTGTGACCCTACAAGGGACAATTTCTTCACTCTACATCTATACATACTAAACATGAGCATCACTTCACATCAAACACTGATCTGTAACATTTTCACAGACACTTTTCTCCATGAAATTCCATGCATTTTTGTGTCAAGAGTTTTATCAACATTGATCACAAAATCCGTAACAAAATCAGAAAGACAAACCAATCTAGATTGAAATGGGGCAATAACATGAGCAGCATTTATTATTCACATCACATCAAGTGTAATCTATTTGTTCTCAGAACTGTTCTTTAAGTGAGGCTCAATGTAACAAGATTGTGGTGATACCTGACACGGTTGGCTTATAGAAGTCATCAGATGGGAAATAAATTGACACTGAGACAAATTAAAGTTTGGTTAAGAGACAGGAGGATAAACAATATCCACAAATACAGCGAGTTAGGAATACAGCAAGTTATGAATACAGCCCAACACAGCCTTGCTGTATCAACAAGAAAGGGAAGTTTTAACAATTTAAGTAAACAATGAATGCCCAAATACAAGAAAACGCAGTTAAACCTCACTCAGCACTCAATATTAAGATCACCTTGTCATAACGCCCACTTATTTTTGGACTGGCTTTCAATAACTCCCCTATAATTTGACTAAATAATGTGACCACCTCATTATTAAGATCACCTTGTCATGACGACCACTTATTTTTGGACAGGCTTTCAATAACTCCCCTATAATTTGACTAAATAATGTGACCACCTCATTATTAAGATCACCTTGTCATGACGACCACTTATTTTTGGACAGGCTTTCAATAACTCCCCTATAATTTGACTAAATAATGTGACCACCTCATTATTACGGCTGATGTTTCAGGTCCTAAAGGTGGTCTCATTACTGTATAAGCTTCTGAGCACAGTTGGGTTTTATTTAGAGGTTTATATGGTCTATGCGTGCGTGCGTGCGTGCGTGCGTGCGTGCGTGCGTGCGTGCGTGCGTGCGTGCGTGCGTGCGTGCGTGCGTGCGTGCGTGCGTGCGTGCGTGCGTGCGTGCGTGCGTGCGTGCGTGCATGCATGCATGTATGTATGTATGTAGGTGTATGTACATTGTATAAACATGTGTCAAGGGATTGAATTAACCAGTATTTCTACTTGACGTTTGGTGTCATTCAAAAGCATACTGAACATTGAATATATATTTACTGAAACAAGAAATACATCCAAATAAAATAATCTGACAACAAATTATCCGACAACGAATGTATGTACAGTGAAATCTCTCCAAAGCAACACCCTTTGAGAGAAGCAAAATTATGTTGTTGTTGTTGCTCTAGAGAGGTTAAAGTAATAGTTAAATCATACAGTGGGAAAAAATCATACTGTTGAATGTTGAAGGAAGGTTGTTGTTCAAGAGAGGACCGCTCTGGAGGGGTTGCACTGTATACACCTACATGTATATAATGTATATGATATAGGTGGCGTTATATTACATATGTGACAATTTGACCTTGTAGTGTTTCACAGATGGTAACACATTCAGATTTGTAAATCTGATACTTCATGATTCATCAAAAGTTTATACAATGTACATACACCTACGTAGAGCACTGTCAACTTATTTTCAACTTTTAACATATATATATATATATATATATATATTGATTAATTTCATTCTAAAATAGTACATATATATATATATATATATATTTATTTTCAACTTTTAACATATATATATATATATATGTACTATTTTAGAATGAAATTAATCAAGCAGCTCATAGTTTGTTTAAGCATTTGGTAAATATATCATAAAAATATGTCCACAATAAGACACTACATATGAAATGCCTAAGGGTTGTGGTACATGTTTGACAATGTAAAGTTGACTTATACATACAGGATATAACTGATTGGATTTGTGAACGTTAAATTGTGACAAAAGTTTTAACCCTTTGCCTCGTAATTTTGGACTCTTCAAAATTCAAAACTAATATACAAAACATTAATTTATTTAATTATGACAGAGTGGAGAACAATGTGACAAAAGAAGCTATTACACATCACAAGCAATGGCTTCATGTGCCACAACATTTTCAAAAGTCGTCTGCTTCTGATGTGGGAAAATGCGGCATAATGAGACAAAGGGTTAAATGATAGCACCATCTAAGACTCAAATGAAAGATATCTGAAAAAGGGCTTAAATAGAAAAATGGCTAAACTTTCATAATAGACCCAAAACTTGTACAGATAATGTAAATGTATGGTACTGAAGCAATTATATTGTACTTACCATTCATCGCTAATTTCACAACACACATTGTAGTCAGATTAGCATAATATGAGCAAAAAACTTCCCTAATAAAGAAATTATTATCTTTAACATTAGCAGATATTTCTAGTCTTCAAGATGACCCATTAGCTAGAATACCAGGACATATAAAAAAGTATTTAGACAAAAACAGTGCTGGTGACGAGGATATAACACTCACTATTGTCGCTTCTGTCACTCTTAATTGGCTCAGGTGAACAAAATGTATTTGCCGCTAAGCCAATAACACTTAAACCACTTTCATATGTACTTAATGATATAAAGTTTCCCCCAGAACAATATGGATCGACATATCTCCAAAACATGGACCACAATAAAGGCACAAAAAATTGTGTGAAAATCAATTTGTGAGCATTATAGCCAGAGAACCAGTCCATCTGGGGACCCATAATCACCCATACATAACCCATAAAGATCAATGTTGAGTCAATATTCAGGTCATAAACCAGTCAGAAAATATACCCATTCTGAGAGATGTTATATTTCATGGTACAAAAAATTATCAATAAATACAAATCCCGGCTTTTTGTATTACAACATGAATCAATACTACACAAAACTTACTTCTTTCAAATAAACCCAAAGAAACAATAATCTGAATAAAGAACAAATTCAATGATACTTTTCTCCAAAAAATATCAAGATTGTTCAGTAAAATCTGACATTTAATACAAATGTTTACGACATGTGACCTTCAGAACAAGTTATATTAATTATACAAATAAATGCTTATTATTTCATACATGTAATTACAGTACATACATGTAGAAACACAAGTACATGTATTATACATACCAGTAGCTGCCAACTCATTGTGTGGATCATTCTGTGTGTGTCACATGTTTACATTTGTTTCTGACATCTGTTGGACGACCACTCTAAAAATGTCACATTCTGAAACAGATGTAACATATATACTTATTAGTGCCTCCAAAACAAAATAACTAACCCAACTATTTATAATAAACTCAACTATTGATAATAAACTCAACCATTTATAATAAACCCAATTATTAATAATAAACCCGATATTCATGATAAACCCACATGGTAGGAGACGGGACTGCTAGGATCCCTCACAGTCAATATTCACTAACATCTTAATTGGACTTTAATATTATTTGTGAAATTGGTTAATAATCAAGAAAAGCAGTCTGCACAAGTAATTGATACAAAGTTGAAAGGAATTGTTTCTGTCAACCAGTTTGAAAACCAATGTTTTACATACATCACACGTATATATGTACTGTTTGTCTTAGACACGTTACGTAAGTGGCAAAGATGGGAGGAAGATGCGTTCAATGTGTTACAAGTTGCTATCAGCAGCAGACAAGGCCATGGCTGTGGTGCAGTGGTTAGTGGACTTGCAACCCAGAGATCCGGGCTTGAATCCAAGTCGCTGCAGGTCATACCTTGTATGAGAATTTTACAAAAATGTCAATTTTCCTCCATATGTGGAGAAGTTGCCGGCTCCTTGTGGAAGGGTAAGTTAGTACTGGTTAATACACAGTCCAGGAAGACTGGTTAGGTGAACCGGTCACTGAAAATAACTGAAAAATTGTTGAAAAATGGCATTAAACCCCAGTGACAATAAGTCACATAAAAACAAAACAAATTCAGCAGCAGACAATGAATTGTAGATCACAGTAAATTTCTAGTTGCGTAACGGTTCAGATTGTAAGGAGCCTACCTACATTGAGCAACACTCTTCAATACTTTCAGTAGTTAGACGAGACACAAAGAGAAAAATCTGATAATATCAAAAATAACACATAATGAACAATTCTCTGTAATAACAAATACAGCTGCCGTGATGTAGAATGCTAATGACATCAAATGGTTCATTACAAGCCCAGCTGAGTAATTAAAATTGAATGACTAGCTGTATATATATATTTTCAATACTCAATCACAAATGCAAGTACTGTAACATGTATTTCAATCCAATAACAGAGATTGACTTGATAAATGCAGCTTGTAAATTGAACGGATCAACAATGAACAGAACAATGTGGTGATATGCACCACAGAGAACTGATACCATTGTATGCATGAATAAATGGCTGAAACACATGTCACAGGAAAAATCTCACATAAAACAATGTTGTGGTTTCATTTAATTCCAGTAGACGGAGACTGACAGAGAGGGAGTTAAGTGATAGAGACCAGAATGTGAAAGGGAGAAAGAGGTAGAGGAGATAATAGAGAGTGAGGGAGAAACAGAGAGAGATATAGGGAGTGACTGTGAGGGGAAACTGAGATAGAGAGAGAAAGAGAGATGGAGAGAGAGAGAGAGAGAGAGAGAGGGAGAGAGAGAGGGAGAGATAGAGATAGAGATAGAGAGATAGATAGAGAGAGGGAGATAGAGAGAGGGGGGGGAGAGAGAGAGAGGGTAGAGAGAGAGAGAGAGAGAGAGAGAGAGAGAAAGGGAGAGAAGGGGAGAGGAGAGAGAGAGAGAGGGGGGGAGAGAGGGGGAGAGGTGGGAGAGAGAGAGAGGGGGAGAGAGGGAGAGAGGGAAGAAGAGAGGAAGAGAGGGAGAGAGAGAGAGAGGGGGGGGAGAGAGGGGGAGAGAGAGAGAGAGGGCGTGTTTGAACAATACCAAATTAATTACAAGAGGATTTGTTCAGCATTTAGTATGATTAAGTTCAGATTACAACAATACATAATTGTAAAATCTATATGCACTATATTAGTTGTATCCATATGGTTGAGTTAATACACCCAGATAATGTCAAATAATGACAGAGAACAAACAGAAGCAAGAGATCCCATAATCTGCCATTGTTCTGGATTGATTTTGTTCCTAAGTTAAAGAGCTAGTTATGTAAGTTAAATACTAGAAACATTGATCACCAGTAGTGACAGGTGAAGTATGTTTACCCAGCAGAATGAATGTCAATATGTGAAACAGCAAGTCCTACAAATGATTCCAATGTTATAACCCTTTGCCTCATAATACCGCATTGCCCTGCATCTGAAGCACACAACAAGTTCACAAAGGTCTTGTAGTGAACTTCCCCATTCCATGTTGTAGATTTGTTCCTAACTGACATGTACCAAGACATCTAGGCTCTGAGGTAATAAAACTTGAGATCGGTCTCAAAGCTCAAATCTTGTCTTTTATTGTTCAAAAGTTAAATAAGATCAGACAGTAATGATATTATTGATACATTATTCTGACCGCATGATTGACCTGAGTATGTATTTAAACATTAATCATCTCTATCTTTCTAAGATTTGAACTCGGGGAAAATTCTCAAGTTTTATAACCTCTGGGGCCTGGTCTGAGATTGTGGATAATTATGCACCAGCATGAAGTACTCTATACAACCAAGGATTCAAGGAGTTATTGGTCAATTGTACAGCTATATACAACTGAAGTTTGTTTCATGAGAACTGAACAAAAGAGTATTTTACAAAATCTACACATATTCGCCAAAATCTATCGTAACCTAATTTGTATAAAACTAACTTTTGTTCTTTCAAAGTCCAACTTTAGGAAATGCATGAATAAACCATGTTTCAACGATAAGTCCAGAGGAAATGGAGAGAACATTGATTTCTCATTGAATTTAAGTGTTTCATGGCTTTTGGTTCTGTCTGTAAACAGCAATTTCATGCACAACAAATTGTAATATAACTGAAGTAAAAAAAATTGATTTTCAGGGAATATTCACATAAACCTGTAACAACTGAAAAACTTCCAAACATGACATCCTGGATCTAAATGTCCATCAAGTGGTTTTCATAGACTCAGATACAACAGACACAGATTACAATGAAGTAATTCCTCTTTTCTAAATAAAATCACATTCAAGCTTCACAAACAACCACAATAGAAAACAATAAAAGCATAATTTTGAATTAATGATTTAAGTACATTCCAGATAAACAATTTATAACACTGAAGTTATAATTTATGAGCTTATTGTTTCACTAATGTATTAAAGATTTGTTCTTTATCAAAAATTAATGAAACAATGCATAAATTACAGCAAAGCTTCACTTCAACATTAAAACAACTTCTTATTTTAGACGGGTTATCTGTATTTCATCCATATTTCAACATGATATAAATCCCTTTTTCCTTCTTATTTTGTCCTTAGGTGGTCCAAATGTTGAGACTTCACTGTATTTTTTTTCATTATCATTATTATTCATAATTTGTGTCATTATTTTTATTAATATTTTTGAAATATTTTTGTATTATTAGTTTCATTTTTCCTTTTTTTTAAAAATCATTTTTATTATCATTATTTCATTATTTGTTTCAACATTGTGTTTTTCATTATTAATAATTTTATTATTTTTTAATCTTTTTTTAAAATAATTTGTTTCAATATTTTTTTCATTATTTTCTTTTATTATTTCTCATTATTTTTTATTATCCCATCATTAGTCATAAGGTAACTCACTTAGTTTTAGCACCTGGCATTTCAAACTAAAAAATATCAATTTGCTAACAAAGTTAAAGTTATAATACATCTTTATTTTCCCCATCATAGAAAGGAGATATTTTATGAAGATTATAGATAACACATACTTACCTAATAATGGCTACCAGGGACTTTACAGCATACAGAATTGTTTTTCATAAGGCTAGAAAAAATAGCCATATTTAGGGTTACTAGACCCAAAACATTAGGGTAGTGAGGTAAAAAAAACATTTTTTCTAATTTTACCTTTTGTGTACAATTCATCCCCAATTATTTTTGTACTTCAGATTTTGCCAAGTTGGCCAAAAAATTTGGGTGGATTGGGTAATTATAAACAAGACTTTTTTTCTGGCTGAATGTCAAATTATTGTATGAACAATTTTAGACTGCACTGGACATAATAAGGATAGTAAAAGCATTTTGTACTGTCCTCTGACCCTTCTATAAGGATAGTAAAAGTATTTTGTCCTCTGACCATTCTGTTGGTCACATCTTTTTGTTTTTTGCAGGTGGGGCATTTATAATGACAGGAGCGCTTATTATGGAATGTCTGGTATTCATTTAAGATGTTTGTTATAATCCTGATAATGTCACAGAGACCACCGTAATGAAACCCCCAGAAGAAAAAATCAATCATCAAGATGTTAAGTTGACTTGATTACAAGCCCTAAAAACATGATGAGAAAAACAGGAGCACCGTAAATAGACACAATATCCACCAGCTGAATAATGGCGGAACAAGATGTGTGCGAACAGAATAAATGCTCCAATACTGATAGTGCTAACATATTAAGAACAAAACTAAATCTTTCCTCACCTAAGACATGAAACCAAACGAAAATTGATTAAATTATGGAAGAAATAAACACTTTTGCCACGGTTTAACAAGAAGCAGCCAATCTTTCAATTTCAGAGCTGTGAAGAATTCCCCGTTCCCATAGTAACGTCACAAATAACGTATTCATACTTATTACATGCGCCAACAATATTTCAATAGAACTTTAGCACCAATTTACGCATATAAGTTTTTTGCCTATCCCTTCAGGGTAAATTATGAAAACATATTACCATATAAAGACAAAACTTGTCACATATTGACGTCATGGCAACCAGAACATATTATATTCATCTTAATATGCTCTCATTTAAATGCCAGGATTTTCTCCAATAATTGGTGTAATAAAGACATGATGCTGTATAATCATGCAGATTAATGCTCAGATTTTGGTTTAATCAAGGATGATATTTTATCAAATTGCTCCCGTCATGATAGATTGAATTACTTCATAAACCATCCACACTTAATGTATACCATTAAGAAATTAATACTAAAGTAACCAGTCTGCAAGATGAATGATAAATTCCATCATCAATTATGGAACCAGTCTTAGTCTGTACATATGGAAAGAGACTCCATCTCCTCTTTATTAAGTCTTAACATTGTAACTTCTGTTCAATAACATTTCACTATAAATGCAATGAACTGAAAGAGACAATGTTTTTAATGTCATCTACCCTTGGTGATACATCAATGATATGTTCAAAGTAAAAGGGCCCATTGTATAGATACATCTTAGCAAAGATAGCATCTTTTAAACTTTAAAATCTTACTATTGGTATATATTTCTGACATGTACCTTTAACAACAGACATTGGATACCCAAAACAATCAATAGGGTGATTTGCATAGAAGAATAAGCAAAAACTTTAGGTTTAAAAATTGAAATCCTAACTAAGATATGATTACGGAATGGGCCCCTGCTCTCTAATAAAAGCATATGGAATTAATGCAAGCAGAACTAAAAAGGGATACCCTCAACTTGCTTATTTGGGGAAATGAGTAATAAATGACATTAATGGTATTAACTAATTATAGGTAACATTTAGCTATTAAATACACTTAATGAAGCCAGTAAGATAACAACATAAAGCTGATGACTTGTATGGTTACAATTATTCTCTCCAGTAAAAATCCTGTCATACATTTCATTGGCAGCACCTTCATTAAAAATAGACTATATTTATAAACTTAAAAATTGCTAAAGAATCAAACAAGCTCAGATGCTAAAGCTTCAAAGACACTAAATTGATTACACTTTACTTTATAATCATAAAGATGTTGACAATGTTGATTATGGCCACACAAACATGTATTTGCAAACTAAGGAGAAAAAAATGCTGTTCAGGATTATTTAAGCAATGATGATGATAAGAGCTGGTGACCATGGTGACATCAATAATGATGCTTTAAACACCAATTATGGAGATAAATTGCCGACTCCAGAGAAACAGATGTTGACAATGGCAAAAATATTGATTGAGCAACCTAACTGTTAATCTTGTGAAAGCTTAGTGCTAGAAATGTGCATCTAACTATACAGGTCAAGGATGTGAAAGCTTAGAATTAGTATTGACAAGCTCTTCAAAACTTGCTGTTATAAATTCTCTGTTATGTGTGTTAATAATTAAATCATGTTTGTAATGCATTATTTGTAAGTCATTAAATTGTCTTGTTAGCTAAAATCTGTCCATTAATTATAAAAAATTTATTTGTGCAGAAATTTAAATTCTGATATATAATAAATTACCTGAGGCATCACTTTTTGTTTATCACAAGTCATATATCAGATACATTACTTGATACATTTATTGGTATTTCCACTTGTATTTTCTTTGTTAAAGTGGCACAACAATCCTGAATTGGGCAACATTTTCTACATTGTTTGTTATTTCTTTCACAGAATAGAATCAGATTCACACAACTTGGTCCCTTTCTAAATTCTACTTCCTTGGTCAGAGACTAAGTCAGAGTAAACAGATACCATTTTATTATAAAAATATGAGAAAATTTGCACTTAAACCATTCAGTTGAAAGGAATTATGTGAGTAATCCCCTACAAAATTATTTGTACTCTAAGTACATTGATATTTGATGTTTTCATGCCAGCAGAATTAGAATATCACAGAAATCAAATCTCTACAAGTTTTTATGCTACTTTCATGAGAAAATATTGCAAATACACAACTTACCAAAACTGTTCTCATGGACAATGCATATCAACTGAATAACAGTGTACTATGAAAACAGATGCAGAAACTTTTCGTGGTAAATAACATTTTTCCTTTGTTCGTAAAACAAATGGTACGAAACAAACGGGAGTGAATAGTATTGGGTACGAGTGTAAAATGAAAGATATTTTCAATGCTCGGCAGCAAAATCAAATAAGGAAAGTACGACAAAATCCATTATACTTACAATTATCTGCAGTATTAAATTCAAGTGTTATGCAAGCTATTTCACAAAGATATAAAATGATATGTCCCCGCAAAATTGCGCATATGTCTTAATACCGGCGGAAGTGCCTAACAACATCTTTGAGTATCAAGAAAAAAGAAGAAAATAATTCCTCAATAACATAAATACTTTACTGGTTAAACAGACCATAAATAGTATCAACTGGTCTTATTTTAATTGAATATGTATTGAAGAAAAAGATCTTTTGAGAAATAGAATTCTAAGCGCAAATTAAACTATAATTCCTACGCGTGTCACTGAACTTCTTTTTCGACCTTCACCTTTTGACAGACCAAAACATGGCACTACAAACTCGGTTACGTTTGACGAATAATAAAGCTATTCAACAATTACTGAGAGTAAGAAATATACAAACTTTTGTTCCTTATTTTTAACAGATGTATAATCTTATTTGTTGTGATTTCTGTTTAACAAGTGCTGTCAAACTCATTAAGTTTGAAATAAGCTTAAGTTAAGCCTTCTTACACATTCATTCATAATCATAGGCATAGAATTGCGTAAGATTACAAAGAAACCCACCTCTCTTGATCTTTTTTAATACAATTAGACGGCTTTAATAGAAAGTTAGATTGCATAAAAATGGAGGAAAGCAGTTAATAGTTAATATTCCGAAGTTACTAAGGTAGAGAAATGTCTAAAAATAAACTTCACCAAAGTTTCTGAACCTCTCGCATCAAAGTGCATCAGTGCATGTTGCTATAAACTGGAAAAGTTGAAAGTAATCTAGTCATTGAAAAAATCATTTAAATGGTTTATGGCTACTTTCGATTTGTGGAAATAGATCATTATAAATCATGGTAGTGGCATAATGAAGCATGAATTATGGAATCCATAAATGTATACTGCTGTATAATATGCATGCTACTTCTGGCTTTATAATTTTAACATTTCATTAATTTCTTACGTTATGTCATTGAACTTGTTTACTATTCCAGATAGCAAGCTGTCAACTTTGTGGCTCGAGTCAAGTTTTAAGTAATAAAACAATATCAGAAGACAAAAGAAAACAAATTCGTGAAGGACCAGATTTGGGAGATTTTATTGATGCCAGTCTTCAAGGTGGAAACTTGGGTGATAATATAATTCAAAAGAAAGGTGAAAGGTAAGACGATACTGTACAATATTGAAATTATTCTTCGAAAAGAATTCTTAACAAAACTAGTTTAATTCTTGTTGTGCTGAATTAGGAAGACTTGGCTCGGTGTGAAAAAGAAGTGCTCAAGCTGTATACATTACATTTTTTCTCCCTTAAATGTAATCATTTTCATCTTTTAATAAAGTACTGTATTACTCTTCTTTGTTGGTCTGCTTTTCTAGGTTTTATGATTTTTATTTTCACACATAACCTGTTTAATGTTAATGATACTATTGCAGGGTTCGTCTCCCAAAATGGCTGAAAACAAACATTCCTGTTGGAAAGAATTATCACAAAATAAAACAGAATCTCAGAGACCTGAATCTCCATACAGTAAGTTAATATAATGTTATCATTGTATTGTTTATATCCACACCTTACATTGAACTACCCTGATTAAATTACCCTAAGGGAGACTATTCAAATAATAAATAAAACTAGATTCTAGGAAATTACATTTTGGTGGCAGCTTCTTTTAATTCTTTAAAAAATGATTTCTTGTGCTGTAATAGCTTTGATATTTTTATGATTTACTATCAATGGTACAGAATTAGTTTACTTTATTTCAGGTGCTTAATCTTTGTATTTTTTATTCAGGTCTGTGAAGAAGCCAAATGTCCGAATGTAGGAGAGTGTTGGGGAGGAGGAGAGCATGGTACAGCTACAGCTACAATCATGGTATATCACAGTACTTGTATATTTATCATGGCTTGTGGTGATCCACATATTGTAGTGCTCATTGTACTTACTACCCACATTTAACATCTTTTGTTCAGGTTACATGTCAAAAGATCTATCAGTTATTAGTGGAGTGGTTAGTTTTAATCTAGTTGTCATATGTAGCAATCCTGGGTGAATCAACTTTTGTCATTTTTACCGTTAGAATGACATCGTAGTCAGTTAGTCAACTATAAAGGTTAATTTTATGGATCTGCATGCTTCTACTATTTTGATAAAATATGAATGTTACATCTTTCATGTTTGTAAGAACATTGAATGTTTGTTAGTTTGTGGTTGATATTTCATACTTGACTTATCTTTGTGTTTCTTATCACAGGTTTTAGGTGACACGTGTACTCGAGGCTGTAGATTCTGTTCTGTTAAGACTGCACGTAATCCACCACCACCTGATCCTAACGAACCAGTAAACACAGCTAAAGCCATCGTATCCTGGGGTCTAGATTATGTTGTTTTAACATCAGTTGATAGAGATGGTTAGTTTATGTTTACTCTTGTTTAAAGAATTCATCTGATCTTATCATCATTGACTTTATGTAGATTGTATGACTACAAAGCATTTAGAAAACAATTTATTACAGAATGTCTTTTTGTTTCATTTTGAGGTTTGTTTTAAACAAGCTAATGATTGGTAGGCTGCTGATATGTATGTTTGTTTTTGATATTATCGTCCTGATAGATAATTATATTTAGCTATGTAAGTTAAGACTTCATAGACTTGCATAATTCAATCAAGGAAAATATGTCTGGCCAAAGTTGGATTTACTAATTATATGGCATATCAGACTTTTAGGTAATTTTCAAAAGCCCAAATATTCTGTGTACTGTACTTTAAAATTTTATGTTTCAAGAAAATATGTAATAGATGTCTTGTGGATGTGAAATGTTTTTATAGATGTAGTTATGTAGAGTGGTAAAATAAGACTAATATTGTTTCTGATTCATTTATTTTCTGTTTGTTGTCTTTTACAGATTTACCAGATGGAGGTGCTGCCCACTTTGCAGAAACTGTGCGAGAGATTAAGAAAGGGTGTGTTTAACTTTTTGTTATGGAATTATGTTGTAAACTTATCATGGTTCACCTTAAATGTCTTATTGATAATGCGTTCAGCAAGACATCAACATTCTGTTTATTTAATTTTGTTTGTGCTCAATAATGACGATGAATACTGATATAAATGTCTCTACCAGAAAGCAGTAGATAAAATGCCTGGGTCTGAGGTTATGCAACTTGAGATCGGTCTCAAAGTTCAAATCTCATTTTTTGTCTTTCCATGTATCTAAGTTTATTATAATAAACACAACTGCAGCACTGATTTATAATTCTATCAGCATAATTAATCTGAATATGTATTTAAATATTGAAGTGAATTTTATTTGCCAAAATACTTTGAGAATTGAATTGAGATTTGAGCTAGGTGACTCAAGTTCTATAGCCTCTGGACCTGATATATTTCTGTATATGTGTAGATAACTTGTACATAATGTTGTTTTGTTTTCTATGATATTGGATTGTTAGGTTAAAAACTTGTTTTTAACCTTTTCAGAAAGTCATCAATATTAGTAGAATGTTTGACACCAGATTTCCATGGTGATCTACAGTGTGTAGAGACTGTAGTTCATTCAGGTCTAGATGTGTACGCACATAATGTGGAAACCGTGGCAGAACTTCAGTGGTTTGTTATACTTTATTGTTGTTCTTATTATAAATATTCACTCACTGTTGGGTCTCAGTATTCTAGCCTCTGATTTGTTATTTCTGAGAATGTTTTTAATATTGACCAATTACAGGTCTGCATTCTAAGAGCCATCTATGGTCTCCAGTCATAACCTTTTACTCTGCAAGTTATTGTTAATAACTTTCTGATCCATTTCTTTGGCAAATTGGCTGATGATGATGATATGTCTAAAGGTTTCTACCTTGAAATCACTTTGTTTGTAGAGAGACTGAGATCAGTATATGTACTAGTTACTGAACTGTGAACACTGATCAGATGTACTTATACTTCTATGTGTCTCTTATGAAAACATTGTGTTAAACTTGTTGAATTAACTGAATTAAATTTGTGGTGATTTCATTTTAGCAGGTTGTGATTTATGATGATATGTTGATGTTGTAGGTTAGTACGAGATCCACGTGCCAACTATCAACAATCTCTGAATGTATTAAAACATGTAAAACAACTGAACCCTGATATGGTCACAAAGACGTCTATAATGTTAGGTCTAGGGGAGACAGATGCTCAGATACTACGAGTACTGGAAGGTTTGTACATGTTTTCTTTTTCCTGAAGTTCAAGGTAACCTTTTTAGCATGGATTAAAATGATACAACTGTGTTTAGTTAATTTTTTATGTTGTCTGTGCTTATTACAATACTTGTCTGTCACAGTCTATATATTGATATATAGGCAAGGCATCAGCACAACTATTTTTAAATTCTATCGATTATATATAAATTGGTATCTTTGTCTACGTATGAATTCATAGCTATTGAAAGTATTATTTATTTTGCCATGATCACATTCTTGCACCGTGGTATTTCACTATTAAATCTTTACTCATTAGTTGTATGTATGTCATACATTTATATCATAAATATTTTACACTGATTAATACTTATGAGTGTATTTAATGTGATTTTATTGTAGATTTAAGAAAGATTGGTGTGGATTGTGTGACCTTAGGACAATATATGCAACCTACAGTCAGGCATATCAAGGTAAGCATGTTATACTGATCTCAGTATGAACTTCATTACAGGGACTGTACATAAATTATATCGTAATCAGAAACTCTTGAGAAAAACTGTTTTGAAATTCTTGTGGTTTGAAATGTAATTGAAGACTAACATTGCTGAATAGTTTCGTGTTGGATTGTTTATTCTTGTCCTTCAATTTCACCAGCAGGGGGTAGGCTTTTGTATTTTCCCATTGTTTCAAACAAGTGTGTAATATCACAATTAAGTCTGTATAGATGTAATTTTGTGTATTATTGATGAAGTTGATATAAATAACTGATTATGTTAGTTTTCTCTCAGATCATTTGTTGTTTGTCTGCTTACAGCTGTCTTATTACTGTTGTATGTAGATTCATATGATGCATTAAGTGTACTGTTGGTGTAAAACTTTCACATGTTACATTTTAGGTGAAGGAATATGTACATCCAGATAAGTTTAAGATTTGGGAAGAAGTTGGTAACAAATTAGGGTTTGCATATACAGCCAGTGGTCCACTGGTCAGATCGTCATACAAAGCTGGTAAGTCTCATAATATTCCTAGATTCACACCCAAAAGGTAGACAACTCGTCCCTAAATGATTTCATAATTTGTTATGTAAGAGTTTTCTCCCTTGTTAATCATTCTCGAATTTAACTGGAATGGATTTATTTCGGAATTATTTACTACTTGTATTCTCAGGATAATTTGAGTAAATTTACATTCTGATAATCTCTACTAATTGCATCTTGTCAGTAAACCTCCTCTGATGGATAATTAATACCATCAAAATCATAAAGAGGAGGCCATTAACTTGAAATCTCTGAAACTGATAAAGCATCAAAAACCATGATATATTTTTTGTTGTGGAAAATTATTAGTACAAGGAATAGTTTAATGTTAACAATAAAATAAATGTTAAGTCAATGTTTGTTCAAGGTTCAACTCTGATTAAACAGAAATAATGTGTATGTTGTTAATAACTAAATAATATTTTCTTGCCATGTTTGTGATATTAAGAGTTCCAGGATATAATTATGTTTAAGATGCATTTGGATACGAAACTTTTTTAGATATTTTACCATATAATCTTAGAATATTCCTTACTAGAATTGAAGTTTCTCCCCACTCTTTACATATACACACGGGAGATATCACACAAACAGGACTTTGAGAAGTGAAAAATGTTGTTAATATTGTACTCTTCATGATATGGAAGACGAGTACCGTTCATTTTATAATTAGATATTAGAAAGATTTATTTTATGATCATCATTTTTTAGGTGAATTCTTCCTGAAGAATCTGTTGGAAAAAAGAAAATCAGAGAAGAATGCAGAAAGTAGTTCCTAAGTGATGTGTGTATAGTCGTAGGATTTAAACGAACAGAATAACTCAAGAAATGAGCTAATTAACTTAATAGCTGACAGAGGAACATGATGGATTCTGTGCATTTATAAAATTGCTGTTTTTTTGCAACTATAAAACTTTATTTTGAGTCAAGTCTTAGAATTCAGCTTTACTGTTGGTCAATTTGAGGCAGAGCTTAAAATCAACCAATCAAATGCTCTGTTTTGAAACTGGTCTACTAACCTCAGTACTGGGAAGAAAAGCTACATGATCTTTCATTGGAGATTTTTAAGACAGTATACTTGTGTAAAATATTAATAGTGCTTCATTTGAAAAATAGGACGTGGTTGCCTGATGTGATCGAAAGAATTGTCAGAAGATGTGATGTGTTGTTGATTTATTAAAACCATAATTCTTAAAGACATTGTTGTTAAACAATCTAACTTCCTTATCAATCTAAAATACAGTCAAACCTGTGAACAAAGGCCACCCTTGTGAAAGACGGAATGTGGCCTTCCTTGACAGATGACCATTATTCAGAGGTCACTTTGTTCTTAATAATCAATTACGGTTTTTCAAAGAATGGCCTTTATTTACAGGGTGGTCTTTATTTGAAGGTGGCTGCAAACACAGGTTTAACTGTAATTTGATTTATCAGGATAAGTATCAGTTTAAAGAAATGAAATATTAGCCATTTCATCTTCCCCACACCCAATTAATGGTACTGAAACACAAAAAGAACAAACTACACTTATATATTCAGTTTAATTAGTTTCATGTAAAATACAAAATGAATATGGACAAAATATAAATGACTTAAGGACATATAGACTAAGAAACAAGAAATGTTAATATAAAATGCAACAGATACGTTATTTTACCCAATTATCATCATTTAAACAAAACGCAGACAATTAGGCCAAAGATAAAAATGTACATGTTTTCTCATTCCACACAGTTATAACATACTTCATCCTTAAGGTGAGTTACTAATGTTTCTTCAAACAAGACAGTGAAATAGATTCATGTATTCAGAACAGGACATGTAGACATTTTTTTCATCATACAGAGCTATATCAACAGTAATTAAAAATTATGCAGTTTAGTATCTTAGCTTAGTATATATCGAAAAAAGTAAAATGTTATGTAACTAATATTTCACACTGAAAAGAGAAAACAAATATATTTTTAAGGCAGACCTCAATACTATTGCAGGAGAAATATATAATCATTAAGTCCATCTCCTTGTTAATTGGTATAAAATTACAACAAATTGTTAATAAAACCATAAAAATACCAAATTACTAAACAGACATCTGATTTTGTAAAATACGACAATGTTGCAGACACTGTTCTTGGATCTGATAAATGTAAAATTAATTAAGATAAAAACATCAACGCACATTCATAATATTGGCACAACTGTGATACAATAAAAACCCAGGCTTATATTTTAATACCAGCAAAAACCACAAACACTCTGATGTGTTTTAATCAAAACGTTTTTTCATCAAATTTATTCTACAGTAGTCAAATAAAAACTTATTTTAACATGTGTGCTATAAAGTGTATGCCTGCTTTATTTGTACCATGATCCATTTCAAGAAAAATTTGATAAAAATGCTAATATCTAAAATATCAGCCCAGTATTACATACAGAAATTCTCTTGAGAAGAAAAAAAGCGTACTGGTAAAAGCCATTTTACACAAGGAAGCTGTGATCGTTGGCTATTATTTAAAGCTAAATAAACCAGTCCTTCAATCAGAAAAATTAGCAAACATATTTCTCGCATATTTAGGTCAATGTATTCTGGAAATGACAAAAAAATCTGTAACATCACAGCCATGAAAAATATATATACCAAATACTCATATATACATACATTATGTACATGCAAATATACACCACGTCTCTTAAGTAACTCCTTGTGACTAGAAATCATATCATTAAGTAAATATAGCACTATGTGTGTATGATCCAAGTCATCTACTTTACTTAAACATCAACAAATATCCATGAACAAAATACAGAAAAAAAAAACATGAACATTGTGATAAAAAACAGTTTTTTTACTATTAAACCACAAAAAATAAGATTGCCATGGCGATATATGAAACAGATATGATTTGAGTTTATATACAGAATGTTTTTTACTGAACACAAAACAAGTCTAATGATGAGTAGAAAGAAAATTGTTTCAATTTTGTTACACAATTCTAATCATTCAAAATTTCTTGTATATAATTGTAGGCAATTGGCTTAACAGTCCCAAGTACACTCGACTTGAACCTACCATGAAGGTAACAAAACAGCTTTATTCAGTTCATGAATTAAAGCCGAGAACCAGCTGATTATCTTTTGTATTATATTGATGTGATTAAAAATATTTTCCTCACATTTTCTGTAACCTGTTACTTTATTTAGAGCATATTAGTCTACAATTGTGACAAAGAATATTGTAACCATCGAAACTGAAAACCATACAAGAAGTTACTACTTAGTAAATTATTAATGTATTTTCAGTATAGTGTCAGCTATTAGCGGGTCATTTATTCACAGTACATCAATAATATCATACACAGATACATAATAAGCTTCAAATTAACATGGAAACACTCAAACTCTCAACAAATAATAAATTTCTTTTGATTTTTTAATGACTACGACAAAAGGAGTCATTTACTTAATGTATATCAGCAGTTTTAAATTATCTTCAGTTATTTGTACCACAAACATGTGAACACTCCATTAGTCACAACAGTCAATAAGTTAAATGATAAATACACAAGACTGCATGAACACAAACCAAACGTATGATGGGGGGTTTGTGTATAAAACGTAGCAATATACAGTAGCTGGTATCATGGAGTAACCATATTAATGGTGTGGTATCATGGAGTTACCATATTAATGGTGTGGTATCATGGAGTACACCATATTAATGGTTTTAGTCATATTCTCAGTCATCCGGGCAGTTCAACTTCAGAGGTCTATTCTGCCAATGTCTTCTATTTTCTCTATAGCAACATCTCTGGACAAAAAGGTCTACCAGTTTTTTTGGTTGCCTAGCAACATCTGTTGCTAAGGAACTCCCACTGAGTAAGTCAATCAGTAGATGAGTATCAAACACGTAAAACATGGAATTCTTGTCATAAATGTGTTGGAACAACACGATACACAAAAACAATGTATAAAACAAACACAGTAACACTCTCAGTTAAGTTCAATAAGTTCATATCACAATTTGTGCTTTTGGTATGTTAAGATTGAAGATTAAAATCTACACTCTACATGTTCCCTTGTCTTCGCACCTTCTGAAAATTAACATTGTTACAATCATCAGCGATTTCAGGATAATCTTCAGGTTTCAACAAATACTGCACGTCAAACCCCTCCGTGTAGCCCGTGTTCAGAATATCCTGTTTCTCGTCTTCAGTCCAACTATGGTATGTTGGGAGATTATTTTGAATCAACCACTTTTCACGTTCCCACGCATGATGTATTGCACGCTCTTTGGCATGCCGAATAACACGCTGTCGCTCATGATCGAAACTACTTCCATATCTCACATTGATCACAGAATAGTTACCATGGAAACGAACGTCTGTTTCAGTATAAGAATGAACTCGATAACCGTCAGCATGAGACAGTCTATTCACAGTCACATTTATACTGTTCTCATATTTCACAGTGTTTCCATGGATACCAAGAGCAGACAACTCATCATTTACCGAAGTTGCATCAATTTTGACAAAGTACAAAACTTCACGCCCATTTATTGTGTAACGAAGATCAAGTAACTCAGACCTGTTTAAGAATTTACTGAATTTTTTCACCCAAGTCGGAGAATTGTCTAAATGAAGAGCCATAACTTTGCCATCAAAAGCAGTCATAAGTAGGTCACTATAAATAATTTTTCTTGGTGCCGGTGAAAGAGAAACAAAATTCTGTATGGGAGAGATTCTAGATTGTGGGACTGTTGAAATGGATAACATGTTTAACATATCACGATGGAATGTACATTCAAAAGCAGACGAAGTTGGGAGGAGGTTACGATCAATCAATGACACTTCAGGTCGAACTGTGCCATCATATCCAACATTTGGAGCCATGCTGTCAAGGTCAAAACCGAGTTTTTTCAGCCATTCTGTGGTATCTAAAAATGGAAAACATAAAAAATTACTTGTTATATGCAGAAATACAATATGATAATGATGCATAAAAAATTGACAGAATTATGCACCATACCAATGTTTAAAATCTGTTTTTGATGTAACATATAGTGAACTAATATATTGTACCTAATCATAATGTAGAGTAAAATACATTACAATCCAACCAGTATAATATTAGGCAGCAATTTACTGTTTCCATATTTTCATATATTTGTAACAGTTAGATAAAACGTAGAAATGAACAAACCTAGAGATGGGAACTTTTGGTCTTGTAGGTGTGTATTGACGATGTATCGCTGATGATAATTGTTCATAATTAAAGGATCTTCGATCAGATTATGAAGTTTATGCAACATTTCACCATAATCGGGATTGACGTATCGACCAATCAAAGTATCGTACACCCTTCTCCCATAATGCACCATTCCAGTCACTGGATTGAAAATACCACCTTGATACCCGAAGCTGAACTCATAATTTGGATTGGAATCCGACACAACTTTGCCCAGAGGACTGTAGGAGATCTGTTTAACAATTAAGCCACTGTCATCAAAGATTACTAGCGGACTGCCCAGAGGATCAGTGGCGATGTAGTATAAAATATCCTGACGTTCAAATGCAATCAGTTTTCCCTTGGAGTCATAGAAGTACTGAGTCATCTCCAGGTTGCTATGGTTATACGTATGTGTGACAAGATGCTTTCTTGTAATATCAGCATAAAAATATTGCATAATGTTACCAAGGCGATCACTCTGAGATACAACACGACTTTCATGATCATAATTATAAGTAAACTTAAACAAGCCAGAATTAGTCACGGTCATCAACTGTCCCATAGAGTTAAATAACAAGTGTTCATCATGTCGTTGTATCATGAATCCATCCAGATCAAATTTATACCTCAGTCCACCAAACGTTTTGATCTTGTCTCCCTCATCATAGTCAATGATGATTTTATCGCTGTTCTCCTCCAATCTATTTATGTTACCATTGTTGTCATAGCCATACTTCCACTTGGTTTCACCGTCCTGGCTTACTTCAATCAAATTACCATCAATATCATAGGTATAGCTGTACTGACACCTGTCAGTCTGTCCAATCAGTCGGTTCCATGTTCCAATACGATTCATATCATCATACACGATACTCAGCTTAAACCGGATGTCATCACGGAACATATACTGGACACCTTGTAAACGTCCGTACATATCAAGTTCACGGCTCATCACAATATGTTCATCAAATGTCTTCTCCCGGTCAACCAATGGCCATTGAATCTGGAGGTTTTTCACACTTTTCAGGAAACCATTTGAATCATCATAACTAAGGTCAATATTTGTTGTTCTATTGTTAGAAAAATGTCCAACAGCAGATACAAGCCTGAAGTTTTTGTCGTAGACATAATCAAACTTCACGTTAAGCAGACGGTAATTTTCAGGGAACTCCATTTTGTATGACCCAATGAAGGAAGAATCATAGGTATAGTTTTCAAATAACCTATAACCTATACGTTTGACCTCTACTGATGACATCATGGAAATTTTTGGGTCATATTCAAACTTAATCTGTGTGTCGCCGAATAAGACGAGTGTTGGCTGTGAGAAGTGATTGTATCTGTACACGACCTTGCGAAATTCGCTTGGGTAGATGATCTCCTGTAGTTTTCCATTGCCAGTATATGCCTCGATGTAAGGGAACTCCAGACCTGGAATCTCGTAGAAGTATCGCTGAGAACCAGCATGCATTATACTGTAGAATTTATGGTGACCGAGTCCTGGCGTTCGTACCATTATAACGTTACCTTCATCATCATACTGAAGGTAGTACTGTAGTCCACTGGGAAGATGAATATCTGTCGGCTGGAATTACAAGATAAAATCATGTTTAATACAATTTTACATGTTCTTATGACAATATTCAATACACGTTTATCATTCTGCACTTAAATGCTTCTATTCAACTTTCATTTTTAAATTGTTTATTACCTTATACAAATACAAGCAACAGCTTTAAGTAAAACATTTTAACCTATAAAATAAAAAAAACATATCCAAATGTAACATCTAGTCACATGGGTGTGGCCTTCCTGATGTCTAGATGGATACCGAAACGTTTTATACGAGGTATAAAGAATCAATGAATAATTTAAATACTAACCTTCTTGCTACCGTATCTATAGTTGTATCTGTACAAGGCTCCATTACTTAAAGTCCTCTCTTTCAATAAACCACCGTCAAACGATCTCTTTTCTTCAAGGTCACCGTATTTCCAATAAGTTATCTCCCCTCTCGAGTTGTATGTTATATTGAGAGAGTGATGGTTCTTGGCAGGAAGGAAGTTGGTAGGTAGACCAGAATTATCAAACGCTGTTGTGATAATTTCGTGGAAATCCTTGTCGAGAATGGTCTCAGTGTGAGAATCTCGGTCATACTCAATAGTAAGCAGATTGTCACCATTCACCTAAACAAGTAAAATGAATACACTGGCTAAATAACGAACAATTCATTATACATGTGCTATGAAATTTAAAGAATCTACAAAATTAACTTACCAATATTTGAAACAAGGATTTTCTGCCTTTGCCTTTCCATTATATTACAACAGAAATTTACTTGAATTGCACAATAAAAGTGGGAAAGAAGGGAGTGTTTGTACAAGAAGCAAAGATACAGGAGTATTCTACAGTTCTGTTATACGTCCACCATGCATCAGGTGTTCATGGGTGTGAATATATGATGTATGAGACGTGATAACATCCTACTTGAATGATCTTATCAAGTGTATTTATGCTGTCAACTTATACCATACAGATAGTCTAAGATTTTTTTTATAATACATGTGCTGAAACTGAAAATAATCAACCCCTCTACATGAAATAGAAGTTTAGATTTACTGTATAAAACTCAACATAAATATATTTAAGAACTGTTTTGGTACATCAGAATTGATTCGATAATACCAACATAGGATAATAAATTAAAGATGTACTTCAGAATGGTAACAGTTGAAATTTAAAAAAAAAATGGAAATCTTAACCTCAGTGCTGCAGAAACAATAAAAAACATTAGGATCTGGACCTGGGAAAATCCGGAGGTTCCGGAAAATTCCAGAAAACTTTTAACGATACATTTTAATGCAGTCAAATACAGCAGACACTGACAGCTTATCATGGTGAAACTTCAGCATTCTTCTTGTTAACTTTTATCTATTGTTTCAACTGTTGTCTATAGCAGAACAAAATACTGTAAGCCATTACAATACCAGTGAATACTAGATAAAACAAATATCACGTAGATATAAATACATTACATACTTCATGATCTAAGATTAAGTGTTAGGAAGTCTTCATTCAGAATTGTTTGTTAATCAACAGTCACTGGAAAGGCATCAAGTCAAATCTTCAACATTTTTTCCAATTATTTTAATTCAAGTCAATTCATTTTCAAGTTATAAGGACAAAAGGCTTTTTCCAGGCATGGTAAACATCAAAGAAGAGGTGACTGTGTAACAAAGTTTTCAAGTACTTAACAGAACAAATAAGTTCAAATATAGATAAGATGCAGTTCTTGTCTTGTGTAATCAATTAAATATCTGCTACATGTATGTACATATGTGGTAGTCAGTTCCCTCATAGACAACAAATATCATGTCCAAGATTCAAACTCAACCCCTCAATAAAAGGAACCAGTCAGGGTAACTCTCAATTTCTTTTGTACAAATATATTATTTTAATCTTAATCAACATAAGAATGAATCAAGCATTTGAAGATTGTATTACTTTGAATACAGAGGGTATCATCCAGGGTCAGTGATTATATAAACATCTATATAGCTTACATAATCCAGAAACCAGTCTAAGAATGTAGCTTTGTCATTGGTCAATTAAGAGTATCAACCAATCAAAAATGTTCATTTTCAGACTGGTTCCTAACCTTACATTATTAACCTGATTAGGACGCATAAAACTGATGTATCTGCTTTACCTCAAGTTACACTGGTATTATATTCATGCATTATTTTTTTAATACTCAAGATAAATGCACTCAATTATACAATCATAATGTAGTTAATTGATAATTAATTGGCACGACTCAAAAAGTATAAAGAAAAATAACGATAAAAAAGCAATTTATTGAAAGAATGCACCCACAAAATGAAGAGGGGTTGATTTATTTTGCAGTTTATAAATAGTAACAAATTCATGCAAAGATCTATGGATAGTATCAGACTTTTACAGCCAATCACTGTTCACAATAAAGCGTCGATTCTACGTAATTAAGTCAGTTATTTTAAATATCATGCAGCATCAATATTGAATATAAATACTTGAAGAATGATTAACTATAAATATAACAGCAAGATTTAAGAGTAAATAGTTGGTTTTTATTCTGAAGAGGAGGGATAAGCATTAAATGTAGATGAGCAGAAGTGTACACCCAATGTTAATACATTCCAAGTAACAATCACCATAGCAACAGACCATTGCATAAAACTTTAAAATATTCAGCATTTGAAATTATATCTTTGGACCGTTTCTATTATATCAGATTATATATAACATAACAGTTTATGCAAATGCTACCAAGGCATTAATATTTGTACTGAATCTCAAAATCTGAAAAACTGGTCCCCCGTAAATGAGATAAAGTTTTGTTCCCAGTGAAGTACATTGGGCATACCAGCTCACAAGCATAGGATTGTTCACATACCAGAAGGGCTTTCTCCTTGAATCTGCCCTCTTCATGCGAGTCACGCATGCTATCATGCCTTGTAAACACCTCCCCTACCCTCAAACGACGACCCAGTTTCTGAACGCTCTCCTTTGGTCGACCTTTACGACGAAGGAAGAACCTCCATTCAATGCGATGAACCAGTTTGTTTGGAGCAATAATTTTACGCTTAAAATGCATTCTGTGCTGATTCTCCAGTACTGGATTGCCACCAGATTCCAAAGCAATTGTCAGGTTGCTAGGAAACACAACAACAACTGCACCATCTGGTAGGTAGGTTACCTTGGTTTCAGACATACCTAAAAACACCAAATGAACATTACTACATGTATCAACAATATCACTATCAGTGACACAAAATTATATACAAACATGGACCATATACTGACTGCTTCTAATATTAAAATATTCATTAATAAGCAACTTAATTGGAAATTAAACAGACATAAAGCATAAAAGATTTTGATATTGAGCCAATACGACTAGCCTGACACATATTGTACAATCGTGGCAGTAACATGCTAACATTCCAGCATTTAGGTATAAACAATGGCTGTTACAAATCTCAGTACAATCATGGTTTACAAGCTACATCATGGGTCATAGCACATGGATATTTTCAAGGGAAAAAATCAATTTACATCAACAAACAAAGGAAACAGAGGTCATAAAAACTATTAGTTTTATCTTGCATGATGTAACTCGTATACGATATCTTCCCTGCCTTCAACAAGTTTGCAACACTCTCTATACACAGAGCAAGTTACAGTAGTGTTGAATTGACAGGAAGACGGGGATTCCTGTACACTGTCATTCAATCATAAAATGAACATGAATTCCAATATAAACTATGGCAGTTAAGTCACTCTTCAGGCCTACACCAGATCTCATAGAACTCTTGAATATATACAATATACAAGCAAGCCAGCTACTAAATATTGTGGTGAAGATATAAGCCATATTTGAGCATATATATAAGGTAAAGTATTGGCAGGTACAAGTCATATCTAAAGCATCTAGCAGTATCTATGGCAGATATGATTTTTTATGATTTTCTAGCACCAAACTACTCACACATTCTTATATACCAGAAGTCACTACAGCCTACTAAACTGGTCTCCCATTGGCTCTTTTTTAGCCAATCATACCAAAGATAAGAAAGTACCAATCAATTCCATTCAAAAGTTATTTTACATCCATGAACAGGGTACTAGTCAACTAGTTAGGCTGTTGTACCTGTGGTGTGATGAGAATGCTACATAGGAAGTTTTAGAATATTTCTGACAGAATTTCTATGAGTACACTCTGATAAAAATCACTTCTAATTCAGAATAGAGGGACATATAATGTTCCAGATAGCAGAGAGAGGTCAAGAGAAATATATTCTGTATAGAAAATTAGAGACTAAAGCTATCCATAAACCACAACTGAGAAGAGAATTTACAGGATAATAGTAAGTCATATTGTCCTAATAAAAGACCAAAATTGTAATATATTCCTTGTATGAGTAGAGATGCAATCTTGTGCACAAAGATCTTTGTAATGAGACCAATAAATGATGGTACAGTGGTAACCCTCTAAACCGATTCCTCTATAAACCAGTTTCCCCTCTAAATCAGCCAAATGTCCTGGTCTCGACTCCATTACTATATAATTCAAAAATCCCCTCTAAACTGGCATCCCCTCTAAACCGGCCAAATGACCTGGTACTGGGCTCAGCTGGTTTAGAGGGGTTCCACTGTATACGTCATTACACCATGGCTTAATGTACAATGTTTTCATCCATGAAAGTTTGAAGTATTGCCAAAAACTTGATTGATCTTTCACATAAAAGCCAGTCAAAGAAGAACATACACACATGTCTGATTGAATGTAGAATGAATGATACGTACAATATACAAACTATGAAGTGCGTCAATATAAGACTTCATAAACTGAAGATTACAACATTTCTGACTTTAAATTTTGAAAGCAGAAGCGGCAATTGCAAGAAATTGATACAAAATACACTGAAGATAGATAAACTGAAAGCTGACGTATGAATTATGATGAAGCAGAGTTTGATAAATTTACAAGTTTAGAGGTAAGAGTTGATTATAAACATGGAGTCCAACAATGACACCGTGTATACAGAGACATGGAGCAGACGTCAAAGCGTATTGCATTGTATATATAAATATAGTTGAAGAGTTAAGCATATCGCTACATAGAGGGATGTAATGATTCATGTTTGATGCAAGTTACTATTTAATTTGTTTCTCATACCTCCAAGGTACCATTCCACAAAACACATTTAGTGCAAACATGCAAAAACTTGTACAATACAATCAACATTAGCACATGATGATAAACATTTTAATTCAATGTTTCTTAAACTGATGAACTAATTAAGATAATTGAGACAGGTACGTGTCACACTTGATTACCAGGGTATATACATGTACAATTACTTGGGACATGATAGCAACTCTAACAGACTAGCATGCCTTAATTTATAGTAAGTTAAGCAACTAGTTACAATGTCGTACTGATATGAAATCGATAGTTCTTGTTAACAGTATCAATACAGACTATATCAATTCTATGGACAGTAGGTTAATGAGTGACGTACCTCTTACCAGAGAATGTGCATCATTATTAATGAGTTATCTATTATTTATCTAGAAGATGGTTTTATATTCAACATGATGAGTATTTAATGCTGGTGTAAAAGACAGAACTGGGTTCAGTGAACAACTATCTCAGGTCGAAGTAATAATTAATGAAATATTAAACCAGTTTAAAAAGATTTGTAACATGTTACTTGTATTAATTCTCAAAACAGTTCAATAATATGAAAAAATTCATAAAATTTCTGTTTCCATAGCAACCAGGGCCTTGACCTGAGCAGTTTCAAAGGTAAGAGAGTGTAAACTAGCGAGACTTGCCATGCAGAGCTGACTGTACACTGCCATAGGTTGCCATAGCAACCATGTTACTGTTATCTGTAGTCACGTGCACAATAGAACCTGTTGCATTCACATCTGTATCAAGTTGAGTTGTCTCCCCTGTAGGTTGTATCGCACTCAGCAGACGTCCCATCTTGTTGTAAGTGTACATGTAGATCTTCCCATCAGACAATTGTTTACTCTTCAGTAACCCTGTCGTAGCATCGTATGTGAACGTATAGCTTGTATTGTCTGGTGAGTGGAACTTCTGTAAACGTTGCATGTTGTCCATCTGTAGATGACTCTTCTCACTGGAGGGAGAAATAATCTCCTTGGCTTGTCTGTCAAAATCTCTCTCTATTTGTATGCTCTTTCCAGCATTGTCGGTCACAGCACCAAGTCTGCCGTAGAATGAGTTTATGGTGTAAGTAAAGTTGTACATGTACTGATCTGTCATGAGGTTAACAGTGTGCACTTGTTGACCATATCTATTAAATATATAGAGTTCCTTTGTTTCCGTGGAAACGACTTCGTACTGATTAAGCCAGTTTATGGTCGGGAGCTCAGAGATGACAGAAAACACTCGAAGGTTACCAGAATCAGCAAAATGTGCGATACCGTCAGGGGTCACTGTGATAGAAGTCAGTTCTTCGAACAAAGCTTGTGCCGCCAATGATTCTGTAGGGTTGTAACATCGGCACGTCGACTGCTGACAATCACACTTTGATTTTGTTCCAGCAAAATGGTGGATACGTCCGTCTGTGGTGACTACTCTGACTCGGTTAATATGGTGCGTGTCACTCTCAAGGATATACAAATCACCATTTGGTCCGAACGATAAACTTTTAGGTTTAACAAGTTTGACATGATCAGCAATACTGGAAGCTTGTTCATCATCCGTCAATACACCAGTTGGGAGAAAACTGACATCTATCTGAGGACAAGTGATCGGTCGCCCGGCAACAGTTACCACACGATTATCCTTGGTGAGTTTAAGAATGATGTTACTATCTAGTATATGTAGAGTGTCATCTAGAGGATCAATAGCTAAAGCTGTAGGCCAGTGTAACCTCACCTGTAATTAACAACAAACACAGTCTATCAAAAATAGGAAATTAATACTTTAAAAAAAATCAATTTATTCAAGAGCTTACTGTAACAATGGTACTAAGAAGCAATCTTAATTTGCGATTCAACATAGAATAAGTCAAGATTACCTAATAGCTATAAAATGTTTTAAGATGTATTCAAATTCATACAAACTTCAAATTGGAAGGCAAAGAAAATAAAACTTAATTTAAATGGAAAAAGCTGGTGTGTTATTACAATACTTTTTCATATGGTAAGAATCTATATATACTAGATTTCCAAAAACCCTAACCTGTCTTATTCGTAGTGAACATACATACACGGGTGAAATCATAAATACTATAACATCAAATAACCATTACCTCATCAGCAGGCATACTCTTGTCACATGACATCGGTTTCCATGTTTTTGGTTGATCTTGAGAACCAATCACGGTGGTGATAATACCGTTAGTGTTGATCTTACGTATGTTAGAACCATCAGCGATATAGATCACACCATCTTTGTTTATAGCAATACCTGAAACATTATATTATCAATGATGATATGCGTAAACTTGTATACTGTCTATACAAGATGGTTTTTTATGTTAATAAATACTAGTTTGCATTGATCACATCCAATATGTATTTCAGAGGCAAAATGTATTTACATAAAACATCTTCATGATTCACAAAGGTAAATTTGACCTCCCTACTGTAGAAAAAACATAAAAATACAGAATCATAGAAATGAATGCTAGAAGCCAGTTTCACAATCAGCAGTGATAACCACTGAAATCGAAACCAGGGTAACCAATAGCAACTAATTAGATCATATACTACCAGAGTCTTAACCCTTTGCCTCAAGATACCGTATTTCATTGCATCTGAAGCAGACAACTTTTATAAACATTGTGGCAAAAGGAGACATAGCTTGTAATAAGTAATAGCTTCTTTTGCCACAATATAGTCCAATGTTGAGGCAAAGTCTTGAATCATACTGAAATGTCATTTCAATGGGTACATTTATAAAGAATGAAGCTCCGGGTAAGCTGTTTACCTTTAGGATGAGAGAATCTAGCAGTGAGCGCAGTTTTACCATCTCCACAGAGATCACTCTCACCAGGCGTGCATTCATCTCCTGTACCAGCAACAACTTCATAATTATCTTCTAAGTCACGGACTGGTCCCATTGTTTTCACATGTATAATTCTTCTCTTCATGTAATCAGAGAGATACAGTCTACTGTCCACTGGGCTCACAGTCATGTAGGGTTTATGGGATGTATATGTTCTGTAAGTTAAACATTACATAGAAATAATTAGTACAACACAAAAAATGATAATGATATCAATAATGAAATATTTATCGATGTAAAATAATTTATCAAATGAAACATATTTGGAAGAACAATAATCCAGATATTTTCCATGCAATAAAAGGAAATGGTTACCAAACTATGTCTCTTAAACAATTTCATACATTAAGACTAAAATGAAAAATTAATTTTAATGTTTATTAATAAAGCGACCACAGATTTTACTAAATCATCGCTAGTTCACAAGCTGCATAATTCAATCACAGGTTTCTATGTTTCTATGGTAACGAATGGCAACACTTAACAAGTTACATACCCCATCTGAAGAATACTGGCAATCTCCTCCCTGCTAGGTGACAATTTACGTATGAAGTTGTAATCCCACACATACAAACTACCATCTCTACTACTAGCCAGGGCCATAGGAGCTAGGAGACGATTATCACGTGCCATACCGTTACAACCATCACAGTCTGCACGGCGTCTCTGACCATTACCTAGGATACTGATCAATTTCTTTGGTTTCTCCTTCAGATAAATGTTCGTACCATCCCCTTTATGAAGTATACCTGCAAGAACAATATTAAGAACGTGATGTACGACTCAAACATAACAGACGATGGGTTCATGATAAAAATAAGGTATTAACTCCATATTTCATTGTTGTTCACTCTCCTTGGAAACACAATCCAATAAAACTTTGATATCCAGGTTTAGATTTGCTACATTTGGTATGAAATTGATTTTAAAAAAATGCAACATTATTATCTTATCCATCTAATGATGAAAGCTTTAGGATTTATTAACCTGATTCTACAGGGACCAGTGAGCTCTGATCTCGGACATATTGCATGAATATGTTATATTATATCCTACCTTCCTGGAAATTATAAGTATGGTGAATATCGAAGTTCCAGCGACCGATCTCAGACGATGTCAGATCAAAGCCACTCATTGTCGTACTTCTAGTCTCCCAGAAAGTATAACCACATCCACGATACTGGTAGCCAACATTTACTGTAATATAAAACAATAAATATCATTGTATTATTATAATATAACCACATCCACGATACTGGTAGCCAACATTTACTGTAATATAAAACAATAAATATCATTTATTATTATAATATAACCACACCCACGATACTGGTAGTCAACATTTACTGAAATATAAAACAATAAATATCATTGTATTATTATAACATAACCACACCCACGATACTGGTAGCCAACATTTACTGTAATATAAAACAATAAATATCATTGTATTATTATAATATAACCACATCCACGATACTGGTAGCCAACATTTACTGTAATATAAAACAATAAATATCATTGTATTATTATAATATAACCACATCCACGATACTGGTAGCCAACATTTACTGTAATATAAAACAATAAATATCATTGTATTATTATAATATAACCACATCCACGATACTGGTAGCCAACATTTACTGTAATATAAAACAATAAATATCATTGTATTATTATAATATAACCACACCCATGATACTGGTAGCCAACATTTACTGTAATATAAAACAATAAATATCATTGTATTATTATAATATAACCACGGCCACGATACTGGTAGTCAACATTTACTGTAATATAAAACAATAAATGTATTATAATAAAAAGATTCTACTGATGTAAAACAGATCTTTGAGAAATGTAAGACGCCAAAAGTTCATGAATTTGATTACAAGGCTTAATGCCAGTCACTATTTCATAATCGACAAATTGCATCAATCTTTGACACAGAACTAATGTGACTATTATGGTACAGAAGTTTATATGTATCAAACTCCAGATATAAAATACAATGACTAACCTCTCACAGGAACAATTCCATACACTTTCTGTTTGTAAGCGTTACGTCTATCCCAAGCGTAGGTATACTTCAATTCTGCATCTGCTTCAAACGATTTCTCAAACTGTATACCTTCCACAGATACCCTAAGATGTACAATAGCAAGTGTTCTAGGTAAATCTTTGGTTGTCATCTGAATCATGATAACAGATCGGTACCCAGGTGTCTCACTGCTATGATAAACAAGATTTACGCTGGTTCCTGGTATACTGATGCTTTCCTGTAAAACCTGGAAATAGACGATAACCAGAGTAACATCAACTGATTATCAAAAAAAATTAAGGTTTGAATCTTTCAGGATAATTAAAACTCCAGGAATCTACATACAAACAACTTTTTTAGTGTTTGTGGCCCTTCTTGGGCTAGATATGGGTAATATTATTATATCTTTAAACACATTTACTAAACTCCAATAGTTAAAAGGGGGATTTATCATCACTTACCTGTGATTCAGGGATAATTGTACTTTTCTCAGGACAAGAACCAAGCTGTGTATGTTGCCATGTCGACAATACAACAGGTTGAAGTTTATAGTGATCATGTGACACACTGCATAGATCAGGGTCTGGAGTCAGAACATCTCGTTCATTTAATGCCATGATAACAGACTCCATGGTGATAATCTGATTCCAGGGCACCAGTACACTCACTGTACGTGGTAAGAATGGTTGTCGAGAAAACTTCAGTGTAACTGATCCACCTCCATTTACAAGAATATCAAATCTGAAACAGAAATAACAGTGAAAATACAGTGCAACCTCTCCAAAGTAACACCCGTCGAGAGAAGCAAAAATTATGTTGTTGTTGGGAGGTTGTTGATCTAGAGAGGTTGAAATAATATTTAAATTGTACAGTGGGAAAAATCATTCTGTTGTTGATGGGAGGTTGTTGCTCAAGAGAGGGCCACTCTAGATAGGCTGCATTGTAATTGCAATGACACCAGAAACAAGCAAGAATACTTATAAGTTTAAAATTAAGTATAAATCATAGCAGGTGATCTCATATTAAACAAGAAATTGACATGACTCAAGAACACTAAAGCACTCAAATTTGAGTTTCTACTCAATTACTTGAGAATTCTCTCAAAATCCTGGTACTGCTGTGGTGTTTCATGTTAACTGGTTATGGTAAAAATTAAGACAGTTAGGAAATTACAACAAGAGCTCAAACTATATCATATGATGAAATCACCTAAAAGACAGCTATCAATGAGTCAAAATGCGACTAGGCTATATTTTTATAATCTTGTATTAATTATCTCTAAGACTTACAATCCATGATCCCGTGTCCGTGTAAAGCCGTACAATGGTTGTTTGTCAATATCTACACGTACACCAACCAGCGGGGTTTTATCAGCGGCTTGTACTCGACCACGAATCACTGATACTTGACTGAAATACAACATTAACATGACAGTTAGCATAATAAACAGTAAAACCTCAACATTAGTACCAAAGAAAAATGGCCCTAATGTTAGAATGGTTATCCTGTCAAAATATAGGGAAAATATTGAAAACCTCCATATTGGGTCAGAAAAAATTAAATATTATTAATATTCAGGTCTGACTATCCACTGGAAATATGGAGGAAATTTTCAAAATGGTCTGAAAATAATGAAGAGGTTTCTAACTGAAGTTTAAGTATAAGTAACATTTTCTGAGTGACACATATTACTACATTTTAATTCTATAAATGTAATTAAATTAATAATAGACCACTTGAAACATGTTAATAATTCATTCTGGTGATTCAGACACTGAATACATCAAGTTAAAAGAATCCTTTATTTAACAAGGTACGGCCTTTGTCTGGACTGCTACCTTCACGTAAACTTAATATGTACAGTCAAACCTGTGTTTGCAGTCACCTCCGAATAAAGACTACCCATTGAAGTAAGGTCATGCTTTGAAAACTGTCACTAATTATTTAGAACAAACTGACCTCTGAATAAAAGCCATCTGTCAATAAAGGCAATTTGTCTTTCCCAAGGGTGGCCTTTGTTCACAGGTTTGACTGTATTTTAATCATTATATATAATAGGCAGAGACAAACCTTTCATTGAAAGCATTTTTAGATGTCTCCATCTGCACACTGTTTTCTTCCACTAAGAATTTCAACTTCTCATAGAAAGAAGCTGTCGTAGATGGCGCTTGTTTATGAAGTAAGATTTCAGCTGGGTCAGGTGACGCTCTACAATACAAGTTATCTTCACATTCCTTGCTAGAACAACAGTCTGGGTCCATACAGTCCTGTAAACCATCTGTAAAAAAAACGTATGTTAAATAGTAACAGTAAATAATACACAATTCAATCTCAGATACAATTTTACTGTAAAAGTTTCAAAAACAATAAGTTAGGTAAACATGTCACTTTGTTTCTTCTAAGTATAAGAATACTAAACATCAATATTTGTATTTATCACATTACTGACACATTTACAAGTACAAAACAAACCCGCAGAAAACCGCACTCTCTGAAAACCAGAATTCTCTGAAAATTGGACGTTTTTTCAAGTCCTATTTTTTACTCTTCTACAATCAATAGTTCTCTGAAAACCGGAATTCTCAGAAAACCGAACTTTTGGTCCAGTCTGGATGGGGTCTGGTTTTCAGGGGTTTACTGTACAATGATATCATAGTTATAACTATCGTCATATGAGTTTTACACCTTACTTGTCAATTGGGAAAGAATTATTCTCATCATCAATAACAATTTATCTTATTTTATGTCTAATTTATAAATTTTAATCATACCTCCATCATTGTCAGAATGATCTTTACACTGCATCTCCATGGAAACGTCACACGCTTCTCCCTTCCATCCATCTCTACATTTACAGCTGTAACCTTGGTTACCAAGTGTACATACACCGTTATTGCTACAATCATTAGGACACCCGTCTGAAACATAACAAATACAAGATTACAGTTTATTTCATACTTAGGGACACTCAATAGGGAGGCCATGGGGTCTAAGTACAGCTAACCCAACATAAACAATTTGCAAAAATATTCACGGATGTATGATCAAGATGAATGGATTTAAGTGTCAGAATCAAAGATTAATATAACAATACCTTGATTGAGACCCCAAAATTAATGAGGTGGTCTCATAATCAAGTTGAATTATAGGGGAGTTATTGAAAACTGGTTCGAAAATAAGTCATCGTAACATTGTGGTGGTTGTAATATTGTCATACTAACAATGCGAGGTTTTACTGTACATTCAATAAAAACATAAAATGATGCAAATTTATAAACAATAAATGTGTAAACTTATATTCGGTGTTTTCATTTCTGGTACTGACCTAAACTGCAATGTTTTCCATTGTAACCTTTCAGACACTGACACGTTCCATTGTTACAGTTACCACGGATACCGTCACAACGTGGATCACATCTCAGTTGATCACAGAGGGCTCCACTCCATCCTTCGTGGCATACGCAGCGTTGCTTATGACAATCACCATGGTAACATTCCAGTCGACATTGTTCTGTTAAGACAAGCCATTATTACTCCAAATAAGTACAATTAATTATGAACAAATGGCCATCTTTATAAAAGACACTCTTTTATACACATCTACATATATTAATATCAAGAATAATTAAACCTTCGTGTGGCCACTATTTACATGGTTTGTTATTTTATGAAATAACTGGAAGTACTGATAGCAAGGTGAGAGAAATTTGGAATAGAATTTTTAAGTAGTTTATACATCATTCATACTGACTTATAACAACAGGCGGGAAAAGGTATAACATTTTGTACATAATTTATATGGAAATAGTTTACTGTTATCTAAAACTTTACTCTTATTTATAATATATACGAAGTGGTAAAAACACACAAAAATGAGAATGATAAATGAATGAGAATTCATAGGGTGGGGAAGTCATTTGCATAATACAGCAACTAACATGCAATCCATCAAACACGAGGCAAACACAAGATGCAGGGCAAACAGATGCAAAAAAGCAATGCAATACAACACTTATAGTACTACAATTAAGGGGAAGTAATTCTACATAAACATCCACAATGCTTGCAAGAGTTGTCTACCATTACACAAAAGAGGAGAACCAATTTTCCACTTTTCCTCAGCATGGCATACAGAACACAAATGATTAAGTAAATTCATAGGATACGTGGATATAATTAGTTGTCTAAACTACCTTTCACTGTTATGTTAATAGTCGTGCCTGAAATCAATATGTTATTACTGTATCATTTTAACTTAATGGATATAAAACAACTAATCTTTAGCAACATATTAGTATTCTATCCTAGGATTTCATTAGTTTAACAAACAATTTAAGATAGGTTAATAAGACGTTCAAGCTACAGATGTAAGATAATCAGGATTCATGCTGTATTTTATTTCAGCTTTCGTTATTAAAATTAACCCTTTAATACTTATAATACTGCATTCCCTCCACCCCCCACCCCCCGCATCTGAAGCAGATGACTTTTGCCACAATGTATTCCACTTTGACCGAGAGAAATAACCCAGACTTCTTAAATAAATTGATGTTTCATATATTAGCTTTGAATTTGGAAGAGTCCAAAATATGCTTATGAGGTATAAAATAAAAGGTACAATTGAATATACTTGTAACTGCATCCTACCCGAAACATTGCAGATTTGTTAGTATTCACAGCGCAATGATCTTAAAATGAATTTGATAATTATTCATTGTCATAACTATGTAAGAAGCATTTTTATGCTTTCCATGCTGTAAATTTATGTTAACAGTGATTGATTATTAATACCAGTAAAGTAGACATGTTATTCCAGTAATATGATAAACAAGGGCAATAACAAAGGTATTCCAAACACAGGCTGTTCCATTTACCTGTCTCACAATCCCTGCCCATGAAAAATCGCTCACATTCACATGTCCCCTCCTCCACATTGTATGTACCGTGCCCGGAGCAATTTTTTGTGCAAAGGTGAGTTATATTTATTTTATCGGGGATGCTACAGTCGGTCCCCTTAAAACCCTTGTAACAGACGCACTGACCAAGAGCACAGACCCCGTTACCCGAGCAGTTAGGAAGGAGGCAATCCACTGGAAAATTATAGCAGAGATAAGATGTGTAGAATTTATAATTCAGACACATAACTACAAATATAAGACAACTCAGCATTAAAAACCTACATTGAAGTCAGCCATAGAACTAATATAATTTATTCATACATGAATCGTATAAAATAGACAGGAACTAAAAAAGTCTCCTTAATCATTTAAAATGAATATTATGCAGAATTTCAAATCTTAAACAGGCTATGGTTTAATAATTACAGATGGTGGTTTTAAGAAAGGCAACTCCTAGGTAATACTGGACCAAATCTAATTTTGAGCCCTTAAAAAGCAATATTGTAGTACAAATTTGTAGTATAAATATGTTTGTAGGTACATGGACTATAATAAATGTTCTGTATTAAGGATTGATCATTGGAACCAATGTTCTAATGCTGAGTTGTGTCTACACATGGTTAACACTGACAGTACAGAAAATGATTACAACAGAGAAAGCAAAGCGGAAGCATATTAAAGCTATGTACAAAATGGAAGAAGCAAAAACAGACACTCGTTTCAATGTATTAATTAAACAATAAATGTCATTCCTATTGATTAAGGTTCATAAAATCTTTCCATAAAAAGCTATAAACATGGTAAACTGAACCAGAAGTAGATTTTTATGATTTAATTAAGTAAAGAGCATTATGGTTCATATTAAAATCATATTAAACAGAAAAAATGTTAGAACAAGTACACCAAAGATGGTTGCTAGATACTACACAAGATGTCTACAATACACGCTTCCTTCCATTTTATACAATACAGACGCAATACAGAAATACATGGTAGAGATTGTACAGTCAAACCTGTGTTTGTGGTCACCTCCAAATAAAGGCCACCATGTGAATTAAGAAATCTAAGAAAATTGTCAATGATTATTCTAAACAAACTGACCTCTGAATAAAGGACACCTGACAATAAAGGCCACATTTTGTCTTTCCCAAGGATGGCCTTTGTTCACAGGTTTGACTGTAGTGTTAAACAGAATATCTATTTATTGTCAAGAGTTCACAGAAATATATTTTCATTATCCTCTACCAAAGATATTAATTCAAAATATCCCAAGTCAGTCCAACACCCAGATATTATGTCACACAAACATCCAGCATTCAAGATAGACCTCTCATTAATTCTCATCAAATTAAACCTCATATCACCAGCACTGTTTAATAATTGACATTTAATTGAATATTAATAGAATAATATTAAAATCATTTAATACCAACAAAAATTTAAATGCAAAAAACTTCTTTATACAAATATAAACCAAGACTCCGGAACCTTTTCCCATTTCTGTCTACCAGAAAATATTTTAAAACAGTTACAGTATATCCAAGTATAGATGTATGTAGATAAGAAATCAGACACAATATAGTGTGAAACATTCACAGATAAGACAGTACACAATAGTGGAAAAGTGTGCGATATATAAAAACAGCTGATAGAAAAAACAAAAACACAAAAAAAATCAGAGTAAATTAATGTGATGGAACAGAATGATATTATCAGCTAACAAAAACTAAAAATCAATAAACACATCAGGAGATTACAGACACAATATAATCTAATTGTGATGAAGACATAGACAAAAAAATTGCGATCAAGATTTTCTGATGTCAAAGAAAAAAATATTAAGGCATCAAAATTTTATAAGCCGTCTTGTGAAATGATCAATAGATCTTTCAGACTAATAGAAAAATAATGACATAATAACGTGACTTGTATCAGGACACGATGTTAACCTAACGGAAATGTTTGTTTAGTTCAAGGTCATATGGTGTCATGTAGCAATAAAAATCATATTAAGACTTTCGTGAATGAGAAATATCAACAGTTGTAGGGAGTTATAAGAAGCTTAACAGACATCACAGCCGAGGATAACATTTTACAGAATGGCTTGTAGAATCAGAAGAAATTTTGCCCCATTTTTAAGATAGATTATAACATATATTGAGAAATAACACACTAAAATATGATCTTTGATGTTCGATTCATTTTGTAGACAGGACTTACCATTTCCGCAGTCGACACCATTAAATCCTTCGTGACATTCACATCGTCCATCCACACATACGCCATTACCGTTACAGTTTGGTACAATACATTCGTTTTCTCGTACGTCACATTCCACACCTTTCCACCCATTGTGACATTCACAGTGTCCTCGATTATAAACACCGTTACCATTACATAACACAGGACAGGTTCCTAAAAATATAAAAATACATAAAAAGTAGAGGTGAAACGATTAATCGCGATCCATTGCGAACCGCGATTTTTCATGCTCGATTCAATTCGATTCAATGACGGCAATTTCGATTCGATTTTTTTTTTGGTAATACCTACTTTCATTTTCCGTAGTATGCGAGTCAAAATGACTGAAATCTAACGAGATCAGCATTCTTCTCGTGTCGTCAGGCTCTTTACTGTTTCAGTTTTTCCTATTCACAAGTTTTATGTTTCGTTTGTTCCATTGTTTACAGTATTTAAGAAAATACATTCCATCGTAAACTAGTGGGATAGTTATTTTATTCTTGTCCTATTTAATTCCTTTTAAAATCGAAAATCGAATCGAAAATTGAATCGTGGGATGAAAAATCGAAATCGAATCGAATCGAAATTTTTTGAATCGTTTCACCTCTAATAAAAAGCCACTAATTCAGTCGGTCGAATCAGGAAATGACATTTAAGAAACTTCATGTCTTTGAGAAAAAGTCTTCATCAAGGACTTATAACTTTGATCCCCTTGGAGTGACTACAAACACAAAATGTTATGTCTTTCATGTCCTTCACATTGCAAGAAGCTTCTTTGAGCTGCCATGAAAATGTTCACGTAATTTAAGCTGCAGCAGTTTCATGACAAGACAGACCATGTAATTGTGTCTATGAAAGGTTTGATTGTAGTGGCACGACTGATTTTGCACAAAGAGAATTTGTATAAAACATCATCAGAAGTTGCAGTGTAAGGTGATAAAATATTCACATATCTTTCATAGATGATGTTATTATACACCAAATTCCTGATATTGATGCTGAATTTTGATATCATTAAAATAAGATACTATTTTTATATTCACAACAATCATAAATCTGAGAGAAATTTCTCAAGTTAAAATGTAGCATGAAACCCAGAGGCTACAGACGTAACAAATGAATGAAAATTGTTTTCTCCTGTTTATAAAGCGTTGAGTTAATTCACAAAAACAGTCTAACCACAGAGAAAATTGCAAGCAGAATGCCATAACCAGTCAAATTCTTATAAAACACTCAATACATGATGCTGATGAAGTTTATCTAATATTTCAGACGCCTTAACACAATCCAATCAGCCTAATTTTAAATCCCCAAACATGCAAATTCATAATTAAACTAAGGAAAACTAACTGGCATTAGAACCCAAAGACCATTATCTAGCAGCAAGATGCACATGACATAGTTACAGCTTGCCTGTACTTCACTAAATTTGCATTTTCCGTGATCGTAGTAGGAATGAGTCAAAATGAATTCAACACATTTTGATAGAAAGATCAAGTTTTTTGGTCATTTACATGTTTTCCGGAATGTTCAAACAGCCAGTGATTAAATTGATTTTTGGAAGGAAATTTCCTTTTTTGTGGATGAGTGTAAAATGAGAGTAAAAACCGAAGTCTTAAATTTCTTCAGACACAACAACATCTATGGTTTTAAATCCATTTATATAAAGAAAAAGGTGTAACTGTGATGTAATATAAAGACAACTTCAGTTATTATAAAAGTCTGCTATTTGTCAGATGCATCATTTTATGGATGCAAACATAAAACAATAGGAGCATTCTGTTAGCATGGTATCATATATACTATAAGACCTACTCCATCATCTCGCTCAATCAGATTGTAGAGATTCCGAAATCATTTATTATTCATACTACTATGTATAAAAACATACAGACACAAAGCCTCAACCATAGCTCAATATCTATGAAAGCAACAATAACCCCGCCGCCATCCCGTGTAACAAACATGTTGACAAACATCAGCTGACAGGAAAATAAGAGGAAGTTAGGAAATTGAAGATAAGTTGATTTTCTTGCCATGACACACAGAAGTCTGGAATCCAGTAACCACAATAAGGATTGATGAGAGTACAAACATATGGTACAGGAACGATGTGATGTATGTCATGTACATACACAGGAAGTAAAATAATGGATTGTGGGAAATTGTCTCCAAGTTTTATCTGTTAGTTCCACTGCTTCAGACTTCTGTATTTGTTTTTCTTTTACAAGTGTCAGCAAAATCAACATTTTGCCTTGAAAATCAAGTTATAAATCAATTTGTATTATTTCGACTCAGTCTTTTCTCTGCGACAATCAGGCGACATTTTATTTCTGTGATGTATAACTTACTTTGATTACAATCCCATCCAGTAAAACCAGGGAAACAAACACACTGTCCATCCACGCAGTTACCATGGAGATAACAGTCACCAGGGCAACCAGTTTTAGGTTCTAAAATATAAAATATTGTTGTAAGTAAGCAATTTTTTTAAGGATGGTTTCTGAATATATATCATGCAAACATACATTAAACTTCTGATTAGTGGTTATTTATAGATTTTTCAGCAAAACATTTAAGACCATAATACATCATAAATTGCTATGGAAACTAAGTGAGACAGTTCTACCAAGAAAGAAGTTATTTCCAGTATATTCATTGTTAATAGGAAATGCAGACAAACTGAAAAAGGACAAAATTTGTCTGAGAAAATGTTTTCAATATAATACCACAAAATCACACAACGGAATAATTATCATCAGCATGACTATCTATCTTCTAAAGATCAAATTACCCTAACGCTACAATAATATAGTTTTCTGTAAAAACCCTGGTCAGAAAAAATAAATGTTCTCCCCAAAATGAGAGTGATCAGGGATTATATAATGACATAAGAGAACGAAAGAAATTCACTACTGAAGCTTAATGAATACGTGGCACGGAGAAACTGGTATTTAGATGCCACAGCCTCCTATAAGTTGTGTAGGGAATTAAGAATTCTACACCAAAGTCTAGAGGGGACTTTTTAATGATGTAAGGTTGTCACATAATGAATGTATTAACCAGACAGGGTAATTTCATAATCGCAACGAAGCAAACAAAATGACATCAATGTCCAATTATTGATAAAAGTCTATTTCAGACGTACAATATGTGGAGCAGAGACTACTGGCCGTAAATACAGAAATTACTGAAGTTACATCAAGATAATTTATACCATTACTGTTATGACAAAAATATGGGCCATTCCAAGAAGGCTAATTATTTTTGCCCATACACCAATAAGATTACATAATCTGATCTTGCACAGAAAACAAGAAAAGGTGAACATGAATGACACTCAGTTTAAAAAGGTCATATCAGACTGGTTCTGTATATCTTTTAATGACATACAAACTTAGAAATAAAGCTCCCAAATCCTAAGCACCAAATACTTATCTCTTCTGAAATAACCCTACATTTAAAATTTAAAAATAATCCGCCTCAAAGTTGATTCAAGGAACCCAAAGGACCAAAATATCTGCTACCAAACTAACCCAAACGAGTCAACATTGAACTCAAAGGTGACCCAAAGAAGTAAAATAAGAAATACATTTTGATGATCAAGACAATTTAGGCATCATTGATTAAATAAACAAATTGTTCATTCTTAGGTGCAAGACATTGATGACTAACCTTAAGTGATTGATAAGGAAAGAAAATATTGTTGCAGTAATGACTACAGAGATACCTCATAAAATATTTATCTTATATGTCAAATTTGCGATCAGGAAAATATTGTATGTTTCAGGGAAATAGCTTTCAGAGAGCCAATGAAGTCACATTATACCATATCTTACTATTTAGGATGTGCATTTTTGTTATTTAGACAAAACCCCACAGCATACTTTGATACCTCTAGAACATAGAAGGTAAGCCACAACCGTGTGTGATGTCACACTGAGAGTAGAAACAAGAAATACTGGGAGATACACAACTATACCATTAATATTCATTACAACATTATCCCTTCAAAGACAGAACCACTTAGATTATACAATATAACATGCTAATTGGGCAAGAACAAGTTGTGATAACAAGTAAATTGAGGGAAAAGGCTACAAAAGTGTGCCAGTTTGGAACAATTGGAAGTTTTTGGTGATTAGGAATGGAGTTTTCAAACTTTTGTACTCATACCAAGGACATTTTCGCCCTATCACCAGGGGCTGATTATAGGCCCCATTCCAATCCAAAATAGCCTTATTTTTTCCCCAATTTCAAAAATAAAATGACCTTATATGCATTATGGCATGCTTGGATTTTATCGCCATTCATTATATTTAAGCGTAATATCAACTTTATTAAATATCTCAAATTTCCCAAAATGTAGCAACATGCCACATATTTTTTCCCAACACAAGGAAGGGTCCTTTCCCTAAAATGGCTGGAAAAAGCCTTGATACGCATCAAAAGAACTTACTGTAGAAGTCAGTTTTCAATGTGATCGTCTGGGTTTTATCCCGGTCATTATACACGGATATAAACCACACACCAGCTTCTAAATACTTGTTTACAGCCGACTCCAGTAACTGAAAATAGACAAAGTAAAACGTTCCATGGTGCAAAAAGCTTTTAGTGAGAGACCAGTACATAGAAGTTGATTAAACATCCATCATGTTCTTACGTAACGTAAGGCCAATTGTCTCTTCAGAAATAAAAAGTCAATTTAGTTACCACTAATGTACAATTGGTGTAAATTTTCAATAGTTTTGATTACTCTAAATGTAAATGTAAATGCATGAAATTTTATACTTCTGTGGGTTGGTCTTGATTTTCCCAAGAGATGAGGGTATTCAAATTAAACAATGAAAAGTTAAAGTTTCCACAGTAATCTGAACTTGATCATGTAAGTCATAGTGCAGTGTGTGTTGGGAAATTTGACAGGACAACACAGGAAATTATCGCATTTTTACACCCAAATTCACATGTTTACGTAAAAAACTAAATAACAGACAACCGTCACAATACCCTGAGCAAAAGTGTTTGATTTCATAAAATAACATGTTCTGCGTTATATCCTCAAAATGCAGAAATTCTGTCAAATATTAAAATAAACACAGCATAGTTCCCCTGACCTCTCAAACCTGATTGACCTTGCCCCACCATTTTATCACCAAATCCAAGGAAACCTTTCATAACTTTAGACAATTTTTTTAAGTGAAAGCAAAGCAAGTTGTCCAAGGTTATACACACTTCACCCATAAAGCTATAACAAAACACGAACAATCATAACAAAGAAACAACAACATAACAAGGAACAGAGATTTAAGAAAAAAAAAAAATCTGTCAGATTCTGGAATATTCCAGCAAAGTGGCTTTCATCTCTACATTAATCATCAGCACAGTTCCATACTTTGATTTACTTGGTGTCATTAAATGGAACATTATTCATAGAAAATATAATCAAATCTACCAGAGTGAGATTAAGTTACCAATTCTATACTAACATGGTGGGGGTTATATATGGTCATACATACAGGCCAATAAGAAAAAAATGTTCACATACCATCAGCGAAGTATAGGACAATGTATTGAATAAGATTGGATAAAGTTGTTACAATAAAAAATAGTACATTTTCAATCAATTGTACTCGGGTTGATATGAACAAGATGTAGTGAGGACGTTGGTAAGGGGTCAGTGTTTACTACCATGGCAACAGTGAAAGGGTTAACATAAGAACCAACAAAAAATCCACTTAGCTGAACATTTCATCCAGCTAAAGATTGATAAAAGAACAATTAATTCATCTGCGGTGTATTCCATCAAATGAATTTGATCTAGGATGAAAATATCAGTATACAGAGATTAATGTCAACAAAATGTGCAGTAAATATCCATTGAATGACGGCTTGATCTGCCCTGGGTGATAAATATCAATAAATTAAAAGAAAAGTTCTAGAAGTGCACAGAACCAAATAAATTCAGTTTGTTATTAATTGTCTTTCATTGGGATTTAATGCCATTTTTCAACAATTTTTCAGTTATGTACAGTGGCCAGTACACCAAACCAGTTTTTCTGGACTGTATTCTAACCAATACTAACTTAGCTTTCCACAAGGAGTTGGCAACTTCTTCACATACCGAGGAAAATTGACACTTTTTTGTCAAATATATCATTAAATATTGTTGCTAAGATAAATATTCAAGACTCGGCATCATGGAAAAGAACGGAATTTGAAAACATTAGTTCTATAAAAGTTATCCACAGGGACTTGACAAATATAAGGAAAAAACCTCCAAATGCTTCAGGCAGGCAAGTTGATTACAAACGCTGAATTTTTCCGAGACAATTAACATCTTGCAGACATGCAAAGACACAAAAATACTGCAGATTTGATTTCCTGTTTCATGATGCTGATTGTGAGCATTGTGTAAATTTAGTTCAATAAAAATCTGAAGATCCATCACAACTACAAGATTTTCAGAATCTGAGAAAATTTTTTTTTTCTCGTTTCTTGCATATTTCAGGATTTTGCTAAGAAACCAAACACAAACTTCATAGCAGATTGTACGAAACAGTTCCATTCAGAAAACATGTACATTCCGTCAATCAATTGAAATAAGTTTTTTTTTCTTTAATTCATCAAAGTGACTGACACGATGTCGTATGCAAGCTGATGTCTGTGACGTGTTTCTTTAATCATTTAATGTACAGAACTGTTAAGTCAGAAAAATGTCAATTAAGTGGAAACTGAAATATCCAAAGACAAAAAAAATATTTAATCAAATCCTTACTTGGCTCAGTTCAGCTTGGGGAGCATTCCACGGAGCAACTCACAAAGTTTGAATGACAAATTCAATCAAATGAACCAGGAAAAAAATGGCAAATTTTGACACGGCCCCCAATTGGATAGAAAGATGTTTTTTTTACAAATCAATATTAGATCTATTCCCAAATGTATACATATGACAAGCAACTCATGTAAGATATATCAAGATAACCATAGTGGAAAAATTCTCTATTGTATGGAATTTCACATAAAACATCCTAACTGTAACTATAGTGACCAGTCTGTGTTATGAAACTTGCAATTTTCTGCATTTTAATACAAACAGCATCTATGGACTGCAACACATACTTTAACCGAATATATATATGACAAGGTGGCTCAAATTTGACGATACTTATGACACAGAACATAAAACTGAATACATCTTTTGACAGTACATAGCTTTCCTGTAAAAATGATGTCATATCTAAGCAGGAGTGATCATTAGATGGTTAAGAAATTGGCCCCTCAACCAGAAGATGGTGAGAATAAATTCCACCCACATTTGCTCATAACAGTAACCCTCACTTAGCGCTCACTTCAATATAACACCAACTCAATATAACAACTACTAATTTGCTGACTGGTTTTAAACATTTCCTACATATTTCATACACAATATTAAGAACTCTTATGAACTCAAAGGTGTGCTTGTTAATTCAATCTTTCGGTATGATTTTATTTCCAGAAAGCAAGCTAGAAGATTATTCAAAATACAGTCTATATGTATCAAAAACAGGCCTCTATAACAGAGTTCAGAACAACATTAAGACCTGTGAACAAAATGTGGCCTTTACTGGCAGGTGGCCCTCATTTGGAGGTCAGTTAAATTAACAATCACAGTTTTTCAAAGAGTGGCCTTTATTCACAGGGTAGCCTTTATATGTAGGGGGCTGCAAACATAAGTTTGACTGTAAATAAATGTCGAGCAATGTTTTAATTCTCATATCTCAGAATGAACTGCCAACATATCTTCAACTGTCCAGTCATTTACATCAGGAAAATACCCAACAATTCCCACAGACCATACACACTTGGCAAACATGGCCAAAAAAGAGGGAAAATTAATCAAATAAAATGTCTTATCTTACTCAGTGCCAGAGAAGTTTCCGTCCTTCAATTCAGCATAAACATTCAGTGGCTTAAGACAAATTTGTCAATATTCCAAGGAATAATGTACTTCAAAGTAATTCCATTTATTTATCCTAACAAAAACAAACTAAATATCAGTTTATTTCGTATGACTTTAGACTATTTTCCCACAGCACACATTTGAGTGTCCAGTAATTACGGTAATAGAGTTTTAGAGTTTTTTCTTGGATACACGGGTTGTTCAAATTAGTTTTGTATCCCGTAAACTGTCAGGGGACTTTCTGGCAGTGAGATAAGTAAATGACTGGACAACTCCATAGAATGTTTCAGTCTCATTTATATATTTACCTCTACAATGTGGGTGGGGTAATCTTAGTATTTTTGTTACAAAATGTATCAATCAATATACAGTCCAACCTGCGAACAAAGGCAACCCTTGAGAAAGACAAATTGTGGTCTTTATTGACATATGGCCTTTATTTGGAGGTCAGTTTGTTCTAAATAATCAGTGAAGGTTTTTCAAAGAAGTCTTTATTCACAGGGTGATCTTTATTTGGAAGTGGCTACAAACACAGGTTTGACAGTACAGAATCTGCACATAAAAGTTTCAACATATTAAATGTAACTATTTCATCAAAAATATTTGATCTAATGTGATACATTTGAAGTCGCTCAATTTCATAACAGTCAACCCAAGCATACAGCTTTATAGAGTAGGGCCTTTACGGTTAAATACATGTTAGCTAACTATTATTGAACAGTTGCCTAGTTACCTTTGTAGCTCGTTTAGCCCTGGAACTGAGAGTGCGACCATCAACAATGTCAAAAAAGTCAAACTGAGCAATTGTTGGAGAAGCACCACGTCGTCCATACACGCCAAGTACTGCGTCGTCAGGGAGGGTGAAGTTGAAATTCACAAATTTTGATTCTGGCTGATTGAACTGTGACGTCCAGAAAGACTTCGGAGGAATCGCTTGCCGCGTTTTGTCACCAACTTGATACTGCGCAATGGGAAGAGTGGGTGGAGCTAATGTACTACCTGCAATTCATTTCAAAGAGTGAATTTTACACATAAATACCTTACTTGGTAATATAATCAAAATGATCATTTTCCAACCATTAGATAAATACATTTAGTCATGTGATTTTCATGTGATTTCGCATTCAGCTACATTAACCATAATTTGATGAAAACAGTTTTCCTTTTGAAGACTTACAGCAAACCCATCAATAAGAATAAATTATAGTATTAAACAGCAATAAACAAAGATTTCATGATCTAAGTCTAACAATAACTGATCATTTATAGAATTGGCAGTTCTGATCACAGTCAAAAAACATTTTCACATGAGACATCAAGCAGTGAAATTCTCGCAGAGAAGAAAAGACGATAAATAATGTCTTATCGGAAATTTATCTGACATACAGACAGCTTTGTTTGATTCAAATATAATTGAATTGTACAGAAAATAGAACTGATTTAGAGATATTGGATGCCTATAAAATTTTTATCCTGAAGTAAAATACAAGAAAATCATCCTCAATGCTTCTAAGACTTCATTTCAGACAACCGTATGATGCTGTAGACATCAAAATAATTTGACAATGACTGTATATATTAAAATCAAACTTGATTACTGTATTACAAAAATCCATTGATTTCTCCCCTGAAACATTATTCACTGAATCAGGTAGTTAAAATGTCCTTAATTGAGACAACGATCGAAACTTCCTCAGATAAGTTTTAAGCATTAATCACGATTAACTTCACGAAAAGAGAAGATTGCAATCTAATGAAATAAAAAAGTGTGAAGTAGATATGTCTGTCAGGTCACAGTCAGACGTATTACAAGCCATTTCTACAAGATCAAAAACATCTGTTAATTTTCCTCCATTATGTGCATTATTGCCTGAACAGGAGTTAATTGTTTTCAAGTATTCATACTGTCTAGCAACTAAGTAACAGACGTAACTGTCATAATAAAGATTTAGTAGTGTCTGACCAATTCTTCTAATGGTAGTCAGGATCATTAAAAACTTGCCCAAAACTTTCATATGATCAATGCAGTCTTTCTTCAAAGTCAAAAGCAGCATCAGTGTGTTTGGTAGAATTGATCAGGGCCATAAGAACAATTTGATAGTAGATAATGGAGACCAAGTTTATATGTCTATCATAGTCAACTACAACATTCAAAGTCCCACAGACCGAAGTCTAACCAGACATTCGTTTTAAAGAGATGATCAAACTTTAACCCTTTGCCTCAGAATACTGCATTTCCTTGCATCTGGAGCAGACGACTTTTGAATATATTGCGGCAAAAGAAACCATTGCTTGTAATGAGTTATGGCTTCTTTTGCCACAATATTTTCCACTCTGTCAGAGAGAAATTACCCAATTTTCTTAAATAAATTGATGTTTTGTATATTAGCTTTGAATTTGGAAGTGTTCAAAATATGCTTATGAGGTAAAGGATTAAAGAGAATGCTGCGTATCTACAGAACATCAAGAAGAAAAAAGTACAGACAGCAGAGTAGTCAATGATCATATTAACAGTAAGAATAATATCGTTACTGACTAAAGAGTACACACTGTAATATTACGCGTTCTTTAAAAAGAGTTTCCAGAGATACAAAGTCAGAATGAATTATTACATTACTTGATCCAAAGACAGAATACAAAACTCATCCATTCATTATATCGACAACAATCCAGACCTCATGTATCTCGCTGAAGCACTGCCTACTGACAATGTCACTGTACAAAACACGCATAAACCAAAAAATGCTTTTTATGGTAAAATGAATTTCGTGTTAAGATAAATTTCTTCCGAAGAAAATTGGTAAATAAGGTTATGCAAAAATATTCTATCTTGTCAGCATATCTGATGATGAAGACAAGCTCTAAAATAAAGGCTGCACGCTGTCTCATCACATCAGAAACACATTTTATACTAAAAATGTAACAATAACAGTCACAAACATGGATGAAATTTCTCTTACATGAAATCGTAATTAGCGTTTGTCAGTTTCACATCCACTCGAAATTCTTATTGAATACTAAACATAAATTGCTGGAAACACTTACAAGCACACAAGCTGGCCTATAAGATTCATTGCTGATGACATTTCCCACAATAAACGACATTGTAACCAGGGGCTAAGCAATTCTAGATAATGATGGCAGACAATTAAAACCAAACTCGGTGACATTATGGAACCAATAGTTTAATGAAGAAGTATTCTTTAAGTCATTCGAGCCAATTAACAGAAACACTAATTGGTTCCATAAAATATCGAGTACAATTTCTTCCAGTTTTGATACAAGAAACAATATACACGACTAACTTGGCTTGCACATATAATTGCAAATTAAGAGAACAGTTCTTTGTAACATTGCAACACAGGGGACTAGATTTGGATAAATTTTTCACATTCTAATTAACGCTTCCAGAAAGAAGTAAGCAAATAACAGCAAGACACCAGATAGAAAGTGTCATCACATTAACGTACACGCAAAATAAATAATGGCCGGAAAGATTTTATCTTCACGCAAACTAAAGTATCATTAAGCGGGTCATTTCAATCTAGTATATTTTGGAATCCAATTAAATAGAATAGGAATCTTTATAAATATTAATGGCGTTTTATTGCATGACTAGAGACAATCTCGGAAAGTAAATTAAACAAATATAAATCCAATATACTGATTTCGTCCTCAATGAACACAATAAAACCGAGGCTGGAAAAAAATCCTGAAAAAGTCTTGACTCTGTACAAATATTGAGTTTGTATTGATTTTAAAAATGATTACAATTATATTATATAATTAAGAGTGAATTGTTTTCTAAAAATCAACAAAAAAAAGTCATTTTAAAGAAAAAGAAAGAAATTCAGTCATGTAAAACTGAGGCTAAATCCCCACACTGTGAGGCCAGAGGAATATTCTATGATTATTTTATCATAAATCACTGCAGAAGGACATAACCCAAGCATTATCATTGTTTAGCCCTAACAGTTGGCTAAGCCAATGTGAAAACAATATCTATTACCCTGACAGACTAGTCTTAATAAATCTATAGAAGCAAATTGATACTTAAGCCAGGAAGTTGTCGATATTGGTGACCAGGAAAGTATGAAACCAAACTGGGAGACAAATATATTAGATGGGTGGTTATAATGGTAGGTTACAGAATGGTACAATCGTATTAAACATTTATTATTGATCCTGGATGAAACACTGAAGTGACCCTGGTGTTACATGACTGAGAGAAATAAAAAAAAATACTGTTTCTTTACTTGGATTCAACTGATTTTTTAATTAAGTCTGTGTTCATGCTTCTGTGTCATTAGAATGACCATGTATTAATTAATCTTCAAACACAAAAAAAGGTTCGAAAGTTTAACTCAGTTGTATTGAATGATCAAGATATAATTAAGTACAGTACTTTTAAATGTAGATGAAAATATGAAGTTGGGTTTAGATTGTCTGATTGGTCAATCAAATATCTTATAGATTCTGATTGGTTGAGGAGTTGATATTTTGATTGGTCAATCAAATATTTTACAGATTCTGTTTAGCTGAGGAGTTTATATTATCTGATTGGTCAATCAAATATTGGATAGATTCTGATTGGTTGATTAAATTTTGTTGGTCAATTAAATATTCCAGATTACTAGATAAAATACTAAAGATTACTATTAGTTGAGCATTTGAATGCACAATCGAAGAAAAATTATAGAGAACAAGCAATCAGCATGCATGAAAGACAAGTAGCAACAAAAAGGTCATACTTAAAAAAATTACAGTAAACAGTTACATGACTCATAAAAAAAATCCCCTCACTAAAAGGCTGTTAGCAATTTAACAAAAAAAGATTTTTGTCTTCCATTTAAGTTTTTTTGTGTTCAGTATGAGCATGTAATGTTATCAAAAAAATACGTACTCTACCAACCGTTAAAAGTTTGGGTCACATAACTATAAACCAATCTTTTTCAGGGTTGGCCAAACCAGATACTCTGTTCTATGATACTTATTCTGATAAAAAAATCTACAAGCAGGCAAGCAAATTTCATGAAAACCATTTTAAACTGAAATAATCTTAATCCAAGTCTCATGTACCAATACTTTTCTCAAGAGAATTTTGTAAGTTCATAATAACTTACGGGAAACATAAGGAGCGTATCTCAATTTCCAGCAAAACACGCACTAAAAGTTACGCAGAAATCTATATCTAAATAAGCACACTAGTATACAGTGAAAATTATAAACTTGGAATGGTAAACAAGGTAATAAAACAACATGAAAATGGATGACAAAGAAGCTTACAGATATTCTCAGCAGACGCAACGATAGTTGATTCCAAGTTCAGAACATTATTATTCAATGAAATTGCAATCTCTGATTTATGGTATTTGAAAAATTTAATTCCCATAGATCATTTTTTGTTCAATTTCAAAAGAAGTCATTTGCATACACTAAACAACTTAAAATTGAAATGCAGAATACTAGATACAAATCTACAAATGCGTCTGCAAAGAAACTGGCAACCCTTATACTGCGATACTTTAACGTCAATTTTTGTACACAAGCAATTCCATTAACAGTCAGTAAGGTGTTTAAGTTGAAATTGAAGATCATAAAGACAAGAGAAAAAACTCGCTGAAATATTGAATAGCCAGCATATTTCGTGAAAGTAAAACATCTTAGTATTGAAGTATAAGGGTTTGATGGAACAACTTTTTTGTTTAGGAACTACTTTTTTAGTGAGGCAGAACAAATGATATTCCTACCCCACTTACCTGCATGCACTACACTATTGTTACGTATAGATGTGACATTTAAACTTTGGAGATATAGAAGACAAGACGGGGAACATAAGGAGCTGTTATTACCATAGCCGCCGTCAGACATGGCGTTTGGGTTTACTTCAACGGCATCATCAACGTATCTCGTTTCTGGAACAAAAAAGAAAAGTATGAAATATGTAACCTTAGTATCAGATAGATGATAAATGAAGAATTTTGTAACATAGCATTAGATTTCTGTGTGTTCAATACAGAAGATACGATCATCCAATACACGCAGTCTCGTAAATTCCAAGTTTTATCATCTTTCGTCGTTAATGTAATATGAAAATTGGCTACAAAAACACAATTTCATCAGCGCAAAAGCTAATGCAATGAATGGGTTGCTAAATTGAAAGGCAAAAAATCAGTAGGTTTTGTATCAAGCTTCAAATATTTTGCATTAAAAGTCATAAATTCAATTAGTATCAGAATAATATAATATGTCATAAAATAAAACCACATTATCCAATCAAAATAATGCATTGTGACACTTATTACTCGATCAATGTTTCATCTCACTATATTCTTATAGCATTTAGTAATAAAACACAAAAATCCTGGTTTTGTACCATCATTTATTTATAAGAATTTTATGTTTTTGCAGCATGTAAATGACACTAGTATTGATGTGATGTCACTTCTCTCATTACTTGTCAGCTTAACAAGATTGCTAACACATTAATGTCGACAGGGAACATAACTCAATCTGGTAAAATAGGTACCAGATAGAAAATCTACTCTTCATTTGGGAGGAGAGCTTGTAATGTAGATGAAACCTTTGATCAGCAAAGTTGCATGAATGGCTTGTTTCACAATTACAACTAAACACAATGAATGATGGATTGTAGATGTATAATACAAGATTAACAATTATCAATCTAATACAAACAAGACAGACTCTTCAGCAAGAAGATAGAAGGGATACAACTTATCTGACTGCCACAGGAAGAGTTACAGAAACTTTTTTCTAAATACAATGTATGTTGCAAAATAGCACCAAAGGAAGTTTACAAAAAAAACAACATTCACCAAGCACTCCTGGACATTTACAATACATTATAGAAGTCTTAATAAGTGACCTGCTCTTGAGCAACCAACCTCCCTTCAACTGTATAATTTTACTTTTAATTTAACCTCTCTAGTGCAACAACCACTCAACAACAACATAATCAATAACTGTTCATACAATACAGAACATATAATACAGAAAAAACATCTTTGAGACCAAATAAACTGGTCTTAATATTGAGGTGGTCTCACTATGAAGTGGAAATAAGGATAAATTCATGAAAACCTCTCCTTATACATGTGGTCATTTTAACAAGGTGGTTTTGGTATTGAGGTGATTGCATATAGAAGTGTCAATGTACAAAATAAACGTGACTATACTTACTTAACAGATAAGCGATTACACCAAGGGAAATAAGAAGCATAAGGACTAGAATTATGATGGCCAAACATCGCCACGAGCAACGTTGTCTCAGCTTTTCCTTCCATTCATGTTTTGTACTATGAAATTTATCGTAATGATCCAATTGGCCGCTGGGGTAAAATGGAATTGTGGGACTGGTCGCTGTAAACTGGTGTGGGTACACAAAGTTTTGCCTGAAAAATAGAAATAACAATTTTATAGATATTTAAGAAGAAAACTCTTTTATTTTACTTAAATTTCAGTCCATAATTTATGTGTAATGATAAAAGATATGTTTCAGTTTTGTTTGTGTCTGGGTGTAACGATGATTCAGACAATATTTCAACAATGAACAATGGGCAGTATTCCTGGTAAACTTACAAGTACATACCCCCCCCCCCCTCAGTATCACTATATCTGTCTATTTTTCTGCATTACATGCTAGACAGTCGACAGATAACATTTGATGTTACATGTACGGGGAAATTGTCACAGAAAAACCTCCATAACACCAGCATTGTATAGACTTAATAAACAAGCTAGGCTTTATGATAAAGTTTCATGGGTGAAAGTTGAAAATTTTCAAAAAAATAAGAAATCTTAACCTCGGTGCCACAGAAACAATAATAACCAGTAGGGTCTGGACCTAGAAAAAAATGGCGGTTCTGGATAATTCTGGAAAACTTTTAACTGTAAAGTTTCACTCATCATTACGTATTCCCAATCTTGATTTTTATTTAACTTGATTTGAAATATAAATCTGATGTTGTTTTTTATCGAAGTATGACAGGTTAATATCTATATGTTGATTTAAAGTGCATACAATCTATTTTGTATGGACATTAATCATTAATGAATCTTACGTCATAAAAAGCATACAATATTCTGGTACGTATGAATTTTAGTAAAAATTTATAAACAAAATTATAACACATTTCACATTTACCAACAAATAAACACCTTTTCACTAATATATGTAAGTAATTTCATACAAAAAATATGTCAAAGTCAATTAAAAAAAAATCCTCACATTCAAATACCAGCCACACACAAATATTTTACATATAATCAAAAAACCAGCATTAAAAAAACAAAAACAAAAAATGATGTTTTGGAATAATTTACTTACTTTATCAATTTTCTCCGGGCAACCATTATTAATTAAATACAATCCAAACACTTTATTCACAAAATGTCAAATATATACCTCATACAAAAAGTCAATACCGCAAGACGTAATGATTAAAATCACTTCATTAAAATGTTTTCTTCCAGTAAAATAAACACTAATAATTCATGACACAAACTTTGTCCTCCGTGAGAAAACTCAGTCAATTGCATTAAAAGTTCAATAACTCTCTAATGAAACAACAATCCTAATAAAATACATGTAGTTTACATAATACTGGTCAAACAACAACCACAATAAACATTGTTTACTGTCCAAAGAACATTTCAAAGAGTTTCATCAGTAAAAGTTTCATCAGTAAAAGTTTCATCAGTAAAATTGTCCAAGTTCTAAAATTTCAGAGCACACGCAAACAGTTCAAGAGGCAGAATTAGACAAAAAATGCAGATTCCGAATTTTCTGCAAATGAAGTCTGGAAGAATTACACACCAGTACCAAAAAAACACAGCAAGAAAATGGCTTAAAAAATCAAAAAAAATCTGCACCTCCTGAGAACCCACTTGAATCAAATTCCTCTAATAAAGAAAATGTCTAATAGCTTTGCTGGAATTGTCACAGCAAATGCTTTGTTATAGATTTGCAAAAGAGAGACGGAACGTTTCACTGAGAACACTAAAATACCAGCACCATTATAAACCAAACAATTGCGCAAAAAAAAATAGAAAATCAGCAAAAAAAGCCAGCATGACAGACAAAAATCCCAGCAGTCTAAATCTGTCCAACAAAAGACAGAAATTCTGAAACGACAGAAAATATTTCACAGAGTAAAACCAATAAAAAAAGCGAGAAAGAAATGTTGTTTTTTTTTTCCAGTAAAATCCTGCAGCAATTTTAAATGTTTAGATGCACCAGTAACACAAAGTGTGCCCATATAGAACAGTGGTAACTTAATTGAGCTAACTATCATTAACACTTTTTTCAGCGGAAAGAATTCCAAAGAAAAGCCTTGATAGCTATATTCCTCAGACTCCATTAAGATTACGATGGAGAATAAATCTTAATGGTTTTCACACCCACATTAAGCGTTTTATAGCTGCTATATCCTCCAGCAATGTCACTTCTAACTTTGTTTTAAAACTGAGATTCAGACAAATTGAAATAACAAAAAGGAAAAAAAACAGAAATTAATACAATCATCCTTAAAGCCACGACAATGGAAGAATTAGCTAAAAATGAAATAAGACTCTGTCTCAGATGATATTCTAGCCACTGTCTGTGAAATCAGGTGGTAGTTATGTCTTCCGTTCAGAATCCAAGGATTTTCAGAGAATGCTTCTAGTTAATAGTTCCTCGTTAAAGTCTAATTTTCTGTAACAATTGTTGTTCAGACAAGTATACTTTAAGACAATAAACTTCAGACGGTGACGATAAGACACAGTTAATAACACAGACCTAATTTTTGCAATTTTTAAACTCAGGGGCATGTAACAAATTAACCAACTTTTAATTAACATTCACCAGTGCGAATGAATCAATTACCATCATTGACCTTCACAATACAGTACAAATTACTGCTTTAAATCAATAATTGACGATTTAAGTGGCATCCACTTAAAATTATTATCTAAGAATTCAATCCATTAACACCTTGTATGACAATTATAGTACAATTCCTGATAATAACTTTCAGCAGCCCTCTCAGCCAGCAGCAATAATGCTCAAATAAATACTCATCAACAGTACTGAGAAACTATTGTACGATCTATACAAGGAATTCTTCTCCGGTCCAATGTCCTAGAGAATTGATCCACGACTATGTTACTCAAACTGACCATACACAATTAGTCTGCGTTTTCCCACATAAATCCTGTCTACTGTTATAGAATGATAGAATGCACAGACTGGAAGATTCCCTAAAGATGTGTCTCGGAATCAGATTTACCATACATAGTAAAAAAAATTAACAATGATGAATTAAGCGTTTTCTCAAAGAAGTGTCAGTCAATGTTTACAGATATTCATTTATAAACAGTAATTTATTATCTCCTGAATGTTGGGACAGAATGAAGTAAAACCTTGATAATGAGACTTTCAGGACCTGAAAAATTGGTCTTAATAATGAGGTGGTCTCATCATCAAGTTGAATCATAGGAGTTATTGATAAACTGTCCAAACATAAGTGTTCTTTATAGAAAGGTGGTCGTAAAATTGAAGTGGTCATAATATTGGGGTGGTTGTAAAAATTGAGGTGGTCATAAAATTGAGGTGGTTGTAAAAATTGAGGTGGTCGTAATACTGAGGTTTTTGTAAAAATTGAGGTGGTTGTAAAAATTGAGGTGGTCATAATGTGAGGTCTTAATGTATTAATACGACGAGCGTGTGTGTTTTTTGGCAATATCTGATTATTTTATGTGTCTCTTGATGTAAAGTTTATCTCCAAACAGTGAATGTTCTACAAAAGACAATCCCACCTTAGTGACAATGCCATGTACATGATATATTTTACGTTTTCAGTAATATAAAATACTTCAGTAAAATACAGGTAGGCCAAGTCTTAAACAGATCTGGTTTCATGACCATGGAAAAAAGTCAACAATCCCAAGGTTTTTACTGGCCAACACTAATACAAAAGTTTAACAAAACATGTATCTTTCTTCTAAAAGTTACTGCCAAGCAACTGAATCAACAAAGTAAGGTCAGGTGATGACACACAAAGAAGTCTTTAACGCGCTCTGTCAATTAAAGTCAAAGAATCTACATAAACTTAGTGAATAACTTCAAGAATACATAAAGTATGATTACGCTTCACAGAAAGCGTAAAAACATAAAAATCTACCAAACTTCTAGGGGAGATACAATACTGAGACTCATCAATCCTAAACAACATATGTCTTGTCTAAATAGAATTATCTAAATAAGAATTTATGTATATTTCTCTTTCCTAGATATATCTTTATGTTCTCTCATATCCTAATTTGAAGTTTCTAAATATGGACGAAAACTAGAACCCTTCAGTAGTGGAGGTAACATAGGTATTAGTTTCAAATTATACTTCCTACGCAGGTGACCATTAGATGAAATTGTGGGTAATCCAAGACATAATTTGGTGATCAATAACAGATACTGTGTAATTCCAATGCAGAAAAATCTAATTTCAAATGTTCAGCTAATATTGTAACAGAAATTTGAGATTTTTTCCCATCTTTACAAACTGATAAATTGACATTTAAAAGCGTCTTCAGACAATGATTAGGTTTAAAAAGTCTACTTTTTCACAGAACCTAGAGATGTACGTAAAGATTAAGTCTATAAAAGTAGTTTGAAAGCTGCAGTCTGATTTTTTCTGGTAAAACAAAACTAGATTTAGTTCAGGCAGTTACATGCACAAAACAGAAGAATAGAAAGTTGAAATTTTTCAAAAAAACAAGAAATCTTAACCTTGGTGTCATGGAAACAATAAAAACCAGAAGGGTTCCAGAAAATTCTGGAAAACTTTCAACCATGGGTTTGTGTTTATGAAGGGGGAGAACAAAGATAAAATAATTCTCATCTACACAATCATCGATAACAAAACTAGCTCCCCTCAAAAGCTGAGCACAATGATTCCCATAACGGCAACAGCTCCAGTCTTTCACAAAATTTCGGCAAAAAAATATTTTGACAAAATTCATTCTGTTAAGTTTCATTAGAAACCAGACTGTAATAATGGGAACATGAATGACGCGCCAGATAGGCGGTCAACGGGGGATCAGGAGACCCTAGAAAGCCTGAAGATGCAAAAAAATGCATTTGTTTGGAGATAAAAACAGCTGACAGAAGTTTGGAGCGAAACATAACACCACGAGGACCCATTTTGTCATCTTCATCATCATCAATATTCAGATAATGTAATAGAACGACCCCAGGGAGCTATATCAGTATCAATATCATTTCACAAGGTAATCAAACAGTACAGATGCAGAGTAAGACCAGAGAAATTGATGAACAGGAAGAATGATTAACTCAGAAGATTTTTTTATCTATTTTTCTAGCCATTCAGTTATAGAGGTTAGTTTTAATGTTGAACAGAGCTTAAGGTTATAATATAAATGCCTTCATTTCGTACCACTGTATGAAGATTGGGGCTACAGAAGACAGAAATATTGTGTGAACTAGGGATAACATACAAGAATCCAAGTAAATATTCTTGTACTTTGGATTTTACAGCTAGAAACTTAAAGGGGTCAGCCTGTAATATAGGGTCTGTTGGGTAACAGTAAACACAGCTATTTTTTCAAGCTTATTCAAGTTACTACAGAGATCTCTCATCCCAAAAATGAACTTAATAACAAATATTAAGTTAAAAGTTTTACGGTAATTCTATTTTGGAAACAAGATATAATTTAAAGTTTTGCTATTAATCAGCTCGAAGAGTGACCTCAGACACAGCCAATCAGAGCCTTGAAATACGGGACAAATCTCAATGTACGATTTACAACCTCAGAGCATGATGCTGTGTTATTTTTAAGTTAATAATCCACCACATTTCACTTCTTATGCATAAATAACGCGGAAATAGAGATACTTCTGCTCATTTTATATCGATAAAAAACAATTCTCTGTCAATTCAGTTGCACCAATGATGCAAATAGAAAGTGGTTATAAACATCGATCGCGTGACAAAATGACGGAGATCACATTGAGATACAACTTTTGATCTAACTCCATGAAAGCGAGAAATAATATAACGACATCAAAAACAAGATTTTTTCAATTTCCTAACCTCCACGAGTCCCTTCAATGCTTCACTGTAATTGAAAAAACTTGAGAATTTCACAGTTAATATTTTATAACATCTCAATGAATGGACGGAACAGAAAAATATCCAGACAGAATGATAATCCAAGAAGTTTGTCACCATTTATTAATCTTTTGCCTCATAAGAGTACTTTGGACTCTTCCAAATTCAAAGCAAATATACAAAACATCAATTTATTAAAGAAAATTGAGTTATTTCTCTCTTACAGAGTCGAAAATATTGTTGCAAAAGAAGCCATTACTTATTACAAGCAATGACTTCTTTAGCCACAATGTTTTCAAAAGTCATCTGCTTCAGATGCTTGGGAAATGCAGTATTATGAGGCAAAGGGTTAAGGACATTTGCACATACTTAACAAGTAGATAATATGTTTGTGAATAAATACAAAGAAAAAATGTGTCCAGTGTCTAAGTGTAGCATTGCAGACTTATAGTCATAAATTAAACAAAAGAATAAATTAAATAAATAAATACATTTTCTCTATCAACACAGTTCTAAGGATGAGTATAGAATGATTTTGAAAACTACACACTCTGTTTTTTTCTATGACCATAATTCTCTTGTTCTGTCAGCACTTTTTTTTGATGAGCTTATAAATTTTTCTACTGATCACCCAAAATGTCATAAAATGTTCAATTTTAGGCTTAGAAGTTTGAAACACACACTGGAGATAGAAACCTAGCGGGATATCTCTTAACCAGTACATTGTTCATCTGTCTTTGGTGCACCTTTAGTAATTAACATGTCAACTACTGTGATGCATGCGGGAATTACAGCGAATTACGTAATATTGATTCGTTCTACATGCAACCAGAGATTACCCGTAAGCCTTAGAACCCAGTACAATACTTGTATTTGTTGTATCAGTGTCAGGAGAATCACTCTTCTGAACCCTGTACCATGTGAGAACTCTCAGAGTCTCAGACAAATCACACTGATGAACCATGTACATGCATATTCATTTACTATGTACTGGAATCATGCACGTGAGGACTCTTGCGAACACACTGAACAGATTATCATATAATGCACGAGATAGGAATGATATAATCCTTTACGCCCCCTGAGCACTAGCCATATAATTGACACCCTTGAACACAGTGGATTTAACGCTTTCAACAAAATCTTGAAATATGGATTTAATTATGTGAAATGATCAATCGTCCATTGTAGCACTGATCTGTAATCTTAAAATTCCCTAGCTGTTTGCAGACACAAATAATTGGATTGCAGAACCCCGTCAACATATCTTTAAGAGGTTTTACTGTTAATAAATACTGTGATGGAGAAATAGACATAAATGGGGAATAAATAAACTTCATTAATACCAGGAAAAACATGCTTTACCGTAACAGGACAAATATCTGCAGGTTCAACTAATGATTAAACAATAGTACACACAGTGTAGATCAGTAGATTTTTCATTTAGGATAAACTCCCCTAAATTATACATGTTAAAGTGAATATACAGGCTAAAGTGAATAAAACCTAATCTAGATTGCAAATAAGAACGGTTAAAGTGCAATAAATCTAAGCAAAATATACAAATTAAAAGGGCTACCGATATTTAATTATATGGTCAAAGTGAAAATAAGCGATGAAAAATCTTTAACATTGACCACTTTGCAAACTTACTAAATGGACGTATAAAAAGAAGATTTATGATGAAACAAAATGCCAAGGTGGTGGTAAGTGGCAAGTAATGGGTGCAGACGAACGTGTCATCATGTAACCATGGAGATAAAGGAAGACAACAAGTGAAACTTACGTGTCCCATGCTTCTTGATATTCATGATTCTGATTACTACAAGTCCCGTTTGGCACTCTATACATGCAAATAAACAAAAAGAAAACAACACAATGTTAGCAAGCATGAAGGACTGGGTTCTGAGAGTGATCTAAACTACAGACTGTATGCTAACATAACCGTTTGCCTCATAAGCATATTTTGGACTCTTCCAAATTCAAAGCTAATATACAAAACATCAATTTATTTAAGAAAATTGGGTTATTTCTCTCTGACAGAGTGGAAAACATCATGGCAAAAGAAGCCATTACTTATTACTAGCAATATGGCTTCTTTTGCCACAATGTTTTCAGAAGTCGTCTGCTTCAGATGCTGGGGGGAAGCAGAATAATGAGGCAAAGGGTTAAAACATAGAGTGAATGCTGCTGAATAACTAGCAGTACAAAAAATAAACAAATTGAGAACAGAACACTAGTACTACCAGTAAAAGTTTGGGAGGTAATTTATTTATAGATTCACTGTTTGTTCTCTATATTTTCAACATCAAATTACCCATTATAAGAATTCCATAAATTGAAGAATACCGATTCATTTTAAATGGTGACAGTTCTAATAAACAAAAATACACCACAGAGATTTTACAAGATCACTGCATTGCCATTTCATCTGAATCCAGCAGAATAATTATAATCTAAATACAATCCCAGCAGAGATTAAGATAATTCAAAGCTATTTATGCAGAGCAAGCCAATCTCGATGCATCAATCCTGCCTGGAACTGTAACAACGTAAAATGGCTAGTCAAGGGAAGTAACTCAAACATGACAACATAGACATCTCACACAGAGTTATCTTTTCATTGATTTTTGATAGTAAGCCATGCATTATATACAATGGTAAAGTGAGACAGGACCATAATGTGAAAATAAGTAGTGTTGTTTGTTTACTATAGAACACTAGAGATAAACAACAAAATAAGCAACAGAGAGTTTGTAAATGTCTAAACAACATACAGGTCATCCCACAGCCTAATGAAATAAAATCTTCGTTACATTAACCCTTTGCCTAATAAGCATATTTTAGACTCTCAAATTCAAAGCAAATGTACAAAACATCAATTTATTTCTAAAAATTGTCTTATTTCTCTCTGACAAGGTAGAAAACATTGCAGCAAAAGAAGCCATTACTCATTACAAGCAATGGCTTATTTTGCCAAAATGTTTTCAAAAGTCATCTGCTTCAGAAGCGGGTAAATACAGTATTATGAGGTAAAAGGTTAACAAAATTCCTGCTCATTGTATTCACATGTATACTCATTTAGTCAACATACTGATTCAAACTTACATTGTTGACCCAGTATATAAATCATACAAACATTTGTACGAGAGAAAAAAGTCCTCATTCTCTTCATTGATGCTTCATACATTATATCATTTTACCAAGCCTTATCACACATGATTAACAAAAGCAGCTGACATAGTGGAATTTACGTTCTAGACTAAAATATATTTCTGATGGGACTAATTTATCCACTCAAAAACATATTACAATGATAATATTGCTGACAAGCATTAAGCATTCCAAGCAAAAAAGTACATATTATCATGTCATTTGCAATTAATCATAATTTCAATATTATCTCTATTTAATGAATATGTATATGGAACTAATTACAATTAATTTCTAATCTCATACAGTTATTTCGTATAATTAGGACAGGTAACAAAATGGTTTGACAGAATGAAGCATGAAGCAGAAAGTGTCTTCAGCAGAAAACTGGAAATCAGATCATCAAAGCGTAGTTCTTCAAGACAAAGCAGTACAGTCACTAATGATAATATTCAAAAAAAAGTTTGAATTAAAACTACGATTTTTTTTCAATTATGGGAAAGGGTCTGGATCAATTGGGGAAAAAAACACAGTTTGATGCTAAAATTGGGAATGATTGGGTTGGGAATTGGGAAAATATGTGTTTATTTTCGATTGGGAAGAAAAAATCACTGTAATATTAACATAAATTTGATGATGTCAGGTATTGAAAATGTGTAAAACAGAAACAAATATGACTTATAGGGATGTAGTTACCTTTCACCAACTAAAATGTTGGGTTGTTGTTCTTTCTGTGCAAACTGTCTTGGCATGGTTGTAGGTTCAAGTGGCCTTACAACGCCACCATTAGGATCTGTGTTCCTCATGGCAGGTATTGAACCTGACCTTGGTACTGTGCGTGGAAACTTGGGCTGTCCATCTGGCCCTAGCACTATAATATATAAATTAATGTTGTTATTTCTTTCAAAGGAGAATTTAAAGATCTTGGAAAAAAACAATAACAAATTATACATATTTAAAGAAAAATAAGGACACTATAGGCATTTGAAATGAGTGAAACTTGGCCAATAAAATCCAGAAACATAAATAACCCAAGGGGAAGTACTCTGATAAAACATAATTAAGTAAACTAGTTTTAGTTACCTCCCTTTGTTATAAAATGACCTCAGTTTGGTTCAAATTTTCTAGAAATTCCTTTAAGGGTCATTACAGCAATTCGAATAATTAATTCATTTTGGTTAATGACATATAGCAATGAAATAGCGGAATTCAAATAATTTATTACAAAATAGGCAAGCTATCATTTTAATTTATCTAAATATGATCATGGAAGTCGTTTAAAATACATTCAAACCCCTTAAGAATCAGCGCCACGAGCAACCAATGTATGTGGTTCACGTCCCATGGTACACAAGATGAATCTATGTAATATTTCATGCACGCAACAGAACAGAACACAAACAAACTCATTAAGGGTTGATTCGTAACAAATTCCACTGAACATGATGAAAATGTAATGACTTCGAGCAGGAGAGATGGCGATGATTATATTTATATTAAGTGGAAAACTACTTAAAAATAACTATACAACAATCTATCATCACTTTCTGGAACAAAAACATTAAATCATGCTGAGTCATAATATGACGCAAATTATGAGGACCAAGCAAGAAATGTTAGCAAAATGGAAGGTTAATGGACACAGGGATTTGTTTTGCAAAATAGTTCAACTCTACTTCATTAATTAATGACTGATTAGACTGTTTCTCTGTGTGTAATTCAAATATGGTGTAGTCAGTTTTATATAAAACTCAGATGAAGGCAATAGATATGGTACAATCATATTTAATGAATTTCGATTTCATGAAACCCACATTTCAAGAACCTAGTTGAGTCTACTGCCTTAATGAATATCTTTTTTGAGAAAAATTGATTCCATCTATAAATAAAACGACCATTTGATTTTTGTAGAACTTGTACGACCATAAAAAAGGAACATTACTCAGCTGCGAAATGACGTAATAATGTCTTCATCCATAAAATATAGCTGGTTCAAAAAAGGCGTAAAACATGAATTTAGTTCTGATTCATTTCAGCGCCAGTGAAGCAAACAAAACCAGCCCTCTACTTATGGCAGTGATTGATTGAAATAATTTCTCCATGAACACCAGCAGAACATGTTCTTCCTACAGTAGATTTGTTCTGGACCATCTAACTTAATTTTACAGTATTTTCAATGTTATCCATCAGAGTCAATAACTCACTAAGAACTATAATCAAACCTTCATAAAATTACATTGTACAGTAAATGCAAGTTTTAGAAGCTTGTAAAACATATCTTTTCCAGGAAATATGCAAATAAGTAGTACTAAATATTAGTTAAAATACTGGGGCAAAAATCTGGAAATCAATGTTTGATGTTATGAAAGGGGTCTTTACAGGAACTTAATTTTGCTGTACGAAAGTTAGTGAACTTTAAGCTAGATTAAGCATGTTATTATGTAAAACATAACTCATAATAATGTGTGCATTTGCTAAGCTCTCTTGATATTTCAAATAAACGATGTGCACCAAATAAGCTAAAATAACACTTTGTGAGATAGAATTACAACTGGTTTGTAAACGAAACCAAAATCCCTGGAAGTTAAAAACACAAACTAATCCTTGAAACTAAAAGTCATTAATTCTGAAGTCAAGTTGAAGTGAAATATTTGAAAACAACTGTTCAGGCCGATCAGAGGCAGCCAGATTTGGCTATCATGGAATGCCATTCATACAAAACATATGACCTTAATCAACCCTGATAATAAAAACACATTTATCTTTAAAAGGATGAATAGAGATGGAATGCTGTATAAGAGCAACCCCAGTCTGTGGACAGAATATAGTGATTGAAGTTTAAATTTAAATCAAATACATTTCATATTCTGAAAAGCTTGGCTGATGATCAGGGTCTCACAGACGTTTGCAGGAAAACAAAGAAGTGCTTTGTCATGTGGAAATATTTCCAGTTAAAGCCATCATTGGCAGCCAATACGAGCGATTAACGGAACTGAGGCTCCGGGATAACTTTCACTAAAGCATTTAATTCATTGAAATTAATTCTTGATCCTTGTCAAGTGATTTCAGACATTTTAAATTAAGTGAAAATGCTAGTGTTTAATTTCAGTATTTTTATCAGGAAGAAAAATTGCCTGCAGCAGAAACACAAATTTACAAATCATGGTAATGTATGAACGCTGAAAACATGAGACAAAAATAGGACTCGGCACACAGCATGAAATTTGTCTGTTTTCATTATAAAAACTAATCAGATAGCCATTTTGAACATGTTATCATGACAAGTAATAGTGTGAACTCATCAAAGATGTGACATATGAGTATCAGAATAATTTCCGGACCAGGAACCGTTATGATAATTCGTTACTACATTACAGCACTTGGAACCAGCTAAATTAGTGACACCGTCAAAAAAGATCAATGAAATACAATTTGAATTTATTTCTTGAATATATATTCACAAAAATTTTAACTGAGTACATAAAAAGGTCTTGCAAAGATATTCTTAACGGCATAAAAGGGAAAAATATTACGAATGGTTACAATGAATCAAAAATGAAAAGGCTTGCATTCAGTACATGTTGCACCAAAAACTGATGAAATTTAACAATTAATGAATACAACAAAAATAAGTTATTGACAGTGCTGACTACAGGGATTTTGTCAATGAGCTAATTCAGAAGCTCTATGTCAATGTTAAAATATTCTCATTAGAAATTCTGCTTGCTCCAATGCCCTGCAGGAAAATACGACAAGCTTTCACCCTAACAAACTATTGATAGCAGATTTCTCATAATTGGAGTCAATTAAATATGGAAAAACATGGACATCTCCACGAGAACAGCAACAGCTTCATTTTATTAAAATGATTCAACATTGACTTGTGACAATACAAACAATCAGATGAGGATGCTTCAAAACTAACAAGGAATAATCACCATTCAATTGACAAATTTAAACACCAAAGAAATGTGCAAAGTTGCTTTAAACAGGTCTGACACACTGAATACTGATTCATGGACCATAGTAATGGTACAATCTGGTTTGCCTTAATGCTTACTTGAGAGGGAGGGGAACAATCCCACTCCTTCATACCATCTCTCCTGCATGTTGATTCAGTTACTAACCTAATTCTATGAGTTTGACATGTCGTTTCTAAAACCCTCACTGATACCCAGGAGTGTCAATTTCTATAAAATATTAATTAAATACAATCACTTAAATCACATTGCATTCTTGTAAATAAATCTTCACTCACCTTGTGACTGTGGAATAAATACATTTCCATTTGGTGTTTGCACTAAAATATGGGGCTCATAATCACATGCATCCCCATCAGAATAATGGTTGGGTCCCCGTGTATGGGGACAAACACAATCCGAGTCAGAATATTGTCTTCTAACATTGTCCAGATTTTCGGACTGTTGAAGTCCTCTCCTCATATTCTCTACGTCAGAGTAGTTTCCCCTGACCTGTGGTCCAAATTGCAATGACCTTTGTTGTTGCAGCATTTGTTGATGTTTACATAACTGTGTTGGCATGGTGATACCACGCTGTGGAATGTCCTCAATTGGAGGAGGGGGTGGGGGCGGGGCACTGGGAGGCGGCAATGGCATCGTGCCTGAAATTAAGAGTAACATCAAATAAAACAACAGAAGAAATAACAATGTTATTTACTTACAGATATTTCTATAAGCCAAAGAAACATCTAATATTTCTTAATATTATTCAAAATCAGCTTAGCAGTCGCTCTTTACAACATCATTCATATACAGTGCAACCTCTCCATAGCAACACCCATTGGGATAAGCAAACTTATGTTCTTGTTGAGAGGTTGTTGCTCTAGAGAGGTTAAATTAATAGTTAAATTGTACAGTAGAAAAAAAATCATGCAATTGTTGAATGGAGGTTGTTGCTCAAGAGAGCGCCGCTCTGGAGAGGTTGCACTGTACCATAAAGCAACCAAGAAAACTAGGGGATTCTTTGTACATACATCTATGGTGCTTATATTTATTGGCCGATAAAAAATATTTCCCAAGACTTGAAAACTTCCTGTATTACCATAGTTTTATATAATCAGAAGTATCAAGCTACCCACGATGTCATAAAATACAAAAACTCAAACTTTCATGCAATATTTTAAACACATCAATACCACATCTAGAAGATTATGAAATGTTTATCAACTATTTGTCAGTGCAGATTAGATTGTGCATGGTAATATTTTAGCAACTTCTGATGGTAAATTTGGAATATTTTCCCCAACTTCACAAAATCTGATATCATTGAATTACACACATGATACAAGGTTCCACTGGTGCCCGGTTTACAGATTAAAACAAACTTGTCATATCAAAGTTTGTAACATAATTTATCAGCTCTCCCGTACTAAACCAGACTGTTTTTTCCTTAACTCCTTGGTCACGAAACCATACCACATCAGAAAGGCCAGGAAAATAGTTGCTTTAACGGTTAACAAACCAACATTATATTTTGGCATTGAGCTTAGAGTTTCAAACAGAATAATCCGGAGTATGAAAATATTTGGGATGAATCTTGTCTCCAAGATACAAAAGATATGCTTAGGGCAAAAAAAAAATTAGAAAAGAAAAGTGTTTCTACCTTCATAATAACCTACACTATCAGACTAAGTAATTCATTGTTCAAAAATTGCAGACCGCAAGATTCTGATTCTATAAATTCTGAGTAAATTCAATAAATATCAGCAATTACAGCGTCTGAATTTATCAGCATGTCATGAAAATATGAGAATGTCTCACAAACTAGAATGATTAACATGCAAATACCATAAATAGTCTCCAAGGTGACGATACTTCAAACAGACACAAGTAGAGGACATGAACAGAGAAGAGTTGTAAATCCATGTCTTAACGATACGTTTTCTAATAAGATCACAAGTATAATATGTAAATGTTGCTTCAAAGGTAGAGAACTCTCAGAGCACTACAGACAATACTTGCTTCAACTGTATGATTTTGATTTCAGCCAAGGGAAGTAACTCCAACTCTATTTGGACGGCATTCAGACAATCATAAGACAGAAACGATATAAATTTTACCATGCTCTGTAGACTATGAAGTGCTGTAGAAAAAATAAAATTAGCTCAACTTCTTCGCTGATACTATAAACAAAGTTTTCCCTAAACAACTAAAGTACATTTTATAAAGTTGGACACCACACTTAACCCATCCTAGCGTATGATGGTAAGATAACAATCACAAATATAATAACATTTCACAACGTGACAGACAATCAGTCCGTAATTAGGAGAACAATAGCAAACTTACACCCATAACGTTCAAAGCAGACGATATACGACGCTACAAACTACATCGCCATGGTTTTAACTGCATTACAATCAGACATTGATGATTTATTTAAAGTGATAGAAAAGACATACCATTCCAATATGCAACAAGAAATCTCATATCTCGTAGACACATTTATACAGAACTATCATTCATGGACTTCAAACGACTGCACATTTGACTATAAAATATGTAAATTTGGAACAAGCAAAATTGCTATGAAAAAACACAAGGGTACATTTTTATGAAAGTGAGCGCCATAACCAAATCAGTTGATAATTTAATTCAGCCGAAAATTTACATTTCCTCGCAGGCGTACAAACCTTGACAAGATATTGCCTGCGTAATACTTCTCGTCGCCATGGAGAAAATATAAAACAATAAAAACATGATGCAGTCAGTATTTGTGACTCAAACCGCGGAAATAGAGGCGAAATCAAATCAAAATTGAAAAAAAGTAATCTAGATAACTTCATTTGTTCGGTTTTAGCTCGTTTGTGGCAGAAAAGCGTAAATCATTTTCATACAAAATGCAATATTGCGCATTGAATGATAAATGCATGTTCCTAAATTGGAGAATAATTGCATTCACTGTGCGCCAGTATAATGCTCTTTTATACCATTACAGAATATTCCAATAAAGCTTATAATTACTTTCTAAAACACAGGCCTTCATCCCAAACATCATCAAAATATCATTTATCAAACATCAACAAAGCACCCAGTTTAGTTTTGACTTTTAATCAGAATTCTCTGCAGAATAATACAACATTTAGAGAACAAATCAGCCTGAATTTTTTTTTTTGAATTAATGTTCACTTCTAAAACAAACACAAAATGTTTACGGTGTATAAAACTGCTCATGAAGAAAATAAACATGTAATTTTAAGCAAATTTTGAATTAATCTGAAGACGAAGGTCCAACAAACCTTAAAAATATAACTAAAATAGCAACAAAACTGTTCATCGAGAAAATGGCTGAATTTTAGACAGGATTTAACAAAGAAATGGCTTCTTTTGCCACAAAGTTATCAACTTGATCGGAGGGAAATAACCCAATTTTCTTAAATAAATGGATATTTTGTACATTTGCTTTGGATTTGGAAGGGTTCAAAATATGCATATGAGGCAGAAGGTTAAAAAAAGGTCCCGAAGGATCAGGGCTCCTGGTCCTTCTACCCTTAAAGATTTAAATCATTCAAACACTAACTCAACATATTAAAAAGTCTCTGTAAATGACAACAAACCCTTAGAGTGTACATTTTTTAGGAAATATCTGGTTAGCATACCTATATTTGTATAATAAACTCCATTCTCCATTATGAGAGTAAATATTAATTTCATAGATTTCTCTTTCATTTTTCTCGGATTTTCTTACAAACTGTTTGACATTGGTTGTGTTAACATCATAAAATCATTATCCAATCTTCACCATAGCTCTGACAGATAGATAGTTACTTGGATTATATCCAAATATCACACTGAGAGTAAATTCTAGTCTGAAACTTGCAATGTTTACAGTGTTTAGAACTAAAATACAGAACTTTATCATACAATATTTGTGCATTATAGCAATCAGCTAAGTGACATACTATAGTACTTTGAGTTTTCTTTTCCTTCTATAGCAAGGGCTGTTTTAAGGGGTCTTCCCTCAGATGAATCAATAGAATTTTCTTCTCAGATTGTTCAACTTGGATTGACTAATCGATCAACTCCAACATGCTCATACCCTCCCCCCTTCTCTTCATACAACCTAAATTAGTACATAGTGGAATACTATCTACCCCTCCCCCTCCCGCCTTTAGGGGGCTCAACATGGGATGACAATGTACCAGCTATACTAGTTGTCTAATTGATGGTATTAAACCAACTAAATAGTCACAGACAGAGTTATACCGACATAATTATACAGACTTCTACGCTATTTATGCTATACATTTCATGTTCCCTGATAATTATTTCAAAATTATGTAAAAGTATTTATGCAAGATACATCATGACTAAGACTCCATCAATAAACTACCAACACAGTGTGTGATGCTTTTATCAGACATGTAAATTGTCTTGAAATATACAGCCTTTCCTCCCAGCATGAATATATCATTTACTATCATTAGAAAATTAGAAATAATATCATCCAAAAATTGACTTCTGAAGTTTTTATAATGAACATTAATGTTCAAGTCTGTAAATATAGGCTGGAAGTCCCAGGCTGCGGATAATTTTTTATCGTAATTACCCACACTGTAGTTTTTGTTTATACTTCAAAAATCTTCTAGAAATATCATGATTACAAGATTTTGGAAACTCTTCAGTAAAAAGTGAGATAACCTATCGTTTAATGTCACATAATAACAAGAACAGACCAGTTTCAATAGGCTTCAGAAATATCTCATGTTCATTATATTCTGTGAACTACTCTGTACACTCAGGGGACACAACTCCAGAAAATAAACAAATTTTAAACAATTCTATCTGTTTTACATCTCAAAATGGAAGATAATTAGCATAAAATAGCACGAAGACAGAGTATATAAAAGAAATGATAAATAAAATATAAAAAAATATTCTAATTATAAGCCAGACTTGAAAAACTTAAAATATCTATACAGGATATGATAGAAAATGGTAAAAAGTTATAATTATTGATAATACAAGTCATCAGGAGTATTCATACAGCTTTGGTAGATTACCTCAAGTTATTATAATCTGAGAGGTAAATGGAAATCCAAAGAAATGAAAAACTGCCATTCTTTCCTACAGAGTGCTTCCAGCCCTTTGATAATGCCACAATTATCTGATTCTAAAGAATGCATCTACTGTTGTTAATCAGAACTAGTATCACACAAGTCTGTACATAAGTATGACATTTATTAAATATAATAATAAGTAGGTGTGATGTAAGCAGTCAGACATTAATTAGCTCATACAAGCATCACGTTAAAGATAACAGAAGGAAGCTGTCATGATTATCATGGTGTGTGTGTGTGTAATCAATGCATATCTAATAATTATCAACAGTCACTGCACAAACAAATAATTATCATATATCTTCGACCATCAGACTTATATCAGTATCCATATCTAAGACGTGTGGCTTCATTTTATATACAAACACCTGTCAATGATTAACAAGTTGATAAAGATAATATGATTACCTCCCCTGATGATTGTAAGTCAATTAAAGATTACCTCCCCTTGTTAAAATCTGCATTTTTGAAAATTTACTTTTTCGTAATTTGTTTCATTTGAATATCCATGTATAAACAAAACAAAGTATAAACAAAACAATGGTTTAAAGAACAGCATAGCAGATACAAACAACATTACAAAAACAACATTTAAAGCATGAACTGATGATTTTTGCAAGCTTACAGTGTTACAATCATGCATGTTTCAATAGATATCATTCATTTTTCTATCAACTGAAATGACTGTAGAAACGCAAGTACTCGCAGCAGATATAACAGACAGATGAAGAGAGAGCATGAGCAAGGATGGAAAACTCATCATTATAGCAAGCACACCAGCCCCAAATATAGAAACATGAGAATTGACCTTCACTTCTGGGCGCAGACACAATTTGCCTAATTCGTCATGAAACCAATCACCCACATAGTCTAACAAAATCCATCATATTTGCTTTCAAATTTTCTCTGGAATTTTCAACTGCATTCCAAACTTGACAAAAACTGATGAAAAGTTACTCATACTGTCAGAATGTATGAAAGAACTGACTGTTACAGTCATTTTGTTAACAAGAAAACATCCAGAAAAAAATCCTTAAGAATAGTTATTACTTCATTTAATTATAAAGAACAAGAGAAACAAAATGTGTTCATTTCGTTAATTAAATTACAAAACGTTCAACTTTTCCTCACAGAATTATTTGTTGAGTGATTACGACAAGAAAGAAATTGTTGGACAACACTGTATGAGCGGCTGCCTGGAGTACAGTACAATTTCCTATCCTCCATGTATCATAACTGACTTAATTTATTCATATTCATTGCACAGTAGATTTTCGATTATTTGCCAAAAAAAAAAAAAATAATTTCAATACAAATTGATAATAGATTATTTAACGTAATGAATCACAAAACATTATACAAATCAGGTTCTATGAGATAAATCACGGAACAAATTAACCAGTAAATAACGATGATAAATCACTGTCACAAACATTTTTACTGAGGAGTATAATTCCCTAGGTAGTGTCGATACATCACTTCAAACAATCATCTTTAATCCTTGAAATATAAATGTTTTGTTATCTAAATGAATTCAAACCCATTCATTCTGTAAAATGATTATCATTACGTGATAATCCAAAGATGAATGTTCTGTAAAACCTTTTATTTTATACTTAGTAAACTGAACACAGAAATAAGACAGAATTATAAATATGCTCACTACCTCCTCCGTTGTCAGATCCGATCTGATAATAAATCCCGGAACTAAAAGAAAACGCACTTCCGCCGTGATAACTTGAACGCTTCATCCTATCACACGTACAGTCACATACGAACATAGTGTTTTATATCGTCAAGAATCAATTATCCAAGAATCACGTTAAAAAACCTTGAAAACAACCATAGAAACTTCATTCATGCACACAAAGGGCCTCTGACTCCCTGAATCCTACATTAACCTGGTGTAATTACCTATTACTCTAACTATACCAAGTATCAGCTATAATATCATAGCGCAATAAACATACATCATTAATTATCTCATAATTAAATATCATCTTCATTGGAAATTAATTGATTCAAGAAATGACTGCATCTAGAAATATACTGCATAGTAACGAAGTTATTGAAATAGATCATTCAGACAAACAAGATACTTGTACAAATCTGGAAGAACATTGTATGCTAAGCACTCAATAACTTATAAAAATTATAATTAATATCATAACTAACAGAATTGCCATGTAATTGAAGCACTTGTGAATATCTTATGTCAGAGATCGTTACTTTATGTGTTCCTACAAAATATGTCCGTAAATATCCTGCCAAACGTAACAAAGCAGAAAAAATTCCTTTAGCAAAATATCCATAAAATTGATAATATTTTGTGTTACTTCCAAATGTTCACAGAAACCAATCAGAATATCATAAAGAGAAAAAATCATGTCCATGAAAAACGAGTTAAATGATGATGAATGTTATTTTACAAATTAACAAAAACACAAGCATTATTATAACATTTCGAAGCTGAATATTTTCTCAGACAGAAACTATCTTTAAGAAGTTATTAATTCAACAAAATAAATCATAAAACTACCTCAGTATTTCAACTTCTCTCATATTTTGAGAAGATAATGAGATATGTGTCAACTTTATGAAAAGTTTTACTCTACTTTCACACAATAATCAAAACAACAATTTAAAAAACTATTTTTTTAGATGATCCTGTATTCTGTGGTATATAAATGTCACTTAACATAAGAGGATTAAAATCTACTTTCGTCAGTCAGTGTAAAAAATCTCAACAATTATAACACAACAAAAGCTCTGTATTTTTTGAAAAGTCATTTTTCAATATTTTCACGAAAACATAAACTAAAGCCGTGAAAATCCCAATCCTTAACGCTATCACAATAAAAGTCAACGGCACGTTTTCTAACTAACTCCACAATAATCCCTTATCCACTTCTATTCTAAAAGAAAAACACATTAACTTGATCTGCTGGTAAAATCCCCCAAAATACTGCCTCTCATTCGCCATAGAAAATTTTCATATTCCCCTGAAGAGCAAACATCTTGTGAACTACATCTTATGACTGTTAATTCTTGCTGTAAAATTGTCTTAAAAAAAGACCAGACTATTCCAATGATACAAAAATCTCAATGGTGTCCACCGACTATAAATGGCAGTGAAATTCCACAGAGTGTGGAATGTTTCGTCCGACCCCCTTTTCAGTGTGGGATATTACGCCTAATTGACCATTTGTCCATGCATAGTGAATGAACCAGCTTTCCATTTGAAATTGTCAAATAAATCATAAAATAGCAATTCTGCCTAAAACAGCTAATCATTTTAGTTGACGCTTTTCCATAATTGAGCCAACAACTAGTCTCGTATTTCATCCTAAATTATTTCATATTCTCAAAGCGAAATTACTAACAAATATCATCACATTATGAGGCTAAATTTCCAGTGGTCCAACAGTGTTTACAAGTTACATGTTTTTTAATGAGAATTCTAAAAAAATGTTTTTGAAAAATAAAAATAAATTTTATATATTCATCAACTTAATCGTTGATTAAACCTTAGTTTAAAAAATGCAAAAAAGACTTTCGAATTAACCAAAAATATCATTAACTATTATTGAATATTCACTCATAAACAGTAAAAAAATAAACAATGCAGAATATATATAATTCTAAGAAAGATTTGTCATCCTTCAGTATTCCCGTGAAGAATGTATACCATACAAAACATGCAATGCTTTCATTGCAGCATATGAACCATACTTGTAAATTGAAAGATATGCTACAAATAATTGAAAGATATATTCCATGCTTAGTATATCAAATCCATTTATCATCAAAACTCTAGTAAATTGACACCACAGGGGAGAGAACTCTAGATTCTACTGATGATAAAGGGAGATAATTAGAACAACTTATTGTATGATAAAAATAATGGGTGTTGTAGAACTGCCAAAATCTGCCAATCAATGATGTCATCAGTCAGTATATCTTGATGATTTGTATTACAGATAGGTGATAATATGATAATATGTGCCTGAAACCAACTGTGAAAAACTAAACAAGCACCTGTTGCATGTTAATTGGTATTATTCACACATTTTCTTAAGTAAAAACATACTTATATCATTTTGCAATCATTTATTCAAATAAAAATCCATAAAGTACCAGGCATTATCCACTTAATGGGGCTTACAGTCTAATATACAGGATCAATAATCAATAAAATATGGGAACTATTGAAGTACTGGCTTTTGACAAAATACATTTTCAACTTCATAAAGTCTAAAGTTAAAATAAAAAAGTACTTTTCCATGAAAGCATGTGAAGACACACAGAGCATTGAAAAAATCTCAAATTTATTTCTTACTCATAAATTAATCAAGTCAATTTTCTGACAAAAAAAATCCAAAGTAAACACATGAGAAGTCTGCACGTCATAAATGATTCTGCCTTTAATCACTACATCCGTGATAATTTCATTTTTTCCTCAACTGTGTTAGAAAAAAATACACAATGATTCATTCACCAATACACTCTAAAAATACTGAAAATCTCTAAGAACTTAAAACTCACAATGTTCAAATTGTCTGAAAACTGATATACTTTAATTCAATTTTCTAGCTATGTACTGGTATTCAATGTAATCATGAAGTCTATGTTATGCAGAAGCAATCCTGAGAAAAGCTTAGATTATTTCAGATAAATATAAAACTCATAATAATTGTATATCTGGTGAATAATACAAACAATCATATAACAAATTACTTATTGATGGGGTCAAAAAGGGGCTAGCAGGACCCTTGTCCTCTATTGTCACAATAGGACAATCATTTACGTCATTATGTAATTTAAGTAGACCAAAATTTAGCATATATATTTCAGATTATAGCAAGAAACAAATGTAAAAATAAAATATTTTTTTTTAGAAAATACATAATATTATATTATTCAGCCCAAAATTTCCATTCCTGACAGACATTTACAGAACTATGCCTGATATTGTCTTCGTGAGGTATTTTAAAATCCAGCTACATGGGACAAATACGATCATATTGCTGTGTTAAGTCATATAACCCCATAAACAGATTGGCACATTATCATCAGACACAACATTTCTTTCATCATTTGGCCAGCAAGAGCTACAAGCATTGATTTTCAATAATAACCATGCCCCGTCCTATTCTATTCAAACAACATTTTCAACAACAAAACAAATAAAGAAATCTCAGATTTTATCATTTTATCAAGGATTACATTATAGTACCATTGTTTCCATTGTTTAATCATTCACTTTGTTTCTCTCATACATCAAAGAGTCCCAGTAAGGGGAGGTAATCCATTTAATAAGATTATATTATACAGAATTGTGTAATGCATAGATAACAAGAACATAGCATTATATTCCTGCATTGTAATACTGCGGCATTCAATGAAACTGAGCTTACGAAAATCTGACACAAGAAATATTTCACAATCATGAAAACATTTAATTTTTTTGCTCTCAGCTTAGACACAAGCCCTGAGTACCAATACTTATTATTGATAGACACATAACATCAGTTAATAAATGCAGACAACATACAGGTGTTCAATTACTTTTCAGTTAAAAAATACTTAAATAAATAGACAGACAGATAAATTGCTTTTGTTTTTTTAAAGTTAGACATGTTCACTGATTGTTTATTTATTTTTATCAGTTCGGTGTTAATTCTATCAATATTTAGATAAATTATAAAGCTTAGAACTTGTTAGATAGATAAAACCACTCAGTCACCATCAGAGCAAGAATTAAGATACAAACAAACTATTTATGACAAGATAAGTCTCAATTTTGTCACTTGTTCTTGGGTCATATTGCTATTAAAGGTAAATGACAAATAATATATACCACTGGCATGATATGTCAGAATAACATATGCTCTCTGGACTAAGATACAAAATAATGTCCAGATTTGATCATAGCTGGTTTTATGGTTTGGAAGAAGATGTTTAAAAGTAGGTTGATTGACACTAGTTCAATAATGGCATATGTTGATGGACAGTCACTGAGTACATCAATCAGAAGTTTGAGCAAACAAAACAGACTGAAGCATGTCATGCAAAACACAACAACATGGAGAAACATGAGTCAACTAACACAAAAATAATACTTCAACAAGTGAGGTGTACAAACCAACGGCAAACATGGTTGAAATCTCTGCATCAGATCCATATTTCACACAAGAAAAAACATTATCAAAGATCAATGATGCGTCAGAAATGAGGCTAGTTTAACTCCAATTCTTAACTTCAATATGTGTGATGAGAAATTACAAAAATCATGGGAATGTTTTAATCCAGAACTTGTATTTGTTTTTTACAATTAAGAGTGAAAAGTAGAACCAGAATGTTAACATTTTATGGTGCAGATCAAGTAACCATAGCAACACAAAAGATAAAAATGGTTAGCTGTCAAACCAGTTTACCTTGCTGTGAATATCTTGCAAGCACAGGATTCTCCCCCTCGGAGTCCGACAGTGACAAGTGAGAAACATGATCATTGCGTATACGGTACGAATCCATTTCATTGGATGATGAAATCGTACTATGAGAGCCTTTCCGCCAATGGCGACGTTTACGATTACTGGATGAAGAAGTATCATTCTCTTCTTCATCACCATCAGATCCACTGACGTAACTATAGAGACGACCTTTAGATGCAGACGAAGCAGTAGAAGGTGTCCGACCTTTGACCTTTATATGCGTATTACTAGTTTTGTCCATCAAAGGGGTCAGTGGGGTGCTCATGTACTCGTTGCCACTGTTGATTCCTGACAACATAAACACAACACAACATTAAACATCAATAGCAACAAAGAAAACAACATGTAACATGAATATATCCAGAATACACTATCTATTGTTCCGCGAGACTATAAATTTCAAAGAACAAATTTTGGTAACATGCAAACGCTGCAGCAGATGTAGACCACACTTCAGCTTGATGTGTCATTATTGTAAGTCATTAAATTATTGGATATCGGAAAGCATGTGCATGTCCAATACATAGTGTATAGCTGGAAAAATATAACATTGATTTAACTTCAAACACATTAAATGACGCTTTTTAAAGTTGATATAATGTAAGACACTGATTTTTAAAAGCATCAGCATACTCTGCATGTTTAAGGTGCTAAATTCCATATCAACATTTCAACAAACAAACAAAAATTTCATGGGTTAACTCCCCAGATGCTGTAAATTCAAATAAATCCTCTCTTCATGATAGATTAGTAAAATTAGTTTTATCAGCAGTTTGGAGAAACATCCTCCCTAGAGGTATTTCACAATAACAGAAGACATGCACAAAAAATCTCCTAAAGGATTGCCCGACAGCCAATGTGATGAATGTAATTTCTCTAGCGCTATTAAGAAGATTTTATGTCTTCTCCAATCATGAAATTATAACTTCATAGAAAGATTTATCAGAACATACAGTTAGTTATAACATAGATAAAACACTAGGTATAGTTTAAATGTAATGAATATACCGATATAAAATCAAATGTATTCCTACAAGTCACAGATATTCATTCCCCTAAATACAGCATCAATCAAACACACATCATTGTCACCCTCAAATTACTGAGAAATAAATTTACCTCCACCAATGAAGAGCAGCCAATCATATAATTTATATATTATATGCAACTAACAAATTTGTCTGGCCAATCTAACATTTCACCAAATAATCTCATCTAGTTCACAAAGATCAAACTTATGCAATTTTGAAAATCTTATTGAAATATCAGCTGTGAACCAATTCATGTTTCACATGCACAATTGACTTGTTAAGACGTACAGATATGCAGACACTCAGGCGCATGTTGAACAAAATGCTTGGTAAGCTATGTATGTATATATATATATATATATATATATATATATCTAAAGGATTTACACTAAAGTACAATATTGTCAACAACAAGCAGACAACATCAGCTGTTTGAAGGTTCTAGATCACAGAGCTCTCACAACATAAATAACAGTTTCCCCGGGATATAATTTTACTTTCCTATCCATCAAATACTAATTAACATAGGAACAATTAGATAGGAACACGTGGATTTAAGACAGTTGAATTGTAAATAATAAAATTGCTCATACATTTATACAAAAAAAACCAAAGTCATTTTCAAATTGTTCACCAAAGAGTGTATGGATGTAGTGTAAATGGGAGGGAACATCTTTAAGTTTATCTTAATCCTATCAATGTTTCAATGCTTTTAATGATTATCAAAAATAGTTATTGGTAGTTGGTTATCTGCAACAAATGAGCCTGAAGTTGTACATAAATTAGTAATGACGGGACTTGGGTCTTATATTGAACCTGATTGGAATTAGGGGGGGGGGGGCCTGAAGAGTATGACTCCTACCTCAAGAAGAGTCCCCCCTAGATATAACACTATGTGTACATATACCTTAGTTAACTAATGCTTCTATTTATGTTAGACACTGCTATTTGATTTACAAGGTAATTTCTAGTTCACTGACAGAATCCTGGAAATCATCTACCTCAAACAAATTGGGGGAAAAACAAATTAACATCACTACCTTCATAGAATGCTTGAAAAACAAATTATCATAATTTGCCTGAGAGCAAAACTGTGATTGAAAAAAATACACTGGTAATTAGTATCACTATTTGTTATTACAGTATGTTATTTCTTCTTGAATATAAATCTATCAATATCTACACTTAATGCTAAGGATATTGTATCCAAAATTGAAGACATTGATACTAATATTCACCAATATATATTTATGAAACAAAATGACTGCACCGATACAATCAGGGCTCGACAAATCAGCTCATCCGCTTATAATTACAAGTAAAAATTGACAAAGGATGAGTTGAAATTGCTGTAGAACTAGTTAAAATTCTTAGCTGGTTGTCCTGCAGGATGAGTAGCCTGAAAAAAATTGCTGAACCCAGACAATATTTATGTTCAAACTAACAAACTTAATGGAGGTACACCATTAAAACCAGTAATACTGTCATATTCATACTTGAAATTTAAAATAGAAGGGGTTGTTTTTCTCTACTACGTGTATAGTACAGTTATCTGCCCCTGATTAAGTTATGTAAAGTAAAAGTTCAATGAGAACAGACAGTTATGATTAGCGTCTCTTGTCTATATCAAACAGTTGGATATTAATTGATTAAATTAGACAAACTATTTGTTAAAACAGTTTGTAATTACATATTTAATACACCTTGTCTTTAAATGTAATCCCAATATTTCTGCAATGCACTTTACGACAAAATCACAGCCATTAATCTAAGACAAAATGTCTCGAAGATTTACTATTCACATTGTTTGCAATTATTTTATAATTCACTTAATATTAATAGCCAATTAACATCAACTTTGTCCCAATTTTCACTGTTTCTGGTATACAGAAATAACCTTCCTTACATCACAAGCCTACAAAATGTATTATGTCTTCATTATGTAGGGTTTAAATTAAGATGAAATATTTGTCATTACACAGCAACAAACATGAACAATAAACTCCTATCATCATGTTAGACAGACTTACAGGCCCTATTTGCACAGATCCAGTCAGATTCATCCAGCATTCTATTACCATATTATTCAGATGCAATAAAAACACCAGGAAAGAGTTCTCATAAAACAGAGAAATCTTCAATGATAATACTGGGAGAAAGTTACTAGGATGTGATAAAATAAATACATAATAATGATAGCTTATATTTGTCTATAAAATAAATGGTTTACATCAGAGAAATAAGAATTCTAATATCTAAACTAATGCATGAACATAAAACATCATCATTAATGCCCTCCATAAAGTCAGATTTTAATTAAATTCCAATTAGCGCTGAATATACTATAAAAATATCCACTTCACTTACTGTCTAAACATTTTATAAAGAAGATAAATATATACACTACATGTTTATTTATCTATATAATATAAATACAAATTAATAATACCAACAGAATAATATTTATAATTGTACATAACGACACATCAAGCAATTTCAGTTTTAGACAACATTTTTGAAAAAAAAAACACATCAGGACGAAATTAAGGCTGTGAGTAACAAGCCAGTAGTAGACATATTCTATCAGGAAAGAATCCAAACATTTCATACTATCATCATAAAGTATTTCATATTATCATCACGAAGTATTTCATACTATCATCATGAAGTATGTCATACTATCATCATGAAGTATTTCATACTATCATCATGAAGTATTTCATACTATCATCATGAAGTATGTCATACTATCATCATGAAGTATTTCATACTATCATCATAACAAATAAGATTATTGTGAATGCTTATGTTCAAACAAATCCTGATAATACTGATTTTTGTACATTATTTAATGCAAACAAAACACTTAAGATAAACAGTTAATATCTATTACACACTTATACAAGAATTCAAAACTTATCAACTTAAAATTATTACATTAAAATCAAATATCACGAAGAGAAAAATAACGTAACTACCATCCATTAAAATCATATTGGTAAAAAAATCCTACCAAATTTTCCAAGTGTTATTTTTTTCACAAATTTCACATTGAACCCCTGGTGGTCTAGAAGCATCGATGATATCAAGAAGACCTGTCAGAATCAGCGAGATTTTATGTTTTTCTGGCATGCTTTAGGTAACATGTAACACAGAACTAACAGACGTTAAACTGACAGACTAATAGCAATATACTAACAAGACACAGCCAGTAAATCTTGTTCTTACAGAAGAAAAACAACCCACTCCCTATGTCGATATTAATTTTAATAATTGCTTATCATCTGTTGGTGATTTTGAATCAGTTTTTCGTACAGGTAGTAAATTAAGTTAACCAAATTAAATAACAAGAGTCTTATTCACAGTACAGATATTTATAACACAAATCAATTAATTTCATCTACAATGGCCCCACACAGTCATAATTATCCCTACCCCACCTTCCAGAGTGAACATTAAGCCACCAGCACTTAGAATCAATAAGTTTCTCAAAACTTTCCTGACCTTGACTCAAAAAGAAAGTGGATTAAGATGTATTCCAGAATACAGACTTATGCATTTTGAGTACTGAAGCTATTTTAAGTCGTAATACCTGGCGACTTGAAACAATTTGAGACCCAGCATACCTGGACGCCAGGTAATTACATCACAGGAAGAAAGTGCATTCAAATCCAGCCACTATTAATGTAATATTTTATGACTCATAAGCAGGCTGTAAAAGGAGACATCTAATGGATTTCTTACACAACAAAAACCTCCATTATACAAATTACCTTTTTTTATTGCCACAATCAACAGCAAAATATGAAACTCAAATGTTTTCCTGAACACATTGTACAGAATAATAAACCAAACATAATATTTTAATAAGAAAAAACGGAGAACATTTAAATTAAGTTTAAATATCTCAATTAGTTTGTATCTTAAAACATGTCAAACTCAATTATCTAACAGTTTATCAAACGTTCAACGATTTCTTGACTAAGATAAGCCATCTTCGGTATGTCAGGTTCTAATGCATTTCCTGTGCATACCAGAATTCCAATGACAGCATCCGACAAGAATTCTACGTTTTCTACAAGATGTATCTTCTATTGATAGCAAGCCTTGAAATACCACAGAAAACGAAATTTCTGAGCAAGACACCATGTCTGTACAACGTACAACAAAATGGTTTTTTATCATAAAGAAAATAATTCCATGAAATGATTAATTTCCAATCAGTCAACTGAACAACTGTTGTACTTGTCTATTCAGGAACTGTTAAATATTTATTTGCAAGAAAACAACATTTTTCTAGTGATTTTTTCTGTTCTGTGAGCATATTTATCTCGCAATCTTGGTGATAGATAGGTTTGTTAAAAAACGTACACCAGACAGAATTACCTCCCCTGGTCAGTCTATCTTTATGTTATAATAAATCAAAATCCAAAAAAGTATAATTATCATATAAATAAAGTAAGGCAGAGGATCTATTTAAAAAATAAAAATAACAGGCTAGGTATTAATTAGATAAGCAGGCATTACACATCTTCAACAGACAGAATTTTATCGACAAATATTTGACAAGTTTGAGAACGATTCCAATAAATTCTGCGCAATAAAGAGACTCTCTTCACAGAAAACAATATTTTTATGACCTAGCACCTCTCAAAATTATTGAAAAACTTTAAATTCTCCTCAAGTTCCTCTCCAACACTAGAAGGTAATTTCAATCCTCATCAACAAACAATTCAATTACAAGCACTAATAAAAAGTTGCCATAATAAAATGCCTGAAAGATGCAAACAAAAATCTCCCCAAAGCATCCTGGGATTGTTGAAGAACATGGTTGTTATGGTTACAGCAGACAGGAAGTGTGAAGACACAATGTGTACACTAGGATATCTCTGCTGATAAAAGGCCAAAACATTGACACAAAATGCAGTTATTTCCAAGAAAAACCAATGTTTCCAATGTAAACAGAATCAATTGTCTGTTATTTAAAAGAAGATTAATGTGCAATCAATGACCTTTACCACTCTAATGCCAAACAGTTCAGGACACAAGTTTCAGCAGAAGAAAAAACACTGCATGATATTCTATCAGAGACATAGTGCTGTAAAATGGCTCCAGCAAATTAATGAAAAATATATTGAACATTCTTTGAAATTACATTGCAACCTCTCCAAAGCAACACCTTTTGGAGAAGCAAAATTATGTTGTTGTTGTTGTTGAGAGGTTGTTGCTTTAAAATGAATAAATTAATAGTTAAATTGTACAGTGGGAAATATCATGCTGTTGTTGAAGGGGAGTTGTTGCTCAAGAGAAGACTGCTCTGGAGAGGTTGCACTGTAATAACATTTGAATTCAAATAATAACTGAACAGTGTCCCAATGTTTAAAGAATATTAAAGGCAAGAAACAACACAACAAGATTGCAACTTGCATTCTGATAAACTTCTATTGAGTACACAAGAAAATTCATGCATATAATGACAGACTGCGTACATTATTTCCATTTGTTGAGACTTGGTATAAACCAGAAATATCTGTGTAGCATCATTGAACATCAATAAATCTAGTAATAATACAGAGATATCTACCAGTATGTTGAGTAAATTAAATAATTCGTATAAACCTCTTCAGACCAGAAAAACTTCAACAACAGCAGTCTAAAATCAAATTTCTAGATTTGTCACAATCATGCTTTGACCATATTGTTGAAGAGTACCAGAGGTGTATAAATTTGATTTCCCAGCATTTATTAATCACTGTTCAATACTCCCTGATGTCCAATCATTACCAAACTGACTAAATATTCCCTGTCAACAATATCACAGTGTCAGGAACTCTTCAGACTGAAACACAGAAAGTCTTGGCAACAAAATCATGATCATCCAGATGCCTGATTAAACATCTCACAGAAAAGGATTTATACTAAAAATAGAATCTGATCAGCTGACAAAACACAAACCTAGACACAAGCCTGATTTTGATTGGTTATTATCATAAGTAGAGAAAGTTGTTCAGCTAATTAATAGGAAACCCTTTCCTATTCATTGGAATGTTTTTGAAGTTAAAAATACACTCAGCACTAGGTTTCCTGGCGGGATTTCTACCATTAGGACACACCTGTTGCTCTTTGAAAGTTAAGAAAATACTTCAGATGAAATAATATTTATTCCTTATGGACAAATTTGCCATTAAACCATAATAAAAGTTGTATGAATTATTGTTTTTCATGTCTTTTGATCAGTTGATGCGGTGTATGTGTAATCGAATTAACGAGATAATGTATTTTATAACAGGTAAGAAACAAGATCACAATTCCTATAACTGTTGTAGATATCATTTGCATCAAGTAATAGAATTAGCTAATTGGTCATTACACTCACTAATCATCAAAAATTCAAGGGAACTGGTACATCGCTAATTAACCATAATAGCTATAAGACTGACACTTAGTAATACTGTTTATATCGTGTTTACACCAAGTTGGCACCAATTTCCTCCTAAAATCATCTTTATGATGCCATTCATATACTTATAGAAACAAACCAAACATTACCCTCCCCTTTTATCAGAAATTTGATTCCTTTACTTCAAGAAATACAGTTCAGACAAGGTGCTAATATGTGCTGAAGAACTGTTATTGTTAATATTAAAAGTCATTGTTTGATAAAGGACAAGAATAACCATTTGGTCACTTAAGACAAGTTATGTAGATATTTCTCTCTTATCTGGACACATTTTACCATTTCCTTGTTATGGTGTTGGTCTGGTAAATGTAAAGCAGCCAAATGCAAGTATCGGAACTGTTTCAAACAAGTTGTACAATCAGACTGGGGTTTTGAACTGGTGTCTGAAATTCCACATACAGCTCCATATCTTAGTGGGTTCATTATTACATAAATACCAGAAAATACAACAGTGTGGCATGAGATGTAGTCAGTGGAATGAAAAGTAAATGGGTAACAGTAAAAAACACAACAAAAATGACACCAGACATGTTGATAAACATCTTCGGACTATTGTAAAGCTGATATACGAAAACAATGAGCTTATTCTACATATTTTTTTCATGACATTCCCCAAAGTGAGAAGATAAGATACAACAGCGTAATCAATCATCTTCAGCATGGTATAAACATTCATGGTGCTTTACTTGTTACCAAGAACGTAAGTAGCCAAAAAAATACAAATAAAGATTAATGGTAACTTAGAGATACAGACGTTCACTGTTCACTGTTCTTCTGTCATAACATTACTTGGATCTGATACTCAAACTTGGTACAATCGTTTGTTTAGTTTTGTGATATTTATCTGTCAGGTACAAAATTCAACAAACCTTGGCATGAAAAATCTTCTAAAAATCTCAGCGTAAGAGGAGAATTAACTAAAAATACAGCTGGCCATGCCAGATATAGGGGGATGTTTTCTAAGAATAATTCATCCTTCAACACATATCAATATAAACAGTTAACCCATTAAGACTGCCAAGTAAATCATGATGTCCAACAGAAAAATAACACTTTGTGATCCACACAGTAATTGTTTTTTATTTACAAAGGTGGCGCTCAAATAGACACTCTGTTCCTTATAACAAGAAAAAACACTTTCTGAAACGTGGAAGTTCACTGTAAATATTTACCTGCAATTTAAACAAAATACCAACCAGGAAATGACTAAGTATCAAGCAAACACAAAAGAAATGTCAGAACGTCTGCAGCTAGACACTAGTGATACAGAAACAAAACTTGAAGCTGAGGCAAAGAATGAACTAAAAGTACGAAGATAACTGAAAGCTTTACCACTAGATAATGAAAAACAAAATGGCAGAATAATGAAAAAAAGTAAAAAAAAAACTGGACAACAACTGATCACCACAACAGTGAGAAGACACTCCATACCTTCATTGTATGGAATAAGAAGTTGTTTAGGGTAATTGTAAACTTGTTCTTGATCATTTGACAGAAACCATGACAACCGTTTGCAACCACTGCAACCATCTCCTTCTAAAAAACAGAGTAAAATAGAAAAGATTTGAGAAATAGACAAGACTGAAAGATGAACATAAATAGACAACACTGATAGGACAAAGCTATGATGATGTTGTACGATGATGATGTTGACGATGATGATGATGATGATGGTATTAATGATGTTGATAATTTAAATTTACTCAAAGTAACACATTAAAACTGTGCACATTATGGTACCTAAAGAAGAAAATAGCCATCATGTTATCAGACAATAAGTACTAGTATTATTACAAGTATATGAAAAATTTCAGCAAAACTTTCGTAAATTCAAACCTTTTTCTCTTCTTACAACAGTCATTCTTATTTATATATCCACAATATTAATCCAGTAATGAATATTCAGCTTCCAGAACACACATTTAAATCTTAATCACTAAATTCCACTCTTCAAAAATATTCTGCTACAAATTTATTTGTTTCTTCAAAGATTGCAATTAATTAGCAACGTGGTTTTAATTGAGAAAGCTATTGCAATATTTTCATCATACAAGAAATCTACATCTAGTAAAGCCTAAACTAGACTGGACTGAAAATTAACCCCACAAGTCCGTCTCTCAGTATTCCTTATGCATGTCCAGAATTACTCTCAGCCATCTTGCAAACAGTCGCATCAGGTATAATAATATTTGTTAATTCCACACACACCATCAGAGCCACAAGCATCAAGATTGTTTTATCTTAGTCCAGCTGAGCTAATTTGCATAAATCATGAGCCTAGGGAATATCAACACAAGTAAATAAAAACTTCACATATCTTATCACGATATTTTAATTGTTTCCTTAATATCAATTTACTCCATAAACTTCTTAGATCTTGAATGAAAAACAAACAAGTACTTCTCCTTGTTTTAAAGATCTCGTACTGATACTGTATCCAAAGTTTGGTAATTTGCTGTAATCATTTATGGCCTGAGGCCCTTATCTATCACCAACTAAGGATCCATTTGTATCTATTTAATAATTTCCTCTTGACCATTGCCAACTATGTCAAAGAAGCCATGGTAGGGGGGGGGGGAAATCCAGCTTAATTTCTTCGGTTATTTAACTAAACCAGTCAGTATTTTAACCTGTCTTATGATTATTGTGTAACATTGCTAGAATTAAGCACTAGTAAGTAAATATCTCCATAAGTAGTCAAGGATTTCATTGAATATCAATAAAATAATTTCAAAAGTTAAGTCTATAACATAAGGAAAAGCGTAAGGGAAATGAATGCCCTGTAGGTTTGTATACAGAGGGGGCAATCATGTCAGGTTATAACAAAACAACAAAACATCAAGGTGATTGAAGGTTCAATAGAAGACAATGGGGATGTAATTGATGAGCTAGATGTAAAGACTGACTATAAAGAAGATAGTGTTAGAACCTTTGTTCCAGTGGGAGGGGCTTGTTAGGAGATTTAAAAGTCATCTGACCTCATGGGAAGCGTATAATGGAATTACGGCTCTATGTAAAACTAGAAAACAAAAGATTTTAACAAGTTCAAAGGAGAAGCAGACATCTGTGAGCTTGAAAATAATGAATATCACAATGAAGACTAATGAAGAAGCCTCCTAACAGAGGATAATCCTGAAGTGAATGAAACATGCAAGTATACTGCAATACTAAACAGTGTTCTGGTTGGGGGGGGGGGGGGGCAAAAATTTTTTACAAAGTTTTGAAGAAAACTGAAAGTGGGTGATGAACATTAAACAACCTACACCATGCATTAAATGTCACAGTTATAATTAAGCGCAGAAAGTATGCTTTTTAAGCAATGTCAGAGTCTGTAAATAAATTGCTAATGCGCTTTTCTTGGCTAAAAATGTACGCTTTAATTCTATTTGCATTTTCTGAGCTCATGAAATGCTTAATTTTCTAGACAAGATTGGTATTTTGGCAATGGAATGAACACAATTTACGAACTTATCTATCATGTCGTTAGCAGATCATTTAATGATGTAACACCTACCATACTAACAATCTAACAAATTAACCCACAAATTCTAGGCCCTACCTAGCTGAAACACACGATTGTGGCTGAAACAATGCCGGTAAATTAACTGATAATTTCAGACAGCAAGTTAGACTAATGGCAGACCACACAAATGAGACAATTAATTAGACTACAGAACAGAAATATGGTGGATACTTTAGAATCAATGTACATGTAGGATAGGAGAGGTAGAAAACGAGAGAGTGAATAGATTTACATAATGTAAAGTAATTATTATAAGAACAAGTTCATAATTATGAAGGAACACAAAAGAAGGTAACAACGAAACAAGACAAAAATGAAGCTGACTTCCAGACAAGTAAAACGAAACAAGATGATATGCAGATAAATAAACTGAAATTATAGACAAACTTGTCAATAAAAACCGACTCAGGGCTCAACAAATCCACTTGTCTGTGAGTAAAAATTGACTCAGGACAAGCTGAAATTGCTGTAGAACTAGTTAAAATTCTTAGCTGGTTTCCTGCATGATGAATAGTCAGAAAAAAATTCGTCCAGCCCTGCTAATTCTAACACTTCTAGTGTCACACAGTAGCCAGGTGATTATAGAAAGGTGACAAATTTATGACAACTTCACAAATACTTAAATAGGGAACAAATGGTATTTATCACAGAGAAATAAAATTTAATGAGAAAATTGCCATAAAACTTAAGGTCAGGTTGTTAAAATGGTCAAGGTAACCAGGGGTTTTATGACCTTATAATAATAATTATACACCATAAATCACAGGTGATACTATGACACACTTCAAATGCCAACTTTAAACTGCTCATGGGTCAGGATTTTAAAATATTAATGTTATGCTGTCACTCATTGTAGGGCCAATGTTATGTCATACCCTTAAGGGGACAGATTTTTGTACAGAACATGTCATCACTAGTTTAAATACAATTAAATTTAACTTTTTCAATAATGCTTAATGAATCATATCAATAAATTGACAAAGTGTCCTCAATTCTGATCTTTTATCATATAATTAAAGTCAATGAGATCAAAACAATGTTCTCAGAAATTGTTATGTCTGACTTTCAATTAATTTTCAATTTAAAGAAAAAGACTCGACTTTGAAAAAATAAAAGGTTACTTTAAATCAATAATAGTATATTTTAATAGATAAAATAAATTTACAAAAACTGAAACAAAGAAGTTATGATTATACAGCAAAAAAAATAATGTTTTAACAAACTAATTATTAGGAAATACTAAATAACATGTTTAAGGAATTTGAATGAATCTTTAAAAATGCTGTAAGATTATGTTCCAAATTAATTGACCATTAATGGATTTTTCAAGTCATTAGGTACTTCTAGAACATACCTAAGAGAATTTTGTCCCAATTTCAATATTAAAGAAATGATTTCAATAAAAACGCAACAATAATAATAAAACTGAAGCTGTTTATGACCAGAAATAAACAATGTTTATGATCCCATTAACGATAATCGCAGAAATCAAAGTATTAATTCATTCTGTGAAGCACGTTCTTATTTATCGGCAAAATAATGAAAAAGGAAACGTGACTTTCGGTGGCATACGCCTTAATAAAAGCAACCACTATAAACTGTGTTATTTTATACGATACAGCAGAAAACCAGGAAACAAAACAAGTGATGTTATAATTGATTATTTCTTGTATTTCTGACAATTACAGTCAGCAAAAGCAATTAAACATGGCCACAGATCATGTACAGCCATTTTCTCTCCTCCCCCAACACACGCCACAAATATTGTTTAAGAAAATAAAAAATCACAAGAATCCATGACGAAAAATAATACCGGGGAACCGTCTCACGTTTGACTGATTTAAAGGCAATATTTACTATTGATTTTTTCATTATATTCTGGAAAGTAACAGACACAGCTAATATTTATTAATTCAGCATTACACTAAAGTTTCTATTAATCATTTTTGCGACATGAAACAAAAGCTGACAATTATTGGGTACTTACACAAATGGTAATATTCTCAGAGCGATATAACATCATTCTCTTATATAATAACTAGACTATATGCTTATCACACATTTGACAAGAGAAACATTAATAAATTAAGCAGATTCCCATATGCCTTAAAGTTTAGTTGGCCTTAAAAAAATAGCTTGTTTCTGCTACCTCAACCAACCCTATATGTCAAATTATAGTTTTGCTAAATAAAAAAATCAAATAATGTCAGTCATATTCTGGAATAAAAAATAAGAATAAACAAAAATAAATCCCTACCTACCGACCCTTTTCTTTTCAGAGCCAGTAGCGGAAACAAGCTATTTTTTTAAGGCCTAATAGCACAATATAACTTTAAGCTCTACAACATTTTTACGACCAGGTTTTTAAATCTCATGGAACATTTCTTGAAAATAATGATGTTAATAGTCGTTTAATAAACCAATAAATCAAATTTTTGAACATTATCTAGTATTCCACATGTTAAGGGTAATGAACGAGACCAGTATATAAACAGCTGTAATCCTCTAGTTGAGTGTATGCATATACTTATAATTGTACCCACAGGGACTAATTTAATTAGCAAAAGAATTGTCAGAATTATCTAATTTTCTACAAATAAAACTTTATGTTACCATAGCAACAACAGTACATGCTACATCATTATGCAGATGTTACATACATTTTACACTATTTAAATGATAGGTGTCAATTCAATGAAAAAAGATGGGTTCCTAATTTGATTTTAATTCAATATACATCAAAAAAAGAGGGAAAAAAACTAGATTTATATTCTACCAGCGGATAATAAGCAATAATGTAGAACTTGTTGTACTTAAATCTCCATTACATCAACACAATATAATGTAATAAAAAAAAATGTATGTGTTTTCAGCGTCAATAATAAGAGAAAGTTTGATGCAATGATCGCATGATGTAATGATCTGTCATATAAATAACATAACGAAGTGAAGTTATCACATACGGGGTAAAAAGTTCAAGAAAAATAATTTGTAAAAAATGTCTTAACAAGAAAAATTATATTTTTAAAGGCGTGATTACTCATGCATTACAAACCATACACATGGAACAGTGAATAAACATTCTGAGTATTTTGCCCTAAAAACAAAAATTTTGTAGTATATTTGCGTATAAATTTCACAATACATAAATTGTTTCAGAAATGAATTTACACCAGATTTCTAGTTGTAGAGCTACTCAACATAAAATTAAATAAAATATCAAAGTCAATGTGACAAGTAGAGTAAGTTCAATTCCCAGCTGTCCTGTAAAACTCCAAGAACTGTTTATGTTGACCACCCAGCTTACCTAATCCATTCAATTTCTTGTCATGATGAGCCATTTTAACTTCCTCGTACGGTCGAAGATTGTCATCCGAATGAAAATCTTCTTCTGATGAACTGTAGTTCTTGCTACTTCGTTTTTCTCGGCCGGACGTACGACGTCCGATGGCTCGGTTCTGAGGTTTGTAGTTGGGTGTTGTATTTAGTGAACTCATCTCCATGGTTACAGGTGGTACAAATCTCATCAAGCATTTATATGTGTTTCCATAGTAACAGCGCTAACATCAATCTGAAGAATAAAACAAAATTAAACTGATTTCATGTTTATAGATGGTACCTATGAGGAGGGAGTGAATGTGGTATTATGAGACAAAGGGTTAATTAGGGAATGTCTGGTAGGTATTGATATGATCAATTACTAGTATGAAATCTAGACACAAAATGGCTGCCTGTTGATCTTGTAGGGCACTGCAATCATCATAGCCACTGGAACTTGGCACAAATCAAGACAAGCTATCAGACAGATAATTCATTATAACATTACATATTGTTCATTCATGAAAACGAGAATAGATGCGTTTCAGTGTGAGATTTTGTTAGAATCCACGTAATTCAACATTGATTTCAAGTCCTCTGTGAATGAATTTCAAACAAGAATTGCCATCCTGACTCCAATTTTCCCAGAATTACCAAAAAAATCATATGAGGGCCAATCATGATTTAAATTAGTTTTGTCAAGATAAACGAGAATACTACAAGGGGGATTGTTTTATTCTACCATCCACACTGGTTTAATTTCACAACAATTTCTTGTGATAATGTTTCACACTCAAGTTCACACAAGTAATCCAGATAATGACATAATCCTACTAACCAAATACTTTTTACTTGAAAAAAAAAAAATTGAGATAAAATGTCTACATCATACATCATTCAATCTACTCAACATAGCTGTAACTGTTTGCACCTAGGGTAAAGTCTTGTCTTTGTAGCTAAAAGGGGAGATAATTATATTGTCTGAAAAGCATGATGGACGAACATAGTTTCGAATATGGCTATTCATATATTTTCAGACGGAAATGTTTCATTTCAAAGTTACACTTTAAGAATTTGTAGTAATTCCACACTTTTATGGTTATTTTGTGCAGGAAGGAACACAAAGCTGTATAATGATACACAGTAGACCACTAATACACAGTAGACCACTAATACACAGTAGACCACTGATACACAGTAGACCACTGATACACAGTAGACCACTGATACACAGTAGACCACTGATACACAGTAGACCACTGATACACAGTAGACCACTGAAGATTACTGCAATACATTTAAGTCATTAAAAGTAGACAACACAAGTGCAGAAACATTTAACTCTCTGTAATGTATTTAGGTCATTTCTTCCATGTTGAATCATGCCAATTACTTTACAGTTATCACACAAATACAGCAAACTCAATAAAGAAAACAGAAGCTAAAATAAAACAAGCAGACGGCCTCCCGAAGGAATCATAATTCAACCATATTTCTCGGCGGTCCATAATTGCAAATGATTGTCTTATGCAGAAATTATGAAGATTCACACCCGTTATGACAGGACAATTAAGAAACTGACAAACAAATGATGAAGTGCTTTCCCTAGCTTTTTCTAGGGCAATGTGAAGTCAAGTAACGAGTAATTGTTCACATACAGGATTATCAGCAACAGTGGACTTTATCAAGTGAACTAGATTCAGTACTACTAAACACCTTGGGTACTTGGTACAGATTTGAAATTAATTCAATTCAAAATAATGTTTTAGCACAATATGAATTTTTATCTTTTGAAAGATGACTTTGTTCAGAGACAATGCATACTAATGTATTATGTATTTCTATAATGGATCATTAGAGATGAAACTTGTAATGAGATTTGTGATTGGTTGTTCATAAACTCAGTCTTAAAATTGACCAATGAAAAGACTGTATTCCTACACTGTTTACCAAATTATTTTAAAGCTATGTCTGGGAGCTTGATATTCCCAAGTACAACTAGTTTTTGATGTATTTTCTATCAGAGCGAAATAGCACATTTCACAATAAAAATACTTCCTTTGAGAATTGCATGGGCATAATTTCAACTTGAATTTAACTTGTCTTTATTATGTGGAATGCTCACGATCTTCAAGATATGGCATTATTCAATTTTAAACTGCATGCACAGCAAATTTACAAAACGTATTTCACCAACGGCTCAAGACTAAAACATGTTCCTTTACCTCTTTACATGTCAGAATTTAAAATGACAAGAATTGCTGAAATACTTTGTAATTTCCCTTAGCTTTCAATGTAAAGACTTGATCCCTTTTTTCATTACTCAGGAAAAACTTTATTCGCAAATGTTCTTAAAACCTTAAAGCTGAGGCTTCAATAAATATTCACAAAGAGAGAGAAAGAATTCTCTCTGCTGGAATGATTAGTATTCACAAGGCCAAAAGTTGATGATGAAAATTTAAAACCACCAATCCTACCTCCAAACTGGAGAGTAAAACTTTCTTTTTTGGTCTCCAGGGAAGAGTATTTGCATTTAAAGATGGAACAATTCACAAAATGAAACATAAATCTTCAGTACATGAAGTGATAAAATCTGAGAAAACTAGTTGAACATTTCTAGTAACGTGAAAAACCGTATGTTTATAATCAATGTGTGAATAATTTATGTCTGTTTCAGTTGGTTTTTATACCATGTATCAACAGTTTGTGTCAGATGACAAAAACAAAGTACTTCTTGATAGCTGACAAGAATCAGTTCCTTTGCAACCAAATCTAGCCAGTGACATCTTCCAAGTTTGAGAGTAAATCAGAGGGGAAGACAAAACAACTGTTCAGTCAAATTGCCAGTGAAAACTGAGCCCCCTACCACCGTGAGTTCGAACCCCAGGACCAAAATGCACATAAGCAGAAGCTGTCCAGCTACTTTACACAGGGTCAGTGCTTTTGCCTTGCTGTACACCCAAGGTATTCATCCACTGCTGATGCTAGAAAAGTGGTCAGATGACCTTGGCTGCTGGTGCAACATTAAACGCCAGTGAAAAAAACACTACGTTTCCCCTGAATCTATAACACTAATACCTCAAAGCTTCTAATTGAGCTGATCACTTTCTGAATTTCATCACAAATAGCTGAACAATTAATAACTGGCCTCAAGATAAAAGAAAACATACTAACGACAAAACAACTACACATTTATAATACATACAACTTATCTAAGAAATCATCCATTAAAGAATTGAATGGTAAAACAGCTGGCATGGGAATTATTTTATGAGTTTTACACAATGAAAACTATATTTTCCAATAACCGTAAATAGACAAGCCACAAATCTATGAACATTAATCATATAGCCAGAAATATGAAATATTATCTTCAAATCAAGAAACAGTTGTTTGTTCTAGTTTTCACAATTATTTTTCTACAAAATCAAGAAGTAAGAGCAGACTTCCAGTCAAGATTCATTTCTAGTATTTGTATTTTATAACATGCACAGTTAAAAGCTCAAAAGATAGCACTCTGACCGTCATACCTTCTACAAAAATTAGACAAAAATGTAAATTTTCCTCCATATGTGGAGAAGTTGTCAGCTCCTTGTGGAAGGATAAGTTAGTACTGGTTAGTATACAGTCCAAGAAAACTGGTTAGGTGAACTGGCCAAAGTATATAACTGAAAAATTGAAAATGTCACATAAAAAACAAACATCAAAAGATAGGAGGAAACAAATCTTATAGAAGTATTTATCAGCTTATTGCTGTTAGTTTCAACTTGTCCTAATAGTAATCATAGTAATAATAAGTAGTCATTAGCAAGAGCTCTGCAGAGTAGTGCACAACGCTTGTCGGCAATGGGAGCCATATTTGAGATTTCAAGCTTGAACACAATAACATGTAATTTTGACCAAATTCTAAGTAAAAAAGGGACATATCCCCAAAATATAACTTTCAGTATAATGCCCCTTCTCTTGCAACTGCACCTTGGCATCATAATCAGTGATATATTTGGATGTTTGAGTAATAGGCTACATTGAAGTTCTTGCATGACAACAATCGACTTTTTCCTCAAAACAGAGAAGCTAAAAATCCAAACATTGGTTTTAATGGCAATATAGTACAAAGCTATACTAAAACACAAAGTTGACGGACTAAATGTCTGCTACATGTCAAATGAAAGCAACAATGTAAAGTGTGTAATGTTATATTAGTATAAACCTACAAGTCTGCTTTTGTATTTTATGTTATTTCATTAAGTTAGCAGGAAACAAAACACTTGAAGCAAACAGGAGAGCAACAAATCCAATCAACGAACAACAACAAGACGATCTTTAATCTTACTTGGAAACTCTAACATAGAATAAAGATCAAAAGAACAATCAACAAATGACCAATGTTACAAGCAACAAGGTCATTTATCAACTGCATGTGACTTTTATTAACAATGATGCATTCTGGGACTTTCATTAGAACCAATGCATTATGGGTGCTCATTTCAAACAGGAAGCATACTTTCATTGATGATATTGGATTCAGGGACATTTTCAGAGGTTGCAAAGCGTTGTGGGCAATCATATCAAAATTGGAAACATTACTATAGACATGGCATGCATTTGAAGGGGTTGTCTGAATTAATGGTTGCCCTTAGATGACCTTTTTTATTGATCACACCATTTTGTCCTCTAAACAAGGCTAGCTGATTAGTATGGACAAAATAAATTGTAGTAATCAAAGACATCTTGAATACTGACTTGTATCAATTTGTTGTCCTTGGTTTTAATAACGATGGAATTTATTCCAAACAAGTGGAAGAATGTGTCGCTGAGTCGAGAACATAATACAGAGAAAATTGGTAAAGATTTCATTAATCAGAGTGACTTGTAGACTCTCAAGATTCAAGTTAGTACAATAATACAAAATGAACTTAGCATATCAAGACTTTAACGTGGACAATTCCTGCCAATCTATTTATAGTGAGAACGAGATATAGTGCACGAGATTTAGGGAGTAAATTCTCACCACACTGACAAATTACAAACTATTGTCATCAATGTAGGGCACATCTGCCCCCTTGTTAAGACAAGAAAAAACAGTTTAACTTGAGTAGATCATATGCTTAAACTGAAGAGCACAACTGATCACATCAGTGCACGAGATTCTCAGATAACTCACGAATAATCACACAGACATGAAGTAGAAAATTTAATTTACCATCAATCTAAATATCTGAAAGAAACAGTATACACAGATTGTATGCTCTGCTAGGCTGGAAATAATACTTACAAGAAGTAATACATTTACATTATCACATTTATCAATGCACGAGAGTTTTATAATACTCAATATATTTTAGGGAACACAATAGAGGAATAGGATCATTAAATAAGTTATAGCTTTCCTTCATTTGCAAGGAAATACTAAACATAATATATAAGAAATATATTTCCAGAAAAAAAACACACGCAAAAGATCGCATCTTTGTGAAAAGATACCCTTCTCAAAAAACTTAATGAACTTGGCATCAGGATGTTTTCTGGAAGTGAGACAGAACCTTAATATAACAACACCTGCAAACAAGGGCCACCATAGAAAGAGTGCAACATACAGTGCAACCTCTCCAGAGTGACCCTCTCTTGAGCAACAACCTCTCTTCAACAACAGCATGATTTTTCCCCACAGTATGATTTAACTATGATGACTATTAACTATGACACTAAGTTTAGATTGTGTCAAGGTTTCAAGAAGAAAGATGAGATAGTACTAGTTAGTACACAATCCAGGAAAACTGACTAGGTGAACTGGCTACCATATATAACTGAAAATTTTTTGAAAAAAAACAATGTTAAACTGAGTGGCAATTGTCACAAAAAATAAACAAAATTAAAAAAACCATGAACAGCATTCTTAGAAACAATTCATTCATCCACCTTCTCGACTGACCAAGTTATTGAAACAATTCAGATTTTCTGATTTTCCTAGTACTAATACATGCTAAGTATTTATAACTACACTAATTAGATATAGGGCTAGACTTTATATGGCCATATTTACAAGTCCATCTTGGCACAACTGTCAGTCCAACAAACTGACATCGGCAGCATATATGTCATTATTCCTCTGTAATCTCCTAACATTGAGACATTCAATGATTGTATTGAAACAAAAACACAGTGTGCACGAATAATATTATAGACACTATAACATTTAATTCCAATTTAATTATTTTCCTAAACATAGGAAGTGACAATCTCACAAGGAGATGTGGAGGCATTTCAGAAAATACTGAAATGAAATTAGCAGACGCAGTCTAAGTGTAAAAATCCTGGAAACCAGTCTGAAATTATTTGTGATCTGTAAATGATCTGCAATGCGCAATGAAGCATTTGAGGCATCAAGACATGAACTTGAAATACAATTACGTTAATCAAACTATAAAACACGAAGCAACATGTCAACAAAAACTCCGCTTGAGCAGAGGAGAAAAATGCCGTAAAAGTAATTAGAACAAACGAATTGCAGTTTACATCAAAATTAAATTTCCTATTTTGGAATGCATTTTTGGAGACTAAATAACAGGAAATGTCTTTGAACTTAGTTTTATACCACTGAGTGTATTGACACAGGGAAATATTTTATCACCGTGAATTATGTTCAGAATTATGTTAGTTTCTCTGAAGGATAGGAAGAGACGTATGAAAATTTGGAATCAAGTTGAATCAAGAGAATGTCACAACTTCTGTACGCTAGGCGACATTATGATACATACCTGTACATACTGTGTAGTTATGAAATTTAAAATCCTTGACGGGCGAGTTTTTATATTTCTGAAATTATTACAAAATCAAATGTATCTACATTTGTTTCAGATCAGCAAGAGATACAAAGCAATTACAGGATCAAGAGTCCTGGCCTTACATTTCAAACAGACCAGTAAGAGTATCAATCAAAATGAAAAATTTAAATTTATTGTAAAAATATCAAATTATCAAGTACAGTCACAGCTGCCCTGTTGGTCAATATGACATGTGACAACATGGTGGTGATCTTTTGATTATTATTCATTAAATTTACATACTGCAAGTACAAATAGAAATAAACGGGCTCACACAACTAAGTGTGGTGTGTTCAGGGGAAGTCTATGTCATACACTCATCAGTGAAAGTTTAACATTTTCAGACCCCCCCCCAGAAATCTTAACCTTGGTGCCATGGATACAATAAAAACCAGAAGGGTTTGGACTAGAGAAAAAATGGAAGTTATGTAAAATTCCAGAAAACTTTTAACCGTGTATGCTTCACTGCATTTGTAGAATATCACCAGATGTCTTATTGACATACTTTTCACACAATTAAGTGTTTTTTTTGTTTTTGCTGCATTTGCAATAATATTAATGTTACTATAGAAACAAAACAGAACATCCTCCGTGTTATTATTCCCGAAGGTAACATATATCAACAATATGCAAAGTTTCACATGTTCCCAACAAGAGATTAAATAATCCCATCCATACATACACAGCCACTTAACGATAGCAGCAACAGCCTACCAGTGAATTCATACATAAACCAACTTGATATAATACAAAATTACATAAATTTGAGATTACACAAAAATCTCATGAGATTACAGAGAAACTAAGATTACAAAATTGTGGCATATATAAGAATTGTAATACATTTCCATAGATCTTAGTAAAATTGAACTGGAAATACGACGTGTCACAGTAATGCTGTAATTGTCTGAGACTTCATCTGAAGCTAGCGGCTTATTCCCATCATGATTACATTCCTTGAAACTTTAATGCAGGTATACAGCTCACCAAATGTATGTCTGCAGCAAAACTAATCATCTACCATGGAATAAGTAATCAGAATACTGTTTGAATAGCTTAAATGTAACAAAGTTATTCCATATTTGGTCAATTTGTCAATATCAGCAAGAGACAAACTTGTCCAAATAAACAAGAACGTGAAAGTCTTCAAACAAGTCTTAGCAACGTGGCACCATCACAAGTAATGAAATCACTTTTTTTTCAATCTTACAATGTAAAAACCCCAAAGCCTATTGCTTTTATAGAAATGAGGTAATTTTGCTGAAAACCAGTCCTGTAAATAAGACTCATCTTTAAGGATAAATGATTTGACATTTCCTGCGCTTTGATGGACACCAAATCTAGCGTCGGAAAATTGCGTTACCATGACATATTACCATTCATTGATCACCACAGAAAATGCAGTTTGTCATGATTTAAAATTTGGCAGCTGAAATCCTGGTATTCATGGGCGTACCGTTCTATCATAGGAGACATTTGCTTCTTCTGGGTTCCAACTCAATCTTGAGCCAATTGAATTTAGTTTTTATGTTCCGTAAAACACATCAATTCTTTCAGTTTTACACAATCGCCAGAACAGTTCGTCACTCCATGCAGCAAAGGTCTTTATTGATCTATTACAAAAAATACTTTCCTGTTAGATAATTGGGTAAGCTTTCATGCCTACAGGGTAATTTTGAGTGTTTTGCAACACTTAAAAGCAAATTGAATTCATTTACCTAGAACACTGTGTTACTGCCAAGTCCTCTTTCCGACTTCTTTTCTACCATTCCCTTCTTGTTAAATGCAAATTATCGCCAACACAGTCAATGAATTTAGATTGGAATTCTAAGGTACCTATCTGAAAGCTATTAACTTACCAGTTCAAAGTTTTGTTTACAAGGCAAAACTGGAAACTATACTGTTTTAGACTTTTTGTTATCAGGATGGTTTACAATAAATGATGTTGTTGTTAATTTGAAACAAACAGTTACTGTTGTGTAAACATCTTATATATAGAAACTGGGAGCAGCATCATTTCTGTTTGTTTGGTAATATTCATCCATACTGGGTTTTCCACTCAGTCATAAAGTGAATCTTACAATATGTAGGGAAGAACCATCTTGCTCTTGGTAAAGAGACAGTAACTGTGTAGGGCTGACTAAAGCCCCTAAGTTGATAACACATTCTTTTCAAGACCTTAATTCTATTCTATTCTAAGAATTTGCTTCATCCGCATTTTAACCATATTGAAAAGAAAAGAAGTAATGTTGAAAATGGGGAGTTTTGAAGGAGTGGGTTTAGTATATATATATAAATTATATATATGTATATATACATATGAATATATGTTTACAGTATGGAAACAAATGTAACAAAAGGGAGAGTGGAAATATGGCCTTTAAGCACAGTTGGATTTTATTCAGGTATATCTTAGCCTTCAGTTTTAAATGTTCAGTTACATCAATGTTTGTATTGGGTACTCTGTGTATGTATTGTTTTTATTATAGAAAAATAATCGATTTACTTGTCTATTTCATAAAACAAGAAACAATTTTGACCAGAAATAATAATTTAGGATTAAGATATTTGGTATTCCTGTGAACATTGTAAGACATGGGTTATATGTATAAAATAGATCCTGAATGTTATCTTAATGTCACAGTTCTGCTATCATCATGTTTTCTGACTAGATTATTCCCCATTAGATCTGAATTTCTCATTATGCTATAAGATACCATTAGAACAGATGATACAATCACAGTAGCAGATTCTGATAGACAGATATACGATACGTGAATACTAGATCAGAAGGTTAAGGCGTCAAGTTTCATTTCAAAATGAATATGTTTACATTTTTGCAATATGTTAATGAATAAAACATTGCCCCAAAATTCTTACCTGGATAAGTTAAATGGAGATACATACATACCAGTATATACAAACACAAGATCTTTCTAACTAATAACTAACTTGTGGTAGCCCGAGACCCACTTAATGTAGGGTAAAGTCCATTTTTCAATTTTGTATTTTTTTTTTATGAGACTTATTGTTACTGGGGTTTAATGCTGTTTTTCAACAATTTTTCAGTTATATACAGCGACCGGTTCACCTTACCAATTTTCCTGGACTGTATACTAACCAGTACTAACTTACCCTTCCACAAGGAATCGGCAACTTCTCCACATATGGAAAAACATAGGAGGGTATGACCTGCTGCAACTGGGATGGGAACCTTGATCTCCCGGTTACAAGTCCAGCACAGTAACCACTGGACCACAGCCTGTTCAATTTTGTAAATACAGGTCAATATGATTAGGGGTCAAGATCAACTAAATAACCATGTTTGAAGGACCAGCTAGGGTCCCAGAACCGAACCATGTATGAAGGACCAGCTAGGGTCCCAGAACCACATTTAAAAGACCAGCTAGAGTGCTTGAATCACATTTAAAAGACCAGCTCAGGTCCCAGAACCATGTCTGAAAGGCCAGCAAGGGCCCCAGAAACCAGGAAAAATTAACCATGGTCGCAATCATGAGAATATTTCTAGATCCAAGCTCTAGATTTACATGACAATTCAATACATTAAGTTTGACAGCACAAATCATTTCAAAATACATTACTGTAGAGACATCATACTTTAGCACCGGAAATGGTATGAATAAGCCCCCTACATGCTAATATATTTCATACATTCAATTATCTCATGCTTATGATGATTTCAATACTCAAATTGATCAACGTCACAATCACATCAGTTTTGTACCAGGCACAAAAACATGACTGGCCATCTGACAATATTATACATAACAGACGCCATTACAGGAATTCATTTTCTCTGAGCCCGAGCTAATTCTCTGGAGCAACTATCCAATGATTTATAGCCCCTTACTGGGAGTATCCATTACTGGGCCCCAGGTCTGATATAAATCAAACTACAGGTACTTGTTAATCTATTCATTTCCAACCAGTTTTTCAATAAAACTTCAATCACAGGGGCTCTGAAATCTAGATTAATCACAGAATTGATGGGGAAATGTATATTATGAGTTTATATTGATCTAAACTTTAGATATTGTCAAGTTTATAAGGGAATTAATATTGCAATGAGTGCAAAGTTAAATATGAAGAGTTCCTATTAAAAAGAAGATACCCAGCCAATCAAAATTTATAATATAAATAGATTAACCAATTAAAATCTGTAGAATAAATACATTGACAAATCAAATTCCAAAGAATAAATGGACTGGCCAATCAGACAAAACTGAATTAATATCCAGTACGCACAAGATATTGTGTAACATTTGAAGAATCTGTACTACATAAAATCAACATTTATAGCAGATTACTGTTACTATAGTTACAAAATGTGTTCAGGACAATTAAAAGTAAATTTATGACCAAATGTTGGCTAATTAAAAGACAATAAAAGCACATTGTGATTTAAGATTATATACAATTAAATATTTATAATTAGACTAATCAAACAGTAATACTCAATAAAATTAATGAATTCACTTTTAATGTACACTTTGCGTTATTTTTGTCATTAAGTTTGTACACTTGGAACCCTCAATGTCTCAAAAGGACCATGACCTTTAAAACAAAATGAAAAGCATCAGAGAAGGACATTTGGTTGTCAATAAAAAGTGTACTGTGTATATTCTAGTAAATAGCAGCAGTAATTTGTTGTACATACACCATCAGTGCTAACTTAGATCTCCATGCAAAGACACAAGAATCAATTTGGCAAGAGATTAAAGTTAGAGTATTAAACAATATTTTCAGTCCATGCTACAATATTGTCACAACAAGAGACAAAACTATATTAAAAAGCAATAATGCGAGGATTTTTTCATTTAGAATATGTTAACTTTTATTCATGAGCACAGGACATACATATGTATATATATTATCTATATACACAGTAAATATGGGTCAGTATAAAGACTGACCGGACAATCAAGATACAGATCAAACCTGTCTTTTCTCAAGGCCTAAGATGCTGTCAAAAACATTAAGTTTTATAGTCCCAGCTGCCTACGTTTTTACATGTTTTGTGCTTATCAGTGAAAGAAGCTATTAGCCTGATACAGATCTACACTGATTGATCTATACTGTTATATTCAGTTACCAGTGAAAGTTCCTACAAGACAATGTGAGCTCCCCCTCATCGATCTAAAAGACTAAGTTTTACATCAGATATAAAAACAAAAATGGTTAAAAGACAATTTCCAGGCAACAAATTTAGAAAAAGTGAACATTAAAAAATAATTTGATACCACTTGAGACATATTTATCATTATTGATGGTGAAAAAAAATGAAGTATATCGTAAAGATCAAGTTGTTTATTGTATGTTTTCCAAGATTTGAAAAAAAGTACAAGACCTGTAGGTTATGTTTGACACGTAGCCCTGCGGAATAAAACATCCGACATTTATGTAATGCTAAATCTGCTGAGAGATTTAAAATTCCAGACATGATTTTTTTAAAGAAATTATTTGATTTTATGCAGACAATGAAAGCAACAGTCTGAACTGTTTGAGGCTCGCGTTCCCAGTTGAGAAAGAGAACGTCGGTACTGGTTACATCTCACAAGATCTCTACTGGCTCGATCAAGTCGCAGAGCACTCCAAAATTCATTCTCTGAGATAAGCCAGCTTCAACGATTACATGAACTGTATCATATCAAAAATCATGGCAAACAGCAATTTGGTTTGTAAAACTTAGTTTTTGCATGCAAACATCAATCTCGTAGACCAATTAAAAAAATGTTGTTTGGAATAAGCATCATGATACATAAAAGCCATCTTCACACAACAAGACCTTTAAATAAAACATTTGAAAGATACAAACAAACTTGAATAGCAAACTTGGCTTCAAAACAAAGTATTCGCTGTGGAGAAAACATGAAATAAGGGATTTCTTTCTCACTGTACAGTGTTGAGACATGGAGCCACACGTACACTTCAGGGATTTATTTTCAAAGACAGCGAGGTGTTCCGGGAAGTCTCATATACATACTGGAGCCGGTGAACATGTAAAACATTATCAGTATTCCAGGATTAAACATTGTTTTACATTATTTACAAAGATCAGCTTCAGTTTTTTATCATTATCTGTTCGTTATCGATGTCAAGAAAAGTGTGAAGAAAGAAACTGGAAGACAAATTTCGCTAGAGGAGAGATTAGTTAGATAGATATGTGCGTAACATCTGATAACAACGTATGAGGTATACCAGACAATACCAAACACAATAACGAGTCTAGGTGAAACATAAACCTTATTAAATCTGTTACAAAACATAAGCTCTACATCCAGACATTAAAAACAATGTTACTTAATTTCACAAATATAAGTAATATGAAGCAGACACAGTAATAGTGGGGTGTTAGAATGAAGTAAGTATTTCAACAAAAATGTAGTGTTGTAAATATGTAGCACCTCCACTAGCAAAACACAGTGTTGTAAAAATGTAGCACTTTCACTGGTACCAATTATCTCCCCTAGTTGTACATTAATCACATTGACAAGGGAGGTAATTCACTAGCAGCAGTTATCTCCCCTAGTTGTACATTAATCACACAGCCTAAAGATTTTGATTCAATATTATAGGTCTGTGTTCAGAACCTGATAAGGCTTTCACCCAATATTCAGGACCAGTACTTATCTAATCATAGTGCCATATAATATTATAATAAATATAACAAATATTTCATAAAAACATCAAAATCATAGTTTGTGATTCCTTCAACAAAATCTTAATGAAACAAATTAAATAAGTGAAAAAAGAACCATCATTAAAAAATCAAAGCAAATCAAAAATATCAATGACGTGAAGAAAGCAGGAGAGCCAGCATGTCACTCATATTAACAATGGAATCTCTAATACAAATCAGAGTATTAACTCCAAGAACTACAGAGAAGAGTGTCAATATTTTAAAAACTAGGGGACGACAGAATATCAACGAAGGACCAATGGGACAGGACAGATTAAGTATTTCTGGAAGAGGGGTTAAAGTCAAATAAAAACCCCTAATAAGGGAAACAAACCCCTTATCAAGAAGTGAGATATAAAATACCATCAGTAATAATTTACAGGCCTCTGAGATAATGCTATAATGTCAAGCTGTACACGGGGGAATGGGGCCACAATCCTGACACAATATTTAGGATAGGGGCTTGACAAGATTTAATCCTAGATAAACAAACTGTCTTATGAAGACTTCAACATAAATATGATTGTTTAAGGAATAAATTCATTTATAAATTTTGGATTTTAAAGTTCTTCGATTGAGGAGCATGTAACAAAAAATGAAGACATCAAATCACCTAGGTGCACATGTACTTGAGAGTGAAGGTAATAAAGTGATAATGTAAGCATTATTTTAAGATCTAAGAATTCACATAAAATAAAGGAAAAACGATTTTTTGCAAATTCAGAGATAAAAACTACAAGCTCTAAAATATCCAGGAAACAAAAATTATACCGACAGAACATTTTTAAGTAAGATTTAACATAAAAGTGTTGATAAACACCAGACACTGATACGTAATTGGACTTTAATTGAGAACTCTTCATTCAGTCGATATGGAGTACAGACTGACCTGAAAACATGATGAAAGATAGCAAACTGAAGGAAAAAATTACAAAAGCCTTAAAAAGGTTTGAACCATTATTTCATTTAAATCTGTAAGGGGACTGAGCCATTTAACATAAGGGCTCAACATGATTACATCAGACAACAGGCAAATATTCCAGGCAATTAAAACAGGAAATGGTATTATGTCAATTTTAATTTGAACACTCATAATTTCCATGAAAACATTACCCACTGTTAATAAAATGTGAAATATTATAAAATGTTACAAGGTTGATGTTTTATTAATTAAAATTAAGACATCTCTATGGTATTCCTAGTAACAGCGAAGAATATATTTACATAATTTTCACATTTGCTCAGCAAAAAAGCACAATCTGTCGCCATAGAAATACAATTTCAATGGAGCCAACATGGGGTAACATTAAATTAGTAGCAAAATTCGAGCAAATATGTTCCCAATGATTAAATCTTTTGTTTGAGTACCAGCAGGGGCCATTTGAATATTTGGTACCCTCAGTGAGAAACATTATAGATTGAATGAAAAATCATAAATAAAATCATGAAAAAATTTCTGTCATATCTTAACTGCTTGTAACTAAAATTCTTGAGCATAATAGTTGGAAGTATCTTGATTTATAAGGTATCAGATATTGCTCTTGGATCAATCAATTAAATTCACAATCTCGACAGGATTTTTTTACTGAAATATGATAAATAACCATGGATTCCGATATAAATCAAATTTCTCAGAATTGTTATGTTATTAAGTTTGCTCAGAAAAATGATTTAATGATAATGGATAAAAGGTTCTTCTGTTGCATTGACCCCTAAAGTGAAATTTAAGGGATTAATACTGGAATATTCCTATTTATAAAACAATAATGTCTTAAATTCAAAAGTGGTTCTCTAAAATGCGGGGCTGTGATAGATTGAAAAACAGACAATAAAAATAGTCAGACTTTGACAAGATTCAATTAAATACATACTGGTATTTAAACATAAGTTTGAACTGATGACATACATAATCCAAGTTAAGGGCAATAATAGATTAATCGAAATATTACTATTACACAATTAAAACCATATTTATAAGTAAAGAAATAAATTAAGATAATACTAAATCCAATGTGGTCAGATCAGACTGAAGTTTGATTTTTGTAACCTTATAAAATTAGCTTTTCCGAGGAGAACTACATGTAAATTCATTTCACACCATTTCTCAATAATTTCAAATATTTGACTTATTTCCACAGTGAACTAGATTCAGAATTTTCAACAGTGTTGAGTTCCACATCTAGAAAAGCCCGAATGAACATGATATAGATTATACATTTTGAATCAAAAACAGATAAATATCAATCAACCTTACAAGAAGTGGAGACTGAAACTAAAATTCAAACCAAATTATCTTAACTTTATACAATCCTTCTTACAATACAATCCATATTAACTTAAGATCTTAGTTTCGAAGAAAAGAAATTAAAAACACAAACCTGGTTGCACCTTAATCCAGAAAATCTCTATAATGGAAAGTCAAAAACCAGAGATGAATTCACTAAAATTAATTCCACCACTCTTTCAAGTGAATCAATTCAATCAATGCTAAATAATGCTTTAAATCCTTCAGAAAGTGAACAACATTAAGTTTTTTTAAGACATTTAATTGAAAATATTGTCTTCTGAGAAACATAGCATGGGAATTAATGTGTTAATGATACGAGCAGTAACATCGGTCCAATATATCTACACAACTTTCATCCCTAAATTCGCGCAAACAATCCCCAAATGAATTACAAGACACATTTAATAGAAAGAAAAAACAATTATACATCCCATCAAACTAGCATCACTTGAATACAAAAAGCATATTTTTAAATACTAAATTACATCAAGAATAAACTCAGCATCAATTAACAGTGGCTTGCACTTTATGAAATAAGATGTAAGAAAATATCGTCGTTTTTCTCGCAAAAACTCCTCACGAATCAAGTTTAAGTGAATCAAACATGCCATTCAAACGTCTCTAATTTTAGAGCAACATCGAACCGAGTTCTTTTCTTATAAACTAATCGTGTTAGAAACACACAACAAGATACAGAAAATGTAAAACTTAATAGGTTGCATTGGATGAAAAAACAGACTCTGACTAATTTGAAGACTTAGCTAGCTTGTTTGTTAGAATGTACGCTGGAATCTGGGTATAGCTAACAGCTGCATCATCTGATAAATAGCGGACACAGTCAGAATTCTTCATTGTTTATATATGGCATATTTCAGGTCCTGATGAATGTCTTTTAATGGCTGTTTTTTTCATTTTGATGTTGTTTTTCTAAAATAATAAATATCACAGCTTCATCTTCATGAACCATGAATCATTTTACCAGTAACTCTCAGTGGTGCTTTTTTAAATGTCAGATTAAACATTCAGAGATAATGATTTTATGACTGAAATTTTCAAAGTAATGCGCAAATACAAGCAAAGATTGCCCATATATTACAATGATACAGTTAATGTAATATGCTACAGCAGAAACCCTCTAAACTGGTTCTTCTACAAACTGGTTCCCCTCTAAATCAGCCAAATGGCCTGGTCCCAACGTCATTACAATATAATTCAAAAATCCCCTCTGAACTGGCATCCCCTCTAAACCGGCCAAATGACCTGGTACTGGGCTCGTCTGGTTTAGAGGGGTTCCACTGTACAGCCATGTTTTATTCTGTAAACAATTAGTAAGGACAGCTCCTTTAGAATCGGAGTGTTTTGCGTCATATTTTCACATACTAATCACAGTAAAAAAAGTGCAAAATAAAAGTACAATAAAACAATAGAAGCCTCAAGCACAAGTTCTTAGAAGAATAGAACACTCAAACGATGGCATAAACAAATGATAAGACAATACAATCCTTATGTAATCATGACAACGCTCGACTCAAGTACATCAAGCTAACAGCCTAGTTGTGACGTCCAGCGTTCTCGTCTTGAGTAATTACAGTGTACGTCTAATTGACAATTAGCATGTTTTCCTGCCTTGGAAACACATACAAGTCAGATTCCATGAAGGGTTTCTACACAATTTATAACAAGCTTGCCAGCCGATTTGTTACCTATACAAACAAAGCGTAGAGGCTATATCAATCATAAGCAAGCCAGATATCTCATCTAATCTTGGTATTATTCCAATCAATTACAAACCAAATAATATTTCCCACATTTCAATATATCCAGAAATTTCTGTCAGAAATACTATAAAATTTACTCCAGGGACTGACTATAGTTGAGCAACAAGTCCGTACTGAAAGAGCATTCTTAAACACACACAAGTACCCAGTGACTAGCAAGTGACAATATGTCAGTTACTGTTGATTGATAAAGGGTTCCACCAAAATGAATGACGACCCCTTTTAATCAAAGAATCCTACTAGTACATTTATTCTCTACACAAAGCAAATCCCAGAACTGACTTTTGAAAAGTCAGTGATTTTCAGCAAACATAGTACCATTGTATTATGGATTTTCAAGAATTCAAAGAACCTGGGAGATTCCCACATTTAATCAAAGACTACACACATGAAGCTAATTCAAGAACATAGCATAGATTACAGAAATGATGATGATGATGACAACAACACATCACCTGCTGATAGTTTATTTAGTCATGTCCTTAAATTGACCAGGGTCAAAGAGAAGCTTGGCTAGATCTGTCAGAGGCTTGATACTCTCCAGCTGTGTGAGGAGAGGGTAGTATTGACAGATACAGTGAACTAATTCTGAGTATAGAACTATTGTAAGGCTGGAAATAAATAGTCATGTTCAGGGTTACTTGTCCAGAAAAAAACTATGGTAGGTAGGAATAAAGAAACACTTATCTTTTTTTTAAATATATCTTTGTGAGCATACAAAGTAAGATTTGTCCCCAAATATTGCTGTACTACCAACTTTGCTGTTAGAAACACAAGGGTTGGAACCAAAAATAGCATCAGTAGGGAAATTATAACATTTGTTTCTAGTATAATGTACATATTGTAACACTAACAGTCTTCTCAAATCAGTTAACTTACAGTAATTGATTTTCCCATAAGGGAAATAGTTCCATAAGATTATGTGTTAAAATTAGTGATGAAAGCTGTATTATTGTAGACGTAATGAAATGGCTGACCATACGAGAAATTACAAGCACATTAAAAAGCATGTCACGAAACAGTTTGGTCACAAGGAACTATAATGTTATGTTTCACCATATTTTAGATCTAATTATTTACTAATTAACAAATATCAACACAATAAAAGGTATCATCTCGGTGAACAAGTAATGAATTATATTAAGTCAAGCAGTTCCCATAACTTAGAAACCCAATTAATCTACTGAGAGACTAAGATCTGTGATTACCTTCAAATGTCTAGTAATAAAAGTAATTAATTAAGTTATGCATAAGACCTCCCAACATATTCCTTTACACTTAGACTTAATTGAACCTGTGTCAGACAAGATATTTTCTAAAATGAAGGAATTAATAGCAAAAAATTCTACAACCAGACAAATTGACAAATATTTTGCTAAAAAACATCAACTTCACTAAACACACTGTAATAACTATGAAAATCCAATTATCTGAGAAATTGCTGCAAGGAAATCTACGCTGTTCCTCATATCAAGTATTCCTCAGCTCAGGTCAGAATGAGAAAATGCAATTATGAATATTTGGATCAAACTAATACATGATGGTACAAAAAAAGCCTTTGAGCTATCCTCATTAACTGAATAGATAAATATACACACAGGATGTTTAAATTCAAATTAGACAACAAACAAGTGAACACCAGGTCAGACTGACTTAAAACATAATTATTTCAGTCAACATGGAGTAATTAAAGCTAAGGCATATACTCACCACCAGAACAAATATGTGTATAAACATGAAGGATGCTTATTCAAATGTTAACCCTTTGTGGAAATAAGTATATTTTGGACTCTTCCAAATTCAATGCTAATATACAAAACATCAATATATTACAGAAAATGGGCTATTTCTCTCTGACAGAGAGGAAAACATGTGGCAAAAGAAACCATTACTCATTACAAGCAATGGCTTCTTTTGCCACAATGTATTCAAAAATCGTGTGCTTCAGATATGGGGGGGAGCGGCATTATGAGCAAAGGTTAATTAAGACTTATATTTACTTTCGTTAACTTTCAACAAACAGTATTTCTAGTCTTCATATTTTGCTAAAGAAAGGTGGACTATCTAACCCAAGTTTTAACAATGCCAATATGAGATTGGAAGTATTGCATTGTAAATAAAGACTTCATTGCCTGGTGAGCTAGTAAAACAATTGATTAAACAAAACATCGACCCAGACAGAATATTTTACAGACATAATCCTCCTATGATAATTATGCTGCATTAGTTTTGTTCTAACAACCTTTGTACTAACCATTCATGATATATACACCAGAACTGCACTTCCTATTAACACCCTGAACATTCCAGGCTGCACTCTTATAAAACATGGACGACTCTACGGGGTGCCAATGAACCAATACAGAACTAATACTCACCTTTCATAGATAAATCTGCATGCTTGCAATAATTCCACAATTTCATTGTATTCCCACCATTCTAGTTCAGACTAACATTAAAACCTGCAAATACAACAGCAATATTTCAGAAATTATTCACACAGACGATCAATAAAACAGGAACATAAAACTGTGGTGTGAGGCATTGCAAAAAAATTAAATAAATTAAACCACCATTTCATTAATGTTTCACCAATAAAGCTTAATTAAAACATCAGACTGTGTCTGTATGAACAGTAACCAGTCTATCAATCTTAACGTCAATACGATCAAACTCGTAACAATGATCAACTAAAAACATTCTTATAAAGGAGTCTGCAGTGCAGTGCTTAGCGGGTTGGACCACAATACTTGAGCAACCCAGGTACAAGTCCAGGAATTAGCTGATATTTGGATAGGAGTTCACTGTGAGGGGGTGATTATTAAAACCGAATCATTTCTGCTCTGTATGAAAGACTTCGAAGTAAATAAGACCAATTTTCTGGGCTTTGTTGAGAATACAAATATACACAACAGGGCTTGACAATTTCTTTCAGGCTACTCGACCAGCAGGACAATCGCCTAAGAATTTTAACTAGTTCTACAGCAATTTCAACTCATCCTGAGTCAATTTCTACTCATAATTACGAGCGGATGGGTGGATTTGTCCAGCCCTGCACCCATTTATTCAGCATGAGCTTTTTCGTTGATTACCGGTATCATGGGTGAAAGTTGAAAATTTTCAAAACACCAGAAATCTTAACCTCAGTGCCACAGAAACAATAAAAACTAGTAGGGTCTGGACCTGAGAAAAAACGAATGTTCCGGAAAACTCTTTTAACTGTATGGTATGAAATAACAAACACCTTTACATTCATCTATTTGCAATAATCTGTACAATGTATTCTGAATAGTTTAAAAGGCAATACATCATTTAAATTCAAATTGACACTTTAAACCCAAGACAGAAGCAACACTGATGTAACTCTCTGTGTATTGGAATACAATTTTCAGAAATGAGAAATTTAATTAAACTGCACTTTGGGATTTCTACATAATATGTCATGCAATTTGCATGCTCTTTGAGTGAATGTTAAAAGCAGAAATTGAAATGAAAAGCAATGAAAATAACACTGAAGAAATGGTAATACAGAATAATGCAGTAGAAAAAAAACTATAAGTTTTAATTACTTTATCCCTTTGCCTTGGGACTCTTCCAAATTCAAAGAAAATATACAAAACAACAGTTTATTTAAGAAAATTGGGCAATTTCTCTCTGACGGAGTGGAAACATCATGACAAAAGAAGCGATAGCTCATTACAAGGGTTCAGATAAAGTAACACTTGAATACAACGACCATCTCACAACCATAGAACACCTAAGCCCCTCCTATCATCGTGAAACTTTTATAACCATTGCTAAAATTACTTATTGGATGCTGGAAAGTGTTATAAACAAAGTATCTAATAGCTCAACTCAAACAACAACAACAATCTCGCACAAATAGTCTGTCTTGTTTTATTCTCCCAAACATTTAGGAATTTAAAACAAAAGACATTTACATTCAGAGGACAATGCAAGAAATATTTCCTCAGAAACACATTCCTAACAAAACTCCACACAAATCACAATAAATTGTGAAGTTTGTAATCAAATAAAGTCATTACTTTACCAAATTAGGACAAATAAGTAAGAAGACACTATTATATATCACTGCATTAATTGGTTACAAAAAATATAAATAGATTTCTGATGAAAGTGCTTCCGTATACCTTATCATATACCAAATAAAGTTGACAGATTTCCTCTGAGAAATACATAGACCAATTTCTAAATACAACAACAAAGATTAATTTTCTATTTCAGCAATTCTCTATCCTATCAATTACTGAATCAGGTCTATCTTCAATGATTAAATATTTGTTTGTAAAATATTTCCAAGAAATTTAAAGTTTCCCCCCCCCCAAAAAAAAATGCCGAAATACAGGCTACATCTGAAAAGTTGAGATTTAAACATTAGATAATTTCGGTTTAAGAAACAAGAATTCTTGTTAAATGGTAGAAAATGTTCTGATAGGGAAAGGATCAGATTGATGAGGAGGGGATATCACAGGACCCTATCAGAAATCAATCACCATGGTAACAATCAGCGTTGACAGGCCCACCAGAGATGGACAAGATATAACATAACTTTGTAAAGACAAACAGAAATCAGACAAGAAGAGGCCAAGAAAAGATGAAATAGGAGACAAAACTGAGGCGCATCAAAAATAAATCACCCACAGAGTATTGATAAAGCCTGCAATGTCATTAACAATCAGCCATAAAAGATGAACAAAAAAACCTTCATGTTTTTTTTTGTGTGGTTTTCAAGACATTAAGAATGTTGTTATCAAAGAATTTAACAAGTTTCTCACATTACTGAAATAGCAAAGAAATCGTTCTGTTCTTTTAGTTAAGGATTCCTCATGCATTCTGTTTGTTAAATCAACAAAATAGACTGCATTGTAACAAAGTACAAATTCCAACCTAAGCTTTGAGTATGGATAATGAGACAACATATTTACAACTTTAACACAAAACATGAGAATAATCTCATTTACTGTCATGACTTAACACAAAACATGAGAATAATCTCATTTACTGTCACGACTTAACACAAAACATGAGAATGATCTCTTTTACTGTCATGACTTAACCCAAAACATGAGAATGATCTCGTTTATTGCACTTGACTGTCACAATAAAAAACTGTGACACACACACAGCTAGAGATACATATCAAATCTGAAGTTAAAGTTTCCACATTTATTCCCGCGGGATTAGATTATTCCCTTAGGATTATTTACGCAAAATGCCGAACAATTATACAACGACTTGAGTGGATATGTGCATTGCTATATGACATCAGACCAATTATCTACAAGTTGCACATGCAATCAATTACAAAGATTTATCAGTGAAACAATCACAACTGTTCCTGTAACAGGACAATGACGATGACCTTGGTGTCAATCAAGGTCGTAACAAATGAATACTTCAGCATCATGGCTGATTTAAAATCATGGACTACAATGGCATCCATACTGGGCTATTTAAACAACAAATCATGGTTCAGCACACACCTGCAGACAGCCATTGTGTAACAAAGCAACAGTAGGTAATTGACAATAAATAAATGCATACAATTAATGTTAAAAGCTTCCATCTTCCTGAATGCATCTCCCTGATACAAGCGTAAGTGCCTAAAAATGTACCAAATACTGAATTCTTGCCATCCTATAAAAGTACAAGCAGACTTCTCAAAACTGCTGGAATACTTACCTGACATTTAGTCCAGCAATGATAAAATTTCTGTCTGACCAAATAAAAATTTGTCTAACCGGATATATTATAAATAAGTGATAAATGATGTAAATCGTGCCCGACTGCCGGACATCTGGTCCAGTACTCACAGAAAAGTTATTGGACCAACTCAAAATTTGCCTGACATGTCCGATGGTCCAGCAACTTTCCGGAAGCTTGTACAGGTATTACAGAAGATGTATTCAGAACTTTCTCTCATAACTCAGTACAGGGATGTAGCCTCCTCAATTATTCCATTTTATCTAACGTCAATTTTCCTCCAACATAATCCCAAAACAGATATTCCAAACAAAAGTAAAAAATGTAAACAAATTTATTATCAATTAAAACATCATAAATCAGCTATCATAAACTCCAGCGAATTATCACAGAAAATGGTTTTATTGCAGAACAGATAACATAAACACTCATCGATCAAAAAATATAAACAACAGCAAACACAGCAACAGTGATACTTTAAAACAACATGAAAAGACAGAGGACAAAATTCGATAAACAATAAATAATGATTAACTGGCTTTATAAGGAAATTACTATGACATTAATTTAGTATAGTGGACTATACCATCAAATTACATATAAAAGACATTTCTATTACATTAAATACTAATAAAGCCAACATCATCGACATGCTTGCTGAAATCGACACAGAAAAAGACTAACCAATGGGAAAAGACTAAATACGAATTTCTAGAAAAATTACGGAGGTTGCCGGAGAGTGCAAGATGATATACACAACAGGAATTGTAATTTATGACTCAGAGTTCAATATAAACATTGTTTGATGGTTAGTATAGGAAAATAATGGTTATATAAGAGAACGATCTTTGCCAGAGAAAAAATTGCTTGTAAATTTAGTAAAGAATAATTGATACGTCTGGGACTTCTTTGTTTGTTTTGGACGAGATTTTATGTATTATTTTGACAAATTAACTTTTGTCTAGTGTTATTGTGTTAGTTACTTAGTTGATTGAAAAATTTCTGTTGTTTAAGATGAAACCATTCTCAAACATTGTAAGTACAGTGTAACCTGCGTTTGCGGCTACCATTGAATAAAGGCCATCCAGTGAATAATGGCAATCCTTTGAAAATTTGTCACTGATCATTAAAAACAAACTGACTTCCACATAAAGGCTACCTATCAATAAAGGCCACATTTTGTCTTTCCCGAGGGTGGCTTTTTTTACAGGTTTGGCTGTATATCCAGATATCAGAACATCGTCTAGCATATGAAAGTAAACTTGTTTTCTTATATGTCATAACAAGAACCTGTTATACCAAAATTGGGTTCATAATTGGCCATAACCTTAACAGTCTATTTGGAAGACATAAAACTATTAATCTGTAAATAATGAGACAAGTATGGGTACAACAAGCACAGTAATAAGATGAACATTACAAGATTAATCTCCTATCAGTACATGGACACAGTGGTCAGGGTGGGTTCTACATTCAGTCAATAAAAAACTCATGTTCGCTCATTACAAGGTTGTGGTGACACAGAAAATCTGGAAATATAAAGTTGAAAAAACATAACATCAGCCAGACTCATAAATCATGTACCGTCTGCAAAACCCATTACAACAAAAATACTAACATTACACTGGGCATGAGAAAGAAATCCTCCGCCAGCCGAAATGCGTCATTATCATATTCTTTTCATATTCTTATAAACGTTTTTTTTTTCTTTTTAAAAAAATTCCTTCAGGATAAGTACAATCAGTAACTCAAGGAAGAATTCAAGAAGTCAGAAATTACACAACAAAAGTCACTATTAGCAGATCTTCATGTCGAAGATAGAATCTCCCATAATATTTTACCTGACAGGAATCTAAATCTCTGGGTATCAATTTTCACCAATAGATGCTAAAATGTTGTATAAAATGTCGAAAAAAAACAACATTATTGATAAGACACAAAGAAAACATTGTATATCAGTAACAAATAGTATTTTAATACAATGTTGACATAATTCCGCACAAAAGGAAACATTAATCCCTGTTAGTGTAAAAGATTTTTTGGTACACCATTAAAAGTTTCCGGAGAAAATCACTTTATTTTGTATTTCTTTTAACAAAAACCACCAGAGACACAGAGTCTGATTAAAGTAACAATCTATCAAACAGTCACTTTGTATATATACACCAAGTTTGTGATTCAGAATCCCAAGTTTGAACATAATGTATTCAAAATTTTATGTCATCAGTGCAGCCTCTCTAAAGCAACACCCTTTGGGAGAAGCAAAACTATGCTGTTATTGCTCTGGAGAGATTAAATTAACAGTTGAATTGTACAATGGGAAAAATCATACTGTTGTTGAAGGGATGCTGTTGGTTCAAGAGAGCCTCTCTGGAGAGGTTGCACTGTATTTTCATTTGAATAACATTCAAAACAATGATAAAACTAAGGATTTTATTTTATAAGGCTATTATTTCAAATATTTTAGGTCACAAGATCATAATACAACCCCATAAAGTTACTCTATAAAACCAGATGTTTTACAGACAAAAACATTGAATTCTGAATTTGAACAATTCTGCAGGATAAACTTTCACACTTGTATCAGATAGATCAAAGATAACTTGATTATGACAAATACTTAGAATTACTTCATGGTAAGAATTCAAAATCTGAATCATACTTGAAAAACATTTTCTACAATGAAATACGAGAGTACAATAAAATTATGAACACTAACAATGGTAACACAGTGCAACAAATATGAGATGCCTCCATGGTCAAGTGATTGAGGTCTCTGACTGGTGATCACTAGCCCTTTACCATTGTGAGTTTGAATCCTATGTGACAACAAATTTCACATGAGGAAGCTGTCCAGCCGGCTTACAGAAGCTCAGTGGTTCTACCCAGATGTATGCCTGGGGTCTTCATCCACCATTAAAGGTGGAGAATTCACCAAATCACCCAGGGTGTTGGTGCTATGTTAAACCCTTGTGAAAAACAGAAGCAAGCGATACGTAGAAACAGATCATTCTTCATGGTTAGCCATAAATTTGTACTGTCTAGTTTTGTGACAAAGCATCAAGGGACTGACCACCTAAAATGAACATCAAGCACCATGGGGTGATGGACAATCACTTAAATAAATACATGGTCTCTAATTCCAAACATCAAAACAATAGTTAACAGGTTACTGGCAATCTATGTCAGGAGATATATCACTTCTCCATGTTCCTGCTGTGTAAAACAGACCGTGGTCACTGTAAAAAGCTGTTGTATCGATGTATACCATGTACTTGATGACATACAACACTAATACACACCACATGATTCCAGGATAAAGTTCCTTTACAACATTATCATATTGCTCTACAAGAATTCCACCAACTCACCCTTCCTCGATCTGGTCAGCTGAGTAGAAAATACAAAATATTCCCAAATAAAAGCCCAAGGTGGATATTTTTTGTGATATTGTAGGAATGATTTTAGACACACTTTGTTACTTAGGTAAATGATTCAATGATGATACAGGTATTTCTGGATTTATAGCGAGTCGCGATTTTTTTTCTCAGAATGGGTGGGTGGGGGTGGTCATTAATTAGTAAAGGTGTTTTTATTAGGGTATATTCCAAACTGAATTGAATGCACCAAGTGCAACAGAATTATAAATAGATAAGAAGGATGGAGTGGAATATGAGAGAAATGAGACAATGTAAATGATGTAGAACAACTAGCAGACGACTTATGCGTTATAAACACATCCAAAATACATCAGACTGTAAACTTACACCAGCATGGAAATAGAGATGTCTGGTACTGTATATCAAAGGACAAAAATCAAACAAAACTTGGAAACAATCCTAGAAATGTTGACCAGAAACTGGACAAAAAAAAATAAGAAACATTATATATCTTCCAGACACTGTTTTTCCCTCCTACAGCAGGGGCTGTTGAAAGGCCCCTTCCCCTACCTGTGAAAAAAAGCACTGGATATGTTTGGTATCCTCTTGGAAACAAACCAACAATACATTCACTAGTATGCCAAGTATTTAAATGTCTTACAAATCTGTTGAGTATTAAATCTAACCAAAATTAGGAGGAATAGGAGAACAACAATTTAAAACTTTTAAACAATAAAACAATAAGACACAGAATAACAGAAGATTTATCTGTACTAGGGGACGCCCAGGTAAAACAGGATATAAATATAACCACATGGTCCCTTTTTAATGTTCTCAGAGTACGCCTCACAGATATTGTACAGGAAAAACATGATACCATAACAATTAATGTTTAATGAACCACAACAGCAACATCAACTGTTAGATGTAACTCTTAAATGATCCTCAACATACAAGAAATCATATAAACTGAGTCAAGTTCAGACATAGGAGGTATTGTGGTCTAGAGGTCGAGTGTCCGACCTCCGATCCAAAAGTCATGAGTTAAAATGATGGGTTTTGTTTATGAACTTCATACTCCCATTTTTCAGATGCAGTACTGGTGTAGTGTCCAGGAAGCAGACTCGAACCTGATTAATATAAGCAAAATTGCTTGTTTCATAATCAATCTAAAACAAATTAGTATAAACTAAGTTCAGACATAGGTATTCCCGCTGAATGACCTGAAATTGCTGACAAGATAATCACCCATCCTAGATGGCCATTGTTATGTCTGAGTACTTAATTAAGATTCTAAAATCAATACAATATTCTTCAATTAAGAACAATAATAATATTGAGAAAAGGAAAAACAGATATAGGCCACTTTATTTTTGGCTAGATTGCATCTAAAGAACAATAATAACTGAGTTATGTTATTGTGTCTATAATAGGTATGGTAATAGCTTTTTTTCTGTAACAATGTGACCCAGTTAGTGGATGAATACTGGTCAACCTCACTGGATGAACAAAGAATTGGAAGACTTCAAGATGCTATTTCTTCCTAGTTTTTTATCCTTCTATAACAGGGGCTATTTACAGGCATCTTCCCCTTCAGGAAAAAATCTTCAAAATCATGAAGTTTTCCCATAAATCCAGTTTACATAGAGTTTTTTTTCTTCCACTTTTTGCAATCAAGTTTTTCTCCCCCTTTTTGCAAAAATAAAGTGTTATTTTCCCCTAAATTTAAGAAAAAGGTCCATTCCCCAACCTGTGAAAAAAGCCCTGTCTTTATTATTTAGAAATTATGAAATATCAATAACAAGGATGTATGACTGACATGATATACCTAGAAACAACCATTACTAAATTAAAGGTAGTTTCTGGAGAACCAAATTTTGTCACAGTACCTAAAAAGTTAACAAAGTTTTTATTCAATCTCTTGAATGTTCCTTCAGGATTAAAAAAAATCATAGTTCATTGTCACAGTGCAAAGTTGAAATGAGGGCTTTGGTTTTGTGGTAGAAGTGATGTTAAGAAGTACGAAAGTGAAGCATCTGGAAGAAAATTATTTGACATTAACAATTATATGCTGTAAACAAAACATCAGATCAGAGAGTGCAACTTAGGCATATGGTGGCATCTCGAAGACTACTCTGTTCATGTGATCTACTTTAAATAAGGATATTTTTTCTCTGTCATTTACCATACAGTGCAGCTGTAAAACATCAACGCTTTTATCAAAAAATAAACATGGCTATTATTATACCAATAAGTTTAAGTGGCACAATATTCTAGCTCAAGGTGACAGACTGTGTATTTCTTTAATATAAACTGAATTACAATTTTATGGATTTAATTTCCACATTATACATACAGATATTTACTAGCACCAACTGTTTCATCTCCAAAATTACAAAAGACACAGTAAAAATGCAATAAAAGTAATCTGCTTACATATCACCAGAATGCTCCACCTGGGTGGCATGATAAACTATCCTCAAATTGTAAGCATGCTTTCCTTTACTTATCCATTCTTTGAGTTCTTTTCAGAGACTAAGACACAGTCTGTCTCAGACTGCACAAAATTTGATACCAAATATTTGAACAATTTAGTCTTTTAACACAAACTTACAGGCAGCAGTCAAAATAATTTTAAACCAACTGAATTATTCTTTACAACATACATCCACAGAGTTGTATTTTCAATCATGCAGCTAAATATCGTAAGAATTGATTCAAAGAGTGCAAATGGTATAATCATGGTGTTCAGAATGAAATGTAACAAATTAAAATAAGGTGATTCAATCTCACTTCACAGTAACAATGTGTACGTCACCATGTCTGGTGCCAAAGCACTTAAAATCTACTTAAATCCTGACGTATAATCATATCTTCAGAAATCAGAATCCAATGGAGGCTGCCCTATAACAGGAGGTACTCTGTTAGGGCTGTCAGTAAATGATAATTAACCCCCAGAAAAAATCTAATTTCTTGAATTTCAAAATTCCCATGAAAAATTCAGGATGTTTTTACACTTCAATGACTCCATTACAAGTTTCAGCTTACAAACAATGAATCATAGATACAGCATGGATGACCACTGACCAATAAGAATCCAGGACGCAATGGTGCTGAAACTTTCCACCAATCCGATCGTGTCTTATTGTCAACAGTCACACTTACAGCTGCTAGACATGCATCACAACTTCATGATATTAATTCTTTTATTAGGTAGTAAATGTTTAATTTTTATTAGACGATTTAATGCTGAAATGACAAGCATAGATAGCATTTTATGATTCATACACACACAGCTTTTTATGATGCACAGATCTGTATCGCACATTGGTTAATATCATAACAACCTAATATTGTAGACTATTAAGTACCTTTTACCTAAGGGGAAAGATCTTATCAGACAGAAACGAAACATTTTCAAAATTGTACTCTGTTAGGTAAAGTGAGACTAGAAAAAGTCATGTTTGGAGTTACCTGATTAAAAAATGGACTAGATTGAAAACTTTCTATCTTTTTACAAACAAACCTTTTGTGAGAATATGAGGTACAATTCATCCCCAAATAATTTTGTACTTTGGGTTTGCTAATTGACACTCTAAGGTAAATGCCAAAAAAAGGGAAGTTTGGTTAAGATGACTATTTTTTACTAGCACGATAAAAACTAGAATATTGTTACCAGGGGCATGCAATTTTAAAAAGGAAATAAGAAATTCACTTGCAAATGCTAGAAAAGTACTGTATGCCAAATACATGCAATACAAGTTCTTTGAAATCGTACAGCAGAAGATGAGGTCTGTAATATTAGAACATTGACTTTCAAAGGATTTTACTCCTGTAAGCATATTTTGTGAGACATAATGGTAGTAAGTAGACAAGGGTAAGTCGGATATTTATAATGGTGAATAATTAGCAAATAAGTCATAATTACAGTGTTTCGTCTATTGTAACATACCATACCATGTTTTGTACCAAGTTTTGACTCCATCATTAGATCCATTATCAACCACAAGAACAACAGTTGTTGTTTTTCCAGTCATTAGAACCAGCAGCAATTAGAACCACATGAAGTCACTTCTAATCCAAGTTTTAGTAATATTACCAGTTTCATGCTGCAGGTTATGACATAATGTAATCCAGACACGTCTAATTTTAACAACAACTATTGAGTGTTTTGTTCAGAAAGCCTTTTAAAAAGTTACTGCGAAAACATGATAGTGATATCAGTGCAAAAGCAACATGAGGTCATTTCAATCTCCTTGATTTTCTTAATTTGAACAACACGTATCAGTAAAGATGTAAAATAACCTGTTATATTTAATTAAAATAATCAAGATACAAGGACAACTTAAATGTGAGGGTAGCTTTGACTTGTGTTAGAAGTTAAACCAGCGTTATCTTCAGCATCACCATCAAGAGTTGAGATAATCTGACCTCTGCTAATTGAGAGTTGTGATAATCCAGTGCTGTGTCATAGAATGATTCATTTAGCATACTAAATAGTCCATGAACAATTTAAGACAGTAAAATACCTGACACACAAACACATAGATGTCTTAGCAGCATGGACTATCAAATTTCAATTTTCGGTCTTCATTTTCAGAAAGCCAAGAAAGCAGGGTGTATGATTTTTCACATTTAACTGTCAATTGAGATTCAATTATGACATTTTTTACATGTTTTTTATGTCTCAGTTGAGTTTGACATGCAGTAATCCCTAAAGCAATGAAATACCCAGAAATTAATGGAGGAAAACAGAGCGAAATTGTCATTTGAACAGTAACAAAAACATGGCAGTTTAATGTAATGATTTGAGTAATTTCAGAACTATGCTACATGTAGTACATAACTCCATAGGGACTGGGGTAAAATATTGGCTCATGGGGATTTTACAGAGCAAGACAGCATTCTACTTTGTGAGCCATACTGATTAGAAAGATCAAAAGGATATTTAAAACTCAACAAGAAAGCAGAATGTCTTGCATGAAGAATAGATCCATCATGATTTCTGTCAACCAAACCAGTAATCCTGAAGGTAATGGGGCGCTTAATGTCTGCCACTAGGGAGGTAACTGACATAAATTTCACAGGGAGGTAACTGATACAAATTTCACAGGGAGGTAACTGTTGTAACTTCCACTAGGGAGGTAACTGATACAAATTTCATAGGGGAGGTAACTGTTGTAACTTCCACTAGGGAGGTAACTGACATAAATTTCACAGGGAGGTAACTGTTGTAACTTCCACAGGGAGGTAACTGACATAAATTTCACAGGGAGGTAACTGTTGTAACTTCCACTAGGGAGGTAACTGATACAAATTTCATAGGGGAGGTAACTGTTGTAACTTCCACTAGGGAGGTAGGAGTTAAAAATAGATATCAATAAGAACTGTATATGCAGAGAAGGTAATCTATATATCACATGTTACAATGAGAAACAGAAGAAAATCAACAAACAAGACATACATTTTTGAAGCCTAACACATCACATTTATTGCATAGTCTTACACTTCATATAAAGAGCTAGTTCGATAAATTGATAAATTCCAAATAAGGGCAAAGTGCAAAAAGAAACAAGTGCAAATAACTTGAGAACCAATTAGATTAAAAATGAGAACCAATTAAAAACGTTTGTGGTACATCAACATCAAATTTAAATCACACAGTGTCAAATATAACACATCTTACGTCATTTGAGTCAATTTTAATATCTTCAGAAATAAAATTTCTGCTTAGAAAATTTTAATCAAGTTTCGCTACAATACTAGTCTTGTTCGTTTTGGTTTTCTACTTCCTAACCTCAGTATGGGCAAATTTTAATTCAATTCGAATATGAATTCAACAGAATTTTTTTTTTGTCAATTGTATTATGACTGTAGGGGCATAGGAAAAAATTACCATTAAAAGATTCCGATGAAATATTCAGAGGTTTATGTTCTGTTAATGCAGTGCCCCAGGTTTTCATACCTTTAAGTGAATTACAATGAAAAAAAACAGTACTAAAGTCATAAATGGAAAATGATTTCCACTTACAGTTCAGGCATAAGTATCACAAACACTGTAACAGAAAACGAATCTTTATGATATCAGTGAGACCATTAGTTAAAGTACATTAATCACCAGTGCAGGTAGGTACCTCATGATGTACTTCAATAACCATAGCAACCAAACATTCCTTCAATTACCATGGTAACTTCAATCACAATGGGACAAATCAGTGTCCTTCAATATCAGTGTCCTTCAATCACTATAATTACCAAACAATGTCCTTCAATCACCATGGAAACCTAACTGGGTCCTTCAATCACCATGGAAACCTAACTGCATCCTTCAGTCACCATGGGAGCCAAACAGTGTCCTTCAGTCACCATGGGAATGAAACAGTATGCCCCATGGGAACCCAATAATAAATATTCTTCAATCACCATGGTTCCTATGAAATAAACCTTTACTAGGCAATTTAACAGGACACACATCCAATTGGATGCAAAATAACAAAATTATACAAGGATAGATTGGCAAAAAAATCTGAAATCAAGTCTAAAATGGGAAACACAGACAAGTGTTAACCATAAATAGCATTAAAATGATATTCATCTTCTATTGGATGGTTGCATTAATGACAAATTGCAGCACAGCTCTTAAAAAGACGAATCAGTGGAATAAGACTGAATTATGAGGTGAAACAATAAATTGTACAGAGTAATTTCCAAGATAATATCCCTAGAAATGATCTGCTCTCATTTTTATATTGAAAAAAATAGCTAGTGGCAGACAGCCTGACTAAAACATGCAGAAATTGAAATGAATGATGTTCGTGTTAAATAGAAAGCAAGATAGACAGAAAGAAACGTTTGGCACTGAGATGTTTGTAAGAGCAAATATGCCAACACTGGCACACAAAAAACTACATCAATGCTAAAAACATTGTAAGTACAACGCAGATATTTCACAGACTATAAGCTCACATAGTATAAACAAGGAGCCACTGAAAGTCTTTAACCCTTCACCTCATAATACAGAATTTCCCACATCTGCAGAAGACGACTTTTGAAACCATTATGGCAAAGGAAGCCATTGATCTTAATGGGCAATGGCTTCTTTTGTCACAATGTTCTCCACTTTGTCAAAAAGACATAACTCTGTTTTATAAGATACATTGATTCAGAGTATATTTTCTTTGAATTTGGAACAGTCCAAAACACGCTTGTGAGGCAAAGGATAAAGACGACACAAAAACATTAACAAATGCATTTAATGGATTTCCAAACAATGTTTCTATCACCTGAAATACCCATTTAACTAGGAGAACTAGGAGTTCTGCATACTCAAGAATTGATGTTAAGTAATGGTAAAGCTGTACTAAGCCATTTCCAGACACAACAAACTCAGTGCAGAGAAGTCACAGTCCATATCACAATATTGATGGGCAAACAATAAATCATAGATAGACACAGCAATATGCCTTAATGAACTGTAATGTAAGATACAGAGTGTGAAATTCTTAATCAGATACAGTCTGATCTATATCAAATAACCCATAGTATTTATATATTTGAGCATAGTTTATGCTTGTAACATTAAATCTTAACGCATTTTGTATTCTGTCAATAAAAATCTACAAAAGTATAATACAACAAGCTTCAAAACACAAGAACAGCAAACATTGCATATGTACAGTTGAACCTGTGTTTGTGGCCATCCCGGAATAAACACCATCCTGTGAATAAAGGCCATCTGTCAATAAAGGCCTCATTCTGCCTTTCCCAAGGGTGGCCTTTATTTACAGGTTTGACTGTAATTAAAAACAAAACAAGAAACAAACCTCATGAGCCATCTAGTACAGTAGTAGAGCTATGTTGTTCATTAGACTATCGCATGATAAAAGGCAGTTAGGTACGAACTACATAAGAAACTGATCCCAGCAAGTGTAATGAGCCTCTAATTATCTTCATTAATTTGTAATAACATACTAATAATATCCACCCATTACATCAGAGGTCAGTGTCAGGAGGTAAAAGTTACTGCATCTAATAATCACTTTCATTCTTAGACAAGTAATGTTAATTTATTAGTAAATTTACAACAATAGACTTTCATTCATTAAGTGACAAACATGTGATATAACTTTAACCATGTGGATTATTATATTTCACAAATTCACTGAGCAATCAGATTGTAATGTGCTCTCTCCTAACCAAAGGAATTACAACATGCAAAAATGTAATAAGAAAATGTCTGTAAATACTTCAGGGCTAATTAGTACTAATTTAAAACTAATTAGCTATGTTAGAAACCACCCATACATGTACGCTGAATTACGAAATAATTGTACCAATCACTCAAACAACATCACACAACTGTATCATATTAAATAGCTTGACTTTCTTATCCCACCCACAAAATGAAGAAAAATGTATTGATGTAATACTCTGACAGTTCTTCAATTTGAAGACAACAAAGTACAACATAACATCAGCAGTAAAGAAACTTGTGATGAAACACGAAACACGCCATTTTAATTTTGGAGCCGTTCTCGAGTTCCATCAATTAGGAAAACAGCCCACAGCTACACATTTTAATTCCAGAAATGTATTTACACTAAAATCAATTAGCAGTTTCTTTTAGATGGTGAGGATAATAAATAATATATTTTTTATGACTAGAAAATTTGTAGAAACTAACATAAAGGTTAATACGATACTGACATTTACAGCACGAATATACCACTTTTATATCATAGTTGAGGACTTGAAACCCAGCCGCGCTTCACTGGGTACCTAACATGAAACAATAATAGAGACCCAAGTAGATGTGAGATTATTTCAAGTACCTTTGCTAGATCTGCATGAAAAATTTCATAGATACGTCATTTAGATATGATTAATTCACAATGTCGAAGTTTTAGACAACTCAACAAGGTTCTTATATCATATAATTCTGTCAGAAACAACCATCAAAGGTTTACCAGAGGGGGGAGATTTAATCACAGCATCATAACTTCGCATTGAAAATTGAATTAGCAGCTTCGCCAACTCCCCATGTAAAGAGGTAGATTTGTTGATATTAAGTCATTAACAAATCGACACCTCTCTCATACCTAGTCATGGAGGATAAGTTTTATATATACTTATTTATGTAAGTTTTATCACACATTTTAAGGAACATAATTGACAGATGCAGTTTTCAGTATTATTGAGCAATTGTTACCACGACAACAACAACATGAACGCTGATTGTGGTTCTGCCGAGGGGCGTTCATATTGCATACTATCACAATGTACGAATTAGGCACAATACTAGTTTAAAACCCAACAAGCAATCCACGGAGTCCTTAATACCAGTTGTATGAACTTGATTCAGATTCCATACATACAAAAAACTTTCAAATCAGTGACAGTCATTTGCATGCAAATCGTATCATACAAACAAGATGATAGGAACTGTCACAAAACCAGGTTTTCATGAAAGGTGGCACACAGAATATTACATGAGCACAAAATAAACCAAGGGCCATAATTCTACAAAAAATGATCAAATCACAAATCCTGACAATATGCACCGGGGTACTTGGTGATGCTAATTATGTGAAAGTTTTGTTGAAATCCCTTGAGAAATGTAGGAGTTGCATGCAGAAGAAATTGAGGATGCCTGTTAACATTCACCAATTTAATAACCAGGATCCTTTGGAAAACCTGGTTAAAACATCCGTCTTTAGGCAGCAAAAAATGTAGCAAATCAATTCCACCTAAGCTATGTATGGTAGATGGTTAATAAAATGTCAGTGATTTCAGGAAATCAAATACCAGATAGAGTCCACTTCTATTATATTTCATAAAAATTCTCTTTCCATATTTCATATCCCTAATAAACACTATAATTCTTCTCCATAAAAATATTCCTTCCAGACACCATTCAAAAAACAGCATGTTACAATATGCAAAACACACATGTGAAGCAGACCTAAAAATGTGGCAATAAAAAAAACGCTGCATGAAAGATGAGGAAAAATCTAATTCTAGGATGTAGGATGATTGTAGTAATTACAAACCCATTTTCAGGAATACGATTCTCTGAGCAATTTCACCATATATTCAACTTGCTTCTGAAAATGTGAGTTAAGAAATGATGCATAGTTACCTCCCCTGTGAAAGTTACATCAGTTACATCCCTTGTGAAAGTTACATCAGTTACCTCCCCTGTGAAATTTATACCAGTCACCTCCCTGCGAGTCAAGAAATGATGCATCATTCGCACCTGGTTACTGAACAGCCAATAAACTATCTGCTAGCTTAAAAATTCTTGTCATAGAATGAATGGGTGGTTCTGAGTGGAAGATAAAATGTGAAACTTTCGTGTCTGGAAGCACCAGAACATGTAAATGAAATACTTTCAGCATTGAGAAATGTGATTTTAAACATGCACACCACGACTGATAGCTAGGATAGAGGAAAGATACACTGTAGCCAGGACAGCCTCCAGAATTACTGCTGACATAAAATCAAGTCATACCAGATTTTAAGATCCATCTGTCAGAATATTAGGCATTCAACAGCATGTCCTCATGATTACATGAAAACAAGTGCTACACTACATCTAGAGGAGCTAATTAGCAGACTGTAAGCAGCTTTAACACTGGGCTTTGTGGAAACAGTGTTTACGCTCGGATTTTATTCCCTACTAAATGCAGCTGCTTCTGTAAAGTTGCCAATAACGATGACTTTAGCACCTATTATACATGCATTTTGCATAGCTATTTCCTTAAAAACAAATAGCAATATATATTCAAGACTGACATATATAAAACACAATTAGGAGCGTAAAAGTACACATCCCAGTCCTGATAGGATATAACCACAGGTGGATCACAATGAGCTAGGGAGAAAAACAAGGTTTCTGTTACAGAAAACCAGAGGCCATAAAATATAATCATAATTTGCAGCATTGTTAGGTATACCAAGTAGATATGTTAGCAGTATTATAGACATTTTATAGCTAAGAAACACCGAGAATGTTTAACAAGATATAAGTAGACCACTACTTCACCTTCAGTAATAACGACCATAGTTAACTTATATCAGAAGACTGCAGGCTGATACAGTACAGGATCAGAGTATTGTGCTCCAGTTTTTGGTGTATAAAACAGAACAGATTGCCAGTGTCAAATTGAGGGACATAATTATGATATATGGAGTATAATAATGCAACAGTTACTGCATACTTGTATCAAAAATACTTCAAATTAACAAATAAATGCAAGTGCTTTGTGCAATTACCATCTGTAGATAGCAAAACAAACATAATTTGAATTGCAAAAAAAATGGATTAAAAAATGTACTAGAAAACCACTTCAGATAAAAGGGAGGTAATCCATGAAACAATTGTATGTTAGTAATGCCTAGTTTTTGAGACACTAAAACTACCATTGAAATTGTATAAAACAACGTCATAAAACAGAAAAGGAAAGTAATAAAACAACATTAAACTCCAAAATAACCGAGCAACAATGGAACAACGTGGTATATCACTGGAGGGTAATCTTTAAGTGAACATTATACTTACAGTTCATTAAGATATAAAAACATCATTATTTGAGCAGAATTCTGGTAAACTAACACTTAAACAATACCAAATACCAATAAAATGTTTATGTAAGTATTACTGTAACTACTTCCTAGAGCATTTTTTATGTGTTTCTTGGCAACAAATGTAACCCCATTTAAATAAGTCTGAATTTAATGCCAAATTGTACAATAAACAAACAAATCAAAATGCATTCATAACATACTCAGATGAACACTGTAATAAATATACAAACACAACACACACGTCTTCAAGTGCCTGACGTTTGATCAATAGCAAAAAAATACAGTGCAACCTCTTCAGAGTGGCCCTCTCTTTAGCAACAACCTCTCTTCAACAACAGCATGATTTTTCCCAACTGTACGATTTAACTATTAATTTAACCACTCTAGATCAACAACTTCTCAAAAACAACATAATTCTACTTCTCCCAAAGGGTGTTGTGATGGAGAGGTTGTACTGTAAAAAAAGAATCAGATTTATTAGAAAAAGGTATAAAGAGAGAGCCACATATTTCAGCACATTTCTCCCATGGTTAAATAAGCATAAAACTTAAAGATGATTTCTTAGTTGCAGGCAATACATCAGAGCAGACTGTCATATAAATCTACCCATTATCAACTGAAGCAGTTCTGCAGACTGGATGCTGAATTATATGGAGCCTTGTTTTTGTATCATTTTGCAGCGTTCTCAAAGGAGAATTCTCAGTAAAATCTTTCGTAAATCTAGATTTTCTAAAAAAAATCTGTCAGAGCAAATTACTCATTATTTTGAAGAAACAAATAAAAGATGTACAAATACGTACTGCCACCACATAGGAAGGAATGTATTGAAGCAATTAGCCATAAATTTAGACATTGAAACAACACATCACAGCATGATGCATGATGACTGACATGTCCGAAACAGGCTTGGATATGTAAACATCTTTAAGGATAACTCACAAGTGACTCAACTATATAAGGAACTGCTTTGAGAAGAAAAACTAAAAATTCATGAAGACTGTAGAAAAGGAAAGTACATTCCTCACTGCAGGATGATGCAGTCTACAGTAAAGGTTCATGGTGAGGTATTTTAACCCTTTCCCTTGTAAGCATATTTTGGACAATTCTAAACGCTAAGCTTATATACATTATTTCTTTCTGACTGAGAGGAAACATTGCAGCAACAGAAGGTGTCACTCATTATCAGCAATGGCTTCTTTTGTCACAGTGTTTTCAAAAGTCATCTGCATGAGAAGCGGAGTAAACGCAGTATTATGAGGCAAAAGGTTAAAAACTTAAAACATGATGATAACAATACATCACTTGTATTCTAGATTCATGCACCACAATATTATAACAAGGAACGACTTACAATGATATATTAGACTACAACAACCATGATTGTTTATCAGACTAAGTCAGATTAAATCATGCATAAAGTACCCTCAGTACTTTGATTTCATGGTCGAGTATATTTGAGATGCATTTATCTATCAGAAATTGCTCAGAATATCATATACACATTCCTAAATTAATGAATATCACATCAATAAGCTTGATAACAATGCCACATAAGATTATAAGTGAGTGATTTCTTTTTCTGATAAGTCGTATGATGAAAAGAATGCTTTTCAAGCATTTAGATGATCAAGATCTTCAGAAACTGTGAAGGCTTGCACCTGCAAGCATTCTGGATACAAAGATTTTGGCAAAATCTGGTAGAGTGATATGCAACAAATCTGTGGTATATCAGAAGATTTACACCAAAGAGAATTATAAGAATGTAAACAAACCCCATCTTGATAACGAGAAATAACGTAAGTAACTTGACTTTCCTGCTAACAAGTGGAACTCTAAAAACAGAGGAAACAGTATGCGAAACAAATAAAAATTACAGATATCTGATTTAAATGAAAAAATGTCAATCTCCAGGAATCAAATTCACGATGATAAAGCTGAAACTGAAGACTAAATGTGAGATAAATTCCAGACAGAAGTAACAACATAAAAACAGCTCAATTCAAATAAATTCCATGTAATAAATAAGAGAAATTTGATGCAAAATGGTGCGATTGTAAAATAGTGTTCATTATTGTACTAGGATCAGATTGGAACCCAAGCAAAAATAACAAGAAGAGACATTCTATGTAGATAGAGTACATAATTTTCTGAAAATCCACCTAACAACAGTTCTACACACACACACACACTGAATGTTGACAGGTAATATTCCAGTACAGATAACAGTAAATCTGATTGTCTGGAACAATTTAGGAGTAAAAAGTCTCCAGCGTAAGTCTGGATGGAACATTTTAGTATCTAAAACATTTATTACAATACCAGTAAACATACATCCCCGTATTGAACACTACATGTCTACAGCATGTCTACCTCAGATGACATCAAACCACAAAGGGATTTAAGATTTTGTAAAATTTCATATGTAATAGCATCTATTGTGTTATTGATTCGGTAAATGTGACATAAATGTGACAATTGACACATGGTAAAATGAGGTGACTGCCATAATATCTGTTTGGTCAAGTACTGCGCTTCACGGAGGATCAATCAATGATTATAAAAAATGCGGCTAATCATACACCAGGGACCATTCTACAATTACCAAGGAAAATGCCTTTAATACTCTAGATTGGAAATCACAAGTTCAACTTTGTGTCACATTGGATCAAGTTAAACATTTCAACATAAAATATGAACACACTGCAAGAACAACAACTCTAACTAAGAGCATTTGAATACTTTGTACAAACCAATGGTGTATTACCTGCGTACGACAAAACAAAAACAAAGAAACAACAAAGCAATACCAACATGGTACAGAACGCCTGGTTCAACTTAGCACTGGCGTATGTGTCAAGGAATGTGAAAAATGTAACAAAAACCTTACATCAAAGTGAGGTAAAACTGTATCACCTACAAGTGGACACCATCTGTCTGAAGCACTGTTTGTGGGGGGGGGACAAAGCTGTAACAAGACTAACCCACAGTCTCAGCTTTACCTACCCACGTTACAGAAACAGTTACAAGAAGATTTAATTATAAACTATGTAGAAAAAAGGCAAAGATCAAAGTGAACAGACGGAACACTTGACAGAGAAGTAACTCCAGATGCTTCATAGAATTAAACACATCCACTTAATGCCAGCACCAGGCCATACAACATCAAATACCACATTGGCTAACAATCAAAGATTAGATATGAAAGTCATATTAACTAAGTTTTCACTTAACAAATCCCTGATGTTCAATTAGTAATCCGACACACTTGGTTTATCAAACAATTGAAATAAGTTCCGCCACTTATGTTGAATAATAAAAAGATGTATGTACGTTTCTATTGATGCTTCCAAACTGAATACAACATTTTCTAAACATCAAGTCCAGGCTGTGGACACATTTTCAGTACATAAGTTAGCAAATATAAGGTAGAGCCCAACCACTTACTATCAGTTCTATATTAGACATTGGCATCTTCAAAGTGAGGCAACAGGAATTTAAATTTCTACTTTTATAAAGATGTAAAGTATAATAAATCACATCATACCAATCAACAATCACAACTTAGTCAGGGCTCTCTATCTCCCGAATTTGGGGCCGAAATTTGGCCCAATTTCCCAACCTCTGAAATATACTTTTTTCCTCTACTTTTGGTAAAAATTCCCCTACCTATTATATTAATTAGACTTTTGAAATTCCCCTTGAACTGAAAATGACGCAAAATCCCCCCAGGGGCCCAGCCACAGTCCCCCAAAAGTGAGAGAGAGCCCTGTCAGTAGTATATATATATATATGACCATTTTACCTCCATACCTAATGCAACAGAGAAGCCAAACTTTCTGCGATCAAACAAACCACCATGTCTCGTCTCAAAGTTAAGGCACTTTAATCAGTTTTTTATTCACTTTTTTTTCTCTTACAATAATACAACAGGTGTTTAGTACAAAGTTGATTTCTAAAAGAGAAGTTAAAGTTACACAATATATATAAAGAGTTATTTCTAGAATTCTGATGCTAAGATTAGCAAATACTCTGTGGAGGAACCAAGCAAATTCTGTTACAGAGAAATCAGTCATCTTTTAATCAAATGGAGATGACTTGATAATCAAAATCTTTCATATAAATTCCTGTACTGGTATATGATCAATTTTAGAAGTTGTACGATTAACCCTGAAATGTCAACAGACCATGTTTTGTTTGGATTTAGAGATGTAAGCGCTGACATTCATTGTGTAAAGAATGCTCCCCCCCCACCCACCATTAGCTGATTACTACTTTAGAGACAATAATAACCAGATACCGTGATAAATACTGAATGTATATATGATTAGAAACTTTGACTTTATATGGTATGATACATTTATACATCCATTTAAGTAAATACAATACACTGACACATGGGAGGAACGTTCCATTATTTCTGTAGTTACAATATTTTGATGATTGTCATAATTCACATTTATCATTTTAATGATGATTTTATTGATTCTAAGTTACTTAGTCATTATCTTCAAACCAATTCATCCCAAGTACAATTAATGAAATCAAACACAAAGCAAGACATAACATACTATGTTCTATTTAGCCCGTTGCCTCATAATAATATTTTGTACTCTTCCAAATTCAAAACAAATATACATAACATTAATTTATTGAAGAAAATTGGGTTCTTTCTCTCTGACAGAGTGAAAAAGACATGATGACAAAAGACGCCATTGCTTCTTACAAGTATTTATGACCCTCAACTCCTGACATCTAGTGAAAACCCCACAAGTAACTGATGAGTATGATGTAAGCTATTAAGACAAGCACACATTTTTTGCTGGCTTTATCATGTATAATGTTAATAAAATAATGTTGATTGAAACCAATATATTTTGGTAACATATACCTGTATTAATAATAAATCAGACATCAAGATGATGAGGTTGTTACAAAAGTTATCAAACCATAGATCAGTGACAAGTGCTATGATATCACAAATAGTTTCCTCAAATCAACTCTGTACATGAAAGAGATTCCCCCTGGACTATAAACTATAAATCCAACTCTAATAAGATGTGATGGACTTCCCAAGGACCATAAAATATATTCCCTGAGAAAGGTACCCTATAAAACATGCATTAGATATTAGTGTTCAACCAGTAGTTACAGATAACATCAGAAATATACACCCGCCTTCAAGATTGCCTTTTTATCTCACAAATATAAACAACAAATAACTTCAGACATACAGATAGTCACACACAGAAGTAATACATAAGTAAAACATAAGCCTTCACATTGTCTTTGGAGATGCTATGAGAATCTGGGGCCATTTCTTTAAACAAAATACTGAATACTCCTCTACAAAGCCCATGTTCTAAATAAAAAGCTCAGCTTTTTTTTAGAGACAATCTTGACTCTTACTAAAAGCTTAATTCTTCCATTTTAGACAGTCTGGTAAAAGATTGTTAGAAAAATAACATGATAAATCTAACAAAAACAATAAAATGCTCCATAGCTATTAGCATTATGTAGGAAATATTTGGTACAAACGATTATTGATGCTGAATAAGTGAACTTTGACTTATTGATATCTTATAAATTTCATGCACTACATACTAGTATGGTGTTTATTTGAAATATACAAGCTGTATGCATAATTTTCTGTATTTAACAAATGAATAAATAAATAAAACTGGTAAAAAATAAATGTATCTAAACTGTATAAATAATTAAATAATCATGGTTTAATTATGTTTATTAACTATATGTCTTTCATCATGTTATTACAAACTTGAATTGATCTTTTTAACTTCAGGAAAGATGGCAGACAAAAGCCCAAGAAGTCTATATACAGTACTGATAATATTATCAGAGCTTGAGCTTTAAGCCTCAGTACAAGGCTCAGACAAGAGCTAGTTGTCTATGTGTGAATGACTTTCACTTCCTGAAACATAAAGTACACCATGTCCCATATCAAGTACATCAGATCCTTATCAAGTGGTACCTACATACAACAATCAGCATCATACGCCACAAGAGTACTTACTATATATACACACACAATGCATGATACATCATCACAGATTTGACTCACGTTATATTGTGTTTTATTGTTATTTTCGGAAACTGAGTAATTTCTGCAGAAAACAATTAAAATCTACTTAAGATACATCTATTCAATCAAGATTGGTCTGTATGATGTAAAACAAAAATATAAACTACATAAATATTTATTGCGTTCTTAAAATCAAATAATACATACAACTGACACATTTTCTTGACTAAGGGAGCACTGATTGTAGAAAATGACTGATACAATGTCAGGGGATTTTTGGCCATTTTGATGACCAATATTTGGTTGTGTTCCCAAGAGCAAAATGTATGCTTTTATCCCAATTGCAACTGCAAAATTTCCCAATTCAAATGAGAGAAAAAAAAGACAAAATAAAAATAATAAATTTACAGCAGATCAAATGTTTATCAAATTTTAAATCATTCAAATAATAAAATTATCAATATCTAAAAACAAATATTTGTTATTATTTAGTGTGAGGTTATTTTTATACAGTGTGACTTTTTCCCAATTTTATACAAAATGTTTTGAAAACTCCTAATTCTGGGGATCAGGTCAGGCTCCCAAACTGCTGAAAAAACCCTGCAATGTGGACCAGTAGTAGAACAACAAGGTTAGAGTAGACAGCTAGCTAAATGGTTGATATACCAGATATATTCTCTTATCAATAACACAAACCTGGTGAATATTATGAGACCAAAAATATAAGCTATAAGTACAAGATTTCTGGTAATGTGACACAGACTGGATCTTTCAAGAAAATATACAGATTGTGGTAATCATGGTTATAGAATTCATGTCAGCAGTAGATTGTATTAAGCAGCTTACCACATATAAATTAATAACTTGGAAAGATGTCTGAAACGTTGTGATCCATGTAGCATAATTTATATAATAACTACAATTTAGGAAAGATGATACACAAATAAGGCATAAAAAAGCTCCTGGTTTCCACTAATCTGAATGACCCTTATTTTTCTGCCAATTTTATTCTATTTCTTAGTCTTTGCCATTTTTTTCTTTCAGATATTTTTATTTTCATATGAACTAGATCAAAACATAAAAAATCTATTTCTTTAAAAAGTTCAACTGACCTATTACCCTATATTCTCTGGGAAACACAGTGATATTTTCTTGCCTAATGATGGAACCATATTGCAGGAGCAAGAAGACAGTGAATTCTCTTCTAACAAGATGTCAATGTAGGGAACTGCTGGCCATAAAATACTGATAGTAGAACCAGTCAATTTACAACGAGCCTCTTACATGCAGGATACAGTCTATAAAATAACTTCATTGAACTTTATAAATCAGGAGAAAGCAGTTTTCCCCTTCCATACAACTAAAGAGAGCAGCTTAAAGCAGATATATATCAGCCTTGCATGATTACTGAGGCAATTCTAAACAAGTCCCTACAATTACCGTAATTATAGATGGGAGATCATAGATTGACAGACAAGCAGGTTAACATAAATGCATGTTACAGATCCTGCATACCATGTATTCTGTAATGGGTAACATGTCTTTATTCAGGAAACTTGTCAGCAAGAAATAGTAACATGCAAAAAAGGAGAATATTTCTCTGATTCCTAAGAATGAAGTGTGGAGTAACAGAGTGAGAGGGCACAGAAAATGCAATTGATAACAAGCATATACATTAATACAAGTGATCAGATACCACACAAACTACAAGAATCAAGTGATGTACATTCCTTACCAAGTTGTTTTATAATTCTTGTAAAATCTATCCAATTAACACAGAATTTACAGTCCAGCTTGCAAAAATAAACTTAATTAAATCCAATTAAATTTTATATTAAGTACTGTCTCATTTATTCATCTATAATAAATCAAAATCACATATTAAATCCCAATACAACAAAAAATAACTTTACAATCATGTCACACTGTGAGCCTGTCTTCAAGATACGATCAAACTTATTGTGACAATCATTGACTTAAGTTTACAAGTTTAAGTACTGCACAGCTGTTGGACAGATATATTTCAAAAGGCCCATTTCAAAAATGAAGTTGTTGACATAACATGAAATGACCATTGTAACAAGTTTTCAAGTAGTATTGTAGACTAAATAAAATTCTTTTCTACAACAAAACAAACACTGACTGTACACAAAGAATAGAAAACGAGACCGCTCAAGTTTTTGATAGTTCAATAAATAACATTAATAGGAATTTGTAGTTCATATTTACAATATTACAAATTACACAGAAATGTCCAATTATTGCAAACTGTCTGAAAATGGGTGACAAATACACAAAACACGGGAGGCAAAGATTACTTTACTGTTAAATTAATATTTGAATAATTTATGAACAGGTTCCTGTGGCATAACAACAATCAATAAAAAAATCAATTATAAAATTTGATGCTGATTAATTTAAATCCCGTGGAATTTTATTAAAGAAATAATCAGTGATGACTGAATCTTGAAACTTAACATCAATAATTTTAATAACTACTTTAAAAAAAGTTTGTACAACAAATCAAATATGACTCTAAAGCAGCAACAACAACAACAACAAAAATTGTGTCACAAAACTTAAATTCCAAACAGTTGCTAGGTTACCACTATGCAGTACAAATTAGAAAACACCAGTGCCTAACAGTTGTATTCAAAACAGCTTCAATGAATGGTAAATTGGTTCATTATTTCTATTGCATTAAGCCTGGCCATCATGCCAACACCTTTAAAACGTATTTATCGGACAGCTAACTAGTACCACAGGACAACAGAACATATAAACAAAATCATTATACCAGTGAAACCAATTAATAAAAGCTCCCAAATCTCTACTCAGGCACCTTATCAGTGACCATAAAACTTTCATGTGGGAGCCAATTATCTCCCTTTATGGCCAGTTAATCTCTAAACTATGTTTGTCCAGATCTAGCATGCCATGATAGTCTACAGTCTCCATGTGAATGATGAGTTTTATATATACACACATTTCAAGTTTTACAGCCTTGTAGTCAACACCAGGAGATATAAAATGTCAGGGAGGCTGTGACTACAGATTGAATGATAAGACTGTGGTCAAGGTGTTGAGAATAGCAAACATCTGTTCCCTGCTTGACTCTTCAATTAAAATTATCAAAACATCAATTAATGGACAAGCAGGGGAGCCTTATTCTGTAAAAGTTGAATAATTTGTCAAATTATGTTAGACCAATCATCCAATCAAATTGACAAGATTGTAAATTAAATGATTGTGATAAAGAGGAAGGTTAAGAAAGGTATTGTGGCTGTCTTGGAAACCTGCTGGGTTTCTTTCATTGATAGAAAGTACAGTTGTAAGCCCAATTGAGAGACAAACATGATAGAATTGTAAGTGATATTTCCATGGGCGAAAGTTGAAAATTTTTCAAAAAAAACCAATAGGGTCCAAACTTGGGAAAAACAGAGGTTCTGGAAAATTCTGGAAAACTTTTCAACATGTATATCACACAAATTGACTCTAATAAAATAAGGATGATTTTGTAAAACAATGGCAGACTTACAAACAACAGTTAAAACTAGTTCTCCATGTACACTTAATTACAGAAATGGTGTAAATCATACTTGTAGGTCAGCCAGGAAAAAGAAATTCTTAATAATTTTCTAAAACAAAGGCCCTTCCACAGTATAAAGTGTTGACTTCCAAAACAATTAGACAGACATTACAATATTTACAATCATACACCAGGGGGGGGGGCCTCTGTGATCTAGTAGTCATTGTCCTTGACTAGTAATCACAAGCCCCTCACTGCTGTGAGTTCAAATCCCGAACTAGGACCAGACAAAATTCACAAAAGCGGAAGCTATCCTGCTAGCTCATATAAGGTCAGTGGTTTTGCACAACTGTACAGCTGGTGCCTCCCTCCACCATTAAAGCTGGAAGGAGAGACTGGCGGTTGGTGTGACATTAAAACCCGGTGAACCAAAAAAATGACAATCACACAAAAGTAAATGTGAAAGAATTCACTGCACGTATTAATGGCTTCGCAACAATATCTGAATAGCTGGTATAAGATCGTGTTTACATTACTCAGGGAGCATGGAGCACACAGCATTATTCAGAATGAATCAAATAGCTAATCAATACACAGCCATTATCCATTTGTTTATCATCCACCTTAAACTCATTAAAAATCAGCTATGCATTATGGGTAAATAGTCTGACTTCCTGTCCGTTAATACCAGGTCCATTATAAGCTGGAAAACATGGCCAAAAGAAATATTTATTCTGTCAAAATCATTGGGAAACAAGAGTAAATACAAGGTGGAAATATCTCGGAAAATCAAGCGAAATAAAAACAATGGTGTTCTTTCATAAATAAGCATTCATTGCAAGGAATCCATTAATACAGATTTCAATGAATAGCAGGAGACAGATTTTATGACATTTATTAATATCAGAGAACGCAAGGGCACTAAAATTTGACTGCCAGTCTTTATGGTAAACTTATGTTTATTATTAATTTATTGCATTGCAAAAATAAACAGTACGGAAACAGCCAATATATAAGCTAACATCAAGGGAGGCTGTGTCTACAAACACAATAAGTATTAGTTTTTATGAGCAGAAGGGAAACAAAAGAGATTTCAGCGTATCAGACGTGCACATTAACTAATAGAACATCGACCTACTATATTCTACCAGTCAGTTGCCTGACACAGCTCTATAAATAAAGCCAGGGACTTCACGTGACTTTGAATATTCGTATAAAACATTAGCATTTTAAGCTTTGAGTGACTGTAAACTATCTTTCCGCATGTACGTAAAGTATTTTCATCAGAAACATTAATCAATCATTAAGACACCCTGATTTTCTAATATCTGTCATTTTTATATGATTGAAACAGAATTTACATCATTAGTGTAAATGATACAACAACACAAGGTCTAAAAATCCAAACAAAATAAATAGGCCAAGTAAACATTTTCAGACACAGATAAAATCTAAAATAATATCTAATTACCCAACGCCATTCTCTAAAATCAGATTTATCAAATTTTTTTAAATTCATAAAAAATTCTGCATTGGTAGATTTGTTCTTATCTAATCATATCAGAATCTATGAAAAAAACTCTCTAATTATGCATCAAAATCTGTAAAAAAATGTTCGCAAAGTTTTGACATATTTCTTGGGCTGTCAATGCCTGCACCTGCTGCTGTCAGTTTTTGTGGTTGTTAGTGAGACAAGTGTATAAGATCAGCTTACACACAAACTTCACTCTGTACATAAAATCTTTCTACAATCATAGAGAAACTTTGATAGACATATCACATCTGGATTGCCAACAGAAACAGAAAACAATGCAATAATCTGACTAACAAAAAACTCTGTTCAATTAAGGAGACCGTGTTTCGTCCTGCATTTTCTGTATGGCCTTATGTGTTGGGTGCGTTTTTGGGTGTGGGAATTTGGAGTGAAGGTAGCATGTTGAGGAAGGTGGGATATTTTGTATGTGTTGTTTTTTAGGAAACTTTTTCTTATCTATAAATGATGGAAATGAATGAGAGCTGGATCATAGAGAGAACTGAACTGTAAAGTTAACAAACATGGCTGACCTACACCAGAACACAATATCTATAACGATACAGCTTTTCATGTTGTGTGGTATCTTTACGATTAATACAATAAACAAACAACAAAAATGGAAAATAAACACCATTGGCAACCCGAAGATTTAAATATAAAAGAATCCATTCAATCTTTGATGATTTAAAGGATTCAAGAGAAATGTGGGGTGGTACAGTAATTATATAACCTACACATAAAGCTGCGATACCGTAACAATTTGAGTCTTGTCCAATATGATTTAGATGACAGCATTGTTTGTGTGAACTAAGTGAGTTCAAAGCAAAGTCCAAGCAATGCCTGAACTGTATCAAAGACTTAGTACCAAAATTTTTATTATCATTACAATTTATTTATGATATAATTATTTTATGAGAAGCAACTATGTAAGAAACGGGACATATTTTTGATTCTGGCAGAATAATGCGGCTAGTAAAATGTAAGGCAAAAAGTACAGCTATGATTTCTGATAAGGCCAAAAACAAATAGGTTTGTGTCTGGTTACACGACCGACCAATCTTTTACCTGCTGACTCAAAAGTTTTAATGGCATCCAAATCTTAGTGCTATATTGTAATTTTCACAACAGTGTTGCCGATATATGTAAAAAAAAAAACGTAAAAAAAAAATCCCTACCTACCGACTGATATTTTTTTTGGGGGCATGTAACCAGAAACAAACCTTTTTTTGTTTAGGTCTAAAACAGCCTTCTAATGTTCATATCAGGAGGTTTTACTGTATCAGCATCATTGATAAGCGGATAAGGAAATGTAAATGTACTTATATTACATATCATCAAAGTAGACTTAATACGGACAAGGGACATATACTTAGCAGATTATCATAAACATACCTGTATAATCTAAGTATTATCACCTGTAATCTTCACGCAAATCTTTGATCTTGTATAACCTTAAATCCACAGACAAATTCTGGAATGACAAAAAAATGAGAAGCATCTAAACAATACGGAATCATATTACCATAGCAACGTCAAGTGTAGTAAATCAGTAGTTTCAAACTAACAGGTACTAATTACACGAAATAATTAGTGTATAGTTATACAACATGATTCAAATGATACAAATAGCAAAATCTAAGAACTACAATAAATAAATGTAAAAATGCATCAAGTGGTTTTTATAAGGATTTTACAAATTTCTACAGTATCGATCATGATCAGAATTGGCCCCAAGGACAGATTTGTGGCAGCAGATTCCCTAAAATGGAGCTGCCACTGATCTAATCTTACGACATTCAAAATTAACCAATGATCGTACATGATTTCTGAGGCTAAAGTAATATACGAGCATTCTACAGTCTTCAATAAAGGCAATTTAATGCAGTATTCAAGTCAAATTTAAGTGGTTCTACAATTATAACAACATTCATGTAGCAGAGAATTATAATTACATCAGCCTTCATCTGAAATCCTACACACAAATCATAGTCCTGAAATAAATCCTACATCATTATTAACAGAACAATTTCAATTTAAAATTGAAACAACACGATTATTTGGCATACAGAACAGGCACTAGATTGCGAAATTAGATACTGGAATCCATTCAGATGAATATGAAATTCTTACAAACACTCTGATAAATATTCAAGCAATAATCTAACTTTACCAATTTATGCATCAGAATTCCATGGCATTTTCTTCATTTTATTCCAATAACAATGAGCAGACATATACACAATTATAATTCCATAATAGATAATGTCATTCACACTATAAGTAGTAAAATTAATTAGGGAAAAGCTTAACACATCATAGAGCACTGATAACCAGTTAGATATTATTATAGCGTATTAAAATAATAATCAGGAGATTAATTAAATTTGTCCGAACACTCCATCAGACTCCACTAATGATACTGATAAGGTTCTGTGTAACATCACACATGCACACAGAAGTAATAACTACACATACTATACATTCAGAAAGTTTGTTCCTGGCTGGATTTTGGCAATCTGAGACTAAACAATACTCCACAGAGAAGAGCTTTTCTAATTGGACCAATCAGTGACTAGTAAATATAATGTGTAGGCAGGAAATCCTGACCTCCAGTAACCTTAGTGTCACCTGCAGGAACCAATATAAACCATTATAAATTGCCAATTAAGCAATTACCTAATAGTTACAATATGATCACATTTTTGATGAACCTACAGTTATAAAATTCCAAAGCAAAAAGTCAGCATGATGTTGAAGCAAAAATATTTTATCATAAACTACTGCAATAAAAGGTTCATCCCCAATTAAGTTTTATGGTGGGACAATAAAACTGCTCTAAGCACCCAGCAATAACCTCTAGGAACAATCTTACATCCTGGAGCTTGTCAGATCTCAGATTTATGTTTTATTTATGTTCAAGTAGAAACAATCAGGTCAAAGCATTTGTACTAAAGTTGTTTTTGATTACACTAAGATTTTCACTACAAGTTAATGCACATGAATGTTTTGATAATTAGTAAAATATACAGCAATGTAAGAATAAAGGTAAATTTCTCTGTGAGTGAACTCTTTGATGAGCTGCAAATAAAACATCTCTATTTTCTGTGTATATGTTGGCAACATTGTGATCATGTGAATTTAAAGGTGAATTTAAAGGTGAATTTGAATTGTTTTCACTTGACATTTTGGTAAAATGAAACATTCGAGGCTTTCTGCAACCAGGAAAAAGATGAAAAGAAATATGACTTAAGTCAAAACAGGTTATAGAACAATCTAACGAATTATCAACATGTGGCATTTATTCAGAGGTCAAAATAAATTTGACAATGTCTAAATCAGAACTAAAACTTCTATTCTAAAGAGCTATTTTATTTAAGATAAGCATGTAACTGTTGATCAAATGAGTACAAAAGTCATCACACTATTTTATCATTAAAATTACCACATTCATTTTACAACAAGACTTAATAAAATCAAAGTTGTCATTTACAAGTGGTTTTGTGTGAATTCACTTAAAACACTTCACAGAACATGGAAAGTCTCCATTAGTATCAAGTATCCAATGGCAACAGTCACCTAATGTCGAGGAAGAAGATCACGATGACTCATTTAGATTTAATATATAATAAATTCAATTAATTTGCATGAACTTAATCAGGCTTGTGGCTGAAAATGCCAAAATTATTCCACAAGAACATTTGACAAAAATAACTGACAAACTTGAATTCTGGAGACATTTCAACCACGGGAAGACATTCATTAGTTTGACAAGAATGGAGAGTTCATTGTCATATTATGCTAATTCATTTAAAATATTACATTGATCTTAAAGTTGTCATGAACTAATTAAAAACAAATAAAAATCATGGACAGCTCAAACAGTGTTTCCAAATCAAACAAAACGTAATAAAAAAAATATCTCAGCATTCCTATACTAATTGCCAATCAAGCCTGTGGCAGGTGTCACATAAAGCAGTGCAGCATCAAAAACTGCCGGAAACAGAAGGATTTGAAGTAATCATCAAGTAACAATACACCAGCTAAAGCATCAGTCACTCACAAGTTATATTTGGTACCACCAAAGTAGTTATATTAGGGTTTTCCTTGAATACTAAGTTATGGAACACTACGTAGTCTCTGATGGTCAGCATCGAAAGCAGTTTTCTCATGTTCTCATTAGGAAATTATTGGATCGACTTAAATAGAAAAATAACAGGCTTTCTAGGGGGGTTTGGGGCATGCCCAAGAAAAGTTTTGTTTGCCAGTTTTAACCAGTCCATTGTTTGAACCAACCTTTTGGGTCAGCGACTGATTCTTAATGAGAACACTGTGGAAAGGTGGAATTATCTGATTATGGCTTCTCCAGGCACCTTTTCTCCTTTTCTATCTCTTGAGACTTTTGTCAAAGGATCAAAGTCTGTACCAGTGATCAAGATTTCCAACCATTCCTGTTAACTTTCTGGTACAACCTACATCTGTTGCTACAATCAAATCAATGTAATTATGTTCAATGCTAGAAAATGTTCAACCAGGCTATATCAGATCAAAAGAACCTACTTTGATACTTTTTACAATACTTGAACTTAAATGTTCTTTAACATTTGAAGATCATATCAGACTTATATTTCTTAGACTGGTATACCAAACATTTCCAGACCAATATTTCTTAGACTGGTTAACCAAGCATTTCCAGAGGAGCTGACATGATGTGAAAATTTTGAAATTTTCCACTTTTTGACATTTTATTTACTATCATGTCGAAAAACAAGAAATTAACACCCTAATGAAACATATAACAAAAATCTCTCAACATTTTCCAAGAAATCTACAACAAATTACACCAATTTGATAAAAACCAGATGCCAAGAAATTTCAACGAATTTAAATGAAAACAATAAATCCTCTCTGTATAGTTTATACTGCACTGACACTCAAGCAACTACTCTCCTAGATTTCTGTTGATAAAATGAACATTAAGTCACAATTGTTTATAGAACAATTTCAACAAATATTTGTCTGTGGTCTACGGAAATCATAAACAGGGACATTTAATAATGATAAGTCTAAACAATGTCTTTATTCAAATTTAACAGAACAACACTGTCATGGCAACAGATTTATAACCCTTCAAATCAGGGTGGGGTGGATTCTTTTCGACTCCTTTTGTCCATGAGGTCTTTCTAGTTTTTCATTGTACTGTAGATGAATAATAAAACCATTTTCTTGCATGATTGTCGGGCATTGGATCTGAACATTTTATTGCGCATTAGTTGATACTAAAATCTATAGAATAGTACTTAAAGGCAATATGATGCAGTTTTTGTAACCTTGGCGTATCGCCTGTTTGGCACATTTATGCAATGAAGTCTTCTCTGAGGATTATAAAACTGTTCTTTAACTATAACACAGCATTTCTGGTCTTGCATGATTTTATGCTGATAAAGCGACTCTCACGATAAAATAGAGTAGAAGTGGTAACTTGACTCTTAAAATTTAAAAAATCTCACTGGAACAAAGCGGGTCATAAAAATATTCAGCTGAATACTTGAACTATAAGATCCAAACATTGTTTCTTATCATTAAGTATCTCCATTACATAAAGGCCAGGAAAAAATATAGTAGTGTTCACAGTTATCCAATTTTTTTGGGAGGGATCAAGTAACTGTAAAGAAAGACTTTTCTTGTTTCTAGACTTACAACAACCATCACTGAAAACCATCAAAGAGTGATTTGCTTTGTTTGTATTCATGTGACATATTGTCACTGGGTTGGACACTGTTTTTCAACAATTTTTCAAATATATACAATGACCGGTTCACCTAACCAGTTTTCCTAGACTGTATACTAACCAGTGATAATTTACCCTTCCACAAGGAGCCAACAACTTCACCTATGGAGGAAAATCAACATTTTTGTCAAATTTTCATAGACCAGGATTTATGGACATTTTTCAGGAAACATCATAGAACAACACTAAGGGCACAAAAAAGTGACACTGATCGAGTTTACGGCTGCAAGGCTCTTACTAATGTGACATGAAAAAGGAACTTTTTGGACAGCAGTGTTAACGTTTAACGTCATTTAACTGATATCATCTTGTTTTCGAGTTCATTTAACATTTTTGGTTCTTAAAATGATGTTAAGCACAATATGGTTTCAAAATAACTTTTTTTTAGTTATATGTTTTCGCTATAACTTATAATTCATGATATTTGCGCAGATTCAATGACCACCAACCATGTAAAATGTTTTTCCTACAGCATAGAACTTCATTACATCATAACCATGCTTGTACCTATAATACGTTTATGTGTAGGTTAGAATTCTGGACCAGATAGCATGGTGTATTATTGAAGATACATTGTTGTCAACTTCGATTTACCCACTGAGAATATGAACCAATCAAATCATATTACAGAATTTCTGTCAATTTCAGCCGGAATTTTATACAAATATGTTCGTACACGGTTTGTCAGTGAGTCAAAGTCATTAAGAGCAAGTCTTGAACAATTTGTGTCCTTCAAGCATGATGAGATTTTATGTGAGCCAACAGTAAACATTTCATACAAAATGAGAGAAAAAAAATCTATGAAATGAGAAAAAAACACTGATGGAGAGTTGCTACTCTTCAAAAAAGGAGGAAGAAACAAACTGATGGAGGGTTGCCACTCTTCAAAAAAAGGAGGAAAAAAGTAATTAATCTACGCATCAGAGATTCATAGAATTTAATTAAGGAGTCCTATCTGATGGTAAGCAGAAATGTTGCAGTTCATGGAATTATCTCATATAAGAACAAAGGTCAAGGTCAAAGAGTTATTTATTTATAATACTGTACAGATATGGTATTTAATGTCGAGATGATTCATTATTTTCTGGGAGATCTCATCAATCATGTAGAGCAGGAAATATAACATCAGACATGCTTTTTGTGAATTAATCGTCATGTATATTTATACTATATACCACGTCATGAGCAGACTTTTATACAAAGGCCTGTGGTTATAACATTGCTGGTTTCCAACCCTTGCAGTACTAAATAGAGTAATGGTGTGATAATAAATATTTCAATAAAATTCCATACATAAAATTTAGATATTCCATGAGACCAAAAAACATTATAAATGCATGATGTTGCTTGATATTTACATCCATATTCAAGCCAGAATAAAAAACATAATCAGCAGGTAATTGGTAATTAGTATATTTAATCACCATCGTAATATATTACCATAAATAAAAACACACATCAACCATTATAACATTTCTCTCCTCCACAGAAGAGAGTCAAACATCTGAATGCTGTAAAGGTTTTCAATCAGATGAAACCACATTTGATCAATAGACACTTGCTGTTTTAATCTAAGAACAAAATTTATATACTGCATTCAATATATTAACTATCATGCTAACACTGTATGGTTACCTTAGACTAATGATTGTCTCTGAGATACATTGTGTCACGTCTATATAGCATGGTAAGAATCCATTGTTTGATTAGAGGCACCAAGTCTATATTTAAGTAACATAATTATAGTCTAGGTTCCCAGTGGTACTAACTGGTGAATAGCGAACAAATTTATAATGTAAGGTTTAATTGATAAATAATTGGAGAGAAATGAAGCAATATCCAGTACACTGAGACCAACTTATCTAAATACAAGATGTAAAACTTCATAGAAAAAACTCCCAAGGTTATAAAACTTGAGATCAGACTTCAAGCTCAAATCTCAATTTTATCCTTCAATGTTTCTAACTTAATTATAACAAAACAATGAAGATTTCAATCCTATGTTATTCTGTTGGCTAAAAAGATCTGAAAATGAATTTAATCATTAAAAAGCAATATCTTTCAAACTAGAATGCTTCACTTACAAAATTGAGATTTGAGCTTAATGTCTGTTCTCAAGTTTTATAACCTCGCGGCCTGGTCTTAGTACAAGCAAGCTGGAGCATGTAATATTTATGTAAACATGTTCATATTTTTCTTTGATCACTAACATAGTACGAGTAATGAACTCTCTCAAAGTCTCACAAGCACAGCCATCAACCTCGACGTAACAATTGACATTGACACGATACTCGAGAACCAGTTACCTCAAGTCTCGACAATTACTTTGTAGTTCTTTGCTGGAAGAATTTTCAATGATTTTTTTACAGAAACACAATGAGTAATACATGTTTTAAATTCATGAGAACATCTTAAGTAATCACCACTTTTTACAGGGAAAATTTCTGTTTAATTAAGTTCCAAATACAGAGCAACCTCTCCAGATCGGCTCTCTCTTAAACCACAACCTCCCTTCAATCACAGTGTGATTTTTATCACCGTACAATTTAACTATAAATTTAACCTCTCTAGAAAAGCAACCTCTCAGCAACATAAGTTTGCTTCTCCTAAAGGGTGTTGCTTTGAAGAAGTTGCACTGTATTACAGACAATGTCTGAGATCTAAAGATGGGAACATTGTTCGATATAATCTTATTTTAAATAAGTGATTACTGGTATAAAGTAACTAATTTCCCTCCATAATAGACTATAATGTCTATATAAAATTGTACCCCTAAAATTGACAATCATAGTACATAAAACAAGAGTCATTATTTTGTTATATAATTGAAGAATACATCTACATAAGAGCATTATAATCATCAGTTGTTAAAATAGAACAATTTGCCACAAAGTTCAATGTTCCCTTTGCCAATTTATTTCAGTGGATCGTGTTACTATAAAAATATTGAGAGAAAAATTTTCCTGAAACACAGCAAACATGAGCCCAGGGATCAGCACACTTTAATAAATCATGATTGTATTCTTTTATTCCTTAAAAATTAATTCAGCTTAAGAAACATACACAAAACAGGGTTGACCAATCTACTTGCCCGCTCGTAATTACAAGTAAAAATAAACTCAGGGCAAGTTGAAATTGCTGTAGAACTAATTAAAATTATAAACCGGTTGTCCAGTTATAGGAATGGCCTGAAAAAATTTTGTCGAGCCCTGTAAAAATGATGTCTGCGTTGTTTTTATTGGCTACAACAGTGCATATCAAAAGTGCTCCAATCATACACAGTAATTAGTGAATTCAACCAGTTTCTCCTAAGTTTGTAACCAGTACTAATCTGTTCATTCCATAACAACTGCCAGAGAAGAAGAAATCTGATCATGAATAATAACAATAAATAAAACAGTGAGGGTATTTGGCTTCCATTCACTCAACTTACAGATAATGATAGGAGGCAGTGAAGAGACACACCATGGAGACAGTCAATCAGGATATATCAGTATCCTCAACCATGGACAAATGAATACAAAAATAATGTCCCCCACACACATAACAATCCCCAATGTCTTATTTTAACAATCTTGTCTACACTGATACCAGCATTCATTTTCTCATCAGTGATACATCTCACATATCTGAAACATTCACATTAGGCCTTGTAATGACAGACAGGGAACATATACAATAACATATTACTACACATTCTGAATGTCCTTGTTTGATTTTCAATCCATTCCAATCAGTAGTAGATACAGTTCAACCTCTCCAGAGCGGCCCTCTCTTGAGCAACAACCTAACTTCAACAACACATGTTTTTTTCCACTGTATGGTTTAACTATAAATTTAACCTCTCTAGAGCAACAACCTCAAAACAACATAATTTTGCTTCTCCCAAAGGGTGTTGCTTTGGAGAGGTTGTACTGTAATTACAATACACTACAATAAATCTAAAAATCAGTAAAATGTAAGATAACTTGTCAGTACACTGGTAATAAAAAGTTACAAAATGTAATTTTCAAATTTAAACTTACTAAGTACCATTAAATCCTTTTAATTTCACTGTTCTACATAAAATTTTCAGCCCCGCTCTGTCTCTGGATTAACAAATTCAACTTATGATTCACAGGATGAATTCTTACACCTGCACATCTCTAATTATGCATATAACCCAGCTGACTTCATTGACCTTAAATTAAGTCCCTAAATCCCCTATTTGACAACATAGAGACAAGATTAAGATAGCCCCAGCTCAAGATTATCAATAGTTATCTCCCTTTATCATTCTTCACACAGAAGTAGATAAGTGTCTGTTAAGTGCATAATTAATACTCCAGTAGGGGGCAGACAAATTAGGGATCCTAACCAGACCTGAAGTTTGACAGGAAAAAAAGGAATATTAGGGTTTCATGAAATTCTTGCTGCAAAAAAAAATAATTTCCTTATATTTTTGTTCAAGAACCAGACGACATCTTGATAAAAATGTTCAACTTTGGTTTGGTTTGCTTTTGTGTGGCTATAACATAAAACATTAACCAGTCAGCCAACACAATTATGTTTATCTTTATTATAAATACCAAGAATATTAAAGTCTCCACAAACCTAACACATAAAAGTAAAGAAACACATCTTGATAAACATTTGTGACCACAATAATGCATTATTAATTGGTATTTAATTGTTTTATCGATATCTGCGCAAAACTGCAGCCAAAGTCTCAAGTCTCAAACTGTCTCATACGACCAGTATATCACCACAAACACTAATTATTACATTATGTAGTACTTTACATAGAATGGTTATATAATGTTTATGGAATATAGTAATATAGATTGATAATGTAAATCATGCAGAAATGTGTTTTTGTGCTATATTTAATACGCAATATGTTTTGCACGCTGTAATATTTCATAACCGCTATATTTATATCATAAATATGAAATTCTGATAAACATCCATGAAACTATATATAGGATAATTTGGCACAATACTTTGGAAATGTTACAAAGATAAAGTTTTATGTAAATTGATTACAATAAAAGCCAGAACATAATCATTGAAATAAGAATAATTACGACTAAGTCTTTATTACATCATGTAGCGGGTAAAGTACATCACAACTGTATTAGCGATGATGAATTATAAGTATATTTATTCTTTCAATTTTTTCACGTTTTAAAGTTTTCTGATACAGGAAGGAGACTTTCTCCTCTGCCTGATGTAGACACTATTACTAATTAGAGCAATGATAAACACCTATCGTTCTCATTGATGATTTGTCACCATTCAAAATAAAGATGTTTTCATTACCACAAGCATTTGACAGACAAAAAAAATACTTGAATAAGAATTCTGTTTGAAATTCTGTGAATAAGAATTAGACGTCATTTTTAAGCAGACATTTGAACCAATAAAAAGCAACGTTCAATCTGAAAGAGTAATGTAGCTATCTGGACTGAATGAAATAAAACACCCACGTGAAGATATCATTATTTTTACACAAAGTAATCATGAGGTTTATTTTACAATCAGACCATCAATGAATAGAGGCTCCCTAAATTCCCTTACTGTGTATTCAATGACAATATACTGGTATTCTTATTTTTTCTAATCAAAGAATCAAAGAAATAACAGTGCTAAAAAAATCAAGGGATTACAGACAAATGTTGAAAAGTCATGAAATGCATGACTAATGCACGATTATGCATGGGAACCATAGCCAACCTTAAGCATTTCCCACGCACATTTACACGAGAAATACATAACACCACTACAAAAAAGTTAGGCATCTGCCCATTAGCTGGACATGCAGTCTAATTTCATTACCATTTTTATCCACAATACTGATACACAATGGCTCAAGTGACCAATTTAGGAGTATTTCATTCCACAAGGGAGAAGTTAGTAGCTAAAAAACATCAAACATATTACAAGCTGATCCCTCCTGATCGGATATTCATTCCATGGTACAAGAACTAGTCCCCAGCTCATCTATCAAGAGATGTGAAAAATACATTTTCTTAGCAAATACAGATGGTTGGTTAAAGCAATGATTCATGAGGGCTTCAAAACAGTACACAAAAAGTTAAAATATCAATACAAGTTCAAACCGTCTTCAGAGAAGTGATAAAAAAATTCCTTAAAACAATAACTCAAATCATTTCAATATTTTTAAAATCATTCTCGCCTTTTGTGACAAAATCTCTGCGCCATTTAGTTCAAAATAGTCAACTCGAAGATGATTCAATAGAGTTTATTATGTTTTAGTTTAGATACAGAAAATCAATTGGAACTTCAAACTCGGGTTAAAATTTTTCAGTGAAATGAAAAAGTACACACAACAGAAACAATAAGCATAAACTACTCCATATTTGACCTAGTTGAAATAAAGGATGAGAAAACCTCATAATAGATTACTTGAAATTTGCCAAACATCACAAATTATAATATCAAGTTGTCAATTAGTCCACAAGTTTGAAAATATTTAAAATCTTTTTAGGTTCAGCCTGTACAGCTGTAAAAATACAATTAAGTAATAAACTTGTCAGTACGTCTGGTGTAGTTTCACTCACACAGAACTCAATTATAATAAATGGTTCAAGACTAGAACTATGTAACTGAATGGAAGATTCTGAGGTCTTCCTACACCATTGCACTAAAAATAGCTCAGAGACAATGCTTGTGATTGTCTAAAAGGGTTGTTATCCCAATTTGCAAGTGAATCATTAATAAGGACGAAATGTAAACTAAGTTTATGCTATAACTTTTCACCATTTTTGGTTGAAATCCAGCCAGCAGTATATAGAATAAATAACTATACAAAGTTTGGACAAACACACAGAAACACAAACAAACTATGACCTAGTTTAAATACAGCAGGGTTTTCTTTCACAGGTAGGGGAAGGGGCCCTTTTCTTAAATTTGGGGAAAAATAATATGGAGTTTTGCAAAAGGGGAAGAAAAAACTTGATGTAAACTGAATTTTAGGGGAAAACTTCCTGAGCGGAAGACACCTATAAATGGCCCCCACTACAGAAGGAAAAAAACCAGTATATGAAGCCAAGAATTGTCATCATCATATTTATTAACATTTTTCCTTATCATTGACTGGATCCTAAATTTTATCAAGCAAACAGATGACAATATTTTCATTCACCCTGCTTCAAAATTTCTGTATAATAAAAACGATATTCTTGATGCATTTATAAGTATTTTATGACTGATGTCCGATTCCATGTCTACTTGAATAAAGCACACATTCTTACACATTAAGCTGCAGTATTTTTCATAGAATGTTTATGGCTAAAACATAGTATTTGAATAAGTGGTAAAATATGCATATCTGAACACAGTATCTATATGGTAGGTCTAACTCACTGAGCAGAGCAGAGCTGAGTTATTTATGATACAAAGTATTCAAAATGTACAAGTTCCAAGTTCTGGTTACCGGAAATGCTTTGAATAATTCATGTATGTTTTCAATAGAAGCCACTTTAATGAGTGAATTATTTTTCTCGCCGTATAAATATGGGGATATATATCACATGAAAAACAATACAGAATGCCATTTGTTGAATCCATCCTGGTTGATGAACGATATTTACAGCCATTTTGTATGTTACTTGTCCATTACTGGTTTCCGGCACTTCAATAATGCTTTAATCAACAAACAAACAGTTTCTATTGTAGGTTTGTATTCTTGATTTATTACCATGACAAGATCATCAGATGATAAGTTCTGTGACCAATCAAAAGAGAACATAATCAATTACATGGTCATGTGACTTTAAAGTTCATTAGGTATGGTAAAATTTCAGGTAAACAATCATGTACGGCCATTATGACCATAAAAATTCCCTAGTATGAAATAACTCATCAGGGGTTTTACGTCTGTTTAATTAATGTGATTCATCACACTGAATTCTGCAACAATGCCTGATGTTTCTATGTAGAAGTCATCAAATCAGCAGACTCCTATTAAAGGGGGGACAATTCATTTCAGTCTTACAACAAGAAAGATAATTCTCTGTGGATAATTTTCTTTACTTTAGTAAACCATTTGTAAAACAATAAATAGGACAAAACCAAATGTATCACATTGTAAATATTGATTTGTTGGCCCAAATCATATTTCTGTGTTTGAATCCTTTAAAGAAGACAAATCGTATGCATTTGTACTGACAGCATAACAATTAAAATGACAAGTTTTTTACAGACAAATGTGAACAAATATTGTCAAGGAGTGAAAACAAGCATGTCTGACATTATTTGCTTGTCAATGTTTCCCTTAAAACATAACATTCCCCAAAAGAAGCCACAAGTTTCCACAAGGGATATGAAATAACGAGGCACAACCAACTAATCAATCTTTTCACCACATTCAAGAACAGAGAAATAAAAGCTGTTACAACTATCCCCTAAAGTTTGTTACACAAAGATGGATCTTTTCATTAGCATAAAAACAAGACCTCAATGACAAGAAGCTATTTGTATCCCTATATTAAAACAATGAGTCAGTGACGGTTTTAATCAAGTCTAACATTATTGCTTACAGGACAATCAATTATATTGCTGTTTTCTTACAAGAATTGGAATTGGCTAAATGTCAACTTGATTTCATTTTAGGCTTAGTGTGTTAATGTAACATTCAGATACATGTTGTAGTTCTCAGATACTTCTATCAAGCAGCGTTCTTATTGTTATCAGATTCTTAAGATTTAAGGTACTGCTGAGATTTGACAATGGTGTCCAACCAGTAAACTTTGTCAGATACTGTCAAGTTTTTTTTATCATTCTGAGGACTGAGTGTTGTACTAGTTATATTAAAATTTCCAAGTCAATAAAACATATAAATAAGAAACATACGAGATAGACAGCATGGAGAGGGTCAATATTAGAAGCTTACGGAGGATTGGGGATAAAAGGCATGTTCACCAGAACTGTCAAAAGGAAAGGAAGTATAAATGGTTTCTAAGGAAATGCCACATGCAACCAACTTCAAACTACAAAACAGAAATACAGAACTTCACAGAAAACAGCGAATTTGATAGTCTGCAAGGTAATACTGAATTGATTAGAAGTGGCAAATTCTAAGAATCCTGAAAATACTCTCACCAACCTTGTTCAAATCCCCATAGGACAGGACCCATAAAGCAATAAGCATATCAGTAGATATAACAATACCAATACACCATAATAGACTGCAAGTAAGATTCATTACAGAACTGATTTTTTCTACCATGGCATCTACACAGAACTTTAAAACATAAGCACCATGAAGAACGAGTGCTGGTTTTGCAGTAATCATTATCAATCATAAACAGCAAAGGCGCTTGGAGAATTGTAACATAAAGGGCTAAAAAAGTCCACACTTGAAACGCACTGTGCATCAAAAGTTGTTGATAATTAAAACTATATCTCCATGATAGAAGCAGTAACTTGGGCAATGAATATAAAGCACTTTTATATAAATATAAAGGAACACTTGCTAAAAGCATTAACAATAATATAACCTGAAACAGTTGATGGAAAAAAGACACCAGCAAGAGGTACAAATCCAATTAAACAGGAATATATGCACCACTGTAGCTACACTGAGGCACATGCCTTGGTAAAATTTGGGCAGGTAATAGGGAAAAATAGCAGGATTTAGTAAAAAAAAACTTCTGGGGGAGCATGCCCCTTGACCCCCCCCCCCCCCCTGATTGCCTCAGTTCAAATATGGGACTGGCTGACAAGAGTCCCTGAACTGAGGTGTTCATGTTCTTGTAGAGAGCAGCAGGTTTTTCATATATCTTCAAATTCCTTCACAGAACAAAACAAGACTGACAAACTATAACCTAAAAAATGGTGATTCAAATCACTGGAGAATTTCTTGAGACATTAAACATGCAAAAACAAAAGAAGCAAAAATTCCCAATAGACGAATGATGCAATTTGCAGATATCTACGCTGAACGTCACATAATCAAATTACCTGCCCACAGGATAGAGGTTTTATACGCATTCTCCTCTTCTTCCTGACATAAAAATATTACAAATGAGAAAACTAAAACATGACTTTGAAGGTGAGCTGCGTCCTTGCAGGTTTATTCAGTGTTGAAGACATTTTTCAATTCGGCGAGTGTATTCAAAATATGTTCAACTAAAACTTGCTTCAGATGGTAATTAGCAAACTGTAACTACAGAGGTGGAAACAGGGAAGTCACTTCTCTGCCAAGTAAACAAAGTCACACCTTAAACATTGAAAATACAGATATATCATTGAAAGCACCTGAACATGGGTTTCATCAGTTCCAGCAGCAGACGTGTTTTGTATTTGTGAGGTGAACTTAAAAGGAATCAAATTTCCATTGCAGTCAGTGATGAAACTAATTTTGGATAAGGTGAGAGCCAACCCTTATGATCAATTTATACGCTACTTTTTTAATAAGGTGAGGACCAACCCTTACGCTTAATTCATACACTAATTTTGGGCTGCAGATGGATTCCAAGGCTGCACCTCATGGGATATTTCGTGTATTCTGACTTGATTTTATTGTCAGAGTCAATTTTGTGACTATTAGTATGCATGAGCTGCATTGGTTGGGTTGTGAATTTAGTGGTGTTTGAAGTTACTCTGAATTGATTGCAAGTGGCATTTTCTGAGAATCCCTCCATCTTTCTATTCAAAATTCAATCATTTCTTTAATATGGATAATGCTGAAGTATTTATTGATTGGAGCAAGACATTTAAGTTTGTCTAACTACCGTTTATGCCACTGGCACACTGGAGAGAGTGCTAAAATAGTTACCTTAAAATGATATTGTGGCACCCATGTTCTCTGATGATGCACGATAAACATCCTTATCTTCACCTCATAAGAGATTTGAACAAAACCAAACTGTCTGCTATTGAAATATTAAAATAAAGAATCGCCAGCATAAGTGTAACACGTAATGATGAGTTTTCCTATGCAGACTTACAATCTACATCGAAATATTTACATTTTACCAGGGTGATATTTTCATCTGTCGGTGAGTCCCCTATTTCAACTCTCTCCCAGACATAAAATGGTCCAACACAGCTAAATTATGACTACAAGTAAGATAGATAAATACCAATCTTACATATGATAAGTCAGTTACAAGACACTAAACACTTACCACGTAATCTTTAGGGGACACAGACAACAGAATAAATATGAAATAAAAATCATAAATCTCGTATTAATTTTATGATCTACAATTTGTCTAGATAAAATATTATATAAATATTTGGTCCAAAAATTGATGTATGGAGTCTTAGACAAAAAATTGGCATTCAGATCTATTTTATGCAAGCATGACTACAGACGACAGGCAGCAGATAGTTCTGCGAGCAAACATACCCTCTGTTGATTTAATAATCTGGTCTACGGTAACCCTATAACACCATTTTACATATTACTTTTCTCACAGAATGATACATATTGTCTCCAATTTATGTAGATTCTTGGCCAACAGACACAAAAAAGGAATTAATTTAATTCGTAATTTGTCAGTTTCCAGAGAAAATACAAATTTTCCGAGATATTCATTTTATCTAAACGAAAGATAATTTGAAAAATTGGACCAAAGAGGCGAAATCAGCATAGATGGCAATAAATGTTACACTACGGTACTTAGACAATACGTCTTGTGGTTTTAACATTTCCTAAGGAATTCTGCTAGCTATGAATGACCTGAGTAAATGATATAACAAGTGAAGTATACAGACTGTTCCCTTTGAATGTCTGAAAGCAATGACTGTCCTCAGAAGACAATTTAACAAGTAAAATATATGGAATCCTTATGGTCTTCCTATTGAGACAGAGACTTAATTACAAAACAACTGAAGGATGAAGTTACTTACAGACACATTAAGACAATTAAAAGAACTGTAATTATCAAGACAATGGCTGCATGGTGATGAAGTACCAACTGACAACGTACCAAGTGATCTTAGAGAAGAGTTGCTGACTTCAGAATTATAATTCCTCCGCTACCTGTTTTTACTTTCTATTTTAGAGAGAATTAAAGCAATATTCACAAACATGAAATGATTGGGTAATCTCTTTTTTTTCTCCTTTTTCTAAATTCCAAGGCGGAGCCAGTATGCATCTGCTCTAAAATCCAGTGAACATAAGTAAAAAACGTCAGTTATGTGCTGATTGTGTCCATACTCTATATAAACATCTAGACTTTACACCAAAACCCCTAAAAAAATTGTGTATCCCCCCCTGAATTCATTATTGGCTACAGTATATTTCATTGGTATCTTGTTTTAAGGAGCACTCTAACTTTGCTTAGAACAGTACGAGGAGGCTTTGTTTTTATAAACATGACCTTATCATCATAAATATTTCTCTTCCATAATAAATCAAAGCTTGTGGCATTAATTATGACAGGTAGCCGAATGCCAATTAAACTTAGCTTTGCTGGTGATGCAGATGTACCCAAATAATATTCCATTTCCATTAAAACAAAGGGACACAACTCTGCTAAAGTACAAGGAGCCTGAAAATGATGAAAACACCTGCAGCTTGATTTAATACAGATACATTATTCTATTTTTCAATAAGTTTTGTTGATATACATATAAGGATCAACAAAAAGAAGAAGAAGTACATTTAGTTACAAGTACAATGAAAAAACATGATGAAGTAACAACCCCCCACCTACCCACTCCATACTGGGATGCATCAGTTACTAATTCCTTCAAGTATGTAGATATTCAGAAACCTGGAATAAAACTGAAAAAAAGAAGACAGACAATAATTACACACACACCTTATTTTACTGGATTCATATTTCTTCTGTAACATAAATTTGAGCAAAAAATGATACCAAGATAAATTGCTTAACTTCAGTCAAGCTCAAGAGAGGTTTGCAATAATTCAATCAATGCTATAAATAAACAATGAAACAAACACATCAGGTTATGTGTGAACACTCTTTATGGTTTCATGCACAACAGAAATAGAACAACAGAAATATCTATCAAATACATCCGACATATTTAGGACAACAGTTGCCCCACACAACAGAATCAATGAAACAGAATCCTATATGAAGAGTTACCAATAAAGGTCAGCTTCTCCCTTAAATCGTCTGGCAACTTCTGACAGTTTCTCCAGAGAATTATAAACTTATTGTCTTCAGCTACAATCAGTAACATGAATAATTCACCTTTTTAGGAGATTTTATAAATAATACCATAAACCATCATACAGACATAACACCAACAATGACTTAGGATACAAAGGATCTGTCAGGGGTTATATTGCCATGGTAACGAACATGTCAATCAAAGTCAATTTTTGTCAATTTTACTTAAACTACAACAAAACTAATATTTTTGCCTTTTATTGTCTTAAAAGAGGATGCAAAAACGATCGCCTACATCTATGTAGTTTTATACAGTTTGGACAGCAGATATTTAACCCTTTGCCTCATAATACCACACTTCCTTGCATCTGAAGCAGACAACTTTTGAAAACATTGTTGCAAAAGAACCCAATACTTGTAATGAGTAATAGCTTCTTTTGCTACAATGTTTTCCACTCTTGTCAGAGAGAAATAACCCAATTGTCTTAAATAAATTGATGTTATGTATATTATCTTTGAATTTGGAAGAGTCCAAAATATGCTTATGAGGCAAATGTTTGAATATAACAACATAAAAACAAGAACCTGTGAGCATATACAACGCACGCTATCTGCAGAATAAATTAACATCATCCTTGACTTAGTATTGTGTTTGTATATCCAACAAATGATGTTCTATCCTTCTGTAGATTATAGATGCTATATTACTTCTATTATCACCATGAGAACAACAACATTTAACAATATAGTGACACACAGATCATCATTTTATAATGTTTCTTAATAATGCTGTTATGGAGACTGACACCAAAGAAACAAAGGCTTCAACCTATCATAGTAGACCAACTATCTACTGTAAAACCTGTGAACAAAGGCTTTAACCATTCACCAAAGATCAACTGTCTACAGTAAAACCTGTGAACAAAGGTCACCATTGGGAAAGACAAAATGTGCCTTGACAGATGGTCTTTATTTGGAGGTCAGTGTGTTCTAAATAACGGCTTTTTAAAGAATGGCCTTTATTCACAGGGTGGTCTTTATTCGGAGGTGGTTGCAAACACAGGTTTGACTATTCAAACAAACACACAACAGTATATAAGGAAGTATGACAGGTCAGCAGCTAAACCTTTTGCCTCATAAGCATACCTTGGACTCTTCCAAATTCAAAACTAATATACAAAACATCAGTTCATTATTGGGTTATTTCTCTCTGGCATAGTGGAAAACATAGCAGCAAAAGAAGCCAGCACTCATTACAAGCAATGGCTTCTTTTGCCACAATGGTTTCAAAGGTGTTTGTTTCATTGTTTCAGATGTGGGGGTATTATGAGGCAATGAGTTAAAGTTACAAGATGTTTACATACAAACATTAGGGCTGCCACAGTGGAATTAGGGTTCCTAACCCGTCAACACAGACGGGGTTTTCACAAATCACATACATCATGATAGTTTCTCCTTGTTTGTCCTTGTCTTAAGCTAGAATTCATTTTCAGACTGGGTCTCGCAAGCACCAGATACATTTACAGCCAGAAACCAAGTTTTAAGTAATCAAATCTTTCCCCAACACCCACATCTTAAGAAAAAAAAAACAAGTGATGTGATTTGAAGTAATTATGTTATGACATCAACTGTATCAATTTAATTACTTTCATGTTTTCAGAATTATCAGCTTAGAACAGGCCTATATCAGGACTGGTACCATTATGGATGGTGTCCTAATACAGTATTAAATTATGCTGGGTCTATTCTTGGTAATTTCTGGCTCAATTTACAAGCCTGCATTATGTACTTCCAGTTTAAATGTTAATTGCAACCCACTCTACCTTAATTACAGACTTGGTGAACAATTTGTAAAGTAAAACAATGACAAGTCAGCATCATTTCTTTTTTGAGGTCTGTTTCAACGTCACAATATAAGTCCTATAACAAAACTGATAAAAGTTTTAAAACAAACAAAAACTAAAATTGAGTAATCAAAAAATTTAGGTTTAAATGTCAGTACCAACACTCTAGAACATTGTACTGAACATTCCCAATTAAATGCCCCACCCACTAATAAACATGACTTTTTTGGAAAACAAGAAAAATCGTTATTCACCATAAATGCTTAACTAATTCATCAAAATATATCCAAGGCATCTGAAACTCATTCAAATAATTACTCGACAAAATGAAAATATCTTTAAAATGATACGTCCCTGGGGCATTTCATAAGGAATATTTTGTATATAAGAAGAAGAATAATGATGTCAGTTAACAGAAATAACTGTAATGTTTGCCAACATAGTAACGATTTTCAAGAGTTTCTATTAAAACTAATACTTCAGCAGGTAATTAGAAAAATCAATTCTCTTCAATAGCACAATACCTGCAGGTAAAATAGTGATATATAAGTGATTTCAGGTTTTCAATAATAAATCACAGGTAAGCTTAATTAACAGAGCACTGCACATCACCTCCGTTAACAACCTGGTAATATGTGTCTGAACCCAAAGAGAAATTATAAGCCAAAGTATTATTTATAAGCCCAGAGTTATATAATTTATGTAAAATTAAACAACTTTTGTGATAACTGAAACACGGCACACCAATACACACATGACTGTCTTCATGTAAGTGTCAACACTGACATACAGCCAAAGACCTTTGGAAGCTGCTGTATGACCCCACCATTCAGAAGTGAAAACCCCTTTTTTAATTCCTTACACAACAACAGGAAGTAGCTATTTCTGTATTGGTCAGTGAGCTTAGTACCAGTAAATCAAAGAAGTGTACAAAGGGTATCTTACATACCCACCACATTTTGTTTAATCAGATTCTCATTTTGTACACAGATTGTGTATGCCTCAAAATCATTGTAATTTGGTTCCAAGATACTACAGCTACCTGAATATCTACACAATAACGCAGTTTATCCTTTATTCCATTCCGGCAGATATCTTATTCAGCTTGTAAACTAATTTAATTCAAAACAATGGTTTCCATAAACTCTGAACACAGATGTAATAATTCCATGTTTACAGACAATTATGACGTCAACAAGTCAACAAAAAGTTACTTAGATCAATTATATAAACATGGAGAATTCTGTAATAACAAGTTTTATATAAGCATGAATTTACATGGCTTTGTACCATCTATCATGTTAAGTTATACGAGACTGACACAGGTCTCCTGTTTTGTGAGTGATGAACTTTTCTCATGCAAAATCCTATGTGTGATTCATTCATTTACCACAATTACAAGATACTGCTAAAACACAAGACCTATTTCTGTCTGTAACACTTGCACCAATGTAAGAACTGCAAAAAGAAATCAAAGCCCATTTTTCTGACAGCTTAGAAATATGAATTTGTCACAAACCTTGATGATCAAATCAGGTACTATAGAGGGGACCACTGAGTCTGTAATTGTACCGCAGTGGAACCACTTTGATCAAGACATGTCAGGACCAGGGACAACGTCTCAACAGAAGGTTTTCCAGATTAGAAAGGTTTTTAGCATCAGACAAAAGATATACAGAGTTTTTTTTGCAAATGTCATTAAATAACAAACAGTACCAACTAATTTTGTTTAGTTTTATGCATTTTCCAGATTAAAAGGGCCTGATTTAGTGAGGTGATGCCTTGAAGTCATAGTAGTTCATTCAATTCTTGTAAACCTCTCGATTTTTCAGTTGGTCCATGGAAATAAGACGGAAAAATTGTTGTAGCTAGGCTACATAGAAATGGTGCATAAAACATGCATTCTTCTTCAGTTCTAGTTTTTTTGTCTTTTTTTTCATCAGCTAATGTTTAACCTTTTGTCTCATAAGCATACTTTGGACTCTTCTAAATTCAAAGCAAATATACAAAACTTCAATTTATAAAAGAAAATTGGGTTATTTTTCTCGGACAAAGTGGAAAACTTTGTTGCAAAAGAATGCATTGCTCCTTACAAGCAATGGCTTCCTTTGCTGCAATGTTTTCAAAAGTCGTCTGCTTCAGATGCAGAGAAATGTGGCACTAAGAGGCAAAGGGTTATGGTGTGTTGATACCACACCTTTGTTTGTGTCAAGACAGATATAAGAGATTCTAAACAGAATTCAATTTAACTGAAAATTATGCTTCACTTTTGTCTTCTTGGAACCAAAAACAGCAGGAAAACTTTGAAGAAAAGATTGAAAAACCTGTAATGGACCAAATCCTACTGGAACAAATTCTTCCTTACTGAAACATCAAAATGAAATGAACCAGTCATGCTAAGAATAAAGAATCAACAATTATTCTTGCAACTGAAACATTTGAAGATTCAAAGTCAACAAGAGAATATTATCTCCAATCACTGGAGAGTCAATGTTGGAATATCATGACTACATGTCGTTATGGTCACAAACAAAGAAAAGCGTATTGATTAAGTAATAGTATAAAACATTTTGTAGGATATGAAATAAAGTAATCAAATTATGTAAGGAAGAAAAACTTAAGTGAAATCACAGACAGACGGACCATAAACAATAATAATTATATACTTGTGCTTAGTAAGAATAAGTAAAAATCAATGGATTTTGAAGGAAACATCAACAAAACAATATATGTAACAAATGAAGAATCTTATTTCTTTCACAGAGTTTAATACTGTTTTTCAACAATTTTTCAGTTATACATGGCAGCCGGTTCACTTAATCAGTTTTCCTGGACTGTTTACTAACCAGTACTAACTTACCCTTCCACAAGGAGCCAGTAACTTCTCTTCATATGGAGGGAAATCAACATTTTGTTAAATTTTCATAGAAGGGTATGAACTGCCGCAAACAGGAATTGAACCTGGATCACCAGGTCATTAGCCCAACACCTTAACCACGGTTGCAGCCAAATCTCATTATAAGCCTTAGACATTGTGTTATTATAAATTCACAAAAGTGCACCATGGCTGTATGCTGGAGTTGTTGTGTACCATTATCCATTAATTAGTCGACTAATACACTGGTTACTCGGGTTACCTCACTGTACAAACCCATTCCTCCGTACACAACTTACATATCAATCAGAAATAAGGATCAGTGATTATGACACAAAATCTTTCATTAAATTAGATTTATTTTCAACTGTTTCACAAAATTAAATTGCATGAAAGAGGAATGAGGCCACTTAAAATCACAATAGAAAAAGTATGATCTGCCAAATACATGGTATGAAACAATGAAGTATGAAATTATCCTCAAAGTCAAACACTTCCATCCTTATTCTATATGGAAAGTTTTGACAGATACATCACAGACACTTAAATTAGTCGTTCCAGGAAAACAACATTCTCAGAAACATTGAAACAACTGTTATCAAAATTGTTATACTGTTCGACTAATCTCTAATTCATATAATTGCCTCATAATTTCATGGCAAGCATTATGTATTTTCAAGCTAGTCCCTAATAATGGTACACACATCACCATAAGCCAGACATAAACATTACAACGAGACATTTTGCTATAGCTAGTTTTTCTTGGCACACCAATTTAATTCTACCATAATGGTAAATTCTCAATGGTAACTTACTAAGAAAACAGAGGATATTGACTCCATATAAAACACAAGGATACAACCTTGTCAAAATTATTGACATGTTGTAATCATAAGTGCGGAGCATTTTCAAAAATGTACAGAAAAAAATGAGAAAAACTGAGACAAAATCTATTCAGCCATTCTAACAAGATTGTTCTTTAAGGAACAATTTTATTGATACCGGAAATAAATTATTCACACACTCCCATAGAAGCTATGATTTAAAGTCCCGAAATTCAATAAATTTGTGAAAACAAACAGTTAGTCATTTCCCACAATGCCCTAATCTAAGGAACAATTACCTTACTAGTCATGATTATAAAGTCACCAGTCAGGCACACTAGAGTCAAGGCCATGAACAGAATTCAGATTCTGATTTGGACAACCAGCAAAATGCATCCAATTGTATAGCAACCATAGCCATGGGCAACCATGGTCAGACGTGCAAAGTATTGTAAAACCATGTTCCAAATGGTAACAGGCAATCATATTAAAAAAAAACATGATATTACGCAGCCATGTTCCAAACAGGCCACCATGTCCACACAAACATGATATTGCGTGGGACTATGCTGAGCTGTTTTTACATAACAGCTAGAAGGGTTCTTGAGCAGCTATATTCAGGTCTAGGTGTTCACAGCAGTACCATTTGAAGATTTGAGCAAGGAACCATACAGAAGATTTGAGCAAGAAACCATACAGAAAATTTGAACAATGTTCAGTACAAATGGTCCCGTACATGAACAATGTAACATTATCAGTGTTATATATAGACAGGTATAAGACATCAGCTCATAACATAATAAGCAACAATTCATTTAACCAGAGAAACAGAAGAGTCACTCTTTGTTTGTAAAAATACAAGTAATAACATTTTTACTCCATGGAAACATCTAGGTTACAATGATTAATATAAAAACATCAAGCATCCGTTTAACAGGATAAAAACAGAGTAAATCAACAGCTAACTCCTTTTTAAAACAATCAACAGCTAACTCCTTATACAAATTAATCAACAGCTAACTCCTTATCAGGGCATTAATTTTAACTAGCCCAATATTATCAGAATACAACTTGTTTTCAAGGTGTTCATAAATTACTTTCCACAATATGTTCTTAAACATATCATTAACAACAATTAGTTAGACACATACCACAGGTAGAATTTTGGATAATTGTGGAAAAAAGTTTGATGAATGAACACGGGTAAACACAAGGTTTTCTTAGGTTGATAAAACTGGGCGGTACAATATATCAATCTGATAAAACTGGATACTTGTAATAAATTATTCTATTTTTCCATTCAATAAACAATGCAGGACTGTATTATAACACATAGCACTTGTCTGTGACTGACTCACACCTTTGTGGTCAAAAGTTCAAAGACTGATAAGACAGGCTAGGGGTTAATTAATAATGGATTAAATGAAGCAGTAATTATGATCCATGAACAAACAGATAACAATACTAAATATGGTCACAACTCCAGTATAAGCAGGTGTTAAAGGTAAATGATATTATGACTGGCTTTGAGACCAGTGGCAACAGGTGAAAAGAACTTTATAAAGATTAATTAACAATGAAATTATTCCAAACATTTCAAACCAAAGTAAAATATCAATTCTGAAACAACAAGATTGATTGTAACTCTCATATCGTATTGAACTGTGAGTTACTATGGTTTTGCTACATTAACTCAAACAATCAATTGTTAAATAGTAAAGACAATAAAGAAATTAAGACCAATGAAAAAAACTTGTTGAATGTTGGTATAATTCAATAATATAAGACAATCTCATTGTGGACAGAGTTTTATATTAACTTACAATCAGGCTCATTCTGAACAGTGACAGCACAACTCTGGTTCTGGTCTACGTAATGAAATTGGTGTCCCAAATGACATGGCTGCTGTCATATATAGATAGAATAGAAATCAATTATCTACCATGAAGAATCTTCAGAAAATATGAGACATGTGACATAGGCAGCTGTTTAGCATCTAGAAATGTATGGAAGAAAAGCATAGGCCCATAAGAAAGACTATAAATGATAGATGAATGTTTAAGGATTCACAATGACCATATTAGGAGATAATCACATAAAGCCAATACATAGTGACACCTATACAGTAACATTGGGACATCTCCTGTCTATCTGATTCCAGAAAGTCATCACTTTTTATGGGACAAATACTTATGTCATGTGTAAAATATTTCTTAACCATCATACACTTTCCACTCATCAAATGGGCCTATGACTGACTGAAATGTTGTCTTTGTTTATAGTCATAGGAAAAAAGAGTATAAAACTCTGTCTCACAAAATACAACACAACAAAATGGGAATTTTATTACAACTGGATCATAAACATACCGCAAGAATTCCTAACCCCATGTTAGGTACAGATGGCAGGTACTTTAGTTCTAACTTCAAACAATATCAAAGTTTTACCTCACTGAGTTTACAGGTACCCTAATTGCACAGGAAATACAAGACCAAAGTACTGTAGCATTATTTTGTTGCAGCACACATAAGAAAAACAATTAATTAGTAAACAAGTAACGTATCATTTACAAACTCACCGTGAAGAACAATAGAACTGCTTATTATTATTAATGTGAAACATTAAAATGAACTAAGCTGGTTTAATCAAACAACGTATAAAACTAGAGGCAGAATGTCGAGCTAACTAATAACCTTGACCTTTGAACTACAGTCCTTGCAGTCAACACACCAATTTGTCCTTTTAAAAAATATGAAGTAGTTGGAGACATAAAATCCTGAGAGACACACACACTACATACACTGATCAGCCCCTGTGGTAACTCATTTGATTAGATTAAATGATGGTTCAACAATAATCGATTGACTGTAAACAGTCAAACTGTGTTTGCAGCCACCTCCAAATAAAGGCCAACTTGTGAATAAAGGACATTTTTTGAAAAACCATCACAGATTATTTAGAATAAACTGACCTCCAAATAAAGGCCATACGTCAATAAAGGGCACATTTTGTTTTCCCGATGATGACTTATGTTCACAAGTCTGACTGTGTATTTTTCTTCAACAGTGATGATTTTAAAAAATAAAATTATTTTAATGTCATCGAAGATTTATTTCATATACCCAAAACAATGAAAACAACTTGGACTCACATTTTTATCAATTAATCTAATTTTACATTTTATTCACCTGAACCTTTTGATCGTAACTATGACCCCAAAAAAGTACAATAGAGCTTTTATAGATCATCATTGGTATCATCGACTATTATTGAACATTTCATGTCGTAGAATGTAATTAATAAAGATTAACTATGACAAGTCATATGATGAAACCAGTAGCTAAAGCACCTATCCGTTGTCGATGACAACTATTTTCGATTAAATTAATGTCCTTAGATCATGTTAACACAATCTGCAACAATCTAATATGTCTGCCATAATGTTGTGTCTCTATGGATAATCCATGATAGAAAATATATAATAGCTGGGAAAATGATTGAATAATGTACATGACATAGCACATTTTTTTTCCTTCCATAGCAGAGGCCATTTATAGGTGTCTTCCATTCAGGAAAAATCTTTAAAATCATGCAGTTTTCCCCTAAAATTCAGTTTACATAAAGTTTTTTCTTCCGCTTTTTGCAAAAATGTGTTAGTTTTTCCCCAAATTAAAGGAAAAGGTCCCCTTCCCTTACCTGTGAAAAAAGAGCCCTGAATAGATTAGAAATACACTGCGAATTGGATACAGACAAGAGTTGTTATGATTTTCAAACACAACATTATCTTATAAAGCTTAACGGCTAGATGGCTTATGACAATATCAGGGTACAACAACAGCTTTGGGGAACCGAGCCTCACAAGATTATTTCAATTCATTCAAAAATAAAAATTGACTTCTGGTCCGTAACTTCAGAAAAGGAATATAAAATAAGTCTATTCTTGCTACAAAATAATAATTGTTCTGATTCTCCAATACAAGAGTCATTGACTTCACTATTAATCTTTAACCTTCTTCAATAGGATGTGAACGCAGCCAGATATAATTATTATTAAAACGGGGGAAGTATTCACTTGAGATGAAACCATTTTGAACAATATCCACTGATTAATATATTGGTTGTTTCCAAGATATTCTATACAGAATAACAATGATAAAATAAATAATGTGTACCAGTCCACCCATATTGTATACAGGATGATTCTTCAATCTTTTTGCGCACAATAGCTCTGACATAAATGGGCATTATCATCCCAACCTCAGAACAATCTTTTTCTTTCACTAGCTATAAAATATATCATTAAAGAGATTGATCCGTCTCATTTCATTCTTAGAAAGAAAAAAATAACTTCACAATAGCTAATGGACAGACGATGGTCAAATGATAACAATTCCATTAAGTAAAAGCCAGTTAACTACCCCAACTTTCCTATAAACAGTCAAAAGTATCAATTATCTAGAGAAAAGAATGTGTGTGTAATAACCTTGTTATATGAAACACATCAATTTAACTGGAATGATATGACAATGTTAATCGAAGAGCTGGGGTGTGATTAAACAGCAACTATGACAATTACATGAAGTAATAGGACTCCCAATATATCTCATGTTTATAGATTATCAATCATTAGAATCACTTTGTTGTTATCAAAAACACAAATAACAATAAAAGCTTTTCAGACAATCACCATGTTTCATAATTAAAGTCTCATGTAAATAAATAATGCAAATTTTATTTTCTAATATGCCACAAATGAATGTGATTGTTTTTCCGATGTGAAAATCATTTACATTGTAGTGGACAATGGAAGGAATAACTACAAGAAAATATTATAAGCAGACAAGAGGCTAACTCTATTCTAAAGGGCCACTTAGGACATTTCTTCAGCATCTTGAACGAGGGTCACAGGATCAAAGTCAAAGGGTAAAAGAAACGCAACATGCGCCATGGAAACTAAGAATTAAAGCAAAGTTAGGGGATTTCCAATGGTCAGCGACTTTAATCAATATCTTACAAACTAACATTAACGAAAACTGACAGTAATTGGGATAAGTAATACTCTATTCAGCAAAAGAATTGTCCAAAATAATCCTATCAAAAAATGTTCATGGCTGATTTGATTTTTCATCAAGAAGAAAGTGCTGTTATTTCTAACAGATGCCTTCAAGGTACGTCCTCCATCTTCAATGATTCTACTCTCATACTTCCTCTCTCTCTAAACATCATCACCAAATCATATAATAGTACAAGAAATGAATAAACCACGTAGGACTGATATTTACTGGAGAAAAATGGCCGTTGGTCATATGGAAAATTTCCCCATAGAATAGGTATCTTAAAAAACTGCTATCAAATGATTACAAATGTAGACAAGACATACAGAAATGCCAAGTAGCAGCTTGGAGATTATCTGTGAATGTGACACAGCTCACCTCTGAGATAAATGGAAACATTCTGCAGATTCAATCCAATGATAACATTTGTTGTAAGGAAAATGAAAGTTTTATATGCTCCACAGTGTTCTCATTTGGATGAATAGGCTTAAATAGAAAAATAACAGGCTCCTAGGGGGATTTGGGAGGCATACCCCACCCCCCCCAAACTTTTTGCTAGTTTTAACAGGTCCTTTAGTCATTCAAACCGACCTTTGGGTTGGCAGCCAGTTCCTAATGAGAACATTGGCTCCATCAGTACAACAAGGTTGAATCTCGTTCTTCATGTATAGAGAATTATTAAGTTATGATAATAAACAGCATTATGACAGCATTATAATCTTAATAGACAGATTTTCAGTGTGTGGCCATGTCTTTGTAGCCACAATTCTGTAATGTTTCCTAGATTGGCAATTTTGTCTCAGCAGCTTACAATCTTACTATTATTCTACTGGTACAGTTATACATCAACTATCCAGGTATTTGCTTCTATAGCTTTAATTAATGTTACACCTTGTCATATTCTCCAACTCTCAAAGGAAACAACATCTATGATCATGTGACCATGACCAGATCACAGGGTAACAAGGAAGGTTACATGGCATGGTCAGATACAACACCGTGGTTTCATCACTTGATTCATGTTTCAGAGTATTAAAACAATTCCCCATTATTGACTTTGAATCATAATTGTGATTATACTTGAAAATGGAAAATTGCATTTGTTGCACAGAAAAGTGGCAGACAATCAATTGTGTGAATCCAGAATGATAAATATTTGTGTATTTTTCTCGTAAGTGAATGCAGGCTTACATAATTTGTCCCTATCATATGTATAACTCTGTGGCCAAGGAATAAGAATATGATGTCTTTTTGAGTGATTTCATTTATTTCAGAAGGAAATATGTGACAGAAAAATCACCTACTGAGGGAAATATTGACAGACATATCAGATTTGTGAAGTGTAGCAACTGATTAGAGTAAAAATGAAACATTTTTTTTTATACAAAAAAATAAACACTGACATACATAGTCGTATTGAAGTTTTTGTAACTAATAAAATATGATCATGTTGATTATGATACAGTCAGACCTGAGAACAAAGACCACCCTTAGGAAAGACAAAATGTAGCCTTTACTGACATTATGCCTTTATTAGGCGGTCAGTTTGTTCCAAATAATCAGTGACGGGTTTTCAAAGAATGGCCTTTATTCACAGGGTGGTCTTTATTTGGAGGTGACTGCAAACATGGGTTTGACTGTAATATGGAAACTAGTAATTTTTGGATCCCGGAGGAGTTTCTTGTATGAAAACTGCACGAAGATGAGCAGTAAACAAAATAAAGAAGAGTCTACATAAATATCCCACACAAGTTGGCCAATGAAAGAAGGGGCAGCTGATGATTGGGCTTACATTTTATCATTCCAGAAATGTCCCTTTGAATTCAAGAATCCCTTAAGAGAAAACCCGTGATTGTATAACAGAGGGTATTGTGGGTATTTCCATGGTGATACGATAAGGCATGCTGGGTATTCCAAGAACAGTAAGTCAGTCAAAATACTGTTTCTTCTCTTCTGATTGAAAACTACATATGGAGAAACAAGCAGCAATTTTAAACAATCAACTGCTTACCTTAGTTGAATATTTTAACCTTCTTTGTCTTCATCAAGAATATGCACAACTGAAAATAGACAAAATAATGGATGTATGTAAGAGCAGCTGGTATTAAGACCATTAAAGACAATGATTGCAATATTAGAACATTTTCTCCATCGTATATAAGTCAATGACTTTACAAATAAGTCCCAGACTCTCAATTATACACAACTTAAATTTCATCAAAGTAATTTTAGTATGTTTTTACTGGTTTTAATTTGTCAGTGAATTTCTTCAATCCAGTTTTTTGCACGTCTTTTATAGCCACAACATTGTAAAATGGAGCTAACAAAACCATTGTGAATATTTTTGTGAAGTCAATCACATTATTCCGTAATTAGCTAATGCCACGGCAACAAATGTATTATTCTAACCTTTCAAATTCCAATTTTTAATTAATTGGCAAAAAATAAGCATTCCCAGAACTAGCCAAGTGTCAGTACGAGAATTCCCAAGCAGGCGGCAAGTACAATATGGAAACTTTGAAAAAAAAGTAGTTTTCATTTACATAAAGAAAAGACAAAGAGCTGATGCAATAACTTTATAGAAACAAGTTTGATTCAGTGATTTCTGTATCAATGTCCTGACTTGTGACATCTGTTCACATGTTGAAGAGTCCAACTGGTTGTAACAAAACAAACCTCACACAATATGAAGCTTAAAAAACTATGAATAAACCATACCAGACCACTATTAGAGTCCTTAATTGTATCTTTTCATCAAATGAAAGCCAACAACAGTTTCATTACATTAACGAAAATTATGAAATTCTGGTCATTGACATTTGAGTATTGGCAACAGTATTGTGATAAAATGTTGTAATAAAATCCAAAAAAATCAAACTGAAGAAGTTTTATTGAACCAACATTATGGAAGCCCCTAACTGTTTAACTGAGATGGTCAAGGACATGACTATATTAATATAAGCAGGATCAAGACCTATATGATAGCCAACATGACATTAAAATGAATAAACAATAAATCTGTAGCCTTTTATCCATTGCATCTGATTCCCACAATGCATTATATATTGTCATGTTATTACATTCCCCCACCCCTGTTCGATTGAAGTTTTCAGGGGTATACTGGAATCACCCTGGTTGTTGGTTGGTTGGTTGGTTGGTCGTGTGGTCAGTCCCCATTTTGTGGAGATATTTAATTACAATTCAGTGACAAGTTTAGTTTATGGAATGGTTAACCTGCAACATGGCAACATGAACAAAGGCCACCCTTGGGAAAGACAAAATGAGGCCTTTATTGGCAGATGGCCTTTATTTGGAGTTCAGTTTGTTCTAAATAATCAGTGACATTTTTTCAAACAATGGCCTTTATTCACATGGTGGTCTTTCTACAGAGGTTACCACAGACACAAGTTAGGCTGTATATTCATCTAAAGTAAATTGAATCCGAAAGTCATTGCGCATGAATGTAATGCAAAATAGAGATAAAATTTGTCTGCCAGTGCGGCAATATTTCTAGACCTTATTTGAACCAAGATGCATTTTGTATTGAATAGATCCATGCAGTATTTGTTAAGATAAATTGCACATGGGGATTCTTTATAATACGCATCATGGTATATTACCAAACTGCATACAAACCATTGTGCAATTTATGAATTCATAAACTAAGGCAGCAACTTATTTAAATCGTTTGATCTATATATACTACAAATAGATCTCCATAGTCATGGTAGCAGGTGGCTTGGTGGTTATTGAACGAGTTGGTGAATCTTAGAGGAATTTCGTTCCATAATTAATGAAACCTTTTGAATAAATCAAGTTTGCTCCATAGCAATGATATAATGACATTGGCATATAAAATACTCGTGATATAAGCTACTAAACCAGACTTCCAACAGACAACAAAGTTGTGGTCATAGAAAGTTTTTCTTATTTTTTAGCAACACAATTACGGGAACAGACAACACTTTAAGTAAAAAAAATCACAGAACAAACCATATCATGTTTCAATAAGTTGTTTGACCATGAAACCAGCCATGTGCATCACTTGAATTATTGAACACTATAATTAAATTTCCATTAGACATGAAATATTGAAACAGTGTAGATATTTGAAGCATATTCAATCATTAAAAACTCATTATAAGTAAAGTTATCAGAACATGGAATAATTAGGAAAACCAAGATAATAACAATAATCAATTTGGTGGAAATTGAGTTGCATTTGTTCAACCAATTAAGATAATGTTGAAGTGTTATTAATAATTGTAAGACTTAAGCTAATAGCTTACAAATAATCAATTAATCAATCAATTGATTAATCAATCAATTAAAAAGCCGGAAAAATCTGACCTTCAACAATATTGTAACCTTTTTCTTCTGTTACTAGGCAACCATTCATAGACCTATTTGTACAAGAAACCCAAGCAATTTGACAAACAGCCAGAATTCCAATATTTCACAAAGTGTATTACAATCAATACAGGGTATATCTAGATGCGATCATTATATAATGTGATGCATAACTCCAGTATATATTTTCTATAAATGATTACCATATCTTTTTACAATACTGTAATAGCAGAAGAAAAGTTCTCGGAATGCTGTCGCCACTTGTAGTGAAATATGTATGCACTTGGTAATAATGAAAATCCCTAATCAGTTCTCAAATGTCTATTTCCTAGATTGTATGTGGTTTTAGATCAATAGGAGCATTCTCAGAGATTCCATGTCTAATGACAATAAAGCCACTGTCCCCATTAACTCAACTAGTAGATAAAACATTGTGTTTAGCCAATGACTAAAAGTGAATCCAATTGTTCAGGCATTAAGGAAACGTCCAGCACAGAAGACAGCCGACGGCTAACAGGAATATTGTTGATGTTATCAAGTCACTTGATGATTCTTGCATATTAATTTGTCTGGTATTTTACACAGAAGAAAGATAAAAAAAATATTATAGTGTCTACAGGTTAGTAATTACAGTTAAACTTGGCAATATGATATAAGTAAGAATAGTTCTTTAGTGCTTAAACTGACTGAGCTATATTTGGACATAAACACGTCTGACAGGTACGACAATTACTGCTTAGGTGCTGCTGTTGTTGTGTGCTTGACTACATCCAAGCCGAAGGATACAAAAAATAACTTACCATAGATAGCCTATAACTAAAATTACACGGTTGAAAGTTGAAAATTAATAAAAGAACGGAAACCATAACTTTGGTGCCATGGAAACAATAAAAACCAGTAGGGTCTGGACCTGGGAATACAGATGTTGAGCTTCATTCTATTGGCAATGTTTGCTACGTACAAGAAAATGGAAACATTTTTAATGACACTGATATAATTGGGTTTTTTTTGGAACCTTGAGACATTGAATTTATGTGATGAAACTTTATCAGTATATAAAATAAGATTATATTCAGATAATGCAGGTTCTGAATGGGAAATGTTTGTCTTGAGACTAGACACAGTTTTCGTGACAGTGTTCCCTTGTGACAGGAAACTAGGAGTTTGAATCTGAAACATTTGCTCTATGGCAATACTTGGTTGTATTTAGCCTAGTTACATTATGTAAACTTTAATACTGTCTTGTTACAGGTCAGACATTGAAAATACTATTATCACATCCAGGGTCTATCGGTACACATTGCCAAGAACTTTATACAGAATTCCTAATATATGACTTAATAAAAACACAATGAGATATGATCAGAAATTCATTGACAATAAAAAAATCTGAGAAAAAATATATGAAAATAAACTTGCTGATATATTGAATATTCCTGGAGTATAATCCAAGAATCTTATCAAATAAAGTATAAAATAATGACACTATCAGACGGTATAGAAAGTGACAGACAGACAAGTGACAGACAGCTTCCATATTTAAACCTCACCACCAGGGAATTCTATACTGCAGAATGCAGACGAATAAACCTATCAAGATTAATGTAAGTATAGAGATAGCATATTTCAGACAATGGATAAAGTATATAAGTAGATTCGACAATGCTGGCTGTTGCCTGAAAAGACTGTGCCTATTTTTTTCTAAAATTTCAAAATTGAATACCAGTCTAATATTAATCTAATACAATGATTCCAAAGAAAAAAAACACCAAAATCATAAAAATGTACCAAACAATTTTGTAATGCACTGAAACCTCTTAAAAGCAATACCCTTCGGGAGAAGCAAAATTATGTTGTTGTTGAGAGATTGTTGCTCTAAAGAGGTTAAATTAATAGTGACATCAAACAGTGGGAAAAAATCATGTTGTTGATCGGATGTTGTTACTCTGTAATGGTTGCACAGCAGCATTTTCTTTAAAGAAACAGGGCTATCTAAAACACTGAGTATCCAATTTGTAGAAAATAAAAGATGGAAAAAACATACAAATTAGATAGAAACTCATTAAAAAAAGCTCAGAGAAAATAGCTTTGTTCCTGTAAATAGGTTCCTTAACCTCACCAAAGCGTAGGAATTAAAAAATAACCCAGGTGTCCCTATATCTTTGCTATTTATTGGTTTGTACTAGTAAAAATCTAAAAAGATTTTTAATGGTATTCCATTACATTATTTAATGTAGGGTCAGACCTTTAACAATTTGTTGAAGTGTTTGTACAGTGGATGTTTACTATTGTTACAGTATTACAGGATACTGAATAAATTGATAGCAAAGTTTGTCTAGCACTTCATACAACACCTGTGGTTTTCTCTCATAATCCGCAACAATACAAAACAGTTTTGGAACATTATTCAATATCCATAATTAACAAACATGTATTGAAAGTCCACTCATGAACAGTGTGGTACAAATTAACTAATACCAACAATTGTCTAGAATGTCTGAGAGACAACACTGAGTCAATACTGGAAGAAATTGAGACTTATGTTAATGATATACACACAGTGATAAATCCAGGCTAAGGTAACGAGACACTAGCAACAGGTAAGAGTGGATGAATTGATTAATATAGAATATAAAAAAAATATGAAAGATTCCTATAGAAACTAAATCATTTGTCATACCGTTTTATCAGAGTAAAATAACCTATTAACTTATCAACTTTATGTCTAGTACGATACATATTCAAGCTTTCATGGATGAATGTTGAAATTTTCAAAAACACAGAAATCTTAACCTCGGTGTCACGGAAACAAAACCATTAGGGTCTGGACCTGGGGAAAAAACAGAGGTTCTGGAAAATTCCAGAAAATTTTTAACCATAAGTTTTATAAAGTACACGAGATAATAAGCAAACATATTATGATGTGCACAAGTACCCAACAAGTATGTCACCAAACATGCTAGTGAATTCACAAGTAGCAACAAGATGGTCATCATACAAGTAAAGATAAGGCAGCACAAATATAATAACTGGTGGTATTTCAGACAAATAACAACAACGTTGTGTATGGAATGTATTGTGGCATAACCAGACACAGAGAAATTACACCACATTTTGGAAGCAAAATAGTGCAAGAAGGTCTAACAAGCTATAGCTAGTATTTATCACAATCTGGTTCCAGTCTAGACTGGGAAATTATAGAAAAACATCATTAAACACTTATGTAACTGGTGGATTGTTTGATTATGGTTGATTTTTAAAGACTATTGATTGTTTCACACTGTAACAGCCTTTAGCGTGTTTGGTTAGTATATTTTTGAAACTGTACAGATAATTGCCAACATGATTTGTGGACATCAGCCATGTTTGTTGTACTTCTCTGACTTTGTTTTGTAATTTTGAGTTTGGGCTTTGGATTTTGTGGTCCTTTTTATAAAGGTGGCATCAAATATTTCATTTCCAAGGAACTCTTTCCTTCTGTAACCAAGACTTAAATTGCTGAAGCAGAAATGATACACATATAAATTTCTTAAAAGGCTGCAACTTTGGTCTGGCTGCCATTTATAACTGAAACATTATGAAAAAAATGGCATTAAATCCAGTAAACCAGTGAAAAAAAATTCATAAAACGAACAATCAAAGTTCCAATACATAGGAGTGGAAAGAGGATGTTTACAATGATGAAATGATCAAAGGTGATTTTGAAGTAAATGAAGACTTAGCTTGTTAACTTTCCCAATCACTAACCATTAAACATCTAAAGGAATGTGTTTTGCTACTAAAGGTAGCAACACAATTACATGTCAATACCACCTGGTTGGACACCATTGACGACTTGTTGAAAGATAATGTTTTTTCCTTTCATTTTGTGCATGAGCTGCTTATTCTAATCATAGCCATGGGGACAGCATATGGGTATGACAAGAGAGAAACAAGGAAAATGCATGCTGAGAGTCGTAATTACATGCGCATGAGATACGAAGAAATTGTTCAGAAATCACTGTGGCTTCTAAAAAAGATATCTGCGGTTGCGTGCGTGAAAACGGATTTCAACAAGTCATCAATACATGGTCATATTTAACATAAAACAAGATTGTTTGCAATACGATATCAACTGTTTTCAGGAGAAACACTGAACGGAACATTGCATGTCACAAGTACAGAATTTTCCATCATATAATCAGCTCCTTGCAATCACAATTTTTTGTGATATTAACAATTTTCTATGACAAATTCTTTTCACAAAATGTTGACAATGCATTACAGAACATTCAGAAAGCAGAATTTTTTTTTTGGTGTCCATTACTGAGAAATCAAAAAAGCAACATCTTGAAGCATTCATCAAGTAAATCTAACGATTACAGTAATCATGGTGAAAGAAATTGTTCACTGAGTAATGATAGCTTATTAAACAGATTCTGTAGCGTTATTATATAAAGTATGATTGAAATTTCACGGCATAACGATTTCTGTTAAATGATGGTATAAATACATGTTCCACATGCAAGGAATGACACAGAAGTACATATTCTAACATTTAATGAATTGCAATTGGCATTATGTTAACCCTTTGCCTCATAATATTGCATTTCCCCACATCTGAAGCAGACGACTTTTGGAAACACTGTGGCAAAAGAAGCCATTGCTTGTAATAAGTAATGGTTTCTTTTGCTGCAATGTTTTCCACTCCGCCTGAGAGAAATAAGACAATTTTCTTAAATAAATTGATGTTTTTTATATATATATATATATAAAGCTTTGAATTTGGAAGGGTCCAAAATATGCTTATAAGCCAATGGGTTAATCAGGATCAACAGCTTTTATTTTCACTCTACAGGTAAAGCATTACTTTCCTATGAAATTTTTTTCACCATGGAATAAAAATTTGTTCTTAAATGTAAAATGCAGCAATGGAGACTTCTTAACTGGGGGTCCATGTTGAAGTACATCACACTTTTGCTCACATTCAATGCAGTAGGAATGGTTAAAATGTGTCAAGACAAACTTGGAATGTACTCAAGTGTTTTAAGTTAATGAGAATTCCATCAGATATTGTTTGATCAATGCAAGCATGAGTCAACTACAAGCTTAAGGTCCTTTAACTAATACTATTCCCCTCGAGGTTTCGACAAAATTAACTTATTTTTTTTAGTCAAAACTAATTGAAAACACAATTTCTTCCAATAAGTCCCTTTAGTTTAATGCTTTGTGAAGCAGGCAGAAGTCTCCAACTCGAGATTGGCTTCAAATCATGCAGGTTCGTTTTTTACCATGATTTGTCTGAGAATATCCCAAAGAAGAAAACTTATTTGGAAACTGCTCATTCAAAGATTTTCATGGAAAATTCAAACATAACAAAAACCTTTTAGAGTATGACTTTAACCTCGATATGTTTGATAAAAGGAAATTTCAGAGGCTTAATCAAGATTGAAAGAAACCAGGCGCTTGTTTCAGAGACATATCTTTTTAAACTAAGATCAAGTAAGCAGTTTTAAACTTAAAAATCTTGCAATGGTATATATTTCAGATATTTACCTTAAACAGCTGCCAGCAGATCTCAAAATACAGATAATATGGTAAACCACGTCTTATTTATAAAACACAAGCAGCAGCAAGATTTTTAAGCTTAAAATTTTAGCTATGTTAGGAACTGGGCAAGATGTCGGTAAAACAAAAGGAAACCTCTTGTAGTGTTCATACTGAACATAAAACACTGGTGAATGCAAGGCGTGAAGACTCAGCACACCTTAACCTTTGTAAGAAAGGCAAGTATGAAATGATCATCTATAATACATTATCTCAGTGTCCCAAACAATGACCACTCATATATATAAGATCATCTGTCGAGGAGATACCATGAAGTATGTCTGTCATAAAAGTCAAGTAATCATATAACTGACTTATCTAATATTGTGTTAATACTCAGTTAATTATGCATGAACAGACCAGCTGCCAATGGACTGACCATACAGGGAAATGCCTGGTCAGTAAGGCTTATCACTGAGGTCTATCTAAGGTCAACGTAGTGCTCTGTATATGACCTTATATGGGTAAATCTATACTGATCTATAACAGGCAAAGTCACTGTCAGGTTTAGTGTCACCACATATGTGACAAATAACAACAACTAATTCTAAATCTGAGAACTGTGATAGGACTGTTTATAATCTATAACAGGAGAACATGAAGTTAATTTTATACATGTACAAACAAATATGATATCTCATGAATCTATATCACTGCTTCCTGCTACTACTAATTTCAACAACAATGTAATTCACAGAAATTTGAGCAGTCTGGTAACTTGCTGGGATAATATAAGTACTAAATAATTATTCCTTTCCAGCAAATTAAAGCAATTCAAATTATGGAAAAAACAAGATTATACAAAATGACAAGATACAAATAGTGCAATATGATTTAATGCCAAGTGAGCAATTGTACAATAATAAACGTAGCATTGCTTGGGTAATAAAACAAATAACTTAATGGTTGGAGGAGAGAAGAAGATTAACACTTGCTTTTTCTGTATTAAAACCTCCAGGGACTAGGGAATATACTCTGAACGTCAGTGAATGATGGAGGCAAGATTTACAAGAAATATCTGCAAGCATTCAACTATCAAGGGTGAAATAACTGTTCTATCTGGATGACTGTTATATATATCAGTAAGTATGTGACACTGATGGAAAAGCGCTAGTCGGCTGACTGGCTGTGTCATTTGTAGAATAATCAGAGCAATCTTGTTAATCCATGATAGATCTCTCCATGGAAGAATCCCGGGAGGAAAATGGCAGCAAAATAAACACTAATTCAGATTATCTTACCATGGATTGCATGGAAAGCTCACTGCTGGACAAACTTAGGCTGTATGAAAATGATATAATCAATAGAACTCTTTCTCATCCACAACAGACTGGTTACTGCGCTAATACTACTAAACAAGACTGGTTTATATGATGACAATAATTCTGTAAATCTATGGCAACGTTTCCTTCTCAAACCTAGCTTTTATAGCAAGGAACATGTGTTTAACTGGGTGCAATCAGAGCATTCTCCAGCAGATTTGATTTACAGTTGGAGTGAAAATCCTGTTTTATTTTTCTTTTCCATCGTGCATGGTAGATGCAAAAAAAAGCACACGTAAAGAGAGCAAGCATTTTGTAACATTTTACTCAACTGTGTAACGAATTAGGAATTGACAATAATTACACTTTTGAGGCACATTTAATGTTCAAGAACGTCTATTTTTACAAAGGAAGAATTTATTTGCAATTCTGAATGAGGGTTTGATTATCAATGGAAAAAAACACACAACTAAATGAAACACACAAGATCTTTTGTAAGTCTCATTAAAATCCTTAAATCACAGTGTCAAAATTAGAGCATCTTATTGCCCACATCAGCATGAAAAAAAAGTACCAATACTGGAAAAATGAAAGTTAGAGGTATAGTAGATACTAGTAGCATACAATGTTAGATCAAAACTTTGAAGTCTTGTATAAAGTGTATAAAAAGACAGTTCTAGAGTTAAATATAAGCTTTAATAGTTCATATGTTTCAAAAATAAAAAATGTCTACTTTGTAATTAATCAGGAATTGACACTACATTTTTCTGGCATACTTCATGATTTGATGAATCTTACAGCTGACGGGGAGTCAAAAAACAGACCTAATCATGTTTATCACAAATAAATAAGTCACATAAATTGAAACAAATTGAAAAGTCGCAAAAATTAATTCTAATGCAATATTCAACAACCCAGTTGTCTGCCACAGGTTCCTAATAAAAGTAATAAACTTTCAGCTATCATAGTGTATCCTGACATTTTATTAGTAATCAATAAGAGAAACACATGTTTTCTCAAACATGCATGATGACATCCAATGTGAAATTCTCAGTATTTATCGACCCAATAATTTGCTTATGTTGCACGTAAGTTCATTATTAAAATCTATCGGGGCAATTAATCAGTGCAAGTCAAAGATCAGGATGATTTCTCCTTCATTTATCATCATCGTTGAAGCAATATAGACAAGGTCTTGAAACCATGAATGTTTATTAGAGACCTTCTAGAAGAAGGCAGCTTTCGTCAGCCATGATGCAACAGCTCCATGTGCCAAGATTTCATTTTTGCAGTGATTTAATCATTTAATTTGAAGATTTAATTGATCCCTTACCAAGTGTGTTCAAAGAAAATAGTACCTTTTATCACATTATACAAAAATCTAATGTAAACAAACCAAGCATTATTTTATTTAAAACAGCTGATGGCTAGACAATCATTTCTTGTAAGAAGAAGGTACTATGTTGAAAACCAGACAGCAAGTCACATGATGGTTTTACAATAAGGTAAACTCCCTTACCATTCTATTATATTAAGGGGCTAACCCCATGTCCACTTTGTATAATGTACTTCTGCGTCCAATTAAGCTCCAGTTCTCTATAGAGCATTGTCAGAGACAAAATGACAAAACTTATAAAATTAAAAGGTGATAATTTTAGCAACATACAATACAATATTGATAGACGTTTGTCTGTCGGAAACGTTGGCAACCATTTGTGTTGGACATGGACCGTGTGCACAAAGCCAGACATCATGCTTCCAAAAGTGTCCTCTGGGGTTAATAAAGGAAATTTGTTCTTTTTCCAATGGTTAATCAATGCATGGATTGATTCCTGGGTGTTTCATTTAGTCTAGGACTGTCCATACAGAATTCTTATACAAAGCCAACAGTTACAGTTCTTACATGTACACCTTGCCAACATTCCAAACTGACGATAGTTGCCCTTAAACTTGTATTTGGCAGTAATGCATGCAAAACCAATGATCAGCATATTCAACTTATTTAATGTCTGCAAAACTTACTGCCTCCTACTCCATCAACTTTGAAACCTTATTAAGAACAAATACAGATGACAGATGCTCACAAAAATAGTTTGGTGCCCTTCAGCACTGATGATAACTTAAAGCAATGATGTTTGAATGTGCTAGCAGAGGAGAATTAATTGTACTTTAACTCTTTGCCTCATAATACTGCATTTCCCCACATCTGAAGCAGACGAATTCTGAAAACATTGTGGCAAAAGAAGCTAATGTTCATTATAAGCAATGGCTTCTTTTGCCACAATGTTTTCCACTCTGTCAGAGTGAAATAACCCAATTTTTTTATAAATAAATTGATGTTTTGTATATAAACTTTGAATTTGGAAGAGTCCAAAATATGCTTATGAGGCAAAGGTCACAGTATACAGATCAGAATCATTCATGATGCATGAGGGGCAAAGATTAGCATTGAAGCCAAAAAACATCAAATTAGTGTTCTGGACATTTTCAATTGGACATCAGCTTTACCTTAACTGGCTCAAAGCCAGGTGACCAATGATATTGAGTATGGTCAGACCATAGTCGGAATATATCAAGGCTGTCTGATGAAGCTAGGTTTGGCAACAATTCTTTATATCAGAAATGTGTACCTCAACTTTCCAAAATCAATTTGTAGTGAAACGAAAGCATTGTTTACTTGTCACCAGACATATTATACAAGTATCAGATCAATCAGTCTACTCAACAGGTCAAGAATTACAGCAATTACTTTCAATTTAAGATAGGGCTATGAAGTATCTCAGTGTTTGACAAAATCCATAAACTCTACTACAAAGGCGGGCATCTTACCACTAACATTCAGGGGTTAGTTATTATATTATAATAGTGTTTATATTTTCTACTAATTGCTAATGCCCGCCTTCAGTACTTCATAATTAAGACAGATTACTTGACATTTCCTGTCACTTTTCAGGTTTAAAAATGTGATTTAACTCATCATTTAAGCTTTCACACAGAAGCAAAAAGCTTAATTACAAGACATTTTAAACTCTGAAAAGGGCTTCAGTAATCCTGCTCTTAATGAGCATAGAAAAGTTCTGAGAAATACATCAAAACAAACAGTTTTCAATGACAAGTTTATTACAGCACTATAAGGAGTCATAAATATTGCTCTTAGGGTATTGTAGAGAATAGTGATCAATAAAACAGTAACAGAGTATGGGTGGTGGGGAACGGGGAAACAAGATTATGATTTCTGCTGATAGCTTCCTATCGAGATATTCATTAATCATTGATAGTTTATGAATATTCATAGAAAGACTTATAGTAACGAACTACGCTGGGGACATAGCAATCTGGACACACGATGCCAACACTGGTCACAAATCCTCATAGTTAGTACTTAATGACAAAATATAACTATAAACGCTTTGACGTGAGCGCTAAAACTAGGAAAATTATAAAGAAATGAAACAAATATTAAGATGAATCATTTATCTAGCTTACTGAACAGACTGGACTGTTACTAAGTTAGATCGTACTGCTGTCAAGGGACTTGGATTTAGTAGAAACTTGTAGAATATTCATGACTTTCACAATAAGCGGATCAAGTCTACCATTCCGATGGGACACGAAATGCAGGGACAGTACAGTAATCTGCAACACAACACTGATATCTCAAGACACCTTAAAGACAAACAGTGGATTTTTTCTTATTTATTTAGTCTGCAGTATAGTTCACAGACAGACGTTCTCTTCAATAAGAATGAAAATTTCTCAGAGAATAGTTTATGTTGACAGAGAGAAGCTGTGAAGTAAGAGGGGCATGTCATTACAAAATAAAAACTAATTCAAGATAGAGTAAAATGGTGCATTTTAAGTACAAACAATTTGTGTCCGTTATTTGGTCAGTCTAAAAGACAGGTGACTGGACTTCCAGGTGAAAACATGTCGGACACCAAAATATTGAAATTCTGATGAAATTGCTGAAATATTGTCACTATCTTATAAGGTTCACATGTTAAATTATTGTTTTGACTGCAAGCTTAGTTCAATTATCACATTGTTTTACCTTCAGAGCAACACATAAGAGTACTTTCACTAGGAAATTCATATCCTGTTATAGGAATATACGGAAACAGCATCATGACAGCTCATCAGACTAAATACTGATAATAGGAAGTGGCCATAAGGCTAGCTTTTCCAAATATAGGTGATCACAGAGACTCTGCTCTCTTGGTTCGTTGTCTCAGCCAATTTGCCATAACCTTACAATATTTACGAAGATTGAAAACAATCTACAGCAACAGTAATTTTAGGATTTAAGGCGAGTGTTAAAATAATGACACTGCAGAACTTTGATGTTAAAGGCAAAAAAAAAGTAAATACAGTCACATTAGACGAACTTAGAAAATGCATCTTGGGGAACAAACATTGTCTTCTGGGAGCCAAGGCAACGGAATCCTAGCCAACATGTCGGGATTTTCTGCTTTGTCTCTTTCATATTGAGTAATCATGCATAAATCTTCACACTTCAGACAAAATGTTGAAATATATGTGACATATAGTCGACAATTCCATAAAATATTTCACAGTTAATTTAGTACGGCAATAAACTGATGTATTACATTGTCAGACTAAGCAATAGTGCCTGACTATTGTAATTGTTAAATCGATAAAAATGACCTAACAAAAACTTAATTGCCACACAAAAAGTAAGACAATCAGACATTGAACTTCAGAACATCTTCTTTGTTAGCAATTCAGTGTCAAAGTAAAAGAATACAGTCAATCTTGTGAACAAAGGACACCCTTGGGAAAGACAAAATGAGGCCTGTATTGACAGGTGGCCTTTATTCAGAGCTCAGTTTGCTTTAAATAATCAGTGATGGGTTTTCAAAGAAAGGTCTTATTCACAGGGTGGTCTTTATTTGGAGGTAACCACAAACACAGGTTTGACTGCATTGTGAAAAAATGTATGGTACCTGATTATATGTATATATGAGCCACTTCATTAAACATGAGTGATTAACATAACAAAACTCTACCAAAAATTAAGTTCTTATATCCCTTTCCCATATGAACATTCAACAATTCTCTTTAACATATATCAGGTACAATGTCATAGGCAAAAAATATCTCAAAATATCGGTATCAACATTTATCAATCAAATATCAATTAACTTAGAATGCTCGATTTCATGACATTTTTATTTATGCGATATCACTTCACATCTTATATTTCATGAAATCCCACAATTCACCCCAATTCACCCCTAAGGACTAATAATGTAAACAAAGTGACCAATAAAAGCTTTGACAAGGATTCTTTTGGTCCATTTAACTCTTTTCAAGCTCCCACCCAACAGGCCTTTTATCAAAATCCCTTCATCCATGCTTTTCGAGACCTCATATAATTTGTCAATATTGTTTATGCAAATACTGTGTATTTCAGATCTTAAAAAAACATAAATTTGAATATTTGACTGATACAGGTGATATTTGTATACTGAGAGACTAACACTTATCTACTAATAACATAACAAGATACAAAATAAAGAAGAATTACAACAAAACATGATATCAAAGTATTGCAGTATTACTTATCAGGGCTTGACAATTAAAATTTATTCAGGCCACTCATCCAGCAGGACGACCAGCCTAGAATTTTAAGCAGCTCTACTGCAATTTCAACTCGTCCTGAAGCGATTACTTGTAGATTAGTGGATTTGTAAAGCCCTGCTCATATAAGTCTATTTGTCTTGTCTGTGTAACATGGTTTAAACTCTATGAAACAATGAACAAGTTATATCCATGCTATCATCTCTGGTATGTCCAGAAGCATGTAATATACAGTGTAAGTAATTTGGTACATCAAATAGTCATCATATTATACATTTAAAATAAAATACAAATGATAAACAAGCTTAATTCCTGAGATTAAGCAATATAATTAAAATCCCCCAGAATTTATACTATACACCTATCTAAAAAAATGTCACCAAACTTACAAATAAATTATAACATGACCTATACAAGGATCACCTGAATAAAGAGACTATACATGAATTAAGGAAAACAGCACTGAAGAGAGGTCACCTGTGAAAAGAGTTCACCTTAATATGAAGTAAGGCCACTTTACTCCACTGTTCTATTTACAAGTTCACTGTTTTTGGACATTTACTTTAATTCTCTCAATTTAAACCAATTATGGTTCTATTGAAGGTGACCTGTACAGACATGTTTGACAATATTAACTTCACAATTTCAGGTTCTTTAACATTCCAAATACTTCAAAAAAAAATCAAAATCAATTTCTCATTCAATTTAAAAAACACAAGTTTTTCTCTCATTTTAATTAACTCTTTCATTGAATACTGAAAAATGGGAAAAAAGCGATAAATGAAAATACTCACCAGTCTTTTTTTCATATTAAATTTAAATCCAAGATTTTTTAAAAGAACACTCCAAAACTAGTAAAATCCTCTATTTTCAAGTGTTTCCAGGTATCAGTTTGAATATAGTTTTAAATGGGTGCATCTTTATACAACCATGATTGCAAACACAAAATTTACAGTTTGTATCAATTGTACCCTAACACATATTTCAAGTCACAGAGTTTTTCATTCAAATCTAATGATACAATATAAATCAAGCAATGATAAAAATCACATCATTCTAAAGCATGTCATTTTCTTGTAACACAGAAAAAAAGGTGATTTCATAAAATATACCAGCAAAGTAGTGACTATGGTAGTATTAATTTGGCCTCCCATGGTCTATTAACATATCCATTTTTACTCATTCGAGCGAAACTTATAAAATCAAGAGCAATATGATACAAAAATAGAGAAATTATTTTTCGATATGACTTCACAATTTGATACCAAAGTCTCAACTAATTGTGATACTTTTCGATACTTGAACACACGCAGAAATAAAAAATATCAACCTAGAACAGAGAAGAGACTGAAGTCTCTCACCGTAACTCTCTCCTGATAGTCCGATAGATCTGTGAATGATTTATTTATGTTTGTATGTCCAACAGTAAAACTTGTAGCTGACTAGAGAACGCTGGTATAGAAGAATGCTACCAAAGCTTACACCAGTGACAAACTGAGAGAGCGAGAGAGAAAAGGAGAGCATTGGAGAGTCACACAGAGAGAGAGAATCAAATCAATAAATAGACCTTTTTACTCCTAACAGAGTACCAATAAAGCTTAAATAAAGCTCTTTCAATGGCCCTAAATGTAATCAATTATCACATTGTATAGATGGAAGTAAATACATCTTTATGTAAGTAATTGTAACAATTATGTATTTATTAATGACACTACAATGAAAAACTGATATTTAATAAAACAATTACTCTGTTCACAAGGTTTCACAGAAATTGTTTATTCACACTTTTAATGTATTTACTTCTGTGATGAAATCTGAGAATAAATAAGTCTATAAAAAAACAAGAAACAATATTTACGTACACTTGTAATTCAATACTATAATTGAGAAATCATTGATTATAAATACAGCTTCCACTGTTTCTGTAAACATTACAACGTTCTGCAGACAGCCAACAGACAAAAACAAACATTTATACGAGCACTTTAAATAACATCCACAATAATCAGAATGACAATCACATACGGCGTGTGAGCCGCAGAGAACACACAGGAACGGCAGTGACACTTAGACCTTACTGAAATAAGACGTAATAATGCACATGGCTAACTCGATGACAGCATATGTTTCAGCAACAACATGTTGCATCAAACTTTATAAATGTGAATGTTATTGATTCTATTTTCTAAAATCGTAATACAGATCATTGAAAGATCAATAGTTATTGCTAACTGAAATCTTAGAACAAAGAACTCCAAATAATGGTTAATCACAACGTGTACAGCCACAAATGAAAGAAGAAATGCAATTACATCAACATGTTACGGGGAACTTCGTACAAAATGATCATCATAAATAGAAGCCTTATATGTAACAAAACAATTTCCTTGACAAAACTCTCCCGGCCGATGAGATAAAACAGCAGACGCAAAATATTCCGAACAAAATGAACGAAATAAAGGAATTTTATCATTTATTTTATTTAATTCTGAAGTTCATAAGGCACGTAGATGAATTTTTCGAAAATTCTGGACGACGCATCGACGAACATCAAGGAAATAAAAAATGCCTTTGTGCATCTAAAATTACTTTGAAATCTTTCAAGACAGGAAATGGTAAAAACATTAATACATATTGTTTTGAAATATAACAACTATTGTTGCAAACTTCGTACTAACTAACAAACTAATTCATAGGTATATCCCTTACATTACCATATATACACAAATAAATGCCCATGGAGGTTACTTTACTGCTGTTTAAAATTTGTTCAGTTTTTATCTGTTTCATTATTTTTTGGTAAACAATGAAGATAATTATTACATTCATGTTGAGTCAGGATTTTTTTTGGTACTTTTTTTTTGCTAAATCACCATACTGAAACATGAACTTGTATATATTTTTGTGTAACAGTTGAGCATAATGATTACAATAAATCTCTTTAGTGAATTAAAGGAACCCATCACACTATCATATTGCAGCCTTTATATTGTCAAGGAACAAATAAGACAATGATACATATCCTGGATGTTTACAGACAACACATTCAATCAACTTACTATTGCTTTGCTTACAAAGCTTCAAGCTTGCATGGGAGCAAGTAGAAAATTTCTAAAAACCTGAAAATATTGCTATACAGCCACAGTCAATGGGAACCAGTTAAGGTATTTTACCATTTATTCTTTGCAGTATGTCACAAAAAAAGAGTTGTTTCCCTTTCATTCTAATCTCCTTAAAATGACAGATAACTCCTCCATCACTTTACCATTTAAGTGCCACGGGAATGCAACCCTCCCATTTTAAACCGGATTTAGATGATTTGGAAAAACTACCCTCGGAGCCCTCCGAAAACCAGAAATCCAGTATAAACTGGATAACTTTGACCCCTGAGATTGTAGTGCAATCAAATTTTCCACAACAAGTTTTGTGGTGACTGAAGGTCATTCAGCAAATTTACATTTTCCATACGCAGAAAGTTCTAGAATCATATGTTATTCTAACAGATAATATAAAGATGTACAGACAGTCCTTGGGATCCTTGAAAATCAATGACTTGTGTCATTCAATATAACAAATACCAAATAACAAATGTTTCAACATCGCTCCTGAGCAGAAAATTTATTTCCATGCCTTGAGCATATATTTGGTTTTACATCCCAACAGTTCATTCATACATTGACAATGTGACTGTACATAAAAGAAAGAACTGTCTTATTGAAGACGCGTAGAGCATCGGTGACATGTGACAAGTTGACAACCAAATCCAGTCAAATATAACCTTAACAAGGAGCCAAACCTCACACTACAGTCATACCATCAGCTGTAAGAAGCCACGACTGTTACATTTCAAACCTCACACTACAGTCATACCATCAGCTGTAAGAAGCCACGACTGTTACATTTCAAACCTCACACTATAGTCATACCATCAGCTGTAAGGAAGCTACGACTGTTACATTTCAAGCCTCACACTACAGTCATACCATCAGCTGTAAGGAGCCACGACTGTTACATTTCAAAGATACAGAGTATCCATTCACACAGTCTTATAAAACTTATGCCCATATAAATAATTTTCCATAATTTGTCATGGAAACCATTCTTGATGATGAAGTGGACATTTTTTATTTTGCAAAACTTGACACATTTGAAATGCAACAGAGACCTTTGGTTAAAAAACATCTTAAAATTGGATTTACTGCCGAATGTCAAATAAGGATTCAATGCATTTAGTGTTGAGAACTCATCTAAATCGTACATACAGGAAGCCATTCTGAGACACGGAATTCTTTCCATGTTATTCGGGACCTTAATGAAGTCAGGAACAGAAGTACTACGTTCTGTGGTTTTAAGTATTCCTGTGAATCAAGACTCTAAGGAGGGAACTTTATGAGCAGTATATTGTATCAATCTGTTTTATATCATCTAACAATAGCAATCAAAGAGAATGCAATGTGGATTTTAACATCACTGATAAATAATAAATGAATTAATTGATCATTAACAAAAATGGTTCTTGCATTTCAATGACTGAGTAAACAAACTGTATCAGTATGAATATTAATTAAATTTCAATTAATGATTGGTCATCCACTGAATTCAGATCTGTAGTTATAAGATGAACAGTCTCACTATTTCATTCTCTCATTATTCTGATGTTCAGACTTCACTCTTAACTTCGAGACTTTCAGTTTTATAGACTTTCATTATATAAATAAGTTTGTTTAATTTTTAATAAAAAATTATCCCAATATTTCATTAAGATATGTTCATGATTGGTATGCATATAAAATGGATGAAATTTAAAAAAAAAATGTTCAACATTTTGACATTGCTGTGACAATATAAAGCAAATTTTCAAGGATGAGCTAAAATACAACATCATTTTTGAGCAGGTTTCCATAGTAACTGATTTGTGCACTTTTTATTCCTCCTTTCATGGTTCTCCAGTGGTCTTGTGACAGTGGAAACATGAAATTATACCACATTACTTACATGGTAATCGTTGACCTTCAATTGTGTGAGAACTACAAAGTTACGATCACTTAACATGGAAAGTAACAATATTTCATAATAGCCTTACCATCAGAGAAATTGGGTACCAGGATAATAATGACCAAAATTACTGTGTAGGTTACATTTTTCCATTTACTGAGTAACTCAGAAACTATCAGATGTAACTAATTTCACAAGAACATATAATTATCCTATAAGTCTAGCATTCAAGAAACTTTCCAAGACTCATAAAAATAGACCTCAAAAAAGCAATAAGTAGATACTGAACATGGAATGGGGATTTTTAAAAGTTTACTTCATAAAACAATCAGCTGGGACCAATTTTGAGCATAATGGCCTGGTAATTTAAATTTAGTCACTTGTCTGTAATTTATGATGGACAAAACAGAATTTCTGGGTATAAGTAATTCAAATGCTACCGATTAGCTCAGTTTGATTTAATTTTTTCCTTTTAAGCCAAAAATAAATGGCAATAAAAACACTGAAATCAATCCACAATAACGGCATCTGGATAGTAAATTGTCAATTTTAATATCGCCACAGTGTCACTAATTTCCCGAGTGATTTCTTTTAATTTGAATTACTCCGTCTAAAATTGGATACAAGTGGACAACTTTACAATACGGCTGAACCACAGAACGTTATTGGATCTAGAATTAAACTGGCTCCACCATTGTCCGGTTCCTTACAAAATCTCAACATGGTTTTTGTTAATTTAATTTAGCGAAACCAGCCTAAATCACCCACTTGACAAGAACAGCTTTTTAGTGTTGTTTAATTTCGGATACCAAATAGGGATTATGGTGTTTAGCCTTCGTTATTGTCCATTTATTACTCAAGTAGACTAGCAACATAAAAATTGAAATATACACTGGTACACTAATTACAGAGAAAGTGTGGCATTTCTATGAATTCAACAATAAAACATGATAATCACTACATACATAACACCATAACACGTTACCATGGTAATAAAATTCTTAATAAACCAAATATTTATTAAGCTCAAAGCTTTTATTCGGCTTCATCCAATGGCAGTGAAGACTGTATCAGCGATTCACAGCCACCAATAAAACTTTTCATACAGAATAAAGCTAAGTAATGTTAGATCAACAATTTTTGGAATCTAATTGAGATGCGTACGAAAATATCAACTAATTTAGCATTCCTCAAACAAGTGACTTCAAACGAAAAGAACCCGAACTGTCACAGAATGACATTAAACTATAGCACAGCAAAAAAAGACCCAAGTAAACATAGCATTTACTTTTTTTGCAAACAAAATTCTTAGTATCCAGAGTGAAAATACAACTTGTACGAGTTAATCAGAAACTGTTACCATAGTATAATAATCGATAAATGTAATAGCAGACGAATTTTCAAAACAATGAAATATTTGATATAAAAATAATGTTGTTTGAAAAGCAGTAGTGTTGAAAATTTTATCACTTTTGTCAGAACAAACATTATGTGATTGTCACAATTATCTCTCGCCGTAGAAACCAATATCCCACAATTCAACTGACTAGAATAGCCAATGATATTAGATTTTCAATTGAGATACTGGTGACACGAGCGTCAGACAATGAAACTAGATCTCAACATAGTGTCAACTGTTACTTGTATTCACAGACCTCATACAGAGGGGAGATTGACCAGTGTATCATTCACTGACACTCTAATTAAACAATATGACTCATAAATTAATATTCAAGAAATGCATCTAGGAACTAATAAAAATCACTTCCTGGATGGTAATTGTAGTACTAAAGATTTAATTATGACTCCATTCACATTCTAACCAAAACAGTTTGATTACATCAAAACAACAAGAACAAATTCTTAGTGTTCACACCAGTTGTATCATAAACAAAACAGCTCAAACTAGGTCCTAAAAAAACAGCTTGTTTCCGCTACCATGACCAACCCTATTTTTTGCTGCTGACCCCAGGATCTTTTTGGTCAAATCATAGTTTTGCAAAATAAAAATGTCAGTCTTATTCTGGAATAAAAAAAATAAAAAAATAAATCCCTACCTACTGACACTATTTTTTCAGAGCTAGCGGAGTCTTTTTTTTGGCCTTAAGACTTAAGAGAAAGCACTGATATACAATAGCCATATCAAGTTAAGATGCAATATTTCCTTATTATGTTTCCTGCAGTAAAGAGCTCCTTGAACATCAAAATGAGACAGATTGTACGTAAAATAAAAATAGATCCTACAAAACAGGATCACTGTGCAAGGCATGTTTTGCAACGGAGCTGAGAGACCTTACAATCCAAGGGCCACAACTCTGTAACTAGTACTCAGATTTAAAGTTGGCAGGAGAAGCTTTAAAATCAAACCAAGGAGAACAAGCAAGTCGTCTGCTTATTTCTACAACCCTGTAACTCAATTTTTGGCAGTATTGAGATTTTGGTATGATTTTTCACCTCAATGAGCTTTTTACAATGATCATACTTACCTGCTTGTATATCTGTCCTAAATAGGGTTAATACCTATTCCACAAACCCATGACTTGCCTGCAGTAATTGCAGTTCAAAATTCAAATGCGATTTTTTAAAAGAAAAAACGGGAAAAAAATGACATACAGGTTTGTAGAAATAACCCATGAAGTATGTAATATTGCTGACAAAACAGACAACTTGAAGACAGAACTGGAACCAAGTTTTATAAACACAGAAAATCAGGCAGATGCTTTTATGAATTTACTACCAAGAACTACTTCACCGCATAGAAGCCATATGGCGATATTTATAATGTTGAAATATCATCTCAATTGAGATAAGTAATTAATATGTGGGAGGTCATTTGTTTTATAAGAAAAACAATTCAATAAATGGAGTTTATAATGGAAAGAAAACAAAGTTTGAGAGAAAACAAACACAAAGAGAAGCAACAGTCTGTATTAGCAAAGCCTCGAGTCCCAACAGACAGCTGGGGAACATTTTCACAGCACACAGATGGAATTTTAGGAGAGTACTTGAGTAAGAAACACTAAAATCAAGGGACAACTAGAGGGGATTTTTACAGGGATCTGAATGTAATATAATATGGCATGTTTGTTATCCTATTGCTCATGTAAACAAAGGTTCGTGTCTGGATGGACATTCATGAACTTGTGTTACCTTCGGGAGGACTCAGATTCACCATTAGTTCTATTTGTTCCTCCACTTGTGAAGAGCTCTAGAGAGCGGACAATCTGAAATGTTATCAATACTGAGGAGGAAAATGACATGACCGTGTTTGGAAAGTCCATCATTTACACACTGCACATTATGTATGCTGCCATATAAGTGACTGTATGAAAACAATACATCTAATGTACAACCTAGAAGCTATGACAATAAGATGAAAGATTTACTAACAGTCAAACATTGGTACTGAAAAAAATAGACCTATCACTGCGTTGTGATTAAATACCCTCACAAAATGGGGACAGACCGTGCAACTGACCAACAACCAACAGACTGACTGACCAACCAACAACCAGTATACCCCTGAAAACTTTGCAGTGATATAAATATGAAAATAACACAAATCAATTATCAATGGATAGCCATTTTTGCAAATAGAAAAATGACCCTCCAGAGGGTAGGTCAACAAAATATAGCCAGCGATTAATTAGTAAATTTATCCTGTATCCAAATGGAGAGCACAAGCTATTAGTGTGATGTCCTTTTGTTTGCACTAAGCAAAGTAAACAAAATTATAATTCAATCCATTAATAGTTACCAAGTATTGACTATAATCATTCCTTTGAAAATAAATCTCCTCTTTAAAGTCTGGTGGTTTTCACAATATTTTAAAATGTCCACTTGAAATTTGGATCTAAAGTTTAAAAAGTCAAGAATATTCTTCTATGTGTAAGTTTGAATTCTCGGAGCAGGGATAAGTGTTTAATTTACTCAAAGATTCATTAATTAGATGTAAATATTTAACCATACCGCCTTGTAATTACCATACAATCAGTCACATACTGGTTTTAACAAAATATCTTAAAATGCTCTAATTAATTGTACCAGAAAGCACTTCAAGACAATGTAGAATTTCTTTTTTTCACAGGGTTTAACACCGTTTTTCAACAATTTTTCAGCTATATACAGCAGCTGGTTCACCTAACTATTTTTCCTGGACTGTATGCTAACCAGTACTAACTTACCCTTCCACAAGGAGTGGGCAACTTCTCCGCATAAGGAGGTTAATTGTCATTTTTGTAAAATTTTCATAGAAGAGTATGACCTAATTTGAACCTGAATTTCCTGCTCTGACTGTTGAAGTCCTGTTTCCCAATTATCAGAATAAGGTTGTTGCCTGTTTTTCATACAAGTTTACCATAGGTTTCAACCTTGTTGAACCCTCCTAAGAAACAAAGTGAGTCAATAAAAATTATTTGTCATAACAATGAAACAAAGTCCAAATAGCAATAAGCATTATTCAGACCACTGACCAGTTATATACAAAACATCCATAAATTAGTTCTAGTTGACATAGATTGTCTTTGTTTGATGTACAGCTGTAGGTCATGTTTTTCTTAGATCAAATAATGGCTCAATGCCCAGAGTTTTTTCCTTCTATAGCAAGGGCCGTTTATAGGCATCTTTCCCTCAGGAAAACCTTTTAAATCATACTTTTCCCCTGAAATTCAGTTTCATTTATTTTTTTCTTCCCTTTTTGCAAAAAGTGTCATGTTATTTTTCCCCAAATTGAAGAAAAAGGCCCCTTCCCTACCTGTGGAAAAAAGCCCCGATGAAAGTAGAAAAATTAAGCTTCTGATGTTTGAAAATTTGAACTAAAGCATCAAATTTACAACATTAATGGGAAATTTTGTTGACTCTTATTAACAGCCGATGATCATTTTTTACCTCCAACTTAAAGAGGGCTTGTGAGCACCCTGACAGGGAGAAGTCCATTTATTTATAAACATGGGCGATGTGGGGAACAGGTAACCAGTCAAGACAACGGAAACCATCATCAAGAAATCATCCAGTGGTGGATACAAGTCAGGGTTTCAATAGCCACCAGGTACCACACCCAGGTAACAATGTGATCTATCCAGCATACTTAAACTAAGGCAATAGTATACCCTTTATAATCATTTAAGTCTTGGATTCTGATGCAATTTCTTGCTCATTCATTTGCCAAATAAAGGTAAATGATTACTGTTTATGATACAATTTTAACTTTATACACTTGTAACCAGCAATATTACGTATGGATTTAAAGCAACAAAGTCATTCATGTTTACTACAACCCTACAAGAGAATATTTTCATTAATAACTAATGACTATATCCACAATATTCCTGACCATCAATGATAGTACTATAGGATTTGTATCCAAATCAATAATTCTACCATTTCCTGATGTAAAATAATTTACATGGTAACCAACACTAGGAACAGTCAAGTTCACTTTATGAGTATTCAACTTTTTGGTATCAAATTTCAAAACAGGGTGACAAATTATAAGAGCTGCGACCCTAAGTACAAAATGTTTGACCCCTAATCACCTTATTCATAAAGCAGTTGAAATACAAAGTAATTGGGTCTCGTTTGGACACAATGTAACTAGATACGCATTTTCATTCCATGTTAATAATTCATGAGATTTTCGAGTGTACATGTCAGATCTATTGTTTAGCTCACAAACAGAAGAGTTAATGGTGATATCAGGTATCCCATGTTTCTAGTCATCTATGAACTTTGCCGATCATTCTGTAATCTAAGTCATACATCCATGATCATAGAAATTAAAGGAAATTTGCACAATTTGTTTAACGAGTTTTCTCAACCATGCAAATTGGCTCAGGATCGTATTTTTAAAAGCAAACTCAGTATTTAAAGAAACAAACAAACAGTTAAACAATTAAAACTGCACAGAAAATAACTTAATTGTTGTCAAGGTAACAACATGTCACAAAATTTCAAATTACTCATATTAAGAATATGGAGTCTGAATACATCGTTATGACTAATAAGCATCAGAAACAGGTTTAGTAACAACAATATCACATGTCAATCATACATTCATAATGTTGTTTATAAATTACCAGGAATATATCTAAATTCAGGTACAGGGGCCGGTCACAAAGTGCTGACTGTTTATGCCTCATGCATTACCACAAGGTTACTCATATCACACTACATTTCCTGTAATTTCTCAATTATCAAGGGCTAATGATGACACAATTGTCCCTAATTTGAGTCCCTGAAGATCCTTTTCTGGGCCCTAATTTTCCCTTCAGGCAAAAAAACAAAGAAAACATCCCCAGCTCATCAAAAGCAATTTTTTTCAATTTCCAATTAAGAAAATGAAATTGCGCATGCATGTGCTCATTTTTAAAAATTAGAACAAAAAGGGCCATGGTCTCGACCCCTTTATTTAATTTTGAACATTTTAAATTGGCGAGATCATGAGAAAGAGTAAAGACCTCATTTCAAAAACTTGATACCAATTTAACCATTTCTGATTATCGTAAATAAAACTGGTTTCTCTCAGACGCTACCAGACAAAAAAAATGGAATAATTTCGAATCTCATAGAACAATTTTTCACCAGTATAAATAAGAAGTTGAGTACAGCACAATCAAATAAACGTATCACTTAATCTTCCTAGTTCAAATATTTGTTAAATTCGCACTTGCTGCGTTTTAATCAAGTAAGGTTATTGCTAGATTTTCTAATCAATTACTTTCTAGAGTAATAATTGTATCAAGAAAGGAGCTCAATAAAAGTGTTCTAGATTCTACATTATTTATCGTATAACATAATAGTCGGTTCTTCTATGTCTTGATAGAAATCTAAATGCATTTCAAACATTATCCTAGAATTTCATGGTACTGTGATACTAATGTCCCAATTTACAGAAACAGTAGAGATTCATGTTACATATTGTTATGTTGTTTTACATTAGATTTTAAACAAAATACTATCAGTTGAGAAATTTATGGCAATAGTTTTTAAGTCAATAAATTACTATAAAGTTACTATGAAATGTGTTGGTTATGTTGTACATGTTGGTATTATGTATAAATCTTTTCATGAAAAATAAAACAGAAATTTTTTTTTTCACTCATCTAATCACCCTAGGATGAGGTGAACTTTTAGGTTTATCGTTGCACCAACAGCCTGGGATATGGCAACTTTTTCTTTGGCTTTCACAGTGGGAGTCCCTCAGATGTAAAAACTACCAGCCTTCCTAAAACTAACTGGACAGCCTGCTCACATGGTATATTTATCTGGTCCCTGGTGGGATTCGAACTCAGAGCCTAACAGCAGGCATGATTCAAGATGTGTACTTCCCTTAGATCATGGTTAAAACAGTGAACTGGCAGCTTACTTGTAGGGCACCAAATTGAATGAAAACTGACACAGAATGGTACAAATTAAATGATAATTAAATGGACAAAACACACTATTTACATGATAAAGCAGTAGCTAGCAAGTTGATTGAAAAAGGCTTGTAGAGGAATTTGCTTACAGAAATTCTGATTAGAGGTATATAAGAGCTGGGCAAATTCATACTGTTTCCAATAGCAACAGCATAGACAGAGGGGTAGGGAAGTTGATACAACACCAACCATCATATTACCAGGGAACTATCCTCCCTGCATGGATTCCACTTAGGACTATACCTGACAATATTCATGAAATAAAACATCATTCCCTTTCACCACTGACGGTTTACTTCAAACTTTCATTGTCAGTCACTGATATGTAACATGTCTAAGATCGAGCTTGTGTCTGCAGTGTGCCCACTCAAATTACTTCTAGACTGTTACATTTACAATACCCTAATGATCTGAAACTTCTGCATATAAATCCAATGTCTACTTTAATATCATAAAATTGCAGGAGTTGCATTCTCACATGAGACATGCGTAACATTGCATATGACAAATGGGAGTCTATTAAACGTGACACAAAATGTCAGGATACTGAACATGACACATAATGTCGGTATACTGAACATGTCACATAATGTCGGTATACTGAACATGACACATAATGTTGGGATACTGAACATGATACAAAATGTTGGAATACTGAACATGACACATAATGTCGGGATACTGAACATAACACAAAATGTTGGAATACTGAACATAACACATAATGGTGGGATACTGAACATGACACATAATGGCATGGTGTATATAAGGTGTATTAATAGTGTATAAATATCTTGTTTCATTTTCTTCACTGATAAGTTTATGCCTCGTCATCTATACAGAAAAATATCACAGACAGTATCTGATATTGTTTCAAAATGATACATTTTTCATGTATAACAGTATAACAATTGTACCCTTCCTTCACTTCTCATGCAAGAAGCTGCTTCTTAAAGCCACTTTTTGTGTCTGTTTATATGTACTTAAAATATGTTTAGTATTGATAAATATATCTTAGTCATAATAACTTCATTGCTGACTTTTTTTTTCAGGTAATCAGTTTTTAATTAATATACAGGTAGCTTCAATGATTTATTTTCACACCAGGCACTATAACTACAATCAAATTTTCATATTTTTACTGACAGTTTCCACACAGCTTGTTTAATCTTACAAACTACCTTATTAGAGTACACTGCACTCTTTACTTTATGTAAAAATAACAAAAATCAAGGATAGAACAAAAAATATAATATTGCAATTAAGAATAACAAAAAAACAAACAAGGCTGAGTATGGTTCCTATGGCGTCAGACATTTACGTAAGTGTAAATAATTACACTTATTTCATGTAAGACATTTCTGTAAATGTATTAGAGAACTTTTTTCCTTACATTAGGTAACCTCTGTGAAAATTTGGCAAAAATGTTGATTTTCCTCTATATGTGAAGAAGTTGCAGGCTCCTTGTAGAAGGGTGAGTTAGAACTGGTAAGTATAAAGTCCAGAAAAACTGGTTAAGTGAACCGGTCCGTGTATATAACTGAAAAATTGTTGAAAAATGGCATTCAAAACCCAGTGACAATGTTACATAAAAACAAACAAATGAAACAAAAGACATTTGGTAAAAGAATAAGCCATAACTTGAAGTAATTACAGAGATCCTGAGTCCAAAACTAAGTTTGATGACTAGCCTGTGAAAGAAGCTTTGTCATTGGTTAGTATCTAAAAGAAAACAGCCAATCAGCAGCCTGAGTTTTAAAGAGTATATTTAATGGTATTTCAAAAAGTAACATGTATGTAAGACCAAACAAATAAAAGGGTCAGTAAGTTGGCAGAACATTTTTTTTCAAACATTAGAAATCTTAACCTTGGTGCCATGGAAACAATAAAAACCAGAAGGATTCGGACCTGGGAAAAACTGGAAGTTCTGAAAAATTCCAGAAAATTGTTAACCACAGATATATGAACTAAAAGTTACTTAATTGAGACAATAGATTTTACAACATAGCATTAGCATCTTCAAACTGACCATTAAAGACTTTCCTATAAACTGATGTACACAGTGTTCAAAATAATATTTTAAAGTGCTAGCCCAAGCTATGACTGGGCTGTTGAAAATAAACAATTTACCACTAGTCAAAATACACAATTTGAGAAAGTTCACAAGCTGGTATAGAAATTTAGAAGCCCATGGTTTTGGGCTAGTGTGTTCGTGTGAAGACTGTGTACAAAACAGTATTACAGAGATTAATTTACCCTCCTCTTGTCAGAAAGTATAATGTAAAGAATTGAAAACAATATTTTCATCTCAAATGCAAAATCAAACATGCAGCTTTAATCTTCTTTTGTTTTACAAGAAAGCAAGTTAATATTGGATTATTTATCCTGAATTTTATAGCACTGGAATAAATAAAGACGCACTGTTTTGTAGAAATCTAATACCAGTGATGCTCTATGATATTGGTAAAGTACACAGCTCCAAGTAGAATGCTAATACATGCCCTAAGGAGTGATCTCCCTTGCCATCTCGGACGACATAATGATGAGGCATTGTAATTTAGTCAACCATGGGAGGCAGACAGATCACATAGCCAGGAAATATAATATGCAATAAAATAAAAGAATTTCTGTTTATATTTGGCAATAAAATATAAAGAATTTGATCAATAAATTACTTTTATGTCTCCAAATCGTGATAAATCATTATAAAGTGCAATAACAAGGAAGCCAGTGGTGCAAACTATCTCCGAACCCTGACAGACTGGACACAAACGTATTGTCGTCTAGAATATATATTGAAAAAATCACTTGCACAATTCTCTTTTTTGTAACAAATCCTGTCCCTAAAATAATTATAACTAATTACAGAGAAATAAGTAATAAAAAACGTACGTCCAGACATACATTTTAGCCGACGGTCAATGAAAATATCACAAGGTGAATTCTGTGTTTCACGTTTGTCTTGCACTAAACGTGAACATATACCATCAGTAAGTATCTCTTGAACATAAACAATAATAAACAATGTCTTCTTTTGTGACGTAACCAGGAAATTGCACCGAAAATTAATTGGATTTATTGTTGTTTGATTAAAATAAGGTGAGATTGTGTTATATTAAAACATTTGCCAATCAACTGTACAGCTCTGTGTTTGCCAAGTGGATGTTGATGTGAGAGGGAAAACAAATATAAACAGGGATGAGATTTATTTATATAGATAAAACAAGACATTAGAACTGATAGCAAGGAGGGAAATAGGTAGGTTGATGTGAAAATTAAGGAAATAAGACCACGGAAAGTGTTTGGTATAAACTACGGTTTGTTTAATACTGAGAGGAGAATCTGAGAACATTATTACATGGAAATTGTACTGTCTTGTTTACATGACACCTGCTACATAAAACAGCCTAATCTAGACACATTTTAATAAATTAACACAATTTTCAAGATAACTTAATTGTTTTAAACTCTGCATGACCATTACATTGGGTGTAGATTTCCTTTTATCTTTTAGAGAAGAATTTTTGCGGGAAATCAGATGTTTTAATCACATACCTGTAAGGTGTGAACCTTAAGTCATTACATAATATAAGAACACGATGGATGGTACTCAGGTTAATTTAAATAGTGTTCAGTTCTGTGCAACTGTGTGGCAGTAGGGGGGTCTTAACTAATTAAGACAGAATCAATGAATTTGAAACCTGAAGCAAGCATGATTAGTCATAGCCCAACAACTCAAATTGAATTCAAAACCAACACTGTAAGGTCAGTTACACAACTACAATATTAACTTCATTAAAGGGCATAACTCCAACATTAAGGGACACAACTCCAGCATAAGGGGGACATAACTCCAACATTTAGGGGACATAACTCCAATATTTAGGGGACATAACTCCAACATTAAGGGACACAACTCCAGCATTAGGTGGACATAACTCCAACATTTAGGGGACATAACTCCAATATTTAGGGGACATAACTCCAACATTAAGGAACATAACTCCAATATTTAGGAGACGTAACTCCAACATAAGGGGACATCACTCCAACAATAAGGAACTTAATTCCCTATTGACATCAGAAGATCGTGATAATAAAAATTCACTGAAAGACATTTTATGTGTAGAGTATCATTGCTATAAATGCTGATCTTCTTGATGTTTTTTGACACAAATGAAAAATTAAGATCTCATAGAAGCATATTTCCAATGAATGACTAACAAAAGACATATTTTTCTACTTATCTGATGATATAAGCATGTGTTTGTCATTTATACTGTCAAATGAAATAAATTTCCGGATTTTGAAAAGTATATATAATAAATATGGAGTCTAGCCTGCTTTAACAAAAAGAGTACATCCAAACAAGCAAGCTGATACCCCCCTCCGGTCTCCTCCCACAGAGATATCTCTAATTTCTGCACTCACAAAATCTCAGTACATTTAGTATGAAATCCAACTTTTAATTTAGAGAACTTTACCATCACAGTATAATCCTGAAACACTGAATATTTCATTCTCATAAATTCTCATGTACAAAAGATGAAAGTTTTCGGCTTAAAGTGGATCAAAGCTGTGCAAACATTGGGATCAAGAGAAAATTTTCATTGTATTGTTAATGTCTTCAGTGTATCCTCAACACTATTTGAATAAGACCACACATACACTCAGTAATACATAGAAATTTATGCTTAGTAGACAATCAAGAATGCTTCAGCAATCATTGTCACAACATCACACTGATGTGAGATATTTATACTACAATTAATACTTTCCTCCAAACAACAGCCACCTGTGAACAATGGACCATTCTCAAGGGTAAAAGTTCAGAATTTAAAAAAAAAAGGTAATCTTAACATAGATCCTGCAGAAACAATAAAAGCCAATACAGTTCAGACCTGGGGAAAACCAGAGGTTCTGGAAAATTTTGGAAAACTTTTAACCATACATTCTATGTTCCACATCTGGATGTTTTTCATATTTTTCTACAACCAACATAAGTTAAAAGTCTGATGACTTATTCAAATCTGACTCACCAGTATTTCATGGATAAAAAAACACTCGGTTTCTTTTGTAATAAGATATATTTATTGTCCATCCTGAGTGAAGTTCAAACTCCCCTCCCTCTGACAGAGTGGAAAACATTGTGGAAAAAGAAGCCATTACTCATAACAAGCAAAGGCTTCTTTTGCCAAAATGTTTTGAAAAGTTGTCTGCTTCAAATGCAGGGGGGGGGAATGTGGTATAATGAGGCAAAGGGTTAAAAGCTACCAAACATATTATTTTAACCTCTCAGTAAAGGCCACCTCATACAACGGTAATTTCATAGCCCTCATACAGATGGTCTTTATAGTCCTAGGTAACAGTTTGAAACATATATAGATACAACAGCAACACAAACATGATAAAATAACATTCTTTTGTCATTATGCAAATTAACCTATTAGCAGATTTACATTAACAACAAAATTCACTTAAGTAACGCAAAATGATACAGACAAATCACGTGTGAACATGTACAATCCATTGTTTAACATAAATCAAATAATATACAGACACAGAAAGTAAAAGTATTAAATAACAACATGGTACTAATGTTACTAATTAAAAATCAATTACATTTATATTTCAAAGTCAATAGTACAAAGTCTGAAACTATCAATTGCAAGTGTTTTTTTTTCATATTTTTTGTTTTGATTTTTAAATATTGAGTGTTGGACAGTATAGAATGACTCATATACATTGCAAAAATCTATAAATAAGTTTTCAAGTAATTCAATAAAAAAAATATGTCAATTATTTTCATTTTATTTATTTTCCCTCATTCAGACATGAAGTCAGCTAGAATATAGCTAAACGTGACAACAGATCTTATTTCGTATTGCGCAATCACCTCACAGAACAGGCACAACAATAACTAATTAAATGAAGCTAAAATTGGGTCAATTTACTTATTTGATAAAAAAACACAGCTCTCATTTTTTCTCTTAACTTTAATTTGATTGAATCTAAATAATTGCCCTGTAAGTATGGCATGTTCAAGCACACTGTGTTGAGCATTAAACCATACTATCTGTTCTGTGTTTGTGCTAATTTTTAGAAAATTCAACATTTTTGTAATCCAAAATTCCATGTGACAAAAAAATAGAATGCACTTATATGCATCAATGGCTTTTATTTGTGAAATGTTTTTGATAAATTCTGTCACATAATTTCTAAATGTTTATTTAAACTAGCTGGATGATTTTGAAACATATTTTATCAATGCTAAAAATAACAGCCAGGGGTCAGACAAATATTGTGACAATGTTTCTTTATACAAATGCCAGTTACAACAACATATATAACATATACTCCACACGTTATGATATTATTTTGTCTAGGGATTAATGTATGCCCTGGTATATGTATATTATCAAAATGATAATAAGATTTAAAGGAAAATATTCAATATACAGTCAAACCCACAAACAAAGGCCACCCTCGTGAAGGACAAAGTATGGCCTTTATTGACAGATGGCCTTAATTCGGAGGTCAGTTTATTCTAAATTATCAGTGATGGTTTTCAAAGAATGGTCTTTATTAACAAAGTGGTCATTATTCGGAGGTGGCTGCAAACACAGGTGACTGTAGTGTTTTAACAAGCTCAAACTAACAAATTGAATAATGATTTGTACTTTCAACATATATAGATGTATTCAACACAATAAAATTGCTTCAAAATGTTTCATGTCTCAACATTAGTCATTTATATGTGGACAAATGGAGACACCATCATCATGAAGAAGACAAACAAGCACTCTGATAAACCGTATAAGGTAATACTACAAAACCACAGTCTAAATTATATATAAGCACACAGATGTCATAAGCATGCCTATAATAGCACTTATTGTACCCTTGCAAAAGAGTTTTTATGGGTATCAGGGCTTGACATATCCACTCGTCCACTCATAATTACTAGTAGAAATTGACTAAGGATGAGTTGAAATTGCTAAAGAACTAGTTACAATTCTTAGCTGGTTGTCCTGAAGAAAGGTAGTCTGAAAAAAAATGTCGAGCCCTGGGTATACTGGAATCACCCAGGTTGTCGGTTGGTTGGGAACAAAGGAACAAATGCATAATTATTATATATATTGTGATGATGATGAAAATATGGATATCGCATAATTATCTTAAAATTAAATATTTGATTTCAGTAAAGTCTAAATTTGAGATATGTCGTGAAACAGAGGTCCTGCACACTTGATCCTGCATAGCTGATTAATGACTAGTACCCTTCAGCCGAGGATCAAACCTGCAACTATTGTTATATAATATATACATCATAATATATATATTTTATAAAATATACAAACACTCAACCACACAGGAACTTGCTAATTCTCCCTCACATTTATGGTACAAAGCTTTGAATACTAGATATGTTTGAGTCACACATCAAAATTTGTCAATATATATGCATATTATACAAAACTTCAATTTCAACACAACTCCCTATGGACGATCAAACAAGTTCTGAGTTACCATGGAAATAGTTTTCATCAAATGATATAAAACGCATCAAGATATGAAATTTGATTTTCAGGATTACAATCCATGTAATCTTCAAATCAAGCAATGGGAAACAGCAAGCCATACAAACATATACTGATTTCCTATCTCTGTCATTCTAACCATTATCCAGCTGGTGATATTAACGGGATGATATAAATTGTTGTTTGAACTTAAATGCTTTTGAAATCTATCTCCAATTATTTCCCTTGTCAAATTTATTGCTTCAAATAACCTATAATCACAACTTAGACTGTAATTTAGCTACCACAGGGCATGTAGGTTATTTATACATACTTAAATTGTCCACTAATGATGACCATTTTACAATAAAAATAAAATTACATTAAATTGATACAGTCAAAATGACCTCTGATTAGTTACATGAGTCAGCTGTTCAAATATTGTGAACAACACAAGCAGCGATGACTGGTCTTACATAATTGTTCTACATTAAAAAAAAAAATTGGATTTAAATCTAACTTCAATTTATTTTTAACAAGAATTTTAGTTCAGTTGATAAGATAGCAATTCATATTTTGACAAGAAAATGTCTGAAAATTGTACAGAATCGCTCATTCTTTGCAAAGAAAAAGGGACCTTATATCATGTACAGTCAAACCTGTGTTTGCAGCCACCTCAAAATAAAGACCACCATGTAAATAAACGACATTCTTTGAAAAACTGTCAGTGATTATTTAGAACAAACTAACCTCTGAATAAAGGCTGTCTGTCAATAAAGGCCACATTTTTGTCACTCTCCAGGGTGGCCTTTGTTCACAGGTTTGACTGTATATACAATGTACACAATCAGATCCTAGATATTTTTATCATGTTTGATATTTATTTATTAATAAAAACAATATAATTGGAACTGCCCAGATGAAATTTGGAACTGTTCACTGTTAAAATATTTAAGTACATTTTTATTTTTTTTATCTTAAGACAACTATGGATTTATAATACATTTATCCAACATGTCAAAAAAAAAACTAACAAACTCTAATTTATACTTACTGACATTTACTTTACATTATAGTCCACACAAATTCAACGACTGTGTGTGTGTTTTTTTCTCATATTATTTGAGTTTTAGTGTATCAGTGAAAATATAAGTATAACATTTTACAATAGCTGTATATGTCAGGGGAAAATAATGAGTGCCATATTTAAATTTATTCTTCAAAACAGACTTAAGGGGTTCACTATAAATTCATACTTTATTAAATACCAATTAATATTATGAAGCTCAATTAGTGCATTTTCTTGAGGGTATTTGTCCAATTAAAAATTAATTATTTCTCCATTTATGAATATTTTTCGTTACTTAGAAACAAGTTTAAGTAAGAAATATAATAGAAAGTAAAATGAGTACCTGCTTTTTTGTTTAATCCTTGTTCTTCATAAACAATCCCACTTTAATTCATAAATCACAAAAACACACATCAATAAAATCTGAAATCCAAAAAAAATAAATCCTTAAATATTTTGTCAGTTTGTCAATACCTCAATGCACAATATAAGTATCCTAGAATTCTAATAATTTTCACAGCACTTAATGCACACAATTTCAGGAAAACAAGAACACATGACAGCACACTATTAAAACCACATTATAACAACCTGTTCACTCTCAAATTTTCACAATATGTTATCACACAATCCTTATGAAGTTATTAAGACAAACCAAAAAGGAAATTCAATGCTTACAATTTTGAAAATTATCTGTCTAAATAGCACTTAAAGTCAATATTTATCCATTTAAAATACTTCACTGTACATTTTTCATGAAATTTCAGACGGAAATTTATAGCTGACCCAAGCTCGTAGGTCAACATTTAACTTAAGTGGGATAGTGTTCAAGCATGCATGATAATGGCCAGCTTGTTTTAACAAACTGCTTATTAACTGTCCAAGTGGTCTAGCAACTCTCTGACCAACTAGATAGTTGTAACAATCAACTTGTGAAAACTTCCAACATTTTTTAGGAACAAAAATATCTGAATTATACAGTTTCTATAGAGATTTGATGATCAAATCTTTACAATAACAAAATAATGATATCAGCTTAACAATTCGGCTTAATTTCTGCAACTGAATGATAATACCAACAATCTTGATTCGTTGATATTTTTTCTCAAGTTTATCAACATGTTCGTGATATAAACACTTCACAAATTTTTTCACCAATTCACTACTTTTGTTAGTATCAGAAGTTGTAAAGAAAGGGACTATTACATAGTTGCTTTTATTTGGTTGCTTTTCTTCACTAAAACTTTCACAAATAAACATAGAAGTGGAGGAGGAAGACAAAAGACGCAACATCCTCCATCTTGTGCATCACATCCAAGTCTTCAGCTTTTGACCAGTACATCAGCAACCTTGCTCTACTACTGCCTGGGCTAACCGACTACAGGCACTATTTTATTGTCATTAAAAACGTTTCATAACAGTGTCCCGAAACAAGATAGAGATCATAGAACATGTAGCCATCGGCAACTTTAGAATATTTGATTTAACAAGTGTGTTCAATATGTAAATATTTTAAACAAACAATGCAGGAACAAACAGATATAAAATTTGTATAAATTCAAAAGTCAACATAATTACAAATATGTAAGATTTTTAACATATCTCAGACACTCTAATGACATTGAGAACACAGACTGTCGATAAAACTTTAATCCGTTTGTATGTTAGAAATTATTGTAAGTTTTGTTAAAATAACATAAAAAAATGTATTACCAGTATATGTGTTTTTTGGTTTAAATCAAAAGGCTTGTTCTGCAATTTAAGCAAGGCCATTAAAATTGTAAAGATATGTTGGAATGAACTGGGAGGGGGTATTGAAAAGACAGAATAAATTACAACATTTCACATTTATTCCAAGGACTAATTCAAAGTTCATTCTTTGTCCTTAAGATATATGAGTAACATCCTTAAGTGTGTTTACATATAATGGTCTTGTACCATGGTTTCATGGTGCATTTGAATTAACCTTTAAAACAATATTCTCAAGGTCAGACAAACATACAACTCATACATTCTTCACACCGATAAAATATGCCTCCAAGTACAATCAGAACGCATCAAATATGCACAATTCCATTTCGATGATTCACAAAATTTTCAGTATTTTAAAATGACACCAGTGATATATGCAAGATCATTCACCAAATTATATTATTGGGTAGACTTCAAATAAATTGCATACCTGTAGGTCAAAGGTAACTAAATCATTTTCTTCTGATGACTAATTGCATTGTCTAAGCAAGATTTTCAGAAATATACCGAATACATCAATGTTGTATTATATATGAGACTATTCATACTTGTTGACCAGAGACTAAGACTCCAATGTTTAGACAAATACATTTTGTAAGAACGTTTCATGAAATATAAATCTACATATAGAGTAGCCATAAACACTCACTATCTCATATCTAACATTTTAGCAGCATGTTGAAAGATGGAACATTACAATTTACAAGTTTGGATATAACCAAACATGGTATAAAATGATATTTATATGACAGTTGTCACAATAAAGTGACTGCAAAGATGAACAGACGCATGCAGTAATTGTGTTTACTAATTGCCTGTAACCCATTATTGAAGTCACTTTGCAAAAAAACTTTCAAAACTTCCATATTCAGAGCACAAAAAAATTACCATTTAAAAGCTGCGGCATGTGCACGCAGACTAGATAACAGCCAATGGAGTCCCATGTACAAAATGAGTTATTGTAAAAACTGAGAGTTTCAACTCTAATTCATTTAACAGGACGACAACCAGGACTGACATCGCTGTAACAACTAGGAGATAGGGAACATGTAATGTACGAGATAACATTGATACCATATTGAAAAGTAATTTTTTACCTGACACAAAAGATGTTTTGTCCTCAAAGCAGCAAGATCACTGAGAACCCTTGACCCGAACGTGACATTACTCCATGCGACAGTCCCCTTAATCCACCCCCAGCATAGATCCCTATTGTTATATCCACATTAAGTTATTTAAGGGACCGACAACACGGGATTCATCATGATAAGAGTGGAGAAGAATGTGTAACTATTTATCTTTGGTTTATGTTTCTCATTTTCTACGAGTTCATTGAAATTCTTTCATTCTTTATCAACTTCCTGTCTACATTATACAAACAGTTGTCATGTAGTATTCATGTCTATGACCCCATCAAGTTCTAATTAGGGTCTTTAGTCTAAATTGGACTAACTAGCGATACTTTCTTTCTAAAAAGAAAACAAAAAATGCCTCCCATGAAAAATGGTTTTTTTTTGTATCATCATAAAACAGAAACAAATAAAATGTCAGGCAGTTGTGTTAAAAATAATGTATTGACATTTATGTCAAACAAATCTATTATATTTAACTAAACATCTGTTCTAATTTGGCATTTCTGTTTTTCAGGTAAACCAGTCAACAGAGACTAAACGATGTTTTGCTTGTTGGTCGCAGAGATGAACCAAACGATGGACCTGGTTCCATCCATTTGGAGTTGATCAAGTGCATAACTTAAGCAAATTTGATTTCATGAATGATAAAACAGTTTACACCATATTTAATTGACCACATTCAACATGATAACTTCGTTTTTTTCTTCCATAATTATACAAATATTATTGGCTAAAAGGAGATTTCAGTGTACTTTGTTGAAAAACACAATGGACAAAAAAAGTGTGATTTTATGTAACAGCTTGTGGTCGATTATTGGGAGCCAAAAAATGTGAAACTGTAGAAAAAGATATATAATGACATGAAAGATATTTAATGACACAAAAGATATTGAATGATAAAAAAGGAACTCATAGCTTAAATACAATTATGTTAGACCACATGGCACTGATGATGTATTGTGTCCAAATAAACTGATGTTTCTCTGCCATATGAGAATATATGATGAAGCTGGACTAGATCAGGTAAACTGACATTTTCTTGATTGATAAAAGTAAATAAAATCACAAGTGTAAAGTATCGTCTGATGGGAACATAGACTGTGATATGATGGGGTGTCAACAAGAGGGATGGTTTCACCCAATGATCAATCAACTTTCACTGATCTTAAGATAAGCTTATAGATCAATGAAGAGATATCTATTGTATAACTAACGCTTTGCCTCATAATACCACATCCCCCACCCCACTCGGCATCTGAAGCAGACGATTTAAGAAAACGTTGTGGCAAAAACATTACAAGCAATGGTTTCTTTTGCCACCATGTTTTCCACTCCGTCAGAGAGAGAAATAACCCAATTTTCTAAATAAATTGATGCTTTGTAAATTTGCTTTGAATTTGGATGAGTCCAAATTACGCTTATAAGGCAAAGGATTAAATATAGTACAGTCTCTGGCATCATTCATTGATACAGATGGAAATGAATTCATAACACTCAATTTCAAAGACTGAAATTCATTATTGTTATAGGATTGTCTTATTTATTGAGCAAACTTACAATCGCAGAAGGATTACAATAATCTAATTATTGATAAAAATATTAGCACAGAAACTTGCGTAAGCTTTAAAGTTGTCATATCAATATGTTCTTGTCCCAATTTATAACAAGATAAATTTGTATGCACAATTAAGGACATAAAGTAAATGCTTCAAGCTGTCAATTAAAATTACTAAAGTATATACATTAGTATCTTGTAAAACAATAAGTTCATACACAAAGCACAGAGATGGACATGCTGGTTTGTTTGTGATTAAACAGGTGCATGGAAACAGAATTTCAGTAATGTACAGTGATTGATGGAGGATAAATTCACATTAAACAAAAACCTCAACTTCAAGCATAGTTTGATGTATCAATTACAAGTTTACTATCTTCAACATACTGAAGTTCACTCTGATTAATTTCATATTGATAGTGACTGTACTCTATTTCATAATTTACCTCCATTACATTCTCATGGGCGAAAGTTGAAAAATTAAAAAAAAAACAGAAATCTTAACCTCAGTGCTGTGGAAACGATAAAAACCAGTAGGGTCCAGACCTGGGAAAAACTGGAGGTACCAGAAAGTTCTGGAAAACTTTTAACCATGTATTCTTTGACTGGAGACAGATTCACTAATACATAGCCAAGACTCATTCCCATTATTTGTGTTACTGGTGTTCAGTTCTTAAATCATGATGGCTTCGGTACCTGTGAGACAAAAGAATTACAAATCTAACGTTATAGATCAATTTCTGTAAAAGATAACAGTACTGGTTTTAGAAAGGTGATATGTAGACTTTAATCATGATAGCATAAATTGGTACAAACATTAATTTACATATATCATCCCTGTATGATGTGTGTTTGAAAAAATATTTATAGAAAACGGGATCCAATTAAGATACAGAGGAATTCTTTGATCTTACATAAATGATTTGTTTGAACTAAGACGAATCATTGGAAGCGCTTGTGTAATTGGATAATAATTGTAAATCTAAAACGTCTACCCCTATTATCAAATATTTAAGAACATCTTAATCACAAACAATGATAGCAAACAGTTTCATGAAGTTAACAGATACTGAGTCATACAGAATTAATTTAACAGATAAATTTTGAAACCTGTTATCTCTTAATTTAGAGTAAAAAATCATTCATTTGTTTATATAATACATAAACAAACACGATAAAAACCCCAGGAATGCGTAACTTTGATTCCTTCATATCAACAATGATTTTTAAGATTATGATATGAAGTGCAGGTCATTAATCATATTCAAGAGTGTGACTTTGTCATATATTCAAAACACGAAGCCGTAAGATGACAAATTGTTGATAAATCATGATTTGCCTCGACAAAAAAAATGTTTTGATTCACAGAAATGCATGGAACTCAGTGTTTGACACATCTACACATTTTTAATTTTTTTTTTAACACGCAGAGCTATAGACTTGTTGCATCTACAAGTTGATCAGGCTTTGTTCTATCGTTTTAATTAAAATTAATATACACAGGCATTTTACAATTTTCAAAAAATCAAACTAGAATGGAATATTACCAACTATATTTTTTTTAGTAAAGTTCTAAATACACTTAAAATTGGACACTTTATGTCAATGGTCAAAGCAACTGATTTCTTAAAAATATTCAATACCATCATTTAAGAGGACATAAAGCCAGAAAAATAATATACTTTTTATTTCAAGGTAATTTTTCACTATAGTTAAATAGAATCAGCTGACTGGAAAATAACTTTTCATTTTTTTCAATACAAATTTCATGAAATTTTTTAAAAAAAAAGTGAAAATGGTAAGACATGAAAATAAGCAAAACTCTGTAAAAAATCACTAGTTTAAACATTTTTTTTCAAAATATGACTGAAAACCACAAATAAATTCTATGAGAAGTTTGAAATCTTTACAAAAAAATGCAAAACAACCAATTAATATTGTGATTGGGATAATTTCAATAATGCTCAAATTGCATGCAGAGAGGAGTACAATAAACCTTATTATTTCAGACACCAGAACATGAAAGAAATCCATGAATTATCAGCTAGTTTCCTACCCAGTGAAAATAAAACATGCTAACAGTCACTTAATCACCTTATATGGCATGGAAAGACAATTTGTAAAGTTGACCTATAAAACATCTATGACTGAAATACTGGTTTTGAAATATATAGACCTTATAAAAAATTCCGCAACAATTTTTAGCACACTTTAAGATAAATAGCTTGTCCTTGAAAGACCCGGGCTCTCACACAAATAACAATTTTTTAACATTTTTCCACCATTCCCCAGCATTAAATTGTTTACATACCTTAGTATTCAGCTAAAAAACTACATTTTTCCTATATTTAAACAAAATTAGAAACCAAAAGTTACATCTGTGTTACAAATCAGGATCCGGGGGAGGGGTTATTGTTTTTATTAAGCCAACTTGTTAACAGTTGTATTGTTAGGTAATCTTCACACACAAAGAATTTATTTTTTGGGGATTTTTTTTCAGAATGTTCATCCTCTCTCCAAAGCCACAGTTAGATACATGACAATTAATGGATATTTAATTTATGATTATGATTTCTACAAATGTACAAATTTCATCATTGACCAGGAAGAAATATGTCATGTTGCACAGTTTTCCTGCCTCTCTCAAGGCAAGATATCAGAGCTTTTTTTTCACAGGTAGGGGAATGGGTCTTTTTCTTAAATTTGGGGGAAAATAATATGGTCTTTCGCAATAAGGGGAAGAAAAAACTTGATGTAAACTGAATTTCATGAGAGAACTGCATGAATTTTTGCTGAGGGGAAGGCGCCTATAAACGGCCCCTGCTATAGAAGAAAGAAAAACCTGGGATATACGCCATAAAACACAGTTCATCTCCCTCTCTCCCTCTTTAACCCTCTGAAATGGTCAACAAATAAAGAACCCATCATATAAAACATTAAGAATTCCATGGAGTACAAACACAGCATGCTGGTAATCAAACAGCAACCATCAAACTATTATATTTCACTTAAAAACTCATCAGTAATTTTCTGACAAAAGCTCACATTATCTATTATCTAAACATAATGGTTATTAATATCAGGCACCTATCACAGTGATTTCCAATTACCATTAAGGTGTGTATATACTGTAAAATGATTAAAAATCATTATGATTTTTTTTTCACTTTCTACGTTCATTTTTAGAAATTAGACTTTTTTAAAAAAATTATTCATTCTCGCGTTAATTTTAAAATAAACTTGGACATATACTGAAACTTGTCTTGTTGGTGTACATAATTATGAAACAACCTGGTTCATATTTTGTTAAATCATTGTTGCCGTGGTATACCTTGTTGTACAGTATGTCATTATATTCACTCATTTTTTATCAATTTTGTATATCTAATATAATAAATATCACAATAATATCATACAATTACACTATGATATATAAAATTCATATTATGTATAAATAGAGTTTTTATCTAAATTCATAGCCGATCAACTAAAAACATATTTATTTCTTGTCGTGGCAAGGAGACAAAAATGTGAACATTGCAAATATAAAGAAAAAAGTATTATTTTCATATTTTCATATCAAATAATGTTAAAAATCAAATTTTAGATAAAACCGAAATGAAAGCAAAAAATCTGATTCATGATACATTATATGATACAAGTTTACATATTACTTGTATTCACATGGTTTGTAAGGAAAGTCACGAACTATAAGCAAATTGTCAGGAGGGAAATATATTAGCGACACTTGTATAAATCACAGGGTACCGCTAAAGCTAATTATGTGTCATAAATTTAAACAAATATTTAATTCAAGTATATTGTGTAAATTTAGCCTTGACATAACCTATATCTCTTTAAAGTCTTGACATTTTAAAGATAAAAACCTGTTTAAACACCATTAAAATTATATCACAGGCACTTTATTAAAATAAGACAACACAGCCGCAAAGATAGGAAGCTCTTCCTCTCCCCTCCCGTGTGTTATATGATAATACGAGGCTTAAAACCTCAGTGAACATTACAACTCATCTTTCATAAAATACATGTATATAAATATTTAGCATATGACCCGTGATTTTTTTTTTTAATTTTCAAAACTACCTGTGGCATTTCTGGAGGGGGAAAATATAGCAGGATAAATCAGAAATGGAGGAAACTTTTGAAAAACTATCACTTCTTTATATAGCATTTTTTGGGGATATATAACGATATTCGGCAGTAAAGTAAACTAAAAAATCGCTGATAACATAGCATAATACAAATATTACACATTTATACGAATCAATGACTAAGATATATACCATACTATACTTAAAAAGCTGACAAAATAATTAAAAAATATTTTGATTTTGTACTAAGACTTAAGATCATACGACTGGGATAACACAAAAAAGGGGAATGAATATTCCCCTGTTTTCATTATGGAATATGGTAGATCATTATTTAACAATTCATATATGGTCAGAAGACTAAGAATTCATTAAAGAGCCATGGTAACGTAAGTTAAATATTAACAGAAATTAAATAGGTTTACGTCTTTGTATTTCACACTGTCGTAATTATTTTTCCTACGAAAAAAAATGCGTGGGTGTAACGAAAACTACCATGCTTCTTTCAGGAAAATATATTATGAATAATAATGACTTCAGATGAACAGTTAAATAAAATGGTATCAATTTGTACCTGTCTATTTAAGCATAACACTTAAAACTGAGATTTTTATATCATATTTAAACGATTCATTTACACTGATCAATTATACAGATTATTGATTTTATTGCTGTCTATATAAGTAACACACATCATTATTTTCACAACATATTTTTCACTCCTTTTAGTCAGTTTTCATACAACTCAAACTTAGATATTATAAAACATTTCTGTTTTGTGAGTAATTAATTACGCTTCATCGATATACAAACAAAGCATATTATTTTCATTATCATCAAACCATATTTTTAACATTTACAGTAATTTTTACAATGAGTAATTCAGTAAATAAGACCATTTGATGAAATTTTGATGAAAAATTGTTTTTAAATCCAACAAAAACCCAGCTGACAATATGAAGTGGATAAGTTTACCATCCCACATAAAGTGTCGTTCAACTCCTCGTAACCTGACACCAAATAAGGACATTTATCCTACAATCTCATCAACAAATTCTATCATTATAATGGAATAAAGGTGACATGTTTAAAATCATCCTGATATAAAAAAGTTTTCTAATGAAAAAAAAAACACGGAGTCAGTGTTAATCTTACGTTAACGCAGCCCGAAATTACACATCAGAACAACTTAGAACCAAATTCATAAAAAATGGCTTAAAATTACTAGATCACATACCACACGATGATAAAATGAAGAAATAATACTATTATAGCAACAAAATTATCTTTAAAATTACTATGTTACACAATATAATCAGCCATCATAATGCACTGTACATTAGACCATTAAGATTTAGCCTAGTATCATGCTGGTATACTGATGGATGGTGCATTAAACTAGGATTTTTTCATTTTTATAACATTTCCCAATTTGTGTTGTGTATAATTATGTAGTGGTAAACGACAAAATTAGAATTATAATGAACTTAATAGCATTGTCATGATGGTCTGAATTTAATACCCACCATCGACAAAATTTTATTCTAGTTTACCGTATCTGGTATTCATTGTAGATGAAATATACCAGATTATTAAAACTGCCACAAAAAATAACAACAACAACAACAGTATTTAAGCGGACATCTGGACAAAAAATTATACCTTTAATCATGAAATCATGACAGATAGAAATTAAACTAACAACTATAGGTAATTATAAACTGTTAATTCCATCTTGGACTTGTATCAAACAAGATAAAAATATTGAAACAATCACAGATCAAAGTAAAGTGTATAAAAATATATTTTTATGTAAGACGCAATGAATTTGTAATAAAATGATCCGACTTTTTACATATATATCATCTTCAATTTTACGGGTATTTACGTAACAAAAAACATTATCCATGAACAAGTATACAAAGCAAGGTAGTATTTAAAGGTCTAAAATTGAGTCAGTTCTTCATCTTTTAGAGGAAACGTAAGTCTTATCTATCTGTGAATCCTGTATGAATCAGATCAGTGAACAATATTAGCTGTAGCTGTTTCAATTAATTATTTTATAGAGTAATCCTAGACAGTAAAAATGTAACAAAAATAACTCTTACCTTGAATATTTTCTCCAAAAACTTATTAGCAAAACAAAAAGAATCCATAAACAGTTTTCAGTTTCTGTTTCAAAAATCCCATTAATTAAAATACACAAAATTAATTAAATTTCCATTAAATTTTCACTTCAGTTAGAACAATGTCAAAGGTTTTTTGCCACAAAAAATGTGACATTCATTAAAACAGCACACACACAAAATGGTTTAAAATCAAAACAAAGGCAAATGTTTTCTATCCAAGAATGAATTTCAGTCAATCACCACGACAGATGAACTCAACCAAATAAAATCAATTTTAATTTCACAATGTAAACATTAATCAGTCCATTATACTGTTTATTTCCATATGAGAACACGACATCTATTCGACAATGATAAACAATTATAAACGATCAACAACTAATGAACTATATTCATACACACACAGAGTTCCCGTCCACTTAAGATTATCAGTATATTGTTTCATAAGTGTCCGATATCAAACTTACGCAGATACTCCAAAAAATTAAAATGTCAGATTAAAATACCATCACACACTGAGCTATAATAAAATCTGAATCATTTCTATCAGTATCCAGTAACCATGTCCGTGTCTACCCACAAATACCACAACTACGATATTACTGAGTCAAGTTTCGATTTCAATCCATACCCAAGATTTTTTTAAACGCATGACTATATAAATCCATTATAGAAATTCACTTAATGTTTTCAAAATAACAGTTTAAAAAAATTCAGTCTCTCGCACGGAGTGATTTTACAGTTTAATGCAAATCTACAGACGACCTTTATCCCTGATCATTTAACGCAGGTAAACAAAATTTTAATTGAGTGCAAATAATTTCACGTTAGCTGACAATGGGACGGGCAGCTAACATGCTCTGATATCGACCAGTGGCTAATCACAGGCACGTTTGTTTTGTTATTCAAGCCCTTAGCTCGGATGGGAGGGTTTTGTGTTTCGACAGGAAATCTCTATAAAACCATGAACATGATCGAGAGTGCAAAAACCTGCCGTATATATCGAGAAACAAAAATATTTTTAATTGTAAAATATAAATCCTTTATGCTGGACTAATTGAATTCGTAGGAAGTACGAAAAGAGGTTTTATGATAGGAGCATCCTGTTACCTGGCAATATGCTGCAAAAATAATAAAGAAAAATAGCAGAAGTCAGCCGAGAAACATGAACATGGTTAAAATAGATTTCAATACCACGAATACAAAAACAGTGTGTACCATAAATTCAATGGCAGGAGTTGTTATTATATTTCTATCGGATATAAAAATCATTTCCCTGTTAAATAAAAGGCTTGAAACAAAAAAATAACATCCATTTTGTCACAGCAATGTATTAGTTTTATATAAAATTTGCAAACATTCTTAGATATATAAATATTCCAATGCATTTTGTTGGTTTTCTAAACAAACAAGTTGCCATGGATTAAAAAATCTAAAAAGGGTTTAATTCCAGTAATAACTTGACCAACATTTTGAAACTCTAACATAGCTTTTAATGAAATTATTTTTTATTTTCTGCATTAATTAAATGATTTTATCAAATTTTTAAACAATCTCATCTTTTCCAATGCATCATCAGATAGAAACACTAAGTTTTCAAATAAAATAATTAGAAAAAAATCCAGCAAACATTCCAACCAATTAAACACCAACAAAAAACTTCTGTAAAATTATTTCATAGGTGAAAGTTGGAAATTTAAAAAAAAAATGGAAATCTTAATCTGGGTGCCATGGAAACTATAAAAAAGGGTCTGTACCTGGGAAAAAATCAGAGGCTCTGGAAGATTCTAGAAAACTTTTAACCATGTAATTTGATAAATGATGGTGAAATGAAATTAATAAATATTTAAAAAAATCATTTTTAACAAATATAGCTACATCCCCCTCTAGTTTTTCAAAGGAATAAAATCATACCATGATGGGTCTTGTATAAATCTAATTTCTCTACATTAAATACATAAACATTTTTTAATTCATACAGAAATAAAATTTTTTACGAAGTAAAATCAAATTTTACAATTTTCATAATATCAGACGGGGCAATATAATCAGTTAACCATGGTAACAAGAAAAGCATCTCAGTTTTATTCGAACAGGTGTGTGAACAAAAAAAAAACAACAGAATAATATAAAGATATGTTGTTTGATATACATTACTCGTTACATCGTAATTTATTCTGGTATTAAAATGTTGATACAAATAAGAATTTAAAATTGTCAAACCTGCACCATAGATCATGGTACATAGACTCAAACTGGCTCTTAAAACTGATGTTACTTCAATTTGAATGATTGCAATTTACGATAAGTCTTGAAAAAAAAAAATTAGTTTACTGTTTCTTGACCAACAAATTGAGGTAGGTTGATAAAAAAACTCGTCTTTTCTAGATTCACCTTCTTTCAAAAATAAGAGATACCATTAATCCCCAAATGTTTCCATAATTTGGATTTTGTCTGTAAACAACTTCAGGGTCAGTGCCAAAAAATGGGGTCATGACTATTTTTTCCGGGCCTAATCTTTGAATAAAGACCTATTCTAACGCAGAGCAGTTTGTGGCTCTCCAAAATGTGGTCTTTGTTGACAGGTTTAACTATATTTTACTGTAAAACCTCCTCATAATTAAATATTTTAATGATTTAAAACATCCTGAACCAAGTGTGATGATTGTTTTTTGATGTCTTCCATTCAGCATTCAACCAGAAAGACTTTGATAGAATTTATTGAAATGTCTGGTGACATTAAACTATGGACCATTTACAATACAATTCAATACAATTCTGGATCACATCTCCCCAGTTCAATACAAATCCCGACCCTAAACGCAGCTTTTATCTGTTCGACAGACATTACCCTTTCATTAACGCATCTTCAATTCAAATTTCTCACATTAAAATTTCAATGAAAACAATTAAAAAAAATGAATGGACATTCTTTTTGTCTTTACCACATCTGTCTGAAAATTTGAAGTCTTGCCTAAAATAAAAGCAGTATATAAAAAAGCATTTCGTCTGATAATACACATATGTAATACTATTGAAACCATTTTCAATATTTCAAAATCATCCTGTTAAATTATGGTCTTGCCCAATGAAAAATCTTTGTGTAATCAGTCTTTTAGTATCATATAAAGTTTTTCAGTCGCCATGTTGTAAAATACACTTAGATTAGATATTCACCTACTTTATTTTATGGTTATTTAAATAAAAGAAGAACTGAATTAAATATAAACAACTTACGTCTTGCTTGAAGTTAGATATTCAGCCTTCAATATGACAACAGAAAATCTAATTTCACCGTGAAAGTAGACATTGAGGTATGAGCTGCACGGCTCTTAATTGGATAAATTTGTAATTAAATAGCAATAGCGTGCTGCAGTAGTTGCACAAGTATTTGTTTTCTAATTTGGTACTTTTGTCTTTCAGGTTTGTTAGCTTTGAAACAAACAAAGCAAATTAGAAAATTTTCCAGCTGAACAAATTCAAATCAATGTTTGTGACCACCAATCAAATTCTACTCGTCATTTCTGACACAAAATTGATTTAAAAGCTGCAAAGTATTCCGGGCGATCGCATCCAAGTTCCAATCATTCTGTACAGTTTGACAATTTCCTTGATAGATCACAATGTCCACAACTGGACATTGGTCAGTGTTTATAATTCACATGCCAAACAATAATCTAACTTGACCCGCCGCTCGATCTAAGGAAATGTTCTTAAAGTACTCCCATGGCGACCGTGCAATCATTTCGTTGGCTTAATTCAAACAATACAAAGAAACCAAAAAGAGTCCCTCTTGAGCAGAAATGCTAAATACCCTACAAACGGTCAGTGGATTTATTGAAATATAACTGGACAAAAGTTCAGCCAAGGCTAATCTAGGGTGATAATTAGTTAATTAAGCCAAGAGAAAGTTTTAACAGGAACCGATATTTGAACATTATAACAATTTCCCTTTTTCTTTGTTGTGATTTATGCACTGACTGGGGACCGATTAAAAATATTTAGACTGGACACGCGTTACTCCATGCTCACAGAAATCCCATAAATCATTAGTAAAAAAATCAAACAATTTACTCTTGAGGACAATCCTATCATATTTTATATGGATGCCACATGTTTGGTGAATGTCAACTTGAAATACTGGACACATGTACTTGAAGAAAAAGATGCCGAATGTCACACTATGATTTATAGGTGACAAAATATCATTACAACTGGACACGTCTAGTAATATTTGACCAACAATGTTCGAGAAATTATTCCAAGATGGGATTCGTGAAGAGTATTCTTTGAGAGAACTAGACAAACTTAGAATTAATTAGGACACATATTTGAAGAGCAGATTGTTACTTAGTAAATCTTCCTAATTCAAAGACATTTTAATAAGATATTTATAAATTTCTGTTTTATTTTCAACTAGTTTAAATTTGTGCATCCGGTTTATAATTTTATGTTGTACAGAATTTTTTAATGTCTTGTTTCCAATGTATTATTCCTTAAACAGTCAGACAGAACTATGTGAAGTATTAGACTGCAAAATCATAGCAATGTTCTTAGTTTTTGCAACTCTTTGTAAAGAAGAAGTACAGCCTTGAAACTCTTAAATCTCATTGGCTTAAAATTGACCAACAGGAATGCTGCCATTTCAGGAGAGGGTTTCCCGACTAAAATCAAATTATGACCTTGGGCAGTTTTTGATCATGAACAAACCATTCTTGCACACATGTATGTAAAATTTAAACCCAGACAAATTCTGAACAGACATTTTATATAAAGACCATGAAATCAACAAAAAATTAATTTATTTTTGAGTGTAAGGATATTAAGTAACAAATAACACTCCCTTAAATGAATAGAATTCGTAAAATCTCAAATATCATAAAATGTAAATTCTTGAATGTTACTGTCATAATAAATCAGCATTTATATAAACAGAGAAGGTTATTTCAAATGAGTTTGTCATAAAAAAGGATCATTATAAAGAAGAGGAGACAATGTTTTACCCTGTAATTAACTCCAAACACATACAAGGTAAAATGCCAATGTTTGTACTTAAGTATAGTGAACATCTAAAGGTTGAGAAACCAATCCTCAATTTATATCAATGACGAATTTAGCATCAATCACTGCCTTAATTCATTTCATTATATTCTCAGGTTTCAATAATTATAATCATTTGCAACAAGGAAATGATATTTCCGAAATGGCTGTGATAATCGACAATAAATATTAAAAGTTTAAAGCTAAACGGCGTAAAATTGCGGCGCATTTGCCGTAAACTGAGCTAGAAAGCAATGAGTGAGTCAATCAAGGAACTAAGATTGGACAAGGTTAAACTACTTAATGACCACTAGCCACGAACCAGGCTACATTAAAAGAGTTTAGGATTTCAAGCCCAATTCCGGCCAAAGTGTGACAAAAAATGACCACTGTCAACTTTGGACATATGGTCAATCAAATGAAGGTTCTAGATAAAATATTTTTCTATGACTGCATTTCACACTGACAGATACACTTAGTGTTTCTGATAAATCCACAGAGAAATTATGACTCAATACTTTAGGAGAAAGTCACAATAATTTGGCCAAGAAGTAATACTTAGTTAAAAGTCTTAAATTTGTTTTTCCAGAGAATATTCAAGTTTAGCACAGGAGCAGAAATTTACATTACCTGGTACTGTAACATTAAATTGCCAATCATCCAATCAAATAACGCTATGTTCATAATAACTCTATGTTCATAGAATTGATTGCAAGTGAAACTTATTTGTTCATATTCCTGGTTGCTGCACATTATAACGCAATACATGTTACATGAATCAGAACAGTTTAATATAGAGTTTTCGTATACAGTAAAACCCCCGAAAACCGGACACTTTTCAGAAATTCCAGTTTACAGAGTGTCCAATTCTCAGGGGTTACACTGTACTTATAACTTCTAAAATTAGTCATTTGGAACATCAAAACCAGACATTTGAACAAATCAAGAACAGGGATTTATCTTAGAAATTCCTCAAGGTGATCCGTGAATACATGTAATGTCAAACAGATATAAATCATTATGAAATGCTAAATAAGAGTCATTAACTCCTTCTAGGCATTAAAGAAAAAAGGATTTCCACATAAATGACACCACTACCGTATTTGTCATTACTCAACTTTACTCGAACTGACCAGGGTCCAGTAATGATATGAAATTTATGGAAATCAACTTTTAATATGAGAAAATGTCCCGCAATGGTCAGTCTTGGATGAGTGACCATCGATAATGATGGCCATAATTAAATCAATTATCTGTAATCGTTGATGAGAAATGAATTTCATTGCACTCAAAATTTGATAAAGCACTTATGATTGTAGGACAGAACACATAAATCATGGTGGCAATTTTATGATAAAGTTGATAGTTTAATCATTGATCAAATTTGATTTTTTACGATGTTTTCACAAGATAATACGAAAATTCTGTTACATTTAAATATCACAGCAACAATATTAATAACCAACAGTTGACTACCACAGGTTTGTATATTAATCATGTCAATCAATTTATATTGGACAAAAATTATGAGATTTATCGCGCCTAAAAGCATCACATTATCAATTATTCAATGGCTAATTTTTAGGACCTTTTTGAGGTATTAGTTTGAATACCTTCTAATCAAGGGCAATAACTTTGGCCAACTATTAGCTGGTGGACTATGTGGATGCAAAATGTGCCAAGACTTTAATGTTAAGATCAGTACAAAAAAAAATTCAATGCAACCACTCCAAAGCAACACCCTTCGGGAGAAGCAAAATTATTATTATGTTGTTGAGAGGTTGTTGCTCCAGAGAGGTTAAATTAATAGTTAACTCCTAGGGGGAAAATTCATGCTGTTGTTGAAGGGACCTTGTTGCTCTGAAAAGGTTGGACTGTTATGTGTATTATCAGCAAACCTGAAGATTCAGGAAGTGAGCACACTTCAAATACCATTAGTGTTAGCACCTCAAGAAAAAAAGCAACACTGAAGAAATCCAGTAATGGTATTGCATTTCAACACAGCTTCCCGTTAAAACGACCCATCCTGATTCACCAAAATCTGCAAGATTTCCCAATTTACATGTTTTCTCGCTGATTGTTACGCAATTTGCATGTTATTGGGTCTTTGAAATTTGGAATCTAATCAGTACACCAACTTTATACCTCATAATCATCAAACAATGATTAAGAATTGCATAATACTGCTGTACAAACAAGCCATATCTATACTTGCAAGCTATTCTACAATATGTTCCATGTAAAAACAGCAACATAATGGCATCGGTCAACTGGTCAAGTTTCTTATCGTCTTCCTCGTTTATCAACAATGTTCATCTAAATGACATCTTATTTTTTCTCGCCAATGTCCAGTTGACATGAATTGGATCACATTTTCACGTGATGTGTATAAAGTCCATCAATTGTCTGTTAATTAACATGTCATTATGGTAATCATTATCATAGGCTACTGCTATCCACTGGTCAGTTATCAACTAAGTCCAGACAATGGTCATTTTCACAGTGCCCAGACATAGGTAGTTATGTAAATTAAACAATATTCTTTGAGTTAATATCAGTTCTTAGCCCCTAAAAAAGGAATTTAAAACCAAAATTACATAAAACAGACGAGTGTTAGCATTTAAAACATCCAATTATAGTTTGGTACACGAAAAAATCTAACATTTAATACATTCTTTCTTATTCAAAACAGATCACCCCTAAAGAATAACTTCTTGTCCTCCTTTACATAAGAGTAATGAAGACTGTGGCTCTGAAGGAAGCGATAAGATACTTCAGTGTCCCATACAACTGTTAGATGTCTTTGAGGGGACTAAGCAAATTGAAATACTAAGATTTGAAAAACACCAAATACAGGACAATGGACAAAAATCATTGCTATATCTCAGTACAACAAAAGATCAAATACAAAGTTTTCCCTTATGTAGGATTTCAGGTGTCCATACCCATAAAATTGACTGCCGGACCTGTTTTTTCCAAAACCTTGTGTCCCCTGGGATGCACATCACTTATATATTTCTCTTTTGCAAAGTTTTTATCCTTTGAGCAAAACCTGCAATTATTTCAGAGGTGGAGGTGGCCATAAATAAAGTCATTAAAAGTACCATTTTTCTACCAGGACTCAAAAAATATTGTATTGAGAGTCCCTGGGACCTGTAAACAGAAACTCCTAGGGAAACCCTGTTAAATATCTCCACATAAGATTTGGCGGGGGTATTCTTTAATAAGTGTAACAGTACACCCCCCGAAATTATAAAACTTGAGAACAGCCTCCAAGCTTATATCTAGATTCTAATTTGAAAGATATTAAAGTTTAATGTTTAAAAACATTTTCAGATCATTTATACTGGCATAATAACATACAATTCATGTCTTTATTGTGTTGTCATAATTTAGATGGAAAGACAAAACGTGAGGTTTGAGCTTGTAGACTGATCTCAAGTTTTATACCATGGACCCAGGAACCACAATAAAAACATGGCATATTGACATTTATGCCTTACAAGAGTTTGTTTGTTCTACAGCAACAGTGCACATAACGGACTGATGTCCAAACACAGATAGAAAACGGTCAATGAGAAAACAAACAAAATCAATTTTTAATTCTCCGTCCAGACTGAATCATGGTCTTATCACTGACCATCACTGGACATCTGGACATTGCAGATTGTCTTTTATAGCTCCATTTCTATTGATTGCCGTTGACCATACTGCACATTATCAATACAACGCTCACCCATAGCCTTAATATGAAGACATAAATATCATATTTATATCGTGTCAGTTAATAGTGGTGGATAATTCTGTTCTCAAATCATACGATGAACAATAGTCATAATTACACTGTGTACAGATAGTGGAAATTATGTCTTTATTTGAACTATTCCAAACCTGAGTGAGTTAGTAGATCAGACTCTATGTATGACCCACAGATTACGCCAAAGTACACAAATTTCCAAAAAGTGACGAATGGCGACTAATGGCAATGTTGCAAAGATAAACTGGTCTCCACACCGCATTGATATAACCTTAGACGTAATGAGAATAATACAGTAGAATTAAATCTAAAGATATTTGTTTTAAACAGACAAATCCATTCTCCTTCATTTTTTACAAAAACATTTAATCAAATCTGCTTTTAAATTCCTCCAGTTGTATCATTAAACATATTAGAATTGACCAGAGTTAATAGCAAAACTCGCAGGGCTATAACCAAGATGATTGTTTAAAAGGCATATGTTTGGAGACACGATAACCATTAAAAGCAGAACTAATGTGAAACACTTTGTATTCAATTAAAGTCTCCAAGGTTTATTTCAAAACATGATCTACGATATGCGCCGACTGTTGTTAGTGAGCAATAACAGCGAAAAGCAATCACATCACCAAAGCACCAATAAAACCACCTTGCCAAAATAACAGTAAGTATTCACATGCAAAATATGTATATTTGCTTGGCTTTGAAATACCCCAAACGTAAACAATACAAAATTTCATTTTCCAACAGACACATTAAAGTCACTATTTTGAAACCAAACAGTGCATTAAATCATTGCTAATGTTTGCATAAATGTTTCAGACCTTTTACGGTTAGTGCCTATTTTAAAGATACATACCGCTGTAACAGTAACACAATAGAGAATAATTCCCTTAACTATACCAATACAACAACCAGATGATGTTGTAATGCCCATTTAGTTAACTGATTCCAACTATTACTAATAGTAATAGGCTGCACACATCATACAAAATCAGACAGTTTTATTCGTCCCAAGCCATTAAACCCAATATACACAGAAAACATAAAAAGAAATATAATTGCACTTATTTTGTCCCATGTTCGCTGTTGAGCACAAATCATGGAATCTAGGAAGAACATTGTAGTTTACTATATTATTTGTTTAAAGGAAATGATAAAAAAAACACTGAGGAAGCCTTTGAAAATTGCGCAAACAATATACATATATATTACAATAAAATCTAAGTAAACTAATGAAATTTTGATTACATCTCCTAGGAGATTTTGTTTGTTGCAAACATTCCAAAATGATAAGATTGAGATTTTGATGTTTGGTAAGACTAGCAAGAGGCAAGACGTTGCAGTCTGCAGGACTGATCAAAGGTGTAGAGACATAAACTATGAATACAGTATCATTTCAACAACAACAACATGACAGGAACTGTCAAAAAACCAGGTTTTCATGAGAAGTTGCACACTTTTATTACATGCGCACAAAATAAACAAAGGGCCATGCTGCAAAAAGGATCAAATCTCAAAACCCCAACAATGAGTGCTGGGATATTTGGTAACGTTAATTGTTTGGAAGTTTCTTTGAAATCCCTCTAGAAATGTAGGAAGAGTTGTGCACGAAAGAAATTGTGGACGCCCGCTCGCTGACATTTGCTTATGTAAAATTTGGAAAACCTGGTTAAAAGCATGGTACAAAACTTAAGCACAGGTCTATGGAACACAGAGATTGCATATTTGAGACCTTTGTGTCCCTGAAGCAGATTCCTGACAAATGTGGTCTGTGTGGTATGGGGGAACATTTTTGAATAACTTTTGTAGTGTCCTTCGAATTCTGTTATCACTTTCAACACACAGCTTCTCAATGACAACTTTACCTTGCATTCAAGGACTTGACACTCCAACACAACACCTTAATGAACAAGCCGTGCGATCAGAAACTAACCTTATAATGGAAGATGGAATAAACACTAACCATGAACAGAGTATTATCAGTAACAACAAACAATATAAATTATCATTACAAGAAATCTATTTGTTCTTCATTTCCAAACCAATTTAAGTTGAAGCAATCCAGAGAAAGTAGAGAAGCAATCATGTACATTAATCATAACTAAGTCAGAAGTAATTGATATTATAGCTAATTGATTTGACCAGGGTATTTCTGTAGATATTAATGTCCTCATACATGCTAGAGATCCAGCAGTGTACTACTATCCATAAGTGTATACACTGAACAATGGAACATTCTTTGTTGTTGTATCTTCCATTATTGTTTTATCCGATGAATCAAAATAACGACATGTGTAAGGAAACATAGAATGTTTGTAAGTTGACCCTATGCAGTCTTTTTATTAGCATACATTATTTTCTGATAACAAGAAAGATCATTCCATATAGTATCATAGTATAACATCATGGGTGAAAGATAAAAAAATTAAAAAAACCTGATATCTAAACCTTGGTGCTGCTGAAGCAGTTAAAATTGGTAGGGTCCAGACCTGGGAAAACCGAAGGTTCTGGAAAATTCTCATGTGATAACCACGTGATATTAGATTACGATATTAACAGATGGTAATAGCGTTGATGCAACAATTAGAAACATCAAACATATAGAAGGTCTTCTTGTATCATAATTTCCAAATGACTGCTAATGTTTTTAAGTAACAGACAATTTTAATTCTATTCATTTATTATTTATACTGAAATTGATCCAGTTATGAAGTTGACCTTTCAACAATGACAGAAAACATTTGTCATGGAATTTCTTACTGTCCAGGTCAAGCCCTGCAGAAATTAGGATTTAAAAAAATATATAACAACAACTGATGATTGATTTACAGTCATTGAAACATGTATATATTGTAAAACTTTGTTATTATGAGCATCAATACTACAAGCACCAGATTTAACTCGAAGAGTTTTTAAAGTCCTGTCAATATCTGTCCTTAGTTTTCAACAAACACCACGTTTATCTCAAGCATTTAGTCTGTCCTGACAACTCCTCAAGACGGGAAGGTTTTACTGTACTAGTAATCCACTGGTAGTGTATGTAATGGTACAGCTCTATACTATAAGCAACCATTGAAGCATTAAATGGAGAAATATTCCACAGTTTCTTGTGGAAGACATATGCTTATCTGTAGTTTATTTATACAATAATCAATCTGAGTTGACAGATTTGATGTATTTTCATCCTTAAATGTCCATTAGCTTAGGGGAGAAATGATGATTGGGTTCTAGTGAAGGCTCTTGTGGTTCATATCAGCTACTTGTGGCCCATTTACGTCCTATTTCCTGCGCTGTCTATCATATTGAAGTTGAAGAAATGCATAGTCTTTCAAGATATGATATCAGTATAATGACTTACGGCTCCTGTATATTATTCATACTGTACAATCCAATGAAAATCGTGTCAAAGACCGGAAACATTGCCCACCATAAAATTCTATGGACGTCATTAACGCAATAGAAGCACTTTAAGAATTACTAGAAATGATTTGATATACAGTCACAATTTTTTTTGCTCATGTTATTTCTGACAGTGTAACAATCAAGGGATTCTGGAGTAGTAACGGTACAGAGAATGAGCGTCAAGACAACAGGATGATTTAGAACAGGAAGAATGGTCACAGTCTGATTTAGAATGAACACAAAGTCTATGATATGATTTAGGATCTCTAAGACTTTCATTGGTAGGGTTTTTTATTATTGCCCATCAGTCTTAAAATCATATACTGCTTGCGTCTTAATATTGGCACCCATTTTATTCTGGCGATTTTGGCTGTCAGCATCAGAATGCCAAATCTAGATGACACCAACATAAAACATTGCTAATATTACACATTGCTCATCATTTTGTCAAAGGAATGTAACTCTTGTAATCCATAATTGTACTCTTTATTTATGAAACCGCCAATTCTAGAACCACCAATTCAAGAACATCTTAAAAAGGCCAAACTTTGCCCCTGCGGAAATAAAGACAAATACAGTAGAAACCACGTCAACAAATGACAATTCATCGATACAGTAAGGAGACAGCTTGCTTAGACATTGGGTTCTTTATCACAAAAAGTCACATTAACCTACACTATTAACAAAACTAGAACTACTCTTGTATTTGTGATACCGGACCATTTATCAAAAATTAGGAAGGGGCCTTGGCCTTTCATTTTGGGAAATTTAAGCATGATTTTCAGCCAAACTTGAAAAAGGTAGACTAACTTTCAAGATACATCAATAAACAATGACTGAGCCAGCACTTCCTCAAATTGGGAAAAAAGAAGCTATTTGCAATTTGGGAGGCAGAAGATAAAAGCCTCTATTACAGAAGGAAAAAAGTCCTGCCATACATAGACAATTGCCCTAGGATCATGGTTAATTAAGTTGCATTTTAAAATGAATTCTATGACTTCTTACACAGGGGATGAACTCAATTCATAAATAGTCTGAAGTAATAATTTAAATACATAGATTTCTGTGAAGCAATACAAGTTTGGTTTTAATATCAGAGCAATTTGCTTGGATTTCCAGACTAAAATTGTATTCCCTCACAGAAAATAATAAAAAATAAAAACAAATAAATGATAGATTCTTGGTGTATGGGAAAATAACACAATGTAAAAAAAAGGAAAACTATTAACAGTTAAAGAGAAATGTAAACAAAACACTAAAATTCTTAACAAAAACTGTTGCTATGACGACGTGAGGTCTTATAGATAAAACCTCAACACTTAGTAAAATGGACAGAGCTTAAGTTGTATTTTATCAACAGTGGCAACTTATTGAACCAGGGACTTGAAACATGAGCATAGGCATTAGAAAAGCAATTAATATGTCAGATATAGCCAATATTATCATCTTTTGCAGCAGCCACATTTTTGGATTAAGTTTATAGATTCCTTTGATTTGACACTAATTGGTCATAAAGGTCCATATAAGGGCAACAAATTTACTATTCTATTGTCTATGTCTACTTTTGTTCTGTTAATAATGTATACTAATAGAGTTACGTCTCTCCTCCGAGACTAGGTCAACGTAGTGTAAAACAAAACCATGACCCAATTCCTGCAGACTGAGGACAGTGCAGGCTCTATCCCACTGTCATATTATGATTGTCACTCTATATATACTTCACAAAAGATTATGGAAAAGATTAGGAAACAATGGAGGATGTTAGGATTGGTAATAAATGATTCTGAATAGTTGAAGGTCAATGTCTGATAATTCTCATTGGAATTGTGCAACAGGAATAGAATGTTTTTGTAGACTATCAACATGTTCTGAACGAAAAGCAAGAAAGGTTTGAAAAGTGGATTTACTAAGCTATCAACTTTCTTTAGTGGATTCTAATCCTAAATTCCTCTGTGATTTATCATATGTATTGAAATACTTGAACAAAAAATCAGTCAGCAACACATAAAATAAGATCCGAAAGTGATTAGAGAACTAGAACCCCGGCACCAATGCTAGTCTGTTTTAAATGTCAGCAACAGGGGCTATATGAAATTTCAAGTTTGGACATGATAAGTCAACATTTTGACCAAAATTCTAAGTTAAAAAAGGACATAACTCCAAAAATTTAGCTTTCAGAATGTCCTTTGTCTCGCAACTGTGCCTTGTCCTAATAATCAAGTATTCCAAGTGTCATGTTGATATCCTTAAAAGTGTTTGAGTAATGGACTACATTAAAGTTTTTGCATTACAACAATGACAACAACAATGCAGCAGTGATCATAATAGCTTGACTTTTTCTTGGAAACAGACAAGCTAAAAATAACAAAATCAGGGATCAGGAACAAGCAGTAAACAACAAGCAAAGGACCGACAGTATTAAACCTTTGCCTCATAAGCATATTTTAGATTCTTCCAAATTCAAAGAAAATATACAAACTATCAATTTATTTAAGAAAATTGGCTTATTTCACTCTGACAGAGTGGAACCATTCTGACAAAAGAAGCCATTGCTAGTTATGAGCAATGGCATTTTTTGGCACAATGTTTTCAAAAGTCATCCACATCAGATAATGCGTTATTATGAGGCAAAGGGTTAAACAACCTAGATCAAGTAATATGAGGAATCAGTTGTACCTACTTTATCTTAGTAAACTTCCAAACAATTTATGTGAACAGAAAAAATCAAGAACTATCTAAAGCAGATAATTCTGCAATTTTTTTCCTTTGTTGTTTGAGCCCAGAAAATGGACTCTTCCCAATTGAAAATAAAGACATTTTTTCCCAATTCCTAACCTAAAAGTTCCCAATTCACACCATGCATTTTCTGCAAATTGGACCAGACCAGGCCTCTTTCCCAAAGTTGCAAACATAAACCACTGTAATACAATGACTAAAACAAGAGTGCATCAGTTAACATGTCATATGACAAGAAAATCTAATTTTTTACATCTATCATATACTATAAAACTTCCATTGATCAAATTATATATTTTACACTGATAATGTCATACCATAGATTCATTATGCTGAAATTTTACGCTTGTGTCATAGAAATATTATTTAACATCATATGAAATAATTATAGGTTTCAAATTGTCACATTGCACTATTTTATCATCTTAACACCTTGATTCAGATTTGTTGTTGTTGGCATTTGTGTCATTAAGGTTTAGAATATCATTTTGATTTAAAATATCCATGTTGCCAACACTTTTTTTTGGTAAAATTTGAAATACAGCCAGGTGTAGAACTTGACAAATTAGCAACATGTGTACCTTGTTTTAATTTAAAACATTCAAGGTAATTAGGTATTAATAGTCGTATACATGTGCATGTTTAACAGTCCATGCAATGATTGCTGGTACACGCAAACCATGAAAATTGTTTTGTGTAGTTCCCCCCTAAAAAAACCCACTTTACCCATTAACGACCAATTTAGATTTCAAAAGCAGATACTTAAATAACTGAAAAGTCATTATTTTCACCCATGAGTGCAATTATTGTAATGAATACACTACTATTGATGCATAATAAGGTAGGTTTGGTGTATTTAGCTGATCAATGATAAACTGAAATTCTACACCATACAACATTCAGTCTGTATTCAACTAACGTCATCTGTACTTCTGTGCAGGAAAAGGAAAATACTTATGTTTATCAATTATTTAGTTTGCATTGGAGTTTTGAATTTAAAACAGTTTTACTAGCTATTGTATCACAAATTAATTGCATTTGATTATTTTAGTAAATAAGTAAATAAGCCAACAGGCTCTGTACAAGAAAGAATTTCTTATTAGATGACATAATTTAATGTCTAGAGCCCCTCAGGGTACCAGTACTACAGATCATACAGAGAAACATTGGAAGATTGATTCATTGCAATCACTCACAAGTATTTACGATGGTTTGAATCCCATTGCCAGCAAGATTCCATCACATCTCTTGATGTACTCTCGAATCAGGTTAAAGTTATCAACTCAAAAACATTCAACAAGAGGCCATCTTAAAAACATTGTTGGTTAGCAGTTATGCAATTGACTCATTAAAAATCCCCAAACCTAAAAGTATTTTAGTTTTTTTCACAAAACAAATTTTGTTCATTTTTTACACAAAAAATGCAACAGATGAGAAATGAAAAGATAAAAATATCATAATCAGGGATTTTTTTCCATCTATAGCAGGGGCCATTTAGAGGCATCTTCCCCTCAGGAAAAATCTAAAATCATGTAAATTCAGTTTACATCAAGTTTTTACTTTCCCATTTTGCAAAAGTACTGTCTTATTTTTCTCCCATTTTAAGAAAAAGGCCCCTCCCCTACCAGTGAAAAAATAATAATAATGACAATAATAATCAACATGCTTGAAATGGTAAGAAACTTTGTACAAAACTTACATCAAACAAGCATAAAAAATTTCCTCAAAACATTTATCATGTAACTATAATGTAAAATCCAAATGGCATACTTCATAATATATTTCCACACCACAAAAAATCTGCTAATCTGCGAACAGACCCGATTACTTCAACTCGATAAATGTCTCCATTCCAATACATTAACCTTGAGGACAATAGCAGTTCTGTCTTATTTCAAAAACTGCGTTCACAAACAGCTATTTGATTATATCATAATTTGAATTAATATAATTGCCACCAATTAGATGATATCTATTTGAAATCATATCAAATGACACTTTGTTCATTATCCCAATTAAAGGTGCTGACTTAAGCTGTGATCATGTAAGTTCAATATTTTATTCATTTCTTTACCAAGTTTTAAGTTTTAAGCATATCTGTAATAGTATGATACTTATAAATCTCATTTGGAACAATTTCTCCAGCTGTTCTTCAGAACTTCATATTTTTCATATGAGTGATCATGTATTTTACAGACATGTTAATTCAGCAACAAAAGATGAAGTAAACAACATGTTTGCCTGTTTGTTTCTTTGTACTAGATCCTCCATTTTAGCAATAATACATCCACTTTATTCAATAGTCAGATCAAACCAGTACTCTTGTATCATCAAACAGTATTCCTGCATTACAAACCAGTGCTCATGTGTTACCAATTAGTATTCCAGTGTTACCAACAAGTATTCCCATGTTACCAACCAGTGTGTCAGAGTTATCAACCAGTGCTTTTGTGTTGCCAACTGGCATTCCTGTGTTACCAACAAGTTCTCCTGCAGTACCAACCAGTGTGTCAGAGTTATCAACCAGTGCTTTTGTGTTGCCAACTGGCATTCCTGTGTTACCAACAAGTTCTCCTGCAGTACCAACCAGTGTGTCAGAGTTACCAACCAGTGCTTTTGTGTTGCCAACTGGCATTCCTGTGTTACCAACAAGTTCTCCTGCAGTACCAACCAGTGTGTCAGAGTTACCAGCCAGAATAAACAATAGGTCCAGCTTAAATAACCTAGAACCACCTTATTCAACGCAAGAATTACATGTATGACAAAATGCATTCTGGAAGTGTGGTTTCTCCATTAAATTGAAAAATTTGTGCTTCACTCAGGTTTGTAACTAATGAATTCCAAACACTATTTCACCGAAGTCTAGCATCCCATCAACAGAGATTTTTTTCACCTGGTTTAACACCATTTTTAAACAATTTTTCAGTTATACACAGTGACCGGTTCACCTAACCAGTTTTCCTGGACTGTATACTAACCAGTGCTAACTTACCCTTCCACAAGAAGTCTGCAACTTCTCCACATATGGAGGAAAATTGTCATTTTTGTCAAATCAAAATCATCAGAGATAACAAGGCAAGTATTTACAAAATGTTTTTTGCCTGAATACAATATTGTAGAAGTAGAAACTATCAGGGCATTATACCTTTATAGTCACACCAGAAGTTCACATAACACAACCAAATATAGTGACAAAGTGGAATATAATCATATCAATCTATCAAAACTGTGAATTTACCAAATTTGTGACAGATAATATGGTCATAATGACATTATTTAAAATTCTTGGTTATATTAAACAATACAATACAGCCTTATTGGTCCAGTATGTGGCATTGCTTGTATGATGTTCTACAGATATTTTCTATAGAGAATAGTTGGATAATAATACTATTGAATTCTAATGCATGCACAATATTTTGAGTAATAAAATGAAGTTAAAAGTAGAGAAAAATGATATTATGTACCAATAAACACTTTTTTAATGCATGTTAACCACTCAGGAAAGGTGAGTATATTTAAACAATGAGATATAAATTTTGTGTTTAGCACACATAGTATCAAAATACATAGATATGATTTGGTCTAAGACATTTTAAAAAAGTTTGAGCACTTCCTCAATTTCTTATTTTTAACTTAGCACACAGTGCAGTTAAAAAGGAATTCAATTTTAATCTGCTAAAATATTTTCATGTTTTAACAAAGTGAATTATTCCATTGCATCAAAAATTGTTGCTAAATACAAAGTGACATCAGACCTTTGACAAATTAGTTCTTCTCAAAATGTAAATACATTGAAGCATTTTGCAATAATTCAATACAATACAACTAAAACATGCAAAATGCTAAAAACGGCCCTCAAGGTCACTGGAAGGTTTTATCGCTGATTCACGCACATAGAAAAAAGTAACATGCGCAAAAAAATCAGCTTTCTCAATGAAATGAATAATAAAAAAATTCTGTACAATACAATTGTTGAGTCCTAACTCCTGCCATGCAAATGCAATATTGGATCCAATTTCTGTTAATGATGGGTTATCAACAACCACAAAGCTCAGGTTCACAGAATTGAAAGGCTCTACAACTGTTTTGCCTCAACGCTAGGAAAGTTTTTCAGTTTTAATACCCCTAGAAAGGCCTGTTCGTTATTCAGCATCAGTGATCAACAATCAGCAACGTCATAAAATGTTTGACGAATCTCCGAACTTTAAGGAGAACTGACAAATAAACTAATCTGCTTGCATAACGACCATAACATAATCGTCAAGGAAACTTTGGCAGGTTGAAAAACTAGAAACTAATGTAAAATAGAAGAAATTTTATCACTAATGTTAAGATTGCTTACCAATACAGGGCCTTTTTTCCAAATATTTGGAAGGGGCCTTAGCCTTTTATTTTGGGAATTTCATATGCGATTTTCAGCCAAATTGGGAAAAGGTTTCAAGATATAAGGAGAATCATATTACAACATATTGGGAATTTAAGCTTTGTATTTGGGGTCATTCTTTCACCAAATTGGGAAAAAAGTCACCAAATATCAGCCTCTATTATGGAAGGAAAAAAGGCCTTCCAATAATGTTCTGATAACATTTCACATATTTGAGTTGGTCATCATTACCTCAATTTTCAGTGAACCAATCAGCAGTAACAAATTTCATAACTAAAACGCTACTGAAAGCTTGAACTGATACAGATACTTTTGTCTTTGATATGAAAATGAAAAAAATACAAAAACAATTGTAGAAGTGCAACCATTAAACCACGAGATTGAGAATTCATGAAATGCCAGACACCATTAAGTAGAAAACCTGAAATCACTGATTATTAATAAGATAGCTTTCAAATGTCTTATGTTACACAGTCCTGAAGATTTCATTTAAATTTGAGCCATATTGCAGACACGTTTAATTTCAATCCAACAAGAAATGCTTGCCTCACATTTCCCAACCAGACAATGGATTATTGCATGAAACACATCATAATTAATTATCTAATTAATCAAAATTTCTATAATTATTAGATTTTCCTATTAAAGCTGTTGTTATAACAATCAATCTTCAACTCAACGACGGTCTGAATTTCCGACAGTCTGGATTTCTGACACGCTGTCTGGAAGTCCCAAGCTTCTACAAGAATAATTTCTACTTCATTTAGTGTAAAACATCAGCAGATTGGAGAGCTCAACTTGAGATATGACACAGTCAGCGTTAGTTAATGTCAGAATTTATTTTAACAAAATTGCGGAAGGAGAGGCAGTTAAAACCTAATCAACTACAATAAGACAAGGAATCCAGCACCTAACAGCACCAGAAGAGATTACAATTCCTTGGTATTCAATCTACCATTTGTACACTGCAAGAACTACTTTCAGCCCACACAGTAAACTCAGTAAGTCGACACAGGACTGACGACTTAGAAGTTCCAGGTCTGAGACAACGGTGCAGCACATGTTTTGCCATGACAAGCTGGCTGCAGACATAACATACAAGGTGCGTCCAAATCAACAGATTTTTCAAATAATCAGGTAAGTCTTATATACAGTGCAACCTCTCCAGAGTTGCCCTCTCTTCAGCAACAACCTCCCTTCAATAACAGCAGGATTTTTCCCACTGTACAATTTAACTATAAATTTAATCTCTCCAGAGCAACAGCCTCTCAACAACAACGTAATTTTGCTTCTCCTAAAGGTTGTTGCTTTGGAGAGGTTGCACTGTACAGGTAACATAAAAACACAAAACACTGCATGTTTTTTTTTTTCATTTTAAGTCCATTTTGGTCATTTTCTTTGCTAAAAATATTTTAGTTTTGATACATAATGATATTTTCCACTGGATTTCCTCTGATCTTTTTAACTTGCCTCCTATGCACAGGTTCAACCTATACATAAGTGTATTCCTGTCCTCACATGTAAAAGATGGACCATTTCTAAAAGTTCTCCTGTTCTCAGCAAGTCTCACCAGTCACAACAGAAATTATTAAAAGCAAATACAATAAATTTTACTGGAATTGAATTACATTTGTCATCAATCAGAAGACAGCTTCAAACTCCATTCAAATGCAGAAAGCAAATAACATCATTTATACAGCTGTCATAAAAAAGATATCTCCTCACATTCAGTATTAAAGTTTGTTGAGAATATTTTTCACTTGTTTGAGTTTTGATTGGTCAATCAAATCTTTGGCAATTTTGATTGGTTGATCAGCTTACTATGTTTATTGAAAACGGTTCTCAAATAATTTTGTACACACATTACAAACTAGAAACAAGCATGTCTGAAACATGGTCATCAATGTGACAAAGATCATAGACATACAGACATAATGGTAGCAATTAGTGGCAACAATTAATCATTTTCTTGTAATTGATGAAACTTTTTTTGTCGTTTGATCAGTAAGGGTAGCAAATATTTACAAAAACTAATATTCCAACAATAATTGGGAGGAAAGATAATACTTTAAAGGACGCATTGATGTCTGGTCTTCTTGTTGCTGTACTTTAAACAAATAGTTCACCACTTTAAGTACTCCATATTGTCAGCATTGACGAGCTAAAACTGAGTAAGACACAACATATGACACATGTTTGCTTAACACCAGGCAGCTGACTACATCAGCTGTCAAAAGTTTACCATCAATTTGCAAGCTTCCAATCACCTTACTGGTACACAAATAAAATAATTTAGGTTTTGTTTGAATGGTTAAATATTGAACCATCACCAAATATTTGACGTCAATTCATGGACTCGATGTATAGAATAACATGGCATGTGTACCCCAACATACACTCCAGAATCTGTTTTAAATTGATCCCTAAGAACAAACATTTCCTCAATACAAGTGGATATTTGATGGATGGATCGCCATATTGATTTAGTTAAAGGTGGGTTTTACTTTGTTTTTCCACAGTAATTAAGTCAAAGGCATATATGAAGGTCAATGAACCAGACTCCCTTGGGCTACCAGTCAATACATATCTGTCCCACCTGCCCTTGTAAGCAAAGGACAATTTCCTCGGGTAAAGTGTGAAGCAATGACCTTTAGGATAAATGACCTTGGATGCCATATTTTAAGTCAATTTTTTGACACTGATGTATGTATGCTGCTCAGACTTTTACATAGTTACCTGCCTTTTGATTTCAATGCAGGGAAAAATGAGTGTGCATTGTATATTTATTGAAGCACATCTCTGAAAGGACTCTGGACAGACTTTTGAATGAAGCCATTAGCAACAATAAATTGAAACCGTTAGCAACAATAAATCACAAGGAACATTCAGGACATACAAATGCTGCCAGCTCATAGAAAAATTACAGGCTTGTCGGGTAGACATGCTTTTCAATTAATTGTGATAAAAAATACTAACAACATAAATTACAAAAAAAACAACACTCCTACAAAACATAACTCCATTCAAGTGAACTTACAATCCTGTTTCCTAACAGATGAATTGTGGAGACAAATAATACCTCAGCAAACGGCCATCATTTATCACACAACCACATTCAGTCAGTGTTGAAAGACACTTCTACGACTTCTCTCTATTGAGTCTTATCGGGTGACACAAGCAGCGCTTTTAAAGGATATAAACATGGTATTTATTGTATAAAACTTACACTAATTTATTGCCTTCAGACTACCCTACCCATAAAAAGTGTGCCACATCTTATGTTTAATATTATCATCATAAATATTCAATTATTGAAGGTTATGATTCATACCATGATATCGAGTGACACCATCTACTTGAAAACTTGTTAAGACACTCTGAATGGAGACATCAACCAATCGACGTTGATGATATCATCGTCTATACGAGATCAGAATCTCACACCATCCTTAGTTTTCTATTACCTTTCAACCATAACCCTAAAAGTGTACGCAATGATTAATATCCTTATTTACATACAATGGGTCGTGTTTATTATTGCACTAGAAACTGACTATGTAAATAATGAAAATATTACATATAAATCTCTGTTCACAGTACTGAAAGGTCTACAACTGTTTTGCCTCAACGCTAGGACCGTTTTTCAGTTTTAATACCACTAGAAAGATCCATTCATTATTTAGCATTAGTGATCAACAATCAACAACACCGATAAAATAATTTCTGAAGAATAATATTCCTAAATGAAAAATACATACCGTACTACACCCATTACTTGATAGAAAATTCTTAAATAAAAAAGGTAGACTACTCTAAATTGAGATCGTTGATGATGTTTTATTTCAAAGAATTAGCAAAATAGCAACGAGCAAGATATAAGATATAACTTTAACAATGCAATATAATTCCTTCAAAATGATATCATACATTTCAATAGAAGTTATATTATATTACACATTACACCCTTTGCCTCATATTACCACATTTGCCCATGTCAGAAGCAGACGACTTTTTAAAACATTGTAGCAAAAGAAGCCATTTAGTTTAATACAGATAAAAACTGCATTAAAACAATGTTTTGCACGCTTATTTAGGAAGGGGTTCAATAATTCTGAAAAACAAACTATTTTACTGAAATTCCCACAGTAAATTGTGAGAACATACTTAATTGAAAATCAATTTTTGTACTCAAAAATTAAAACAAATAAGCCATTTTTTATTCAAAACTAGGTTTACTATTTTTGTGAAACCTGTGTTAAGATTCATACACCCAGAAACAGACCATAACCGAATGACTTCATCTTTTAAGGATCTCTGTATTAGAAATGAACATTAGTCATAAAACAACTATAAGGGGGTAGATTTCATCATAAAATCTTTTCACATCTATGTAATAAAATCATGTTCCAATACCAAAATATAGCTTAAAAGACATTTATATGATCGAAATTGTATACAAAGTGCAATAAAAACTAGAGTAACCAAATCACATTGAGTGTGTATTATGCATAATTTGACAGAAATATTTTCGTTTTCATTACTAGTGCGTAACATTTTGTTCACAGAAATCACCGAGACAAGAAAATAAGATAACCATTGAAGATATCTCCTAATATAAATTTCAGATGAAAGAATGCAATACTCAATTTTTTTCTCATTTATCAAGCTAAAGGTTGATTTATTGTTACTGAAGACTTCGTGTTATTAAAATAGTAACTAACATCACTTTAATGTTGATCGAGAACATCGTTACCAGGGTAACTTAGTAAGGTGTACCAATCAAATATTATATAAATTTTGATTGGCCCATCAATTTATTTTCCTTCATAACCAACCTCATTTAACTTGGACAGTATAAGTAAAATGATCAGTATTTCTTACACAAGTTAATATTAGTGCAAAATTAAAGTAATGAAAGGTTTTCTCACGGCTTTTATTTGACCCTTAAATAGCATTTGGCTCCTGAAATCAGTAAAATAAAGCTTTTGACTCTTGAGAATTTGTACCAAATAGTCAAATTTACAATAAAATTAGAAGGAAATTTTGCAGACTCTTCGAATTATTATCAGCCAAGGGTAATATTTGACCCTCAACTTCTGACATCTTGTGAAAACCCTGATATGCTTCTTTGATTTGTTTGCAAGTCAGCTATCTAAAAAATACAGTACTATGGTCTAACAAGGTAATTCTGACATAGATGGAAATTAAATACACTGACTTCAGCAACCACACATTTGCTCCACTCAAACTATGAACATAGTCGCCATGCATCTGTTTAAAATGACTATTTTTCATATCACAATTATTACATTATGCATTATATATGTCAGCATTCTTATACAGTACATATATATATAATAAATATATATATTTAACTTATTATTAATTAAAATAATTGTACCGTCTATTGTATAAGAATGCTGACATTTTGTAGTTTCAGATAAATTTAATTAACATCCCACTGTGTGATATTCCTGTGTACTTTTTCAAGTAAAAAACATTTATGTAATGACAGAAATCCTTAACTTATTTCAATGAATTGGTCAATTAAAGTTTTTCCTTTGATGTAACAATAGATAAAGATAAGGATTCCTCGAAGAAAACACATACAAAATGTTCCACCTTCCCCAAAATACTACCATTCTCCCTAACTCCCCAACCCAAAGCCCTTCCAACACATAAAAAAAAATGTTACCAAGATGTTTGCTTATTGCTTGTAAATGTTTCGGCACTATATTTTTCGGATGACAGGGGTGTAAAGCGGTCTTTTGGGTACAAATTTGCTTCCGGTTACGCCAACAAACGTCGCCTGCTTCAAAATCCTGGCTATAAGAACTACACCTGGACAAATGAAGGACAAAACACAATCCCCCTGCAGAGTTCTGCCTTAGAATGACCTGTAGCAAAGCTAATAAGAGTAAATATTAATTCTAGGCACAGACCTTAGGCAAGTGAGCTATTTTGAAGACAGCATATTTAATGATTGTTTGAAAGTACCCATCAAGTTGTTTCACCTGTGGTTAAATTATTAAAGTGAAGGATTGCTGTCACATCAAAGTGCGTATAAGTCGACGTAACTGACAGTTTGGGCATGGTTTTCACACCAAAGGTGACCAGTCTATGTAACCTAGTATGATCTAGTGTATAAATGACAACTTGGTGTTTAACAAATTAATAACTCTAAATTAAGGGTAAATTACATCACAAAATGTTAATATATACCTATGTAAGTAACTCAATTTAGCTGACTTATGCTCAGATTTTACGCAAAATATAATTTATACATATCCAAATCTTTCAGCCCAATTTATCAAAGTTTGCTTAAAATTGTCTCTAACAGTTGGATATTGTAGCATGTACAAAGGAACAGTGGATGACAGAAGTCCAAAGACATGATTATCAGAAACAATGTCAACAAAACTAAAAATATAATAATCAAGTATTCCAGGTGTTGGTATATTTAAAGTTTGGCGTAATGGGTTACATTGAGGTTTTTGCATGACAATGACAATCATTATGGCTTGACTTCATGTCGAAACAGAGGAGCTAAAAATAGCTCATGCTTTGCATTCAGCTAAAAAACAGACAAAGCAACAATGACAATCATACATTATGAACATAAGTCTTGTAATGCTACATATTAAGAAAGGATCCCTATTAATAATAAACAGGTAACACATTAGCATGAAGAATTCTACGTTCTATCATACTCTTTTAGAATTTTTTTTTCTAGACTAACTTTAGGCCTAATGGACATCAATACAAGATCATAAACAACTTTGATGAATTGAACTACTAACAATTAAGTATGCATGTAATTGAAACATGTACTTTAAAGTTAATATGAAGAATGTAATCAAGATATCTATATATGTCAATTATGTTCCCCAGGTGAATCATAAATTGAACTTCACAAAGACTAGCATAATACCAAATAAGGCATTAATAATGAAAGCAGTCACTACATTAGTTTGTAGCTACTTGAACAGCACATTCAAGTCATTGGTTTCCTATAATCAGGTCTTCTTCATACAAATAATGAACACGAAACCATCCATTTAACACTGTCTCCATACTGTGCAACCTCTCCAAAGCAACACCCTTTGGGAGAAGCAAAATAGTGTGGTTGTTGAGAGGTTGTTGCTCTAGAGAGGTTTAACATACAGTTAAATTGTCCAGTAAGAAAAAAATGATGTGAAAAGGGAGGTTGCTGCACAAGAGAGGGTCACTCTGGAAAGGTAGCATAGTAGTTTAATATTAACATGGGCGAAAGTTGAAAAATTAAAAAAAACTGAACATCTTAATCTTGGTGTCACGGAAACAGTAAAAAACAGTAGGGTTTGGACCTGGGCAAAACTGGAGGTTCTGGAAAATTCCAGAAAGCCTGTAACCATGTATTAAGTATAGTAAATGAATAAAAATACCTGAGAACTGTATAATACCATGTATGAGTTATGTATCCTAATAATTCCATATAGTTGTAGCAATGAGTTACAGTAGTTAGCCACAAGTGACATGTGACATTTGGTCACTGAGATTTTATGACCTATCCATATATGAGAGCTTGACAAATTACTGACCAGGTTTGACCACCATAATACGACCATAAACTATCAGACTCTTCTCGTATCATATTATTTATAACACTGCATACTTCAGATGTTCATTAAGGCTGCTGTAGTTTTATTTACGGATTTGCATGTAAATGTGAGTGACACCTTGCATCTGTGACAAAGTTAAAGTATTATATCCATGATAACATACTATCTTTAAGCATCTGCTCGATGCCTCTCAAAAATGTTAACATTATAAAAAAACCTAATTTTCATTATTTCCTGCAAGTTACCTCAGATAATTTATTTTATGGCATATTTTGAAAATTTTATAAGAGTTATTACCTTTACTGAAAAATAGAAAAATATTTTATTTCAAAAGATACGGTGTTTTTTCATCTTTTCATTGTAAGTCTTCATTAAAATGAATCTTTTTTTCTTTAATCTTTTTTATCAATTAGCAACCCCTATTGACTTCAATTCCAATACAAATCTTAAAGGACAATATTTCAAATGATAGTTATTGTTTTAAAAAAAAATCTCATAGAAATTCCTTTTCTTTCATAAAAAACTAAGAAATTATGAAGGTTTCCAAAATCTGTCCACTAAATTTTTGGATAATAATTTTTGAAATGATAGGTATAAAACTTTAAGGGGCTGCTGATGGGGCTTGACCTTTAGTCAGAGATACTGTGTCCAAACATTTTCAAATATAGTTGCTACACTCGTACACAAGCACATTGTACACTTTAACAGAGGTTAAAAACAGAAATTATCATATCTAAATCCACCCATCAAAAAAGAAAGAATTTTTCAAAGCATTCTTCGTGTGAATATCTGTAATAATCCAAATATTAAGGCTATGAAAAAAATGCTTGTCTCTAAATAATAACGGAAAAAATATTTTTATAATAATTAACATGCAATAACTAGACTACAAGTTTTATTTATAATGTTCAGCATACATTTTAACAGCTAAAACTAATTTACTTAATAAGTTGTCATTATTCAAACACGGTGACTCATACATTTCCTTTCAGGTTCTCAAACCTGAAAATGAAGACTCCAGATCAGTAATCTCTGTAACTATTCCTGGTTCACTTGGGAGGTATACAAGATGCAATGCATTATTTCCATGATTAAAATCTTACCATTTAATACTCCAATATATCATCCAATCCTTTCCACTCTGAAATATATTACTTCAGATTTTACATAAAACACAAAATTAGAAAATATCAGATTTTAACAACATTTCATTGACAAATATTAGATACAGAAGATACTTCAATTACAGATATATTCTGAATTTGCATGATTTCCAAGATCTATCACAAAATTTACAAACATATACAGCAGATATTTCAGTAAACAATCATCAAGTTATATCATATTGTCAAACATACAAATATACAGAAACTAATTGAACAGCGATACCCCCCCCCCTATAAATGGACCCTTAAAATTGATTTCTTTATTTCACCAATTAGGGATTTACCTTTGAACTTCTCTGTATGATGTACTAAGTGTCTCAAGTAGTCCTATGTTTATATAACTTCCTGTATAACCATAAATCAAGGAATAAATCAGACCATGTAACAATTTCATAATAAACTTCAATACATAACAAAATCTTAATTGACAATTAATTGGCGGCAGTGCTTTTTTCAAGGACCAGAGATTGTGGAAGTCCATTCAAGCTAGAGAATAAATATAACTATCATTACTTGGCTTAATAATGTTGTGATACAAAAAACCTACAAGCTACAGGGTACCATTACCAGATGATGATGTCTAGTAATTGTACAAAATTAGTGTCATAATGATTAATACGTAACATTTGAGTTGATTCACATGCATTTAGATCACATTTAGCCTGTATTTATCATAAAATGTACTTAATGAATCCAGAATCTTTTTACCTCTTTCTTTAAAATATCCATTACCTTAACATTATGTTAGAACATTTCATTAACACAATATAAAAGACAGAAAGTGAAAAGGATTTCATTTCAATACCGGAATCTGCTCATCATTGAAAGACATAACAATAGGTTTATGAAGTATTTTAAAATGCATGCTAGCTTAATGAAATAGTTGTCCCGTGTAAAGATTGCAAAACACCACTGGTAATCAATGGAAACATCACTGTTTCAGATTTTTTGTTTCACAATGATATTTTCCACGATGATCACAATAAGATTACCAATCATTCCGCAGAGACAAAAACGCAAACTCGGAACACGTAACTCGACAATGCTATTTCTATCTGTACAGAAAATAATAAAGTATAATTTGTACTGGATTGTATGGTAAAATGCATTACATTAATCTTCCTTCCTATTCATTATAACAGGCCATCTTTACACTTGGACTCTCAGAAAAAAATGTTGAAAGAAATTATATCAGTGTCAGCGATACACCAATCAGCAGTGTAGCTGATACTATAGTACTGTACCAGCCAGCCCCTTGAGGCTCTAGAGGGATCAACAAGAACAACAACAAGAAGGCTCCACACTCAAAGTACTGGTTAGAGTTTATTTTTAAAAAATCTTTGGAAACAGTAACGAAGTGAATAAAGCATAGTAAAGCGACTTTATTAAGTACAGAAATAAATGCTTGTCTGTCTTATAATTGGAAATTTTATACATAAAAAGAAGGCAATGTTCTTCAACCATGTAAAAATCTGTAGTCATAACAACACTGGAACCATTGCAATTTATATTTGTTTGGGTCATCAAACGAAATTTCAAGGCCTATTCAATCTAATGGATAAATGTGACAAGTAGTCCATCATACAAACATCCTGCCACTAAGTATTTAGTTCTACCTACATTTTAGAATGTGTGGTTTTCAATGCATTTACAATGTATATTAAATAAGAGGTTATATTCCAACAGATATCATTTTACTTCAACATTCATTCAGCAGAAACAATAGAGAAAAAAATAAACTGAAAGAGTACAAACCTGAGCAACATGAGGTTCAGACAGCTACACCACTGTTGAAATAGTTCTATTCTTCTTCAGATAAATCTATTCTATTTCTACAACAGCAGATGCACCATGTAAATGATCTTTCCTTTCATAAACAGGACATTAAATGGAAACCATACACCAACTAATTGCTGACTGGGGATTCATCTTGTAAAGAAACATAATAACATGTTTTCACAACTCTTCCATTTCCTCGATGCAATGGAGACATATTGTTTCAAGTCCCTGAATAGAAAGTAATTCTTCCTCAACAAAAGCTTGCTTTCGTTTCTATGGAAATGTAAAATTTGTTTAACTGATTCTGTTAGAACATATTTTCTGTTATCTGTCTATGACAAGTTGTACCAGAGCATAAGAGCGTTTTGTCACATTTCTCAGGTTGTAAAATCTTCAGGGACACTTGTGTGTTAACTATAAGGGTAATAATTACCATGGTGATGTGGCGTGTCATGTTGTCATGGTGATGACATGTTACCCAAAATTTTCAAAACTGGAGGTATCATTGAGGTTGTCAGTCTCCTGCTATTATTACGCCAAGCATTCAATGTCGCTGGTGGGATCACGCTTAAACACTAACTGATAATACATTAAAATGTACATCCTCACACGTTATGATGACATCAGCAAAATAGAGAGTGAAAGGTCAACAAATGGTCCACGACATGCTATCACAGATTAACAGTTATGGCACACACAAATTCGCATAAGGGTGTTCTAGGAATGTGAAAAAGGGTCAGAAATTGGATAAAAATGTCGTACGGGCACCACAGCTCCAAACAGCAGAATGTATAAAATGTCAACTTTAAATAAAACAGCAATGGCAGAATGAAATATTCAGGAATTCTTAAGAACATATCTTACATGTTCTTTGAGAACTTCATAAAGTATGTATTACAACATATAAGCATTGTAAGTACTTCAAGGTGTCAGGCAACAGCACATGACCATATATAGTTGAATTATTGAAAGAAACAGCCAATCAGATCATTAGGCAACACGTATAAGGTATGACAGTACATGCAAGATTTAAAAGTGAACAAAAAAGGTGTCACAGGCAATACAGATATATCACCGAAAGGAATGAAAAAACTGAGAAAAAAACATCAAATTCAGGAAATTTACCCAACACAAAACATAAACAAATTAAGCATAAGCCATCGTTTATCTAATATTCCAAGTGTAAAAAATAACATACACTGTTGTTGATGGTCTAGTGTAAACCATTTACCATTCCCTCATGGATAAGTGAATTGTCATCAACCAAGCTATGATTGGTACCTCACCATCTTCTTGACCAGATTCACATATGCACCACAATTATCATCCCTGGTCTACAGAGAGAACATCTTGTCACTGGGTAAACCCTGGAAATTTTTTTATGAATTAATAACTCAATTCTTTTTGGTAATCAGTAAAATACGAATGCAATATAATCGCTGAAAAAAATTTGGGGTTGAGATTTTTTTAAACATTTTTTTTAAGGATAGCCTAATTGACATAAACTTACGTTACGTAATGAATAGATTTTAACTACTAAAAAGTAAATTTTCATGCCTCAGAATATGGGGTATACTTGATCATGATTTATTTAGCATTTATCCTTTAACTGGTTAAATGAAATTTTCTGACAAAAAAACTAACACGGCTTGGGAAATATTTTTATCATTTTTTGAAAACAAGCTGAATAAATTTTAAGTTTTCTGTGATCACAATTCTGTTTCATTTAAATATCAAACTGTTTACAATTTTTTAATTGGTATGATCTAATTACAACCAATCAATGCACTTTAAGTGATGTCACTAGATTTGCATCAGAATTTTGATGTCATATACAGTGAAACCTTAAAACTGAAACCAACTTCAGGACCCAAATAATCAGTTGTGCTAATGTGGTCTTTTTGTCCAGTTGAATTATACGGGATTTATTGAAAGCCAGTCCAAAAATAACAGGTCTTTATAACAAGGTGGTCGTAATATTGAGGTGGTTGCAATTTGAGGTTTTACTGTAATTGCTATTTCACCAACAAAATTATCAAAAACAATGTATTACAGTCATAACAAGTCTTGTTGCATAACTTGTAATATAATGTTGTATAGTATGTATATGGTTAAAACAAAACAATGCTCTTATGATTTCCAAATTAATCAAACCAGCAGGCAATAGAAAGAATTAAGTTCCTTAACTAACACTGGATGCAAAAATCAAGTTACATTAGAACCATACCCTATAAAGTTTGGGGTCTGCAGAACACGGGTCAGACATCTGTGTTCACTGCATTCTCTATTGTTATTTCGAGTCAATTATATCCTTAATTGGTCAATTACATGTGTACGATCTTCAGCTCATGTCATTATGTTGTAATTTAGAGAAAAACATATGTTATAAGAATATTACAAAAGAGATTTGTGCATAAATCCAGATGGACGTTCTGTCTGTCCTTAAACTAAGATAATACTTAATAGAGTAAGTTCATGTTTTACAGATTTAAGCTGATTCTAGGAGAAAGTTTTAAATTTTAGTATACAAATTAGACCAAGTCTTCCCTGAGTTTTGACAGATGTTACTTCAAACAGGAGACAGAGAGGTAGATCTTTAAATAGTTCTTGTAGTCAGAAACTGAATGTAAGCTCTTAAACTCTGGGTAGTGTGCATGCAAATTGTAGAATTGTTTAATGGAATTAATGACTTACGTTTTATCAACATAAGATAGCATTTGCTTTGTAAGCTAAGTTTTCTTTTTTATGTAACCCATGCGTTCAGTGAGCAAGTAATTCTGCATAAAGTGGAATGAAGCAATCGAAGTCCAGAACTGACTACAACACCAAAATATGGTAAAAAGTACAAGTCAATCTATCCCAAAAGTTCAAGCATTAAGAGTGGCCAGCACTGACCATGCTCAGCCACTGTATTTCAACCAGAGGCATTAATTAGTCCTACCAGTCACTATACAATGATAATTGTCATGAAACATTATGTTTTGAATTAATCATCTCTGAATGTGTATGCCCAATTAAATCAAATTCTAGAGCCACCTCCATTGGTCCAATTAACGTATAACAATGTTTATAGTCATTGTTCTGCCTCAAGGCTTCTACTTTAAATAATTAACTAAAGTATTAGCAACTTTGGTTTGATTTACGATGGACTGTTACCAAAGTAACAATTGTAGTACTACCGCTATTTTAAAAATTCATGTGATTTCAACTAATCACATTTTTAAAAAGAAGTAATCAAAGACCACCCCTCCCACTCGAGTGAAAATCTGTAACATATTGCTGAGGATGAACCCTTAGATATAGATAGGTAATACATGGACACAGTCAAACAACCAAGTTTGCTAGGGGAGGTAAATCCTTCCATAAATGAGAGGTTGAATATAAGTTGCAAATAAATCTAGCATAATGGAACTTGTCTCGGAAGTGGATCTATGACAATTTTGCCCTCGTCATTTTGAATGAGTGAAGTTTATACAGTTATGTCCAAGATACCAGTGCTTCAATAACTACAAGTGTGTATTTTGAAGAGATTTTCTTTCAGTTATGTCAACTTGAATTGTACTACAAGTGTCCTTCAGAGATGAGAATTCAGCATATTTTTTCTAGGTCTAAGAGTGAAGGTAATATGTATCAACAATAGAACTGCGTATTGGTTACTATGACAATGAAAGAATAAACAACCTTAACAGACACAATCATAGTATTGGTCATCATTGAAATATAGGGACAAGAAAAAGAATATTTTTTAAATCAGAGAACATCATGTTTTATTACACCAGCTTCAATGGTTTGATAATAAAAAATGTTTGTAGTCTTCCTGGCACACTTTTCCTCTCAAAGTACTATTTTATGATGGGCTGGAAAGCTTTTTTATGAGGGCAAGGAAGTCGTGGAAAAACACTTGTATGACTTGACATCATTCTTACCAAACCTCTGATTCAATGGCAATAAAAGGTTTTATCACGTCCAGTGACTAAATCCAGTCCCGTTTTATGGTTATTTTAGTAAAAATATTCCACGCAGTGAGCTTCAATGTTTATTAACAAAATCTTTCTTTCATAATAGGAAATCTTGTGTCAGGAGACACGATTTGCATAACAACAAGGGGTAACAAAGAGACTGAAGAAGTTTTTTATGTTCAACATGGTCTGGGCACTCAGAATTATTAAATGGTGAATTATATTTTTTTCTCATATGAAGACTAAAGCACCATTTTATGTTTGGTACTTCATACAACACTCTATCAGTTCTGGTTCATTAAAGCACTTGTCAGAGGGAAAGTATTTGATTGGCATTGTTTTTACGGAGAGTGTTTTAAAACTACTGGCAATTTCCTGGCATAGTTCAAGTACTCCTTGGACAGCAGATCTCTATCAACACTGATTTGCCATTAGTGAGTGAGAGAAAACTGTCCAATGGAATTTCCAAGGAAAAAAGTCAATGGCATCAAATATACTGAAGATTTTATTGTAGTCAAATATTTTTAGTCCTTTTTTTGTTACTTCAATGATGGTATCATTCATTGGATTTTATGATATTTTTTTTCATTTTTTTAGAAAAAAAAACAAGCTCCCCTAGATCTGTTAGAAAATGAGATAGCACAAATGATAACGGTTTAAATCCACAGACAGTAGAAAGCAGACGCAATTATGATCATGTAGCTTCTAAATGCTATGAAAAAAAAATATTCTTTTCAAATGAGCGCATAAAATACTGAAAGAAATAACACGGAACAAGCTGATACACTAGAGGAATGAATAAACATTAAAATGTAGTTGATTACCCAAAAGCATACATTAAACAGCAATAGAAATTATTGCGCAACTATCATGCTTCAAATAACGACCACACATCATGAAAATTCACAACGGTCTTATAATTCCCTGAACCAATTGCATGCATGTTAAACTATCATTTATTTAAAACTAGCAGTTTCAGCTCCTATTGTAAAAGTCGTATTTTAGAATACTAGGGACAATAAAACAAAGATAAAAATATTACGCAGCAGTAGCATGGATTAATGTTAATTATGAAATGAGAATTAAAAGCAATGGTGAACAAAAAGGGGACAAGATTCTGAACTTATTTGTGACCCTTAATTTTTTCTGCACACAAAAATCCCTGGTAATACTATCATTTAACTCCAAAGAAAAAAATATGTAACACTTTCTGTATTTTACTGACTCCAAATATTTATTCTAAGAAACATTTACACATTTTTTTCTAACTGCTTAAGTTGATTTTCTTGGGACTATGTTTTGTGGCGATGTTTTGGCATTGATAAGTGAGAAGGGCTAAAATGCATTTTTTCTGCGCAACCTTCTAAAAAACAGTATGAGTCCACACTTCAAACAAATAACATCATACTTTAATGTGCAAGCAACTATGACCAGATGTAATATTGGACATTTATCAAACTATATGTGCGTCTGCAGTAAGGGGAGGTTACTATAAAATATCTCACACTCTTTAATTTCAGTGTCCATAGAAACATGTTACTGACATCACCCTTTGTGAAATATGCAAATCAAATTATCCTAAAATTAAATGCTTAAAATGCCATTCATCTTGGTATTTATGTATGCTGAAAGACTGATTAAAACATTAGGTATCCCTCATCCAAATGGTTCCAATATTAACCCTTTTGGGAGCCAACCGCAAATTAAAAGTCACGTCCCGCCGACACGTTCCTTAGAATTGTCCTTTTTCATGATCTGACGGAACCGTGTCCAAAATAGATTGGAGACAATAATTAATGTGTTTTCCATGAATTCCAACCAAGTCATTGTTAAGAAATGTTTTAAAAAGCGTCATTTCAGCAGACATTAAGATAACATTTTTGGAAATTAGAATGCTACACACACAATAGATGTTTCCAGTGGAACCAGTCATACTGGTATAGTTAGGAGATGGGAGATTAAATTAATGGGGTTGACTGATAATTTTTCAGCTGATGAACACTATCTCATCATGATCAAAATAAGGGAATAAGGGGCCGGGAAAACATACTGCATGCCTTAAGTCAAATAAATGGGACAGAATAAAACTATTACAATAAATATTCAACCATTTAATGAAGTTATGCTGAATTGTGATTTTAATAGATCAGATACCGATCTTGACACACACGGAATTATTTTTCATGAATATTCACAGAGCAAAGATGACAACTGTCCTTAAAGTGCATTTTGATAAAGATGCTTAGACAGTGACAGTTTTATTCTCAAAATTTATTTCATACAGCCTTCATAGCTGGACATTGCTGATATCTCATTTTTTCATACCATTTAAGATGTCCTTGATTAGAATAGACATTAAATAGGAAACTATCAGTCACCATGTCTACTGCATGCTGGAAAAATGACAGAATTTAATGGTTTAACAATTTCATGATGTATCATATTAACCCCCCCAAAAAGATGATACATATTTTATCATTTCAGTTATTCTTGAGAAACTTTACATACAAATAGTTTATCAACAACTATATTATATAATATGAAATGCCATAATTAAAATACAATTGTTTACTCTCTTCTGACCTGCAAAATGTGTAAGGTTTTGTTTAAAAAAAAGCTGGATCAAGGATCGAGCAAATATCAAAATAATTGTCAACAAACCTCTTTATAAATTAAGACTGAAGTCCAAATCATCATATATTACACGTAACACTCTACATTAATACAATTGAATAACTTTTCAATAAAACAGAAATGACAAGATTTTCTAAAGCATAAAATTTGTTTCTTTAAATCTATTTTCTGATATCATATCTCTGAATGTTCACTGAATATTTTCAGAAAAAAAGACATTGATATGTTAAGTTACAATTCACATGTACATAACAGAAAATTTTATATCAGTTTAATATGAATATTAATATAAACATGGGTGAGAGTTGAAATTTCAAAAAATTCTTAATCTCAGTGCTGCGGATACAATAAGAACCAGTAGAACTGAGAAAAAACAGAAGTTCCTGAAAAATTCCAGAAAAAAATTAACCAAGAATAGGCAATAATAACCAAAAAAAAAAAATGACCAAAAATAACTTACACATTAAATTTAATTAAACTACAGCTATGTGATCTATTTATAGGTGGTCCTTGGGCTTGATCGTGGTTTTCTAATTCAGGTATCGTGAAAACATGGTATAATCCTATCAATGACTAATGTCGCAATTTTTTTCCTTCTTTGCTTGAGTCTGGTAAATGGAAACTTCCCAATCGAAAATAAAAACATTATTCCCCAATCTCTACATAAAAAATCCCAATTTTGGCATCAGACCCCTCCCCGAAATTGCAAAAAATCACTGTACTGGTGACCATTACATCAGTTACCAACAGAGACCCCTACGTATTGATAAATATTGCAAATTTAATATCAATAAAAAATATGAACACTTAGACATAACTCCAATGACAAACCATACATTGCAGAAATCAGATATCTATTCATATATTTTAATTTAAGGTACCTTGTTTAAGGATAAAATTTCAGAACAAAAAAAACGCATTTAACGAAAGCCTGTTGGTTCAATAATTTGTAACAGAAATGAGAAGACATGCTTTAAATTTTCATCAATTTAATTAAACAGTCAATGATTTTCCAGCCCCTTAATTCATCGCAAGAGATAATTCCAAATTAGGTGAAGAAGAAGTCGTCGCTCATACATTTAAAATTTGCTGAAAGAGGTTTGACGTTTTATTAAACAATGCTAATTTTTCCAACATGCAGGTACTAAATAATTCAAGAGGGGTCAAAGTTCAAACATAATTCAATAATTAGGGAAGTACTATTTTAAATGCACAGGTTGCCTTATGCAGAAAATGACATGTTTGCCACACCAGCATCAATATCTAATTAAAATTCAACCATTTCTATTACAAAGTAGAATATTGCGTTTTGTCTGCAAACAAATTGTCCATAATAAACACTTTATGCGATTGTACGCCCACGTGCACCAGAACACATAGACCCGCATACATTAAAGTCTACCGTTTGTAACATTTCTGATAACTTTTGCCTCAGATAATCCAGTGCAAAACTACAAATTCAAGACTGTCTTGGTTAAAACTGTTTCAAAAGTTTTCAATTAGATCAGAGATGGTCCGTAAGAGCAACTAGGACAATTTTGAGGAGGGATAAAAGATATAGTAGGTGCCAAGTTTCTCTCCTTGTACAAAATTCTGAGCAGAATCTTTTGAGAGCAGACATTTCTATTATGGCGTTTATCGCCCCTAGGTGGAAAAACAGATGAATAGCTGATTTCTGTTTGTAATGTTCATTAAACAGGAAGAATAAAATGATGTTATCTCCACGGCAACTTAATGTTTGTTACGTCAGTAAGGATTCTGAAATAGACTTGAAACCATGATTCAGACCAAAATTGGTTGCCATAGAAAACATCACAGTGCAGCCGTACATGTATAATTAACATTGATTGCATGTAAAACAACTGATATATGAAGTGCTTCAAATGGCTAGCATCTTGTTTTCTGATTGGCTTACATCGTTGTCGTGGGTAACAAGCAACCAATGGCATTCCATCTGATGATGCAAAATTAAATAAGAACATTGAAAATATTTCAACATGCTGTGAGGATAGGTTGACAAGAATCTTGGCAGAAGACAGGAAAACATCACTAGGAATTATGGGACTGAAACAATAAATACGTAATGCTTCCACGTATGAATTATTGAACATTACACAACGAGACCAACTTTTAAGGAAATAACGAGATTTGTCGTTATTCTGGTGACATACCGAATGCCATTCAAAACAAACATTAGTGAATAGATTTTGCTATAAATTGCACAATAACATGGTTTAAATCTAACTAATATTGAAAAGTCAATGTAAAAAACTACTTTCCACAACAGCTCAAGGTTTGCAGCGCCATCTAGGATTCATACACGTCATTTGTTTACATATAAAGTATCGGATTATGTTGGTAAATCAGTATGCGAGTTAACGTCCAATAGTAACAAGCTGTCGCCTGAAATCACAATTTATGTGACAATGCCAGTTCAATTCGCTTGGAACATTACTGAATAAAACAGCAACATATTCCCTGGAACTGGAGCCACGCAACTTAATGTACAATGCTTAGGTGTCCCAGAAATTGAAACTTGATTATCATCGTGTACAACTTCAAACGATTTAAACTTTTCTCAACATTTTGCAACATGACTCATCTCAGCAATGATCATTAATATTACATTCATAATTATAAAATATGCGCCAAATGATCTGATTAACAATAAACACAAGCTATTCTAATGGTTTAGTAATGTAATATTAAATTGAAATATGCATGTTTTTCACATTTTAATATGTTTTGCGATAGTGCATAAACAACTGCGATACGTTAAACCTCTTCTTTGATGTCTTTGAAATCAGAACCAATAGTTTGTCACTTGGCTCCTTCTTTTTGGCCAAAACGAATGTTAACATATTTAAACAGCGTGTTAAATTCTGCATTTCTTTTACCAAAACTCCCAACTGGGGTCATTAAATCATGTCATTTTTTGTGGTACATTTTGCACTGAAAGGGTGTCATTAACATAGGGGTCCGTTATTGCGGAAATTAAAAACATGCGAAATATGAAATTAGATACAGTTTCAGTGTCCTAGGAGACTGACCACTCTCACTCCATCGCCACGGGGACCGTATCACTTTCTAGCCTTCAACATGACAGGAAATTCATTACCCAAATAGGGGGAGTAAATCGCTTTGGGGTGACAAACAATTGTGAGGAAATTAGCCTTGTCAAATGTAGTAATTTATGAATCCATAAATTATGTCTTCAGTTCATCTTGAATTGAATGAAAACTGTAGCAGTGTTATTTTAAAATGGTAATTATTACTTACCAAAAAGATACTTTCACTTAACACAACCCGGTTATATGAATACTGTAACCAGTGTTTGTATGGATGATCACAAGGTTACTTTTCTTAAGTGAAATAGTCCAACATGATATTCTGTTCCTAAAGTACAATTTTTAGTGAAGTATTTAATTTCTAGCAACGAAAACAACAACAATGTTCTTATACATGACTCACTGCTTCAGTTTCTCTTTGATTTTACAATCAACTGTAATTAAAGGACATAAACACTGTGTCAGGTGCCCCAGTAATGGGTTTGGACATGTGTCAGCCATTCTGTTAAAGTTATTGGTCTCCCTGAGTGGGCTACATTAACAGGCGACTCCAAACCACCGTACTATGATATATGGACCAAATAACCAGGTAGTTATGTTACAGAACATCAGACCATAATTAATTTAATGTGGACGTTAATTCTTCTATGTCACTTTGAACAGATATGAGAAAAACTTGTAACGTCTGAATCAAGTAAGATTGTGAAGGAGAATCAACAACTACAGTGAAACCTCTCGAGAGTGATCCTCTCTTGAGCAACAACTTCCCTTCAACAACAGGGTGATTTTTCCCACAGTATGATTTAACTGTCTATGAAGGAGAATCAACAACTACAGTGCAACCTCTCCAGAATGGCCCTCACTTGAGCAACAACCTCCCATCAAGAACAGCATGATTTTTCCCTCTGTACGATTTAACAATAAATTTAACCTCTCTGGAGCAACAACCTCTCAACAACAACATAATTTTGCTTCTCTCAACAGGTTTTGCTTCAGAGGTTGCACTGTGTCTGTAAACAAGGTATCAAGATTCTATTACAATACATCCTCATTAATTCAGAACCCAAAACTAACGAAAACCTGATGAACTGATTTGATTTTGATGATTAATAAGAAAACAGCATAAATGAACAACGTTTTTATCATATACGTTTAATTTCATGAACTAACGAGACTTTTTGTGAAGTATTGAGTTCAAGTAAATAGCACAGAGAACTAACGATGATCTGAAGAAAATTTGTGATCTGTCTGAACACAATCAATTAATTAAAAACAATAAGACTACAATTCTACTTAGTATCCATGTTCTTTTTAAAATACAGACAAACAAATGAACTAAAATAATTAATACGCATAAATGGATGACATTTTTATAAAATATGTTTATTTGCGTGAATTAGCTAGGTTATTTGTCAAGTAATAAGTTTAAAACAATTCTGTTTAGAATCCTTGTTCTTTTCAAGACACAGAAATACAATTTAACTAAAACAAGAAGCATAGTATACAAAACAAAAAATATGATCAATCTACCAGGCCTAGAATTATTATTAGTTATTAGAAACATGGTATTATTTTTTTCACTGTGGAGCAAGTTTCACATTTTTTCAAAGACTTCTTCCAAAACCCAGTTTAACGCATTAATCAACCATATTAAACAGGAATTAGTAATTATGAAATGAACCTTTTATACAAAAGCAAAATAAACGACAAATCTGTAACCTATCATAATCCTTAATTATTTAAGTACCAAGATAATGAACTCATTAAAGGACAAATGACAACTTCTACCTCCAGGGCAGGAGAGTCTCTAAAAATTCATGATATTTCATGTTCACGCTTCATCGTTTACATCATTTCTGACATTAATCAGTTAAAACATAATAACGGTCAAATCAGCAAACTTGAGACGATTTTTAAATGATTGCAAAATCGCATTTTACGCCAATTTTCCTTTGTATTTTTTCATACAACATTGTCACAAAGAATCTGCCTCGCAGCGCACTTTGAGAAATGAAATGCATGACTGGAGATTCTGAGAGTTTATATTATGAAAATATCATGACTTTAACATCTGACATATTAATTACAAATGTAATGCAGAAATTTGACCTTGAGGTCGATGTCACAGATGTTAAGGCAGAAGTAGCTCCAATTTTCTTGACAAGAAAAAAATCATGTTTATTGTATTTTAGAAAATTAGTGTTTCTAAGACAACGTTTATTTTGATTGAACATTTAACTGCACTTAGTCGAATGACAATTATGAAACTAAAACAAGGGACAATTTGACTGGTATAATACTGGTATTATTGTACACAGTGACAAAATCATGTGTTCTAATGTCAAATGGTTTCAGTTTTGGAGTCCTTTAGCCCCTTCACAAGTGTTGGCCCTTAAATGTTAGATAAATCAATTAAAAGATAATTGTATTGTCATTACAGATCTATTCAACAGAACAATTTTTTGAGTTTTCCTTATGTGCCCCTTGTTACCAAGACCTAAATTCTGACTGGATTCTAGGCAAACTTGGTAGAGTTCATGCATATTTTCAGCTGTTAATCTCCCCATGGATTGATCTCCCACATTAGAGACAAATTTTCTTATCAATGATCTCCTGGCTCACGGTATACAATCAAAGCTGTGAACAAAGGCCAACCTTGGGAAAGAGGAAATGTGGTCTTTATTGATAGATGGCCTTTATTCAGAGGTCAGTTTGTCCAAAATAATCAACGATGGTTTTTCAAAGAACAGCCTTCATTCAAAGGGCGGCATTTATTCAGAGTTGGTTGCAAACACAGGCTAGATTGTATATTCATATAACCTCATATTCAAATTATAAAGATGATTTGTGTACATGAACCAGAATAGAAAGTCAATAAAACAGAACTTTTGAACAAATCAAAATCTACATAATAACAGAAATAAATCTAACGAGTAAACAAAATAACCATAAAAATAAATGTATATCACAGAACTAAAATTTAATGATGCTTATGCCCTTTTTTTGCTCAAACACCAAGTTGGAGTGATATCCTGTCTATTAATCAGAATTTATTTCAGTAAAAAGCCATTACATAGTATAAAGATGATAACAAAAACCCTTGATAATGCAAGCAACAAGCTCTGATGGTACGAACTACATCATTGATGTTAGATTCGCGTTACTCTTCCAATTAGTCAATTGGTAATTAATACGAAAATTCTGTCAGTATACCCAGATGACGGCCTCTGTAGCAAGCAATCATATCTATTCACATCGCTTTTCAGTCACATTTATTTACCTAAATGGGCATTAAGATGAAAATTTAATGAGCGTGTATCGACAAAAATCATCGAACACGTCCTTAGGATTAGTTTTCACTGTATTTTTATAAGCACACTTTGATGTCTGAATACAAGTTGAAGACTTTCGGCACGACGAATGACCTGATAAGCTCAATTTCTGAGTCTTTTAGATCAGTAACAACCACTCGTTAATTATTTTAATCATGCATAAGAGCAATATACATTAATTAAATTCAGCAACATGGCGATGTGTAGGAAGGTGTTTTAACTGAAGAGGTCGGAATAAATATAAAACCAGAATCATAATTATCAACTTAGTAAATTAACTATTCTGTCCTAGTTACCAGGCTCATAAAAATATGTCATATACTACTGTAGGTAAATGAATATTCTAAAACCTTTACTTTTAGTTCAATTTTGTGCAAAAATTTATTGTTCTATCAAAAACTCGAAAAATCTTGTTAATAGAAATGTAATGATAAATTGGCACCAATGTGTAATATACATGAATATTTCTAAACTTTATTTACCTAAATGTATTGAAAATATAAGAATAATTAATGCACAAACAGTGTTTTATATCCACATAAATCATGAACACAAATCTGCAAAGATGTTGTGAAGAGCTTTAGTAATTTCATATGCTTTGTAATTATTATCAAACTGATAATTATACCAGCGGAGGAAAAAATGAGGAAGTGCCACTTAAATGTTAAAATATCATTATCATCATCATCATTTCTACTTCTTTTCCAAACTGCTTATTTTCATTCTGATGGTAACTGTTTTTCACCGATCAAGAATATTATATTTTAAAGACGTAAAGTGATGTTCTACGTGATCAGAAATAAATGTCATATTCAAATCGATTAAGGGACAATTATTTTTGAAGAGGGAAGGAAGTTATTCTACATTTCACAACAAGATTTCCACACATTTTCCTTTTGAACAAAATTAAACTTGAAAGAATGTCAGAAAGTGCCATTTTATTGGAATATTTATTCAAGTTTCCCATGCCCTTGTTACGAAGCCGCCGTGAAATGACAATATTTCGCTAAGCAAATGAGAAAGGTCGTCTAGAAAGAATCTTTGCAGTGAAAATCGGTTCACAAGGCTGTCAAAATGAATTGTGCCAAATTATACCACCTCCGGTAATAAACATCATCATCAGTTGCTGACAATTATAAAACATGCATGTCTCATATTTAATTTTTTGTATCCACGGACCATCACTTATAATTTATATGATTAAATATGCCATTTCTTTTAAGACAATCAGAAATGTTGTCCTCTGTGTGACAGCTACACGGGCTAGAGTATGATAGAATTTAGATTTTTTTTAAGAAATGAAAATTATTAAATCAGGACACGTGTCCAAGTTGCACGATGTAATATTGCCAATGCCAGCATGTGCAGTACAGGTCATGTGAAAAATGTGAGAAAAATATTTTAACCAATATTTTGAAACAATTTTCATCTCAAAAGTTTTTTTCTAAGAAAAATAAATGTATCACATTGTTTTGTTTGAATGGAATATGTTGAATCAATCTACACAATGTTTAATTAATAGTGACCTGTTAATGGTAAGAACATGGTATTATACAATGTAAACCATTAACACCATAATCAGTATTTTACATCAAATAACATGTTCCACAGAGCCTAATAAAAAGACCCTTTGGAAGAAACTTATGTTGGTGTTTTTTCTTTATGTTCCTAGAATCACATAAAATTAAACTTTCATAGCATAGTTACCTCGGAGCCAGCCAGTCTATCAGTAATAATAATTCATTAATAAGACAACATCTTACTGAGTGTTAATCACATAATCTGGCGTCAAAACTTGATTAAATGATTAAAATCATAAGAGGCCAAAGAGTTGATACTGAATGACATGATTAGAAAAGAACACAAAGGACATCTAATGAAAAGAAAGAGCAATGAGTGATTCTAAACAATGAATAGCACAATTTTACAATTACAGATATTATATCGTAGAGTGATACTGTAATGAAATTGATGTGGTAAATATCTTCACCGTGATGGTGACAGATGACTAGAAGTCCATATTAGGTCACAGATTGTAATCAATTCTTGTAGAAAAATGATGGTGCCATTGGTTAAAGTATTTTAGCATCAAATATTCAGAATAATTCTGTATTTTGTACTAATTACTTCAATTTAATTAGAATTGATCAATCAAGACAGAATTCCATTGTTAACATAGTAACAAATTTCTTTAGAATGTACATTATAAAATGGTAGATGTCATGGGAATTTTGTACAGCGATTTTGCCGCAAAATAAGATAAATGTTCAAATTGCGTAATTATCAGGAATCAGAGAAAATCATTCAACACATTTACATTAAACAGAAAATGCTGATATATCTATACACCTTGTCAGAGAAAATAATTATAAACTGTAGAAACTTGATGAAATTTAGAAACATCATTTATAAGTGTAAATTAAATTCAAGTTAAACTGTGTTAAATGTGTTAAATACAAATTTTCAAAACTGTAGATAATTTGATGTATGACGTAATTGTAAGTTGTTTTCTCCATTTAAATGCTGCAAATAATTCATAAAACATTGCACTAAATATAGACTTCTACAGCATAGCATACCTACAAATTTGTCATAATATTTGTACCTAGTAAACAATGTCAAAAAGTACTAATTGCCAGTTGACAGCTGTCAGAGAACAGCTATTTGAGATTCTAGAAAGTTTTGAGTAAAATTTGTCTTATCAGTACACAATGTTGCGACTAGTTTTTGCATAAAGACAATAATTATTTTTTACGTTAGTAGAAAATTACTCTCAAGTGCATTATAAAAAAAATTTCATAAATTTCTTGGACTTATGTATTATACAAGAAAAGATCATTTTCAAACATGTACTGCTACGAAGCAAAAAATATTATCTCAAGTATTTTCCATGACAAAAGTGTTTCTAATTCTATGAGTGAATTGCTATGGCAACAGCACCTTGCATTAACAATTCCAATTAATCACATTACCAAGTTAACAAGCACACTTCTAGTACTTCTGAAAATGTGCACCCGTAATATACAATGAGTACACCTGAATTTATGTTCATATGTGCATTAGATTTAATGTCATATTTTCACTTAAAACCCATTCAAATCATGAAATAAATATGAGATGTATTTACTGGAAATTTATCATAAAAAATCAGCACAAGGCAAAAAACAAACCTGCATCAAATAGTTGTACCAAGGAATCAAATTGTGTTCTCAGAAAATGATGTGTGAATACATTTGGTGTCTCTTTTACCATTGGCACACTATGGGGCAACTCAAAGTGTTTCAAATTTATACAGTAGTGAGCCGAGAAAAGCCAGCATTTCACATTTTCTGACAAAAATCTACACAAGAGATGTGTGAAAACCACTATAACCAACAGTCAGAAATCTGTCAACAAATGATGAACGACCCTTTCCCACTCATTCCCCACTTAAACGCAATTGGATTAACACAAAAAACTTCATTGACTTCATGACAGGGCGCTCTGGACCTAGGCCCTTTTTTCTTCCTTAGTGATTTGATTAAGGGAGTTGTTTCGATTCATGCAGAATGAGGCTGTGAGTTAATATTCACCCTTTACTAGAGGTTGATGTCAATTTTTGATGGAAGTAACGTGATCGCTCAAGACCTCCAAATGTTATTGCTTTTCAGAATTAATTTCAATCCTTTTAAACCAAGGACAAAAAATATGGGTGTTCATAGCTTCAAAAAACCAAAGGTGAAAAAAGTTAATATCATTCATACTGTTGCTAGCAATGTATTTTTTCAAACAATTTCATCCAAAATAGACTTTATGTCTGCTTACACATCCTCAATACAAAACACATATTGTAACCTTTTAACAGAAAGTTCGCAGCAGATCATACCCTTCTATGAAAATTTGACATGAAGGCTTATTTTCCTCTATAAGCGGAGAAGTCGTCAGCTCCTTGTGGAAGGGTAAGTTAATACTGATTAGTATACAGTCCAGGAAACTAGTTAGGTGAACCGGCCTCCATAAATAACCCAAAAATCATTGAAAATGATTAAACCCAGTGAAAAAAAAATAACGCAAAGAAAAACAAATTTCCTGGAATTGCAATGAACAGAAAACAAAAAAGCAGACGGCAAGGTCAACCAACAAATAAACACAGAGGAAAATCACCTCTATGCGGACGACAAGGTCAGCCAACAAATAAACACAGAGGACATTGATGGACTTAATTTTAAAACCAAAAACACAATAACTCATCTTAGAATTGTTTGATAAAAGAAATCTAATTCATTCCTTAACATATGAAAGCTAATATTCAAACTTAAGGTTAAATGTGTTACTTTTCATTGGAATATTAATTGTACTTAAAATGAGTAAAAGATTGTTTAATAAAAATTAATGTCATAATACAGTGGTCATGGATATATTAAATGATATTTTTGACTTATCAGAGGGTGCTAGTGAGGCAAAGTCCTATTATGAGAGTTGGTGGTATATTTTACCAAATATGGTCAAAATGATTTATGCACGTAAGTCAGAGCACCCTATAGAGTACGAAACAAAACGGACAGCTTCATTGATTGATTCGTAGTTTCAGAGGTGATTACCATGACAACTAAGGTGTTACACAGACCAGAGTTTACACCATTGGATGGGCCATTGTCCATCACTGGTCAAAAATATTGTCCAGTCTCCCTGATGAATAATTAATTAAACTAACCACAATTCTCACCGATTGAAGAGGAAATTAAAACAAAGCATTATCCTGAACAAATTACAGGGGGAATTTTTATCCCATGATTTAATTACAAGGGTACTTGATGTGGTCTGCACGCTATTTAATACACGGGTCTGGGAAAAAATGTCATTGCAACAAATGGTGCAAGATCTTTTTGTATGCTTGTCTATCAAATTGTGCATCAATTAATGAGGAAGTAATCAAAGACTACACAAATAGCAGATTTAGCTTGAAGGCAACAGTTCCGTAACAAAGCATTCCCATTTCTGTCTCAGCATGTCACAAAAATCTTGTGAAACTTTTATTTCTTCCTAAGTTCTCTTTGTTAACAAGTTTTTACAACATATGAAATTCATTTTAAATGAAAACAATGATACAGGGATATCCCTGACGCAAGTTTCTTTTGTTCCTGATGCGATATTCAGTCGAGGGACTCATGTTGAGAGTGACCACCACATCCTACTCGGAATTTGTCCTTGGCATTTTCTGTGTGGGACATCCAAAAATCCCAAAGAACCCCTAAAATGTTGGAGATGGGAGTCCTGGGGACCCTCAGTTGAAAAATCTTATGGAAAACCCTGATGATATATCCTCATCATTTACGAAGATTCTTAGTTATTAAAAATAATTCAGAGACAAATTGCACAAAACAAAAGAAAATATGATAGGGTAATTTAGAACACACACCCACATCTAGACCCTGGTATATCTGCTTAATTTTATCCTTAATTAAAATCACCGAAAATACTCAAATAATGACAAAAATATGGAATAAAATTAGTTAGTACAAAATGAGATTTGTACAAAATAACACCTTTTCCATCATAATCATGTATGATTTAATAAAATTCTTATCAACTATAATTATCATAATGATATTTGCACTGAATATATTATTAGTCTAACAGTACAGTCCAGAGTTTGAGGTAAAAATCTCATTATTATAAATCGTGTTTGGAACTAGTCTGATAGGTCAATTTTGAGTTCAGTTTGAAACTGACCAATGAAAAGGCTACACTTTGAAAATGTCCTCAAAACCATATTTTATGAAAAGCTGAGAAACTGGTCAATGAAATACTGACAAGATCAGGGATTTATATAGCATATTGTAACCCAGTCAATACTCAAATGCTTCAATTACAATATATTTTCTGCGTAATACTAATTATAATCATACAAATTCACTTACCAGACACATTAAGGGAAAATTCATAACATATCGTAGTAAAAAATAGCATTAATTATGAGTACAGTTATAGCAAAATATCAATTAAGCCCCAGACATAAATTATTACAAGTTATGAAATAGAACATATTATTTGTTATTCACCAGTGAAACTAATGGATGCCATAAATTCAACTCTTCGTCTAAATAAAATGACGACAGAAACAAAACAACAGACTACCCAATCTCATGAAATATTTCTAAAACTCTCAGAACTAACTCGTAAATTCATTGGATTTTTTTCATAGGAGTAGTTCGTCCCATCAAATTCTTTCAATACAGCAATACTAGAATCAACTCAGTGTGTGCATTTCATTTCACAGAAAACAATAGCTTGCCTTGAAATAATCATTACCTGTAGTCATCTAGTATGATTTGTGTTACTTAAAATGCTCCTGTTGAAAACCTCAAACAATGAAGATGATGAGATACATTTCAGGTATTATGACATTTATTACACGACTTGTGTTCAAAATCATTTGTCAATCTTTGTAAAAATTCTGGGATATCAAATTATAAACATCCCACAAGAGAGTGAAAGTGATGCGTAATATTAGAAGTAATAGGTGGCATTCACAACGCACGGGTTTTAAATCATCGTCAGTGGCTGTTTCTCATTGAACTTGGGTACAAAATGAAAAAAAAATTGTTTGCTGAAAAAAATACCACACGTCAATAATCTACTTATGTCATCAAGTTAACTATCAATGCTTTCTTTTAAATAATAAATCTGCAACTTATTTAAGTGAGTTTATTTATTTGTCACTTACTGGTATCTGAAAATCAACTTCATGCAATGCGTTTATTTAATAATTCTACAAACAAAAAATGACAAATTTTCAAACTATCAGTAATGCTCAAGCAACATATGTAACTTTGTTAAGCAGGAACTAAGTAATTCTGGCCTATAGGAATTATGAAGTAAATTTCTACAGTTTTATTCTAAACCATAAAAACAGAGATTGTGTAAAACTGGCAGGACTTTTTTCATGAGTGGGGAAGGGGCCTTTTTCTTAAATTTGGGAAAAAAACAGTATTTTGGCAAAAACGGGAAGAAAAAAACTTGATGTAAACTGAATTTCAGGGGAAAACTGCACAATTTTTTAGATTTTTCCTCATGAGAAGACACATATAAATGGCCCCTGATAGAGAAGGAAATAAGCCCTGACTGGACTCAATGTAGCCTGAGGGACATTCAGTGCTTTGATTTGAAATACAACGCAAACATACAATCAGTAAAATCCATTCCCTCATCATAATTAATCCACTGGAAAGTAATTGCTGTTTACACATGTATCTAATTGATAAACATATTTCAACTTAAAAACCAACAGCATCAAATATATCATGGAGATTTATGATTTTAATTAGTATTTTAACTATTTCAAGGAAATTTTAAGATATTTATGACAATAATGCTGCATAGAATATTGATTAAAAACAGGAAAACATGAGACATGTGCGTGTATCAAATTAGAAATATTATGAAAACAAGGTTATTGACTACATTGATGGATGATTCAAAATTTAATCATGAAAACATACAAGATTTAGGACACATTCAAATAATTCAGTGATAGGAAGGGTTTGCATAGGTATATGTGGCCAAATTGGTCTGATCTACGGAAAGAAATACTTAGGCCTAAACAAAAAAAGGTGTGTTTCTGGTTACATGCCCAAAAAAATATGGACCGGTAGGCAGAGACTTTTTGTCTTTTACGTTTTTTTTTACATATCTCAGCAACACTGTTGTGAAAATTACAATATAGCACTAAGATTTGGATGCTGTAAAAACTTATGAGTTGGTAGGTAAAAGATGGGTCGGTTGGGTAACCAGAAGCAAACTTTTTTTTTAGGTCTTGGAATTACAATGATCTGACATTGTTGTTTGTGATGTAAACATCCATAGTACAGTCAATGGAAAGTGCAGATGTTTTGTTAGAATTGCCCACAGAAATCCACATTTCTGAGTCTGGCAGTACTGAAACAATCAGAGGAGACAACTCAGGGAATAACATTAGATATTATGTTTATTGCTAAGGGGTACTGAAACAATCAGGGGAGACAACTCAGTGAAGAACTTTAGATACTATGTTTATCACTAAGCAGTACTGAAGCAATCAGGGGAGATAACTCAGTGAAGAACCTTAGATCATAAGTTTATCGCTACTGAAGCTTTCAATGAAGATTCATGGAATTCCATCATATGACTGTTGATGTTACAATAAGAGACACACAAAGTGCCAACAAAATTCTTCATTTGCCCTGAAGTAACTTTTTTTCATAACATACTGTAACTACAAGCGAGGCCTTAATACCATACCTCTAAAAAATCTATAAATACAATTATTTTAAGTATTCATTACAGTAAGTGTAATGTAGCCAGTGCATAAAATTAGAGAAAAAAACTTACTGAAATTAATTGATACAATCATACCATACTAATTAAAGTTTCATGTATTCTATGCAAAACATAGAGGAAAATTGTAAGCTGCACACATACTCTTGTTTGATCACAGAATTTTCCATTTATCACTGAAACCATGATATCGGCAACAATCCCCTTGATTAAAGATAAATCTACAATTTGCATGATGAAACATATCTATTTGACTTAAGAAAGCTGTTCTTAAACATAAAAAGGCAACTCGTGCTGGAATATATGGACATTAAACTCATGCAGAGTAATGTTAAGTGCCATAGATTCGGATTTTTCAACACTCGATGCATTTCATTACAACAATATGACTGATTTAATCATTAAAACCTATAAGATTATCTTTTATTAGTTCAAGTGATGTATTCACACATGCACATTCACTGAGGGTTCATATATGTAAGAAATGTCTCAGATTGATAAAAAACAACTTATACCAGGAATGATGCACAAAAATTAGAACTATGGAAAACATTGTCCATAAAAATACGTACATTTAACAATATAGTAGCTCCTTTCCCCCATTTATGATTATTTATAAATAATTTCACTCTTCTAGGTCTAACTTATAAGTAGTAACCCATATTCAGTCTGAGATGGAAGATCAATGATCCTACAATACAAGACATACAATAAATTAAAAGGCTAATGCAATGTTTGACATAATTTCATTGACTCCAAACTAATACAAATTAGCATAAACATTACAACAATATTATATCAGAATTAATGAACCATAATGGCTATAAAATCAATTCGAAATGTGTTCTTTTATATCAAAATCATTATTTTGACATGAGCTAGGTTGGAAAACCAGTCGGGCAATCCCTACTACGGAAAATAAGGCATGCCTTCTGAAATGTTTATGTCAAAACATGGATATGGCTTTACACATGACTATCTTTGCTAGGATTCTTAATGTCAAATTAAACATAAAAATTTAAAATGATGGACTCTCCTTTTTAAGACTGTTTAATAACACAAGCATCTGCTTTGAAGATAAAATCATCAAAGGGAACTAACTCAGTTTAGAATAAATGTTGTATTAACTATTTGACTTACATACCTTAGTCCCAGAGTCTTCCTAACACCAAAACAGCTCTCTATGTTCATCAAATTTTTCGTGGTATTATGTGACAACATCAACAAATAGAATCATAACATGGAATATAAAACTGATCTTCATGCATTATACACAATAAAATACTTAATGTAAATTCCTAGTGAACATCTTCAGCACATTTTTCTCGAACTATACACATATTTTGATTCATTGCTTGATGTGTAGGATAAAATTTGAAGAATCATGAAAATATTGCAGTGTAAGTCACAATTGTTGATTTTTCTCAATAAAGGGAATATTTAGTACATTTACCTAAGAAATTACGCCAGTCTTCAGTCTTACACAACTCCTGTGAAGAACATACAATGTATACAGTGCAACTTGTCAACATACGAACAACACTGAAACTAGAACAGGCCCCATGTGAGTTCCCAGCAGTGTTATGTATTATCATACAATAGTAGTTGCCAGACAATGAATATGATGTTAACATTTATCCAACAAATAACTAGAGCTCTGCAGAGTGGTGCCAACGCTTATCTGCTTTACACATCAGCAACAGGGGTAACATTTGAGATTTTGAGTTTGAACACAATAAGGTATAAAGAATAACTGTTAATAACACATTCCATGTTTTGTGTTGATATCTTTCATAACTTTTGATAGTTCTCAAATCATAATAACCAATTTTGATCAAAATTCTAAGTAAAAGGGGCATAACCCAAAAATACAGCCTTCAGAATAATGCCTCTTGTCTGTGCCTTGAAACCAGGAACTTACCAGTATATGCTTTAAAGAACTTCATGTACACTTACGACACAATATGGGATTTGTTCCCGCACAGGTATCAAGCTCATATATCCATCCTTCCATCTTCTTTCTTTTGTTTGATCTAGTGGTTATATATTAGAGAGTAAATATACCATATAATATATTATACTGAGGCGGACTAAAATTTTATCAAGTTGAATTATAGAAGAGTTACTGAAAGCCAGTCCGAAAATAAGAGGTCGTTACAACAAAGTGGTCATAATATTAAGTTGGTCACTATTTGAGGTTTAAAATAAAAAAAATGGTATATTTGACCAATTTACGCTTTCATCCGATCTGATGAAATAATCATTTGAAAAAAATTATGAACAACACAATGACGTCAGGATAGAAGTTAAACACAAGAATTCAAAATACCAGTTCCAAGTCCTAAGATCAACAGCAGGCTTTCATCGCTTGTCCCAGTGTTCAAAACGCATTTATAAAATAATCACCGACTTCATCAATATATTTTCTGTAAAAACTTCGCATTTTTCGTCGTCAAAGACCTGTCAGCTTTAATTGCCCACGTTTTTCAACTTTTTTTTGAGGAACACTAATTAACATAATCATGGCGCACGTTTTTTCAAAATTTGGACGGTTGAAATTGACATGTTTTGCTATTTTTATCAAGTGTCAGTCCTTTCCGCCAAATATTCCGGACTTTCTGTGAATTACGGAATGCTCGTGATTTAGTGTAAATATCTATATCCAGAGTTGTCGTTCGTTATCCCTCGCATACATCTCTGTCAACGTCTCAGCGTTTTTACAAGATTCTTGCAAAACAAGAAATAGAAAAAACACAAATGATATAATTCAGTTTGGCTCCGTTTTTTTTTGTATTTCCTGAATCAGTACACCAAGATCACATGCTACTCGCATTAGTGGTGTAGTTAAGCTCGATATTGGCACATTCCACAAATTTGTGCGTCATTCCGTGTGTCAATCAGCTGAGCGCAACTTTTTGAAATGAAATTCATCTCTATGACGTTGCGCAAGGAATTAATGACGCGTTTTTTTTGGTCACATGACTACTATATGCTCACATGCCTCATTAATTGGCGACAAACATGTACAGCAGCGTCATGAAAGAAGTGTCTATTGTTTGTAATTAAGTTGAGTAATAGATGGCATACATGCGCAGTATATATAAACATTATAAATCTTTTAAAATAACTGCAGATTTCTTGAAAATGAATATTTTACATCGAAATTTTGCATCACTCATTACTTTTCAATTGTACATATAATTATATAATAATAAATTGCTAAATCGCCTTAATAATTATTCAATCTGCCTTTTTCGAACATGTGGAGTCCTCTTCGCGAAAAGGGGCCCTCTTCGTATTTAAGTCATACTCATTAATAAACGTTGAACAAAATATCTATCTTTATTACTAATGATTGTGTATTTTTTAATTAAAATATCAACACTTTTGCAATGCCTGAATAACATGCTGTCATATTTAGTTATGAAGTGTACGGGTCCTAAAGGTACTGCGTGTCAATAATAGTGTCGCTGGAACTTTATAAAGACGGAAAACAGTGTACGGAAATAAACGGCTACGTGAACATTTACCCAACTCGCGGGAAAATCAACATTATTTTGTAAGGAAGTTTTATCAATGATTATCTGCCTAATTTCGTTATGATACTTGTTTGCTTGTATATTCATCTACAACAATTTCACCAAAATGCGAAATTTGTCCATCATTTTTGTATTTCTTTCGTTGTAATGTTTTTGTCCGAAATATATTTTTAATGTAGTGTATTGAAGTTCGGACACTGTGATTTCGTCTATTAAAAACCGTAGTGAAGCAATTAAAGGAATTGCCACAACATTGATAAAATGACAGTCTTACAAACTACACCAAGTTCTCTGTTGTAGCTTGGGCCTCATTTTAGAGCTTGATTCACAAAGTTTTAATTATGTTTTCAGGATGTTAAGTGTAAGAATATTTCGGTGATGGAAGATTTTGATGATGAGGGAGACAATTTCCTGTCCAATATTGTTTTAGATCAGATTCAAAACGCAAAACCAAATACCGTGCATTCCAGTAGGTAGACTTGTGTAAATCAGTATTTAGAATATTATCTTTTAATGAAGTAATTTAACTTCCAGAAAATATTACACTGTAATTAAAAATAGACAAAGCAGGAATGGTGGTGACTTAAAATCGTGCTTGTGTTGAGATTTGAAGCTGAGGATTTGGTGATTAGAGCTCTATTATGTTACAAATACATGAAGTGATGATCCATCCATTGCTTGATAAAGCAATCAATTTTATTATGAAATATTTGTTACACTTTATATACAGAAAATGCTAGTTGTGAAATGGCAGACTTTGATGATCAAGATGATGACTGGCTGATGGCTGCAGTTGATACAAAAGCTTTTACTGAAAATGCACCAGGTTTGCACACAATACATGTTTGCATTATAAATTTCTTTGCTTTCTATAATCCAAACATCAGAAAATCAAAATGTGTTACTTCAGTACAAAAATAGCACAATACATGATATACATGTTAACTTGGCATATTTTAACTTTTGCTACATTTTTCACCTTTTCTTTTGGTCTCGCTAATGTCAATTAAAATAGTTCAGGTTTTATTTCAGATGTGAATTATGCAGACATTCCTGTGAATATACCTGACCAGTTTCCTTTTCCTTTTGAACCCTATGATATTCAGGCAGGATTTATGCGCACACTGTATCAATGTTTAGAACAAGGCAGAGTTGGAATATTTGAAAGTCCTACAGGAACTGTGAGTTGTTGTTGTGTAAAAGTTGCAACCAAAAAAGCTAAGTGGCTTATCAGTAAATCAGTAGAAAATCAATGCTTTTTAGTACTGGTGTTGCATGTTTAATTGTAAAATCATATCTGGCCCCTTGGTTGTAAAAGTTTGTAACATATTTCTCTTTTCTGTTGCATGTTTTTTAGTCTTGTTTATCACTCTTATATGATTTATAAAAAGTGCAAGAGAATTGTTTGTTATAAGGATTGATTATACTTTATTTCGTTTGTTGAACTTTTAGATTAGAATAAGACTTTATACCTGAAGCAAATTGATGTTTTTGTGCATAAAATTATTTTTCTGATTTTAGGGGAAGTCGTTAAGTCTAATATGTGGTGCATTGAAATGGTTAAAAGATTATCAAGAACGTCAGAAAGAGGAACTGGAACAACTTCTGGCTGACAATAACAAAGAGAACAGGTAAAGAGCTTACTCTGTATGGTAAACTAATTTGATCTCGAGTAACTGGATACAATAAATTTTGAGTTTTTCTGTAGCTGCGTGAGAATTTTTCCTCTTTATCCCAAGAAGTTAAAAGTTCATGTTCAGTAAAGCTTCACTTAAAGACCGTGTCAATATTATGACCACCTTGTTATAACTACCACTTATTTTATGACAGGCTTTCAGTAACCCCTATAAGTCAACTTAGTAATGAGATCACTTCATGTTGTAGTTTATTTCTTTGTAGAAATGGAACAAACACAGATACAGCTGGTGATGGGGGTAAGTTTTACACTTCAATGTATTTTTACATGTTTAGAAACAAATGAAAAACAAATAAACGCTTCATTGTGCAATGTATTGTTTATCTGACAGTTCTGTTAGACAATTATAAAAGTTATAAATACCATACACATCTTAGTGAAATTATTTGATATGTAGACATTGAACATTTCTTATTCTTTTCAAGACATAATACATCATATGTAGCAAGTAAGAAGTATCACATTTGTTATGGTTGTTGAATTATTTGTGATACTGAGTTTTTTGTCTTAAACTTTATGAGCACATTATATTTTAGAACTAGCCTGGATCTCTGATTTCAAAGTGAAACAGGAAATGGAGGAAAAGAACCAAAAGATGAAGGTATTCAGTCTTATAGTGTATATAAACCTGTCGGAGAAAGTGTCTGTCTCAGGACTGACAGTTATGTAGAACAAGCTGATATTTGGCAGGATTATGCCAGTCTAAATCCAGTTCTCTGGTCAGGTGGTCTGACAGTTGTCATGTATGTCATTTTATTTCCAGTGATATGATGATTTTTAGAGAACAAAATATCCTTAATAAGAACAAGTTTTTGTTTTCATTTTGTAGATAGAAAACCTGAGTAATTTTCAGTCTTTGTGCCTATTTAATAACCTAACTTTACACATAAGAATGGAATTACCTTTGATACTGTGATATTTTGTTGATCGTCTAGGAAGAGGTAGAACATCGATTAAAGAAAGAGGTTAAACTGAAAGAAATCCGTAAATCAAGAAAGTCAACTAAAAGAAAGGTTTGGCGATGATAATACTTTGTTAAATTATTTTCTGAATCTCGTGTTTTTATATTGTATTGAAGTTCATTGTTATTTCACATGATTATTGCTATGTCTTATGGTAAGTTTTTTATTTAAAATTAGAAAATTTAATCACTCAGTGCTTTCTGTATTGTACTGATATTCATATTTTGAATTTTAAATCTGTTGTAATTCTTTCATTAATCAAAAAACATAAGCATAGTTTGATCAATTTTCATAACACCAAACACAAAATCAGTATGTAGATTCTTTAAATTAAAATGAGACATTTAATAAAGATTTAATAATGCTTTGGTTAAAAACCCAGATAAAATAAGTTATGAACTCTATCAAAATGATTGTGACTTTTTTTCAACAGTAAGGGAAAAGGCCTTTTTCTTAATTTTGGGGAAAAATATCACAGTATTTTTGCAAAAATGGGGAAGAAAAAAATTTATGTAAACTGAATTTTAGGGGCAAACTGCATGACTTTAGAAATTTTTCCTGAAGGGAAGAGGCCTATAAATGGACCTTGCTATAGAAGGGAAAAAACCCTAATGTGTCCTTTTTTCTGTTGTATCTTTGCTGTGTAAGATGTTTTACAAATTATACTTGTAGAGGGTACAACTTGAAGATGAATTTGATGATTTAATAAAAACAGCATCTAATGATATCAAGGAAGCTTTTAAAGCAGAAATTGAAACTACTGATGTTGAACAGAATGGTTGTGATGTTGAAGATGACAATCTTGTGCTAGATGAGTATAACAGCGATAATGGAGGAGGTGATAAGGACAGTGATGATGATGATGATAGTGATGCTGTCCATTGTACAAAAGTATGTAGCTGTAGTTATCAACAATTTACAAGTGTGTTGTGTAACAAATCTAGTTAAGTCTTTCGCTAGAACAGAAGTCATTGAAATATTAGTGTTTGAGCTGTGAAATTTTGCTAAAATATATGTTGTTTTAATGAATCATTTCCTTCTTGTCAAGCGTTATAAATAACTGAGCTTTTAATGTCTAAGTCCCAGCATGATGCACCTATTAACTGCTGAAGGTTAGTTAGTACTCTATATACATTTTGTGGTGGTTAGTTTTACAATGATATGTTCATATTTTCTGCGACAGATTTATTTCTGCAGTAGAACACATTCCCAACTGTCTCAGTTTGTAAGGGAAGTAATTAAGTCTCCATATGGTGAAGATACTAGAGTAATCTCCCTTGGTTCAAGACAGGTACACAATCTTGCTCATATCTTTCAAATATTACCATCTATGAACATTCACAGAGGCATTAAAATCCTTCCAGAAACTATGTACCTTAAGTCATGTATTTAATTAGGTGATAAGTATGACATTTTAGTTTGTGATTCAAATTGTCCACTGTCCCATGATGTTGACTGTATTTGTTGAAATGGAAGAAGTAACATTGAAATTGTTGATGTTATTTCTTTGAAAGAATGCACCATTAAGTTGTACATTATAAGTGTGTGTTTTACAGAATTTATGTGTAAATGAAGCAGTGAGGAAGTTAAAATCTCTCAGCTTGATAAATGACACTTGTCGTGATTTACAGAAGAAAAAGTCGGGTAAATACGGTGTTTCACATGTTGTGTACATCACTTTACAAAGTTCCGTATATGTCACTTTATGTAGTATTTTTCTGAGGCATGCTTCATTGTATATAGATTTGGACACAAAAATGTTTCACTCAAATTATTAGTGTGTGTATTAATTTTGTCTGTTAATTTCTCTATGATGATGTCTTAGCATACATTAACAAACGCACTAAAACTTATTTGCCCCATATACCTGTTGCCTTGTGTGTTTTTTCTGTAAAATGTTTCTTTGATTTCAAATATTTTTCATTTATAACCACCATTTCTCATCCATTTATTAACTCTATTGTGTCTCTTTTATGCAGATAAGAAACAAAAATCAGAAACAAAACGTGTTCGGAAAAACATCGGCCAAAGTTGTCCGTATTATAAACAAGATCCTATAGAAGATTACAAAGATTCAGCATTGGTTGAAGTACGAGATATTGAACAGTTAGTTACCTTGGGTAAACAGATGAGGGCTTGTCCTTATTACGGTACAAGATTAGCTGTACCAGATGCTGAGGTGTGTATACACAGAGTTTTCACTAGACATCAAAAATGACCCTTGGTTGATGATAATTTGAAGAGCCAACAAAATTTCCTTCTAATTTTATTGTAAATTTTACCCTTTGGTACAAATTCTCAAGAGTCAAAAGCTTTATTTTACTGATTTCAAGAGTAAAATGCTGATATAAGGGTCAAATGAAAGCCCTGACACATTTGTCAGGAATACAACATTGTCTTTCAGCATCTTCTTAGTAGATCATGTTTATATTAATTTTTACAAGTTTTCAGTATTTGTTGTAGTTTAGATTTTCAGTACAGCTGATTATGTATTTATATATCAAGCATATTTTCTGCACCTTAGAACTAAGCTGTCGTTAATCTGTTGTAATAGTTCCATGTATCAGTAATTTCAGTGATATTTCAGATTGTGGCATTGCCGTACAATACGTTACTACACAAATCTACACGAGAAGCCAGTGGTATAAGACTGAAGGATAATATTGTTGTAATAGATGAGGCTCATAATCTACTGGAAACTATAAACAATGTATACAGTACAGAAGTAACTGGTGCACAGGTATACCAGCTTTTGATCTAACTGCTGTGTGTAGTAATTGCCATGTGCGTTGATTCCAAGGTCAAGAATTCATTGTGCTTTGATGTAACCTTTTTTATATAACTAGAATCAAAACTGCAATTGTTTTTATCTTCTGATTGAAGCAAACTCCACCACTCCTTAACATATTTTACGAGACCCCTTGTGAATAAGAATCCACTATGTTAACAAGATCTATACTTTTAACACGAATTTTTCTCTGATAGAACTAATGAATGAAAACAAACTGTGATTTTACTGTAAAAAATCACTTTTTTATCAAGAAACAGAAGTTTATTGAGTTAATGAGCAAATAATGCCTTAGATCATATTAAACTGTTAACTTACTGACGGACATCCTGAGGTTCTGAGTTGGCTGTGACAAACTTTACAATCTTGATGTTGTGAATGTCACAGTAAGCATGATGATTAAATGCCATGTTCTCCTATAAGGTCTGCTCATTGATGATGTCATTCTGGAAAATTTTGTCTTTTACTAATGACATTAAATGTTTTAGTGCTTGTTTTATTTAAAGCCTTATATTTGTACAGGGCACATTTTCTCCTGTTATCCACTTATTTCAAGTGTTATTACACACTGTCACATACTTAATGTTTTCTTTTTTATATGCTTTTTAACTGATGTGTAAGTTTCCTTGAAATGCATCATAAAGAATGATTTGTGAGTTATGTTGTGCTTTATTTTACAGTTGGTACGAGCGCACAGTCAGTTAAGTCAGTATGAAGTCAAGTACAGATCTCGTCTTAAGGCACAGAATCTAATGTACATAAAACAGATTCTGTTCATACTTGGAAACCTTATTAAATGTATTGGAGGTTTGTATTGAATTTAAATGGTTGCATTTTTATGTCATATTAAAGAAAAGTTTCTATGACTGCAGCTGTTTCTTAAAGAATGTTCAACATTTCTGATGACTTGGTGGCTTTTGTAACATCTAATTTTTATCTTCCATTCCAATCTGGAATCTCTATAAGCAGAACACATCAGCTGGTCCCAATTTTTTGTTACGTATTTAATACTAAAAAAAACGTAGTAATCAGGAACCTTTGTATTCCGAAAACCTCTCTAGTCTGGACATTTTTGTATGTTCGAGCAAGTTCAGATTAGAAAGGTTCTATATCAGGCTAACATCATGTTTGTTTGTTTCAATTTTTCAGGTTGCCCTGATCAGCACCCTGACAAACAATCTCTGTCTTATACAGGTATATATAAGCTGTAAAACCTCTTAGGGACCTCTTCTGTTTTAAAACCATCTCCTGATACAGTCCACTATTTTTATTGATAATGATACAGTATTACTAGCTCAATATTCTGACATTTTCCAAAGGTGGTCAGAATGTCAAGGTTTTATTGTATATGTTTGTTGTGGCGTGTATGAATCATTTTTTACAGTCATCATATTCTACACAAGTAAGTTCATATTAACCTTGGTTCAGCATCTGACCATTTTGACAATAGCTACAACTGTATTTATATTTTACTGTGAAGTTTATATTTGCCTCTTTACATTTTTCTTCACATTTATCATTTTTCAGGTCATGTCTAGCATTTGTCAATAACAACATTAATATAGGTGATTTTTAGTATCCTTTTTGTGTTTTCGTAATGATGTAAAACCTTTCTGTTAAATTGAATTTTTAGATATGATTGTTATGAGATAACTTTTCATTTGTTTTATCTACAGAGACTCGATTATGGACCATTAACGATTTCTTGTTTCACAGTCACCTGGACAATGTGAATATGTTTAAAGTGCTCAGATATTGTCAGCGTAGTCAGATAGCTAGAAAGGTAAGCACGATGTCGAGTCTGTGATTGATAACAGAAGTCTAAGTTTTCACATTTCATCTAGTGAAGATTTTTTTTTTTCACTGGGTTTAACACCATTTTTAACAAAGTTTCAGTTATATATGGCAGCTGGTTCATCTAACCATTTTTTCCTAGACTGTATATTAACCAGCATTAACTTACCCTTCCACAAGGGGCTGGCAACTTATGGAGGAAAGTCGAATTTTTTTTGGGTCACATGAAGAAGGGCTGGGGATCGGAAGAAAACCTCTATGGTTGTATGAACAAAGATTCAGGTTCATACACAGCTACTGTTTTTTTCTTGGAAACAGACTCCTGTGTCTTACCTAGCTAGGATAGATCAATTATAAATTTATGGAGTTACAGATGGAGACAAAACATCAGATTCATAAATTGTTTTTATGGTATTTTAATGCATAAACATTTACTGATTATGGTTCATAGTTGTCCACACAAGTTATTGCTTGTTTAATGTATATTTCAGCTTCATGGATTTGTAGAGAAATACCATCCAGATATTGTTCCTACAGGTATATTTTATTTGCGTTAAATCATTATAATATGATCTGTTATGGTCTGTGTTATAGCCACCTGGCCCAAACTTTGCTTATAACTTTAATTTATTGCTAATGAAGTATTTAAAGTTTGCCCAGTTCTACATACTTCTATATAATATTAAAGTTTATTACGACAATAGGACAACGGTGGAGATTTATCAGATTAATGTAGTCTTAGACTGTTTTTTCATGAATGTCATTTCAATTGAGTCTGCCTATGTTTGCATACACATTATATAATCAATTTCAGTGACTTTTATAATTCTAATTTCAACCTCTTTTGTGTTGTAGTTGCTAAAGAAACGAAAAAGGAGACAGCGACATCAAGTTTAAGTAGTTTCCTGAAATCCATCAGTGGGAAGGAGAATAAATCTGAGGATGGTAAGTAATTAAGTCATTAATTAGGACTGTAAGTCATTAATTAGGACTGTAAGTCATTAATTAGGACAGTAAGTCAATAATTAGGACAATTAATCATTAATTAGGACTATAAGTCATTAATTAGGACAGTAAGTCATTAATTAGGACAGTAAGTCATTAATTAGGACAATTAGTCATTAATTAGGACTGTAAGTCATTAATTAGGACATGCTTATTTCATGGTGGTTGTTGTATTACCTGGTCATTGAGAGCTCCAGTTAAGGACCGTAATGACATGTTAACATGCAACCATCCTGATTATTGTTGTTTAAATCATATACAATTTAACCTGTGAACAAAGACCACCCTTGGGAAAGATGAGTTGTAGTCTTTACTGACAGGTGGCCTTTATTTGGGGTGCAGTTTGTTCTAAATAATCAGTGATGATTTTTCAATCAAAGGCTTTTATTCTGAGGTGGCTGCAAACACAAGTTAGACTGTACCTCATTTATCCTGGGAGTTGAATTCCATTAAAAGTTGTTGATAATCGTAGAATATCTGATAGATGTATATAACTGTATGTTTACTGTGTACAGTTATTGATGGGCCTTCTAGCAAAGAGGAGAAGAGTGACTTTGTAATGAGTTCACCCTTGATGCACATAGAAAGTTTCCTACAGGCTCTGACAAATGTGGACAAAGATGGCCGTATAGTTGTCAACAAACGAAGTAAGTTGGAAAAAATTTGAGTTACATACCCTTCCTTGGGTGCAGGTTTGTGCTGAAACAAACAAAATACAAGATTGATTCCTTGTGTTTTATTTGGTATGTGATAGTACAGTCAAACATGTAAACAAAAGCCACTCTTTGGATAGACAAAATGTGACCTTTATTGACAGGTGACCTTTATTCGGAGGTCAGTTTGTTCTAAATAATCAATGATGGTTTATGCTGTGTTTTTAGGTTGAACATAGATGTCTCAGTCTCATTCTGGTCTCAAAAACTAGATCATCTGATTGGTTAGGACTGAACACAGTCTTAAAATCAACCAATGAAAATGCTGCATTCTGCTACTGGTCAAACAATGGAGTGATGCTATTTTTACATTGATCTTATTTATATTAGAAAAATAGGACACAGTACAATGACTCTTTCTTTATGCTTTTTGACATTAACACAGCTGATGATTTAATGCAGAATTAAGAAATTCAACTATGTAAAGCCATTTCAAATTTTGAAAATGTTTGTTTATATTTTTGCATTTCATATTCCTATTCCTCGTACTTATGATTTGTTTTATTCATTCAACTTCCCCTTTATTCATTGTAATTTTTAGAGCTTTTCAGTCAAAGTAGTGTGAAATTTTTGTTACTTAACCCAGCAGTACATTTTGCTGATGTTGTCAAGGAAACTAGAGCTGTTGTTGTTGCTGGAGGAACCATGCAGCCTGTAAGTGTTTCTTACCATTAATTAATAGTGGCAGATTAAACTTTGACTTAACTGTAAAATTTGGCTCAATAAATATTTTAGTAATATTTGTGTTGCTTGATGTTTTTATTGTCGAATCTTTGAAAGTTCAAGTTTCCACTTTTATGTGGTATAGAAAACTGAATAATTTACAGATTTCAGAATTTAAGGACCAGTTGTTTCACGCTGCTGGAGTTAAACCTGAGAGAATACTGGAATATTCATGCGGTGAGTTGGGATGTCTGTCCGTCCTATCTTAGAATTCAAAAGAGTGATTTCTTTCAATTACTTATTTGTATTTTCTAAAACATTGGTTCAGTTACTATACAAAGCCTTAAAAAGTTACACCACTCAAAGGCTTGATTTATGTTGTAGGTACCAGACATGATTAAATAGGATTGACGATTTTAATAAAATCTGATAAGTGATTATTTTCTGCACAATATAGATCAGAATCCATTCCTCAATCTTATCATTATATGTGAATGTAATCTCATCAAGGGAGTTAACTCCTTTGAGATTAATATTTTGTTCTTTCAAGGGAGATAATGAAAATAGATTGAACCATTTGGGTATGGAGGGGTGTTCTTTAAACCTATAGCAAGGGAGAAAACTGTTGTAATACTTAATAAATACATGCAAAGGGAAGTAACTGTATGATTAATGTCTTGTTTTTAGGTCATGTTATACCTGGAGAACAATTATTTCCTGCAGCAGTCAGTTCTGGACCTACTGGTGTTCAACTAGACTTTACATACCAGAACAGAAATAAACCTAAAGTTGTAAGCATGAACACTCAGGCCTTTTACTGTTTAATTTAGCATGTAATCTTTATTTCTATTTATTTTTAGAATAATTATAATGTCATGGATACTGAGATAATAGATTTGAACTTAAAAAAATACATGAACAATGAAACTTCTGGTGTAAGATGAGATTTTGGTCCGAAAATCAATAATGGTCTGAATATTTTAGTGGTCACATTATCAAAATGAACTCTTGAAAATTGGTCCAAAAATATGTCCTCTTTATGATGAAGTAGTCAAAAACAGGGAGGTTAATTAAATGAGGTTTAACTATATACAAAATCAGTGACAACCTCTACCTGACAGAAAACTTTTTTCTATAGACTATATTTTTTGTAAAATTATTCTTGTATAAAGATTCTGCCTGACAACAAATGTTTTCCCCCCTAAATTTATAGGCCAGACACTAAAAACTATGACAGCTCTGTCTGTTTAGTTTGTTGTGGTCAGTTCAATAAATACACACGTGAACTTCTGAACGTTCCTACAATCCTATTTTTATTTAATCTGAACTATGCCATCAGTGCATGAACACAAGTTGTACTTAACAAGATATGTACCAGTACATTGTTGTACTCTATAGATGTACTTACACTGTTGTCTTGATAAATAGATAGGATATGTAGCAATTTTGTGAAGGATTTGGGGTGAAAAGCTCAATTGATTCTGACATATTTCTGTGACAACCTCCGTAAACATTCTCGGAAGTCCTTGTAAATGAGTGCACCCACGTATTTTTATGTTTCGTAGAAATCTCATGTGATTTGTAGTAAAGAGAATTTCATACTGTATATGGATTTATTATCGAGCTGTACGCTAGAAACCTGTCTCTTTGTTGAAATTTTCATATCACACAGTTTCTTGATAGTTTGATAACGTATGACAACAATGTTGCTGTGTGGTAGTTTTTGATAAATTGTGAACTGAATATTTCATGAAGTTATACAGTCAAGTTTCATACAGTTATTAGAAAAGATGACTGATTGGTAATGTCATTAAACATATTTCCTAACACAATATATGACAGTTAATAAGAAATACCAAATTACAATGAGTCATTTTGAAGTCTGTTTCCTGAAAAAAACAGGACTAGGGCTTCATTTAAGCTCATAATCAATGAACCACAATCACTTTATACAATACAGTATTATCCAAGTATGTTGAATTTAATCTTTCTGCTATCACTTGATGTTCTTGTTTGCTGTGATTTGGTCCTCAACATATCTATTTCATGATCATCTAAAGCCTGTGTCTACATTATCATGGTAGGGTAGTCAGGTTGTTTGTACTTGGAATAAAAATGTTTGTCCTTCAGCTGACCTGTAGTTCATTCAGTCTGCTCTATATGTGTTAATATATTCATAAACACCATGCTGTAAAGGTTTAGTTTTTCTCCATTATGCTACCACAGCATGAACCAGATGTCTCAGTTTCACCTAAAACAGATAATGGACTGATCTAAGTATATATTGCAAGCAAGTTTCATTCTTGTTGTCAATGCAGAAATGAATAGGGTATGATAAATTCTCCCATGACCTTATGTTCTTGTTAACTGCAGCTAAAATCCAGACAAGCAGGTAAATCTGGTTTTGATGAAAGGTATAAGTTATCTTCTGATTGAATGGGCCTTCCTGTGGACTGGTTTATTTAATGTAGACTGGTGCATTCGATTGGGAAACTTGTTAATCACGGTGATGCCTAGTGAAATTTTAGTTTGCCTGTACCTTTAGGTGCAGGAGCACCAGGTTTAAGTGCGTCTGAACCAAATGTATGATTAAACTCTCTTTAAGCATGTACAGGTGGGACTTACATGTCTGTAGATATGGCTTGTTTGTTAAGAATCCTCTCATCTGTATTGTTTTTATTATCAATTTGTACATCAGGTAACAATAGAAACATGGCTGGTAATCGATATCTAAGAAAATATGTAAGAAAAATTTTTTTTATTTATCCTGAAATCAACATAGTAACTAGGGGTTAATTAGTAACTAAGGGTCAGTTAGTAACTAAGGGTTAATTAGTAACTAGGGGTCAATTTGTAACTAAGGGTCAATTAGTAACTAACGGTCAATTAGTAACTAAGGGTCGGTTAGGAACTAAGGGTCAATTAGTAACTAAGGGTCAATTAGTAACTAAGGGTCAGTTAGGAACTAAGGGTCAATTAGTAACTAAGGGTCGGTTAGTAACTAAGGGTCAATTGGTAACTAAGGGTCAATTGATTCTTTTAGCCTTTAGAGCTTATTGTGATTATTTCAGTCCCATACAGTGGGTAGTTACAGTAGACTCAATTTTACTTGACTGATCATTTGTATGTGATGTGTGTTAAAACAAATACACAAACATTTTGGTAAGGCCAGAAAAAAATAATTGTGTTTCTGGTAACCTGGCTGGGCCTATTTTTTGACACAGACCCTAAAATTTCTTATAGCTAAATCCAAAGTGTGTAAATATTTGTGGACGAATTGTGCATCAAATTTTCAGGTGTACCCCTAAGTTTTAAAAGTGAGGGGCCCAGGTGGCTACCAAGAATAAGGCGCTAGCCTGTATCCCTCCTTAAGGACGTATTTACTGATAAAATAATCCAATTAAACCTTAGTATTATGACTAGCTGTACATAAAGGCCGTGTATCTTCTCAACATAAGGTGGTCTTGTTCACAGGTTTCTTTGTGTATAAAACACCTAATTTTATGTTTTATGTTTTTGCTGAAATAGTCCATAATGTGTAATCCAGAGCTGACCTTTAAATACCGCTTCATTATGCTGATGTATATGAATATATCTGTATTGGTTTACAGGAAAACTGTGTATGTGTCGGTTTACACAATTACTGTACAAAACATTGTTATATAAACGCATAAATGTCCTAATGTCATAAACGACATAATGTTCTTATCAGTGATCAAATATTGTTATGAAAGGGCTTCTGTTAAATATCTAAAACTATCAAACTGACAGTATGATGATAATCGTGATGTACACCACTAACTGTATCTCATTCTGGTGATGTTATGACCTGTCTGTACCTAACGACTTGGAAAGTTTACCTAGTTTTGTACGCGGAGCATTGGTGCAGTTAGAGTAACAAGACAAGTGCACTACAGTGCAATAAGTATGATATTTAGAATAATAGACACCAACTTTATGTTCTCTTCATGTACTCTCCTGCTCCAAATATGAATTCTCTGTAGGAAAGAGTTGAGAATGGGTAAATATTGACTTAGTGTAAGGCTTTAAACTAAGCTCATTCTAATGTCATTGATTTATTGCGTTTTGTGAGAATAATTTTGTATATGCACTTCGGTACTCTGTTTTCAATATCAGTTGATTTATGTGATTAGTTTTTGTGTTTATTTATCAATCTCATTTAATTTTTTATTTTATGTGACATTTTCACTGCATTGAATGCTGTTTTTCATCAATTTTTCAGTTATCTTCCGCAGCCAGTTCATTTAACCAGTTTTCACATAAGTAGGAAAATCGACATTTTTGTCAAATTTTCATGGAAGGGTATGACCTGTCATGACTGGGATTTGAACCCAGATCTCCAGGTTACAAGTCAAGCACACTAACCATTTGACCATGGCTGCAGCCACTATCAATCTCATACAGACTTCATCTTTAAAAGAAGCTCAAAGAAGCTTTGAAGAAAATAAAGAAAATAAGTCTATTTTTAAACCTTTTCTTTCTATAGCAGGAGCCGTTTATACGTGTCTTTTCCCTCAGGAAAAAGAAGCCACTGCTTGTAATGAGTAATGGCTTCTTTTGCCACAATGTTTTCCATTCTGTCAGAGAGAAATAACCCAATTTTCTTAAATAATTTGATGTTTTGTGTATTAGCTTTGAATTTGAAAGAGACCAAAATATGCTTATGAAGCAAAGGGTGAATGCACTGACAAAATTGACAAAACTCGGTCAATGAGTGACAATTAACAAATAGAAAAAGCCTGTAGCTTCTGTTATATGCTTAACTTTTATACAATCAACTCTGTGAATAAAGGCCACCCTTGGAAAGATAAAATATGGCCTTTATTGATAGGTGGCCTTTATTTAGAGGTCAGTTTCTTCTAAGTAATTAATGATAGTTTTTCACAGAATGGCCTGTATTCACATGGTGGCCTTTATTTGGAAGAGGCTGCAAACACAGGTTAGACTGCATAGATAGATATATATTCAGTGAATAACTTAACTTTTGACTGTTCTATTTCGAAAACAGCGGATATGTCAAGTTCACCTCAATGAATACATATGAGTGTTGATGCAGTGTTGACGTGAAGTTTGACCCTGTTGTTGTACGGGTTGTTGTATTTCTTTTCTGTTTGTAAATGGATTAAGATTATAAACCATGTTAGTTTGTGCTTGTAACAGGATAATAGGCTTTAATAATGGCCCTATCCAGTCTGATGAAACTATTGTAACACTAGGAGTTTGTGATCATTTTGATATGTAAGTCAGCTCACCGACATTGTTGTCTTATTTAATAACAGCAACCCAGAATTTGGAACAAGGTGTCCTAGAACTAGTTTACAATCTTATTGACTGACTGAATTTATAACCAATCAATTTTGTATTAGAATTGTTCTACTAATCCAGCCTCCATATTGACTATCACAATCCCAGAAGGCTTGAAAAAAATGGAGGTGTTTATCGTTACCCGACTGACCCTATTCTATTTGGCCATCCCTGAAATTTCTAAAATTCTACAGAGACAAATCATACCTCTGAAGTAAGAAAAAGTATGCTGAGAAAAAAAAATTTAAAAGTTTTGCTACCTTCCTACGCCAGTTTTAGTTCATCTGTTTCAAAGAAAAGTCTTGGTATAATGATCACTGTCGTTGTTGTTGTCGTCATCGTCGTTGTCGTGCAAAAACTTTATTGTAGCCCATTACTCAAACATTTTAAAGATATCAACACGACCTTAAGAATAGTTGATTATCATGACAAGATGTAGTTTCAAGACTAGGGGCATCATTCTGAAAGCTGTAATTTATTTTAGGAAATATGCCCCTTTTTAACTTAAGAATTTTGTTCAAAATTGCTTATTAAATAGAATGATGTAAAACAGAGGAGTGTTGGCACCACTCTGCAGAGCTCTAGTTCAGTCAGGTAAGTGTAAATCTGACTTTTTAGTCTGATATAACTTGATTGTAGAGGGTGCTGATTGAGTTTGTTCTATATTTTATGCTGGATGTTCACAGTGACATGTTTTCTGACTCATGTATTGTTTCCCGCTATGAAGCCATATTTTTATGTTATATATATTCTAACAAATTGTTCAACAAATCATCATTTTATTCTCCAATGCACACAGGGTTGTTGTTAAAGACACAGGGTTGTTGTTAAAGGACATGGGTTTGTTGATAGAGGACACGGGGTTGTTGTTAAAGGACCCAGGGTTGTTGCTAAAGGACACAGGGTTGTTGATAAAGGACTCAGGGTTGTTGATAAAGGACACAGGGTTGTTAATAAAGGACACAGGGTTGTTGATAAAGGACACAGGGTTGTTGATAAAGGACACAGGGTTGTTGTTAAAGGACTCAGGGTTGTTGATAAAAAACACATCAAGAACCTTAATTCTGGCACAACCTGCTTTTTTCACACAGAAAAATTTATGTTTTCATTACTTAGTTATAAATAATAATTAGAAGAATATTTTGGAAAAAATTAAGTTCTCACAATGGTAATTAACAACTTACAATATTAAAACTTCATAAGCTATTTGCCATTTTTTCTCATTCCTTAATCAGTAACTTAGCAGTAAATGTGACTTAACTTCAGCTTGAGAAAGAAGTCATCGATGTTATAAATTTTAACTTCCCTTTATTCAAATTGTGTATAAAATTTCAGTTCACCACTATCGGTTTGTCACTAACTTGTCTTCACCAGTCTGAATCCTGTGTACATTATAAATACAAGGTTATAGACCCACTACTTCAGATAGACTGAAAGTTTGTCTGTTCTTCACCTCTGATGATCTACTTAAGGAAGTGTTACTGACTTTCGTGTAGCGATAGTTGACCTAGCCTTCTATATGGTGGTGGGATAATGACACTGTGCTATTTATACTGTACAAGGCCTGTGATTGTCTACACTGACATAAGCTTCTCTCTCTCTCTCTCATTGATTTCCGTCTGACAATAATGGAAGAGTCCATTTACAGTTTGATACTAGACTGTTTATTTCGCTGAGGAATAGTTCATTATTTATGTAATATAATTTCAAACATCAGAAATTTATGATGTTAGGTAAAACTTTTGCTTTGAGATCTTGTCTTAATTTGTATATTTTATCACAATCAGACCTGTATTTAGAAATGGTTTTGGCCAATCCTGTTTGTGTTTGTTTGTAATTCTATATGTAGGTAACAGGAATCTGTCCTGGTTTAGGGAGAGGCAAGTAAGTGTGATGTACATATTGTGTCCTAGTTTAAGTATGAATTCATTCATGTACTGTTCCCATATCCATACAAGTCTCCATGATATGTTTATATAACAAGAAAACATGGGTAAAAATTTTCCGGAATTTTCCTAAACCTCCGGTTTTTCCCAGACCAGGACCCTCCAGGTTTTTATCGTTATGCAAGTTTTTTTTAGTTGTTGAATTACAGTAAAACCTGTGAACAAAGACCACCCTTGGGAAAGACATAGTGTGGCCTTTATTGTCAGATGACCATTATTCAGAGGTCAGTTCTAAATAATGAATGATGGTTTTTCAAAGAATGGCCTTTATTCACAGGTAGTCTTTATTTGGAGGTGGCCTCAAACACAGGGTTGACTGTACTTTCCTTTTCATTACAAACTTTTCACGTCTTGATAAGCGGATTACAATCAGATGTATAAGGAGTATTTATAGAAATCGGCGTTGGCCTCACATTTCATTCATGTGACATTGATATTGTATGTAAGTGTACCTATAAGACACACAGTAGTCAATGTGACTTCAGTAATAACATCAGAGAATTTATTTGGGTGTGATGAACCCAGCATGTGATTGTTGAGATGTCACATGTTTGCACATACTGGTCATTTGATGGATTAGTCATCAATTATTTATAAAGACTGTGGAATTTGGTATTTGGTACATAGAGGTAATAACTGATTATAATGTCACTTGGGACTTAAGTCTTTTCTCCAACAAAATCTTGTCAGACATCTCCTAATAAACGCACCAGTTTTGTTATTTTTTTATGAACCTATTCAATTAGTTATGTCTGAACTTGATGCACTGTGTATAATTATAAAGATGAATAAGGCTTTTATGGAGCTACAATTTGTCACTTTTCTTAGTGTGGTGTTTTTTTTCTCTCACTGTGGATTTAACATCATACCAACAGCCATTTTTCCAGCTTTAACGGTGGAGCAATAATCCAGGCTTACACCAGGGTTGAACCACTAACCTTCCATAAGCCTTCCTCACATTAAGAATTTGTCTTGTACCAGGTGAGATTCGAACTCACAGCAGTGTGAAGCTGGTGATTAATAGTCAGAGACCATGTCCACTCAACCAAAGAGGCCCCCCCTCATTGAGTTGGGAGTTCTTACTTAGGAGTGGGGCATTTATTGGAGAATATTTGGTGCGTGTGCATAATTACCAGGGTACCTTTATTCTGTTTAGGTCAATTTAAGTTCATAACATTTACAGGTAAGACATTCCCTTGTGACCGAATTTACAATAAGAGTACAAACAATTGTTTGCGGTGACAAAGTTTGACCAATTTTTGAAGATACGAATATCTCTGATAGACTTCAGGCTTATAAAGTACAGTCAAACCTGTGTTTGTGACCACCTCCAAATAAAGACCAACATGTGAATAAAGGCTATTCTTTGAAAAACTGTTATTATTTAGAACAAGCTCACCTCTAAATAAAGGCCATCTGTCAATAAAAGTCAATTTTGTCTTTGGACTGGTTTGACTGTAGTTTTACAGTCTGATTGTTCGAGGTTTATTAATATTTAACAATAATATTGAGAAATACTTGAATGTTAATGTTATTTAGTGTCTGTACGTTCTTTTCTGGTACATTTTCCTGCCTTACATCTCTCTGAATGTTATTCTTATTTTTGTAAATATTTGAAAAGTTTATGGTGTTTTTAAACCTTTCAGAAATGTGAGCCTCATTTTCGACTCATTTTACTGAGTGGATTTCATTTAATTCACCCCTCCCAGATTATCTAGTAATAGCTGATGTTGATGAATGTGTGTATGTGATACTTTCAATATTTATATGCTCCGATTACCTAGAACATGGACATTTAACATAAATAAACAAATTATTATGTCCAGACAACCCATTTTTGTTCTGTTCTATTGCGTACTTTATTTCCTGTAGTGAAAGTACTCTAAACACGCTTACAACATTATCAGTACATACATTGTTTGAGCTTTATCTAAAGTTCGTCTGCAATGTACTCTAATATCAGTACAAGTACGCCAGCCTGGCTGCATAAATGTATTTTTAGCTGGTTATATTTAGAATTGTGGAAAATTTCTGGTCCATAATGCCTTGCAATCAATGTTAACGGGTCAAATACAACTAAAAAGTGCTTAAGTGCTGTTTAATAAAGCCACATTCATTTTGGAACAGTCCAAGTCTGCAAATAAATAATGGACTGGTCCAGATTTAAATGGAAGTCAGATGAATTGATCTGCATAAATTAACCTACAATCAGGCGCCTTTGTGTGTCTAACCTACTTCTCCACCTATAGCTAATCTAGAGAATTTATCATGGGACATCTTATGTCTTGTTAGTGATAGTATGGCTGAATAATAGTGAATGAAAATCTTAGTGGACCAGTCTATTATAGCCACTTAAAATATGGACCAGTCTATTTGTTGTTCTATATTTGCTGTTTGCCCATGTGCCATACTTTTACACATGGTTTGCATTTAATAGATCAGAATAAAGATAAAGAATTAATCTTGTTGTTCACTACATGTTGGAAAATTGTTATTTTATATTCTGTGATAATTTCCGCAGTTTGTGTGAAAAATGATCACCTGCCGTTCAAGGGAGATAATTGACACTCGTTTAAGTAGGGAGATATTGTTTTGATTCTTGATTTACTGTTTTCCATACTAACTTTTCTTACTGCCTGAATATACCAATTTACAAAAATTTCAGAACAATTTTGTAAAATTTGTTAATACATGTAATAAATAAAATATCTGATCTGGGTGTAAACATTCAGCTTACACATTCAAGGTGCACTAATTGCGTGTATTCAGGCAATTAACTGCTTAATTAACTTGTCCATTATCTAGACTAGACTATGAGTAGGCAGTACCTCATTCTATGAAATAACCTTTATAATCAATGTGACATTTATTCCTAATCGGTGACCGCAATGACCTGTTACGTTTGTGATTATATTTAACAAATCGGTCATGATTTAGAGCTTAATTTCTGTGCCGGTTTGACCTGATATATCTTGTTGATGGAAATCGGGCAATTTTGTATTGACCAAATTAGCTTGTAATATTGTTATGACTAGACAATCAACGTTCTAATGGCCTGTCTTAATATTTATGGGGCTTGTTCATTTTATAATCCCTAGGGGTTAAATTTTTTTATCAGATATTGTATTAACTAGAAAAATTGGAGTTTGTGACTTTTGAATTACTTTATAATATTGGAAGGATGGACTTAAATGTATGAAAAATGGCATGGATTATTATACACCATACTTCATGAACGATGCTTGGATGGTTCTTAATAAAATGTTGAAAAATGATGACCCTGGTGTCCAGATTGACCCCGCCCATGAGGTTACTTGTTTTATGTAGATGATACAGGGAAAACCGTTAAAAATCTTCTTTGCTTAAAGCACATGGCCCAAAGCTTAGTTAATTAGTGTGCTGAATTGTTGTATGGTCCTCTACAAAGATTGATCAAAATTCTGGCCTTAGAGTCATTGATTTAAGTCGTTAATTCAGGTGAGCAGTGTATAAAACCCATTTTGCCCTCTTGTTTTGAATTAATATTGTGTTCAAGATTTTATTCAAGCTATTAATTTTATGGTTTAATGATTCAAGCTGCTTTAATTCAAGATCAGTATATTGCTTTCATAAATATCTGTATCTCAGCATTAACTATGCCTAACAATAAACTACTGGCATTTTACTATGAGTGCTAACATTCCATTAGTGTACATAAATCATGTGAAGAAATTTGCCAAGTGTTGCATGGTATGTCAGACATCAGAATATTTATAAACCATTCTAAACTCATTTGGATTAGTCCATTTTTGTCTACAATGACTGACATAGAAAATATTTCATAATAATTATGCTGCTCACTTTGAAAGGTCAACAATTTTGAGTTGGTGCATTGACCGCCTACAGAATATAGAAAATATAGTATTCTCCAGCAATTATTGGGTTATTTTTGGAACAACCTAGGACAACCTGACCTTACCGGGTCAATCTGTCTTTACCTATCAGACGTTGACCTTTCTAAAGTTGGAATGCCTCAGATATTTCTGTTCAAGGAAGGGCAATCTTACTGGCTGGTTAGACAGATAATGGAGTCTTCCAGATAAAATTACCCAGACTGCTTTGCAGAATAGAGCAGTCCATTGTAAGCATGAATTAGGTTACATCATTCTTTGTGCATTCATGATTCATGATGTAATTTCATAGTAAAAAACTCGGTCAAGTCGAGACATTCCATAAAAAGAACAATGAGTTATCATGTGTACTTGAGACTACATTTTTGAACTATATAACGAGACCTGTGCATGTGTGTGTGTGTGTGGGGGGGGGTAACATGTATTTCTGTTTTTAGTATCTTGGTTTAGCTTAACATTTCTTAATAACCATTACTTTGTTGTTGTTGCCTGTATTCACCATGTCACTGATGATGATGATGATGAAAGTGATTTTGTATGTTGGGTTATTCAGATGGCAGTGGTGGCCTTTTTGTTGATAGTGATGTTGATATTGATTTAGATGGTGGGAATGATGATAATGATAATATATGTTTAAATTCCTGTCTTAATTTGTCTTAATCTTTTTGTGCTCGACTGTATCTCTTCAATATTTGACCCGTCTTGAATTTGTGATCATTATGGAAATCGGCACTGATGATGTAGTGTAGTGGGACACTCTGTCAGTGAACTCCAGTTTGTGAGGCAAAATGTGTGTACAATGGTTATAACTGTGTACAGAATGGAGTACACGGTTATTGAACTGTGACTTCAGTGTTAAAAACCCTGCTTACGAACAAGTTGAATTCATTTAGCGTATTTTTAGTTGAATAAATAGGTGCTTTGGTTAGAGTTATTTGGGATATGTATTTAACTATGTCCTTATATACTTTGAAAAAAAAAGCAATAAGCTGATAGCCTTGTTGTTCTGATAATGAAATATGTCCTTATTACTGAACAAGCTTCTGGTATGGAATCAATGTCTGAAAGAAATAAGTAGGAGAGAGACCAGGCAGTGTACAGAAGGCATTGATTGGTTGTTTTCTAGCTCGGTTTCAATATCTACCAATCCTGGGTTTCAGTCATGGGTTTCAGGGTAATGTCTAACCATCGGCCAGGGTTATAAGGTGATTTTTCCAGTTTCAGTTTTGGAGGAAGACCTGAGGCGTGCACTTGGGTAGAACCACTGACCTTTCATAAGCTAGCTGGACATCTTCCACACCTGTGAAATTTGTCAGGTTTTGGGTGGGATTCAAACTTACAGCAGTTAGGGGTTAGTGATTACCAGTTAGAGACCATGATCACTTCATTGACCATGGAGAAGAGAGTAAGTTCCTTTTTGGAACAAAGGCCACCATTTGAATAACAGTAACTGTCCGCAAGTAACTGTAATTACAATTGACCAAAACTTGAAGTTAATTTTGAATACAGGGCTGGTGTAGGTAAAAGTTATATTTCTTATCTCTGTATGATGACCATTGACCCTGGATGGACTGTGTTTTATTTTTTGTATATGCAAAGAAATGAAATTGCATTGTTATCAAAACCTAGATTAAAACTCCATTATTAAAAAAACAAGTCTTGTTTGACATTGATTCTATGCTCCAAGTTTCTTGGTGCAGCTACACCTGTCCAGCATCGCATGCACGTGCTTGCGTGTTTGTGACACCGTGATCTTGATATATTGTCTCGTGTCAGCCAAGTGTCACATCAACCATCAGTGATACTGAACATGTTGATGAAACTGACATGAGTTTTACCTGTAGACCTAGTACAGGTATTTTAGTAATTGTGTCTTGGGTGAGTGCATTCAAAAGCATGGGTGGTGATGGTTCAAGGCGAAAATAATTATCAAAATTTTCCTTCATCTAGAAACCAGCTGTTGATCATGAACTACAGTCCTGTGTGTTGACATTTATTACAATTTTAGGGTTTATTATGTATCTACATATAATTTAATGTTACCAACTTTATCCTGAACCTTGTTTTAGTTTGTTCAACTTGATCTGTTTCCACGACATGGTATGATGCAATAAATGAGACAGATCCATTATTTTTCAGGGGGGAGTGGTTTACTTTAAGTATGATTTGTTTCAACTTAAAATGCCACTGAATGTTGTTTATTTCTAACAAAAATTGTGATTTGTTGTTAAATAAATAAGGTGCCTCTTATCTCAGGACAGTTTGATGGAAAGTTAAAATGTTTCCATTAAATTACCCCTCCTGTGCTGGGCCAGTCCATTATGACTCTACCTTGTTGGTTTTCATATTTAAAGTTTATTTATAGCATCCTGTTTATTCACAAATATAAGTAGGTGTTGTGTATACGTGAGGAAAGACGTGTACTCCATTATTTGAAGATGTTGACAGATCGCTCAATTTGATAACAACCAAACAACCAAACCAAAATAATATTGAACGACAAGGATAGTGTCGAACTGACCTAGAACTTATAACTCGTTGAATATTGTTTGTGTTTCACCAATAGGTTATTTTAAGACATTTTTTTTTATGCTTGACATAAAATACTCGGTACAGATTTTTGCGTGTGTAGTTCAAACATGTGTTTCACCGAGTTTGTCTGACATTACATCTTTTTACATACACACCATAAACCAGTCATGTTGTATCCTGCACTGTGATCTTGTCCTAGTTATCATTTGTAATTATTTGTGTTAACCCTTTGCCTCATAATACAGCATTCCCCCCTCCATATCTGAAGCAGACGACTTCTAAAAACATTTTGGCAAAAGAAGCCATTGCTTGAAATGAGTAATGGCTTCTTTTGCCACAATGTTTTCCACTCTGTCAGAGAGAAATAACCCAATTTTCTTAAATAAACTGGTGTTTTGTATATTTGCTTTGAATTTGGAAGAGTGCAAAATGTGTTTATAAGGCAAAAGGTTAAGAATTGCATACTTTGAAGAACAGTGAAATCAATCTTGGATATCTCTTATATATTCAGCTTCTAGGTTTCCTTATTCATTAATAAATAGGGAAGGGCCATCTTAGGCGGAGCCAAATAAAAAAATGTATCACCATCACTAACAGTCTAATTCGTTAGCCTAGCCTGTTTCATATACAGAATTTCCAACAATGAATGCCCTCTTCCATAATTCCGGAATGAAAACATCGAGCGAGTTTCCAACCCATAACCAGTGGTTCACTCTGAAAAACCCGTCAAAATCGTGCAGTTTGAAAAGATATTGGGAAAACCTTGTACTGTATAAACAATATAGTTGTTCAGATATTTTATATCAACAGTGTGTTTTTCTAAAGAAAAAAAAATATTGATTGAACATTTTTTGTTGTTTACTGACAAATGGTTTTATTATTTATTTCGTTTTCAATCAGTATTATACTGTATAAATTATAATAATTTTAGAAATTTAATTTAACCCAGACGACCATTTAAACGTAATGAAGCAGCATTCTTATTGAAATAAAATCCTAAATTTCTTGTTTAAAGAAAAAACAACATAAAATGTAAAATTAATCCTAATTAGTCTTCAATTACAGTACCAGTCTGAGAACTATTTTCATGCTATCCTAAACTTAGTTTTCTTTAAATGTCTGATAGCTGAGCTCATTAATTCCTCTCTTGAATTGACTCCATCAATGCAGACATTTCTCTCCACACAGAAATTTTCTCTGGATAGTTCCATTGTCTGTCCTTAATAAATACTTGACTTGTTCCAGTATTGTACTACTGAAGTTTGATCATCTGTTACAAAAGTTGTGTGAACTGTTTGCCTTATCACTTAAATAGGTCTGCACTAGGTCAAACAGATACTAGAATGAGGCCTTAGGATTTGTTACCAGTCTGTAGCTTGATTTTTGACTGGTTCTAGGTTATTGGCTCACTGCAATGATTCAGCCTGACATGAACTCTCAGCTAGGTCATATTAGGTCATTCTGATTGATTTAGCGACATAGACACTGTAGTGTATCACATGACCTAATGTTGTTTAGTGTGTTTGTTGTGTTTTAGAGTATATTTCTGTCATGGATAAGATTCCCCTACATTTCAGTTGAGTTCGCATATTTTTGAACTGCTCTATATTGTTTGGGACATACCATTTTGTGGGGGGGAAGTATCATGTTCCAAGTTGATTAAAGTTCAACTGTAAGTGTGGCACCTTGTCATCCTGTATCAGATAACTTGAACTAGGTTCGAAATACTGGAAAATATCTCTAAATTGATTGGAAAATCGGTTAACAACTTTCATACTGAGTAACCTTCATTTATTGCTATGCAGTTTTAGACTGGTTTCTAAATCAGTCGAATTTCCGAGAAACAGACGCAACTTTAGAATATAATCGTTTTTTTTCATACTTTGATGAACTTGATTCGTTGACCGAGTTTTAATTCAAATCTGTCATAGAAGTGCATTTTAGTTTTAAAATAGACTTAAGAATTTATTTCCTGTACTGATTTAAACTGTTGATGTTGAATGGATTGTTCTGAAATTAACCCTACTGTCTGAACCTGTTATGAGAACATGGACTGGATCTGAAAAAAATGTTTGTCGACAAAATCTTGTGTGCCCTTCTCCTAAATAGCTTGTTCTATGTTATTAAGCCTTTAAAAGGGGGTCTGCAGGGGGTATTTAATGACCTTCAGTGATAGATCTAGTTATCCTTGTTCTATTTGCCGATGTATTATTATAAAGATACATGTCTGATGATATTCTACATTTACCTTGACACATTACTTAATTATTGTCTCAAAATGATGTTTCTTTAGGTACTTGTGGCTCTAGCCTGTGATATAAGATAGGATTCTCTCCCTTGTTGTCCGAGATTTCATCTTGTTGTTTCTTATATTTCAGCTTGATGAACTGGGCCGAGTTGTATGCAACATATGCAACGTGGTACCTGGTGGAGTTATCTGTTTCTTCCCTTCCTACGAGTACGAAAAACATGTCTATTCTTATTGGGAAAATTCAGGCTTAACAGAAAAACTTCAATCAAAGAAAAAGGTGATTATGATGTATACTGTCACCTCTGTTCATACATTGGTTAAAGCCAAGACTGTCCTCATTTTATGTTTGTATAGCTTTTGTAGAAAATACAGTGAAATCTCCATGATCAGACAGGTCTGGAGTCAGGAAATGTATGTTTTAAAAATGGTTACGTGACACAAATTTCACTGTGTTCCTATCAGAGGTGGTCATTTGACACAAGTTATACTGTGTTCCTATAAGAGGTGGTCATGTGACACAAATTTCACTGTGTTCCTATAAGAGGTGGTCATATGACACAAATTTCACTGTGTTCCTATAAGAGGTGGTCATGTGACACAAATTTCACTGTGTTCCTATAAGAGGTGGTCATTTGACACAAATTTCACTGTGTTCCTATAAGAGGTGGTCATGTGACACGAATTTCACTGTGTTCCTATAAGAGGTGGTCATATGACACAAATTTCACTGTGTTCCTATAAGAGGTGGTCATGTGACACAAATCATACTACGTTCCTATCAGAGGTGCTAATTGATTTGTCTTGCATGGAATGAATGAAAGAAGAAATCGGTGAAGTTGTTACATTTTTAGGTGAAACTTATTTATCTGTAATTAGGTAGGTCACCTCATTCTTTGTGTGTTTGTCTGTACAGGTTAACATATCATATTGTTGTAAAGGCAGCAGCAGTCATTGGACATTTTTCAGGTTGTATGATGTTATTAGGTAAATGTTATGTATGAAAGTCAGTGGTACACGTGAAGCCAGAAAAAAAGAATAGTTGTGTTTATAGTAACCTGTCTGACCCAGTTTTTAGCACTAACCTTAAAGTTTTTAACAGAAAAATTCAAAATATGAAACCATTTGGGGCAAAGCATACTTCAAAAGTATGAAAGGCTATGTTTAGAAAAAGATAGAAAAGTTTGCTTCATATATACCTTGTTTTTTTTGGCTGTTTCTTTATCAAGTAAGCATAACCTGATTTTTTTTCTCTAGCCGAATTTAACTTTATTGTAAGAGGTTCTGGCTCAGAATGTTTGATATTTCTTTCTGGTTGATCATTGTGAAATGTTGTCTGATTCACGTCAGCTTTCAAAAATGCCCATACTTCATGTAGGCCTGACCATTATTTTATTTAGAAATCAAACTAGTTTACCTATATTATTTCATTGTTTAACAGCTCTGATGGGTTTGTGTTGGATTCTGTATGTAAACAAGTGACCAGTCAAGGTTTTCTAACTGTAACGAATGTCCAAATATAACTCGTAATACATAGTGAAACCTCAATATTACAACCACCTTTTGGACCAAATAAATTTATTTAAAAATCCATGTTCTTTATTGATTAAGATTTGAGTACTGATAGAACACCTTCGGTCACTTATTTGCCTGCACTGGTATGGTCAGCTCATCACAATTTGAATTATTGTTCATTAAAGGCATTACCCCACCCACATAATGATAAATGGCATTACCCCACCCACATAAATAACATTACCCCACCCACTCACTACAGAGAGTGTTAGGTTTATGTACATGAGATCTAACTCTGGTATCAACTCATGTTTTGTGACAATTTGTTAGAACACATAATTTCTCCCTCCACTGCTGATTTGAGAGATTCTTGTGAAGAATTTGGCAGTAACTGGTGGAGAACAGGGTTAGTACTGGTACACAATCCAGGAAATCTGAAATACTGTTGAAATAATGTTTGGACATAATGCTTTAAACATATTTATTTGTACTATTCAATATTAACAGTGTGGTACCTCTGTGTGGTAACACTGCTCTTACCTTATACCATCTCTCTATGATTAAAAGATCAATTAAATAATGTTCATGTATATATTTGTGCACTTTTGACATCATTCACTAAAGTACACATTAGCTGGCTAGACTTTATGAGATTTTGTATGATTGCATCATACCCTATGCTCGAATAAACATTCAAAAGTACTTGTTAAATGTATATGTTACTGATTTTAGGTGTTTGTTACTGATTTTAGGTGTTCAGGGAGCCGAAGAGGGCTGGGCTGGTGGACCAGGTGTTACAAGGGTACTCATCATGCATACAGGTGATTGAAATCTGAAACATGTACATGTTCCTTTTTTTATCAGCCTTGGTTCTAGACTTTTTTTCAAAACCTTGAAACTATGTTCAGTTGATTATAGTAAAAAGTGAAAATCCAGCCTTTTCATCAGTTTAAACTATGTTCAGTTGATTATAGTAAAAAGTGAAAATCCAGCCTTTTCATCAGTTTAAACTATGTTCAGTTGATTACAGTAAAAAGTGAAAATCCAGCCTTTTCATCAGTTGAAACTATGTTCAGTTGATTATAGTAAAAAGTGAAAATCCAGCCTTTTCATCAGTTTAAACTATGTTCAGTTGATTATAGTAAAAAGTGAAAATCCAGCCTTTTCATCAGTTTATCTGTTTTGTGTTTATATTCTGCATGGTTTGTTGTTAAGTTGTTAAGACAAGGATAAAAATTTCTACAGTGTTGAATTTTACTATATTTGTGTTTTGAATTTACTTGCATTGTATTTTGTTATTTCATAAAATAGTAACCAATCAATATTTTTTATTATTACTCATTGCTTTCTATGACTTGTTTGTATGCATTTAATACACTTTAGTCTGACGTATTATTAAGACAGTTTATTGTTTGTCTGGTTCTAGGTAGGATTTGAGCTTATGTGGGGCTAGTGATTATAAGTCAGAGATCAAAACCAATCGACCACATAGACCCCTGAATAATTTAATAGTGAGGATGGATTTTCTTTATTTTATGCTGTAACTATGGTGATTCGGGATCTAGATAGGTTTCATACTAAATTACACATATATTAAATTACTGTGCAAATTACTATAATAATGATACAGCAATGTGAAATTAAATCTTAATGATTTCAGACATGCAGTGGAAGCGTTACTGGTTCTATTCTATTCTGTGTGGTTGGAGGAAAGATGAGTGAGGGAATCAACTTCTCTGATGATTTAGGAAGGTATAATCCAAAAGTCATCTAACTTCTCACTCAATTTTCATTCATTTTAGTCAATGTTTAACGTCCCTCTTCTCTCTCTCCATCAAAAAATGGTGTATCAGTGATATATGCTTGAAAATAAATTTTGTAAGATTTAACCATGTACTGTCTGTGTGGACTAGATGTAGGATTTGACCATGTACTGTCTGTGTGGACTAGATGTAGGATTTGACCTTGTACTGTCTGTGTGGACTGAATGTATGATTTGACCATGTACTGTCTGTGTGGACTAGATGTAGGATTTGACCATGTACTGTCTGTGTTGACCTAAATGCAGAATTGAGCTTCTAACTTTGTTTTCACTTTTCACTTTTGTCTTGTTTATTATGATTTTAGGTGTGTAATGATGGTTGGGATGCCATATCCGAATATCAACTCTCCAGAATTGAAGGAGAAAATGGACTACCTCAATGCTAATTTTGTAAGTCTTGTTTCGCACAAAAATTCCTTTTTCGTAACTTAAATGATATGAGTTGAATGTCATTTGTAGAGGAATCTGGTTTTAATGAATTTAATTTACTGTTTATTCAAATAAGCTTTCTTTTTTTTATAGCTTAATGTTACAGTTATTAAATGCCTGAAGTTGACAGGTAAAGGGAGACAACCGGTATTTAATGAAAGATACTCGATATAGTATAAAAGTAGACTTGATTCAATAAATCTGTGCATGGTTATTAAAGCTATAAATGTATTCCTTAAAATCTGAAGACACAAACAAATTCTTAATGGAGCTTTCATTCTTTTTTATATTGATATCATTATTATTATCATTAAATGAATTTTGTAGAATTTGAACAAAGAACATTGAAGTCAAGAGTATTGTCCCCTTATAATTCTCCAGTACTGTATGCATTCATGTACTGTAATATGTTAAAATTTGTATCAAATGATATGTTATGAATACGTATTTGTGTGACTTTTTTCTTTTGAAGTATCTCTTCTCCTCTGACTTAATGTATTTGAACATAAAAGTGTTCAGGTTCAGTTTAGATCTTCTAAACAATGATGTTTTTTAAAGTATATCCTCCCTGCAAATATAAGCAATCTCACTCCAGTATTTTGTATTTCTGTGATTCTGTAATTTTTATTATATTTGTAATTTCTTAAAATGTTACAATTTGCTATGACATTGTAACATGATTACGTTCTATCCTGTTCATTAAGTGTGATTTTTATTTTTCTAGCCAAAAGATCCTGAGGGTCGTCTACCTGGACAAATTCATTACGAAAATCTATGTATGAAGGCTGTAAACCAGTCTATAGGTAAACCTTTGATGTCAAATTGATTTTATTTATAATCAGTCCCAGAACTTAGTTACCTAATAGATAATAAATGTGCATGAATCCCGTAATTTATGTGGTTGTATGAATCCATCTGGTTTAATTATGTCCAGATGATAAGTCAGTCAATTAATTAGTGACTTTGAAATAACTTGGTTTGTCTTTTTGCCGCGATGCGTGTCTTTAGCATAAGAACATTTTCATAACTGAAAGGTGAAGGTTATTAGTGGGCTGTTCTTATCACCTTTGGGCATCTTTAAACCTTTGTATTTAAATGGTTGGTTTTGAACTTGGATTTAAATCTGTGCATTTGATTGGTTGGTTACGATCTTAGTCCCAAGTCCGAGCGTCTGATTGGTTGATTTGATTTTAAGTTTGTCCCAAGACTGTACAGTATGCATACTTTTGTCTTGTCTTCATGTTTGTTATTTACTAATGCTTTGCCAATAGATATATCTTGATATTAAATTGTTGTATAACATTCAGGTCGTGCTATAAGACATAAGAAAGATTATGCAGCCATCTTACTTCTAGACAGACGCTATGCTAGATCCGGTACAGTTGGTAGGTTACCTGGATGGATATCAGAACATTTGCTAAAGATGGATAAATTTGGACATGTTTTCTCATCTGTTTCAAAGGTATAATCAAATGATGTTGAAGTTTTATAAAATATGCAAACAGGTTAATTATAGTGCTATATAACATGTACTCCTGCGATACAATGTCGTGGTATTGGTAGGCCAACCATATTTTACATCATTGTTCACTTTTTCAGTAAAACCAACTCATAAAGACCTAATATCACGTACATGGCAATAGCCTTAGCCATTTGCCTCATAAGCATATTTTGGACTCTTCCAAATTCAAAGCAAATATACAAAACATCAATTTATTTATAAAAAAAATGGGTTATTTCTCTCTGACCAAGTGGAAAACATCATGGCAAAAGAAGCCATTATGGTACTCATTACAAGCAATTACTTCTTTTGCCCTTTGGCCATAATGTTTTCAAAAGTCGTCTGCTTTAGATGCAGGAAAATGCAGTATTATGAGGCAAAGAGATAGTTAATTACGAATGCAAAATGTTTTACAAATCTTCATGGACATTTTGCTAAATATTGTGGTATCAAAAATTTTCAAGGAGTATTTAATTAATCGAACTCAAGTGCACCCAAATTTAGATATTCATAGAATTTGAAATGTATCCGAAAATACATCATCCGAAATCTGATAATCTATGAATTTAAATACCCATGAAATTACCTACTATACTAAATCATTGAAACATGACACTGACGAAATTCAATCCTACCACAGTAATGCAGAGTAAATGATATTCAATGTTTGATCCCGGCTATTCCCTTTAATGCATATTCAAATACACAGATTTTCTGCAGGCTTACGTTTTTGGTTGTTTTTTTTTTGTAAAAGCAGCCATCTTGTTCATCTGGTATTTACAAGCTGACTGATGTATGCTTTGTTGAATTTCTCATATTTTTACATCTGAATGACTTGATTCTTATGTGATTTATAATCTTTGAAACCTCTTTGGTCAATTTATAATAAATGAACATCTGAAAAAAACAAAGATTGATTTGAAACTCATAATGATGTTATTATTACTAAGTTTTAAAGTAGCACTTGACGTACTTCCACACTTAGAATGTGTCTGAATAAGTTTGTTAAATGATATACATGATTTACTTAGATTGTGTTGATTGTAATGTTGCTATAGAAACCATTTTTCATGTTCTGTTTTTAGTTTTTCAGCAGCAAGAAGGCCAACTGATGTTCCAATTTCGATCAAGACCAATTCAGATGTGTTCTTTTCAATCAAGACCATTTCAAAGGCATTTGTTTCAATCAAGACCATTTCAAATGTGTTCTTTTCAATCAAGACCATTTCAAAGGCATTTGTTTCAATCAAGACCATTTCAAATGTGTTCTTTTCAATCAAGACCATTTCAAATGTGTTCTTTTCAATCAAGACCATTTCAAAGGCATTTGTTTCAATCAAGACCATTTCAAATGTGTTCTTTTCAATCAAGACCATTTCAAATGTGTTCTTTTCAATCAAGACTATTTCAAATGTGTTCTTTTCAATCAAGACCATTTCAAATGTGTTCTTTTCAATCAAGACCATTTCAAATGTGTTCTTTTCAATCAAGACCATTTCAAATGTGTTCTTTTCAATCAAGACCATTTCAAATGTGTTCTTTTCAATCAAGACCATTTCAAATGTGTTCTTTTCAATCAAGACCATTTCAAATGTGTTCTTTTCAATCAAGACCATTTCAAATGTGTTCTTTTCAATCAAGACCATTTCAAATGTGTTCTTTTCAATCAAGACCATTTCAAATGTGTTCTTTTCAATCAAGACCATTTCAAATGTGTTCTTTTCAATCAAGACCATTTCAAATGTGTTCTTTTCAATCAAGACCATTTCAAATGTGTTCTTTTCAATCAAGACCATTTCAAATGTGTTCTTTTCAATCAAGACCATTTCAAATGTGTTCTTTTCAATCAAGACCATTTCAAAGGCGTTTGTTTCAATCAAGACCATTTCAAAGGCGTTTGTTTCAATGTTTCAAAGACATATTTGTGGGTTTTTATTTCAAGCAGAATACACATCTGTATGTCTCTTTTAATCGAGCTATAAATATTCATGTTTTTTCCTGCTTGTTTTGATAAGAACCCTTAACTGAGCATGTTGGTGTATTACTGGCATGTAGTGTAAATGATTTATGTATTCCACTACTTTTGGGGATTTAGCGAGGTTTCCTACCAATCTGTATTTCTTTTGTCCACAACTTGTTAGGATCTTCTTCACCTAATTGTTAGTCAGTTTCATGTCTTTGTTGATAATAAATACAATTCAAATTATTCATGTATATTTTGTTTTAAATATTGTTTGTTTTCCACATCTTAACATAATGTTGTTTTTTATGACTTATGATTTTATGTGCCTGATCATGGAAGGACCAATGTATGTGTATATCTGAATTGTTCTATGATTTGTGGCGTATCAGTTTGATCAATTTATGGAGGTACAGTCATTATCCAGCAGAATTTTGAAATAAATAATGTTCGATACGTTTGCTAATCTAGCTTTATTGCTGTACAGAACATAATTGAATGTATTATAAAAATGATTACACTATTGAATTAAATGTTTATACCATCACACATGTATGTATACACAGCGAATTGATGCATACAAATGATTACAACACAATTTTTTCATGAAACTTCTGAAGATCTAATCAAACAGTTTCACTAATGAAGTAAAACCTCGATATCACATTCACAGGGATAAAAAAAAACGAGGTGGTCTCATTATCAAGTTGAATTATAGGGGAGTCACTGAAAGCTTGTCCAGAAATAAGTGGTCATTATAACAAGGTAGTGTATATGAAGTATATATTGAGGTGGTCGCAATGTGAGGTTTTACTGTACAATGTAAGAGCAAGATGTGAGGTCCTAAGGGTCATGTAACACAGGCGGGAATATCACAAACTTCCCATCTTGTGTGTCTGTGTATGGTATAGCACCAAGGTTTCCCTGTATTGTCTGGATCCCGGCAGTAATTTCCTGCATCACTGACTGACCCGTCTAGGAAAAGGTGATCCTTTTTATTTACGTGACGGTGAGGAGCTTGACTATCCCACCTCTGACAACTGTGTCCACTCTGTGTATGACTCTTTTTTCCCAGGTAAAGATGATGTGAAAACCAGTAGCAGTTATTGCCATGAAACTTATCTGTAGTTAGAATGTACAAACAATAGGTTAAAACGAGAAGTTACTAAATACACTATGCATTCAAAAGAAGTCATTGCTTGTAATGAGAAATGGCTTTTTTGCTACAATGTTTTCCATTCCTGTCAGAGAGAAATAACCAAATTTTCTGAAATTAATGGACGTTTTGTATATTAGCTTTGAATTTGGAAGAGTCCAAAATATGCTTATGAGGTAAAGGATTAAACAAAGTGTTGACTGCTTGGGACAGCAAACAGTTATAGGTGTGTCATATAACATCTATTTCATGTGTTTCATTTTTTTTATTGTGAAGATTAATACAAGGCATACTTATAACAAAATGTATATCAGTAACATTTTATATCCAAGTCTACTTACTTAAGAATGGCTCAGCTTTCGATGAAAGATGTTTTAATTGTTTTCTCATTTCAGCCACCACAAATTGTTGGTATTGCAAGTTGTTGATCAAATCATGTATATTCAGATGTCGTAGTTGTTCTTCTATCTCTTCAATGTCAGATTGTTGCTGTATCACTGTGTTGTTCAAATCCTGTAGAAACTGATCAGACATCTGTAAACGTTTCCCCGTGTCTTCATTCTTAGCTTCCACTTCAGCTATGTAATGTCGGTTATGTAAGGTAAAGTTGTCTAAATTACCTAGCAATTTTTCAAATGTCTGCAATTTTGTCTCAACATCTGACACCTTTATAGCCATTTCATCCTCGTTTGACAATTCACATATTTGTCCATTAATTTGTATGAGAGATATGATCACCAATATCACACAAAAAATAATCCTGTATTTTAAAGATAAGTTTTCCATCTTGGTAGATTACAAACAAACGAAAGATGTAAACACATAAAAAGAATGAAATATTCAAAGAATACAATGACAAAGCACTGCTCTCGCATCAAAATAGCAGGAGAAGTTTATTCTTTATGTCTCTTATTATTGCACAAATTGCCATTTTAAGAAGTAACACAAGTGTTCATGACCCCAATTGGGTATTTTAGTAATTGGTGTTAAGATTAACATCCAAATGCGTTATACCTCATTAGTTTGGGAATTTGAGGCCCCAAAATTTTTTTGGTTTCAAGATGAATTGTTCTTTTTTTATGATGGCATTATTTTTGGTAATCAATTATGTATAAAGGCCATGACAAGATTTTTTATTTCACCGACTTGTACACTGAAGGCGTAGATTTGGGAAATGTTTTCAAGACGTCGAATCACGATTTGATTAGTTATGCCCCTTGACCTCAATGTGGTGTTCAGGGACCTGTTACATGTGCATCAGCATTTGTTTGCCTTCTGCGTTTGGCGTCACCATGACAACCATCTTGTATTTTCAGCCTCATGCTATTCAAAAGGAATCAAATGACTTGATTAAACAAACACTGAAAAGTTAGTGTCTATGACAATTTTAAACCAATAATGAACAAAGTAGAAACCAGACTTAAATGATTCTTTAATTGGAGGATAATATGCAGACAACAAAATTCAGCCGACTGTCAGCAAATTTCATATACAACATTTAGTAGTTCAGTAACACCTCTTGTAGACTACCAGTTCCTAAACCCAACACATCACGATATACAGCATCATAAAGCAGTAAATCGAGTTTCTTCTCTTTTTTATTGCAGTTTTTGTAGGGGCCACTGTGGTCACGTGGTTATGGTCTTTAACTAGTAGTCACTAGCTCCTCACCGCTGTGAGTTCGAATCCCACATGCGACAAAATGAATTGTATGTTTGAAAAAGCTGTACAGCTGGCTTAAAAGAGAAGGTCAGTGCTTCTAGCCAGATGTATGCCTTCTTCTGCCGTAAAATCTGGAAAGTGGCCAAATGGCTCTGGCGGGTGGTGCAACATTAAACCCCAAACAACGCAGCGAATGTAATATTTAGGGGTATTAAAGTTCTTTCTCAGGGGCATTTTGTCCATGATTCCATTCATATTTTTAATGTTTCGTGACTTAGTAAATGTATTAAACATTTTATTTTTATGAAATGGTTTGAATGTAAATAGCTACAATTTTTGTACGGTTAGTGAACAGTTGAACAATGAAAGGTATAATTATACAATAATAATTTTGTTCGATTAGGGTCCCGTTTTTACAGACTACCGCGGACTCTGTGTCAGGAGTAATGAGAAACATGCTTTATTACTGTTTTCTTGTTTTTTTCTTCAGTGGATACTTACAGTAATTGATACTTTAATTTGTAAGCTTGTAAGGAGGAATAAGTGACTTGTGGTTTCAGCACTTGATGTTTTTACCCTAGAATCAAACTAATGAAGGGCCATATCCTAGAAATCTTATACTAATCACAACATATACGTAAAGAATTTTCCTTCACTTTCATGTCCAGGAATTGAACAAGGTCAAGTTCTTAATTCTTCGAAAATATATAGAAACCTTTTTTTTAAACGACCTTGAGTACCAGGCCAGCCTGTTACGGGATCAGATGACAACACTTGACAAATCTACTGATCTTAAACTTATAGCAATATAATGTATGAACATGGAATTACGCATAAGACCTAGCCTAGAATTGAATTGAAGTTCAAGTGGTTTGTTCCACGAAATAATTATTAAGAAACCATTTATTGTTTGACCTTGAGCAGTACCTGCTGCGTTCGATCAAAGGACACTGTTGACGTTTATCCAAAAGGGCCACTTCAACAAAATTTCACTCGTGAACTGTAACTATATATAGTTATAAGTTTAAGATTTATATACATGTCTAAGTGTTCAATTTTCAAGGAAACATCTTAGCAGTGTTAAAGAAGTTCTGTTATTACTATAAATTTCCACATTTCCAGCTGTACGAAGCGTTTTAATTGACCAGAATCAGTCGTGTTGCGCTCCTTATGTAAGGAACGATAACTCAGGGTTTGTTACTGCATGTAGTGAGTTATGTAACCTGTGTGCATGCTACTTTGCCAGCTATAGAAAACAATAAGCCTGACTTTATTATATTTCTATGGCGTGTTTCTCCATCTGTAAGGAGGAGCTATATGTACGGATTGGTCCATTTATCTTAATATACTTAAAAAACAAAGCTTTGAATATCAATTGCATTTTCCCAAACATCATGTAGTCAAATCATGGCTTTAAGAAATGTTCTAAAGCTATTTGTAACCAGAGATAAGAGAAATGAATACTATATTAATTAGCGTTACTTATAAACAATGATGTATCGTTAGTAATCTCCGGGAAAAGTTTGATAAATACATGTTAAGATTAAACCGATTTTATACCAATTATTGCAATTCCATTAAATATGAAAAGTTGAAATGCGCTCTGATTCTATGGATTTTTCTTGTTGATCGTAGTGTACGAATTAATGATGTGATAAGTTGCCGGCTTCTTGTGAAACAGTGAGTTAGTATTGGTTAGTATACAGTCCAGGAAAACTGGTTAGGTGAGACAGCCGCCGTATTTAACTAAAAATGTTGAAAAATGGCGTTAAACGCAGTGGAAAAAATGTTTTCTGTGATTGTTGACTGATTCGACTGTTTATAGGTCGGTCATCAGAGAAACGGATAAGATTCGTGCATCAAGTCATTTGTCTCCAACTTTTGACGATAAACATAAAAGACGGTGTTGCTTAGCGAAAAGGGGGAGCTTTTTATTTCTGTAACGCCACCCAGGAGCACTGCTTAAGTCCACTTTCCGTTGGTCAAAAATCAAATACATGTACGTACTGTAACTAAATACAGCTTTTGTGAACAGGATACAATTTATATATATATATAATCATTGAGTAGCGGACACAGTGTGTACAAACACATTACATTGGTAGATTTTCATCTTATTTTATAAACGGGGGATCCTCTAAGATTATATATATGTACTGTATACAAAAGTGTTCATATCCAACCAGATCTGCTCAACATTCATGTTTGCGATACACGGCGTGGTATTTTCTTCATGTGTTTGTTCATTTACATCCCTGAATTAATTATTTAGTTGCATTCGAAAAGTTACAACCACGTTAAAACCAATGTATTTTTTGGAGCGTCACATCACAAATGTCTTTTCTTCACAGACCCTGACGTGCGCAAGTGCGTGTATTCTTCGCCGAAGTTAAACTTACGAAAAATCACAGACACTCGGTTTTTTGTGATTTTTATATGCATACAGACTTTATTTTTTATCTAAACTCATCAAACAACGCAAATTTGCCAAAATATCTTCAATCCGCTTGTGTGCATATAAAAAAAAACGAATGCCAGGACCCAACACTGGATGTCGTCACTTCCGTGAATCGAAAATATGGCGAGTTACTTAACTTAACGTCTTTCGTATACGCCAAGTAGCGGCATGTTGATTTTTCGACAGATTTGTGTTGTTTGATGAGTTAAGATTAAAATGACGTCTGCACGTGAATAAAAATCATTCACGGAAACCGAGTGTCTATGGTCACAATTTTACATGCTCAACTCGTAGCCAAACATTGAAAGGCAATCATGTTTGCAGGAATAGTTTATGTATGTAGTTGTTCCATTTGGTTTATCAGCAAATATAATACTACAAGTATGTTAACTACATTGCATTTATTGAAATATTCACATGTATTACTCATGAAATATTTTATTTACCAAAATATATGTAGATCAACACAATCAAATTAAATGCAATATGTCTTTATAAATATGAAAGCATGCATCTAAATCTACATTCAGACAATTGGTGTTTCACTTGAGTTAATTCGTTTTTATGAAAGTATTATACATATAATTTCATTCGGCACATCTCGGCCGACTTCGTAGAACCTCGGCTTTACCCGGTAGATGGAGGTACGGAAAAAGCCGAGGTGTGCCGAATGACTCAATTTAACACCAGAGCGTTCAAACTGAGAACTTCTACTCTTAGGGAAAACTTCACCTAATTGCACCGAGTCACTCACATTTAGGAATATTACAGTCTTCCCATCTCTTTGAAGGGTCAGTTGTAAAACACCACAATCTTCCACCGCCTCTAGGAGCACGACAGTAATTTGATGCCGAGAACAAGGACGAGTCTGGGAAATCACTAGAAAGTGTGTAATCGTGTGTGTGAGGGTATTGGGCATTCCATCTCTGACATGTTCTTCCGCTCTCTGTAAAAGCCCTTTTTCCTTCGTAGTGTTTTGGTTGGGTCTTGTAACAGTCAACGAAGTGTCCTGAAATAAATAGGTTCTACATAAATAAAAAAAACCCGTATGCTTCTAATTATTGAAGACAATTGTTGAATGCCGTTTTTTTTCAGCGTCAGACAACAAACAGCCAGTAATGCTCAATTTCACCAACCTGATGCTATGTGCACATCTACCCGAATTTTTCTAAATATTTACATGTAGAAGTAATGAAACTTAGAAAGTTAGGGCCGAGTATGACCAAGAAAAATAACAGTGCGATTAATTGTGATCTTTTCTACGACAAGATGCAATGTATCGCATAAAACAAACATTATTTATGAAGTAAACAGAAAATATTGCCTTAACGTTTGAATTTATTCCCTCACCGAGTAATTTATGAGTGTACACCATCGTAAAAGTTACATTTTGCAATTATTCATTTACGGTTTAGTTAACCCTTTCCCTCATAATACAGCATTTCCCAGATCTGGAGCAGACGGCTTTTGAAAACATTGTGGCAAAAGAAGTCACTGCTTGAAATTGTCCGACTTGTTGTTATCCTTGTAGCTGTTATCACCCTGGATATTTTAAACCGGTACCAATGTTGAAAGTGAACGTGATAGTTCAATATAACATTTATTTTTCTCACAACTGTATCAGATCTATCATAATTATGATCTGTACCAAGACTTATACTACATGTATGAACAGTACAGGTTTTCGTTTAACATCGCAATCTTTGGCAGCTTTAAACCGGCAATGAAGATTAATGCCAACCATTCAGTGAATAAAAAGTGCATTTATAATATAATCTACTTACTTATTAAAGGTTTGACTTGCGATGTCAGCTCCTGTAAATTTTCTCCAATCTCCTTTGCACTATGCTGGTAATGTAAAGTGCTGTTTTCCAAATCACGAACATATTTTTCAAATGTCTGCATTTTTCTCTCAACTTCAGACAATTTTATTCGTATTTCATCCTCGTTTGATAATTTACACAGCTGTCCATTGATTAGTAAGGGAGATATGATCACCAAAATCACACAATAAGTAATGTTGTATTTTAACAGTGAATACTCCATTGCCGCTTAATTACAAATGAAAAGTGACAACACTTTTAAAACAATGTAGGATTAAACTTTATACCAATGAAAGAACACTGCTTAATCAAAACAGTTTTTTTGTGTACGGATGCGCGGATTTAAATGTGTATTTATCGGAAAAGCTGATACCTTCTCAGAAACAAACCACGTCGTCATTAACCAGTGGACCTTTTCCGCGTAAATTGTATGTTAATTATAACATAAACGTATAATGTACTTCGGCTAATCGCGGGGGGATTCTCAAAACAATTAGAATAGTTTCAAGCAATGCTCAAACACATGCCTGTATTATGTTTTATCAAACTGTCAAATTGATGTATTTTCTTCTAACAATCGAAGCACAGCAGAGGGTAACCTGGGGAAATATGGTCTCTTTGTCGACACTCTGAGCTGGTCAAATGGAATGTTTTACGGTCACCTAGGTCATTGATCATACTCTCTTCACTATTCCGTCTCTTCTGTTATGTATTGTGATTTGTTGGCTTGTAAATGATGTTATTAACATTTATCTAGAAAGATATGATCACTTTATATAAGTTTATAAATTACAAACCTCCACACATTGATTAATTAACAACACTCCACACCTTGATTAACAAACAACATCGCGACATCTATAATGTTTTTTTTTTTGTATTTTCTTATTACTCTCGTCGTCATATAATTAGCATAAATTGAGTTGTTAATTAAAGCTGAAAGTTGATATCTAATTGTACTTGATTCGTGAGTGCCTGCGACTGTGGTCCAGTGGTTAGTGCGCTGAACTTGTAACCTGGAAATCCAGGTTCAAATCCTGGTCGCAAGTCATACATTTGTATGAAAATTTGACAAAAATGTCGATTTTCCTTCATATGTGGAGAAGTTGCCCACTCCTTGTGGAAGGGTAAGTTAGTAGTGGTTAGAATACAGTCCTGGAAAACTGATTAGGTGAACCGGCCGCCGTATATAACTGAAAAAATGTTGACCCCCCCCAAAAAAACCATTGATTCGTGAAAGCAAAACACCCGAATACCATTACAGTACACTTAAATTTATTTATTTCAGACATTTTTACTAGGTACAAATGTACGTAGTTCACATACGATAAAATATAATTTAATCACTACCAAATGTGGTATAACCTAGTGCCAATAAAAACTCGGAAATGGTAATTCTATTACATCAACATCAGTTACTAGGTGACATTGTTGCTCATCATTTAAAAGACAAATAAAACTGATACACACGTGATCAGACTCTTCATCATTCATTTAGTTGTGGATGCTTTGAAATTAACAAAGTCCGAGCTATAAATGACGCAGGATCAACGAAAATTTGTTTTTAAAATTTCCTAACCTTCCGGACGGGCGCGAAGAAACGAAATATAAATTGTTGTGTGTTTTGAGAATACCCCCAAAATGAGGCGAAGAGTTTCATGTACATTCACGTCGAAAAGGTCTAATTATCCTAAATTGTTAAATAAGTTTGAATTGGTTTCGGCCTAATTAGGAGTTTTATTATTGGTATTAGAAGTGGTGTTTTCAAGTATCATGAACGATTATGTATAGGGGCTAAACCGAGTCCTTTGTAAACACTTTGCAAACTGATTTTCTTGGATTGGAAAATGTTCTTATCATAAGTGTTGAAAGATTTTATTAGAAAAAAAAATTGGAAATATCCTGTTTCGTTTCTACGAAAACAACACACCTTTAGCAACTACAACAAGTATTTGCATCGGTAGTAATCATTAACGACATATGTAATTACGGCTTGGTCACGTGATAATACATGACTTTACTTTCACTAATGTTTTAATCCTTACAATGAATCTGATGTCGTTTCTCGTACAATAATAAGATATGAAGATTCTGATTTACATTTTTATGATTTGTGGATTATCCTCTGTAGGTAAGTGATTTACAATTATCAAGTGTTTTTATTAGGCCTAGCTTAATATTACTAAAACATTTTTTCTACGTATTATGAATTAACATTTAAAGTATTTAATTAGCTTCGGGAAGAATTGATTAAATTAGAGTAAATAACAAAATGCGTGTATCAATATGATAGACTTACAACTTGAGAAAAAAGGGCAAGCGGCGATTATCGATTATCGGGATAATCGGAAAATGATAATATTGTGTTTGGGTTCACAAAATCAGAAACATCTGTATGCTATAATGGCTAGCCTATTTGGATACTGCCAATGATCAGGGTTAATACCACTGATACCACATAGTAGGTGTGGCTTATCAGCTTGCACATTCATAGTATGATCTGATTGGCAGACAATACAAATACAGTGCAACCTCTCCAAACCAACATCTTTCGGGAGAAGCAAAATTATGTTGTTGTTGTTGTTGTTGTTGTTGAGAGGTTGTTAAATTAATAGTTAATCTTACAGTGGGGAAGAACCATGCTATTGTTGAATAGAGGTTGTTGCTCAAGAGAGGGCCGCTCTGGAGAGGTTTCACTGTACACAACAGATAATTATTCTGAACATTAAATTTTGTTTCATGCTTAGAACGTGATGTGCCTCTTAATTGTATTCCACAGCTTGTATAGGCGACTATGGATTCGACTACAGTTACTATGACGACAATAGTACAGTTGACGGTCAAAACGGAGAAGTGCTCAATCAATGTGGTATGTGGAAATATGATACCCAAAGTTTTTCATTTGTTCTACAGTCAAACCTTTGAACAAAGGACACAATTGGGAAAGACAAAATGTGGCCTTTATTGACAGATGGCCTTTATTCGGAGGTTATTTTGTTCTATATCATCAGGAACTTTTTTTTAAAAAAAATGGCCTTTATTCACAGTATGGTCTTTATTCACAGTATGGTCTTGATTCGGAGGTGACAGCAAGCGCAGGGTTTACTATATATAGTTTCTGATGTTTTTATTTATGATTTATAAATTTTTTAATAGATGGTAAGTTAGGGTAAGTTAGTGCTGGTGATTTTACCGTTCAAGAAAACTGGTTTGGTGAAAAATTGTTGAAATAAACGGCGTTAAGTCTCAGTTACAGTTTCGCATGAAAACAAAAAAGCAAAGTTAAATCATCCATGAAATATAATCATATGAATGTCACCAGACATAGTATTTGAAAATGACAAAAAACTCGTTAAGAGATTGTTTGTTGACGTAATTATAAAAATTAAAATTTCTGAATGTCCTTTGTGAGTCCCTTTTGTTTCCTTTTTTTTCTTTTTGCTCGACTTAAGATGAGTACAGATGTTCAGACGGAAGGTGTATAAAGAAAAGCTGGTTGTGTGATGGAATCACTGACTGCGAAGACGGATACGATGAAATAGGCTGTGGTTTGTATTTTAACAGATAATATAGCTAGAGATGAATTATTGGATTTTGAATGTTTTACTAATGGTACAGTCTAACAAGCGAAAGAGATTAATCGCCTTAGTTGGCTTATGAGAAATGACTGTGAATTTGTAGGCAAGTTGTGAAATATTCAATATATTCAAGAAGGTCGTTCATAACGAAATTGAAAACATTTCCATTTCAGTGCCAGGTTTGATTTGTCGGTCGAATCGAACACAGGTCAGTCTGTCAGATGATAAATTATGTGACGGCCACAAAGACTGCGATGATGGATCCGATGAGAACAGATACAACTGTGGTAACGTATAGATTTCACAGTTTATTATCTATATACGAACCAGTGTGTCGTTTTGAAGAAATATCATTGTAATAGATCTGTCAATGGTAACATTGCAAATAGCTATCAAAAATACCTAAGACAAAATGTTTGGATGCAACATTTCGTCTTTATGAGCACGTGATGGAAAGGTTTTATGTTTATAAAACATCTTCTCAAAGATGTGTCTATGAAACGACGCATAGATGATGTCCACCATTCTGCTAGTATTGGTTGTCCTTGCGCCGGAACCGTTCCTGATTAGAGTCTATGCTTCTATGTGTGTCACACCTTGATAAGGGCATGTTACTACGAGTGTTTCTTTCATATGTCCACCTCAGTGTTCCACACTCAGATATGCCCATATTACTATGAGTGTTTCACACACAGAAATGTCCACACTACGATGAGTGTTTCACACACAGACGCGTCCATATTACTATGAGTGTTTCCCACACTGATATGTCCACACTACTATGAGTGTTTCACACACTTATATGTCCATATACTATGAGTGTTTCACACACTGAAATGTCCACCCTACTATGAGTGTTTCACACACTGATATGTCCATATTACTATGAGTGTTTCACATGCTGAAATGTCCACACTACTATGAGTGTTTCACACACAGAAATGTTCATATTACTATGAGTCTTTCTTTCATATGTCCACCTCAGTGTTTCACACACTGATATGTCCATACTACATTGATCATCATGAATTCATTCATTTGTAGATACGGGATGTTACAGAGGAATATCAGCGCCTGTTACCTGCTCGGGTGTTACACGGTGTTACCGACTGTCAGCTGTTTGTGATGTACCATTTTCTTGTGATGGCAATATAACAGATGAAACTTATAGATCAGAATGTGGTGAGTTGATTACATTTAGTGATATGCGTCCAAAAAATTAATGTAGGTAGGTAGGTCGAACCAATTGTTCCCGTTTTGTTTCTTGCTGGCTGGCTTGCTGGCTGGCTGGCCTAACATAACAGGCCTAACGAACAATGAGCACGGATTGCAAATATAACCAATATACATTTTCATACAAGTTTTTTTTATTCAGAAACCACTAGATGTGTTTGTGGCTACTGTGTATGTGAAAGAGAAACATTTCGCTGCTCTAGAAGCAACCAATGTATACCCAAAGGACAAGTATGCGATGGAAAAGTAGACTGCGCGGATAAAACAGACGAAACCAACTGTCCAGGTAATCCTCGATGACTCAAGTACGGGCATGAATTTATAATCTAGACTCATTGTTAACATCTTTGGCGTCAACAATATTACCTTGCAAAAAAATGAATAAATTTGACGCGTATTTTATTTTTAGAATTTATATGGTCGCATTTGCTATTAGCGTTTTGAAAAAAACATTCAGACTTAAACATACTCACCACTTATATATAACAAATATACGTTATTTCAGGACAATGTGGTGAATTACTTGGCTTAGATAAATCGTCCGTGCAACGAATAAATGTGCCTACCAAGAATCGTGATCCGAGCAGCGATGGAAATTTTATGGTACGAAGAGATGCATTGGACTCATCTGATAAGTCTGTCTATGTGTTTAATCATGCATCCTCTGACACAGCTGGATTGATGTGGTCTCGGTACGATTCATACAATTTTGACAACATGTTGGATTCCACACAGACTCCATATCGCTGTGTTCTTGACACAGTCATAATATACGGCGGCGTGGTATACTGCCATTCTTATAACGGTTACTATGATACGAAAACAATTACATACATGCTCATGTTTAACATCAAAAATGGAGATTTATTACACTCTAAGTTATTCATGAAGGAAAATATTAAGTTTGAATACTTTGTTGATGACTCTCAGTTGTGGATAGCGTATATTAATAACGGTGTCAGCATGCTGAATCAACTAGATTCAGAAACCCTCATGACATTGCGCTCAGTGCGAACCCCGCTCAAGAAAAATGACAGAAACCGTAATTTCATAATGGTATGTGGCAAGGTTTATGAACTACAATTCAATGCTGATGGAATTTATGTGACTGATGCGTTTGATGTTAATGATCCAGAGAACCTTTATCCGGGTAAAACGTACCTAGGTCCGAATCCAAGGAAAAAGATCAACCAGTGGTCTACTCATGTTAACCCGTTACTGAATGAAATATTCCTGAATACAAAAGATGGTCGTAATATACAATTTAAAATATCATTAGACACGTGTGGCTCACGTTACACGTCATACAATCTTAATATTATAAACAACACTTTCTTATGGTCGATGCGACAATACTCGCCTGAACGTATGCGACAAAAAGTAGGGATCCTGGAAAAGCTGTATAATATGACGGAGCAAATCAGTGCCTCGAGCTATGCAGATTCCCTTAGTCAATGTTTTGATCACAAATGTGTATTGACTAGTCGATCTACGGACTTACATTGCCAAATTGATAATGTACTTCGAAGTATTGAAGTTTTATCGCATATTGTGCGACCCTCAGGTCCACGTGACACACACATTTTAGACTTCAACTTAGACATGGGCAAGTTATTACGACAAAAATTTGGTCGACACATAATAGATAAAATTGAAGAATTAAAAGGAACAATCCTAGAATCATTTGACAGTCTAAGGAATAGTCTTTCCAGGTATTTCACCACGGTAGCTCGTTTCGACCAAGGAAAAGCTAACGCTGACATTGATTTTATACATGGGCGGTTAGACAAGTTCAAGATAGAAGTTACAGATATGACAAACAGTCTAGGGCATACTCTAAGCGCTTTGGGCAAAGCAGCTATAGGCTCAACATCGGCAGAGGTCGCTGATAAAGCAGCAACGCTTGCAATGACAATTGCAGCTAATATGAACCCATTGAAAATTCTGTTTGACTCAGGTGGTGCAGTTGAGATTAAGAAAGCAATAGACGAATTAGCGAAGGCAGCTTCAACACTCGCCAGGGCAATCAAAGTGGTAGTTAAGACATTGCCTAAACTGAGCACAGAATTGTTGCGCCTTAACAGACAGATGGCAAAAAACATAAAAAAACAAGAAAATATCAAGCATATGTTCATTTCTGGGTACAACCAAAACCTAAATGCCATTGAATCATTGTCTGAAAATTACATGCAGGATTTCTTGAAACAGTATCAAAATTATGACCCGATCTTTTCACGAGGGATGTTTGCTTACGCTGGTGAACTGCTACAGGAAACTATTGAACAATTATGTGAGCTTATATACGCCGGAGATTCAGCGGCATCGTCGGTGGCTCAAACAGTAATCACTTCACTGACTGATTGTCTAGGAACTAAAGCGCTCGCGAATAGATTGATTGAAACAAACGAGGAAATGTATGATAACCAATTTGAACTGATAGAAGCCATGGCAAATTTTGCGAGAGCAACCATAACCATGAACGCAGCTTCGATGATCGCCAACAAAACTTCAAAGCTGAAAAAACCTGATCCAAATTCGCTTGAGGGAAGGCTATTTGGATTTCATGTGTATGTAACAACAAAATCACGTATTTGGGGTTTTGTTAGGGACGCTTGTAATTTAATTGAATATCAAAATTACGGAATCACAATCAATCTGTGTGGTAATATTATGTTAGACCAAACTTCTCAGAAGTTTGACGATCTGGTTGCATACAAGTATGATAAGGATGCCTGTTCCAATGACGTTTCGGTTAAATATTTCAACATCCCCGCTGCAATAAGAAATAAGGAATCCAATTATGAGCTTCCTTTAGCTACCATTGACCTTGGTCGTCTGTATGCTGGCAAAGAGGTGACATTTCAGGTTCCAAACAAAGATTGGCTTATTGAGAATGGCTGGTTTGATGCAAAAGACAGTCAATCTGCCCATTTCGTGCAGTCTTTTGAATTGATTCTACCACCAATATTCAGGGGTCAGCCTTCAGAGGCTACAGTGCATACTGTCGCCAATATGGATGGCAACAATCGTATCTATCCAGATCGACAGCGTTACATATTCTACTCCAGATCACACAACAAAGTGGTACCTGTGCAGTATGATTTCAGGTATTCCAATGGATATCCATCTTGTGCGAGTGGAACAGTTTTGGAGAACCCATACAATTTGCAAGAATGCGACCAAATAGAGCGACCATGTGTCGTATCAGAAGGCACAAGGGAATTGACACACTACCCTTCTATTTTTGCTAGGTGGAAGCTTAGGGCTTTTATGGCAGGCAACTCAAAACTCATTCGACCGGATCCTGTGGGAGTGTTCACTCTTAAAGCAAGGCTTAAAGTTTGTCACGCCGCTTTGCGCACTGTCCCTTTGCTCGGGGCAGGAGTTGCATTAGCCCGACCAGTTCATACTTCATCTTGTTGCGGTGATCACAATAAAGTCATGAATTCCAGAATTAATCGTTGCGAAAAATGCCCTGTTGGGTCATGCCCGAATATCGAAGGGTATTACTGTGACAGAAATTGTTCAAATGTTCAAGCATCCTCCAATCATGACGCAGGAACGCCAATCATTATCGGATGATAATCTGTCATGAATCATTGTGGCATGATTTTGATCAGGTATTATTGATAAACTTATAAAAGACTAGTTTTATCTAGATGAAAACTACTCGTGTTTAACTTTCTCCAGCCCATATTCTATCGATGTCTTGCCATTAGCACATTCAAATACAACATCTACTTAAGCTTACTCTATATAACGATTTCACAAAAGAAAACCCAGTCAGTTTAAAGCTATTAATCATCTTCGTTGCCTAGAAATTAATTTTGTGGTAACAGGCATAAGCTGCATTGATTGAGTAATCTGAGTGGAAATGTTGAATTTATTCCGTATGTCTGGAAACCTATTCTCGTCCAGTTTACTTTCAAAGTTGATTAAAAATATAGAAGACTTCCGCAACTTTGAAAGGTCTTATAAGTTATAACTGAAAGTAAATGTGAGTGATAATTAAATTCTTATATAAAAAGCATGATATTTTTGTACAGATTTTGTATTTTATAGTTTATGTATATCATACAATTAAAAGAAATTTGAATCACATTGTGTTTTGTTGTTTTAGTTATTGTGACAGCTGAAATTATATGTTACACATATTTGTTTTAACATTGTCCTAATATCAAACATACTTTATGTAAGTCAATACTTCATTTGACGACTGTATTGATATCTTAGTAAATAATAAAGTTGAATTATTACACAAATACTGTGATTCTATTCATTGACAGAAGTGTTGCTGAGAAATACGGCTTTGATTATTAGTAAATAAACATAAATAAAAGCATTCATTACAATTTGGGAACAAAATGAAATTCAACACCAATGAAGGAAATATACAACTTTATTTAAAGATCAAAACTTAAAGTCAGACAAAATCATTTTTACTACATAGAAGCAAAAATGAAACAAAACAATCAGATTACAATCGAGCTAAATAAAAGAACTAACTAATTGACTAGTGAAATCAGTAACACAGTATATTAATTGTTAATTAATTGGTAAATTATGTCCCTTAATAAAAAAATTCATAGCATCATATATAACACTAACCATGTGATAAAAAAGTTGATGAGAATACCTTTTATAATCAAAAAAAAGTAATTGAAAATAATCTGAATATTGTACTTTAAATAAATGTACTCTACACTAAAAAATAATGAGTCATCAAAAGAGACTTTGAAGTCGTCTAATTGAAAGCACATGTCATCAATCTAAAAAGATAAAAAACACTTAAACCATAGATGCATATATAGTCAGTTTCTTTATATAATAATCAGAAAGTGAAGTTAAACTGAAGTTTTATCAAAAGATAAAACAATAATATCATACAAATCATAAGACTTATCAATAAAACAAGGAACAAATGTATCAAGCATTTTAAAATGTTTCAGCAGAGTCGGCCGACACCATGATGTAAAGGGATTTTGAGATTATACATGTAACAATACAGAACTAGCCAGAAAGCAACCACATAATTATAATAAAACTACGGAATAGAAAAATATTCCTTACTTATAATGTAATGATAATTAATACAATATGCGTACTTAAATTTCTATATTTTCCTTAAAGTTTATATTTGTGTGTATTTATGTTACCAGTACTACCCTGTTTCTTTTATATTACACAGTGCAGCCTCTCCAAAGCAACATCCTTTGGGAGAAGCAGAATCATGATGTTGATGAAGGGAGGAGGTTGCTCAAGAGAGGGCCACTCTGGAAAGGTTGCACTGTATAATATCAATACCTCTATAAGATGAGTGAAGAACAAATAAATCAAAGTGTAGAATGAAGAAACTTGGATGTAACATGTTCGAAGACACTGGGGCAAATGTTGTAAACTTGTGCTCCCAAGTTTAAACTATAAGGTTATAATACATGAGAACAGTAAAATACGGATATTATTTCATACGAGAATATTTGCTCTGATTAAACAAGAACATTATGTGAGAAAAATGCACCAAAAAGTTAGAAAAAAAAGATATAAAAAATACAATAAGTAAATATATACAATACTGAACAAGAATAATCATACTGCTTATTAAGTATCAGAAAAAAGGTGAAAGTGTATGTATAAGTAGATATCTATAAATTGTTTCTATCACATTGGGGCATTTATAAAAATATACATAATCGCAATCAACACACAAACATACCATATTCAAATCAACCAACACATTGAGATACGTGCGTATAAATGAGATACAAAATAAAAAAAATCTCCAACCGACTGACCTCTTAAAATCTAGGGTCGGCAAACAAAGTATATTTTAATTTCAGTTTATTTTATATATTTCATATATTTCATTTTTAATAAATCCTGGCCGCATTTTTTTATTTTTCAGTTGGAAACTTTAGGACCAGAGCCAAAAAAGGGTTGTCTGGGTAACAGGAAACTTATTATTTTTTCTAACTTTATCAGTGCACTAAGAAGCATTCACGTCAGAGAATTTTGAACCAATCAAAAGCATTGTTAGCTGGAAAGAAGGGATTTCTACCAGTGAGGTTTCCCAGGTGATTTACATTGACAATAATTCATGTATGTATTTTTTTAAGGCACAACAATAATAAATATAAGATTTTACATCTAAAATGGTGATATGTTAGCTGGTCAAATAGGCACATTAGTAAATTTATTTATATAAAGTGTCTAATACATATAAAGGTGTCAAAATACTACAAAATTTCACAGCATTTTTTCTTGTCTAACCTGTAGTGACCTAGTTCAGCATAGATCATTTATTTTACACCCAGCATGTTACAAGCCTCTTCTAAGACAGTATCTTAATAAATAAATAATAGAACCAGTCTAAACTGAAGCTTCTGATTGGTTGATTCTGTTAAGTCATATCACTGACCAATCAAAAAGCTGCATTTTTAGACTGGGCTTCTGATGCAGGATAAATAATGAAAATCATAGAATTATATACAGAATTTATAGTAGTATAATTAAACACTGGGTTATTTTAGAATTTATGAGTAGATTGTAAATCAAATACGCAGTAAAAGAACAGAAATTATTAATAAAATATATAAATATCATCTTCTAAGAACATCTCTAATATCACAAAAACAAAAAGTAATTCTGAGTATTTATAGTGATTTTTTCTTCAAAAAATACACCACAGAAATAACAGATGTAATCAACTTTCACTATCACAGTCAAGGAAACAAACATACAAAACAATAACTACTTGTTTATTGTTACATTCAGAAATAAGGCAAATGGAAAAAATATCCATTCATTCGTATTTATGCTTCTTGATGAGAAAATATAGAATTTTGTTTGATGAATTAGTCAACTCTAATAAAGATTTGTTTTTGACAAATCAAAAATACGGAGAAGTTTTTAGTTAGAAAGAAAGTGGAGAGTTATCACATGATTCAAAAATCAAAAAGTTTTTACGACAAATTTGGCGACATGGGAGCATTTTAATGTCATTTTTCTATATACACAATCAGTGAAAGAAATGTAACGGAAGTAATGAATTCTGAGTAAAGTCGTAGTCACACTATGGTAAGTATTACTATAGTACAACACAACAAGTTAACCCTTTACTGAAGAACCAGCCACTAGTTAAGCAAAATTAAAATAATGGAATACATTTGTTGTGTTTATTTACATAGAACTTTGACCAGCTGTCAAGTATATTATCTGAAAAATAGGGAACAGGTGGGGCTGTTTTTGTTGTTGTTGTTGTTGTTGTTTTTAAAGGCAGCAATTTTTCTGAAAAAAGGGAGCTGGGATGAGTATGAAAAAATATAAGAGGTAAGGTCCATTTGACCGCTAGCATTTCTACACATCAAGAAGCAATATTATACACTCGTGTACAAATATATTTAATTGGTATATTATTACACAAATATCTTTAGGCATCTACTCATACATATATTCATAAAACTAGAAGACAAATTATCATTTATAACACATTTGTTGTACAATGCTAGCCTCATTTAGATGACCTTTTTATGTTTCATGCCCCAATTTATCAATTAGGAAGAATTTAATAATAAATCATCAACAAATTTACATCATATTTCATCCAATGTGTCCTAGACTCTGACATAGTAGGAGGTACATGGATTTCCAACCCTTTAATAAGCATCTTGTACAGACAAATCAAAACATAAACGATTATTCTCAAAACATTAATTTAAAATTCTTTTTTACAAATTTATACTCAAACACTTCACGCAAATATATCAGAGTTTTATTCCATTCCTAAAGAACATTGTCATGGAAATTAAGTAATATCGTGCAAACTCGTAATTTACATAAGAGTAATTTCATACCAGTTTCAATTTTAAATATACCTCTTTTTTTATAATTGACAAAAACACGCTTTTTTCAAATGGCCCAGACTAATCACAACAGAATTTTGTCTTATTGCACAATTGAGATTATCAATGCATTATGTCGACATTATGTTGACATTATTTATGAAGTTTTGACAAATGCTGCGGGAAATATTCCAGTACATCCATTAATGATGCCCCATCTCCAGTCATCAGCTCCCTCAACAGGACCCTGAACAACAAATCTGTCCCCAGCACAAAATGTAAGCTCATTATCTGCTTCACCTTGAAAGTCATATAAAGCCACTCCGTAAACATCTTCAATTTCTTTAGTGGTTGTCATGGTAACATCACTATCTGTAAATACAAATACATTAAAAAGGATGTTCCTTTTACAAACAAAGCATATGTCTTCATTTTAAGAAATGAGAGTTCAGAAAAAAATGGAAAAATGGGAATATGGGTAAAATGACCTTGAACTTCTAGGTCAAAGGTCAATAAGAAAAGTTAGGTTACCTCCGCAAATTGTAAACTTCTTTTTTATTTCAAGTTTGTAGTAAAATTGAAGTTGAACTCAAGTTTTCAAGATTTATGTTATGAACTAGATTTGTATGAGCAAAAATAAGTGTAAATATAAGAATGATAAACAGGACACTGTTAGTTGATGTATTAACAGGGAGAGAAAATGTTTTCATGAATTTGTATAAAGAAAAAGACCTGTATTCAGCAGACATAAATCAACCCTACACAGGGGATACAAATAAAAATTTCAAAACTGTACATTTCAATACAACATAGTCACAAGTTTAGAGATTTTACTGGTCATGGTTGGAATAGCCAGACTTCATACAGGAAGATTCAAGTTCAAATCCTGCCTTGAAGTAGAGGTCCAAACTCTGGTCTGTATTTTATAAACTGATAAAATTAGGAAACATACATGGTAATCTTTAAGTCTAGATTTAAACTGAAACACTAACTTGTCACATCAACCTTGACCTCCACAAAAGCAGCAGGAAACATTCCAACTTGTCCGTTTAATTTGCCTTTTAACCAATCGTCACTAATCCTTTCAACAATCTCAATTCTGTCCCCTTCACAGAAATCTAAATCTTCAGCAGTTTGACCCGGATAATCATACACTGCTATACAATATGGAAGCTCAGTGGATTGTGGGAGATTTCCTGATATACCTACAGACTATAGAAGAAACTAACATATCAACACACAATCAGGAAATACTGAAATAAGGAAATTATGAAATAAGGAAATAATGAAATTAGGAAATAAGGTAATAATAAAGTTATGAAATTAAAAAATAATGAAAATAGGAAATACTGAAATAAGAAAATACTAAAATTAGTAAATACTGAAATCAGGAAAAAACGATTAATTTGTTACCTGATTCAATCAAAGACAATGATGAGATAAAAAAAAAGACTGAGACATTCATTATCAGTCACAATTAATACACTTCTTTCATGTAAGGACTAAAGGTCCAACTTGTATTACAAAATGATTCAAATTTTAGGAGTATGTTTCAAGTAAGGCTGAACTTGAATGAACATTTATCAATACACTGATGACATTATTTTGCCTAATTCAAGTTCATTCTTTATGTCAATTCTTGAGAGATTATTTTTCAGTATTTAAGATAGTGTGGCCTTACTGATAATTTTGTGTCATTAGGAGCATCATCCCACATTGCTAGTGAAGCAGTTAACAGGTCTTCATGTCTAGTTACTACAGAGTTATCTTTCTTCGCTTCAGAAGAATCATGTAAGGGAGGTAATCCCTGCGGAACATGATCAATAAACTGAATAGGAAATTGACCCTTTCTGTCCCCTATTTCTCCATACAACCATTCTTCATTCACAACATGAGTCACCTTGATCGTCTCTCCGGCCTATAAAACAATACTGACATAGTTTACCAATGCTAAAATGCAGCAAATTGATACACATTCCAACTTGACTGTGAAAACAACTTTAGGGTCAAGTATGAAGCTGATACTATTAAAGAAAAAATATTCTGTTCTTTCCATAAATTTGTCAACAAGATTTTCCTAAGAGCATTTACCACATCAAGACACATGCTACAGATTTTCAACTATTTATAATGACAGCAGCAAATCCAGTATTTAAGTATAAATAAATATTAAAGATTGAAAATAGATAAAATACCACATACAGTATAAATAATCAAACTTCTATAAGATTTTATCGTACTGAGAGAATGTTTCTGGGTTACAAACCTGAAATATAAGATCTCCTTCCTCTCCGTCAAAGTCAAACAAAGCCTTCACCACGCTACTATCATCCACGTCATCAACCTGAGGAAGATCTTCTATCACTTCAACAAAAGACAATGGAAACAACCCTGTACGACCATTTATCTCCCCTTTTCTCCATTCTAATCCGACCCTTTCAACTAGTTTTATCACATCACCTTCTTCAAATACAAGATCGTCTGGTCCTTCACCATCAAAATCGAATCTAGCTCTGCATCTAGGACCTTTACCGATGTTATCAGGCTTCTCTGCGCCAGTATCAACAAACAGGTCAGCGGAGTCCTCGGAAGATACGTCATCATCTAATTTCTACAAGTTGAGAAGCATAAAATTATTTTACTATACTGTGATACATGCATTTGGAGATACTTTGACTGAAATATTCCAAGTCTTATGTAACACAAATAATGGTATAATAATCCTTTTTGAATCATAGTAGTTATACAACATATCTAACTCTGTTCATAAATAACAACCATTTATTAAATTTATTTAAAATAATTTGTTACAGAAAATACACAACATACCACAACTTTTTTCATCTTAGTTTTTGAGAAAATTAAAACGTATCACTACAAGGCTAGATTCTTTTATATCTTAAAAATTCCCTAATCATGTGACAGTGCTAGATTGTAACCAATAGATTTTATCGAGCCAGAATACTTCATAATCACAGTGAAGTCAACATAACTAAATATAATTTATGAACATTTTGCAAGTGAGTATGGAAAGTGAAATCAGGAAAGAAAATAAAAATTCAGGTAAATTGTTTTCAGTCAGAAGGAAACATGGTGTCTGGCCAATAAGTCCATTTATGAAAACCTTCCCAAAAAGAATAAAAAATTGATTTCTTACTTCTCCAGGTAGTGGCATTTTCACTTTCACAAAATTTCTTGGAAACATGCCTTCTTTTTCACTGATTTTTCCAATCATCCAGTCAGCATCTACACTTCGTACCAAAATGATCACTTCACCAGCCTGTAAAACAGAAATCAGAAACTAAATAAAGACAATAACTACCAGGGATTATGTTCAAAAGTAGGGGATGATTTCTTTTTCTTAAATTTGGGGGAAAATAACACAGTATTTTTGCAAAAAGGGGAAGAAAAAACTTGATGTAAACCGGATTTTTTGGGGAAAACTGCATGATTTTAAAGATTTTTTGGCAGACACCTATAAATGGCCCTAACTATAGAAGAAAGAAAACAGACTACATTGAACCAATCCATTGATAGCTAATTATTTATGGGTGAAAGTTGAACATTTTGAAAAATGTGAAAATTTAAGCCTGGTGCCACAGAGACAATAAAACCAGTCCTGTTCATACAAGCAAATATGGAACAGGACGGGAAAAGGCTAAAAGTTCAGGTACATACCGGAAAACTTTCACGCATGATTGTAGTATTTCATGAAAAAAATGTAAATTTGAAAATTGAATAAAAAAATATTCATAGCACAGACATGGAAATTCTACTTCCTCCCACAGTTCTGAAAATATTACAATGATAGTTATTGCTTCAAACCAAGTGGTACCTTGAAACTTATGTCATCTGCATGTTGCCCAGTGAAGTCATGTAATGCTATTCCATGGGGTACTTGCATCATGTGATGGTACAGTGGATGCCCAGGTCCTGGTCGCCGTGGTAACGGAGGTACATTCTTCCGTATGGAACTACGACCATGAGACTGAGGAGGAGTTTGTTGTTTAGCAGGCTGATTTCTGTATAAAAGAATGCACACCATTATTTAACTTTTCAGTGCAAGTAAGACTGGTATACCAGTCTACACAAAGCTCTGTATATTTGTCTACATGACTGGTATACCAGTCTACACAAAGCTCTGTATATTTGTCTACAAGACGGGTATACCAGTCTATACAAAGCTCTGTATATTTGTCTACATGACGGGTATACCAGTCTATACAAAGCTCTGTATATTTGTCTACATGACGGGTATACCAGTCTACACAAAGCTCTGTATATTTGTCTACATGAGAGGTATACCAGTCTATACAAAGCTCTGTAATTTGTCTACATGACGGGTATACCAGTCTACACAAAGCTCTGTATATTTGTCTACATGACAGGTATACCAGTCTACACAAAGCTCTGTATATTTGCCTACATGACGGGTATACCAGTCTACACAAAGCTCTGTATATTTGCCTACATGACGGGTATGCCCATTTGGGGATTGGTTAAAGCTGTCCTTTCTAAAAAAATGCCCTGGCAGTGTACAATGTGGGGGATATATGCCTGACACTAAATGGGTTAAACATCCTTCTGTCAAATAAAACAGAATATCAGGGAAATCCTGGTTAGAATTACATTAGCTGCATAATAAGCCAAGCCAGGGTAATGTATGACAGCTGATCTATACTACAGCATGGAAGAGATTCCAACAAACTATCAATCACAATTCGACAAAAGGTATATCCAAAGTTTTGTCCCTTACCTGTAATTCACATTATAATTGTAATTCACAGGGGTAGCTCTCTGTTGCTTGTGATAAAATTTAGCACTGAAAGGATTACTGATTCCTGTACAACAACTAAATATTTTGATAATCTATTTTCATTTAACTTAGGCCATTCTTAAAAACTGTTAGTTTGCAAATTAAGTTAATAACTCATTCAAACTCCCCCGACCCAAAAACTTTTTTTGTCAAAAAATGTGTTAATTCTTAATTACAGCTTTTTGTAGTCAGTACAAAGATAATTATCATGTAAATTAAAAAAATACCTGTGTAATTACAAACCATCATTTTTATAAGGATGGCCTTTACAAATGCAACAAAAAATACGTACTGTTTAACAGGCACAGACATAGGTCTCTGAGGTCGAGTTTCTGGTTTCGGAGGTCGAAGTTTACCTTCAGTACCTTCATCTACAAACATTAAAAACAAAAAAAAATAAATAAGACTATATCCTGGTTATCTCCCTTTGTTTACAGGTTTTTCTATACTTGCTAGCAATGTCACAGTCTGTGTATACTGACTTATTTTCAACTTGCAGAATTTTTCCATGACAATGCACACATCATAACAAAGCAACCTATTGTACGATCTTGTTCATACCTCACAAAAATTTCTAATGGCAAAAAATGACTAAATTCAGCTTAACCATGTGAATACCTTTCTCAGGAGAATCGTTAATGGAAGACTTTCTTGGAGGGGGTGGGGCACCTGGACGTGGTGGCTTTTTCACATCATCTTCAGTAGAAGTTCTCCTCACAGATGTAGGTGATTCTCTCCTTGCTGACAAGGACTTTGGTGAAGGCCCAGCTACAAGTTAAAAACACCTTTATCATATCAGCATGTAAAAGATACAAGAGTACAAAACATGATGAGCAGGACTTCATGGTTACCAGCAAAAAATTCATACAGTAAATTTTATGACAACTAAAACTTGCAGATTTTCAAACAAAAAGTTTTTTATCAATGTATTTGAATCAGAGAAAAATGCACAGAGCTGGATATACTGACATATATATTTTATTATTAACTATTCAAAACGATGAGAATTAATAGTAAAAATATCAAACAGACCAGCAGGACGATCAGGTTTCTCTTGTGCTATCACAAATTCTTCATCATCATCAGAAGAAGAAGATTCTTCTCGCTTAGGGGAAGACTTAGGGGGTGGAGGTCGTCTCATAGGCTTCGCTGGACCTACATCACTCAAGCTTGGTAAGACAGCTACTCCTATAGGTACCTGAGGTCTGTGTGACTTATCAGCATCATTACCAAGCTCCAGTGGTTTTTTAGGAGATCTAATCTGAGGTCTTGGGGACTGACTAGAACTTTCAGAGTTGCCTGGAAGAGTTCTTGGATTAGAAGCTGGTGGTGGAGGTCGGGATACAGGAGGAATCATCATGGAAGCTGGTCTGCTTCTAACAGCAGGTCTTGGTACTGGTTTAGGTCTTACCATTTGTTCGTTCACATTTTCATCAGATTTAGCAATGCTGTCATTATCACTTTTTCCTAGTAACTGTTTTTCTTCATTTTCAACAGCTTTATGAATGTCATACATTGATACAGGTCTTTTATTAGGTAATGGAGGCTGGCGTCTCATGTTTGAATTTATGGCACTGTCATCAACACTCAGCTTAGTTTCAGATAAACCAAGATTTTGGTTTACATTTTCAACACTTCCAGATTGTGTAGTTTTTGATGGTCGAATGATTGTTGGTCTTTTAACCATTGTTGGCTTCTGAACAACATTTTTCTCACTTAAATCAGAATTAACAGGATCAGATGGCTTTGTTACCATGTCACTACCTTCATCAGCCATTTTGGGCATAGCAGTTTGATTTCCTGATGAAACAGGTTTTGGAGAAATTGATGGCTTAGCCGCAACTTGGGGTTTCGGAAGCACAGATGGTTTTGGTTTTGTTGGTGGTGGAGGAGCACCAGCAGACAGAGGTCTGGTATTAGTTGACATGTTAGGCTTACTGCCAGCAGAAGAGCTCGTTATGTCAGATTCATTACTACTATCCTGAGTAGTTGATTTCAATTTTTTCCGTAAAAACTCTGGTACCACATTATGTTCTTCTTCGGGGCTGTCAAATGATAGCAAGTCTTTCTTTTTTGAGTCCATATTTGTTTCATTACCTTCTTCAGGATCATAAAGTCTTGGTGGAAGTTGTGGTGTTGTTTTTGTATTGACGTCTTTGTTGGAGTCAGTGTCAGATTTCTTAGGTCTAATTATCGTTGGTCTTTTTGGTTTTTCTATCACAGCATAAAAGTCACTTTCTTTATCAGTATTTGTGACTTCCACTTCAGAACGTACAGTCTGATTCATTTCATTTTGGATTTCATTAGAATTTGATTCATTAAAAATGGATGGGGAAGGCACTGATGGCTTATGTTTTGATGATGGACTGCGAGGCAATGGTGGAGGGCCACCAACAGGTCGTGGGGGCAAAGTTTTCTCTGACTGCTCTGAATTTGATTCTGTAGCATGAAGAGGTGTCAAACTTTGTTGTTGATCCTTTGGTCTACTAGGCACAGGTGGTGGAGCCCTTGGAGGTTCAGATGATGGGGGAGCACTGGGTCTGATCACAGTAGGTCGAGGTACAGGTGGAGGAGGACCCCTCACTTTGTTATCTGGAATTCTTACAGAAGAACCGGAATCAGATTTGTCTTTATTTTCTACCTTGTTTTCTTCAATATCAAGACTTACAACTGACTTAGTGGCTGGGTTCCTTGGAACTGGTGGAGGGGCCCCACGTGGGACTGGCCTAGGATTTGGAGGTGGAGCATCGTTAACAGTAGGCGGAGCATGACCATTCACATTTGCATCAGTTTTTTCTACACCTTGTTCTGAATTCTCTGTTTTCTTGACTCCATGATCAACAGTACTGTCTCGGAATCCAACTTCGCTCATAGGCCGAGCACTAACTATTGTTATTTCAGGTCTCCTAAAAAACACAAACTTTGAGAACTCAGAGCGCTAAATAAAGTGCAGCAAACACAGAGATTTTTAAGTCATTGATATTAAATTAACTTCATTAACCTACTAGCAAATTCAATTATAACTTAACCTACAAAATGTATCCATTTCTTAAAAACTTGAAATTGACCAAAGTACAGCATAGAAGTAAATTTGCTAATCTGACATTTCATTAATTCTCCCATTTCTTAACATCCGAATTAATAACAGATTAATATTTCCTTAAAGTAAACTGTGATGGTTTAGTGTAATAAAACTTTAAACTAAAGTCTCACATATAAATTGCAACAATTCAGATTCAACTTACTTTCTAACTGAGTTATTTCCATCAGAAGACTTAGAGATTGGACTAACAACAGACTGAGGTCTAGCAATATTAGCTGGTCTCGGAGGTGGTGGTGGTAGCGTCTGAGGTTTAGATGAAGGCTCTGAAATTATTTTTTTTATAGAAATAAATAGATGTAAACAACAAATGCGGGCCTAAGAGATACTTAAAAATTGAAACATTTGTAACTCAAAACCTTTACATTGTTAACAGATTTGGTTCACACAAAACAAATATAGGTCCCAACAATTTTCACATCTTCCTTCCACAATAATATGGCTGTTACAGCTCTTTATAACTACAGTTCTGCAGAGCGACACCAATACTCGTCTGATTTGCAGGTTGGCAACAGGGGCCACATTTGTGATTTCGAGTTTGAACATGATAAGGTATAAAGTATAACTGTTATTAACACATTCAATATTTCATGTTGATAACTTTGATAGCTTACAAATCATTCTATTAAATAAGCAACTTTGACCAAAATTCTAAGCTAAAAAGGGGCTTAACTCTAATAATATAGCTTTCAGAACAATGCCCAGGCAGGCCTTTTTCTAGCCATTTTGGGAAAAAGACCCTGGCCAAATTTAAAAAAATCGAGTCGTGAAATCCAGTAATTTGGGAAAAAAGTTGTCGGTCAAAACGCCATTTTGGGAATTTTATTAACACTTTTTTCACAATAAAAACAGGTAATAAACAAATAGTTTACAGAAAAGACAGACAAAGTGTTCATGGGCTTGCCCATACCCTAATAAGTCAAGACTATAACTGTTAATTATCAACGTCTGTCTGGTATTTTGGCAGGGGAGCCAATGAAATCATCAGATAATAATTTACTGGACTGGCTAGCAGAAGATTCAGGGGATTCTGGAGACGCATGCTCAGCTGGATGACTCTCAGTTTCAGTTTCAATTTCTACTGGTTGAAATTCAACCGAAGTGTCAGCAAAAGACTCAGGTGGGGGGCTTTCAACACTTTCCGACCTTGAAATAGTGCTTGGGGGCGTAGACCAATAAGATTGTAAACTACGCGCTCCTTGTGCGTCTTTCTTACGAATTTTGCGAGCGTAATATTTACTGTTGTGCGACATTTTTACAGCAATAGCGATAAACTCCGAAAACAACCAAATACCGAAAACGGAAACGGTGCTCTGGTAAATTGTTCCAGCGGAAGATGTATTTCGCGGCTCCTTGCAGTATTCATTTACGGAGGCCGATGGCGATGTCAGACGCTGAATCTTAGAGGTTTTGACTAATAACCAAATTGGTAATTTGGGAATTTTGGGGTGGGATTGGGAAAAATAACCTATATTTGGCTTTGGGAATGGGTCCGATGGTCGGACCCGTGGTATGCATAGAAAAAGGCCTGCCAGGTCTTGCAAGTATTCCACGTGTCATGTTGATATCTTTAAAAGTGCTTGAGTAATGGGCTACATTAAAGTTTTTGCAAGACAACAATGACGAAGACAACCCAGTGATCATAATAGCTCGATTTTTTCTTCGAAACAGACAATCTAAATAGAACAGTTAAATTACTGTTTCACTATATGATAACATACCTGGAGGTCTGTTAGGTAGGGGTGGCTGTGGTCTGTTACCTGGTACTGGTGGAGCAGGTCTCATTGGTACTACTGGTAGTGATGCCTCTGAAATCATACATCATTAAAGATACCCTCAATATTCATTTGTGTCCATTATCAATTTGGAGCATAATTCATAACAACAAACACTGTAATGGAGTATACTTAAGGGAATTAAATTAAATGATTGAATAATATCAACAATTCATCAATCAAGAGAAATTATTGGATCAGCCAGTATAGCCAAAAAACATTAAATATAGTTCAAACAATTAGGAACTTTTCAAGGTGATACAGTTTTTTTTAATTAGTCACAGTCAGGAACAATCCAGTAAATATCCAAGTAAGAAATAAGACATAATTTCAATATCTGAAATGGTAGAGCCGCTCAGTATATGACTTATCAAATCACACTAATTATAAGTATGAATGTTTATTCCGTAAATAAAAAAACATTCAGTTGATAAAAATATGTCTAATTGCACCACTAATGCATGACCATGCATTATAGGATCATCTGTGATTACATTATATTGTAATTATACCAACTAGATCCCAAGATGACTGCCGTGTATAATCACTGAATTAGTCAGTTCCTGCATGCAGGGCCATTCAATTGAAAAATCCTGGTTCCTGGTAAAATTGAAGTCTAACCAAGATGACAATTATATAGAATCTTTCATTACGACATATTTCAAGGATTTATAAGAAGAGAATGGTGGGATTCTAAATACACGAATCTACAAATAGACAAGGAAATAAATAAACTTGAAGTCCGTCAAACTTCATCATTCATTACGTATATTTAACAAAGTCGATTGAAGTAGCAAATAGCATTCACTGAAATGAAAGATACTAAAATAACGGTCCTAATGACACACAAACTTACCCGTATTGTTCGATGGGCGAATGATTGTTGGTCTTTTGGGAGGACAGGGAGCTTCCCCTCCCCCGGAGGCTGCCATTTTGTCTACTAGGGGAAGTAACTCTACTGGTATGATACAGACTGGTTCATAAATTAGTAGAGTACATATTACCCCAAACTAAACGCAAAAGCATTTTGACACAACTTCATGGATTTTCTCTATAATTTGAACATTGATGACTCATGACCATTCATTATCATTAATTTTATGTTTCAAGTGTTCGAAATTAAGTACTCTTGAAACTGTATCCCTATCTTTCGTTACTTACAATATTCGAACCACAATTAATCGAACGCATATATATGTACAAGTAGTCGTGCTTATAAATAATTTCACTGAGACCGCACTAGAAGCGATAATGCAGCAAAACTAGTGCCTAAACCGGTTTACAGTTGATTAAATATTATTATGAATTGGTGATAAAAAAGACAACTTATAGGAAAAATTCAAACTTTTGTATCCATTTAAAATGACGAGCACAGACGAGTCCGAACTGTACTTCAGTATGAATGTGGTATATGTGATTTTTAATGCGGCAGTGTGCGTGTGTGCGTGCGTGTGGATCTACCTAACCTAACAATGAATGTAAACTCTAGCAAAATCATTTGAAATTAACACATTCACCGATCATGTGAAAGTAAGCAAAACTAAAAGAATATTGTTAAAGATGTCCATGACTTATACAACAGATTTTAGTCTCATTGTCTTATTTGTCTACACCCATGACGACGACGTGTATGTCTGGAGACTAAGTATCACGCAGTAGCGACTGTATCACATGTGGGACCAATATACATATACAATATACATACAGGCCCCAGATCAAACCATGTGAAAGGTACGTACGGTATACTTGGAAAGAAATACAACGCCTGAATGACGATGGTTACTGACTGAGACATGTACTTATTAGCCAGCATTCTATAGTGGTAAACCAAATACTCTTGATTATACACATTCATGAATAGTTTCTTTTAATTCACTATTTAGAACAAACAGAAATCTAATTATATTATTTTGTATAATAATGTTCTATTAATCAGCACGCGACGAACACTATAATAATATCTGGGGTATTTTAGACGGTTCTGCATATTGCGGCTGGCGAAATTCCAAATCCAAAGTGAACTTCGGGACATTGACATGTAGTGTTGGCGTCAGGGCGATACACTTCTCCCTTCTTTATAATTGTACCATCCTTGTATTCGCAATTTTCACCTATAAAAGAAACAATGCAGGAACAAAAGAGAGCTCCACACACTCAGCCTGATTACAGGGGATTGTATTTATATTAAATGGTGAGATGAAAAACAAACATTACCTATTATCAGAAAAAAGTCCAAAGTACGTATTCTTCAGTACATACACCAACAGACCATCTATAACTCTATAACTGACTATAATTCCAGGCAGTGGGCGAGTGCCCTAAATCACAGGCAGTCATTTTATTCCAATGGTATTTCATTGGTGTTCAGAAGAGCGCAATGTATGTAACACTTCTTGAGGCGCGCAGTACGTACACTATTGAAAGTGTCATATTCAGTCTTTCAATAGTTTTCATAAATCGATTTTCGTCTTGATCTTGATTATTGATCATTTTCTTAATTCCGTCATACTACATGAAATAAATGTGTCTTACGTACCATTTGGACAATCCGGGCAACATTTTGTCGGATCATGAACGGAGTCGACGCACGGTACGAAGAAACAGTCAATCACAAGACAGCTCACGTGACCATCTTGCATGCATTCACATGGTTGGCACGGGGACTCTTGGAACTTCGTACCTAGGTCATGGCGCTTGCCATTATATATACATCCGGGCGGCGGTATGGTCGAAGTCCACACAACAGCACAAAGAGACAAAGTAATGATAAAGTTAACACTCATATTTTAAATACAATAAGGTGCACAGTACGAGTGAACAAAACGATTTCTCAGACTGTAAGATAAGGTTACCTACTTATAATTGTTTACTCACGTCAATAGATAGTGTTTGTGAACATTGCGAAATTTTTGTCCAATAAGTTAACCATATCTTACAAAGACAGCAGTTAGATTTGAAAGAAGGACCAAATTAGATTGAAGTCATTTTTAATACATGTAATTCTACGATCATAGCCTACTGTATGTATTATCTAGACTAAGGATTTGTTGGTTCCATGTTTTCTGAACATGCTTGTAATTAATGAAATGTACAGTCCCTGCTAAAGCGGATAACACTGACAAGAAGTTAAGTTTCAGCGTTTTCACTAGACGTCAAAAGTTGAGGGTCAAAAATGACTTTTGGCTGATGACAATTTGAAATGTCAACAAAATTTTCTTCTAATTTTATTGTAAATCTGACACTTTGGTACAAAGTCTCAAAAGGTAGTAGCTTTATTTTACTGATTCAGGAGTTAAAATGTTGTTTAAAGGGTCAAATGAAAACCCTGAATCGATAAAAAAAACAGATAAATTCATTTGTAGGTTTTGTTGATTTAATATTTTCTCATACTCTATGCTAGCATAACAAATTCAAAAGATCAGAGACAATTATGGCCCCTGAACGGGGCCCGGTAAAATGGAGTTACAAATGGTAGATTGAGTTGACAGACCAAAGTCCGAAATTTCACACATGCATGTCGTCAAAATGTCCGGGTGATAAACCTCTCCCTTCTTAACAATGGTACCATCACTATGACGACAGTTCTCTCCTGAAAACAAAATAATGTAGCTAGCATACGGAAATTAATTATTGATATGTATTGGTAGTTTTGGTAATACATAAGTGTGATAAATGATCCGGAATGCGACAAATGTTTCGCGTTTTTTTTTCATTGGCCTGATTATTTGCAGGACTTAAGTTAAAAAACAAAGTTTGATCCATGTAATCTAATGTATTTTAACTTACCAAAAAAGTATTTTAATACTACCAGAATGTATGTTTCATAAATAGCTTTCTGAAGTTGACAAAAATGAACGAACAATGAAATTATAAATAACATACTGAAAACTTAGCACTACATAAAAATATAAATCCATGCTCACCATTTGGACAGGTAGGGCAACATTCGGAGGGATCCTGTACTGAGTCTACACAGGACGGAAACCTGCAAGCTGTCTGCTGACACAGTGTTTGTCCACTACGGACACAAGAACAATGTTCACACGGATTTGGTTGGAACGTCTGTCCGAAGTAGTACTGAGTTCCATTGTGAATACATCCATAGAATGGTGTAATCATTGGAATCGTGGCAGAAAATCCGATCCCGACACATAACGTAAACACTATAATTGTACTATACATTTTACGGTGTACTGACCCTTCTTTTGAAAACTAAAAATGTGGAGTGGTTAACAAGTGATATAAGTACGTACAAAACATAGAGATAGGAACTGATAAAAAGGACAAACTTTTATTTGCTCTCATTAAAGACGATCTGTTTATTCGGAGTTTATTTTAGCATCCTTCTGTAAGATTTTCATACTAAATAGCCACTCTTCATATGTTAGCTCATGTGGATTATAAACACATGTACACAATGTATTCCGTTTTTTTTAAAAAAATTTCTTTCGTGAGAAAATAAGAAATCTAGATATATAATATCAAATTAGAGTGATGCGTGTCACACAAAACACATACAACATAGATAACGTCAACTATCGTACGTCAGTCAGAAATGACGTCATCAACAAAACAGGGGGTCACTTAAACTGGAGAAGTCACAGATGTGTATGAAACAGAAACTAGAAAATAAGGTTAAAATGCCACTAAAGCTCATTTACGCTATTGTTCTACCAGTTCATAATGACTCGATCGAGCGCTATTAGTTGAAAAAAAGCATGCATTTTATCCAAAAAAAATCAGATCTTGTCACTGTTCAAAGACACAAACAATATGAAAATCACATTATCAGGATCTCTCGTACAAAACACAAAGACACAAACAATATGAAAATCACATCATAAGGATCTCTCGTACAAAAACACAAAGACACAAACAATATGAAAATCACATATGAGGATCCCTCGTACAAAAACACAAAGACACAAACAATATGAAAATCACATATGAGGATCTCTCGTACAAAAACACAAAGACACAAACAATATGAAAATCACATATGAGGATCTCTCGTAAAAAAACACAAAGACACAAACAATATGAAAATCACATATGAGGATCTCTCGTAAAAAAACACAAAGACACAAACAATATGAAAATCACATTATCAGGATCCCTCGTACAAAAACACGAAGATACAAACAATATGAAAATCACATTATCAGGATCCCTCGTACAAAAACACAAAGACACAAACAATATGAAAATCACATTATCAGGATCCCTCGTACAAAAACACGAAGATACAAACAATATGAAAATCACATTATCAGGATCCCTCGTACAAAAACACAAAGACACAAACAATATGAAAATCACATTATCAGGATCCCTCGTACAAAAACACGAAGACACAAACAATATGAAAATCACATTATCAGGATCCCTCGTACAAAAACACAAAGACACAAACAATATGAAAATCACATCATGAGGATCTCTCGTAAAAAAACACAAAGACACAAACAATATGAAAATCACATCATAAGGATCTCTCGTACAAAAACACAAAGACACAAACAATATGAAAATCACATATGAGGATCCCTCGTACAAAAACACAAAGACACAAACAATATGAAAATCACATATGAGGATCTCTCGTAAAAAAACACAAAGACACAAACAATATGAAAATCACATTATTTGGATCCCTCGTACAAAAACACAAAGACACAAACAATATGAAAATCACATTATCAGGATCTCTCGTACAAAAACACAAAGACACAAACAATATGAAAATCACATCATGAGGATCTCTCGTACAAAAACACAAAGATACAGTTACAGAGTAGTTTGTTTATATTGCACAGCTTTTATTGTTCCGGACGGTATATTGGGATAATTTGTTAAAAACCTGTATAATAACAACTGATTACTGAAAATACCTATATTTTATATACATTTAATTTCCTACAGATGTGTTTTCATGTATATTTCATTACCTACATGTGTGTTTTCATGTATATTTCATTACCGACAGGTGTATTTTCATGTATATTTCATTACCTACATGTGTATTTTCATGTATATTTCATTACCTACAGATGTGTTTTCATGTATATTTCATTACCTACAGATGTGTTTTCATGTATATTTCATTACCTACATGTGTATTTTCCTGTATATTTCATCACCTACATGTGTGTTTTCATGTACATTTCATCACCTACAGGGGTGTTTTCATATATATTTCATTACCTACATGTGTATTTTCATGTATATTTCATTACCTACATGTGTGTTTTCAGATATATTCTATTTCATACGCATGTGTTTGTACATGCATAAATAAGTGACAAACGAAGAGTTTTGAAGCATTCGGGTATTTCAAAAAAACTACAGTTAATATAATTTAAGAAACAACAAGATCCGTTGGATAAGGAGATGCTCTCACAGCACAGAGAGCAGCCTGAGACCCGAAACCGAACGAATTCGTGGGACATTCACACACTGTGTATTCATCAGGTTTGTAGACTTCTCCCTTTTTAATGATAGTTCCATCGGAATGTCGGCAATTTTGACCTTAAAGGAACAAACAGCAAGCATAAGTACAAACATGTACTAGTTATCTTGTTTATGCTACGTTGTTAATTATTGAATACATGTATATTCATGTATGTACTAGTATACATGATATAGAATAAACTAACTTTGGCAATTATTAGAGCTCAATTAAAATATACACTTTCGCGTAAAATTAAAGAAATAAGTGATCGAAAGTCAAATACCCATAAAAAGTAAAACGCAAATTAATGTCACAGTTATCATAAATACGATCAAGTTAGTCCATGGTACATTAAACTTAGGCCAGAAAAATAGCCGAGTGTTTGGTTACACGACTGACCATATTGTTTGGTGCCGACCCTGAAGTTTCAAAAAATCCCAAATATTTGGGCACAAATCGTGTCTCCAAAGTACGAATGGTATGTGTAAAAATAGAGAAGTTTTGGCGACCTCCTTGCTCAATGTCGTGTAAAAGTACTTGTTATCAAAATCACGTCTATTTTTTTCTGGTCTTATTAACCTACTGCTTAATGTCCCTATATGCTTGAAAACAATACTAACTATGGTGTAGAAAACTTACCATTGGGACAAACTGGGCAACACTTGGTTGGGTCGTGTATGGCGTCCACGCACGGGGTGAAGAAACAATCGGCTATAGCGCACACGGCACGTCCGTCTGGAGAACAAAAACAATGTTCACATGGCGTCGGTTGGAAGCTCTGTCCGGAATAGTATATGTTACCACGATATGTGCACACTCCTGGTGGACTGGTCTGGCAAAGTACTACACCTACAAGAGCTGATAGAAGTATTGCTACTCGCATTTTGCGACCGTTAGACAGTAAATTGTAAATCGTAATGGAAAGTGTTAATGTCTGTTTTAATGCCAGGTTTGATGGAAAGATAAGAGGAGTAAAATTAGGACAGCTATTTATGTTATCAGTTGAGTGCCATCTTTAGGCCATTCTGTTTTTTTATTTTGTTATATGTCATCCTCGAATTAAAAAAGATCACTATTCAAAATAAAAATATACATAAACATGATTTGCAAATCAGAAAGCCATTAACCTTGGAAGCATACAAGGATTAGTCTAACATCATTGCCTACATAAATATATACCATGACATTAAACCTAAGTAATGTCACATGGCGCTTGGGAATAATTTGAAGTGCACTCCTTTGTTTTATATTTGAAGTACAGAACAAAAGTAGGACATTACCACATTAAAAAAGCCACAATCCCAACAGTCCTCTAGTGACGTAATATTATGTCTTTAGAATTCTTCTTTGTTTGAAACTTTAATATCATTTCGAACATCTTATAAGATTATTTCTTATCAAGGAACATGGATATACTGTATTGTGATGTACAATGTGTTACATTATGCTTGTCAGAAAGTCAGATCTACCATGATGCCTTACCATTGCTTACTTCTATTCATATGGTAAACAAAATGCATGTACTTTGTTCCTTGGAATGGTAGATATGTACATGTAACATATTTCTTAATTCAAGAATCCTATATACATTGGACAAAAATGCTTTGATAAAAATATGGTGATGGAAAGCAATTATGTACTTTCAACTTTTTATGCTACAACTATGAAAAACATAAGAAAAAACACAAAGAAAAAAATATAACCAATAACTATTGTAGACTTTTATTTCTTTACATTTTACACTTGGGAATAGTTTTAATGTACGGATTAACCAGCATGAACCGGATCGACAATAACATGGGGCCGCACAGTCATGTCTTGTACGGCGCATATTGTGCCTGTGGAGGACATCCCAAAGTTATTTTCTGCGCACATACATGTTGTTGTAGAGTCCGGGTGATAGACCTCTCCCTTCTTAACAATGGTACCATCACTATGGCGACAGTTCTCTCCTGAAAAGAACAATTGGCACATGTGAATATATACCAGTATATCAGTTATTTACGGTGTCCAAACGACCGAACCAATATCCTCGTATAATGAAAACCTCTTGATGCAGTACCAGTAACATAAGACAAATGGATTAATGCAAAATATAAGTTGAGAGTTAGAGACAAATTAACGTCAACAAACCGTTAGGGCATGTTGGACAGCATTGGTTTGGGTCATGGGTATAGTCCACACATTCCGGTGCCCTACATGCGGAAGCAATACACATAACTTGTCCACCAGTGTCACACGTACACTCTACACAGGGAGACGTCTGAAAAGTTTTTCCAGCCGTGTACGTTTTACCTTCATGAACACATCCCGACGAAAGAATTGGTCTTTTCGTGGTTGTGCATCCGACGACAACCAATGTGCAGAGAAAAATGATTAAATGCATGCCTTTTTCCTTATGTATTCAAAAAGCTGAATTATACTATCAAATAAATGAAGACATGTACAATAAGTAGATAGTAGAATTATAGTCATACAACTGATAAGAAACTATGTAATAATGTATACTATGACATCATGGTTATTTTGAAACGTTTGTTCTTGTAAACAGGGCACGGGCGTTCATAAAAATACAAATGTACTCAGTTAGCGAAATTCTGGATGAACTTTGATCTTCTCTAAATGATAATTGCAAACACAGGATGCACATCTAAAGCAACATCCTTTGGGAGAAGCAAAATTATGTTGTTGAAGGAAGGTTGTTGCTAAAGAGAGGGCTCTCTGGAGAAGTTACATTGTAATAAAATTCATTTAATATTTTGATGTAACTAATTCGTCTCATGATTAATATTTTGGGGAAATATTTTTGAATAGTACGTTACTTTCATCTGAGACCATTATACACGTGTATAATAGTCTCAGCTTTTATGATTATTTGGTAAATATTCCATAAATATATTGTATGCATCACTAATAATTTCTAATACAAGAAATACTCATTTATCATGTATGACAGTGACATTTGTAACCCATATTCATGTCTTATCTAGCAGTTTTAACATGTTTCTTGGCAACAGTTACAGTTTCCTACCAATTTCCTCAGTTTTCTGCTTAGAAGCAACGAGAGTATTAGCCTAACGAAAATAAACAGACATTAGTCATACGTCAAGACATTGTATTTCTTGTTTCAATGTTTACATCAATAATACATTATAATCACAAGTATTTAACAGTTTAAACAATGTCCGGTTGCATTGAAATGAGTAGGTTCTGATATCAGCTGACATATCGCAATCAGTGACTTCACACCCAAATCATTGCTCGAGCACTCGCACGTCGTCTTGGAATCAGGATGGTATTTTTCTCCCTTCTTCACTATCGTGCCGTCCAAATATTGACAATTTTCTCCTGAAAATAATGAACCACACCAGACATAAAAGAACATAAGATATATAAATCCTAAGTGCAGGTTCTTTTTTGTGACGAGAAAAAAAGAACTTTCAACCGTCCATAACGGAGAAATATGTAACGAATAGTTGTAAACTGTAATAAGAAAGACATCAAATGTAAACAACAATTTGACTCTAACCAAATGTGCCACGATTCACTCATCTGATTAATTATAATTTATGAGAGTTCCCGAAGTATAAACTACACTTACATTTCGACTGTTAACGTAGGTATAAATGCACTAAAAATGTATCTTTCAAAAAAAAAAACTTTGAAAAAATCCTAAGTTGACAAAAAAGAAAAAAAACAGGGTAATAGAGAAGTTATTGTAGAAAAAACACTTAGAAATATGTTTAAACTTGTTTTCACCATTTGGACAGGTAGGACAACATTCGGAGGGATCCTGTACAAAGTCTACACAGGACGGAAATCTGCAAACTGTCCACCGACACAGTGATTGTCCACTACGATCACATGAACAGTGTTCGCATGGATTCGGTTGAAAAGTCTGTCCATAGTTGTACCTAGTTCCATTGTGAACACATCCGTGAAAATCTAGTTGTACCTAGTTCCATTGTGAACACATCCGTGAAAATCTAGTTGTACCTAGTTCCATTGTGAACACATCCGTGAAAATCATAGTTGTACCTAGTTCCATTGTGAACGCATCCGTGAAAATCTAGTTGTACCTAGTTCCATTGTGAACACATCCGTGAAAATCTAGAAAAAAATCTATTTTTCAATGACAGGTCACGTGACAGTGAAAGAAAATGCAATCAGAAAGACGTAAACATCCCAATTCAATCCAGGTATATTCTTACAGTGACACCTTACTAAGCGACCACATTAAAAATACGACCACCTCATTATAAGGACCACTTAATTTCGGATGTTAACCGGCTGTTAACATTTCCTCTCAATTCCAACTTGAGATAACCTCAATGTTGGGACCATTTTTCCTGTTCCCACAGGTAGTCTTAAGATTGAGATTTCACTTTATAACAATAATGTACATATCAATTGAACTAGGTCACATTCTGTAACAATTTTGGTTGTTTTGTCAAAGTGGCAAATGATATGATTATTCAGAAATTTATTGTTCAAATATTTTGACAGTCACATGGGTGTTCGCCAAATAATTGAAAACCAGAAATGTTCAAATAATTTACAGATTGTGTGCAACTATACAGAAAACTTTTATAATCCAAAGCCCCCCTCCAAACGCGAACAATTCTACAGTGAGAACAAGCCCGAATTGGATAAGATCGAATCTGGTTGTCACCAGCATTTTCAATAGGATTGCTTACACAAACACCAGAAAAAGATCTTGAACTCGTACCAGTAATAATTCATATTAATGTAATGTTCGTCATGAATATAATAAAGTAATCAACAAACCGTTAGCACAAACTTGACAACACTCAGTCGGGTCATAGGTAGCATTCGTACAGGGTAATTGCGAACACAATCTACTTGTACACGACATATTACCGCCAAGACCACAGTAGCAATCTGAGCATGGTGTAGGTTTGAACGTCTGTCCAATGTGATAAGTGGTTCCCTTGTAAACACATCCTTGGCTTGGATTGTATCTCGATGTTGTTGCTGAAAACCCAACAGCAACAACAGACAACAGATGAATTATAACTAACATGTTGCCGACGTGCAGTGCTTAAAACGACTGAAATTATGACAAACAATTAATTTATAGGGAGTTTCTTATCAAAATTCATGGAATATATTCATCTATATCTATATATTACAGTTAGTTAATGTGTCATGTATTCATTTATTCCCAGTATGTAAATTCCGCGTACTTACCAGTGGCGTAGCTCCCTTTAAAGGTGCTTTCGACATGGCAGATATGAGATGTATGAAAACCAAGTGAAATATGTGAGGGTATGAATACCTGATCTATCAAATAATTCCAGCAACAACAAGACAGAAACATACTTCATCACACCTGAGGTCAAGGTGCACTCTCATTGTCACGGTTAAAACACATTATATGATGATGTTACCATAAAGCACTCGACTTTCTGTACAAGTCAAGCGATGGCCGTTCTTTTTATGATCACCTTCAGGTAAAACTTATCGTAAAACACAAATTAATCCAGCATTTTGTCAACAAATATTTTTGTGAGCTTTTTTTCTTGAATGAAGGACACATACATATACACTGCAGTTAAAATTTACTGGACACTGGGGCAAAATGTCCAGATAAGTTCTTAATGTAGAGTACAGTCAAACCTGTGAACAAAACCACCCTTGGGAAAGACAAAATGTGGCCTTTATAGACAGATGGCCTTTATTCAGAGGTCAGTTTGATCCTAATAATCAGTGAGTGTTTCAAAGTATGGTCTTTATTCACAGGGTGGTCTTCATTCTGAGGTGGCTGCAAACACAGGTTTGACTGTATCTCAAGTTTCTGGGCCAAAATTACATCACAGGTAAAAGATAAGACAATTAATGTAAAGCAGCAAACTTTATTCATGATCACATGAAGACATTTAAACATGATTATCACAGAAATAAACCATGAACATAGCATTAACATCACAACAGCAACAGAATCATTGTAATAGTTTACTAGTTTACCTGTTTACTAGTTTACCTGTTCACTAGTTTACCAGTGACACACAAAACAAGGTAAACATTACTTATAACCAGGTCTTGTGTCCAACATTTGTAGATAAATATAAGAAATGATCGGTGTTAACAAACTTCATGTATAATGTCTTGAAAAAGTTAAAGTTATATTAAATTTAAGACAATACTGTAAGGAAAAATGAAAACGTGACCAGTTTTAACATGAAAGGGACGTAACTCCAGCACGACGTCAGAAAATCATGATTTTTAATTTACAAAGTCACATTGAGGGTTATTCATACTTCATAAGAATAATTGTGTTGATATTTTGTGTGTGATTAAATTTAGTGCTGCTAAATCAAAAAAGATATCATACTTTTCTTGTGAAACTAACGTATTAAATAGTTATCTAAATCTCTAAACACCGAAGTGTTCTATGAGGATACATAACACTGAAATCCAAGATGCGTGTCAGCTTTACTTCCTTTTTTATACCTCTGTGTATAATAATAATCAACAGAAAAAGTTTTCAGAGATTGATAAATCAGATCATAAATATGGTGTCTATTTTTTTAAGGCATAATAAAATTATTACAATAATCATTACAGGTACATATAAATGAATTAATCTGTGCACTTGTTAATAGTTGTATTAAATTCTGTTAAAATATTTATTGACAAAACAGCATGTATATCATAAGACTGTAAAATAAATAAACAAACTGTGAGAGAAGACGCATAATACGAAACACACAGGAATGTAGAGTAACAATTTGTCCAGCATCATGATATATTCAATCAGTTGTGAATTTAACAAGTGGATAATGCGATTAAACTTCACTTTACTTTATTCTTTTCTCAACAACTTATTTTTGTTCACTCTAAAACACATATGACAAAACATAAAACAAAAGTAGTTTAATTCACACATCAAAGCCAGATAAAAAGTGGTGCCAGTCAGCCATCAAAACTGACATCAAAGTCATTGTTCAGTGACAATAGTTCCACACGAAGCACGATATCCACAGAGCAGATTATAAGATCTTCTACAAACGCGTGTAAAGATCTCCACTCATCAACATACAATATGAATTCTGTAAGAAGCTTTAAGCAGACAGAAACAACACTACAAGTATTAATCCATCATGTCTGTGACTGACTCGACACAACAGTGCCCACATTGAAAATGTCATTCTTAACTAAAACAAAACTTATAAAAAAATAAGTCTTAAAAATCAATTTTAATTAACACTATTCTAAGCTAATCAAAACCATTACAGGCAAAAAAAACAATGTAATTATCAAAACACATTTTTTGTTGCACAAATTGTCCACATGTCTCAATGTGTAAAAATCTAAATTAATGTTAATATTTTTTCACTCTACTCAGAATTAGAATAATTTCTCTTTCAATTTGCAGTAAATTTTAAAGCAGTTCAAATTCTATCTAGTGACCTCTAGTGTCTAGTCTTTAAAAGCTATTCTCTAGGTCGGATATTTCGCCGTCAGAATTGAAAGACTGGACTTCATCAGATTCATCGGTACCTTCAGATGTCATTTCTTCCTCTCCAGTCAGGGCTACACGAGCGTAGTCATCCGTATCAATGGACTTACAGAAGTGAATAGCGTACTTCAGCTTTTCTTGCAGCACGTGTTTGCACGAATAACGCGGCATTTTCAGGAGAAAAAAACACGTGTAACTTTCGGGCAAGAAGTGATCAGGGGGATGATATTTATCAAGGACCTGAAAAACAAAAATCAGAAATGTACAAGTATCAGTTTTCTACCATCACATTAAACATTGAGAGTGATACAGGAATCATTGAGAATTTTTCAAGGTGCAAACAACCATGCCATCCTGTAACAACAATGCCCACTTCAGTACTGTATGTATTAATATTTGACTCAACTATAAATGACTTGTCTCAGAGCTAAGCATTATCTTGGTATACCACTGGTTCACATAAGCAAGTAATAATTTCAATGTTCAAAAACAGCTTTTCTACACAGTGCTCCCTTCCATAACGTCATCTCCAAAGACTGATTCCCTCCAAGAAACGACAGTAAAAGGCAAACATACACATGATAAAAAACACCTGTCGTGAATGTATCAATTTCCTCTTAACAACAACTCCCTCCAAAGAACAACACTTTTTTGCTACTTTGACAAGTGTTGTTCTTCTACTGTAGCACATAATTCAGTAAAAACATAATTAGCTGCACACACAGATATTTTAAGGCACTGATGTAAATGATCTTGATCTAATAGAAGATTTTATGCCCAAAGACAACAAACTTCTAAAATTGAATAAAACATTGATTTGAAGAAATAAAACAATTGTATTTTAATTAGATTAACTTCACAATTTACAATAATCAGACTGAGAAGGAAAACATATCCTCAAATAATGTCACATACTGAACCAACCTGTAACACGAAATCTCTTCCCCGGAAGTCAGCAATCGTACGAGGCAAACGAGTTCGGCCCCAAACGAATCTTAGAAATAGGGATCTTTCAGCATTGGAGAATTCTTCCATTACTTCCCAGAACCATTGTACAAGAGGGGCCAAGGCATCTACTCCCTTATACGTAGCTACTGATTTCAGTAGATTCAGTGGAATGTCGGGGCTACCACACACCTGTAAGATGAGCAAAGAATGTTTAAATCTGAAAACTAGAGTGGAATGTAAGTAAATTGTGCGTGTATTATTTTCTGTTTGTTACAATGCGGCAACAGCTTACTTTTAAGATCTACAGTAGAAAAACAGAACACAAGTCCAACAATATATAAGTAGTCCTTCTAATGAAGTGGTGTTAACACTAGAATGGTCCCAAACTGGGCTTTATTGAACATCTGAGCTCATTTAATACACAAATCAAAAAATCTCAGAAGTTGATGAATTTATAATTTATCTCAGAATTAAATCATTTATTTAAAAATGGTTACCATGGTTTCCATTTCCAGTCCAGTGAAGAGTGAGAGCAGTGGAACTGGAACTACTTTACTCATACCTTCACGAACCCATTTCACTTGCTCGTCAAACTCGTGCAATCTGTAACATATGTCATTAAAATTAGCAAATCTAGAAATAAAACTTGTCTGAACAGAAGAACAAAATGTCTGTACTCATTTTCTTCTACTTCAAAATGAAATTTTATTTTCAAATATGAATATTTCAGTGAAGGCTTAAGAACAATGCATTTAATTAATATAACAGAGGATTATTTGTCTCACATAATCCTCATTCTTTAACCAACATTTTGGTATATATCATGAATCACAGCTCTTTGGATCAACAATGTATGTACAAAATATGGCTTTGCTGTTCTACCAATAGCTGATGCTATATCTCTATCAATTACAATCACTTTCAATTTTTGGGCCATGAAATTTTTTTTGGTGTTGAGGTTTGTGCTGGGGCTTAAGTGGGAGAAGAGACACCCAGAAACTAGACTGACTCAAACAAAAAATCACAACTGGGTTAAAAAAATGATGATATTGTCCCTGAAACAAGATCAACCCTTGAGTATGATGTCATTAACCTGGCCGGATATTGAAAGCATTTGAAATCAATGTAAAAAATCATTTGACTGTGTATTTGAATAAAACAATGGGTATAATTACCTGTAATTCATAGCCAGTCTGATGTACTCCGATTTATTTTCAGGTAGAATTTTTGTGTATTTATTACTTAGTTGTATTTCTTGACCGTTAGAACTAGGTACACTAAATGGCATATCAGCTCTCCTTAAATCTGCCTCATCCATCTCCTTAATACACATTAATCCTATAAATTAAACACATACAACATTAATAAACAATAAGCAAGACAATTAAAATCTGAATTACAAAGCTTTTACCATTTCCTGAATGCTGTTTAAAATCATGTCAGAAAAGTCTATAAATCATAAATTTTATACTTTAACAGTAGATATTAGAAAATAAAGAATTGTCATTGTAAGATATTTTTTGTATACTAAGAAAAGCAAGTACCAATGTATCAATACTAATTTTAATTCAATTCTGTTTGACTTTTTTTCCTAATCATAATTCTGTTGGATGTTTTTTGACTTTTAAATCCCTTCTAATCCCATCAGAAGAAAATGAGCAAAGATTCATTTTATCCTTAATTTGTCTCCTATCAACTAATTTATCAAGAAAAAGCAGTATTTAAGAAGTATTTAAATGGCCTATAAGTGGTTCTACTGAACTTTTCATTGTCACATCGGCTTAATGTCACACATAAGGCAACTTTATGACTTTAACAGTGGAGGAAGACCTCAGGTGTACCCCTGGGTAGAACCACCAAAGTTCTGTAAGCCAGCCTCATAAAATGATGTGAAATTAGTCAGGTCCCAGATAGGATTTGAACTCACTGTGGAGAAGGACTAGTGTTTACTACTCAGAGACCATAACTGCTGGACCACACACACCCCCCCTTCTTTTCATTGTCAAACATCAAAGACATATATATAGGATATGATAAGATAAATAAGAATTCATACCTGGTACAAAGTCTTTGTCCACCTCAGTCAGATCACCAATAGTTAGAGACATTCCTGACAGTTGTTTCCACAGAGGTTCAGCGATGTTAACACTCAGTGGACTACCACTACGTATAGCTATACCGATCAACATGCCTGTAAACAGAGTAGACAAAATTACAGGTAAATTCACCTCCCTAAAAACAAATACAGTAAAACCTCAAATAGGGACCACCTCAATATTACATCCACTTTGTTATAATGACCACTTATTTTCAGACCAGCTTTCATTATTATGACTGATTTTTTGGTCCTGAAGGTGGTCTCAATAACAGGGTTTTACTGTATTACAATAAATGTAATAAGTGTTTCAATATGTTTCCACTATCTATATTAATCTAGAATTTACATGTAAGACATCTCAGTGATAACAAAGCATAGCATCTAATTATATGCAATTATTCATTAAATACAGTCATGTGACTTTCAGAAACACACCTACCTGAGTGAGTTTCTATTTCTGATTGGTCATTGCTGAATATCATGTGACCATAATAACAAATATTACTATAATTAAACTTTAAAACAGAGAAAATACTTAAATGATAAATTATTATATCAATTAACTAAACAGAACATAATTCAAACATTTTGTGTATCATACCTAAGAATTCAAACATTTTGTGTATCATACCTAAGAATTTAAACATGTTGTGTATCATACCTAAGAATTCAAACATTTTGTGTATCATACCTAAGAATTTAAACATGTTTTGATGTAGTGGTGCCTTCAACATTGGGTTCAGGAGATAACAATCTCGATTGGCTCCCGATTCATCACGACCATTTGGTGTCACTATCAGTAGAGGCAGGGAACCGTTCTGCAGTTCATCACACATTTCAGCAATACTTTCACTATAACCTCCACCACAGTCATCAACAGATTCACCTGAAAATGTTTATTTTTGTTATATATAATAGTTGTATGGCATAAATGAGGTACAGTTGAACCTATTTGTGGCCATCTTTGAATGGAGGCCACCCTGTGAATAAAGGTCATTCTTCAAAAAACTGTCATGGATTATTTATAACAAACTTACCTCAGAATAAAGGCCATCAGTATATAAAGGCTACATTTTGTCTTTCCTAAGGGTGACCTTTGTTTACAGGTTTGACTGTACATGGATGTATAGTCAGTAAAATCTGTACTACATTGTTAATTTTCACATTACAGACAATTTCAAAAGATGTCAATTCACAAGAAAATTTGAAACAACTGGAACTTAGATGCTTACCAACAAACTTCACTTTCCAGATTCTATGTGGGAGCATGAGTGAATCAGAACCAAACACGCCCATCTGTTGTGCCATCTGACCAAATACTGACTTCACCCCATCAGGTCCTGCCAGACCCCCTTTACCACGAGAACGTTTTACCTGGATTCTGTTCAGTTCTAATACTGGGCCGTGTTGTTTGTCTCGTACCATTGTAGCCTGGACAACTTTTCTAAATGCGGTTTCCTGAAATAATACAGAAATTCCGTGAAAACTAGTTTGAATACAAATATGACTAGCTATGATTTTAACTGACATATTTATTGACTGCTTGGTAAAGATACTGAATTTAGTTTCTTCTCTCAGGTTGAAATTATCACGTAAGAAGTGTGATTGTAATATTTTCAACAGTATTTCAGGACAAGTCAAACAAATGAAATTGTTATTTGTAAAGATTAAATGGAAATTTATAATAAATGAAAGAAATGAAATATAGCATTGATATTTAAACTTTACAGTAAAATCTTAAAGTTAAGACCCTGTTTAAGACCATGTACATTATATTTAAGACTGAAGTGGTTTTATTATCAAATATCAAAAATAAATTACTAATAATTAGTCATATTAATGAGATATTCTTAATACTGAGGTGTTCACCGAGTGAGGTTTTAGTAAGATTTCTACAGCTGACAAAAACCACCCTAATCACTTTTATAATTTTCTGACACCTTATATAATAAAGTAATGCAGTACATCCACTCAGGTATCATTTAATTTAAAGTTTACCTTAGCTCCAGATACAATCACTCCACGAAGTTTGTCAAGACCCGTAAACACTTCACCTTTCTCTTTTTCTTGACTGGTATCCTGTAAGTCAAACATGGAGATAGATGGGCAGAACAAGTCTGAGAAATGATGCAGTAGAACCAGTCTATTTCTCAGTGTTGTTATTGGTATCATCTGCAGGTGGTTGTATTCCATTGGTACAGCAGTTGGCAGTTTGCCAGCACTGACTGGTTTGTTTGTAGACCATGCAAGACTGTGGGCAGACCCACAAGCTACTCTGTTGATCTTCTTTCCTAGAAAAGTGATACAAACATATTACTATAAATGGCAAGTACTTGCTGATTTCTGTAAATGAACTGTACAAACTATGACAAGAATGTATATTCCAAGGAACTATGACTTAAATATATATTGAAATGTGATAGATAAACAAGCAATTTCAGAGTTAAATAAAGCAAGACTACACCATTATCATCATTATCACATGATGGTTTGTGTACCAAAAACTAATTTTGCTACACCAGCTTAGATAATTTATGAGTTTGATGAATGAAATTTTACATTGACCAGTCTAGGCCACCTACCCCATAAAGCAGTGACCAGTCTAGGTCACTTACCCTGTAAAGCAGCAACCAGTCTAGGTCACTTACCCTGTAAAGCAGCAACCAGTCTTGGTCACTTACCCTGTAAAGCAGCAACCAGTCTAAGTCACTTACCCTGTAAAGCAGCAACCAGTCTAGGTCACTTACCCTGTAAAGCAGCAACCAGTCTAGGTCACTTACCCTGTAAAGCAGCAACCAGTCTAAGTCACTTACCCTGTAAAGCAGCAACCAGTCTAGGTCACTTACCCTGTAAAGCAGCGACCAGTCTAGGTCACTTACCCTGTAAAGCAGCAACCAGTCTAGGTCACTTACCCTGTAAAGCAGCGACCAGTCTAAGTCACTTACCCTGTAGAGCAGCGACCAGTCTTGGTCTCTGAATAGCGTTAGTTGTACCATCACCGAGCTGACCCTCATCGTTATCTCCCCATGAATAAACTTCTCCCATATCTGTACAACCAACACAATGTAATGACCCACACGCTATATCAACAACTTTCTTGCCTTGTAAAGCTGACACACGACGTGGACGTCTGACATGGTCATCTGTACCGTGACCCAGTCTGTGATAATCACCTTTACCCCTGAGAGTAATATGCATAGTGATACAGTCCTACACAACACATTGATCTTACATAGTATCAATGAGGTAAAGATTGAAATAGGAAGTGCAAATATAATCTACTATCTAAATGAAGTAAATGAAGATAAACAATAAGTTGAACAGTGCGAAACATAAATTATCCAAACAATTTATCACAGACAAGACAGTAAATATCAAAATTTTATAAGATATTTTCGGGGAAACGATCCAGATATGAATAGTGTTAATAGAGCTCACATTTATTTTAACACAAACTACAAGAGTGAAAATATTTCCACATTACAGTACAATGCAACTCTGTCTTTTCAATATCTTACAATACTAGCCTTCATAAAGATATGATTTATATAATGTATTAAAATAAAACCATTGATCATACTTTAAAACATATCTAATCCATGAAGTACCTACCATGTAAACACAGCCCCAGCTTTTGTTAGAGCAACAGAGAATTGTGAGCCACATTCCACCTTAATCACACCTAAACCTTGTAGAGCGTCTATCTTCAGCGGTACTTTACAACCATCACTACCACCTCGTCCTATAGTTTACATATACATGTATACACATGGGTGAAAGTTGAACATTTTCAAAAACAAGAAATCTTAACCTCGGTGCCATGGAAACAATAAAAAAACAGTAGGGTCCGGACCTGGGAAAACCTGGAGGTTATAGGAATACTTATACTATTTATTGGTCCAAAAGGTGTATTAACATCAAGATTAAATTTAATCATTTTAAAAGAAAGTCCTGTAATTGAAGTTTTTCATACCAAGTTTTCCATAGTCACCATCTCCCCACGACCAAACAGAGTCATTATCTGTTATACATAATGTCTGGGCATCACCACTACCACACGCTACATCTGTGACCCTGTGACCCTTCAATGCTTCAACCTACGATAAAAAAACCTACATTACATAACAGTACAACGATACAAAGAATACTACCTAAGTGTACATACGTCCTTAGATCTATACAGAGCGAAATATCTACCAAACAGTAAAAGGTAATTTATCTAAGACTGATTGTAGGGTACATGGGTGGAAGTCGAAATTTAAAAAAAAAAAAATAAAAGAAATCTTAACTTCAGTGCTGCAGAAGCAATAAAAGTTCCCAGAAAATTCCAGAAAACTTTTAACCATGAGGGTATCCTAACACAACATAACAATCATGTTCGTGTATACACTAAAACGTGTGCCCATCATGGTATACACAGAAATTTGACTACAATCAGAACATAGTCTTTGAATAAATTCCTGTTAAAAGTATTTCATATTTATCAAAAACTAGTATACCTTAATTATGACATATATATAAGATGTATACAGTCAACCCTGTGTTTGCAGCCACCTCCGAATAAAGACCGCAATGAAGGTTTTCCTATTAAAAAAACGTCACTGATAATTTAGAACAAATTGACCTCTAAATAATGGCCATCTGTCAATAACGGCCACATTTTGTCTTTCTGAGGGGTGGCCTTTGTTCACAGGTTTGGCTGTACACAGATGTAGAATACGAACCATCTTAGGTCTGGACTGATCCTCACTGTCCCCGTGTCCCAGTCTGCCATAGCGACCCTTACCCCATGTGTACAACTCCCCACTGGATGTAATACAAGCACTGTGGGCCCCTCCTGCAGCTATAGCAACGACTTCTTTACCTCTAAGGGACTCTATTACTCTAGGTCTATCACAGGGACTGTAAAAAAAGGGATCAATTTCAAACACTAAATCAGCATAAAACAATATTCAACCAAAAAAAGGTTGAAATATATATATATATATATATATATATATATATGAATTTTTGAATAGGACAAAGAGTTCATAGAAAACTTGATACAATAAAATGGGAGAAAAGTCCACATAATGATATAATCATAATAAATAAATGTTTTTCTTAATCACACATAAATGAAGACAAATCTGTCCAATTTGCTTTCTTGTATCTTTATTCCCTAACATATTTTTTTACTTGACCAAGCAACCAGACCTAACTAGATGAATGGACAAATTACTACCTACATATCACACATGGCTTGTTTATTACACATAGCCTGTCTTAAACATACAACTAGTAAACTTTTCCCACAATGCATACCTTCTGTTACCATGTCCAAGTTTACCGTCCTCGCCCTCACCCCAAGAATAAACTTCACCTTCTGCTGATAAAGCCAGACAATGTTTACCACCAGAATTTACGGCTATCTTCTTGATGAACACGTGTTGTATAGATTCCAGTAATGTTGGTGTAGATATAGACTCCGTACCACCAATACCGAGACGTCCGCCAGCTCCATAACCAGTAGCGTACACCTAACATACAGACAGGAAGGTGCTATATGTACAGAACGGAGGCAAAATTTATTTAAAAACCAAATATAACTATTTTATCTCCTTTGAGAAGGTACATGAAGATCTCAGATCTTAAATATACATGCAGGTTTCAAACCAAATAAATGGACAAAAAGTGTAAGTTTTAGAAAATAACATCAAATTTTTGTAATATTTGTATTTACCAATTATAAAGGTATCAGTTTTATCAGAATCATATGTATCTAACGAATGACCTTTGACCTTGAGTTTTACCTTGACCTTGAACCAACAAGTTACAAAATTACATTTCTTCATGTTATATAATAAACATTAGTCTCATGTCGGTAAAAATTCTTAAATGTTATCAATGAAGTGATTGATTTCACACAACATAAAATCAATAAAACAAACTTTTCCATCAGCCGTGACAGCAAACAAGGTCTGTTCTCCTCCTATCAACTGAAGGGGACGTAACCCCGACAGGGACTCACAGCTTACAGGTATCTTAACCTTTGAACCTTCAACTCCACCAAGCTGACCCCTATGATTGTGACCCCATCCCCATATTTGACCACTTCCTCCCCATGACAATGTCCAGTCTTCAGGTTTCCTGTAATTGACCAATATCAGCAATAATTACAATATTTATTTGATTAAATATACAGTGCAACCACTCCAGAAAGGCCCTGTCTTGAGCAACAACCTTCCTTCAACAACAACTTGTTTTTTTGCCCCCCTGAATGATTTAAGTACTAATTTAACCTCTATAGAGCAACAACCTCTCAACAACAACATAATTTTTAACATAATAGGTGTTGCTTTGGAGAGGTTGCACTGTAATTGTCTTAAAATCGAAATAATCTGAAAAATTACACGATTTTTCTTATTTTGTGGCATACCGGTATCACTTGGTTATGTGTTCAACATGCTGTACAGTTATAACTGATCCCAGTATTAGAAGAATTAATCACATTTATTTAAAAATAAATTTAATGAGGCAATTCAATTTTGCGTTTCTGAGCTAGTAATTAATGGTGCCAATAAATAATGTTGCTCAATTTTTTCCCACCTGTTCATCCATAAAAGCAGCTGTTCATCAAGTTCTTGTTTAAATATTGCATGATCAGAGTGATCCAGTGAGATATTTTCACCATCATCGGCGATATCTTGTATCTTCTTCATGACTTCCTCTAAGAAGGTACCTGGTAGTCGACTACGTTTTACGATAGCAGCAACAACACGAGCAGCCATACAGTATCGTCTAAACCACGCCCACTTGTGAGCCATCTCGGTACAACAAGGGAGAGAATCCAATCCAAGATCACAGGCTAGAGCCACAAGTACCTAAAGAGACATCATTTTGAGATAACGATTAAGTTACGTGTCAAGGTAAATGTAGAATACCATCAGACATGTATCATTATAATAATACATCAGATAATAAGCCAAAAAATCAACAAAACAAAGTAGAACAAGGATAACAAGATGACACTGTCACAAAACCAAGTTTTTCATGAGAAGTTGCACGCAGAATATTACACGTGTACGTACTAAACAAAGGGCCATAATTCCACAAAAGATGATCACAACACCCAGACAAAACATCATTGGGTACCTGATGATGTTAATTATGTGCATTTTGTTGAAATTCCTTGAGAAATATAGGAGGAGTTACATGCAGAAATTGTGGATGCCCGCCCACCAACAGCTGCCAATTTAATAACTATAATTGGAATGCAGCTGCATTATAGGAAAATTCAATATACACATCAAATTTTGGCTAAGCCACAAAAATAGATTCAGGACTTGTTATGAATTCCACTAAATGTATTTTACCTTGAAGAAAGGGCTGTGCATAAGATGTTTTCCACTTCTTACAATAGGGTCCTCATATTCATACTGTCGTTGAAGGGCTTCAGGGAGACCTTTAACAAGTGATGCAAGGGCTGAACTTGTGAGGGGCTGAAATTTACAGACAAATTATTTTAACATCACAATGTTATAAGTAAGTTTGGAGCCCAAATGTTAATACCATGATACAATACATTCAGACAACATTACACAAAAGCTGCTGCAGAAGCTAATGAACAGTATTTCATAAAAAACATGGGATACATCATTCAATACCATGATGCTGAAGTGATGCTATATATTTTAAATGAAGGATTCAAGCCCTGCATGAAGCCCTAAAAATATCTATAAGATTTCATTTTATCAATATATCTGAAGAAGATAAAACCTACCACAGAGAACGATCTTGTGAGATCTTGTTCCGTTGTTTCCTGTGTAGGACTCAACAATAAATCATTCACATTTAAAGTTTGACCAAAGTTGACACAGATTAATCTTCTAAGTTTCTGTAAGGCCCACATCCTCTGTGCAGCACCTGAAATTTTGAGAGAAAATTTTTTTTCTTTATCTTTTATCTTCATTTTACTATAAGGTTACATAAAATCAGTATTGCCGAACGAATGAACGAGAGAACAAACAAATTCGTTCACATTTTATAGAGAACTATATGTTGTACCAACACCGTAAAATCAGCTTAATGAGAGAAATAGAATATGGTCAATTCCAACATATGCAGTCAAACTTGTCAATTAAAACCACCTCTAGAAGAACCATAAATTGGTCATCATTTCAAATGGTCTTTATTCTAAGGTTCCAAGAAAATCTCAACATTTAGATCGTAAATAAATGCTTTATCTGATAACCACTAAGACGATACCAGCAGATTGTTCCAACTTACCAAGTGTACTGAGCTGAGCACAAGCAGCCAAGGAAGCTGCCAGTCTTGCTATGATGTTCCTATCCATGTTCACTTCAAGCTTGAACCCCAGTAGGCATGTCACAAGGTCAATTGAAGGTCGTGAGAGAACTGTACGATCTGACAACATGTCCATCGGTGCTGCAGCAGGCATGATGGGATACACCGTAAAACACCAACCCCAGCCATTCACAGATCCATCGCTAGTAAATTTCCAGCGGATTTCGTCTCCTTGGATACGCAGTTCTGATGACCAGTCAGTCCATTCACGCCCTGAAGAAAGTAACAACAAAGCAATTTATTTCAAATCATATGGCTTAAAAATTCATTTTACCATATTCCAATACTTCCAATAAAATGAGCACGTATAGTACAGTCATTATATAACAGTTCTAGCTCTTAAAATATCTTCATTTTTAATAAATTAATTCTATTAAAGTAGATTTACACAATAATCTATGGCTATGTATCAGTTTTTTAAGTCATTATATAAACAACATATTTCTTAATTCAGTAATACCAAATTTCTATGAATTATACACAAAAATGGGGTTTTCTAACAAAAAAAAAACATGCACAATTCAGCATAATCTGTTCACATGATGTGTATAACAGGACACTGAAGGCTTAGTTTATATACATATAAATTAAAACACTGACCTGATCGGACGGTGAGATTTCTTCCAGCACTATCCATTATAGTGAGTGGATCATGTCGTCTTTCCGTGGAACATCTACGATCAAACTCTATCCTTAAAGCTTCAGCACCTTTTAGAAAAATAAAATTTAATCAAAGTTAATTTGACAAATAGCAGAAATAATGCAACTCCGTTTCTCCCAGGACACTGTATGATGTAGGGAAAGTCATGTCGATGTAACAACTTCCTTCAGACTTCTTACATGCCAATAGCAATTGAAGGTAGATTGAAATTTTCGTTTGTAGTTTTCTTACCATTACTCTTGATGAGACATCTGTCTAACGTGAGTAAAAGATTGCAAAAAACAGTCTGACAATTACAATCAATTCCTCGAAAGAACATACTCCTGGGTTATCTAGCAGAATTCCTGCCATATTTAGATTTTATCAAGATGTAACATAATGCTGCCAAATGTGAGGACAGACCCCAGACCTTCAGATCAGAAGACTAACAATTTATTCCGAGAAAACTATGAAGACTATACTTCAATATACAATACAGTCAAACCTGTTTGCAGCCATCTCTGAATAAAGACCACCCTGTGAATAAATGCCTTTCTTTGAAAAACCATCATGGATTATTTACAACAAACTGACCTCCGAATAAAGGCCACATTTTGTCTTTCCCAAGGGTGGCTTTTGTTCACAGGTTTGACCGTACAACAAATAACATCAGCTCTACCTGGTATTTTGACGTGTCCAGCCAGTGACGTGTCGTCAGTGTAAGGATGTGGACTCTCCTGTACGACAGGTTGCGCTAGAGATCGTCCAGAATCACGGTCAGCGGCAACATCTTCCAGTTCTGTCACACAAAGTTCCAGTAACATCTCAGCTACGGCAGGATTAGATTTAGCAAGACTAGTGAGTATATCAGACAATGTCTCTCTACCATTGTTACCTACTCTCGTAGCTACTGATAGTTTCAGTAGGTCGACCAGAACACGAGCGTCATCTGCTGTCAGACGACTAGTGAACTCATCCAAACCTATAAATTACAACAAGACACATTTGAAAACAAGCCATATTAAAGAAACTTTCAATTTCTTGAGATAAATTGAAATTATTTACAAAACTCCAATTAAAAATATTGCAAATTCAAATGAAACTAAATTAAAAGTACCCAGGTAAAATCAATATATATTCTATAATGTGAAGAAATTTGTACTTAATGCAATAAACATCGTAAAAAACACAAATCAAAGCTTTTGAAATAAATGAATCAGCAAAATAAACAATAAGTACAAGAAAGACAGCCATCGTGTTGACTTCCTATTTGTAATTAGTTCAATATAATAAATCATGTAGCCAAATTTTCTCATATATTTTACTGATTATCAAAAAACAAATGAAAATCTAAAAACGTAAAACTAGATTTATACCAGAAATGATAACTTGTGGCTCTTGAGATTCCATTGTACTGGTGACTTCATCAGGAGATGTGAAAGTTTCCGCCATTATACTGGTTACCGTGGAAACCTTAGAAGCCAAGGAATGCATACTGGGAAATGGTTGATGTTCTTCTAATGATGTCATCTGAGGTAAACAAAATATGTCTCAATAATGTTCTATAATTATTTAATAATTATACAGAAAATGAGCTTCAGTGTGTTACTATGAATACATTTGTATGACAGAATGAAAATATCATACAAAAAGTCAAGACATCCAGCATTAAGACACTATATTAGACTACAGGTACACAACACTAATGACATATCATACCTCGTGAGATGATTCTACCATAGATACACCAATATCATTATGATCAACTACAGACGTAGAATCTGCATGTTGAGAGACAACAAGACTAGAATCCATACTTGGTGTGGGCGTGGCACTTCTCGTCATGACATTACCCTGGGACAAAGAGGTCACCATAGGGTTTGGTGCTGGCATTGTTTGGGACTCTTTTAACAATGCACTAACGACCGCCTCCCTGGAAATTGCAAGCAAAAGTGCTATATATTATTTTGGTAAACATTAATATACAAAAATACAATAACCCTTTCTCTAAGTGAATTCAACATCTGTATTTGCTAATTTATGACTCTTATTTATTAATTGCACGTAATGAAAGAGCAAGTATTATAATATAGAGAGTTAAAGCAATGCTTAATTTTAGTTTATTTTTTAGAAACTTAAAAGATACCAAACCAAATAATACTTTCATATAACATACAGAGGTAGTTTTAATACTAGTCTAATAAAACAAACTATAAAACTATATAACATTATCCTCAGACAGATCTTACCTGGCATAAATTATCTGTAATGCCATTAAAACATTGGTAAGTGCTTGTTGCTTAGCAACATCAGATTCTTGTGACAGAATCACTTTGGCAAGAGACGGTCTGGTGGATTTAGTATGGGTTGACTGAGACTGACTAGGTGAATGATCCTCGTTGTTACTTTCTAACAAACCTGTAACACAAACATGGTATTATATACGACTACACTATGAAAAGAGTGTGACACTGAATACTGGTAAATAAAAACTATTATTTTCCATTTTTCAGTAAAAGATGATTTTAATAAAACTTTTTCTAAAGAGTGGACTTTAAATTCCAAAGACCAAAAGTAATTTGTGATGGAAAGACTTTCCTTATGTTCACATAGTTAAGAATTTCATGTATATATATGCTGGGATGTTTAATTTTATATCCAAATTAAAATTGTGTTGATTTCAAAGCAGATGGAAGTTATTTGTATTATCTTAAACCGAAGAATTTCATGTACATGTATAAATATGTCAAGGGTATAAATCTTGAAAATGCAGTTTTCAATATATTAAGTCATTATACCTAAGTTAGTAGCTCCAAGTTGATCCCGAGATGTTGAAAACAGAACAGGTTCATGTGTCATTGGGGTAGAAAGGTCAGTGGTTGCCCAGGCAACACTATGGGAGGAGCCACAAGCTACTTTGGTTATTTTATAGCCTTCTAATCCATGTACCAGGGCTGGTTTCCTGTTTACAGTAGTTGTACTGTTACCCTGCTGTCCATGATCATTGTCACCCCAGGCATACACCTTTATACAGAGACATAAAAATCATTGTCATCCCAGGCATACACCTTTATACAGAGACATAAAAATCATTGTCACCCCAGGCATACACCTTTATACAGAGACATAAAATCATTGTCACCCCAGGCATACACCTTTATACAGAGACATAAAAATCATTATCACCCCAGGCATACCCCTTTACATAGAAGTTATTTCCATACAGTTTGTAAAACACCTAGTAAACAGTAATAATTTAATGTCATGAGCAGTAACAAAAAAGCTTAAATCATGTTTTGTATGAAGGGTGAAGCAGATATAAAAGTAGACATGAAAGTATTTTGCTTCTCAATCCATCATTAACAGCACAGGACACCATCTAAACATTAGTTTCAATGTCAGTTATACCATAATCCTCCAAAGTTCAAATTACATAAAGTTTTTTCTTCCCCTTTTTTTTGTGATATCATGTAATTTTTCCCATATTTAAGAAAAAAGCACCTTCCCCTACCTGTGAAGAAAAGCCCTGATACCCTATCTATATCCGTACTTACTTGTCCAGTTTCTGTGACAGCCAGACAATGTAGAGCCCCTACAGCAACATGTACAATCTTCTTACCAACAAGACCCTCAACAAGTGTCGGTTTTCTTACATGAGCGTCTGTGCCATGTCCGAGTCGGAAATAATCACCTTTACCCCTGAAATTTTCAAAGTAATGGAATGAAATCATATTATACAGTGCAACCTCTCCAAAACAACACCTTTTGGGAGAGCAAAATTGTGTTGTTGTTGAGAGGTTGTTGCTCTAGAGAGGATATATTAATAGTTAAATCGTACAAAAGAAAAAATCATGCTGTTCCTGAAGGGAGGTTGTTGCTCAAGAGAGGGCCACTCTGGGGAGGTACAATTATTTCATTGATTATCTTGTTGTTTTGATACATGTTCATAAATGTGAATCCCTTCTACAACTGACATAAATACTTGTCCCATCCAACAATTCACATAAACCACAATCATTCTTTCTTTACTTGTGAAGTAATGTAATTACAATAGTTCTAAGGCCTATTACACAGCTTGTATTATGTCAAAACCTTAAATATACCTTTCAGAAAATATTTAATTTACTCTAATCAATCAAACAAAATAAATACACTTCTCATAATTACAGTAAAAACTCTGAAACATTGAGACAATCTTTTCTATATTGGACCCGAAAAATTAGTTGTAATAATAAGGTTGTTTCATTATCAAGTTATATTATAGAGGAGTAATTGAAAGCCGCTTTGAAAATAATTGGTAGTTATAACAAGGTGGTTGTAATATTGAGGTGGATGCAATGTGACATTTCACTATATAGCGACTTCTCAGATTGAAATAAACAACATGTTTACCATGTCCAGACTTGTCCAGATTTTGTTCTAGCCAGAGAAAACTGAGCTCCACATTCAATTTGTACAACACCGAGCCCCCTCAGTCTATCAATCTCCTTAGGTACGTTACAACCCTCACTTCCACCTCGTCCCAGTTTACCAAAGTCACCATCCCCCCAGGAATACACCAAACCTTCGTCTGTTAGCGCTAGTGTCTGAGCATCTCTACTACCACAGGCTATCTGAATCACTCGTTGCCCTGACAACTCTTTCACCTTAAAATATAATAAATAACCACCTTTTAAACATAATAGTAAACAGTTTTTAGCCTTAATTTGATCTGTTTACCAAACTAATTTAATTAAAGATTCATACACATATTTTCATACAATATATACAAAGCTTTCTCAGGATAATAATGTTTCTAACTTCAATTAATAAAGATTCTAAGCTTTGATAATGATGTTTCTAAGTTAAGATAATACTGTATTTAAAGTTAAGATAATGATGTGACTAGGTTTTGATAATAACCTGTTTTGGTTTTAACTGTGTAGTATTATCACCATGACCCAGTCGGCCGTATTCTCCAAGACCCCAAGTGTACAGGTCACCATTAGACGTGATAGCTGCACTGTGAGAACTACCGCACGAGATATCACGTACCCGCTTAGCTTTCAATGCTTCTATAAGTCTTGGTTTGTCACAATTCCTGAAAGTAAAATAAAACATCAAAATCCACGAATGAGGGACTGGTCACATATATTGGTATGATAAGACAAGTGATTATTTTTACCCTTCACCTGTATTAAGAACACTTTATTCATAGGTAATGCTAAAGACAGTGGAAAACACACTTTAAAGAATTTTGATCCAAAATCAAAGCAAAACTTAATCATATAAGCATTCTCCAAATACAAAAGGCAAAAAAATATTTACTGATATACCTTCAATTTGGAAACAATACCTTATCATGAGTATCAATTTTGCGAAGACAAAAACAACGAATTATTTCTGTGATGGTATATAAGAAAACTTACATTCTACTGAAGTGTCCCAGTTTACCATCATCACCTTCTCCCCATGAGAATACCTTACCATCTATAGTCAGAGCCAATGCATGTCTGCCTCCTACAATAAGGTTAACATGTTGCTTTTCAGTACATATATGTCGTATTGTCAGACAACATTTACACAAACATCATCTTAATTCTATGTAGTTTTGACTGTATGTCAAATAGTTCATCAAATTATATATGGTGGTTGGTTCATCTAACCAGTTTAATTAAGTTTAATATAGGTTAAATTAATAGATAAATCATACAGTGGGAAAAGATAATGATGTTGTTAAAGGGAGGTTGTTGTTCAAGAGAGGGCCACTATGGACAGGCTGCACTGTAGTTGTAAGCATAAAGTCTAATTGTACCTGAATGTACAGCCACTTTCTTGATGACATACTGACTTAGAGCTGTAAGTTGTCTGGGGACTGTCACTGTTCCAGCACTCATACCAAGTCCCAGTCTACCATTTGTAGCTTCACCGCAAGCATACACCTTACCTTCCTGTGTTACTGTAATGTCAACATGTACAATTATATCATATAACTAAACTGTGTGACAAAAATAAAAAATAACAAGTTAAACATACATCAGTATAAAAATTAAAATATGACTCAAAATTGATGAGATAAAAGGGCATTGATTATTAACCCTTTGCCTCATAATATCACACTTCCCTGCATCTGAAGCAGACGACTTTTGAAAACATTGTGGCATAAGAAGCCATTGCTTGTAATAAACAATGGCTTCTTTTGCCACAATGTTTTCCACTCTTTTAGAGAGAAATAACCAAATTTTCTGAAATAAATTGATGCTTTGATCAATTTACTTTGAATTTGGAAGAGTCCAAAATATGCTTCTGAGGCAAAGAGTTGAAGAATAAGTCTTAACAAAAATATGAGTTTCTAAATTCTTTGTTGGTGAAAACTGCCTATTGATAAGAAACAGTCCAGATTAAATATAAAATTGAAATAAAAAAAAAATAAACATGAAAAAACATCCTACCACAAAACAGGGATTTCGAACCACCGACTATTTGTACACATTTCAGAGCAGACAATGTCTCATTTAATACAGGCAGTTTGATCTAAAATTGAAAAGACATTAAATTATAGACAAACAAATACAAAATAGACACTTATGGTAAACTGAAGTTTCTGTTATCTCTTTGAAAAACTTTATGTAATAAACCATTTTCATATAAACATTGCAATTTTATAATAGTTTTGAATAATTTTATGTCAGCTACAAATGGCTTTCAGTGAAGGTCAAAACATGAGTGTCTCAAGGTCACTACTATGACCCCATAATTAATGGTCAGACATTCTATATTCAGTTCACAAAAAAAGACTTGTCTTATGATAACTTTGATTCTGAAAGGCTAGATATAATGTTTACATATTTCATGAAGACACAAATGACCTTCTGTGATGGGCAATACATGAATACTCCAAGATCTCTTTTATGACCCATCACTCTATGGTAACAGATAAAAAAATATACACTTATAGTCGCCACCTTTGAGCCTTTTGGTCCACCGAGCTGATCCTTATCATTCAAACCCCACGTGAACACGTGCGTCTGTATTTCCTTGCCCGCACCTTTAGATTTCCGTTTTACATTAGATATCGGCGTCTGTCGCGTATCTTCCTCGTCCTCCTCACGATCAGACGCCAGGAATGAAAATCCTGCGGCTGAATCATCATCTGATCTAAATCGACCAATCATGGACAAGCCGTGAATCTTACAATCTATACCACTTTGTCTACACTGTTTTATGGCAATGTCTATGAATCTGTAATACTGAAATAAATATGGATACAATGATAATTAACATCAACAAAAAACACTGAAAATATGATTTATTCGACCATTTATCAATCTCTCAACAAGTGATTTCAATTCAGACCTAACTGAATAAACAAATAACAAATTTTCGTAAGAAATTAAAAATGTTCTATCTACATGCAATTTTCATGATTACAACACAAGTGGAAAAAAATGCCAAAAACATGTGCTGCAAGATTAGTGTCCTGTACTTGTTCCAACAAAATTAAAGCAAATAAATTAATGCATTGTTTTTTGTTAATGTCGACGTTCATTTACCAAGATTTAACAAAAGCTGTATGAACAATAAAGAGACATTTTTACTTAAGGGTAGTTTGACCATCAGATATCTTAAATAATCACTAGTAATCGCTAATAAACTATTTTCAATCTCACAGTCAACTCATTACATATGATACATATAAATATACACTAACAGCAGAGTATATGAGGATTAAAACTAACCTCGGTACAATCAGACAATAGGTTGACCAGGGAATCAGATGAACTAATATTCACAGATCGAATCTCCTTCAATGAATGTATGGAATCACCACCGCTGATAACAATAAGGGAAGGCATGTAACTTGAGTCGGTTGGTTCCACTCTCATAAATAATCTGTTCACAATAATGTCGGGTAACATCTCAATACGTATCCAATGCTACAGGAGGGAAAGAGGTAAAGAAATACATACTCAATTAAAAATCAATTTGTAAAACAATAAATGCAAGTATTAAAGTTGAAATGTATTTAGAATGGTGTGCTATGAGTTATTATCTTCGCTAGAATGGTTGATTCTTGATGAAAACAAGACACATTGGATCAACTCTTAAGTACAGCATAGCATAACAAGTACATAAATGTTAATAGGTGCTGCGACTGACACTTTATTCATACCACTACTTTCCCTCTTTGCTTACCAAGTTAATGTCATCATTTGAATAGAAATGAAGTAAATTTAACAAGAAAAGAATTATCTACTTTATTCAAAGTAGTTTATTTCATACACAAGTTTCAGGTACGAAATTTTCTCCATGTTAAAATACCAAGTTACAAGTTTTAACAATTTTGTACGCAGCCATGTTTCCTAGGAAACAATGTGTATACATACTTTGCCCTGCGAGCCAGCACTCTGCCAGTATCCACTGTTTCCTTCAATCAGTCTGTGAGCTTGATTCTCTCTCGTAGACACAGTCAGATGTTTAACACACAGATGCCAGTCTTCAATCAATGATCCGCTGGTAGGATAGACTGGTCGCTTCTTTTGTTTTCCTGGTTTACCAGCAGGGACTGGTTCACTGCCTATACAAATATGAATAAATATGAACAAACAAAATCTTTTATTGACAACTGAATTACAGAAATACTACACAGTCAAACCAGTAAACAAAGGCCACCCTTGGGCACAAAAAATGTGGCCTTCATCGACAGATGGCCTTTATTTGAAGGTCAGTTTGTTCTAAATAATCAGTGATGATTTTCAAAGAATAGCCTTTATTCAAAGGGTGGTCTTTATTTGGAGGTGGTCTCAAACACAGGTTTGTCTGTACTGAAATGAATAAAGCATGGACTATTAATTACATCAGAGAAGGATTGAACAAATGAACCCATCCGACCTCACATTATTTCAGAAATAAAAAATAATTTAAGTCTACATACCAGGTTCTGCAATTCTGCTGAATGGATGTCGATGTTTCTTCGTCTTGAAGCAATTCTCACAGAAATCAAAATCATCACAAACTCGACATTTGTACCTCACACCAACAATAGGAAACATGTTGCATTCATCACAACTGTAAAATGATACAGGATTGTATCGTAAAAATTCTGTACTTAACAGGTATATCTGTGCATCATGATAATGTATAAAATAAATAATTTCTCAATAAATGTTTTACTGGCAGAGAGAGCAATACTTTTACATAGTGCATTTGACATGTAAATGGTAAAATTCTATTAAGAAATAGCAGAATACATGTACAAGTGTATCAATTTTTACAACATCAATTTATTCAAGAAAATTTGATTATTTCTTTCAGATGGGAGTGGAAAACATTGTGGCTAAAGAAGCCATTACTCATTACAAGCAATGGCTTCTTTTGCCACAATGTTTTCAAAAGCTTCAGATGCAGAAAGATGTGGTAGTATGAGGCAAATGGTTAAAAAAACTAGCTGTAATGTATCAAGCATAACCTTACCTAAGACCAGTATGAGTACTAGGAACAAGTTCCATCTCATCAATAACACCAGTCCAATGTGCTTGTTGAGGGAAATCAACGGTGATATCTTTACCATTTGATACAATAGCCGTTACAGTGCCTACACTCCTGTGTGTAACAGAACCCCATTTATACTGAGGTGTCACCACAGACGGTTTGACTCGTACTTTATCTCCAACCTTTATACTTGAACCTGCTCATAAGGGGAAATGACTAATTATCATATCAAGATATAAGGTATCAAGGTCATGTAATGCTGGAATTACAGAGACAAATTATTTTCTATCAAGTAAATCAATGCTATAAAACAACATTATTCAAATTATATGAAGCAGACAGCTGACCTATTTGGTGGGTTTTGGGGAATTTTTGAGATGGTAGTATTTTTGGGAAGGTAGGATTTTTTGTATGTTTTTTTTCTAGGAATCATTTTTTTATATATGTTCAACCAATCATTCTAACCAGTTAGACATGTGTTAAATAAATCTTAAGAGTATACTTACTTGAATTAATGAAGCCTTGAATTTCCACATGTACATATCGTACCCAATAGGTTCCACCTTTCGTCTGCCAGTCTGCCTGTATATTTAGATCCTGAAGTCCATCACGGTCTAACTTGATCACTTTACCGATATCTCCTTCATGTACCTCCTCGTACTGTCTACAACACTTCACTGTCATCCCAACTTGTATGTTATCTCTGACGTACATAGCATACTCGTCATCAGTAGGAAAGTCAGAACGTTTTTTGAATGCTTGATTAGTGTTTGCTGTGTTTCCAAGGACAACAGATAGAAGAAGCTAAAAAAGATGACCAAAACTTTTACTCAATCTACACTCAATCAAAGTTTTTTTATGTATAATGATATGACTATCTTGGCAAGAACAGTTATTCAAAGTAAAATAAATACTGTGTCGTTTTTCAGTTGAAATTAAAAAAATATTCAGACAAGATTATATTAAATCATATATTGCATGTGTGATTAGTAATACTTATACCAGTTAATAAGCTTTACTCTGCTTTAATCTTATCTTCGTTTTCTTATATAAGACACTCGTACTGTTCTTTCAAGGGAAACAGACACAATTAGTTTTCTAATAAGCAATGTTTAATCACAACTCAGCTTCAATAAAACAGTAAAAAAGGGAAAGAGATTCCATATTTATAAGGAAACCTAGACATACCTCTCCAGAAGTGTCGAGGTCTTCAAACACATCTGAAGTAGAGTCCGTGTCAGAATCATCGTAATCAACAGATGACATACTGTCAGAGTCGGAATCATCCTGCGGTAATGTTTCCTGATGTTCTATCAACCAATTAACCACAGATTCAGCACTTGGTACATCAGAAGCCGAGGCCAACGAACCACCTATAACGTGAGGTAAGAACCAGCATTGTATACATTTATACAGACAAAAATGAAGTATACTAAACATCTATGACTGATGGTATTTAAAAAAATCAATTCCTTCCAATAGATTATTACGTGCAAAAAATGTGCTAAACATCTTCAAAAATGCAATACAGGATCATTAACTGACCCCATTATATGTAACATGCTTTGTGTAACATATATTTCAAGCTAAGTGAAATATGAACGCAGGTTTGAAATGAACGTTACATAAAAAAATCTAACCGAGTGATTTTATAGCGAATTCCACTTGTTTACGTTGGAATCCCATTTCCATTATTCTGGTAACTTCAGGTAAGGGTGGGGGTATGGCTGCTTTTGCTTTCTTTGGTTTTGTTTTTCCAATTACTGTCGGTACAGAAGGGGCTGCTGGAGGAGGGGCTGCAACAGGGGGTGAGGATTGATACGGAGCCACCTCACTATCAGAATCAGACTCCTCTAGCTCTTCATCAAATGTCTCTTTGGATGCAGTTAAGTACTGACACACAGATAAACATGCAGCCTGCAAAACAAACATTGCTACGCTGTGGACTTACAACAGAGCAAACACTTAGGTACTTCTGTTTGGTCAAATAAAAGATTAATTTAGACATACAATTATCTTTAAACAGAAAGCACAAAAAAAGATTTCTTTCATTGATAGATTAAAATTTCATTTATAAGTAACTCAAACTGCGCAAATAATCTTCATACCACTAGGACCCTTCAAGTCACTGAGATGTATCTAGTCTAGCTGTAGAAATTTGAGAGTGACAAAATCACTGTTGGGTTTTGGGCAAAAATCTGTAAAACAAAATCCTAATATTTACTCTTTAACATACCTCAAGTTCATCCCTCGCAAACAAAGCTTTCAGTGGTGAGGGTTGGGTCGCTGCCATGAGAACTTGTTGTAGAATCATGTTGGGAATATCAACACTTTCTGTCGGGTAATCATAGTCACTCGTGCTGGTATCAACCTCAGCGGGTAGTAACTCTGGTAACACACACTGTGTTAGAATCTTACGTAGTATGTTCTGATGTTTTAGTAAAACACGTCCAGCACGTAACATTCCTAACTTGATCTGTTGTTTTCTTAATTCCATCATATCAACACGCGTCACTGAAATTATCAAGTCAGTTTCCATGACGATAGTCAGTAAACTTAAAATCAAAATTAACAATTACAACAAATGTGACATCATAATTTATCTACCAGTAATTAGTTGATTCTGAGGTCAAGTTTTAACCCTTTACCCCACAATACCGCATTTCCCCACATCTGATGCAGACGACTTTGAAAACATTGCAACAAAAAGAAGCCATTACTTGTAACAAGCAACTGCTTCTTTTGCCACAATGTTTTCTGTTTAGTCAGAGAGAAATTTTCTCAAATAAACTGATGTTTTGTATAATTGCTTTAAATTTGGAAAAGTCCAAAATATTCTTATGAGGCAAACGTTTAAATAACCACTTTTTCATTCAGAGTAATTACTATGTGAGTCCTACACAGTGTTTCCTGAGATACCTGACATACCCAGATGAGGAAAAAGGTCAAACTAACCATGAAAAGACAGAAAAGATCTGTATGCATTTTCATACAGACTAACAAACCAAATTATGGAAGCACAGACTCTTTGTACATGGTATCACAACAAGGAAAAAGCTAAAAATTCTCACTTTAATGTATCAGATACCAGATAGTTCACAACTTTAAAAGAGAACAGTTTATTGAATTGGTGTTCTGCCAGGGTTTTATACAAACTGACAAGGTAAGTAATAGCTCTACTATCTACTGCAATGTTGTTAAACAGTACTGTAGTATAAAGAGATGTTATGCCATCATAAACAGTTTTACCCTACAAATACAACATAGATATAGCAAACATCAAATAGCGACCACCCCATAAATACAACCAATTTTTTGGGCCCAGAAGGTAGTCTCATTATTTAAGTCCTACTGTATAAGATAAATGATAAAGGTCACCTTCAGATTCTACGGTTGTCGTGCTTGTAGCTAAGGGAGCTTTATCAGAATCCCTGCCTTCTTTCTCCACTCTGTAGTTATGACACGTAAGACATAACATTGTAGCCCAGGTGTTTACAACATCATCAGAGAGTGGTAACTTCTCAATACAGAACTCTAAACTAGGGACCTGTATAATATAGAAACATTAACCCTTTGCCTCATAAACATATTTTGGACTCGTCCAAATTCAAAGCAAAGAAAATTGTGTAATTTCTCTCCGACAGAGCGGAAAACATTGTGTCAAAAGAAGCCATCACAAGCAATGGCTTATTTAGCCACAATGTTCTCATAAGTTGTCTGATTCTGATGCAGGAAATGTGATATTATGAGGCAAACGGTTAACAAACGTCTACATGTTCAGCAACTTGATTGCTCAAGCTGACCACTGACAACCAGATTGGCAAAAATGGTCAAATAATCTTATATTATTGTAAGAAAGGAAACCTAGACAAAAATACTTAAAAGAGAAATAACATTTATGGACAAGACCTCTGTATGTCACTGCTAGAAACATTGACACAAGTTATGCTTAGCAGACTAGCCTAAAGTTGCTGCATATAACACTGAAACTCAGAAAACATGAACAGACAAACTATAAGAATACGTACCGAAACCAAAGAGTTAAGTCTGCTGGTAGACACGGATCCATCAGCTAGTTGAACTAAAATCTTCCCTCTAGGAGTTATCCGAGATATTGTACCCATACCAGAATCCTCTATCTTCACGATACCACCAAGTCGAGGTCGGTTGTCAATACCACCAATGACAGCCATCACTGCTAGTATGGAGGACTCATCAGTGGCTAATGTTGGATCATTCTGAAAGTTATATAAAGAAGCTTTAAATAGATTAAAAACTGATCTGAAAGCGCATACAATCGCTAAGAATAAAGCCTTGTCATTGGCCAATGACCTCAGAATTAACCAATCAGATTTTAGAATTTGGAGACTGGTATCCAAGCTTTGAAGTTACTGAAGTCCAATTTTATTCACTGCTAATAAATGCAAAGAGATGGTCTTGAGCATAGAAGAAAATGTTAGAAGTTGAAAAACATGTTCAAAATAAGATATCCCGACTTCAAAATATCCTAACTATAAGTTATCCCAACTATTACTTATCCTGACTGTACTTCATTACTCATCTCTTCAGAGTGAATTATTCTCTCCCCTTCAGTAAATGCAAATCAACCTAAGAAGAGTTGGCATGTATTTGGGTTAAAAAGGTTGATTTTAGATAATTATGAAATTCCCACCTTTGACAGGACATTCTGCTCCAGCAATATATGAGGTAAACTTCTAAGATGTTTCACTATCAGTTCATTAATACAAGTATTCCAAGTATCCAACGTGTGTAGTTTCCGTAGCAACAGTACAAGTTCCTCAGCAACAGTACTAGTGTATGACGCAGTCAGTGACACAGGCGCTCTCTGCCGGTGTCTCCGTGGAGAGTCTACAGAGAGAAACATTATGAAGAAGTTAGATCTACATTCTTTTAATTACTTACAATTATATGACTAACTTCATACATTACAGATGAACATAAAAATAACTGAATGTAGTAACAGAATTATTCTATAAACAAACCTAAAGCTTCATAAAAGTACCATGTATTTCAAATGCACTATCCTTAAATATTTACATTTATATTTTTATTTTAATCTTACAGATAAGGAACAATTTCTTTCTTTTACTCAGTAAGTGAAATTTGTGTCTGCCAATTTTGCCAACTTTCCCTTCTACACAAGAACATGGATTTTTCATATATCTTAGTAATTTTTCATATATATTAGTTTTACAAATAATGCAGAAACAAGGAATTTAAAATGAACCTATTTTCTGTAACTGTAATATTAACATATAATTGAACACATACCGTGTGGTACGAGAGTCGGATCAGCTGAACAGGACACCAGGATGGATCCCAGTAAATGGAGAATTCTGTTCACAATTGTCTGTACACGTGATATATCAACAGTATGGTCCCATGATGGTAACACCGTCCTTAGTAACTTTATAGTAAGTATCTGCAAAGTATTGACAAGAATAACAGTTTGACACCGAGTAAGATTTGTTTCACTTCAAACAAAAAAATGTGTGGTGTGATGACAAAATTGTGAATTTTTAGGTCAGGAATTGGGAAAAATGTCTTTATTTTCAATTGGGAAGGGTCCGTTTACTGGACCCAAAACAAAGAAGGAAAAAATTGTTGCTTTAAATAAACAACAACAACAAGAGTTTATCCATACCTGACCAGTGTCGTCTTACCTCTTTTGAGACATTAGCTTGTTTATGTGCTTTTTCTTCCTCCAATATTTTCAAGAGAAGATCTACCCATCTCTGTGAACTGAGAGCTTGACAGATTGTAGGACCAGTAGCGATACTACGTAGAAATCCAAGGGAACACCAACTGTAATGTTGTTCACACGCGATCTGTACAGATGCTGAGTTAGCGTCTAGAAAAAAAATCAAGCATTTTTAATGAGTGTTCATTTTTAAAATGTAGAAAACCAATGTAATGATGTTGTGCGTCTTATTCATTCCTATGTTCAGAAAATCACAGCAAGTCAGACTCGTATATTTGTATTCTGAGCCAATCAGATCATATTATGAATGAGCATGATGATAAGCCACGCCCACTATGTGGTATATGTTGTATTTACCCTGGTCATCAACAGTATTAAAATAGCCACTATAGCATACAGATGTTTCTTATTTTATGAACCTAAACACAAGAAGACTTTGAGAATTTTTAAGGCACAAAAACTACCAATTGTAGAAAGAATGATTTGAAAAAATTATAAGTTATCATTCAATAATAATCAACTAACTCAGTCCATAGTTACAGCCACAATCAACAATATTCCTCATCAGTCCACACAATGTGCTAACAGCCTCTTTCTGACAATTTTCTGAATATATCCCTGTTGCTATGGATACGTATCTAAGAATGGTTAATGTTGTTTTTCTGATCAATGCCACAGGATGCTTGTTCTCCATTTTCTTAGAATCTGAAACAAATCAAGATAATGCAAAATACTACATTTTAATCTTTCAATGACATAAGCTGATTCTGAAATAATAAAATAATTTTCAAATGATGCAATATTTACCTGCCTGGTAGCAAATTAGGTTATAATGGCCCATTTATTGCTGATCTGAATCAATAATACATGTCACACAACCTATAGTGTAATCCTACACATGAACAAAACTGATATCAATGATGACATAAAATTTCTCCGCAGGATGAAATTTTTAGTAATGTTAATAACTCTCAATAAAAGACATCTTTTTATTACAAACCCAAAGCATCAAAAGGGAAAGTTACTCTGAATTTTTGGACAATTTTAAATTAATCTATACACGTAAATGAAAGGATTGTACAAGAGTAAAACACAAGAGCTTGGCAGAGCTGTGCCAACATTGTCTGTTTTACATCATCCTATTTAACAAGCCATTTTGACTAAAATTCTAAGTTAAAAAAGGGGCATAACTCCAAAAATATAGCTTTCAGAATAATGCCCCTTATCTAGAAACTGTGCCTTGTCATGATAATCAAGTACTCCAAGTGTCATGTTGATATTTTTAAAAGTGTTTGAGTGATGGGCAACATTAAAGTTTTCATATGACAACAACAACAATGACTACGTCCCAGCAATCATACTAGCTCAACTTTTTCTTCAAAACAGACAAGCTGAAAACCAGCTTACCTTTATTAGGCACAAGTTCCTCATCCTCCTCCTCATCGTTATCAGGTATCTCAGGAGGTTCAGCTAGCTTTAAGTCATACTTCCCTTCTTTACCCATCCTGTAACTGTTTGTACTACCGGAGTCCCACTGTACCCTGATCCATCCATCATTACCTAATTCACCAATCACACGTCCCATACTGGGTGATGGACCATCCTGTACATTAAAGGTAAATCAATCAATAAACTTTCATTTTTTTTTCATAGGGTTGAACACTATTTTTCAATAATGTTTCAGTTATATATAGTGGCTGGTTCACCTAACCAGTTTTTCCGGACTATATTCTAACCAGTACTAACTTACCCTTCCATAAGGAGCCAGCAACTTCTCCATATATGGAGGAAAATCGACATTATTATTTAATTTTCATAGAAAGGTATGACCAGCCCAGGAACAATAAACTTAGACTGTATCACCATTTACAATACACCAAGTAACTATACTGACCTGATCTCCCCATTTCCAGTCTACGCCTCTTACGACTCTGGTTCCTATCTTCATGAGAGCAGCAAGTTCAGGGCCAGACACCGGTACAGGGGCACACTGTTTCTTATGTTTCTGTTCTTCAAGTACAGCACAGATAGTGGAACTGCTTGTGTCCTGTAATACTCTCTCTGGATCAGGTCCTGTAATAAATTACACAGACTCTAAGGGAATATTTGTGAGGCCAGTAAAAGTCACATCTTTACGGTTACTCAAAAGACCAATTTCTTGGTCCCGATCCTAAAGTTCGTGACAGCAAAATTCAAAGCATGAAAATATTTGAAGTCAAATTGTACTTTCAAAGTATGTTTAGAGAAAAAAAAAGAAAAGACAAGTTTCGCAACCAACCCACCTTGTTTTCCTTGGTCAAGTGTGTAAATGCGACTATTTTTTTCAAAGCCTAATCTTTAGTAAGAATCAAATATGAATCTGATGATTTTTTACCTATCTAAAAACTGGTTGATTTTATTCCAGAACAATTCTCCTTCTTACTTCATTTTTCAATTAATTTTGTAGACTGAGTAATAAGTTCTTACACCTTATTTAATATTACTTGGAGGGGCTGGTTAGTTTCGAGTCCCTTTCATTAAGCACACAAATTAAATTTTTTATAATTAAAAAAAAAAAAAAAAAACGGAACAAAAGCAACTTCTCACTGTTGAAAATTTTCATGTTTGTAAGGGAGACAGTAAATGCAACAAAAATCATTTTCTTCAACTTCAGGTTGCATAACACAAACATAACTGATCATATTCACAAAACATAGGACAGTACATAGAAAGATTCAAGACAACTTACCATAACACAAACATAACTGACCATATTCACAAAACATAGGACGGTACATAGAAAGATTCAAGACAACTTACCATAACACAAACATAACTGATCATATTCACAAAACATAGGACGGTACATAGAAAGATTCAAGACAACTTACCATAACACAAACATAACTGACTATATTCACAAAACATAGGACGGTACATAGAAAGATTCAAGACAACTTACCATAACACAAACATAACTGATCATATTCACAAAACATAGGACGGTACATAGAAAGATTCAAGACAACTTACCATAACACAAACATAACTGACTATATTCACAAAACATAGGACGGTACATAGAAAGATTCAAGACAACTTACCAATCAATCTTAGTATGGTCTGTGTGAGAGCGAGGACCCCAGAGTTCAGTAACAGACTTAGACTGTTCCCTTGATGTTCTGATACCAGTAAACCTAGATGAGCCAGTATGAATCTCGCTTGAGGCAACATACCAACATTCAACTTATCCTACAACGACAGACAGAAAAAAACACCAGTAGGAATCAGATCTCATACATTCAGCCAAAAATATTATTTAAAGGACACAAGTTTGCTAGCAGAAATCTGACCCAATTGTTTCAGAGTGGACCAGTCCATGAAAAGAATTGTGGTTAAATTTTGGACAAGGAAAATAAAATTCTGAATAGCAGAAAATTTTGTTGTGGGCTACTTTTCAACAATTCAATACCAACATTGAAAACAAGCAACTTTTCAAGATACATAAACTCCACACAGATTATAAAGTCTACCTTTGTGTTGTCCTGACAGTTGTAGTTAAGGACACAGGGGTTAACTCCCTTGGACCTGAAGATATTGTCCACTTGTATGATGTTACTTCTCAGTTCTTGTATCGACCAATGATACAGTTCAGAGAATGTCATCTGTAGCAGGATTCTATCACAAGGTGGAATCAACGTGATATCAGTCAAACAATGTAGAACTGGTTTACTGAAATTAATATAAAACTCTCAGCTGAAAACAAAAGTCATTCAACAATGGAATGATGAATCCAGAATTCAGAATGCCAACTATTATCTGTCCATCATGAACATCCATAGTGCTCTGCAATGAATGTAAAGCAATAAGACCACATTACTCCGTCTTAACATTAAAATGGTTTCATTATCAAGTTGATTTATAGAGGAAATATCAAAAACCAGTCTGAAAATAAATCAAGGGTGGATCTAGGAGTGGGTGGGGGCAGAGCCACCATGAGCCCCCTCTAAAATCTGGCAAGCATTGGTAAAAAAATGTCAGTTATGCACTGATTGTGTCCATATTCTACATAAATATCTCGACTTTACACCCCCCTCCTAACCCAAAATCCTGAATCTGCCCCAGTAAATGGTTGTTGTAAAGAAGTGGTTGTAATAAGTGACCACTAGGTGAGGTTTTACTGTATAATGTAAAAATCATGAGGAGATATTCCACATTTAGTGCTAATTGAAGATTTTCTACATTGTCTAGATTTATCACTAAATCAGATTTTTAAAAACGAAGACAATTATCATGTGACTAATGCTTTAAATTTGGTTTTCAATGAATTCAGTAGTATACTAAATAAAAAAGGGGCATAACTCTAAAAAATAAATACAGCTTTCACAATAATGCTACTGGTCTTGAAATGCATCTTGTTATGAAAATCAAGTATCCTAACTGTTGTGTTGATATCTTTAAAAGTGTTTGAGTAATGGACTATGTTAAACAATGACCCAGTGATCGCAGTAGCTCAACTTTCTCTTTGAAACACATGAGCTATAAATGATTTTAACTTCTGATGATAACATTTAACAGTATTATCTATACGTACCACACTTTATGACCCATAGTAAGTAATCCTTGCCATCCACACATCAGGTTGTATTTTACAGATGGTATCAGATGGTCTTTATGTACTAGAGACAACATAACCTGTATACCTCTTAACCGAATCTCAGCTCTACGCACCTGTTATCAACAATAAAAAGTGATTATTTTTCACTCAAAATCCGAACTTTTTTTTCACTGGGGTTTACTGTCACACAAACAGTGTCATTTGGTGACTTTTCTAGCTTAAACAGTGGAGGAAGACAAAAGGCTTACACCTAGGTAGAACCACCAACCCTCTGTAAGCCAGCTGAACAGCTTCCTCTCATAAGAAATTTATGGAGTCCCAGTCGGGATTTGAACTCGTAATGATAGGGGATCAGTGATTACTATTCAGAGACCATAACCACTCAACCAAAAGGGCCTCCCCCAACTATAAATAACTGAAGTAAATATAATATATGTACATACCACATACAGAATACTAATTACTCAACAGGATTTAGTTAATGGTATTTGTGGCTTTCACAGAGAAACTATGTTACCACACCATTCGATTGTAAAGGGCTGTTTGTCTATTCAAAATGCTGGAAGTAATGGCATCCACCAATAATCATGTGAAAGAATCCCACAGCAGCGGGGAATTCACAAGTTCTAACCAACTTTTTTCAGCCACACTAGTAAGTTAATCTGCTAAACTATAAAGTAAGACAGGAATAAATCACAATAGTTTTCCTACCTGATGATGCAAGGATCGTCTCAATTTTTCTATATCTATCGGACTTTCGTGCATAACAAACTCTACAATCTTGTTTACTAGCGGCATCTCTGTACGAGAACCGGTAAGACGTTGTCGGAGCCAGTTTAGTTTCTGTGAACTTGTGACCATACTCACTAAAGAATCCCAGGAATCTTTCTGTAAAATTATGTTTAAATAACATTTTACTATTTTTTCTTTGCTGAGGTTTAACGTAGCACTAACAGCCAGGTCATATGGTGAATTTTACAGCTTTACCAGTGGAGGAAGAATCAGGTTTACACCCAAGTAGAACCATTGACCTTCAGCAAGCTAGCTGGACAGTTTCTGCTCATTTAAAATTTGGTCCTGGGTGGGGATTTGAGCTTGCAGCTGTAAAGGGCCAGTGATTACTAGTCAGGGACTATCACCATACGACCACATAGACCTCACATTTTACAAGTGAGCTTACATCAAAATACAGGCTAAAAGGGTCAACTGAATATTCTAATCCAAACATTAATAACTAAATTCAATAAATCTTTATTTGCCACTGACTTCAATTACTCAAAATTAGACTAAATATTCATTAGAAAACAATCTAGTTTGTATGTTTTCTTGGTTCACAATCAGAAACTATTGGCAAACATTCAACTTTTACCAATTTTGACAATATTTAACACAAATATCCCCCTGAAGAGTTTCTCGAACTTAGAAATGAAAGTGAACTGTAAAAAAGTTATGAAATCAACAACAATACCTTTCTTTTTGTTTTTCCATGTTTCTTTTTATGATGATGGGAACCAGCTGAGGTCCCCTCCAATGGTAGAATACCATCCATGTCAGCACTACCATCCACTAGTTCAATATCATGTTCCCCTTCTAGAGAATCCCCAGATGGTGCCTCATTCTTACCAAACACTTTAACCACAAATTCTGCTGGTTCTGCCTGTCCATCATTTCCAGTGGCTCCGCCCACATATTCACCACTATCTTCAATGCTTCCTTCTGATTGGCCGATATCAGTGTCATGACCTCCAGTTTTTTCAGCAGGTTGGTGAGAATCAGTGTCTGTCTTGTCTGAGCTGTCCACCACATTAAGTGATACAGTTATTGGTGAATCTATAATAAAATGATGTGAGAATAAATAAAAAAATGACCAACCCATACAACATGCTAACAAGTGGGTACGACTCATTGGATAATCAGCTTGAAGCTATTTAGACACTGGTTCTCATTCTTTTATGGTTTGAAATCTAACAATGAGATAACAAGAAATAATAAATGCTTTGTGTATAGAAATTTTGTATGTAACATTATACACCACTGTGCTAATTGTGTACAGATCTGCAAATCTTTATGTTATCACAATCTATATTTTTGTCTTGACTTTAGAATCAACATCAAAGCTTAGATTTATTTGACATAATTCAACTGTTTATAAGTACAATACCAGTAAAATTGTACAACCACTTTAGTGCGTAACATACATTTTCTAAACATACACATACTGCCAAAAAATGGACAAATCAAGTTATTCTGTAATTTATTGGCAACTTTATATTTGTTCAAATTCATTTAACTTGTCCAAGAATTCTGCAAAACACAGTACAGTCAACCTGTGTTTGCAGCCACCTCTGTATAAAGACCACCCCGTGAATAAAGGTCATTCTTTGAACTGTCAGTAATTATTTAGAACAAACTGACCTTCAAATAAAGGCCATCTGTCAATAAAGGCCACATTTTGTCTTTCCCAAGAGTGGCCTTTGTTCACAGGTTTGACTGTTTTTTGAAGACATGATTATGTAACTTACATCTTCGTTTTCTATTTTCTTCCATCACTTTATTGATAGCCAATTTCCATCTCGATGAACTCTGCAACAACTTGGATCTGCTTAATGCGTTCACCTCGTTACCAATAGCTGGACGTAGTTCATTAAACAAGAAACGACACCTGTCAATTACTGGAGCACAGACCTCTTTGTATGATCTACTCTGGTCTTGATGTGCCTGTAAAGTCAGGATTATTAATAAACAGTATTAATCAATCATATATCATTACAAAGTAAAATTAAGATCTTTCTTTAAAGGTAAGCCTCCATTAGTTTGTGACTTTTATTTCTTAAAGGCGTATGAATCTGACAATACTGATCAGAGGAAAATTATTTAAAAGACAAATAATTATTAATTTCTGGATCATTGTTAACCTAATGCTTCATTCAAAAATATTAAACTAAAACTTAACAAATAAAAGTTTATCTAGTTTTAACTGCTAATTAGAATCTTAAAAATTGACAGAATATTCCATGAAGTACAATCAATATATTTCAGTTAAATATAAACTTCATGAACATTACAACTTTTAAAAGTTTTCCTACCCATATAGAGTGTGAGTCTATTTTTACCTTAATTAAAGATCTTTTGACTTGTCCAGTAACACGTAATAACTCTATGATTGCTTTAGGCAGTGAGTGATGTTTCCCGGCATCACCCTGTCCATGTTCTACCAGGCCGAGAACCACGTGAGCTAAATCATGATGTTTTATCAACACTGCGAGGAGCAATCTGAAAAAAAATACAGTAAAACAATGGTGTAATGGATACCCACATGTAAACGAACCCTTATCCATTAATATCTAATAAAGGCCCCTCCCCTACTTCATGCCACTACTGTTTTCATGAAAATGATTGTGACTCCCGATTCACAATTATTTTAATTATTCTTCAATTTATATCCAAAACCATTCAAACAGAAAGTGAAAAACTGAAAGATAAGACAGTAAAACATATCATTCATAGGGGAATTCAGCAGGGACAACAACTACAAACCAAAATATCAATAGTAACATTTCTATTTCTGTTATTCAATTTGTACTACTGATATGTATATTTCTTATACCAGTATGATGGATGCCCGTAAATAGTTTCTCACCTTCCAACTTCTTCTACAGGGTGATCTGGAGGGAAATCTATCGGCAGAGATATATGATGTTGCTTGGAATATCTTTCAGTCACAGTAAGAAATGTCTTCACAGTCGAGTCTTGACACCTCCCTTCAGCTAATGCTAGCAAGAATGGTCGTGAGACGTCAGATATAGAGGCTTGTCGATCAAACAAGGCTTCCTTGTCATCTAATGCCGAACTTGTCATATCAGAACTAGACAGAGCACCTGCTCCAGGTGTGGTAGTGACGCTAGATGACCTACTTTCACCTTTCTCTTCCTCGAATGGATTACGAGGTTGAAGAAGTTGCAGGCCTCCACGAAAGAAATCTGAACCCAGCCATTCACTACACTCTGTTTCTTCTTGGGATAGAGTCGTGCTACGTGCTTGTTGTGCTGCGTGTAACCCTAGCAACATGGCTAGAGTCCGTTCAGTGTCCATTAATGGGGAAGAGGCTGTGCTAGCATCCATTAATTGTATAATGTCTTTTTCAGGCTACAATGAAAAATACAATAATAAATTTATCGAAACTGTTCAATTGATACCTGATATTTAAATAAGATGCAAAGTAATTACCAACATTTTGAAGACTCAACTTTTGAATATTAAAGTCTTTGTCAAAATATGAATAATTCTTAAAAGGGCATTTTATTCTGTTTAAGGGGTAAAATGATTAAAAACTGTTGGAAACAATTCTTGAAATTACTGTAAAGCCTTCATTGTTGGGTATTTAAATGTATCGAGATCTCACCTCAATATATTGTCCAACATAAAATGCATGTAACATTTCTCTGGCCTCCAGGGAATGGTGAGCATTCTCAAAAGCTGCAGTAGCATCGAGTCCAGCATATTCGGCCAGAATCTCAAGTCCACACGGTGCTTGCGTTTTGAAGTCTTGGACGTCGTAAACTTTTCCATGTATGATAATCCACATGCCTCCATCTTTGTTATGGTTTTCAAGGTCAGCTTTGCGAATAGTAAGAACATCTTCTTGACCCTTCTGACTGAGTTTGTCGATGGAATGATCTACGTAGAGTTAGTAATATACATTTTGTACTCCAGTAGATGACTTAGTTGTCAATAATATCAAAATATCAAATATATAACTGTATGCGAAATTATCTAGTGAGTTAATTAAAAAAGAAAATTTGTTAGTTCTAGAAAACAATTAAGAAATTTTGATTTTTTTACACGATTTTACAAAATGATTTGGCATAATGCTGAATTATGGTACTAAATTTTATGATAAAATGTTTTTCAGACCTTCACACATTATTTAACAGCTACATATTTATGTATTTCAAAAGTATAAAATATATGAAAATAGACAACTGAAGCAACAGAGACAAAGAGCAAAGTATGAAAATATTTGCAAAAATGGAAAATGGTCTTTTTCTTGATGACAAAGTGGCAGACATAGAACTTACTCCAAACACCAGGCCAGGACAAATCCTCTCTATCTTCTCTATGGAGGCCGGGCGCCAGTTTATTGTATTTATCTAGTATGTCCAGAACCTGTTCTAGAATGGGAACTGCACCAGACATCTGTACCACAGCAGGACTATGTAGTTGTAATAATACCATACATGTCAACATCTCTGGTAACAGTACGCCTGAAAATTATGTGACCGGTAAAATTTGGGTCCACTTCTACCTAATGTTTGCTACATACAATTTATGCTACACATACAAAACATAACATTCCAATATATCTCATGTATTCAAAAGCAAATATACAAAACATCAATTTATTGAAGAAAATTGAGTTATTTCTCTCTGACAGAGTAGAAAACATTTATACAAAAGAAGCCATTACTCATTACAAGCATTGGCTTCTTTTATCACAATGTTTTTGAAAGTCGTCTGCTTCAGATGCGGTGAAATGCGGTATTATGAGATAAAGAATTAAACATTTAGCTATTTACGGACATACCTGTGACATCACTGGTGATGATCTTCGAAACAAGAGTGAAATGTTTACAGCTTATATTAGCCAGACTGGCTCCCAGCGGTAGTATATCATTCACATGGTTACATAATAAGGAAGTGTACTTCTTCAAGAGGGAACCAGCTCCTTGTAAGGTGAAATCTAAAAAAACATTCAAGAAGTTTAAGACATTTAATTATATAGTATAATGAGGTACATTCGGATGAATTTTCTTCTATTCATTTTTATCCAGCATATGTACTGAACTGTGATCAATAATAACCTAATACAGACCAATATGTCAGAATAATCAATAACAGTATGATAAATTACAAGGATAAACTAATCACCAAGCAATGACAGAAATATATTTAATACAGTAGAACCAGTCTGAATCTGAATTTGTTTGGACTGACAAAAATGTTCAGAAAAGAGAGATTTTTAGAGTACAAACGTTCTTAATTACAAAGTTTTGAGTAAATAATATAAAAAAAATAATATTCAAAAATCGGGACTAGCCGATGTGCACGGTTTAGAGAGTATTCTGGCTTGGAAAGGCTCGGATTAAAGAGGTTCGACTGTATATAGCGTTATGTACCAAATGATTTTTATATTATATTATATTATACAAACCTAAATCGCCCGGTGAAGCCAGACTGTTTTTCTGTTTAGGGAACATCTTAGCAACAAGCAGACGCTGAAACTGCAGCAGAAGATCGAGTGATGGAGACGTATCCTTCATCACCGTTTCTTCCACCTTCACCACGCCATCATGTGATAACTCGTGTAATAATGACTGGGAATGTGAAGACGAGTTTCTGTAATAAAACAAATCCAACATGATATACTGAGATACGGCATGGTTCTAGAGCAGAATTCTAGAATTCTGTTTCTATGGTTACCATTAATATTGTATCAGAGGAAATCATGTTGCAAAAAAAAAATTGTAATACATATTATTCATACTTTATCCTTCGGAATCAATTTATAATGAATTCTAATCAAAAAGGTTATAAACTGTACACAGATAATCACATCAACATCAGCCAGTGTAAGAAGTTTAAAAATTAAGTAAATTAATTAGAATAAACAACAAGGTTATCATGTCTGGTAAGTTGCAGTTTATATTCTACGATATCTAAGAAGTTCAGAAATTACGTTTTTACCATTACGCGCTAGAAGGAGTTTACCTGAGCAATTGTTGAATCAGTTGTAACAGTGGTATGGTGGCGCTGGAGTCATCCTCAAGGTCGGTCCCTGGTTCAAGTTTGGTCTCACTGGATGTGTCAGAATCCGGAGTCTTCCTGTCCTCTTTCTCATCAGATTCCTGATAAACCATAACTTACCATTAAAATATATTACCACACATGACAGAGCAAAACAAAGTATCTCAAAAATCCTTGACTTATAGTCATGTAGTTAAAACTGTGTGCTTTTTAGCAGATTATCAATAAAATTGACATCTCAAAATATAATGTCACAATCACATGTGAACTTCAGAATGCTAAATATCAGAAAGAACCATGATTTATGGCTGATTTTTTGTGCAATTTTTGGGAGAATATAGGCACTTTCCCAAAGCCATAAGTGTAACTTTTTTCCCTAAATTGCTACTTTTTCAAAAACTTTTCCCTATTTCATGATAAATCATGCTATATTTTCCCCTTTAAGTTTGGTTTCGAAAATTTTAAAAAAATCACTGTATGATATACATGTACAGGTTTATGGTTGAAATAAATATTTTGTGAATAGAAACTCAAAGTCAGTTCATTAATTCATTCAATTAAGCAACAACCATTTACAAAACTGTATCAAGGATCATTAGAAGACCCGTTACCTTCTTATCTTCAAACGTTTCTTTTTCTTTCTTGATGGCTTCTTCCATAGCAAACTCCAGTCCACCATCAGCCATAAGACTGCTGACCAGTAAATCTGTCATAAATCTTTGTCCAGCACTCATACCTGATGTGTCACGACCTGTAAAAACATAGAATTCATATCAGATGTGTCATGACCTGTAAAAACATAGAATTCATACCTGATGTGTCACGACCTGTAAAAACATAGAATTCATACCTGATGTGTCACGACCTGTAAAAACATAGAATTCATACCTGATGTGTCACGACCTGTAAAAACATAGAATTCATACCTGATGTGTCACGACCTGTAAAAACATAGAATTCATACCAGATGTGTCACGACCTACAACAAAATGGCATTCATCTTCAATATTTAACATCAAAAAAGATGACTGATTGAAAAGACAACACATGTTAACTGATACCTTAATTAAAACATTAAATTCATAAACATTTTTAGAATTCATAAAAGTGAACATAATCTACCGAGTACATTCCATTAAAAGGACAAACACACGTTTGTATGGAGATTCATTCGTTTTTATTAAAGCAAATCATTTAATCTACTATGGAAGTTTGCATTTTACAGCACCACAAATTGTAAGGTGAGCAGTACACTAGAAGCAGTTATCAAAAAATTAGCTAATAATCATAATAAAGAAGGTCCGTAGTATCTGTGAGTGGAACGAGCTAATTACCTAACATGGTGCGAGTTCAAACTTGGCAATGGTACCAATATCTTCTCATAAGATGAAAACTGTTTTTTCAGGAGATTGGCATAGTTAATAAAAAAGCTTTCTTCATAACCAAATAAACTGGTATTTAGAAGACAGTTATACAAAATATAAGGGGAACATTTGAAACCTACCACCAGATGACAGGAGAGAAGACAAGGCCTTCGCTCTCTCCTCCGCTGTAGGTATAAGTATAGACCAGCCATTTTGTAATGTATTCTGTGCGGCCATTTGTACGGTAGAGATAACTCCGCTATTACTGGCAAGGGAGACAACTCTCTTCTTTAAACTGCAAACCAGAGAACTACCAGTTCCTAATCCAAGCTGATCCAAGCTCTCATTGTGTGATATGGCAACATGAAGCTGTAATTCATACATGATTTTATCATACTTAATCATATTTTTGCGAAATGCCAAGGTTTGACTTTCGGACAATTCTATTCACTAAATAAGTTAAAATCTAACAATACAATGTTAAGGATAAATCTTTACTACAATTCTGATCTTTTTTTACAAGACTTAAATGAAAAAAAAATTATATTGATACACAACAAATTTTATAAGATAAAAAAGTAGAACGTGGTCTATAGACAAGATATGATCTGCTTAACATGCCTCAATAGGAGGCAGTATCCTGGTAACAAGTATAAAAACAATTTTATTTTAGAATTTCTGTTCGGAAAGAAATTAATTAACTCTTTGCCTCATAATACCGCATTTCCCCGCATCTGAAGCAGACGACTTTTTAAAACATAGTGACAAAAGAAGCCATTGCTTGTAACGAGTAATGGCTTCTTATGCCACAATATTTTCCACTTTGTTAGAAAGAAACAACACAATTTTTTCAAATAAATTGATGTTTTGTACATGAGCTTTAAATTTGGAAGATTCCAAAATATGCTTATAAGGCAAAGAATTAAACAATTCTGAATTCTTATGACCAGAGAATACTACAAATTAAAATAACTACATGATACCAAGTATTCATAAATCACAGAGAAGCATACCTGTAAATTAAGTAAGTTAAGACCAGCTACAGCCATACATTCCTTCTCCTGCGGAGGAGGCCAGTCTGATTGTCCATCCATCCCTACACAGACATCCCCTAGCAGCTCATCTAGCTGCTCAAATGTAGCCTTACTGATATCCACGACAAACGGAACTCTCATACTGACTGTAGAATGTCCTCCGTAAGACCACACGAAACTCTACAAAAGTACATACAACACCGTGAAATATGTGTACAGTAGAACCTGTCTAATCCGAACTTGTTCAGACTAACAAAAATGCTTAGATTAGAGAGGTTATCGGAATACAAAGGTTCAGAATTACAAAGTTTTTTAACATCAAATACATAATAAAAAATCCAAAAATGAAGCCTTCAGAATAATGCCCCATTGTCTTGCAACTGTACCTTTTCATGATAATCAAGTATTCTAAGCGTCATGTTGATATCTTTAAAAGTGTTTGAGTAATGGGCTACATTAAAGTTTTTGCACGACAACAAGGATGCTACAGTGATCATAATAGCTTGATTTTTTCTCTGAATAAGACAAGCTAATAAGGGCATAAAAACGTACCTGTGAGGGACCACAAGCAGCTCCTATGATTTTTTTCCCATCTAACCCAGGAAGCAATGTAGGTTCAGTCCTGTACTGTACGGACATGTCCCCTAACTGACAATGGTCATTGCGACCCCAGCCGTACACGTCACCATCTTCAGTGACAGCGAGACAATGCATGGAGCCAACAGATATGTCCACAATTTTCTTACCACCAAAATATTCAATCTGTTTAGGTACACGAATATGTTCTTCTGTACCATGGCCGAGTCTATAGTTGTCTCCCTTACCCCTGAAAGAAGTACACACAAAGTTAGCTTCATCAAGTCCATATATTTAATACAACAAATGAATAAAATACTTCATAAACTTAATGGTTCAAAAACAACAAAGATACTCCTGATAGTTTGCAGTAAAAAAAATGCATTCTAACCACAGGGCTTAACTTTTCATTATCTGTATGAGATGTGTTTTAACCATAAACCAGTCATTCAATGATCAACCAATGAACGATAATTTTGTCTCAAATTAGCAAACACTGCTGTAAAGTTTTAACGTAAGAAGCCATAGACTCGTAATTACTCACCACGAAAACACAGACCCTGATTTCGTCAGAGCTAAACTAAACTGAGCCCCGCAGTAAACTTTGATGACATCCTGCCCCATCAGTTTCTCTACAACTTTAGGTGTTTTACAGCCATCACTTCCACCACGGCCGAGTTTACCGTAGTCACCATCGCCCCAAGAATATACGGCACCTGTAGTAGGAAGTACAAAGTAATTAGTTGTATAAAAGCAATAAACCCTACCTCCAAGTATGAATTAATCTTCCTGATTAGGTCATCCCTAAAAATTGTTGGTTTGCAGTTACGCGACAAACTCGTTAAAACCTATCTCAACATAAAAAAACTTTATTAATACATAATACCTCTTTTCTGTTCTTTATTCAAGCTTCTTGTTCTTAGTTCAGGTATACAATATTAACAAAAAAATATCTACTCACCCACTATTAAAGTTTGGGTCACATAACCAAAAACCAACATTTTTTAAGTCTGGCCTTAATTCCAAGTATAAGGACCAGTAAGTAAAGTAACCAATAAATGGAGCCAAGACAGACAATCATATCGTGTACTATAAAAAGAAATTTTTTTTCATTTTCATGGTCAAAACTAAATAAAAATTTCCTTTTCATGAGAACGAATTGAATACAAAGTCAGTACAAACCAGTGTCCGTTACAGCCAAAGTCTGTGCATCACCACTACCCAGGGCTACATCAATGACCTTATGACCTTTAAGGGCTGTAACCAAATTAGGCGTACATTGATCCTCGCTTCCACCGTGTCCTAGACGGCCGTAGTTACCACGTCCCCATGTGTACAATTCCCCACTAGCTGTTACAGCGGCACTGTACGTACTTCCACATGTTATATTCACAACTTGTTTACCAGATAATGCTGTGATTAGCGTAGGTTCTTCTCTTGAGCTGAAACAGTGCAATATAAAACTTCTCTTCATATTTATCTATTCACATTACAGTTATATATACAAGAGTGGAAGTTTAAAATTGTCAAAACACTGGAAATCTTGACCATGGTGCTGCAGAAACAATAAAAACCAATAGAGTCTGGACTGGAGGTTCTGAAAAATTCCGGAAAACTTTTAACCAAGTATTTAGAAATTAAAAAGTGTCTAAGAAGTTTGATTTCAAGTTTAATAATGTTTGGAAAGTAAGGTTATACTTTTTGAAAACAAATTGAAAAACAGCCAACAAAATATTAAATATATCCAGAAAAATGTTTGAATTACTCAGGTACTTACATATTATCACCATGTCCCAGTCTTCCGCCGTCTCCATTACCCCATGACAACACTTCACCATCTTTAGTCAATGCTAAATGATGTTTACCATCAGGATGTGCGGCTAATTTAACTATTTCACGATCACCAAACTCTCCAATCATCCACATAGACTGTGAAACAAAATTTTTAAATAGATAATAATTCCCTAAGGTTATAAAATGTTTGAGACCAGTCTAAGAAAGCAGCCTAGCCATTGGTCAATGACATCAGGATCAACCAATAAGTTGCATCAATTCAGGTGGTGATTTTCAATCCAATCTGTTCTCAACTTTATGTCCAAACAGTTTAATTACACTAAAATTATAATCCTTGTCAAGTGGACAGTGATGAGGACATATATTTACTAACTAATACTATACATTTTATAAATATGCAAAAACAAATTAATAACTGTTGATTTATATAAAAAGGTAACACATTGTGAATACAGCCACTTATTCATTAGCCACATTTTAGAAAATAAACAATAAAATATATGTCTTAACTTACTGCAGATTGTGATGTGTAAGATACTAAATAAACATTTCCATTTCCTGCCAAAACTGTCATCACTCTCTCAGCACATACTATCTGTTGAACTCCGCCCACATCATTCAGGAAGTCCAATGTGATTGGTCCACTACTGGAGTTCCCACCTTTCCATGCAAACCAACCCCAAGCAATTACTTCTTGCAGCAGACTAGATTTCTGACACTAAACAGAAGAAAAACCAATCTTCTGACCATATAAACAAATATACAAAACAAATAGGGGGTAAGAAAGGATCTTAAAATGAATATTAAATTAAAAATTCTCATAAATAATTCAGATCCAAAGTTCATTAGGAAAGTAAGCTAGAAAGATAAAACAAGAAAATATAAGTACCTTTTGTGAGGCAGAGAGAGGCAGATATGGCTGACATAATCTATCAAGGTGTGACATGATAACGACAGCACTCATACGTAAATCTACGGCTAAACCTGTATCATCTGGGTATGTCAGATATCTCAGGAAACACTCAGTAGGACTCACATAGTAGTTACTCTGAATGAAAAAATAGTTATTGAACCATTTGCCTCAAGCGTATTTTAGACTTTTTCAAATTCAAAGCTAATCAACAAAACATCAATTTATTTAAGAAATTGGGTTATTTTTTCTGACAGAGAGGAAAACATTGTGGCCAAAGAAGTCATTACACATTACAAGCAATGGCTTCTTTTGCCACAATGTTTTCAAAAGTCGTCTGCTTCAGTTTATTAATAGTTAAATCATACAGTGGGAAAAAATTATGCTGTTGTTGAAGGGAGGTTGTTGTTCAAGAGGAGGCCACTCTAAAGAGGTTGCACTGTATATATATATATATCATATCAAGATTTAAAACGTTATCAATGTAAACATGATATCATACCTCGTCCCACTTGGAAGGTTCCAGAACTCTAGATTTAGCACACTGAATGTTCTGGAATCTCTTCAGAAGAGGAATCAAAGGAGCGCTGTACAGGTTACTACTGACACGGTTATCAAAATCATGTCTACTGTTGTTCCACAGGTTTAGGAGAAGTAACACACAGTTTAATACGTGGTTGAGTGTACCACGTTGTACAGCTAGTTCTAGAATCAAGGCAAGTGCTGTTTGTTGATCTTGTACGGGTACCGGAGTTTTACCACTGGCTGATGAACTCGTGCTTACATCACTGAATAAAACAGATATAAACAAACCGATTTTACAACATTTATCTTGGTAGATCAATATTTAAGTCTAGCATAAAGGCAGAAAATGAATAATGTGGAAAGATAATGCATATAGTAAGACCAATAACCAATAAACGATATTGATCCATGACTTAGTCTTTGCCTCATAAGCATATTTTGGACTCTTTCAAAGCTAATATACAAAACATCGATTTATTTAAGAAAATTGGGTCATTTCTCTTAGACATAGTGGAAAACATTGTCACAAAGAAGCCATTACTCATTACAAGCAACGGCATCTTTAGCCACAATGTTTTCAAAAGTCGTCTGCTTCAGATGCGGGGAAATGCGGTATGGTCAAGGTTCCTGCTGTTCATTATACCATACTTACAGAAGACCAAGAGGCTTTGAATAAAGTAACGTCATTGGTCAATTTAAATACTTTGTTCAAAATCTAACCAATCAGAGGCGTGAAGCCATAATTTAAATATGTGTCACTGTCTGTCACCAAGAATGTCAATATCAACAGCCTGAGACTACAAGAGACCAGAAAGTTTTACCCAGCTACAACTGTGTTAAGAAATTTGGCTGCTCTTTCTACGACATCTAACCACACACCAGAGACAGAACCATCTTCAAACAAACTGGCTTCAGGGAGAGACTGTAAAGCTTCTAGTGATTCTTGTAGTAACTCTGAACACAGGTCGGCATCTTCACCCGACCTCCAGGCTCGTCGTAGAAAGGCGAAAGCGAAACTGAGAGCTGCCCTCGATCCAACTCTCGCTAAACCCATTGTGGCTTTTTCAGCAGGTTTTATGTTACTGAAAAGATAAAAACAAAAAATGTACAGTGAAACTTGATTAAATATTACTATCTCTATATACAGCCACCAGGACAACAAAGGTCATTCTTTGGCACAAATTTATTGATACATATATAATAAACACACCACGGACTAGATAGCCTTTGTATGCAGGTTTACTGTGAACTTCTTGTACGGCATAATTATGGTAAATGTCTATACTAGCCTGGTACCACTTACTAGAATATTAAGAAATATTTTATAAAAGTTTGAAGCCCTAATTTCAACAGTGAAACGTTGTCCGAAATACATTTTGTACATGTATAAAGACTTATGAACAATCTTATTTCCAAGTCTAAATATTGAAGTATATATACAACACATACCTTTTCTGTTTATTTAAGTTTGTCTGGTTGGCCTGGCTTTTCTTTGATGGTCCACTTTTTTCCGGTGGTGCTTGGCGCGAAACAGCGCTGAAATAGCGCTCCAGGACTGCCAGACGTTGTTGAAGCCTTGTAGTGGACAGTGACGAGCATGCTGCTTCCATACATAACTGTTGGTTCTCATATAGCAAAGACTTCAAACAAGCTTCCAGCTTTTCTGTGTCTATATTTATAGAGAAAAAATGAAAACACAATACAGTGTACACAGTTAATTTCCAATGATTTCACACACAGTGAATCTTTTGAACCAGCATTTACAAATACAGTACAACAGCTCAAAACTGGACTTATTGAAAACAGGAATTCTCTGAAAATCGGACGATTTTTCAAGTCCCATTTTTTCTTTTCTACAATCAATAGTTCTCTGAAAACTGAAATTCTCAGAAAACCAGACTTTCAGAGGTTATACTGCACAATATAAGAACATTTAGCAAATTGACTAGCTGTTCTTTTTACTAGTAGCAAAATGTTGCACAATGTCCCTGAGCATAATATTACAGCTTTGATGTCAACTACAAACATGAGTTATACATTAAACAAAAATGACTTGAAACAGAATCAATATTTCAGTTTTGTCAGTGTTGATGAATGGCATCTACAGATTGTTTGTGGGTGGTATCGTCTGGGAGACTGTGTTTTGTCCTCCATTTTTTGTATGGTCCTGTGTGTTGGGCGGGGTTTGTGGGTGGTATCGTCTGGGAGACTGTGTAATTGTCCTCCATTTTTTGTATGGTCCTGTGTGTTTGGCGGGATTTGGGTTGGGGTACTTGGGGAGGGTAGTACCAGTATTTTGTGGAAGGCTGTTTTTGTTTGTGTTTTTTTAAGCGCTCTTTTCTTATTTATATCCAGTACCTATGTTATACAGTTAATTCAAATCTCAGTACAAAGACCGCCATTAATAAATCCCATTTTATGGTCCAATCATTTGTGGCCCTATACACAGGTTTGACCGTCTCTCCGTATCCTGCTGACATGGTAATGAAGGTTCATTACTGTAGGAATATGTTCTAAATACCTTGATGTAGAGAAAGTACCTAACACTATCATTATATTGTTTACATCATGAACACTCCTAACAGTCTTATTGTAAACAACAACATAGATAATGGATAAAGGAAAAAATTCCACAAAACATTCGACAAAGAACTATTTTACAAGCACTGCAAAATTCTGAATGTTTATCATAATGTAGCATATACAACAAAAAGTAAACAATAGCAGGGTTTTCACTAGATGTCAACAAAAGTTGAAGGTCAAAAATGACACTTGGCTGATGATAATTTGAAGAGTCAACAAAATTTTCTTATTTTATTCATTGTAAATTTGAGTCTTTGGTACAAATTCTCAAGAGTCAAAAGCTTTGTTTTACAGATTACTGAAAAATGCTGTGAAAGCCCTGAGTAGTACAAAAAGTCTACAGTAGGACTTTAATCAACTCAATTAAATGTAAATACCAAGATTAATTCTAGAATTTTTGTACAAATAGATGCAAAATATTAATGTGGCAACTATATTTCGAATTGTCAACAAAATGAATACAAATGACACACTAAACAAACTTCAACAATAAAAGCAAAAGTTTGTGGCTTCAGTATATTTTAAATTTAACTTCAATAGAATCACAAACAGCATCGTTACGCCCAAAACAAACGCATGAAAACATCAACTAACCAGGTTCTTCTCCCCATGTCCAGCTGTCAATCATGGATCCAGAGGGTGGCGGCTTATTGGCAGACTCCGCCACTGACTCCTCCTCTTCCTTATCAAGGCTGGCACAAGGTCCACAGTTACAGCCATTGTTTGGTCCACAGTTTCCATCACAACAACTACATGACAACAGTTTCATACCACAGTAATACTTCCCTGTTTCACCTGAAAATATAAAATAATACAAAATGCTAAGATATTATAGTTAAACATGGCACAAGACTGTAACATACAGCAGATGACTCTGAGCTGAAAAAAAATTGTTTGAAAAATGGGCTACATTAAAGTTTTTGCACAACAACGACAATGATGGTGATGCCACAGTGATCATAATAGCCAGACTTTTTTTTCAATAAAAAGTTGATTTTCTTATAAGAAAAATCATTAAGTTTCAAATAATAGCAACCAGGTATATTCTGCATAATACATTATACTGAAAGTATGAACATAATTTAACCAAAAATAACATCCAATATAAGATTATGAGATAAAGAAGCCATGGTTCATCAGCAGCAGGTATATCAACTCTTCTACTTCACTAGATAACATTACAGTAAGACAATTCAACATAGAGAAAGTTTTTTCAACAGTAGAATGTATAAGTTATCTATAACAAGAATTCTTAATAAAGAAACACTCAAATAAAACAAGCTTCAGGATCCACTAAGTCAGTTCTCTATCAGATGAACTAGTGATCTTTTCTGTGTAATGTATCATGTAAAAACAACATGGAAACAGCGGTGGTGCTGCCCCTGGTGGTGGTGGCGGCTGCAGCAGAATGTTGAATCAATTCAAGACAGAATTTTTACACAGCCACTTTTATCATAATTTTGCAGCCGAACAAAATCAATAACAATGTGTCACCCTTACCATTATAAGCCCTTACCATTATAAGCCCTTACCATTATAAGCCCTTACTATTATAAGCCCTTACCTTTATAAGCCCTTACCATTATAAGCCCTTACCTTTATAAGCCCTTACCTTTATAAGTCTTTACCTTTATAAGTCTTCACCTTTATAAGCCCTTATCATTATAAGCCCTTACCATTATAAGCCCTTACCTTTATAAGCCCTTACCATTATAAGCCCTTACCATTATAAGTCCTTACCATTATAAGTCCTTACCATTATAAGTCCTTACCATTATAAGTCCTTACCATTATAAGTCCTTACCATTATAAGCCCTTACCATTATAAGCCCTTACCTTTATAAGCCCTTACCATTATAAGTCCTTACCATTATAAGTCCTTACCATTATAAGCCCTTACCATTATAAGCCCTTACCATTATAAGTCCTTACCATTATAAGCCCTTACCTTTATAAGCCCTTACCTTTATAAGCCCTTACCATTATAAGTCTAACCTCTTGACTAAAAGTCACCAAAGTACTAGTCATGCATCCTAATTGACTTAAGTAAGAAAATCCATCATATGACATATACAGTGCAACCTCTCAAGAGGGGCCCTACCTTGAGCAACAACCTCCCTTCAACAACAGCATGATTTTTTCCCACTGTACGATTTAAATATTATTATTAAACTCTCTAGAGCAACAACTTCTCAACAACAACATAATTTTGCTTCTCCAAAAGGATGTTGCTTATGAGAACTTGCATTGTAGTGACATCTAAACCATCAGCTTGACATAAATAATTAATCCAAAGATTCACAAGAGAGAGTAATTCAACCTAACTTTAGGTATATAAAACTGTACTTAATTATGATAAGTCTCAGACTGTGTTATCATATAAGCAGTTTATTTTCTGTTCAAAAGAAACTAAAAAAGATCAATTTAATAACACGTTTTTTTGAGCTTGCATAAAAGCATGCCCCCAATAAAACCTTCTGATAGACACTATCACATTAGTTGAAGACGTTAAACTGCAGGCAGAAAAATAAATAACTGCCAGATGTACTCATCAATTATAATTTTAACACTTATACCTGTCTGTGATTTCTTTTCAAGAACCAGGTATTCCGAGTGCTTAAATACAAAAATACATACATTCAAAAGTGTTTAATTACACTTAATTGCCAAACAGAACCATTAGCTACGATGAGTTTAAAACTGATCAATTTTCAGCCCTAATATTGATGAGGCTCTCGCTTTATCTAGCTTACTCTACTATCTATCTGTACTTAATATAAATACATATCTACCACACTATCCTAGCTGATTAACATTAAATGTAATTAACATACACTTTTTTCATCAAAGATTATTTTTAATTAGCATCCACCCAGTAATCAACACCCACACAGACTTACTGACAAGAAACCATAACATCCATATAGAGAAACAGTTGCTATGACTACAGACACTTTCTGATAATTTTTGTTTTATACCATGTTTATAGTACCTGGTCTTGATTTTTTACTGTCACGGTTAAAAAATCAAAAGACATTGACCTTGACCTTAATAATCAAATTTAACCCTGACCTTAAAAGTAAATATTAAACATTGACCTACGTACAAATGTAGTAAATATTACACCTTGACCTTAGTAAGAATTTGATCAGGGTACTAGTAAAAAAAGATCCTACATACAACATAAGCCAATATAAGTCAAAGTTATCTTACGTTTATCAGGCTTAGACCTAAACATAAACTAAATAGTTGATTAATATTAAGTTTGTCAGAAAAATCCACTCATGATAACACTAACTGTTTTGATCTTCACCAACAGCCTGAACAAAAGTCGTAAAGTTACAAGTCATGATGTAAACATAAAACAATAATTAATACAAAACACACAGTTTACAGGTTGTTTTTATTTCACATAAAAAGAGACCACCCACACAAAACCCAGAATACCTGCTGGACACTGAATAACGCAGTAAAACCTCGACACACTGAGTGACTTCATTTTTAATTAGAGTTAATGTAGGTGAACAGTCTGAAGAGTTCATACCTTCAGGGAGTGAGACAATCTGCATTATTTCAAAAAGCCTCCCAAAAAACATTAGGCTAGAAAATAACTCATCTTTATCATTACTTGACCAAAGGGTAGGTAAATTGCAAAACTTTTTTTTTTTTCTAAACAAATCTTTTGCACTTTGGAGGTATGAATTTTCTCCAAATATTTTTTTATAATACGATGAGATCGATAAAAAAGCTCTGGTCAAGTGACCTTTAACATCATTAATACCAGATAATTCTTACCCAAAATGCATCACTCAATGCAATTCCATCATGCATCACCGCAAGCTCCCATAATACATTAGAGAAAACTCCCATAATGCATCACAGCAAATTCCCATAATGCAACATTAAGTAAAATTCCATAATACTCTACTAATAGAGTTCCTGTCACTATAATAACAATAAATGAAACAAAGCACCGGTACAGAATGTCTGCAGAAGTCCAATAATGCACCACTTCCAGTGAACTTTAACAAAACAACATGTGAAATGAATATTTACAAGATACCAAGAGAAAAAAAACAAATATTGATAAAAGCTTCATTGAAGAGAACAAAAATCAAATGAAAAGATTTTTGAGGCAAAATCAGGAGACATTTTGTTTATTTTCAGTTCTTTTCCCAGACTTGTCTAAACATACACAGCACCAATCTAAGCATTAAATGTCAGAAAATAATTACATTTTTTATATATTAATAAATTTCAAGAGAAAACTGATCCCAAAAGTAATTATACTTCACTATACGTTGAACATTAAACCCTAATAAAATAATTCAACATTTTACAATAGTTAATTTTATACTGAAACAATATTTTGCCTTATTGTGTTTTAGTGCAAAGATGTAATAATGTTGATGCCAACTAATTTTCACAGCCTTGTACCTGGAGCCAAAATGTAAATATTTTGAAACATTTCATTCATCTGAAGACTCACAGGAAACGAAAAAAATTTACGTTTACAAACATCGTAGCTGGAAAGAGAAACAATGTTTTAGGAAATATAGCAATTCATAGCACTTTCATATATACATGTACCATACTTTCACCCATACTTTGTACAAAACGGCATCCAACTTATTTGTTTAGGTGAACATTCTGAAGTAAGAATAAAAAAAACTGGAAACTGACGCAGGTTTGCACATAATTACACAATCAATCAGGGAATGTCAGATATTTGCCATAATAAACATTGGGGAAAAAACTAATACTCGTTAAGCTGATTAACACTGCTGCATGTGAATTTTCCAGCTGACAGAATTATGACGAAATGCTTTATGACAACAGTATTATTGTACAATCCAAGAACAAAACACAATATTGTACTTGATGCTCCCAGTAAGTAGTAAACCAGGGTTCAAATGTATAAAAACAGAGAGCAACCCCTGAACCAAGGCCCAACATTTTTTTTTCATGCTACTCGTCCAGTAGGACGACCAGCTTAGCATTTTAACCAGTTTTACAGCAATTTAAACTCATCCTTAATCAATTTCTACTCATAATTACGAGTGGAGGAGTGGCTTTGTCAAGCCTTACCTAAACTTAAGTCTTATTCTCATGTTTAATGATCTTATATCTTCCTGTAGACAGCAGAAGTACCATTCTGTAGTCTAACTGAACGGTTAAATCTTGAAATTTTTATGTTTGTAATTTCGCATTCAGCTCACTTTAAGCTCATTCATTTTTTTTCTGTTCATTTTCCCTATCATTACCTGAGTTTTTTTATTTAGAACATTTTCAAGGTAACAGCGAGGTAACTAGTTTCTTTGTACTGACATATAAACACGAATAAACATAAAAAGTAACATCAAAACGTGAGAAACAATAGTATAATGACGTAAGCGTGTAATTATATAATCGTCTGTTGAAATTACCCTAAGTTCCTCATTCCGCACAAAACTTTATAGGTCATTGATGATGTGTTTTTTATGACGTTCAACCATAAGCCGTTTACCATGCCACCAGTTCTCACAAACAGGTACAAGGAGCTTATATTGTGCTTATCCATCAAAATTATAATCATTACAAAGTACCAGAAACTATCATATCATCTCTTGAAAACAATAAGCCCTAGGTATCTATTTTATGGAACAAAACAATCACATTTACTTCAGTACAAAACAGTAAATTCTGTTCTTTAACAGCAACCACAGAATACTACCAAGTACAGTAAAACCTGTGAATAAAGGCTGCCCCTGGGAAAGAGAAAATGTAGTCTTTATTGACAGGTGGCCTTTATTCGGAGGTAAGTTTGTTCTAAATAATCAATGATGTTTTTTTAAAAGAATGGTCTTTATTCACAAGATGGCTTTTATTCAGAAGTGGCTGCCAACACGTAAGACTGTGCACTTATTTGAAATGTGTTAATCACCATTTTATGAAAAACGTTTCAGTTATGCACTTGGGTCTGTAGACTGTACCAGAGCTACCAGGTTATGGACATAAGTACTGTTTCTCGTCTCATTCCGTAAAAGCAACCTGATGAAACCATTTGCCTCATAAGCATATTTTGGACTCTTTTAAATTCAAAGCCAATACACAAAACATCAATTTATATGAAGAAAACTGGGTTATTTCTCTCGGACAGAGTGCAAAAACATTGTGGCAAAAGAAGCCATAACTCATTACAAGCCATGGCTTCTTTTGTCACAATGTTTTCAAATGTCATCTGCTTCAGATGGTGGGAATGTGGTATTATGAGTCTTTTTGAGAATTTTTTATAACAAATGATTGTTCAGTAACAATTTAACCAGACCACAGACAAAGAACCATTCAATACAAACATGATACAGGTGATATTTTACATATAAACAGACACTGATAAACCAATAGCTGAATAAACAAATCATATCAAAGAAGAAATTAAGAGAGTAATAGAAATTAAACATGTTTCAAAAGTAGGAGCAAAAATAACCAGGTACTAAGATATTTATACATCAAATCCAAGCATGGTTAATCGGCTTGTGACTTTGATATTCTTGTCCCAAAACAGCTGAGATATTTCGGCTAAAAGATCCATCGGTTAAAACATCCTTATTTTGGACCACACAGTACACATTCAAAGAAAACATACAAGAAATCAAAGAAAGCTGTAATCAAGAGGTGTAGAAATGTTTTCATGTAGCAAGTAAGTTACTAAAGTAGAAAGGGGATTCTGAGGGTTCCTCATTGTAGGAGGCAAAGGGGCAACACTCCCTGTGGGGAAAAAGTAGCCAGCGAGAATGCTCAGATAGCTTCTTGATTTTTCTCTGGCTCATTTCTACAGCCCTGATAATCACACAGCTATTAATATTATATATAACCTGCCTAATCCTAAAACAATAATGATAATTAATACAGAAGTTTAAGTATCACATTATGACAAACAGTCAGATAGAATATACTGTTAGTGCCTAGTTGCATTTCCTGGAACATTCTCAGACAATCGTATAAATGACTACTACAACTGCCAGGAAGTGTCAGGTATAATTACAAAAAGAGTTTTCAACTGTTCATCAACAGTATTCCAGTCATTCATAAAGGTCAGTGGATCTGACCAGTGTTGGTGGGTTCCCAAGAACAACAAAATTCATACACATTCAATATAGTTTGATGACACTCAAGTAAACCAGACCAAAAGATTTAAGTTTGTATAAGAAAATAAAATTGAAACAAAAGGAACTGCAAAACTTTATTCAGAATAATCAATATTTCTAAAAAATATCATTGTTTCTACAAGTAACCCACACACAGGAAGTGAGAATCATACGTAAGACACAAAATCTAATCACATTGGATTTTATATCTTCAGTCAAAATGTTAAGGAGGTTCAAGTTTCTGGTCTCCATCTGCTAGTGGAGCTAACCACTAGGCTCGCCCCTTATTGAGAATGACATTACCTTTAATACATTCACTATAAATGCAAGTAGACATCAGATATTTAAACCATTCTATCATCAATGACAATAATCCCTTATAGTCTTGAAGTAAATGTTAACCTGACCTTTAACCTTTGACCCCTGAATCAACAACACAAATCTGCAGACAATTATCTTACAAAGTCTGACAACTTCAAATACCCTAGACTGGGAAATAATTGACTTACTTACATTCCATAGCACAGACTGACTTGATTTAACCATAACATTATCTGCTCCACTTCTTTCAAGAGGGCAATACAAATATTATCATTTACACCAAAAATTATGTTGGGAACAAAAGAAAGTATAATAAAACCTGTGAACAAAGGCCAGCCTTAGGAAAGACAAAATGTGGTCCTTATTGACAGGTGGCTTTTATTCAGAGGCCAATATGTTCTAAATAATCAGACACAGTTATTCAAATAATGGCCTTTATTCACAGAATGGTCTTTATTTGGAGATGGCTGCAAACACAGGTTTAACAGTAGAGCAGAAGAAATGCGAACACAATATTTTTATTGGCACAGAAGAACATCTGTTAATACAAATAGCAACATAAAAATCCCCTGATCATTAAAAGACTTCATTATTTGGCATGTTTGCAATGAACATTGTACACAAACCTAATTAGTTGATATTCACACAGAGGGAGCCATTCTGTCTTCCTGCCTTTAACAATATAACAGCTATCTGACTGAGTAAGTCAGGGACACCATAAACAACTGAATTAATGTGCATATTAAAATCAGCATGCATTACCTTATAGCGTAGATTCACATTCTAATGCATAGCAAAGTTTTTATTCTCTGTACCCCATAATTTGTATCAACTGTAAACATTTCCAACCTGGCATTATTTTTACATACACAAATATACATATGGACACCCATCAAAGTGTGGGACACCTATGAGATTTCAATCAAAGTCTTTCTCTGACAATGTTTAAACTTGAGCAGTGAAAGCCATGTGACTCAATTCAAAGTGCTGTTGTCATTCAGACATGTATGCTCCTCTTGCCAAAGGGAGGTTTGCTTGTCCATCCAAACTACAATGGTATACAGTTCAGCATAGTCATAATACAAAAAATTCTTAATGTCTCAGAGACATATATTCAACGAATGAAAGATCTTGTTCATTTCAAAGCATTTGTGCATATTTCAATATCCCATATCCATGCATATTATAATCATAGTCTTTTATGTTTTTTGGGGAATGTCTTTATGGGCCTGGCTTCGTATTTTTAATAAGCCCCTGAAAATTTTATAGATCTTGATTTCACTGATAAATTTAAAGTAATTTCAAACATCTCAAAATGATTTAATCTGGTTAGACAATACTCAATAATACAATCAAACCTGTAAAAACGACCACCCTTGGGAAAGACAAAATGTGGCCTTTACTGACAGGCTGTCTTCACTCAGAGGTCAATTTATTATAAATAATCAGTGATGGTTTTTCAAAGAATGGCCTTTATTCACAGGGTGGCCTTTATAAGGAGGTCCTCACAAATACAGGTTAGACTGTACATTACACAAAACAAAAAACAGGAGCTGAGGACATTCCAATCCCTGTTCTATCCATATCTTGTACATACATCTTCAACATCTACTTTTATAAATGTATTTTATTGTCTCTAGTACAGGAATACATAAACTGTTCTTACATTGTAAGATGGTCTAATGATTCTGAGCTTTTGGCAATGGTTTGAGGTTTTTACCATTTTATCAGAACATTTTATGACAAATTAATACTTTACCAATCAACCACTCAAGAAGTTTGACACTGAGTATACTGCTTATATTACAAAATCTGCAAAAATAGATCTTTATAAATACATCAAAGGTGAGCTGGTATCTGCAAAACTCAGTCAAGCCATGCTAGAATCCAAACCTCATAAAATAATTCCACTCTGTAGAGTAGAGACTGAATCTTTCAGTAAATACTTGGCTGCAGTGCTTAGAACAAGTTATAAGGATGTTAACATAAGGTCTCAGTTGATTTGCTAACCATGAAATCGAACCAACTATAATTTGCATAAAAAAACAACACAATGCATTTTGATACCCAAATTGTTACCCAAATTGATACCCAAATTGTTACCCAAATTGATACCCAAATTGTTACCCAAATTGTTACCCAAATTGATACCCAAATTGTTACCCAAAGATTTATGTAATCAAAAAGTCACACACAATATAAAATGACTTTTTGCTTCTCATGCAACACAAGCGTTAAGTCTGCATTTTATTACCGTCTTCTGAGTATGAATTCATTTATATCAAGTGGAATTGTCTAAAAAATAAGTGAACAATGAAAAAAGGACCTTTGAGGGGGTATTCTAAATGCTGCATGTTACAGGACCTTTCTTCCTTCTATAACACAGGCCGATATTTGGTGACTTCCCAATTGCAAAAGGCTTCCTTTTCCCAATATGGTGAAAGAATTATCCAAAAATACAATGCTGAAATTTGCAATATGTTGAAAAATGATTCTCCTTTTATCTTGAAACCTATTCCCAATTTGGCTGAAAAATCACATTTGAAATTCCCAAAATAAATTTTTGGAAAAAAGGCCCCATGACATAAACTTTATCTTACTAATTAGCAATCAGCAGAAGACTAAAGAAATTCTTATTCACCTTCATTAACAGCAAGCTCCAAATTTCCTCACCAGAGGCAGTAATCACAATAAAAAAACTCCACCAAAATGCCCAAATGTTTAATTTATCTTTAATTGGATCAAGTTCAGATATTTTTTACGTATACTAAAATTTATCTCAGAGAAACATGAAAGTGACACCTGTACATAAACTATCACAGACAGTAAGGAAACTGATGCCAGATTTTCATGTTGAGAACACAAAGATATCACCTGGTTTTATCTACAGATGGCTTAATAGCATTTAGTTTCACAGAAAGTTTGCCAAAATGTTAATTCTGAGTCAACGTTCATTGTCTAACTTAATAAAATGAAAACTAGCACATTGCTAGTGATTCAACGTGTAATTAAAGACAAAAATTACCTGTGTAAAATTAAAATCATACCTTGATGTTCTGGTAAAAAACCTTGAATTATTCACCTACCATTAATTAAGAGGGACTGCGAGAATTCAAGTCAGATATTGTCATATTAGTACATGTGTAACAGATTTTATCAGAATTTCTCATCTATATAAATAGAAGCCAAGTACATCTCATATGGAGTTTTGACCAACCTAAGTTGATGTGATGGAGACCACAAAAGCTCAGTTTACTAACCATCTCAGTGCAGGCGGTCACTGCAAATTTTGCTTTCTATCTATAATTCCCTTTCATAAAACACTCATGATTTTATGGAGTTAATTCAAATGAAGATGTACTGGTGGTATAACACATCTTTAATAATAATTACTAACCCTGATTAAACATTGAATGTCCAGTTAGTAATTTAAAAAATCTAAAAAAACAACATCATTGATCCACAAAATAGTTTGGACTGAATGGAAATATCATGCTATCTGTATATGTAGTATAAATCAGCAATTATATTCTAATTATTATGCACATGCATTATATATTAAAGTTAAAAATCAATACAACTATAAAACAGTAAGGGAAAGATATATCTTCTCCACAATTTTTGCCCATCTCAATCTCAGCTGTATGACTGGCCCAATGTTGACTGGTCTCTCTAAATATTACAGTCCACAGTAGACTGGTCTTTCTAAATATTAAAGCTCAAAGTTGACTGGTTTCACTAAATATTATAGCTTGTTGTGGACTGGTTTCACTAAATATTAAAGCTCAAATTTGATTGGTATCACTAAATTTTACAGTCCAAAGTTGACTGGTATCACTAAACATTATAGCTCAAAGTTGACTGGTCTCACTAAATATCATGGTCCTATGTTGACTGGTCTCTCTAATAAAGTGACTAAACATTATGGCCCAAAGTTGATTGAAGTCTCACTAAGTATTATAAAAATTACACAAACCTTTCTTGGCAAGTACTCCAGCACTGTTAATTAATCCATTATTAACTCCTGTAGTAATCTCATCGTCCCGGACCAGTTCATTCCACAACTGACTCAAGCTATCCTGACAGAATGCTTCCTGTAGAGAAACAACAGAACAAAATATTAACTATATGTACTCAGTGAACAACAGCACACCTATATACTACACCACAACCAACAACACTTCATCATAGAAAGCACTGAAGCTCATTATGTATCTCTAACAGATTTTAAATACCAAAAAAAAAAAATTCCACTTGATAGCACTAGCTAATAATGGTAATATATGTAATATCTTAATGATGAATATCACTTTTTAAACAAAATACGCAGCGCAATAATTGAACTTATATAGTTATACCAAGGATTTTATCACCAGATATTGAGTACTATTACATGCAGTAAAAAATACTTCACATATTTTATGGAACGTGATGACGTCTTTCACCAACAGGTATTGACGAAGCACAGGAAATCAGAGCATTGAACTGTTGGAGATTCAATAAATACTTAGTCTCGATTAAAATCCAGTAGACAGATTTCCTAAGATCTGACGAAAGTGTAAATCTTATAAAATCATTTCCAGGTTAATGTATCAGTATGTTGTCATAACCTACACATTTTACACGAAGGCAACATACTTGAACAGTCTTCGTGCTAACCCAAGAGCCCAAAGCCTGGGCTAGTAAGTTTCTTCTCTCAATTTTGCGTATACAGGCTAGTGGTAAATTGATTATTTTAAATAGCTAACTTATAATTCAAGCTAGTGCTTTAAAAAATAGTTCAAAAACTGCTTTGATGAGGAAGCTTTAAAATTTAGCTTTTGTTATAAGGTCAACCTAACATTCTCATTGAAATTGAACGTTATCACCACTAGAATCCTTTCTTATTACAATATCACACACAAGACGAAAACAGGACAAGAACAGAGTCAAACCTCTGAACAAAGGCCACCCTTGGGAAAGACAAAATGTGGCCTTTATTGACAGATGGCCTTTATTTGGAGGTCAGTTTATTCTAAATAATCAGTGACAGTTTTTTCAAAGAATGGTCTCTATTCACAGGGTGGTCTTTATTTGAAGGTGGTCACACACACACATTTGACACATTAGAAATGTCTCTACAGAAAAAAGATTTACATTCTTTGTTAACAAAATTTAATGGTCTATCATATATATATAACAAAATTTAATGGTCTATCATATATATATATATAACAAAATTTAATGGTCTATCATATATATATATATATATAACAAAATTTAATGGTCTATCATATATTTTTGTTCATTCTGTTCGCTTAATCAGCAGTAAGTAGAGAGACTAAGATGACCAATTGGACGTGTACATGTACTACACAAGTATCGCAGCCAATCTGGCTAAGTGTCATTCTTATCAGCACATTCCAGTCATCATACATCAGCTAGAATCACAATCAGTATGATACAGCAACAAGTCACAGACATCTCTCAGGATGTATGTTACACGAAATAAAACATTACAGAGACATTCATACCCTCAAAGTCCTCATGAACTCATGTGTAAACATGACCACAAACCATAAACCTTGACCTTTACAAAAAACATATTTACATGTACGAGGCGTAAGTTCTGGTAAGAGTGGATCAATCTAATGTGAACAAGCATCCCTTTAATTAACCCTCTGCTTCATAATTCTGCATTTCATAATTTGAAAAATCTTTGAATCATTTCTCTGCATATCTTTTATACAGTGATAAAGTACCACAATTAAGGTTTCAAGTCAAATTAATAAATCACACATTTAATACCAGCAGATTCATAACGAGCATGTAATAAGTTACGGAGTATTCTTATCATTTTCAGGAAGAAAATTGAGAGCAGCTTAGAAAATTTATTTCTTTGTAGCATCTGTTTAAAACAGATTTGAAGCCATTAAGTGAGAGAAATGTTCCAAATGCTTGCCAAACAAAGATCAATCCATCTAATTTAAAATAATTATACCAACAATCATAAAACATGCTGAAAATAAATAAGAAGTTTTTGAACAATGTCTGGTATATTTATAAAAACTCACAGCCAATTAAAATGCCGCTGACTATGCTATTTAATTGCAATGAATTAAACAAAACCTTGATCTTTATCAAGAGAAATACAGCATCACTTTCAATTAGTGAAATACAATTCATTTTTTATTACACAGAAAATCAAAATGACAAAATGTGGCCTTTATTGACAGTTGGCCTTTATTTGGAGGTCAGTTTGTTCTCAATAATTAGTGATAGCTCTTCAAAGAATGGCCTTTATTCACAGGGTGATCTTTTTCAGAGGTGGCTGCCAACACAGGTATGACTGTAATTGATGTTTTCCTCATACTGTATAACAAGAAGTCCAGTTAACCACAAATTATAAGAGCAGCACCCTGAGTACATCAAGTCAACTAGGACCAAATTTCACAAGTGAGAAAGCTGTCCAGCTAGCTTATCGAAGGTCGGTGGTACTACCCAGCTGTAAGCCTGGGGTCTTTCTCCACCATTAAAGCATGAAAGTCGCCAAATGACCCTGGTTGTAGGATCAATGATGTTAAATTCAAGTGATATCTGTGCGTACATTAAGGTCTGAATTATCTCCCTTTGTAGCCCTCTGTTCAAATATTTGACAGTAATTATGTGGAGCCCAGAAAGTGATTACAAAATGCCACTGATGTTTTCATCTATCATAAAACTGCTCAGACATTTTGGCAGAGAGATTAAACATTGTTATTTGTAGTTCATGTTGAACAAAGTAAATCAATAACAACCCACAGATGTGTAATAGTGTGACCCAGTCACCATGGAGCTCCTCATAATATCACCTATACATGTTTAACCCTTTGCAATATAAGCATATTTTGGACTCTTCCAAATTCAAAGCTAACATACAAAACATCAATTTATTTAAGAAAATTGGGTTATTTCTCTCTAACAGAGTGGAAAACATTGTGGAAAAAGAAGCCATTACTCATTACAAGAACAGACTTCTTTTGTCGCAATCTTTTCAAACTTTGTCTGCTTCACATGTGGGGAAATGCGGTATTATGAGGCAAAGGGTTAAAACACTACAAAAAAATGTAAGACAAGATATACCACTAAATTAACAACATCAGAAAACATTATTCTTCATTACCAATGCAAGATATACACTGATTTATAGTTGTCTATCAAAATATGAAATCAACTTAAGCATAGCACAGTAAATTATCACATAGCACCCACTTCAACATTAAGACCACTTCGTTATTAGGACCACTTACTGATGAATTATTATCACCAATATTTCTTCTATATTTCAACTTGATAATGAGACCATCTGGAGGCCCAGCAGAGGGTTTGTTGGGAACAAATAAACCGCATTATACACAAGTGATACAAAAATGAGGTTTACTCATTATTAATTTTATTTATAACTATATTACCATGAATTTTTCCATAAAATAAATCTTAACATACCAAAGTATAGACATAATTGCATTATATAACATTTAACAGGTAATTAAACATCTGACTTCCATGTAAAAAGGAATTTTGCTGCAAGAAAAGAGGCAGTTCACATAATACAAGAATGATTATCATTGTTATAAGTAGAAAAGTTCACACAGGAAACTAAAACATGAGTGTGTATATAACATAACCATCTATTGTTTGTTTTTATTTGACATTTGTCACTGGGTTGAATGTTGTTTTTCAATTTTTTAAATTATAAATGGCAGCCGGTTCACATAATCAGTTTTCCTGGTCTGAACACTAACCAGTATTTACGTACCCTTCCACAAGGAGCTGGTAATTTCTCAACATATTGAGAAAAATCGACAGTTTTGCCAAATTCTCATAGAAGGGTATGACCTGCCACAACCAGGATTTGAACTAGTCCAGCGCACTAACCACTGGACCACAGTCGCAGCTAACCATTTAGTACTGTATTTAACCAATGGTAAGTGCAGTTCTCAGACAGTACAACTGTTGATAAAGCGGACATGGTTTGAGACCCCGGAGGTGTATTTCTTTCTTTGTGGACATTAGATTGAAGATCTACATCCAATGCCTTTAATGACATTATCTTCCACTTATATATCAAACATCTGGTAGGAAAGAAGGAAGTAATGTAAAGAATAAAGAAAAAATCTGGTACATAAACAAGAGGCTGATAAACTGTACACCATACTGGACTGAAACACTTCTACTTACCTAATACATGTATACCCTAATTAACATCCCTGTAAGCATTATATATAGAAGAGCTTTTCAAAAGTCCAGTAACCCGAATGATTTTTGTCACACTGAATACAAACTGCCGAATTTTTAAAGCATTTATGGTGTTAAAATAATAAGTTTTGACCATTTACACAAGTATGGGCATTAATTAGGGTAGCCATGTTTATTACGGCAATACTCAAGAGACAGATTTAAACAAATGAAACCACATCAGTAAATTGAACCTAAATAAGCTCAAATAGAGAAGCAGGATAACACGGATCTTATAATAAGTTAAGTGATCTTATAATAAGTTATATGATCTATATCCGGAACTGAACGTATCTACATATCAATAGATCTACTTGTCTTATCATTTACATACAATAACCAGTCCTCTTTGTCCTAAATAAAACACAATCCAAGACAAGATAATGTCATACTGTGAACACAACAAAGTTCAGACACCGGAAAACATTTATCTGAGATGGTTTAATAAAGCAAGGTTATCTATACACTGTTGTTTCTAACAACACTGCAATGAAGTGCCATAACTGAGGCAGGTCTGTAAAACAATGCTTTGTATTTTACAGAATTAACTCAACATCCTGATAAAGTTAGGTCAGTGGTGTTCAGGGGTGGATACAGGAGTTTTGATTAGGAGGGGGGGGCGTAAAGTCTAATAATAGCATGTAACATGTTTATGTAGAATATGGACACAATCAGCACATAACTAACGTTTTTTGTTTTTTTTAATAAATGGTAGCCAGATTTTAGAGGGGGTACACGACAGCTCCACTCCCCCCATCCCTGCCCTTGGTGTTGATATTATTCTTACAGCCATTAAAAACTTAGAACTCCTTCACGTTCATTTACTAAAAGGATAGAAAGAACAAGAAAACACACATATTTCTTATCAGATCACTAGAGGTCATCTAGGTTTATAATTTATCCAAAATTCCATCAGAAATATTCGCTAAAACAAGCATAAAAATTCATCGTCTACAGATATGATTTCATTTAGCAGAAAACAAATCAATTAACTAGGAAAGATATTGCTAATTAAACACGAAAGTTACAAATAAACAATGGAGAACAGTACAGCAATAAAATCACATGCCAAAAAACATTATACTGAACAGAAGGAGGACCACCTCCGGATGAAAAATAAGAAATTGGCAAGAAGTTCATAGACACAATTATCAAGGTGAATTTTAAGAGGTGTATTTTGTCACACATATAGTACATTAATAACTAACTAAGCATCATTCAAGTGGATATCTGTTTCTATAAATTACAGATTTTTTTCCATCCTTGCTTGATTCCGGTAAACAGACCCTACGCAATCAAAATAAAGACATTTTTCCCAAAGCCCAACCTAATAATTCAGTATTTTAGCATCACACTGTGCATTTTTCCAATAGGACCCATTCCCAAAATTGCAAACATCACTGAATTAAATCTAAGTTAATAAAATAAAATAATAAAAAAATCTTTAATAGACCCAAGTAAATAAATAACAGAAAAGAATGACAAAAAAGATAACAAATACAAGATCACAGACATTTGATTGAAATTTACAAAAAAAACTCACACAAGGACATCACATACTTTACAAGTTTAATAATTAAACAGAATTAAATTAATTGCATTCTTCAGGGTTACATTAATTACTCCATAAATCAGGATTACTTTCATCCCTACACATAAAGCCATGTCTTTTCCCTTCAAGTCTTATCCTATGTTAGGCAGTCATTTTAGTGCTACTTAACCAAAAAAAAAAAATACAGATGGCAAGTTGAAAAAACTTTTCTACTTTTTTCTAAAGATACCTTTTTTGTGAATAAGTAGTAAGATTCATCACCTGATATTTTTGTAACTTTGGGGTTTGCCAAAAACAAGGGTCAGTTTGGAAACTGTAAACCCATCTATTTTTTCTGGTCATTACTATGAATACAGTTTGAACAAAGTAGCAAGAATAGATTCCTAGCTGCTGCCGAAACAGCGGAACACCTTTTATTGATTTCTCAGACAGAAAGCAGTTAATTTAAGCCATGATTTTCAATCCTTTCCATTCATAAAGCACCTGTGTGAGATCTTTGCTATTTATGCTGTCAGACAGTGCAAAAATATTTACCTGAATTTTGTTTTAATGACCAAGTAAACATTCCAGATTATGTATCAAGACACATTTTTGAAACAACTATCTCACCCAACAAATAATTAAATCATGCTAAAGTTCACCACAATAAATCAGAACATCTTCATAGGTTTACTGTCACACCAACAATAAGGGTCATTTGGTAAATTTTTCTGCTTCAACAGTGCCAGAAGACACCAGACATACAACATGGTGTATGAACCACAGACCTTCCATAAGCTAGCTAGACAGCTTCCCCATATGTGAAATTTGTTTGGTCCCAGGTGGGATTTGAACTCACAGCAGTAAAGGGTTACTAGTCAGAGACCATAAGTACTTGACCATTGAAGGCCCCATCAAAATTAGATAAAAACATTAAATCTCTGTCATGCACTCTGCAACTTAAAGAAAGACCAGAACACAAAAACACAATAAATTTGAACAAATAAATTCTAAAATATGCAAATATGTGGCTGAAATCTAATTCATTTAAACAAATACAATAAAAAAAAGTTATTTACCAAACAAGTCAAAATATTCCAGAGAACAATGCCTTTACAAGTGTGTAAAAAATCTTTGTTTAGAGATTCAATTAAGATAATTCATCCATTCATCTATTCCCTGTATTTGTAGTACACCTCTGACAGGCCAGTAATGAATGAACATATTGGTTATACTACAATACCTGTACAAAAATGTGCCAGCGAACAGAAATATTCACTAGAATATTTAACACAACTCATTCATAAAGCCAAGACTTAAAAAAAGAACCATTATACAGATGATTTATTTTCTTTCAGGCACATCAAAGACTGACTTCTTCATTTAATAGATATCAAAATTTAATCTTCAAACAATCTTCATCTTTAATCATTTAAATATTAATTAATACTTCTAACATCTATCGATAAGATTTCTACTTTGTAAGTTTATAATATGATAAATGCATAAGAAAAGTATGAAAGTATAGTAAACAAGGCCAGCTGTGAACAGTGAACAGTATTGCCCCTATATAGACAGATTAGTTGACAATAATAGCCATCTCTGAATGGATAGATGTATCAGCACCATCTGTGAATTGTCTTCATGAAAACTCCAGAAAAACAGGATAAAACTCATTTTGGAGCAGCGACAATAACAAACAAGATGTCTCATAACAATTTTCAAGTATAGATACAAATGAAATATTGAGCAATATAAGAACAAGCATATCTACAAATAAAAACCTTTCAACCCTTAAATTACAATACAACAATTACAGAAATAATTGTTCACAATCAAGGTGAGATGATCAATCATACTTATAGACACTTAAACACTATGTTTAGATTTTCTGATGTTACTAAATATTCAATTATTATCCAATTATTGTTATCTATCTATAGTCTAAAGTAATTATCTTACAGATGTCTCAAAAACAATGCAGGTAAATGAGCTTCCTTCGAAGGGCCATAAATCAAATTTTTATGAAACATAAACAATTACTGTACAGTTGTTTTTTTGTTCTGAAATGATCAGTAACACTAACAGAAACCCAGGAAGAGGGTAAGTACTACTGTACATACACAGAGTTATATAGAGTTATGGGCACAGCTGCTCTCATACAGAACATCTCCATGAAAAATTCTACAACTGAACAAATACTGAGAGTACCGTATGCAGCACAATGAAAGTCTTCCCAGGTGGATAGGAAATAATGCAAAAAATAATAAAATATATGGTTTTTGATGAGAGGTAGGTAAGATGAATTGTGATAAAATTAAATGGTAGATACAAAGGCTGCAGATTTTTGTATTGTATTCAGATATTGAAAGCTTGGTTTGTTAAAACAATGCACACATTAATTCTTCAACAATATCAATGATAAAATTAAATATTGGTGAAGACTAAGTGATTGCAAGAATATCATATTCTATGATATGATACAGAACACACAGCTATGTGCATGAAATAGTGAAATTACCAGAATTTTTCAAATAAATTCCCCTCCAAGGGCTTTTTTTGCAGGCAGGGGAAGGGGCCTTCCTTAAATTTGGGGAAAAATAACACAGTATTTTTGCAAAAGGGGAAGAAAAAACTTGAAGCAAGCTGAATTTTAGGGGAAGTCTGCATGAATTTAAGGATTTTTCCTAAGGGGAAGACACCAATAAATGGCCATGCTATAGAGGGAAAAAAAGCCCTGCCTCTTCTACGTTACTACACCCTAATGTTTGTAGAAAAACAATCACAACTCACCCAGTGCCTCAAAGTCATAGAAGCAGTAACTTCAGACAGGGAAAAAATCAGTAAAATGTAACGTCTTGGGAGTTTATTTCTGAATGTTCCGTACATTTTTATCTAAAGATTGTATTAATAGTAAATCAATTTACATTGAGTTTAACACAAACATGTAAGTTATAATCTCATACATAGAAATAAAGCTCTGATGTAGTCACAATCAATATAAAGTGAGGAGTTTTTAAGGCATATTTGTAACTATGGCTAAAGTGTTGGGGAAAAATTTTGTGATTAAGTGGTAGACATTCATGCAGTACTCTGAATGCTGACATAATATATGAACACATACAATGTATGAATACACTTAGTAATATAGTTCAGGTTGAAGTTGTATAAGTGATAATGTAGAGAAAAGTGTTTTACATATTGTAGTAATCAACAAGTTCCTTTAGGTGATGCAATTATTACATAGCTAATTAGACTTTAAGATACCTTATAGCTATGAAGCTTGTTTTTTACCATCTGCCTTTGGCAGTATCATGGTTAAATTGACTTCTTAAAAAAAACATCACAAACACATTTTTTAGACATTTTTCAAAACAAATTAAGCATGTTTGTGTTCTGAAATTAAATAAAACCATCACAATTCTTCAATCAACATTTCAACTAAAGGCCTACATTTCTCTAAAATTTAAATGTGAATAAATTAAGTGATTTATACTGGTAGTATAAAAAAAAAACAGAGCAATGCTAACCCAAATAAAAAGTCCAGATAAACTAAAAAATACAATACATTCCTAAGAATGTCAAAAATCTGGTGTAAGTTAAACTAGAAACTTCAGGCCTGGGTTCAACCTACTGTTTAGCAGGAAGTAACTCGTGTAATTGTCTTGTCCCTTTGCTGCCCAAAACAATCAGAGCTGCCTTTAAGTATAATAATTGTTTTTCGTATTGATAATTGTAAAACATGGGAAGAAGTGCTGAATTATTGAGTTGTCAACAAGACTTACCGTATGCATGTTAATAATCAGACCATTTAGTGAATTATACCTGTGTTATGTTAATCAAACAAATAATTTTTTATTTGCTTCTAGCATTGACCAGACAAGTCCATAATTTTGAAAACTGCAAGCGCACTAAATATTTATTTTTTTTGTCAACTTTAGTGTAGCCCTTCAACCCAATGAAAATATAGAGAGGTGATACATGTAGCACAGTAAACTAGAGTAAAAACTACAAAAAAGGAAACACAAAATTAAACTTACCTTGTAAGCACTCAAAAGCATTTATTGATATTTAATTATAACATTTAATAGTTGATAAACTTACTTGAAGATCTGTTTTGAGCCATTTTAAATCATGACGAGGCTGAGGCCTCAATTTAGTATCATAAGTCCAACTCATGGCGAAATTGGTCACTCCACATTGCCCTGAAATCAGATAACATTCTCAATATTGTAGGAATTCAAATACAAGATTTAACAAAGACATACACAAAGTTATGTAGCAGTTAAATTTAAGTTAATGTTTGTCACTAGAATCTAACATTCCTAGGCTTTTTTCACGGGTAGGGGAAGGGGCCTTCCTTAAATTTGGGGAAAAATATCACTAGGGGAAGGGGCCTTCCTTAAATTTGGGGAAAAATATCACTGTATTTTTGGGGAAGAAAAAACTTGATGCAAACTGACTTTTAGGGGAAAATCTGCATGCATTTAAGGATTTTTCCTGAGGGAAGACGCCTATTAGTAGGAAAAAAGCCCTGCCTTCTATCTTTTAAAAAGTGGGTTGGGCTACAACTGAAACAGTTTGTAGTCGAGTCTAATGTTGGTACAATGTATGTTGCCAGTTTGACCAGCTAACGAAACAAGCATTTGAAACAACATAAATGCTAAGATAAAATATCACCAAATACAACATGAGATTGTCAATCGTTTTCGGAATTGGCAAGTCATCGTTAGTTTCAGTCCGACTTATCTCGTAAATTTGTCATCTACATACAGCAGAAAGATCCAGACCAGTTGCAATGCTAGTTTAAAAGTTAATTATTTCGATTAAATCAACAAATGAATACGACAATACCTGTTTTGAAAGAAAATTATATTAATTTTGCAAAAAATGTTGTTATCCAGGAATAACTTATCTAAGGGAGATCACTCTCACAGAATTTAATAAGACTGGTTTACTGCAGACGAAATCCAACACATTATCGCCCCAAATTGCCCCAATCCATACGAAAAGCGCCACACCTTACCATGATGTGACCAAAGTGTACACGTATTGTATTTTCCCTGTCAGAATACCCCTATCAGATAAACACAAAGACCTAATGTGGAACAAATGAAAAAGATGTATTGAACAATATCTTTTACAAACGTCGACACCAAAGAATTTATGACAGAGTAAATTCGCCTATTCTGACCATTTATACAGGAATAAAACCAATGTCATGCTATTTGGTGATCCACATATTTCATATAAACTTAAAATGAAACCATTAAAAATCATTTGTTTTTCTTCATTGGAAGTAAGCGCAACAGTGGATCTCTACTAGAGGCATATATGTACATATTTGTTTTTGATTTGAATATAATTTAATTTTATCTTTATGTATATAATGACTGAACCATTTTTATCTCAGATAATAGTCATACTGACGAAATAAATTTTCTGTTTAAAGGGTTACTTATTAAAAACGCACACAATCTTAATTATTATGATTATTACAATACATGTAATTTCGTAGGTATCTGAATATTCATGGAAATTGATGTCCGTTGTCAGTGGTTACCACACCAACCGAGCCAATTAGTCGGAAAATATCACAGATACAATGATAGTGTATTGACCTTGTATTGAAAAGATAACTATTAGCAACCTTGTCTTGTCTAGGAATCCATAAAGTTCAAAAGAGTTAAACCAGACAATGGTGAATAAAACATGGATGGAATTCATTGTTCGTAGTGTTGTATAAGAATCTTATTTTCGCTTTCTACACGCACACACGCACACACGCACACACGCATATATATATATATATATTAATTATATTAATTAATTATAACATTGTCGCGCACAAATACACACATACATGTATGTTATATAAACATTTCAATTCAGTCTGCATTTATATTTCAATTTAAGAATTTCAAATTGAAACCAGATATTCAATTTGAATCAAATTGTACGCGAAACAACAAAACCGTTCTTTGACAGCGAAGATCATTGTAAAACATTCATTTTAATTCTAGGAAATCTTTACAAGCACTGTCTGCGTACGATAACACAATTTAATAGAGTATGTTTCTACTACGAAATACAAACTTCAGCATTATCGAATAACTTCAGCCAAGTGGATATTTTTATCGACAATTTTGTCAATTCATTACGTACGGTAAGCAATATAAAACACTATGATTAGATAAAAGAATGTAATAATTGTGTACACATGTACAAGAATCAAGTACTCAGTGTCAAAGGTCTTTGTAGGTTCGGTGACTCCTCGCTCATAAATGTTTGACAAGAGTAAAATAGATTGTTCCAAATCAGGCAATGATCTCATTTTACACATAGAACATAAACAGTAATAATAATGTAGTAATGACAATAATAATCCTACTATTATTTGCGAAAAGAATATTTATTGAATTTAAAAAAGCAATATGTATTAAAAAATACACCAAATACATTGTATGACTAATGAGATATATGTTTCAATGTTTTTATAGTGACAATCAAGAGTTTAGTGATAACAAATATTCTCTTTAAAATTTTATCTTATATAAACAATCAATAAAAAAAGTATCAGGAAAACAGCCCTGGTCCTGAGGTTGTAAACTTGAGCTCCGATCTCAAATCTCAATTCCATTCTCAAAATATTATGGTTGAAAATATCGAGCTGATTAATGTTTAAATACATATTCACGACAATCATGCTGTCAGAATAATGTATCAATAATGTCATTATTGTCTAATCATAATTGACTTTGGAACATAAAAGGCAGGATATGAGGTTTAAGCTTGGGGACCAATCTCAAGTTTTATAACCTCGGGTCCTGTTTTCCACGTTTGCTCATTTATCGATGCTACCTTTATAAAAGCGTGTTCTGCTATCATTGGCCTACAAATACTTGGAAACCGTTTACTTGTTACTGTGGAGTTCCAATAGAATTTATGCATTGCCTTGGTTATTGAATACTGCCTTTAGGAAAACATTTCATATTACTGTGGTTATCAGTAACAGTGAATATTGGAAATAGTACTGTTACATAATGAAGTGTACTCATTGAATATTGTAATTAAATAGTGACTGGTGATTGTACATGTTGTGACAATGCGGGACTAAAATCTATGTGTAACATGGATTTTTACAACAAAAGAAAATAAAGGTAATTACATAATATTATGCATGTTCTCTTTTTTAGCCTTTAAGGGAAAATGAGTATCCTTTTTTTCTTACAGTGTACTAAATACACATTTTAATTTTAATTACATGTAAACAGATGCTTGTTGTCTTATTTGATAGAAGTCCATATGTTCTAAACATGATTGGAATTTGTTTTACATTTTAAAATACTTCATTGGACGCCGGCGCTTCACTTTCCGAAAATTTAAAATATTATTTCTACATATAACACATTGAATTACACATTTGTAAAAGTAAATGTCACACAAAGAACATTTAGATAAAAATACGTTTGACATATCATATAAGCTGGCCACGTTACCAATGTGTACCACGTGGTTTGTGATAATAACGTTTTTTATCACTTGGAAACATGACCGTACAGTTAATTTAAAACAAGCGGATACCATGTTCCAACGTCTACAATGTGATCTGTAATTATCATGTTTTATTACACGTACAAGGAAACATGACCATAAGATTAATTAAGTAATGTAAATGTATATGTAAATGTTATTATTTTGATTGGACCTGATATTGTATCCCAGTCTTTGTTTCTGTGTGGAGAAAGGATGTTGATATGTTATATATATATTTTTTTCAACACTTTGTCTCATAATACCGCATTACCCGCACCTGAAGCAGACGGCCTTTGAAAACATGGTGACAAAAGGAAGCATTGCTTGTAATGAGTAATGTCTCTCTTTGCCACAACGTTTTCCACTCTGTCAGAGAGAATTAACTAAATACTAAATTTTCTTGAAAAAAATATTTTTTGTATTAGCTTTGAATTTGGAAGAGTCCAAAATATGCTTATGAGGCAAAGGGTCAAACAAATCTTATGTAAAGTCGTAAAATGTACACCTGCATTTTGTAAAATTCTAAAAGCCAACATGATTAACATACGCCATTCTGAAATAAATAATTAACATACAGACATAGAATACATTGGGTTACCTAAGTGTTCTCATATTGCCTTGAAAAGGTTATACATCTATGGTAAAAACGAGCTAAGACTATTTTTCAGTCCTTTTTTTCCCAATGAGGCAAAATGTTAACCATTCAAATGAACGCAAACAACTGGTTAAGGTTGAAAAAAATCAATGTTCCAAGACATAATTTTGTTTTGTTTCTGAAATATTTCATGTCAATTTCATCTGATAACATCTGTTAACCTTTACATGAACTCAGACACTTCACTGGAACTTTATTCAAATAGCGAATACTTCTTAAAAAAACAAAACTCGGAGGTGATTCTCTAGTTTTATAATTTTTATTATCATCTTTATGATTCATTCGGATCATAAGTAGTCGCCATCTTTTTGCGTGTCAATTTGATGAAACGGATTTGTGCTTAAGATCAGACAAGAAAGGATATAATTTAGTGAGATCAACATTATATATCCACACACACTGGAATAAATGAGATTAGCTTTGTTCCTTTTTGTCAGTTAGTAAAATCAGTAAAATTACCAGTCTGTTCAAATCTTCAGGTTTGTCCATATACTACAAGCTTTGATTTCGAAGAAAAATAAATTTGTTTTTTATGACATTTTATGTCATATGCCGATGATGGTTTTGTTTTGTATCGTATGTGTAGTTGTTTCAACCCGTTCCTTCGCATCCCAGGAACAATTTTCACGCTTGATATGAAATTCTGAAACGGATATGCTCAAATCTGGTGTGCGGGGTTATAGTTTAGATAAGCGGAGTTATGGCCCTTTATTATTCTTACCATCAAAACACAAATACATCTATATAGGGAAATTGATACTGATTAATACGATTATATTATCATTTCAATGATGCAGGATTTAATAGCGAACTAAATTTGATTTTAGAGAACGAATTCTGAAGTACTAGTACCCGTTCGATTATATATTCTCTTGTTTGTCTTTTCTGGTTATTTCGGCGAAACTGTCCCTTCATACAACGTTTATCATAACGTCATGTTGTAATCAGGTTATGTTTTGTTTAGTTGTAACTACGGCCTTCATTGTATGGAAGTTTTGTTTACAAATCAACGCTGGATTTAAAGATGATTTCGTTTCTTGTATTCGTTAATGGATTCTACAGCCTTGTTGCCGTGTCATCTTTAACGATATTAGCAAAGTTCTAATCAACGGAGAATGCTGCGTAAGACAAGATTACACGGATACAGTGCACTTTATTTTGTTCAATTAATGTGATTAAGTAGTCATGTATTGATGATGTAACACAAATCTGAACTTATTTTATACTGCACCGATTTGTTTTGTATTTTGTTTCATTGGGAGGCCTATAAAACAGCTTGTGGCGAAATGTGTCATGTAATTTCATACAGCTAAACAGTTCATTTGGTATGAACATTGCGCTCATACAATAGATATCTTTAGTTGAAATGACCCCGTAAGTCTTAAACATAGTCACATGTATGTTCTCCGCTAAAATTGTCCATTCCGTAAATAGTGAGATAAAAATTTAGATAAATTGTCGCAAAACAAGAAAAATATGTGCTCGGAATGAAGTGTATATGCGTGGAAGAACAGGATTGTCTAAATTGAAAATCAAACCTTTGACACGTGGATTGTTGCTGGTGACGGTTTATTAAGACAAACAAATATAACTCGATTCTATTTGGTCTTGATTTGTTTTAAATATGGAATATTCATTTCTGCTGACGCATTTTCGTAGAAATGCAAAACCACGAAAATGCAATTATTCTGCCTGAGGAATTAATTCAGTCAGAACACAGGATATGATTAAAAGTTCTGATAATTGGAGATTATCGTACTGTTGTTCAGTTTATGATTATTCAATCACTTTTTTATTTTTTTTCACATTTTTATCCATTTAGCTGATTTATTTCGAACCAAGTACCTCCATGGTCGGGTGGTTATGGTCTCTGACTTGTAATCACTAGCCTCACACCGTTGCGAGTTTGAATCCCACCCGGAATCAAATTTCACATGTGAAAAAGCTGTCCAGATAGCTTATAGAGGTCGGTGGTTCTACCATGGTATGAGCCTACGGTGTTTCTCCACCGGTAAAGCTGGAAAGTCGCCAGATGACCTCGGCTGTTGGTGCGACGTTAAACTCCAATGAAAAACATATTTCGAACGATTCTTTTTTATTTTACAATATGTTCCGTTGGTCAATTTGTTCCTTCATGTTACATAGATATTTTGTTTGTAACCTATGTAGTCTAAGAATAAATACTATCTTGTATCCGATTCTACACAATATCCCAGTTCACTATGACTGAGTTTACGTGTGATAGATTGTATGCATTTCTGTCATATAACCTAATTTACACTACGGATTGTCCGCTGCTTCCTCAATAGTGAAACATACAATTGAAAAACACTAATTGTGGACTTTTTATAAAAACTTCCGTCATTGTTTCAGTAATTAATTTTGTATAATTTTACAACCAACAAACAAATACCTCGTGATTACGAGCACCACGTTTATCTCGAGCATTAAGTCTGTTCCGATGTCTCCTCGAGATAACGAGGTTTTACTGTATAATCAAAGCGATACAACACAAAACTATAACTACATGTACACTGGTGTCCTATGACATACAGCACATTATGAATATCATAAATCAATTTCGGTTCAATGTCATGAATTTCACGTACATATACTTACACGGACTATTATTGAAATAATTACATATTTTATGGTGTTCCTATAAATTGTAAATATGGAACATAAAAACGATTTTTGTCATTCTCTATGTAAATATTTTGAGATGAGTTTGTTAAGAAATTTGTTTTATGAACAATCAGTGGGAAACATGAGTGTTATTGACATAATTCCTTATCTTACATCTGTGGTACTTCCACACATGTGATGGACACTGATTTCCGACACACATACGAGTACATGAGGCGGTAGTGATCAGTTATATAAAATAAAAATACAATCAAATTAAAGTTATCATACATCTCAGAACGAGCTCCTATGTGTGAAAAATGGGTCATCCTTTATACACACACGTTTATATGACAAGCAAAATAAACTTCAGGACAGCCAGTCAATAATGCATTATGATCACTTATTTTGTTTACATGCATAATTTTCATCAAAATATGTATGTACGCTGTATTCATAAGTCTGACAGCATATTGTATAATAGTTTTCCCCCGATATATTTATATAATTTTTATAACCGACTCCTGATTTTAATTTATCACATACTTAACGTTCTCTAATCATCAAAGTAAAGCAACAAAAGCTACTTTAAGGTTCACCCCATTGGCGACAAACTAAAGGAGTGACACCAATGTATATAAAAATCAGGATTTTTTGTTTTTCTTGATGGGGAAGGATTTATTCCTGGAAAGTTTCTGATCACGTGTCTGGCGTTTAGCAGCTCTTGTCGTACTTATCTCAGCTATTTCAGTTTCGACATCTAGAATTTTTACACGATCTTTGTCTATATTTGATGCCTAGCACGTGAAATCACGGGAATATTGACTGATAAAACTTAATTAATTATCGTGTTTAGCACATAACTTACCATCAGCTGTCTAGAGATTTCGCGACACGCAAACATGTTCCGTAATGCATCAGGCGTATGTAATACCACGCCCAGAAACTGTAATACGTATCATTTTAATTATATCGATTAGTTTTGAGAATCAACTTTAAATGTAACATCTTTGACGCGACGACCGGTTCATTTTTTTTTAAAATACATTTACCTTATCTGTATCATTTTACCAAACCTGTCACTGATGAATATCGTCACGACTGTAAAACAACAAAACCACCATTTCAAATTTATTTGAGATGTAAGTTAGTATTACATCAACGTTTCGGCGTGATAAATAACTCAACCATTTCGTCGGCTTATTTCTACAACCACGTAACTCAATTTTTAGCAATATTTGAGATTTTGGTATCATTTTGTTAGTCTCGATGAGTTTTTTACAATGATCATACTTACCTGGTTTTAGATCTATCCCAAATAGGGTTAATCCCTATTCCACAAACCCGTACTAAGCTCGCTTAAAGTTATCGCAGTTGAAAACTTCAAATGTGATTTTCTTAAAATGGGAAAAAAGGACATGCGGGTTTGTAGAAATAACCCGAAGATTTCTGTGGTGAACCGACAGGAACGACTTCACGTTAAAAGAATCCATTCTTTTGTCCCTAACCGAATCTACGTTAGTACTACAACCTTGTCACGTGCTATAGATTTGTTGAATTAATGTTTTATACAGACAACAAATGATTTATGTTGGCGACACAAAATCGTTTCAGAAAACAATTTAGCCAAGCGTTTGTAGAAGGATCATAAACCATAAACAGTAAATGTCATAGCTGTAAAATATAAGTCCATGACGGATTTTACAGACGTAAATGTCATGCCAAACCTATAATAAAATTGTCGTCTGCTTTTCTTATGCTTCATATGAAACGATTTTATGGAAGGAAACAAACGATTCCTACTGACAGAAGAATAGACAGTCACTGTCGTATACCATTTAGAATTTACAATCCATAAGCCGTGATTATGTGAACTTAGGTGCCATCAATGGCTACTTAACCAGAGCTGTGTGTACTTCATTTAAAACTGCTTTATTTTATCACATTTTTCCAGAAGATGTTTTTCCTTCCATCCATTGGTTGCATTTGATAATCTAATTGATCATATATACGATTAAGCGCCATCATTGGTTCATAGTTAAAATCATTTTTAAGTTGTCTTTAGTTACAGTCTTACAGTCATGAAAACGTTAGTATCTAACATGCTTGCAATGATATCTTTTGACGTAGATTATAATGGCAGATTCTAACGTTGATTTCAAACACTTGTTTTATATTTCAGAGCAAGAATATCGGATACAAAGCCCCTAGATAATGGGCAAGAGGTCAACACGATCACGCAGTAGCAAAGGTAGTTCCCGCCGGTCAGCGAAAGTTGCGCCGATAGCCATGCCTCTCCAACCGATCAAATGCTGTCAGAGAATTGCACCAAAGGAACGCTTGTTTTTGGAAGCAGCCGAACGTGGCGATAAACACACCATGTTTAGGTGTTTACAGCCACCGACCCCGGTTAATGTAAACTGTACCAACATGCTGGGGCGATCAGCTATTCAGATTGCCGTTGACAACGAAAATGTCGAAATCGTCGAACTTTTGTTAAAGCAAGATGGCGTCAAAATCGGCGACGCCTTGCTGTATGCTATTCGAGAGGGAGTTTTTAAAATTGTCGAAATGTTGATCGACCATCCGTCCATAACTCCAGAAATGTTAGGAACTGAATGGTATAGATCGAAGAATGTTGGTGAGATAGGAGATTCCGAGGAGAGTAATGACTATTCACCCGATATTTCACCGGTGATACTAGCCGCCCATTGTAATCAGTTTGAGATACTACAATTACTTCTAATGCGTGGAGCTGTCATTGATCGTCCGCATCAACTATCCTGCTCGTGTCGAAAATGCCAGGAAAAAGTCAACGAAGACGGTCTAAGACATTCTTTAAGGCGTATAAACACTTACAGGGCCCTTGCAAGTCCGGCGTGGATTTCTTTAACTAGTTCTGACCCAATTCTCACGGCGTTCAAGTTGTCATGGGAACTTGAGAAACTGGCGCTTCGAGAGAACGAGTTTAAGGATACGTACATGGCTTTAAGTAACCAGTGTAAGAAATGCGCCTGTGATTTGTTAGATCAGTGTAGAAGTAGTGAGGAAGTGATTGCTGTGCTAAACAAAAACTCTGAAGGTGATCCGAATCTTGAAGGTATTGGTGATGGGGACGTCACTAAACTGACATTATCTAGATTGAAACTTGCCATCAAATACGAACAAAAGGAGGTAAGATTGATCTTAGATGCTATGAACATTTTAAACGGATAATTTAACCAACGCATCAATACCTTTAAATCGGGCTTTCTTAATGAATTGATCTAATGCGTTATCATATATTCAGTTATCTATACGTATAACACGAGTCTTCACTTTGTGAAATAGATTTCTGTAAAATAACAAGTCACAAAACATCATACTATAATCAAAGCTAACAACAACCACACTGTGCGAAGAAGTAACCCAAATTAACAAAAAAACTGTAACGTTTTTTCATGAACATGTTCTTCCTAATTGGTACGCTCACTCCAGTTTTTATTCCTTTACCGATTTCGTGAAGTTTTGGGACATGAACAAATTCCGACACGAGAGAACTAAACTATGGTTATAAATAATTCGAAATGAAACCCATATCTTACCTTAATCATTCAAGTTTTATGTACAAGTACAAAACAAGCTCTCTAGAGCGGCCCTCTCTAGAGCAACAACCTCTCAACAACAATATCATTTTATTTCTCTCAAATAGTGCTTTGGGGAGGTTGCACTGTATGTTTTTCGCCCTTTATTTTATCGCATTTCATATTATTAATTTTTCATGTTACTAATTCATTTCAATGCGATTAAATTTGGGGAGGGGGCGTATCGTGGTCCCTAGGAAAGATATGTACACTATTAGTCATAAATGCCTAGGTTCAATTACCGTTCTTACAGTAATTTTACTTGATTTCAATAATCAGTTAACTAGATGCGAGTTCTGATTTGGAGCCACTAAAACCTACTCACGTTTAGTGATCGGTGTACTTTTTAATACGTTTTACTTTTCATACAAAATAAATTTGAACTAAATAACACATTGACAGGAATATTATTTCGCTGTAAATCATCCTTGCTAATGCTTTAGATGTTTTATAAATTGGACTTCATGATCACTTAAATGTGAGATAAATAGCTTTAAAATAATACAAAAGCATCTAACAGTTCTATCTAAGTTTGTAGAAACATACATTTACAATTGACGTAGGAGTTTGACGCATATAATCGCACAAATTAGTTATAAAGATACAGACGCGTTTGTTCGTTACTGATTACTAATTATATCATCAAGGAACTAATGCAGTGCCTTGTAAAATGTCGCGTGAAGCTCGTGTTTTGTGTGGAATCAGTGATATTATATGAATTACGTACCTGAAGAACAGACAGTGTGGTTTTATACGAGGGTATTAGCTTTTATCTCGATATATGATTCCCTGACACAATTAGTATAAAACCATTATTAATATATTAAACACAACCATATTCGTGTTTGTGTTCATGCAATCAGCTAAAAGCCTTAGTTTCAACTGACCTTTTGCCATTAAAATTTTACGATAGTCTTTTCACAGCTTGTGCAAAGTTTTTTTTCTAAAAGTGTTTTCATTGTTAGACATGTTGCACAGTTTTATGGTTATATCAATATCCTTAGGTACTTCATGCAGTTCATGAACTATGAGGGTTGAGTTCTAGCCCACGAATATGAATCTTCTTGCATGATGCACGTGTCACTTTTATATACATGTAAATGTTACTTTCACCATTTAATTGAAATGTGTTATAACAAGCTTGACATAACATTGCGAAGCATAATTATATACATTTGTATATAAGAATTATTCTATCTAGTACAAAGTGGTGTTCATTGTTATACATAATTTTGTTCCTCCCAAAGGGTGTTTCTTTTGGAGAGGTTGCACTGTACGCAATTAACAAGCACACTGAAATATGGTGTTATATAATTGTATTCATACACACAATTAACAAGATCAAGTAGGTATGATATTCTATATTTATACACATACTCACAATTAAGAGGTACACTTTAATATAATCTTGTATATTTGCATATAAATAAAATTAACAAGTGCACGTTTGATTTACAGTTTGTTGCTCATCCAAATTGCCAGCAGTTATTGACCAGCATATGGTATGAAGGACTTCCGGGGTGGAGAAAAAGACACACCATATCAAAATTCACCATATGTCTGGGGCTTATATTCATAATGCCATTCATGGCTATATATTATTGGATATTTCCACTCAGTAGAATAGGGAAACTTCTGAGGAGTCCTTTTATGAAGTTTTTATATCACAGTGCGTCATTTGTTGGTTTTCTCATCCTTTTAATGTGGGCTTCAACGGAAGTGTCGACCCTAAAAGACCGGGAGAAGCTCCGTGGTCCACCACCTACCACGTTAGAATGGCTTATATGTATCTGGGTGACAGGTAATCTTTTCGACTATTTTTGTTAATGAAATGATTGATTAGTTTAAATTTAATCTTAGATTGTATACGTAACGTTGGAGACTAGTCTTCTGAGTAAGAATGTTATTTTAAAAAAATGTCTGAAACAATGCTCCTCAACACAGTTTTCCAGAGATTGAATAAATACTTGAAATGTGTGGGTGGTACAACACAACATTGACCTTGATCCCGGACTAATGACGTGTGAATGACGTGTAAAGCAATACAGTGATTCTAATAAAAACATTGTTTCCTCGAAAAGTCGTTTGGTGTTTTGGCAAAGTAAATACATTGTACACACAAATGATTGATAGGGAACGGCATTTGCTGAATACGTAAAGTCCTTCATGTTATGTTTAGTCGAAGATGGAAACATTTCCTTTATTACATCAGATGTCATTTAACCGCAACTTACTGTAATATTTGATAATTTCAGGTTTTATTTGGTCCGAGTGTAAACAGTTATGGGAGGAGGGACTAAAAGCCTACATCCGTCAGTGGTGGAACTGGATGGACTTTATCATGCTCTCTCTTTATCTTACAACGTTTACTCTTCGTTTTGTTGCTTATTTCCAAATAGAGTCTGGAAAATACGGGCCTCGGGATCTGGTACGACAGAGCTGGCCTTTATACGACCCGACCATGGTGTCGGAGGGACTTTTTGCCGTCGCGAACGTATTTAGTTTTGCACGTCTCATATTTCTCTTTCAAGCCGACCAGTATTTAGGACCTTTGCAGATATCTCTTGGCTGTATGCTTATTGATATAGCAAAGTTTATGCTGATATTTTTCCTCGTTCTCACGTCTTTCGCCTGTGGTCTGAATCAGTTATACTGGTACTACACACCGAACGCTGACGGAAACCCATCCTCATTTTACACGTAAGGGATTTATTATCAATGGGGGGCATGGCGTTACATTTTTGTTGACTTTTTGTGTTTACCTAATTCAAATGAAAGATTCACAAAGCGCAATTGTTACATCAAACACGAACATTGAGTTTAAAATTATCTATGCTATGTCATTCGTGTTACTTGTACAAGTATATAGCTGCAGACAAGATTAGTGGAAACGATTATCATCTAACATTTTCTCTCCATTTCCACATTTGCCAAGTAAATGATATTGTTTGAGTGTACAAAAGAATTAAGAGTCCTCCAGAACCCGGGTTACTTAAGTCTGAAAAGTGTTAGAAAAAACGCAGCCGTGGTCCAGTGGTTAGTGCACTGGACGTGTAACCCGGAGATCCGGGTTCGAATCCCGGTTGTTGCAGGTCATACCCTTCTATGAAGATTTGACAAAATGTCGATTTTCCTCCATATTTGGAGAAGTTGCCGGCTCCTTGTGGAAGGGTAAGTTAGTACTGGTTAGTATACAGTCCAGAAAAACTGGTTCGGTGAACCGGTCGCCGTATATAACTGAAAAATTGTTGGAAATCGGCGTTGAACCCCAGCGACAATAAGTCACATAAAACAGACAAACAAACTAACATACAAAAAAGACATCCCCGTATTTTGGTATCACAGTCGACTCTATCATTTAACTTGTTGTTGATTGTTTCTTGTATTTAACTTATAAATTTAAGTAATACATATGACACGGTTTGTGTTTCAATATTGTCATATTTATTTCAACCAAAATGTCAACTTATACCTTATGAACTCTGCTGCGTAAAACATGCTTAAATTGAAGTTTAATTGTAACAATACACTACATAATTTACACTGGATCAGCATGGTGATACCTGATGCTTCTTTATAACGTTTTGCATGATTAATTGCGAAGTATCGAGTTCTTCATTTATCTAATTGCGTCGTGACTTGGAGAAAACATAGAATGTTGTTGTCCGTAATGTAATGAGTTTTTTTATTCCAGACTGGAGAATAGCTATCGTACCTTGTATTGGTCATTATTTAGTCTCACCCAACTGAAGGATATCAAGATAAACAATGGGCAGTACTTTACGGAAATGGTCCGGGAACTCCTCTTTATGGTCTACCATACAATGGCGGTCATTGTTTTAATTAACATGCTTATAGCTATGATGTCCAACTCCTTTCAGGAAATTGAGGTAAACTTTACCCTCATAATTTCAACACTTCTTTTAGACATACGACCAATTCTTTAAAAAAACATTCATTTTACACTTACGAACTAATGAAAACCATTTGAAAACATTGTTTTTCAAGCTAGTAGAAGCGCAGTATAAATAGCATTTGTGTTTATATCTTTAATAAACTGACGCGGCGAAGATTAACTTGCCTTAACATTTGAAAAATGTCCATACAATCTTCAAATGATATTTATATAACAATACCACAGCAGTATTTTCAATTAAAACGTGGTAAAAATAAGACTTATAAGAAGTCACGTGGTTTCACAGATTCCATCTGCTTCGTCATCCTGATCAGAATTAATTAGCTTCAAGTCTAGTGATAAAAAGTTTAAATCAATAACTGTATGATTAACAGAACTCATAAATGAGGAAATTTAGACTTTATCTAAAAAAAAAACAAAAACAAAACATTTCAATAGGTCCACCTTACAAGAAATCACTACTTGTAAGTGTAGCTTTTCTGAAAGAATGCTTTAAACGTATTTGGCAGAAATAGAAACAAGTTTTTTACACTGCCGGGTGCCAATGGAATAAGAATGCCATGAGAGTTCGTTTGTTTTTATAGTCTGATTGACCAACATATATTTAGAAAACTTGTTACTGGCGGCATACTTGGTTAAAATCCCTTCATTAGTTTTCTCCGATGTATAACACTATAAATACATGTAGATGTTTAACTTTTGCGAGTAAATAAGTTTCTATTGTTTTTTATGCCTTTGAACAAATACTCGCAGAAATAAAAACACCGTCTCTGAAGGTCACGGAACGGCCCCAGAAGTAACCTTGTGATATAAAAACATTTTTTTCTTAAATTCAGTTACACATTCTCTGTCTTATTTCTAGAACCATGCCGACATGGAATGGAAGTTTTCAAGGTCAAAGTTATGGATGGGGTATTTCGACGAAGGTTCCACGTTACCTCCCCCCTTCAATCTTGTGATCAGCCCTAAGTCAGTCATGTATTTTTTTCGAGCTATCAGAAACTTGTTCCGTGCTTGCTGTAAAACCACGAAATTATTCAAGAGGAGAAGAAAACCATCTTTGGACCGAGATGTCAAGGTTTGTATAAAATTTAGTTTGATTTTACTGCTAATTATTTTTTCTTCTTTAAGTTAGGAAATGTTTTCACAAAATGGCGTCAAGATTTTGTTCGTGTAATCAGAAATCAATTAAGAAAAAAGACGGGCACGGAGATGATATTAAATTTATGTCAATCGAACTTTGTTTATGTGTAGTCATAATTGTTTAGACACGATAAAATTTAGAATTTATTTAAATGAATAATCATGCCAGATATTGGTCGCACTTGCATGTTTTTATTTCAGTGTTTTTAGAACACAGCTTTGATAAGTTGGGTGGTATGTTGTCCATGTGTTTGTTTGTGTCTCTTGTCTCATTCGTGTCTTGTATCTAGATTGTGCTTTTTAATGAGCATTGCATTTATCTGTGAAGTAACTTAAAAATTTGTCGTTTTAAAGGTTGTTCGCCCTGTCACATGGTTACATGTATCATGTAATGCACGGTGATGTTGATCACATTTCGAAGACTAGCGTGTATTGCTGTATTAAGTATATTAATTCATTGTTAGTCCCGACAACGTTTGATTGGACGCAACGTAGCAGGTTTATTTTCTTTAATTAAACGCAAACCAGCTTTTGTCTGTTTTCATATCTACTGAACACTGGATGTTGTAATAGAATTACAAAGATTTGATGATTTGATGTACTTATTATAAAAATGCCATGAAAGATTTCAGTTTTAAGCGGCTGTTAGATATCGTGACGATCTTTAAATATTCAATGTCAAGGACTATGTCTGTAATGGTTACACAAAGCCCGTGCATGGCCCTGGTCCCTCTCATACTATTCACGGAGATCTCAGTGATTAGCATCAGGTATCAGCTCATCTTTTCTCCTGATATCCAATAAAAAAGAAGAATTTTGCGCATGCGCAGTGTGCAGATCACTATTTCTTAATGGCAGACTCTGAATTCATCTAGTAACGATAAACTCGCTGATATTTACGTATGTTTGAGAATATATGCGTTCTGTTGTGAGTTGTTTATTTTTATGACATTCCTGGGACAAATCATGTCTACATCTTGTACAGCAATAGATGTTATTATCCAGAAATCACAATTTTCACTTTATTTATTGTTGAAATAGAGATTAGAAACACATCATTGATACAGTTCGCAAAAACTTTACTATGAAAATTAATGCAGTGTAATATATTGGAAACAAACATCGGGCGATTTTGATTACTTGAACGCGTATTAAATGTGTATATTTCCTGATTCAGTTATCTAGACAGTGTGGCAAGGAAATTCACTTCTTGTGATCATCGCGTGACTTTCAAAGACGGTTAATTCTTTACATAATCATACTGAAATCTTTTAGATTTGTTTGTTGTGAAGTGTGGAAAAAATTTAGAACTTTCTTTGGAACCTTTATTTACAAATCGGCAAATACTTGCCTATGGTACACAAAACAGAACAAAGCAGTACAAACATGACAGAAATATAAAAACGTACATACAAATACGACACAAAATCATTAATACATCTGTACAATACATTCAGTGGTTGGGATTAAATCAAATTTAGATGTAGAAAAGATTTTTTTAGGTCAAGTCACTTAGCAGTTTGGTTGATATCGTCACAACTAGCGTTACATGGAGACAATAACTCTCCAGGCATGAAAATATACGTCATAGACACAAGGTTTCGTTTTGAGTAGAGTTATAGTTTGGTTATTGTGTTCAAAATGTTTTGCACCAATTTGCGTTATACATGTACTTGTAATACTTTGTTTGTGTTTACTTTGTAGGGATTTAAGCATTCGGAAACCTCTGTTTTTACGGTGAGACTTATTCTGTTGTGTAGATATTTTCTTACTTTTACGTCACCTTTTTCATTTACTGTTCTTTGGTGTCGTACTCCTAAAATGTTACCATGTTGTATCCTTAATTACTGCTCTGATGTCTGTTTGTTTACTTAGTTCATTCTTTTTATTAATATCCTCGCATTATTAGGGCTTTTTGCTAATGCAGTGTGTCCACACCACGTGACTTTGACGTCATTTTTTTTGGTAATACGGCACGCAAAGTTTATCAACGAACCGCTCAATTAGAAATTTTCAACTTCACGTAAATTCTTCATTTCTTTATCAAATATGACAAAATAAAGCGGAGGCTAAGGCCAAAAGTGTGAACTACAAGCGCAATGTAATGTTTTTTTTTTGATATATGAACGGTTTTTGCCGTATTACCAAAAAAGTCATGTGCACACTGTTAATGTAAACTGACCAATCATACCTTGGCCAATGTTTAATTAGTTCAAATTATTTTTTCTTCGCATACTCGTGCATGAAACATTCAGCATACTTTATATCACTATAGCAACAATTAAGAGTCATAATTTGACATTTACATTATGGTATATAATTCCTTGTGACCATTGCGCTAAACATAGACTATATGTGATCAAATACTGTTTGTATGTTTGTGAATTAATGTGTGTTCTTTAATCGCTATCAGCAGGGTATTAGTATAGCTGACAATGTCTGTATTTTTGGTCAGTCAATGAAGAACATTTTCATGATGTATTATCGACATTTATCTATCATGCTTATAATGATTTGTTCTTATTTTTTAGACTAAAGAAAGTTCATCTGTCAATTTGAGTCAGACAGCAGAAGTTTATGTAAGTATCTATAGCATGGTATAATTACGTGTAGACAAAATAAGTACTGTAAAACATATTAAGATCACCTTTGGGGCCAAATAAGTTGGCCTTAATATTGAGGCGGTTTCAGTGTCTGGCTAAAATATAGTCAAACCTGTATTTGTGGTCATCACCGAATAAAGACCACTCTGTGAATAAAGGTCATCCTTTGAAATACCGTCATTGATTTTTTAGGACAAACTGGCCTCTCAATAAAGGCCATCTGTCAATAGAGGCCACATTTTTTTTTCCAAGGGTGGCCTTTGTTCATAGGTTGGTTTGTATGGAGAAAATATCTAAAAACCGGTTCCAAAGTGGTATGTGGTTAAAATGTCACTGTGGTCTTAAAATTGAAGTGGTCGCACTAGGAGAGGTCTTGCTGGAATGAGGCTTAGAATAAACACAAAATAATATAAGAAAATAATTATATTTGAATATTAGTCGTACATCTGTGATGCTAAGCGATTTAGTAATATTAACCAACGTTAATTCAAAACAAATATAAATGCAACTGATTGGGAGGCCAAGCATTAGTTAGAGGATCAAAATATCCCTGGCTGTCGACCATTCTTTGAGAGTCAAAACGTTTTTTATTTTCAAGGTTTGTATTTTTAAATATTTCTTGCTTGAGTCACGTGTTTTTTTTCTCACAGTATCATTTAGAAGACTTAGATACGGTCACATTCACAAATCAGTAGGGGTCGCTTGGTTATAGTCTCTGACTTGTATTCACTAACCTCTCACCGCTGTGAGTCCGAATCACGCCCGGTACCAAATTTCACATTTAGAAAGCTACCAGCTAGCTTACGGAAGGTCGGTGGTTCTACCAATGTATAAGCCTGGGGACTTCATCCACCGTGTGTTAAAGATGGAAAGATGCCAAATGACCCTGGCTGTTGGCGCGACGTTAAACTCCCAATAAAATAAAATCAGTACCAGTTTCCCCGGATTGTTTTTATTATGATGATAAATGCCACTATGTCGCGATTATCCAATTCACAGAGGCTACGGAATTACCCGATGTTTGACGACTGGTTACGAAAATATGGTTAAGGTATAGAAACAAGAGTTAAATGTCGTTGGAGAAATCAATAATGCATTTTAATTGTGGAAACTGTTAATTGCTTGTAATAGATCACAGCTGTGATACAATGTTGCGGACATGATTCCCACCAAAGCTTTTCACCAATACAAACCTGGTGCTGCGTTCGATGAAAAATAGAAAAACATTATTGATAATTGAATTCTCTTAAACATTAAGTTCTGAAAATGTGTCGTAAAAATATATTTTCCTTAAAAATTCATCAAAATGTGGAAGTCATAAAGCCATGATTCATCTATACATCATTTTGAGTATTAATAATACCAAACGCTAATAGTGAAATGATTGCATATCTGTTTCCATAGTAACCGTGTTATTCTATACGTAATTAGTGATTTTTACGTAAAGGTACATTGTAATTTGTTTCACGCATATTTGAAATGGTCTGAACATAAAGCTGTATTATAAAGCAACAACAATAGATTCTATACAAACTTGCTGATAAGCTTAAAGTAAGACGTTAATTAGTCATCTTTCACTCTGTCGTGTATTTGATAACGCAATTTTCAGTCTTAAATACTCTAGTAATTAGTGATAATAGACATTTTTACAACACAACATTGGTCTTATATAATAAAAAAAATCAGGTCAATCAGGTCAAGTTATGGTATGCAATGTATAAGCACATGTATATAAATCACATCGCTGTTACAGAGTACAATATTGTAAAATTTGAATGATATTCATTTAGTAATGTCAAGAAAATAGTCGTGTTTACAGTTATCCGACCTTAGTTTTTGGCGCCGACGCTAAACTTTCTTACAGAAATATCCAAAGTACGAAATATTTTTGGACGAATCGAACTTCCAGTGTACGAAAGGTATGTTTAGAAATTGTTTGACCTAAGCAATATTAAAGAGGCAATGTCCTGATAATGACATCATATTTATTAAAAAACAAATCGTGATTTTCCAGTCAAAGTCTTGTTGTTAATCACACGTTTGTAAAGTTTATCTCAACAAGTACATAATATATTAGAATTGAATACACCTGGTTTGTTCTTGATTACTTGTAACAAGTATGCATGGATCAATCTCATTATATATGAGTACAAATTAATAAACAAGCGTTTAACTCTGTTGTCTTAATTAAGAATGAACATTGATATTCCATTCGCTCACTAACTCCATGTTTATGAAGTGTTCACGTGTTCCGTCAGCAATGTTGGCGGTTGCTCTGCAAGCCGAAGGTTCGAAATAATGAGCATGGCACTAGTTCCCACGTGACGCCCGGTCACCTTTCTCTTCCTGTAATTTCAATTTGATATAAACTTTGTTTAAAGTGAATATTGATGAGAAAAAAATACAACAGGCTCCACCTTTTCCTAAAATCAGCTTCAACAAATACCACCTTCCCCAAATCCTCCTGTAGAAACATACAAAAAAATAATGGTTATGCATAAAACGCCTAATTTGGTGTTGAAATAATTTACACATTTGTAGCGAAATCTAACTGAAATAACACAAGCACATTAGTTTGACATCATTCCAATCACTGAGAAGTACATTTGTATGTATTACATTTTTAAGTAAAAACGAGTGGGACAAATGAATAGAATATAACACTATCTTGTTTCTCCTTGTTTCAAATTCTTCAAATGTTAAGCCGTTTGATGGTCTGAACAAATAGCCAAATCGTTTACGTTTGACTTTCTTTGGTGGCATATTTCTGCTTACACTTAATGTGTTCATTTTCGTGAAAGTTTTCCAAGTTTTCGCGAAAAATGTTTTATTTTCATGAAAATATTTTATCATCCACTTAAAAAGTACGTTTACTGTCTGGTGAAGAAATCTTATCATGAAAAGTTATTGAATTTTTGTGAAAATGTCTTTGTTTTTCTTTAAAGTCTGGTAGAAAATATTCTGGCTGATTATCTTATGCAGAAATATGCCGCCATAACTTTCCTACTTACAGAAATCAGGACACCATTGCGAATTTGAGCATCTTTTCAAAATGAATTATTGACGCTTGTTTTTTTTTTAATTAAAAGTGAGAAAGAATGGATACAATACGTTTATCCGGTAACGATAGATTGACAGCTAACATTCTCTATAAGTGTACATCTCTTAAAAGTTACAAGACAGCTCAGTAATGAAAATCATAATTTTAACATGTCCTTGTCGGAACAGATTCTATTATATCTCTGAAGTTATGTGATAATATGGTTCAGCCTCAGTCAGTAAAAGATTTGCGATTAGGAAAAGCTGAAATTGGAAATATTGAAAATTTCTACCAAAATCTGCGCAAACCCTCCCGAGATTTTTTAACTGAAGTAGTGTGTACACAAGAATTAACTTGTGCTGTTGTTGTAATATCCAGAGAAATAAATTACAGTAGAACCTCGATTATGAGACCATTATCGGGACCCGAAAAATCGGTCGTAATAATGAGGTGGTCTCTTTATCAAGTTGAATTATAGGGGGAAATATTGAAAGCCGGTCGGAAAATGTTGTCGTTATAACAAGATGGTCGTAATATTGAGGTGGTCGCTGTTTGAGGTTTTACTGTATATCAGATTAATCACCACAACCGGAGTCTAGTTTATAGTGTTAAGATTGGAACATGCCCTCCGTCAACTAGATTGATGATATCAGTGTAACAACTCGCCGTCTTTACTAGGGCAAGGACTAATTGATTCATATTGCTAATTAACAAAAAAGGTGCAAAGACTGCTGATCGTAGAATGATGGGTCAACTAGAGTACAGACGCTGAACTGATAATTGATTTATAATGAGAAAAAAAACATCATTATTGTACCTCTCCTTCCACGTTAGTTTTCTTTCCTACAGTCTACTTTATAAAATATCATTTCGAGTGAATTATAAAATGTACAATGTACAACGAATGAGTCAATAGCGTACAATAAAATCATAATGGAAATAAACTGTGGAACCTTGATTACCATAATTTACGGTTGGAACATTAAATGCATTATATGTTTATCAGTGAGTGGACACATCACAGTCCCTGAATCCAAATAAAACATCATTATTCTGTTTACATACGCTCAGATACTGAATGGCGTGTATTTGTCTGTTGGCGAAAAAAAGTAAACTGTATTTATGGTTGATTGTTGTGTGGGACGTTTGTCCCTGGGGAAAATATTTCATTATCCTTATCCGTGAATATTTGTTATGAACATCAAAGCAATTTTTTCCGCGTATTGCTAATAGTGTGATAACAAGTACAACTATCATTATTTCCATGACCGTATTTATCATATTTGTAACTGACTCCCGTGTTTGTAACAATACCACCTGAGTCATGAGCATTTTTGTAACAATATCTTCAGATTAATGATCCCCTTGTATTGTTTTTACTTTTTCGTATATTGGTTATTGATATATTCGTATCAACATACAAGCAGTCATATTGTTACAGATTAAACCACTTTGTTTCAAGTCCTTTGTGTTTCAATCGTATGCTTTTCGCAGAAATTGAACTGATTTTGTCTTCTTTATGATCCAAATCCTCCCCGACAAAGTCCTACAATTGGTATTAATCCTTAAGTCTTACGGATTCTATGAAAATTTATAGATTTGAATAATTCAACATCACTTCCTAGATGTACTTGTTATAACGTTATAAAATATTAGAACTAATTCATTATAGAAGAAATCATTTCATTAAAGAAGGAATATATGATTCACTGTCTGTATGGAGACAATTAGGGAAATGTCAGCGAGATTATAATATCGTTCTTGTAGACATCAAAGGACCCTTACAAGCATACAGTAAATGTATCATTCCTGGTTTATAGGGATCAGATTCACTATTATTATCCCACATTAAACTCTGTTTGATAAATTATTTTATTCTCTACACTGAGGGATACATTAAAATTGTGTAACCGTTGAAAGTTGGGCTCTCTGAAAACCGGAATTCTCTGAAAATTGGACGATTTTCAAGTCCATTTTTTTTTCTTTGATAATCAATAGTTCTCTTAAACCAGATTTTTTTTCAGGGGTTGTACTGTATCAGTTTGTGTAATGTGACATTGAAGCCCTGTCGTTTATCAACGACAATACTAATCTTTTAAGATAAACTGTCAATATGATCCCATCTGATGTATTGTTCATAATTAAACCTGACCCTTTAAAATGCTTAGACTTAAAGTCTACTTCTCTGGTTTAACTCCATTGCGAGAATTGAGTCAATACACCTTCGTAAATTTCACACGAAAATCGTACAAATTCGTTAAAATAAGTATAGTTTGACTTGTTTGTAGTTTAAATCTAATGACGATAGTTACAAACTTCCGGTTTGTATGGAATTAGTGTTCATAGATTCCTGAAAAAATGACTTTTTTGTGTGTTTGACTTCAGGTTTTTATTTATATAATATCTTGCTTTTTCCTCGTTAAAATATGAAACTAGAGAGTTGTTGCAGACTCTATAAACAGTCTGATATACTTGATTACACAATTCCATGATTACATTGTACATTGGGGACATACTACATAGAAATCTGTGGTCGTCCTGATTTGTCAACCATTTGATTACCTTTGTTTACATGATGATGAAATCCGAGTAATCCGATGTGGCAATTCTACACTTCCGGTGCATGACACCGCCGCGGATCATTACTTCCGGTTCATTTGCTAAGTTAACGATGAAGTAATATTGACAGACCACACTAGTACTGGATGGGTGATTATGCGATAATTAAACGTGTATAAAGATGTATTTGTTTCTTTGACAACATGTTCAGAAACGTTTTAACACGTTATATTGAAATCATGTTAAAATATAAATTCGCCAATAAAATGATGTTTGTTTCACTCAAGATCGTATTTATAGCAATCACGTTTATAGTGCAATATTCAATAAAATCAATAGGTTGGATGCGGTCGCATGGTTGTCAAGCCACTTAGTAAACTGGATGTTTTTTATAGATTTTGTTGAATAATAATATACGATTGGTTACCCTACCCAATGATACGAAGATAACTGCTTACTAAAACAGGTGAATTGTGGCGCTGATGATATTAGAAAGTATATTGTGGATAGTTACGACATAATTATATATAAGGATAATGTTTCGGTCGATTTTAAGAGCTTCCTGGAAGATTACATTGCCGGCACGGCTGTTCTGGTAGTTACTGGTGCATTGCATCACGTTCCTTGACGGTACGAGTCGGAGATAACGTCAAGTAGTTTTCAAATTAAATATTTCTCGAATTCTCTTCAAACATGTTACTTTATTTGTTTATTTATGTTAGTATTGACAAAAACTATTTGTCACTGTGAAGGTTGACTCGCGTATATCGCGGTATCGTGTATCGATTATCGGTCTACTCATACCGTGATATGTATCGTATCACTAGTGCACTAGTTGTATAAATGCCCTACGTGCGACATTTCATGGTGGCTTATCATAGTTTGGTTTTATTTAGTTCAGTAAAACTACAACTCAACGAAAAAGGGAGATTGATGGACGATGGTGAGATACAAAACGAAATTATGATGAAACTTTTCCCAAGTTGAAACTCAATCGTTGAATTGTCAATCAAACAGTGAGGCTTGTATTACTTTAATGGCACGTTTCTTCTCTAAACAAACACATAGAATAATAATATTTCACAGTTTTGTCTATGTAATAATCCCCATTCCATCAATTTCATGGCGATTTATGGATACTGATCAATATATTGTAAACACGCATGTACAGAAACGACGTATTGGATTGGAATTGGCTTAAATTGTTCTTCACGAAATTGGTTCCAAGTCACGCTGCTATGTGTCTTCAAGCAATTTTGTTATTGGTGAAATGAACGTTCGGATTCTATCTTTACGAGACCCGTGGGTCAGGGTGCATACAAATCAGCTTGTATGTCCTAATCAGACACTGGCATGATCAGTTTGCTACAAGCGCCATTGTGTGCCCGTTTATTTTGATTTTTCTCTGTGTGACGGACAAAGTCGAAAAAGGTCTATGTGAGGTCAAAAATTAGGTCACCAGGTCAAATTACTGGAAAACCTTGTTAACATTCTAGTGGTTTTAGTTTTGATTGTATACATGTATTTACCAAACCTCGTCAGAATGGTTGTCTTAATGACATCTTGAACAGGTTTGAACATGGGTATCTGGTTTCAAAAAAGTAGGGTCATCAGGTCAAATCAGTCGCAATGTTTACTCAGGTGAGCGAAAAGGGGCCATCTTGGCCATCTTGTTTACATGTATACCACAAAAACTATTGAAGGAATTGACTCGAAAATTTTCCTGAAAAAGACGCCATTGCCCTCACCCTACAAGTAAATACAACCTCTGATTACTTTGTACTCCCGAACAACATCAGTGCTTCCAGTGCTTTGATTCTCTGTGTGACGACGTCAGGTCATGCTGGAACGGAATACCGAGTGTTTTATTTGAAGATTTTGTTTTATGTGAAAACATATTAAATGAGTTTTTCGAGGTACCCTGCTAACATTCAACTGAACATTGAGATAACATAAAATTCCAGCCAAAGAAATGAGCTGTATTGTTTGTTCAATTCTCAAGAACTAAGTTTACCAAACAAGTACAATGCTCTTGTTCTAAGACTTAATCGAGCTGGCAGATCTCTGGTTATTTACCACTATACATTACAACAGCATCATGCACCAAACTGTGTTAGTCTGTGTACATTCCATGGATTGATCACAACAATCATTTTTCAAATCATTAAAGTCATGTTCACTTTGCTAAAATAATGAAGAATTTCAAGCAGCTTCCGAGGTAATAATTCAACACGTGTATTAAATCATATTCTATACCGATTTGCTAATTCTCAAACATCGATATTCAACAAGATATGGAAATGCCTAGAATGTCTTATAGAATTGTCATTGTACCATTTACAAAGTAAAGTAGAACAACAGCTGTAAATCGAAACCATAGCGACGTCCATGATTACGATATGTATTTCTTTTTTTTAATTTTGCGTTTGGGGAGATTGAAGTAAGCAACTGTTTTAATAAAAGTGTATCTCAAAATAAGCGACTTCCGGTACCAATCCTTTATCATTGCTTAATATGATTGCGTGCGAAAGCTCACATTTAACCGACTTGCAAATAACATAATATGTCAATTTATTTTTGTCAAGCGGACTTAACAATTCCGCTCTACAAGAAATTAAACAGTCTCATCTCGCAAATAATTACTAAAGCATTGCCGAAATAACGACATTTATTAATCAATAAACACTCCCCCCGAAAACCAACAAACATTAAAACAATGAATTGATGCAGTGTCAGTGATAACAGGCAATGAAAGAGAAATCCATTCATTTAGGTTCTATCTCTGTGAATGAATGAAACAACTTGACAGATAAAGTTCAAACTTCCAGAAAACATGACCACATTCACATTTATATTTCCCCTGTGTTCGCATTATTTTTCGCCCGACTCAGTTCACAGTGAAACATCTCCTAAGGGAGTCCCAAGTTTTTTTGATACCATTTGTAAGTTTTATTATTATTGTTGAATACACTAATTCTAGAGCAAGAAAATGTCTACTTCTGAATAATTGCTCAACCCGGAAGTTTTGTTTTACACGCATGCGCGAATAGATTATGTCACATCACATCTGAGAAGGAAATGTTTTCTTGAATATGCGATTTCAAGAGAAGCAGTGTGGATGTTACATAAGTAGAATTTCATACATTAGGTTCACTGTATATGGCATTAGCATACATATTTCAAGTAGACATAAGAAGTGTTCATTTAAATGAAAAGAGTATCTGATACAGTGACATCCACGTTAATGATTATAAAATTTTGGTATCAAGTTACACATGCACACTGATTAATGTCAATTTTACATCTTCATAATTCTAACATGACAATTTTCTTCTTCCCAGCAATTATTTAAAGGTAAAGATTTATATGATAAAGTAACAATTGATCAAGCGTCTTGTAATGTAGATTATTTGTTTAATTAATCATGGTAACCAGAACGGTTTATTAAGGAAAACAATAACACTGTGTGGCTTGCAAATATATAGATGATATCTTACAATACAGTTTTTATTGTTATTCTATTGTATTTCGTATCAATGGATTAAAAATACATGTACTAACCTATGATTTTACACATGTCTTCATGTTATTAAACATGAATTTGACTGTTTCCTGTCTTCAAACTATATGTTTGATTATGTTAATATCTGAGCAAGACGGCTGTTAGTAACCCTATTAAAGAGTTACGTTAAAACAAATTCTGTTCTATGAGTAAATAGCAAGTAATGCAGGTGGGATAAAATGTGAAATCAATGATTTTGTTCCAGTTCTAAATGGATGTCAGGATATTCTGGTTAAATATCAAACTTATTTTTCAGAAGCCGGTGGTCAATGGTGATGTTGCTAGGTTGATGAGCAAACATGTTATGCCGGAAGTGAAATATACGGTAAGAATGACCGGAACTTTTAACTTGACAATTACTTGTAAGTTAAAGTCCAGTCACATGCACCAAAGAGACAAATCAGTCATGTAATAAGCAATGGCTTCTTTTTGCACAATGTTTCTCTGTCAGTTTCTCTGTCTTTTTAATGACATTTCTTGTTTCAGGATATCATGCGACGTTTGGTCAGCAGGTATATTCACCAAACTAAGAAACAACGGCGTCAAGATGGCGTGAATGAAGACGATTTGCTTGAAATTAAACAAGATATCTCCAGTTTAAGGTAATGTTAATTTACTCTCTCTTCATTTTCACCTTTCCTCCCTCCTTTATAGATTGAGCCAATCGGTTGGTCGGTCGGTCGGTCAATAAATTAATCAATCAATCAATTCGTTCGTTCGTTCGTTCGTTCGTTATCGACAAATCGAGCAAGCCATCAAGCTACCCAGCTATCAACCTATCAATTTATCGATTTATTATTTGAATGATCGATAACTTCATAAATCTTCTTTTTTTCATACTCACTATCACAGCAATAAACAAAAATACGTAATGTATACAGGATATATATTTTTTGTACCTGTTTTTAAGCAAGTTATTCCTTGAGTAAATAGGACGGAGAATTCTCATGTTTTCTCTCCAGAATATCAAATGCCATTCTTTCCTATTCTCCTGAACTACAACACACAGAGCGTATTAGTTTTGTACTAATAGAAAGTCATTCCCCAAGGACAATTTTCCTATTATTCACCAACAACTGAAAAACTATGTTTACCACATTTATGTAGACAGACTTGAACTTATTGTTCTTATTATTTGACGCGAACGAAAATGCTCCCAAATCCCTCTGAAAGTTTTTTGTGTAACTGACTTAATGACTAAACTTACCAGCATGACCTTGTTAAAGACTATTTTTGGCGTTTATGTCACAAATACCATCAATGGCATTGTCCGGAAAGCTTTCCATCTTTGTCACACGCAGCTAGCAGTAGCATGCCTCATGTAACCGGGGATAGATCAGTGTAAAAAGACAGCATATTATTATAGCAATGTTCTAACAACAAAACAATATTCAACATAAAATACAAAACACTAACAATAATCCTTGACATACATGTATCATCTTTACGGATGTTAAATTAATGTTGTTAATTTATATCCTCCAGGGTGAACTTTAATTTGTAGAACCAGTCTCAGAATACAGCCTCCTGATTGGTTAATTCTAGGACTGATACGATAGACAACCAATCAAATTCTTGAAGATTCAGTTTAGTCTTTATGATCATTTTTGTCTCATAATTCTGTCACAGATTACAACTCCTTTTTGGCGTCAACGTCATGCTGCCGTTTGTTACAAATATGGTAAATTGGCAACATTAAGTTTAAATGTTGACAGTCAGACTCTGTCGCATCAAAACACAAACTGTTTAGAAATGATTTTTATGAAGTTGTTTATCCCTTTTGGCTAATAATACCGCATTTCCCTGCATCTGAAGCAGACGAAAACACTGTAGCAAAAGAACCCATTGCTTGTAATGAGTAATAGCTTCTTTTGCCACAATATTTTCCATTCTGTAAGAGAGAAATAACCCAATTTTCTAAATAAATTGATGTTTTGTAGATAAGCTTTGAATTTGGAAAAGTCCAAAATATGCTTATGAGGCAACTGGTTGAATTATATAGATCACAACGAATAATGACGTATTGCACTTCACTTAAAATGAATGTTTTTTGTAGATATGAGATACGTGAAGACAGACGCCGTGAAGTGCTACGTGCAGAATCTCATTTAGAAACTTTACGTAAGGACATAACACTGGCGATAAAAAATAGCCTTTTGCACAGAGGCAGCTTGAACGGACAGTATGTGGGAGGAATACCTAACCATCATGCAAGCTGGGGCACCGATTTAGGCCAATCAGGAACTGCGTATGATTTAAACGACCAATCAGAGAGCGCGACACAGCCCAATGAGGAGCATCGAAACACACAGCGGAAGTTCAAGGACACTTTGATTCGTAATCTTGACAACCTTCCGCAACATCAGCAGAAATATAGCAGTTTTACGGCCGCAAAAGTAGAAAGCTACTTATCTCATCTAGGTGGTGATAGTGTATCGTCACAAACAACAGACACATGTCCTCTACCGAATATAACCAGTGATCCGTATAAATCACACACTGGTGAAGTCCACGTGCCAAAGGTGACGTCATATGGTGTTCGCCTGCCGGACGAAGCAGATTTAGAACCAACTCTTCATGCAGAAACTAGTTTCAATCAGACAAGAAATGGACTTTTCTCTCCTGATGATTTAGAATCCATTAAACTTGATATTATTTCAACACTCAGATCAGAAATCAGAGAGACAACAAGAAACGCTGCTTCTGATTTGTTGAATCCGTCACCTGCCGGACATACCAATTCTGTTCCGGAACTATACTCGGAATTATACCAGACCCACCTGTATACGCAGTTATAACTGGTTATAACCGAATGCATCCGAATCACATGAATGTTATAGAGTGGAATTCTCTAATCCCGACCATAATAATCCGGAAGTAAGCTTAATCCGAATAAATTTGTTGGTACATGTATTAATTTTTGTGCAGTCTATTTAGTAAGAAACCTTATATTTTTTGTCTCAAAATATTATTCTTTCTTATCGGGAAAACCCCTGGTCCGGACATGTCCGAATCGGAGAAGTTCCACAACATTTAAGAATGTGATTTTCAAAATTACTTCAAGACTATTGTTCCACTTGTAACTCTTTATAAAAAGTAATCAATGTGATATTTTTTTGAAAGTTGCCATAATTATATGATCCGGTGTTGTCTGTATATTTTTTGATTGGTCGTTTTCATGTGTTCTTATTTATTTATTGTTTTTAATTTTATTTTCTTTATTGGATTTTTTATTGTGGTTCTCTGGCCTTGAATAACTTGTACGTGATGTTAGTCTGGTGAAGTGTTCTGATTTCTCGTTGTAAGATTAAGAAAGATTTGTAAGATTTGGAAGTTGTAAGATTCAAAACTACAAATGCATCAAACGCTTAATTTCTGTATTTGAAGTTTGAAAAAAGTTTGAAAAAGCTACATATTGTTGTAGTAAGAATTTTAACGGCGCTATAATATTTTATTGTGCACGTTTTTTGCAAAAAATACCAGCCTATCTTTTCTTGAGGACAAAATGAATTCATTTTATTTAAATTTGCTGACAAAAACATGGTGTAATATACGATAAAAATTCAAATTATTTCTGTAAATTCCTTGAGAAAAAGTAGCTTAGTCAATTAATTCCAACGTTAATACGTTTGTATTCACCGATCGCGGAGTTTAACGAAAAATGCCGAACTTTTCCGAGAGTAACATGACAAACAACGCAGTATATTATTCTACATGCAGTCGCGACTTTCTTAGAAAATAAGAATATAGTAACATTAGCCATGGTAAAACACTGCACACTGTGAATAATTAAACTCCTAGTTACTATGGTAATGTGCAATTACAAGTATTTTTACCGGAGTCAATTACATAGTGGCATTAAATTTCATAGCCTACGTACGCAGAATAAATTTTAAAATAAGAATCTCCGCAATATGTTGATTGGTATAATTCATGACAACGAAACGAAACGGAATTTTACACAACAGAGAATACATCAGTAATCTCTGGGGTGTTTACAAAGTTGGTCGAATTTTGTAGTTTTAATATTTTTCCAACTGTTCGTCTTTTAAAGCATCAGATTATCCCCATCCAGTGTGTTTTTTTTAAATATTAGGCGCTGCCCCACCCCCAAAAAATCATTTTATTTTTCAAAATGACATCAGTTATGCATGATTTATATGAGTTTTCAAACCAAATTTGTTTCCGACATTATACAGGAAGCGTTTATTTGATGTAGACATTGCACTCTCTGATGGTGTTTCTGTAATCATTAAACATCGGATATTTCCGTGTCGTGAAAAGATATATATTGAGAATCGAATGGAAGAATAAATCATATTTGATTCTTTACCATACACAGAAAGTGTGTACTAAGTCCATTAGTGCGCCACTTAATTAGCTAATACGTGTATTCATTTGACTTAAGCTTGATTATTGTCACTTTTAAGCGGTTTTTTGCTATTCATTTATAGTATCAGTTTTGTATCGTATGTTTTTTTTTATTTATTTTGTAATCATTTTTATTCCATTTTTGATATTTTGATCTCATTATTTGAAGCTGTGAGTATTTAACGAACAACCGACACACGGAAAATTTATCATTCTGTAGAAGGGTTTGAAATTTGAAGTTTGTAATCCATGAAAAATGTTTCTGTCTAAGTATTTTATTGAACCTATTTCATCGACTAGACAGGACGAATATTTTTTTTAGGTTCTAGAGAAATTTATTTGACTATTTGTTCGTTAAATAGACTTATATGTTAAGGATAGTATATTGTGATAGATAATTTGTTATATATAGACTTTTGAATGGTATATATCCAAACAAATGATCGAGTTAAATTGTTATATGATATATGTAACATTGTCACGTGATGTAGAGTTACTAGTATACTGTCATATAACATAGTCTAGTGATATTAAGTTATACTGTCATATAACATAGTCACGTGATATTAAGTTATACTGTCATATAACATAGTCATGTGATATAGAGTTATATATGTAACATACTCAGGCGTAAATCTGCGTTATTGCTTATTTTGCTTCAAGTTCATTTTCATACATTAAAATCAGTTCTGACCAACATTTACCATAGTTTATAAAACATCTAGATGATGGAACGTTTGCACGATTTTTATAATTGGTTAATGTATTGATTACAGCGAGGTTTTGTCAAATTTTGTTTGAAACTGCTGTTAGTGAAAAAAATCAGTTCAGTTAGATTATCTTATATGTTCTGAACATGTAAACATCGCCTTATGCTGTCCAAAATGTAAGCCACGGTGAATTTACTTTAACTGATCAAATTTTTATATAAAATCTTCACTGTTGGATGCAATGACCAAAAGTTTTGCAGAATGTTCTTTGTGCAAGAACTTTGAGCATGATTTACTTTTTAATGTAAGACGCACAATTTTATTCAGAACTTTGCCAACAGCCCTCGATGTTTCCTGGGAGATACGCTGCCGCATGCTGTCGCTATGGTTTCACAAACGTTTCATTTACGAGAAGTGTGAGCTTAAAGTATTGTAGCGCAAACTTTCGCTACAGCAGAATATGCTACTCTGAAAAATCACCGAGGTCAGACTGTCATAAATCTCATTGTTTGTAGACATATATAGCACTTATTGACATATTAGTACATCATTTTTAAACAACATATCTCACTGAAATACTAGCAGATCATTCAAATTCATTCCAAATGGGGCGAAACCCTTTGTCATAGACATTGACAATGATTCCCGCAAAATTCCCGCAAAAAGAACGCTTGATCTTGTCAGAGCTGCAAGATCCAGTGGTTTCAGCTCCTTTCTACATTGTTAAATTGTTAATTCACTTCACTCATGTTGGTAGCAAAATAATACATGCAAAAAAGCTTTAATTACATCCTTGCTTTGTTGTTTTTACAAACATATTACCTGACACATCGGAAGAGCGCCCCCCCGGCATCAGAGGTCAAAGGTCAGGACACTGGACGCGACATACGTGAGTCTTTGAAGATGAAAGTATTTCCCTCATCATAAACTTATTTATAGAAATTATTGATCACAAGATGACAGCGAAGTTTCCACAGCTGAAGCAGGCCTATTGCTGCAGGAACATAAAATATCACAACTCGCCAGCATAATAATTTGAATCATTTTGAAGATAGACACATGCGTGTAACAACACAAATAACTATGAATTAACAATTCATCATTTTAACCATACATATTCATATACTTGTACCCCAAAACTGAAGACACTCATAAATGGATAACCACTATTGTAAAGGTAAAACTGGTTAGATGAACCGGCCACCCTGTATAACTGAAAAATTCTTGAAAATGGCGCTAAATCCATTGAAAAAAAATCTTGGTAAAGGAAGCTACACATTAATCTAAAAAGGAAACTATTCATATATCTAATTTATTATGATATCTATTTGTTCTGTGAAATGTTAAATATTCATGCGCAATATCAATTGTTTATTACATGTCATGTTTAAATGAACGCCTCGAAATGATCGTATTCTATTGGACGTCTGATAGGCTTGGGGTAATATGTGTACCGTTCTGGCTCATCATCGTCAATATCATCGTTGTCATCTTGCGCGCGCCTTAATGTCAGGCGCAATCTTTGGTTATACTGAATATCTCGCCGGAAGTTGTACCTAAGCGAATGGTACTGTTCATCAGTGTCAAAGTACCAGATGACGTCATTTTTGTGACGCCCTGGTCGCGGAAGAATTTGTGGACGATAAGATTGGACCGGCGGACTTTCTTGATATTGAATATCCGGCGGATAGTCACCGGCACTCTTTCCTAAAAATAAATGTAATAAAAACAGTTTGCATTTTTAAAAGTGATCATAAATTGTAAAATAAATGTTTGATCGATTGACTGAAATTTCAATGCAGAATTCAAGAGCATAGACCTAGTAAACCAAAGGCTTTTGTTGCTTTTAGTTCAATTTTTTTCCACAATATATACGTTTTTTAATCAAAATTTGTGATAACAATGAGACTTATCCAAAAACAAACAGATCGACAAATAACAAAAAATTACGTGACCAAATCCGAAATACATTAGTAGGACAAAAGCATAATAAACAGTCAAACCACCATATTAAAATGTTGTACTTGAAATTTCAAAAAATTGCGAGATAAGTTCATTTGGTCTCCATAGTTATTGGCTATAGATTGTTTGGCAAAACATTACACAGTAGTAAGGGGTAAAAAATGTTTGTTTGTTTTAACGGACACACCCTATTTTTTACCCGCGACCCTAGACTTTTTATTAGACTCAATGAATGGTACATCCATCGTCGCACTTTTTCATCATTCGGCGCAACAATAATGTCAACAGCAGCTTTCAAGAATAAAAAAAATCCAAAATAAAAAAATTCCCCTTCCTACCTACCCTATTTTTGATGAACATATAACCAGAAATAATTTCTTTCACACCCATGAGAATCTCAAGTGTTATTTACCTAGTCTGCTCTGGTTTGGAGTGAACGCATCAATAAAATTTTGCCAAGACCGTTTCTTTCGGTAACAAAGTTCAATAATTTTCTTCATTGGAACAATTCGAATTATCTCCCCTCGCGATTCTGGTTCCACGTAAATCTTACAAGCCTGGAAACAGACGGGAATTGAACCGGTGTATTCTCTTTCATAGAACAAGGCCCCGTCGTGAGTTATTTCAATTTTGATGCTTCTTGCTGTAATCACTTTGGTAACGAGGTAGCAATAACCCGGATGAAATCCAGTGTCCTCTGAAAGAAAAGGAGATCTGTGGTTTTGAAATAAAAAGATGCTAGTAATTTTTAAGAACTAATACCAACACATGCTGAGGTCTGGTGCATTTATTAACAACAAAATACAAGACGAATTACCATCCAATATTAATACATTATGTCATATTGTGAGCAACGGTATTTGCATGTTTTAGCAAATTTGTTGACTGTAAAATCACGTGATATATACACATACCGATGTGGCGTTCTATACAAATTTGCTTCTTTATCATCTTTTCCCATATTCATGAAACGCTCACAGTAATATACTGGTTTTTATGACGTATTATTGGCATAATCGTGATTTATAAGTCGTAGAACTAAATACTCGAAGTTTGTCGTCAATTATGTGGCAATTCTAAACCATAGTTTGAAATTCAATATCTAATTATTCATAGCGGAATAAACACACACGGTTAATGTTAATAAGGATATGCGCATGGTTGCCAAAGGTCAAAGGTTAACAACTGGGTATATGAAGAAAGTTCATTACAGCGCCGTCTGGTGTAGAAAGTAATTAATGTAATAGTGACTTGTTTTTCTAGATACAGACATGAAATCTGCACCAAATTTCTCTTCTACCAAAGGGTGTTGCGTTAGAGAGGTTGCACTGTATAGCTAGTGGATATCAGGAATAGATATATTAAATAAACATAACAAGCAGATAACGATAGCAATAATTCGTTATATTTGAAGCCAGAATCTCTTATAGTAGCATACACTTTTTGCAAAAGAACTGATTGTAAGCGATGTTAAGTTTGTTATGACATTGGTATATACATTACCGAAGTTGTCTAGATCAATATAAATATTGTTTGTCATTAACTGATCTTCCATTTCTAGTTTTTCTTCAACCCTCAATGTAATGAGTACAGCTTTCTCTGAATGTTCTGACTGATAAACACGGAAGAATTCCCGCCATCGTAATTCTGATGACGTCGGGGTTAGAACTTTGTCCCGAGCGTTTATTCTCTCTGTAAAACCAAAGAAACAATCAATTCATAAAAAAACTTGAAACTTTTTAGAAATTGGTGATTTTAAAATAATTAGTAACACAAATGTCGGAACAATTCTGAAGTTGGTGGGAAGAGGGAAATACAGTAAAACCCCTGAAAACCGGGCTCTCTGAAAACCGGCATTCTCTGAAAATCGGAATTCTCTGAAAATCGGATGATTTTTCTAGTCCCGTATATTTCTCTTACATAATCAATAATTCTCTGAAAACTGGAATTCTCAGAAAACCGGACTTTTGACCCAGTCCTGAAGGGGTTCGGTTTTCAGGGGTTTTACTGTAACTGGTTTCGGTTGTTTAAGAACATTTTTGGAGCGAGGGATCTGTGAACACATGTACATGTATTTGTGTTGAACTGCTGTAGTTTTCATTGATCTTATTCAGGTTATACAAATTTATTTTAGCTCGATTGCGAAACAAGCCATTGTGCTTAAATTAATCACGTTCGAGTCCGCTTACTGGACACTACACCAGTACTGCGTCCGAAACATAGGATTGTGAAGTATATGAACGAAACCCGTCGAAGCCGGGATTCGAACTAACGACCTTCAGACCAGAGGTCGGGCGCTCTAACTCATATTGGATTACAAAATGTATACGTTTACTCACCCGGCGGGTAAAAGTCACCGATACAGCCAGCAAAGAATCCTGGTTTTATCTTCATCCGCAATCTGTCAATCAAGTCCCTATCAAAACATAAGATCACAGAGCCGGGAGCACAAGGGCTGTCCACAATGTTCAAATATGGCACGGCAGTCCATTTTCTGCGAGAACCTGAAATATACATGTATACCGCCGAAATTGAGACTCTCAGCCGAGGTCCTTACGTATGAATAAAGTGGTTGAAAAGATAATGTAAAATTATGTGATTTCCGTTCTAAGGGTCACCTAAACAAAATGTTTCACCGATAACTAAGAAAGTCTTTGAACCATTTACAATATTCAGAACTAGCCAGATATGTTCCTGCAGCTTCCAAGGAGAAAACAATTTAGCTAATGCAGTAAAACCTCTATATTGAGGACATCTTCAGGATCCGAGAATTCGATCTTAATGAAGTTGTCTCATCATCAAGTTGAGCTATAGGTGTACTAGTTAAAGCCGGTCTGAAAATAAGTGGTCGTTATAACAAGGTGGTCGTAATATCGAGACGGTCACAATGTGGGGTTTTACTGTAGATGGTAAGATTTCCCCGTACACCATCTAAAGGCAGGAAACATATATATATTGAACTGGTACAATTTTTACTTTACATCATAAAGATATACACATGCACTGTTCGGGTATTGAATGCGTAAATATATAAATAACAGAATATCTAAAACGAAAATCATTTACTTGCCGTTATTGAAACATTCATCTATAAAAGTCTGCTTGAAGACATCCCAAATTTTATGTATACGGATTGTAGATGTGCTGGGTAGGAACCATGCGTTACCGTGACCTATTTCGGTGAAAATTTCCAGTTTGTTAAGGAGATGGTCGTAATATTTGTGTCCCCCACAAATACAGGACAACTTCAAACGACGGAGTCTGGAGAGAATCGTTCCATGTCTTTGTTTATCCGACATTTTGGTTGATTTTATTCATACATTTTTACATAGTTCCTTCGTTTATTCATCTCCCTCAGTCGATCCGTGGTCAATCGTTGCTTTAACGTCACGTTGCTTCCGGTCGTCTGCTTGTTAATGCGCGCGCATAAAATTTTCTTTTTTTATTACGAAATTGATATTGCTCATATTTGTAAATACGAACGAATTGAAACATTAACTACATTGAAATAAAACGGTGTTGAAATGAACATTGATCATGAAATATCGTGTTCGTGAGATGAAAGAGAACGAGACGTTTCCAAGTTACCATAATGACGTCATTATCGCGTCAAACGACGTAACAACGCCTAACATGACGGTCGAATAAGAAATATAGAATTTTTAGACTTTAAGTTTTAACTCTTACGCCACAAGTTTCGCATCTATGGATGGTAAACTTTATAAAAAGCTTGAAGTTTGCGACGCCGAGAAATGCTGGCATCACATTCGTGACGTAGTGGCCGCACAACTAATGGGTAGGCCTACAATATTTTTAAGATGTATTTTGATAATATGTTTTTCTTCTTCCATGAATGCTAAGTCGATTCTTCTTTATGTAAATTATTCTTAAATATGCTTGTACGTGTACATGATTCTACCACTAAAACTGTTTAAATAATTGTTCACAGGCCATATTTCATCATAATTATAACCGTCAGTGTAACATTAATAATTAAATTTAACATGGATGAATCAAATGCTTCAAAATAAGACGTGAATTAAACACAACAATCAGAGTATTCAAACCAATTGTATCACTTTAAAAAGCATGGATTGAAAATCCGATCAAACTTTTTGCTTAGAACTATTATTCACACCTTGGTACAAAGTATTGCAAAGAAAAAGGTAACACATTTCCTTTGATATTGCACTGAAATCAATTCTAATCAATCATTCATTTTATTTTTTATTTATTCATTTATTTATGTACTTTTTAAGGCAACAATGTGTTCTCAGTTCCGTTTCTAAGAGAGGCGCCACATTTTGATATTGGTCACGTGATTCTAAAATCCCGTCGGTCAAATTTACAGAAACTCACCGGGGTACAGTCTGTGGCACTTCCTGTTGGACAACTTTCTCATTTTGTCTCTGTGGACCCCGAACAAGACTTAATGCAAAGGTAAAACCATTGTTATGTGTACAATATCAACTACACTGTATAGGGAAACACTTGTACGTGTCTTCATTCTCAAAATTTGCCATAAATCTGTTCGAATAGTTACTATACAAGTAATAAAATTCAACGAAATTCCACCTTGATTGCACTCCATGAGACAAAATTATTTCTTGTGACGTGGTTTCGTGATTGCTTGTACGATTAAACTATCCTTGTAAACATTTACATGGATTCTTAACCACTCAATTTGTCACGATTATTATTTTTTGTTTTGTTTTATATGGAATTTAAAAAAAAATATTGATATCAAAGCAAGATGTGAATGAAATGTGACTGTCATAAAACAAGGGCTCTCCAGAACATTTATAATTAATATCAGGTCAATGGGTCAATGTTATCTTTCAGACTTGGAAATGTTAGTAAGTACAAGAGCTCACTAGAACGTTTTTAAGTTGAAAACATCAGGTCAAACGGTCAATGTTATGTTTCAGGCTTGGAAATGTTGGTAAGTACAAGAGCTCACTAGAACATTTTTAAGTTGAAAACATCAGGTCAAATGGTCAATGTTATGTTTCAGGCTTGGAAATGTTAGTAAGAATAAGGAGCTTAAATTAAATCAGGCTTACGAGTTTCACGAATCTGACATGAAACATGGGCTGAAGAAAACCGTGACGATACAGCTGTGGGGATGTGAGAAATGGGCGATGGAATATGTCCCCAAATCAGGGGACATGGTCGTGGACCTTGCAAAGAAAGGTACATGTATTGAGAAATTTGTATGAATATCTCATTTTATTTGGTATTTGTATTATAGGTTCGATTCGGTAAGAATGAATCTTGAATATCACGTTACAATATTATTTTATTAATGTATAATTTATAGATACACCCTGTCAACGTTTTACCATGTTTAAATGTCTGTCCGGAATTTCTAAACATGGGTATTGAAGTGGTCTACTGTATAAGAAAAAATGATGCAAGCGACATAAAACAGGCCAATCATCAGACGTTAAATTTCCATTTTAAAAAAAAGTAGAAACGTTTAAAATGTGACCTAAAATATGTTAAAGACCATGTGAAAATTCACAATTGTCGGATAATTAATCATGGTTATACTTTATTTACAGGGTACATTGATATAGACAGGATTTTCCTGATTACTGAAGTGTTTTACGTGACACAAGTTAAGATATACGTATCCTTGGGTGATCAGGAAGACCATTTTCTTATGGAAGGTAAAACAAAACGTGTTTATGCATAAAAATCGTTTGTTTCTGGTTACCTAGCCTACCCTTATTTTTTCTCACGACCATAGACTTTATATAAGGCACGAGGAACGGTACATCCACTGTCTCACTTTTTACCTTTCGTCACAGAAATTATCTCAACCGTGGCTTTCAAAAATACCCCCCCCCAAAAAAAAATGCCACTACCTACCAACCAAATTTTTAATGAACATGTAACCAGAAACAAATATTTTTTACGCCTTACCTCCTGGGAGTGGCGTCAAATTCATTGTGAAGCAAGTCTGCGCTTCGGCATATATTTATATTCAATGTCTGTTTACGTTTAGGCTTTTTAGGATTTCATGCATATTTTGGGCTTTTAGATCAACTGATGCAAAATAAGCCACAGGGCTTTAATATATGCATAAAATAACCTCTGTATCTCTGAGTACATTAATTATGGCTTTTCTGCCCTTTACCCTTTTAATTTTGTGATTTGGTTGCCAATAGAAACCAATTAGGTAACACGGTAAACGCCTGAAGAAACCATGAATTTCGTTAGTGGATTTATTTTCATAATTTGTCACTGCTACCTGATGATAAAATCATTTTCCTAATGAGCCCAATTCAACAGTTTGTGATTGAATCAATTCATTAGTTCGCATGTAGAGTGGGCGTAAAATACATGCTTTAAAAGATATTCTACCTTTTTCACAGCGTTCGCTCAATTATATTCATGATTACAGGAATATTTTATCTACATAAATTTGCTAAATATCTAAAACTATATTCGACTTTGAATGACTGACAGACTTATTGGTTTATTTAAGAAGACTACTAGTAAATTTGCAGATAAAAATGTACATTATTTACTAAACTTAGGAATATTTAACGAGTACAGTTCAGAATTAACATAAGTAGAATATTTCTTACAGGTCAGATACCAGTGGGGTTTTCTATGTTACGTTACAAACTGGATTCAGACGGTAGATTAGGTTCATGTAAACGTGTTAAATCATCGAGATGGCGAGGAAAGTGGACCCGCAATATAAGGGACCCTGATGACTCCCTACCTTTTGATCCATTCCAGCTCTCTAATAATCAAGATTAGGTTAGTGTTTTGTTTGTGAAGACACATCTTCAGGTCGTCTGGGACCAAAGTACACAGATGATATTCTGATTATTTTTGGTCGTTTTCACCATTAAACATCAAGTATTTCTTGTCTACCGTATGTTATTCACGTTTTATTAACATTTTAAAAGACCTCTCAATATTAATAAGGTTTAGAAATTGCATTGTTGTTTTATTATAATATTTTGTTAGTTATTCAAAATTCTAAAATAAACACTTACTATAACCATTAGCATAAGTTATGAAATTCAATGTACAACTGCATAGGACTTCATAAATAGTTGCTGGCACAAGCACTGATACCATGTGTCTCAGTAAGGGACTCCAACCAGATGGTCTTTACCACGTTCGTAGACATAAATAATTCACAATTTTTTTATGATTTCAGATGGAATAAATGACAACAGTACATTTGTAAGGCGAATCGTTGACTTTCACACATGACAATATTAGCAGTTATTAATAAACCTGAATGAACTGAGAATTTTATTTCTTCTGTCATAATCCTTAACATGGCAACTGGTTGAAATGTAAGAATTAGAAGCTTTTTATATCTAGTGTATTAACTTCCATTCTTTGTACTGAAAATACCGCGTGGAAGAGAATGAATGAATCTTTTTTTTCACAGTATTTCAGAAAGCTATACAAAAGTTTTGCCAACAATGTCCAATGTCAAAATAATTTACAATGTCAGACAAATTACAGACCCAGCAGACGATATTTCAGACAATTTAATAAATCCAGACAATTTACCTCGTGTATTTCATTAAGGTGATTCAGAGAAATGAATAAAATTATGTCACTGAAAATACTATGCAAATTATTAGATTAAACTGATCCCAAATGTACATGTAGTCTCAATCTATGTTACATTAATACACACAAGCTTTAAAAGAATCATTAAATCATTCATAAAATAACGCCAGATCTTTTATCAATATTTATTGTCAACAATATAAGTCAAGAATAAATACAAGAATCTTTATCATATACACAATTACATTAACAATCAATTTACTCCTTAAAAAGCACACTGAATTAATCATTCAGTTATTTCCAGCACAAGGAAACTATTGTTTCTTAATCAATACAAACAATGTGATTGTATGTGTGATAGTTTGCTGAAAGTATTTCAGTAAGGCATGTTGGTTCATTGCAGCATGTCCAGGTCTCCTGGTTGACCAACCAGTACAAACCTGTTCCCCTGCACACAACTGACACACTTCCCTGTATGTAAAATATAAATCGAAAACCAAATTCCTTCTCCAGGGTCTCCAACCAAGAACAACTCAACACAGTAATGAATATTACCACCTGAGCTATCAAGACATACCAATTCTACAATATATGCAAAAATTATAGATGTATAGAAAATATTGCAACAAAATACAGGTGGAATCTGTAATAATAGTAGTAGGTATAAAACTAGATATGATAGTTCTTAACTATCACATAAATCTTGCTATTATCATTTAATTCAGGTATTTGAAGCATGGAAAAACAAAACTAAAATCAGTAATCATACACAGGCAACAGCACAGAAATTATCATTTTATTAAATACAGCCACCAAAATAAGAGGGAAACACTGAACAAAATATCTTAAATAATCCTGGTAATTAAATCTTAAGTTTTTCAGTTCCTTTGGCAACTTCTTTGTCACTTTCTTCATCGTCATCATCTTCATCATCATCTTCGTCATCATCAGATGGCTCATAATCATCATCATCGTCATCATCATCATTGCCTCCTGAGAGAAATTAGATAAAATCTACAGTCAACAATCACAATATACAGATACTCAGAAACACATATACAAGTTTAGACAAATATCACCAATTCTATCAAGAGAAATGAAAAGCTACAATGCTCATGAAATAAAATATACACATTCAATTCTAATTGAATTAGTTGCTTTTCTTGGGACTATGTTTTTCAGCGATGTTAGCCTAGATGAGTTATACGGCACAATGCATTTTCTGAAACCAATTACATAGGAAGTGAATTGATTGAATCAATCCCCTTCCAAAAAAGACAATAAAAGAATTTAATGACTTTGGTCTGCTTGAACTTCACTTACTATTCTAAATTATTACAATGGGATATAATAATATTATTTCCAATTTAAATCTTGTTTATCATGGATGATAAATGCAGCAGTAAGGCCTATACAGGATTACCGTACAAACAGTATGGATGTAATATCTACACAAGTCATGTCAGCCCTATAACAAGGTTTGCAAGTATACAAATGAAATTTTCCACAGGAAGTTCAGCCATAACCTTTACAACATGTGGTTCTTTGCAAGGAACAAATCTATTTTTCGCTTTTACTGGTTCAGGTTGATCAAGGGAGATCACCCTGGATATTTTCACACACATTACACTTACCTCCGTATTTAACACCACCGAAACCGGTGAACTTATATTCCTCTTGACCAAAGTTGTAAGAATACTCGTCCTGATAATCTGCATCATCATCATACGTGAATCCCCGAGCCCCTTCATCATTCAATCCCTTCCTACCATAGTCGTATCTACGAGCTGAAAAATATAACTAAGTAATACACAAATGGCTCTCATAAATAGTAATAACCTGACTTCTAAAATTTATCATCTATAAATAGAGCCAATAAGTACTAAACAGAAGGTATTCAATTATTAGGTGAAGCAAAACAATGTACACATACAATATAGTTAGAATATGATTTTGAGAAGTCAAGTTTGAACATAGCATCTATTTCTCACTAAATTCAACAATGATTTGAGTAGATCATAGATTCCATATAAAAATAATGGTAATTTAATCCTACTGAAAATGGCCCCTTAAGCTAAACAAGATACAAAATTTTATCTACAGTCTGTTGATTTACCACAAACATAAGAAGTGAATAACAAAGACATTGTTGTACCAAGTAAACTAAACGTGTTTCAGAATTCAGTGTAGGAAATTCATCTACACCACACCCACCTGTCATGCTGAGTTCCTTGGTTTCCTTGGTATTATGACCACATTTAGGGCACGGGTAAGCTGCCCCACGTGCGTATTTAAACCCTTTCCTCTTCACATGATCATCACAGAAACATACCTGAAATCATGTAAGTATATTGTATTGATTCATCTTGATGTAATACTATGAGTTTTGAGCAAAATTGTCATTTCAGAAATGTTTACATGCTCATACCTCATTCTCATTTTCAGGGCTTGACGAATCCACTCGTCTGCTCGTAAGTCTTTACCAAATCTGATACACACTTTATATAATTAGTAATGAAAGCATTTTATTTCCTGTAAAAGTATAAAGACTGCACTTTTTTATTACTTAGGATAAAGATCATTTTCAGGTGTCAGGTAGACACACAACAAGTCATGACTACTATAAGTGAACAGATTAATTTTCTCCAGCAATTACCTTGCATCTTAAACAAGACCACTGTCCAAGCTTATTGCATGACCCACCTGAAAATAAGTATTTGATTAAAAAGTATACTATTCACACTTCATGGTCTCAGGACATTTAATGACGAAAAGTAACTAACTCTGATTGTACTCAATTTAATGTATTTTTGTTTTTCTTACACTGATCTTATAGAGAAATAAGTAGCAGTGATAATTTTTAGAATGGTGTGTATAGGAACAAGACAAGTCATTAAGTACACAGTAAGATACAAAACTACATCAATAATGTGAAGTGACAGTATATTATCTCCATACATCAAACGACACAAATTATTTCTAAGTACAAGAAAATTGCCATTTTTAAGGTATGTCATTATGCTTCTCTAAATACCTATACCAGCAACATTCAATGTGAAAATGGCAACAAGATCCTCATATCACAGGATGGATTTTTAATACATCTGAATCACACTTACATTTGTATGAATCAGAATCCAGTTGTTGACACATGGCTTGATGTTCAAACTGATCATCTTCACATAAAAAATTACCACAAAATGAACATTGAAAGAATCGTCCTCCTGAAAAAAATATACATTCAACATTTCCACACAGTCTTCAAAGCAATGACGAAAATTTCAGTTTTTTCAGAGGTAAGCAAATAAAATCAAAAGTTTCAATACTTCAGTTTGCTAAAGGCAGAACAAAAAATACAAGTTCATTCTATTTTTGTTGCTTCATCATAGTATGAGCATAAGTTTGGGTGCATTGATCATGAAAAGCAAAGTACAATGTATGTTTTATACTGGAAGAAGTATAAATATATAGTTCAATTCTCATGGACATTTATGCAAACATCATACAACACATGCATATTCATTAGTCAGAAAAACATTTTTTCTTCAAATAGGAAAGATGTTTATAATATTATGCAGCATGTAAAAAATCATTTGACTATCATTTGGATGTATTATCATCAGACATAAAATCTTTGAAATACAAACAAATGGTACCTTGATCAGATACCCCTCGATTACATTCCATACAGTCTGCATCTATCAATGGACAGGTACAAGCATGTGTAGTTAAACACTTCCGGCCATGACAAACCCAGGCTTCACAGAAATCACAGATAGCACCCTGCAAGTAAATCAGTTACCAGTGAAATCACAGAACATACCCTACACAATTAATACTACACAGCTAATTATGTGAAGATGTACAAGCTACAAAATCATTCAGTAATTGATGATACATGTACCTGGACCAACAATACATACTTCATACACATCTCAATCATATTTTTTAAGAATACTGAGTTTTTCAGTGAATAAATTTTGAATCAGCAATACTTATTTTGTGATTTTTTTGTCATGTAAATTCCTTTACAAAGACTTATCATTCATTAGCCCCTAAAATATATTCCTTTCATAAATGAATTTATGTATTAATATGCAATCATGATGGGACATAAACTGAATACAACAGACAAATAATACAAACTTCCATGTATTACTTACAACCATTCCCAAACCAGTGGTGAATTGTCCTGGGTGTTTTATAACACAGTCTCCAGTCTTCATCATACATTTCTGCTTCCCTGAAAAAAATATACAAATCATCAACTTAAGTCACTGTCCCTATAAATCAAAACTTGACGCCATATTTAAAAATTGTTTGTTTGCTGTAATGCGACCAAACATTTTTTCAGTGGGTAGGTGAGTAGAGATTTTTTACTGGATAAGCAATTACTAAAAATGAAAAAGTAAAAAAAAATATTTTACTGGGAGGGTTAAAAAAAGTTGAGTTGCAGTGATTTTTATGAGTCAGGTGCATTACAGCAAACATAATTTTTTTAAGGATGGCCAGATACAATAAACCCTGAAAGCACAGTTAACTCAGATATCATTCTGCAATCGCTCCTTAAGAATATAAAATACCAAGAGTCATTTAACTTGGACTCAGAGTAATTTTGTAAACAAAAAGAGATAATAAACGTTTTTTTTAAAGTACATGTTAAGGATGAATATAAATATATTTATTTATTTAAATTATAGTTCATATCATGAAGTCAAGGATTTAAATGATATAGTCAGTATGTCATATGTTTTTAACTTCCTATTAGTATAATTATTAATAATGGTCCATAAAGAAAACTAAAAATAAAACTATAAATTAAATGTAATGGCAGAAAAGATCATACGTAAGGTGGTGGTAAATTTTTGAGCAGTACATACCACACGCTCCACACACTGGCAATCTTTGAAGAGCATTACAGAAATAACAAAATGCCCTGTTCTTTTGTGATTTGCCACACTGCTCACATTCCTGAAGAAAAAAAAACATTTTTCAACTAAGAGTAGTTTTTTACATAAGTAGATTGGTGTAAATTATCTCTAAGTATAATACTGTACACGGCATTTCCTTTCAAACTCTTATCAATGTACAAACTGATAAATGTCATAAATTAGCATCTGTATTTACCAGTAATGACGTAATATTGTTTATTTAAAAGCTTATAAATGTGCTATCATAGACACCTTACATAGAGGGGCAAAATTAAGACATAGGATGGCGACGTTTAAACCCTACCACTTCGTTTAATTCATGACGAGAACTTGTAAGTAGACAGTGTACGCGGAACAACCTTAATTCCTGAAGATGGAATGTTATCCGAAATATTATATCCGATAACTAGACAACTTGATTAAACCGTATTTGTCGTATAAACATTGACAAAAATTGTCATACCATCAAGAAATTACATGGCCTTTCTACGATGGGTCTTTCATTTTTCGCATTCCTGATATCTCTCTGTCTTTCTCGCTGTTTCTCTGCCTTCTTCCGCTGTCCTGTCTTCTTTTTCGGCATGATTGTTGTTATAAAGTTCTTTAAAGGCCTAAAAGCGTTATGGTATGGGATTTAGCACGAATGCAACCCTTCACAGCAAATAAACTGGGACCAATACAGCATACGCACTGGTGTATATAAATAAATGTACATAAATGGAATCATTCAACAGCAGTAGTGATATATATATATTTATATATATATATATCACGAATCCGATTATATACGTTAATAAAGCCTAGTTCGTTAATAATAAAGCTTAGTTGAGTAACTGAATGTCCTAGATATTCTGCAATTCAGCTATATTTTGGTGCAATCTTTTCTTAAAGCTTTGACGCAATTATATATTTTTAAACTTTTCATGTCCCAGACTGCAATTATGGAATCCAAGTGAAAATCTGGAGTTATATTAAAGTATTTTTGCGTATTAACGACATTGCAAATAAGACATAAGTATATTTATGTGTTGCAATCTCAACGCTTGAAAAGTCTTTCAAGTATATACAGCTTATATTATCAGGCAGCATTTAGGTGTAAGGTAATGACCAGTTCATAGAATTGCTTCGTTTAATTCCATGATGTTTACAAAATTGTGTGAATGTGACAGCCATGCTAGTCAGGTATGTACTATTTGGACAGCACATTTATGTCATATAGTCCTTTTAACAATTAAAATATACATCTTATTAATCTCAGATCGATATATTTATGGTGTTATTTATCTTTTAATTTATATCCTTTTAAAAATAACCGGAATTACGCCACTACTCTAATACTTATCATTTAATGAAAAACAATACTTTTAATTCGAATCGATGAACAATTTTCTTTAGAATTGCAGATAGCTGAAATTTTGATACGTATTGAATATCATGTATTTCTGTATTTTGTTGATATCTATGATTTTTGTAGTATAACACGTGATTCGAACTATGACTGACTTTTAGAAACAAACCTATTGAATTTAGGCTATTGAGGAAATCCACATCACAAATTTTGATCCGATGACGCATGCGCACTGTCATAACTTAAATGAGCCGGAAGAGAGTCTGTGCTGAATTTTAATTTTGTAAACATTCGTTATTTTGCAAAGTGTTTGGAATTTAACGATGTAAAATGGGCCTAGAACCTTTGGAATTTTCTGACTGTCTAACCGACAGTCCTGTTTTTCGCTCGAAACTTCACGAGCATGAAAAAGAATTGGAAAGAACGAGCAAGGCTATAAAAAACCTGATAAATGATGGGAAAGAGTTGCTTAATGCATCGAAACGTAAGTTGCTCGTGTTTTATTTATTTCCATTGATAGTTCTTGTATTTGCAATATATATCGACTACTCACCAATCTACGGTACTAAATCAGTTCCACAGGCGTTATTTATCACAAACAATTACATTAAGTGGTGCATAATCATATTAGTAACTGACGTTTGCAAATTACCATACCATACCGGTTACCATACCTGTTTACCTATGCACAATATTGATACTGTGTACATGGTTATGTTGTTTATAATTAATAAGAAAACAGGTGCACCGTCTGAAATTGAATAACATTCTTGCATGCTGATGTAGTTATTCGATGTTTGAAATATGACGAGAATGAGATAGGTCAGCACATTGGTGTGCACAGATGAATGTTCATAGACCTGGATTTGAGCTCCACTTCAAGTGCCTGCCCTTTTAGAAATATGCTTAATGCATTTTAGGCGTACTATTGTCATTTTGGATGTTTCATTAGATAGAGATCAAGTAGCCCTACTTATTCGGCTTTCTGGTTGGCTGATTTCATAAATGAATTCAGCAGGGCCTTCCTCTCAACCTTACAGAGATCTGCATATTTATGTGCAGAAACACAAATTATGTAAGAACGCATCAGTAACTGGTATTGCTTAGTCAAATCAATAGAAATAACAATAATCCTTAATATTGAGCCATAAATTCTCAGTATCTAATGAACGATTCAAAATTTCCACTCTGTACAACTGTTGAATTAGATGCACGCTCAACATATAAAATTTATATCAGCTGTGTAAATACATCTTCTCAACTGCACCCGTGATGGGTTAAATACAATGAATGGGAAGTTTTTACCATGACTCTGGTAGATTTATAATTATAATTCTGCCATTGCTCTGGTTTCATTTTCTGTTGAGAAATAGTAGAGAGAAATAAAACAAAACTTTAGAGCACCTGTCAGAAAAGGTCTGTTGGAATAATTTATGCTTTGTATGAGTTTACAAACATGTTTCCTATCTAGTATAGTAGTAATCTACTAAACGGTTCAAATTGTAGTTATCATGCCCAATTGGTTTTAGTTTAGGATTTTCTGCACACAATTATGCTGTCCTTTGTTAGACTGAGTGGGACGGGGCCAAATAAAAAAAAAGGTCTTGCCATCACTAACAGTAACAATTAGTTGGACATCCTCTGTACCATCAGTAGTATGTAAAGAGGTTTGTCTATCTTGTTAGTAGAACCTGTCAAGTGCAGTTCCTGTGTTCAGGAGCTGTGTGTTTGAATTCCACTCTTCTCTCCATGGTAGTGTCAAGTTTCCTTGTGGTGGTATTGGACCTTTTTATCAAAGTTTACATTTTGTAATGGCAGTGCAATCTTCAAATTGCTTCAAAAATGTGAGATTATAAAATGAATATTCTATTTGTGCTGGATATCAATAAAACCATGATTTGTCATCCGTCATAGTGAAGTTATCTATGACCGACTGAGTGAAATCTGTGATGTACAAATCTTCTTGGTAAATAATTCCTGGTGTTAGAGTTTTATCAATACAGGGCTCTGATGATATTTGATAATTTATCATTTTGTATGAATTTATCAAAATTTATGTCCTGGTCAAAGTACCAATTTTTTCACTCTTAGAAAACCAAGCCTGGTTGATCCATTCTGATAGGAGGATGCCCCAGTTTCATACTGTTGGTGAAATTTTGTCCTGCTTTCTATTTTATTGAATTTCACTGCGAATCATTCATTGATGCTCACTTGATTCAATCTAGTATGGGGAATTTTGTACCATATTGAAAGCAAATCAATATAAGATATCTGATGGAGTTATTGATACTAATTGATTTGGAACATTGATTGTTGTTAGATTAATTATTATTGAATGTTGAAATCAAACAATGTGATGTTATCTTGAGTACAGGATGTATTAATAGGGTAAGTTGTAGTGTTTGTAGATGTACTGCTTCATGTAAAAGCTGTGCTGTGTAATTCTAGATCAGTAATGCTTATATAAAGCTAATATTAGTAATTTAGGTTTGACATATTATGATAATTTCATATGGAGGAATTTAATAATGTTAGCTAGACTTCACTGTGCAGACATTTCTGGTTGAAAATTCTGCAGTGTTAGATAAATCCGCATCTTACCAGATGCATTGTGAACATTTAATTAATGTGTTTGATTGTGATTATAATTGTTAACTTAAATATATAAATTGGTAATTTTTGTACATCACTGTTCATTGGGGTTTAAAGATATGTCCTGTTAAGTTTAATATTTCCTGATAAAAGATGCTCAAATAATCAGGCCACCTAAACTTTGCAAGTAATATTTGTTTTTGGCCTAAACAAAGAAAGGTTTGTTTCTGGTTACACGCCCCAATAAATATGGGTTGGTAGGTAGGGATTTTTTTCTTCTACACTTTTTTTTAAATAATAATAAATATATCGGCAACACTGTTGTGAAAATTACAATATAGCACTAAGATTTGGATGCCGTAAAAACTTTTGAGTCGGCAGGTAAAAGATGGGTTGGGTAACTGGACACAAACCTATTTTTTTTAGGCCTTAGAAATATTGTATACATAATCAAAGTTGAATTGATCTAGGAATCATCAATTGGTATAAAACATTTATTAAACAGATGTAATGGTTCTCATATCATGACTTAGGGACATGGACAGAATATGTGGGAGCATGATACTGCTCGTAGTTAACCAGAAGACTGTTTAGTACTTTGGTTCTGTCGTGTGCTTTAGAAATCCTGATAAAAGTGACAATCTACAGTGATTTTTTTTTGCAAATTTGGGAAAGGGTCCGGGTCCAATCCAATCGGGAAAAAATGTGCAGTGTGATGCCAAAATTGAAAACTTTTTGGCTGGGAATTGGGAAAAAATCTTCATTTTCAATTGGGAAGGGTCTGTTTTACTGAACCTAAACAAAGAAAGAAAAAAAAAATGCTGATCTATCTATTGGAGTATCATGCAGTACAAAAAAAACATTTGTGGCAAGTTTATAATGATACTACTGTTAAATACATGTACCATATGTTTGCTATATTTTCTTTTCAGATTTAGCCAAAGCTCAGAGACAGTTTTCTACAAGTCTGACAGAATTCAAGTTTGAATGTATAGGACAGCAACAAACTGATGATGAAATACTTATTTGTAAGTACTGAGCTCTAGATGCCTAACTAGGTAAAACAAATATGCCATTAATAATACTAGGCCTTACAGATTTAAAACTTATTCTTATTATGCAGCTTTGCCATTGGTTCATTTTATGAATAGCCAATCGATGTATGGTATCATAAGACTACTTTTAAAGACAAGTCCTTGGATTTTAGTCTGGTTTGTTGATTCTATGAACACACCAGTTACCCAACTGTATCCGGCGAGAATGCTTTAGTAGCTGGTTGATTTTTCCAGCTTCTGGCTCATTTCTGCATGTCTGAATCTTCATAAAATGTTGATGACAATCCATTCTCACTGAAGTTGTGTTTGTGTTTATTATTCACATAACATAATGACCTTTTCATTGTTTTATCAAACAGTCATCTTGAAATACAATAATACAATGTAAGTTTTGTGTTAAATCATCTTGTCTGTGCGCTGAAAGTTTCGCATTATCTGTCCTTGATAACACTCTGATTTTCATTGTGTGTTGGAAAAAAATGAGTTAAAAAGTGCTCATTTATATAAATATAAATCATTAAATGTCACTTTGAGGTAATTAATATGAGGTACAATATGACCACAAACTGATATCTGAACAAAGGGTTCATTGATCTTCATTTATTGATGACATTAATTTTGCATGAATTTTGTAGAAAAATGGTGTTATTCATATTTTTAGTGTTGCTTTGTAAAATCTTGTTACATTGTAGAGCTATTGCTTTGGAAAATTGTTAAATGTTTTATTTTTGTCCATGTAATGAAATGAAGTGTTTAATTCCTGTTCAGGAAAAATAACTTTTCGTATAACTTATGTATTGAAGTCTTAATGTAGTTGATGGCTGAAGGTATACATGCAGGCTTCCCAAAACTGCTGGAATACTTGCCTGTCATTTGGTAATATAAGTGATTTATAAATGCTGTAAATCGTGTTCAACTGCTGGACAGCTGCAGGTCCGGTACTGCTTGAAATTTGCCTGACATGTCTGACGGTTCGGCAACTTTCGGGAAGTGTGTCCATGGGAAATAATAAAGTTAATCGTTTGAACATAATCAATTATATGTTTGTTTGTTCAATGTTGTTTAATGTTGTTAAATTGCTATACATGGTCAGGTGGACTGACAGAGATGTCTTTATTACACCTAAATGTTGGTGATATGTGATGTCGTAAACTTAAGTGTGTATAAAACAGTGTTAACTGATGCAGTAAACTTGTGAAATAAATGAATCATAATAAAACGGACATTTATGTAAAAAGTGATCACATGGTTAAAAGTTTTCATATGTCAAATCAGTTACAGTATCATTATAACAAAAAGAAAACCTATGGTTTCGATATATTGTTACTTTTTATTGTTTCGTAATGATATTGTAGTAAAAGTTTAGACATTGTTAATGAAGAAGACAGTTGATTAAAATCCGGTTAGTAATTGATTGTGTTGAATTTATGTACATTTTTTTTGTATTTATATACATATAGATAATGGTAAATATATAAATTTTGTGTGAAAAAGAAAATGGTATGGTCTTATTATGTAATCAAATATACATTGTTGTGTACATTGTTAAAAGGATTAAGAAATTTCTACAAACTTAAGCATTTTATTGTTAAGATGAGGATGATTTAAAATTACGCTTGGCAACTTGAGTTCAGCTATGTGGATAATGCATACGAGTTCTGTATCATGATCTCGACATAAGATTTTAAATGCTTTCTTTAGTACCATCTCCTGAAGCAAAGCCAACCATACATTTGTTCTTGTATTCATTACACTTAACTTAATTTAAAATGCTGATTTAATGTATGTAAAGTGAACATGCTTGTCATTGGTATATTTATATGCTAGTTGATGTATATCAGGGCTCAGACATTGACTCAGACAAGTTGAAATTGCTGCAGAACTAGTTAAAATTCTTATTTGGTTGTCCTGCTTGACAAGCAGCCTGAGCAAAAATTTGTCGAGCCCTGTATATTTACATATGTACAAATATATTTGAATGCTGCTTTTTTATCGGCTTTCTCTCTTTTATCAGGAAGGATGAGATATTTAACAAATGTGAACAGTTTGTGTTTGTTCTCTAGGACAATATGTGTGCATTCAGAGATAATCTGTCAGATAAACTTATATCAGTACATGCTGTATCAGTAATTGGTCTGTTTCTCAGAGGATTGTCAGATGTTTTTGCAATCAATTTCAGATTAAAGCTTGTGTTTATTTCATGCAATTAGAATTTCTTGTTGCTATTTAACTAGCTTTTGTTTCTGTTCTATTTTGTGTTGTATTTTGTTTACCTAATGGATGAATTGTAGTTAGTTTTATTTTTTTTACAAAGATTCAAAATCTGTAATATTTTTTCACTGATTTTCGTATTAAAACAGGCTGATTAGCACATTAAATAGAGCTCAGGTTGTAGAATATATGTGTAACATGGACTGTCCATTTATTATCTGTCCGACAGATAATATTACAGAACCTGATGTTATCAGACAGCTACAAACAATGCGCAATAGGGCTTGTAATTATGAGTAGAAATTGACTTAGGACGAGGTTCGACAAATCCACTCGTAGAAATTGACTCAGGACATGTTGAAGTTTCTGTATAACTAGTTAAAATTCTTAGCTCAGGTCTTCCTGCATGATTGTCACAACTAGTCTGAAAAAAAATTGTTGCGCTCTGCGTGGTCACCTTCGAACAAACTTTGCTTAAATATGGTAGACTAAATAAATCTTTGAATAAAGTATAACATCCATATTTCTTCACTTCCCTTTGTTTCCTTCATTCTTGTGTTTGGCTTTCATTAATTTACATACTGCTTCTATTCATAATTCACACAAGAAAGTTTTCAGTCTTTCTGCTTTCTAAATCTAATCCTATTTGAATTTATAACTTGTGTCCACTTCTTGTTTTTTTTTAAAGGGTTCAACACTGTTTTTTTCAACAATTTTTCAGTTATAGATGGCAGCCAGTTCACCTAACCAGTTTTCCTTGATTATATACTAACCATTACTGTTATCACTACTATCCCCAAATAATCTTTAGATGTGACATTACCATGTTTGTAGTTATCCTGATTATTGTTTTGTCTTCATCAACACCTTAAATTTTTCACATCTGGTCATTGTCATCATTTCCATTACAGTGATGGTCATCATCAGTGTCAACAGCAAATTCTTCATCTAATATTGTTATTGCAGTCACCAATACATCTTCATCATCAGTTGGACCATCATAGTCACCAGTTGTCATCTTTATTATCTATTTCAGTGATATTTTTTACAATTTTGGGAAAGGGTCCAGGTCCGGTCCAATTTTGAAAAATGTGTTGTGTGATGCCAAAATTGGGAATTTTTAGGTCAGGAATGGGGAATAATGTCTTTATTTTCAATTGGGAAGGGTCCGTTTACTGGACCTAAACAAAGAAGGAAAAAAATTTCTGTATCATTTTTAAGTGTACTTTGATAATAATCACCGTGTAACTTTCATATGTCAGTGTCAGATTCATCTTCTAGTAAACAATGTTAATTATTCTACTGTTTGATTAGTTTATCTACTTTCTGTCTAACTACATTTGGATATGATTTGTTTCGTGTCTTTATCTGTTATCAATAATGTACATTTAATTTTCTTATTAGAGTACATGACTTTTGTAAGAAGTTACATACATTGTGTACAAGTACTTATTGTGTACTGGTATACATACTATGGTCAAGTGGAAGGAATTAAATGATTTGTAGCCTGGTATGATGTTGGTAATTACTGATACATGGACTTGTTTGTGGAAGATTTCAGTTATTCATAATTAAAAGTATTAATGTTATAACTGGTATTCCATTATACAAAGAGTGGTATTGAACTCTAAGTCCTATCTAATTGAAGAAAAAATAGAGGCACATTGAGTGCCCAAAGATTTTACGTAGCAATAGACTGGTTTACTTATTTGATGTTGCATTATAGACTGGTTTACTTATTTTACATAGCAATAGACTGGTTTACTTACTTAACACAGCAGTATAGACTAGTTTACTTATTTAACATAGCAATAGACTTGGTTGGTTTACTTATTTTACAAACCAATAGATTGATTTACTTGTTTTACACTCCAATAGACTGGTTTACTTATTGGTGATCTCTGAGCCTGCAATAAAGAATAATTTCAGGACTTCAACAAATACATTGAGTAGGGGCTCATATGCAAGGTTCATATCTGACTAATCTTAGTTTGGCTACCATTCTTAACATTGAAGCTTTTTCTCTTCATTGATTTAAAAACAAAATAAACTTTCCTATTAAATATTTTAAACATAGGTCAAGCATCAGTCTATTTACTTTTTTAAAAAATACTACAATAACTTAACCTATTCAGTTTTTTGTCTTGATATTTTTATTTTAAAATATATATATCTTAATTTGTACGCTTCAGTTGTTACCTGTGGATTATATGACTTATTTTGAAAATGTAAAATACGAGGCTTAATGGAGTGTGGAAGTGAATTTAAACATTGCTGCATTTTTGTGTGATCGTATAATGTATAATTTACAAGATTTAGTATGCAGGGTAGTTTCTCTTAGCTTACTGCAACAAGTTGACCTCATCGTTTTTTCAGATTTCCAATACTGTTTATGATTGTTGGCTGCGGCCGTGGTCCAGTGGTTAGTGCGCTGGACTAGTAATCCGGAGATACGGGTTCGAATCCCGGTCGCGGCAGGTCATACCCTTCTATGAAAATTTGACAAAAATGTCAATTTTCCTACATATGTGGAGAAGTTGCCAGCTCCTTGTGGAAGGGTAAGTTAGTACTGGTTAGTGTACAGTCCAGGAAAACTGGTTAGGTGAACTGGTCGCCTTATATAACTGAAAAATTGTTGAAAAACGGTGTTGAACCCCAATAAGTAAGTAAGTTTATGATTGTTACCAGCAACACATTTGACTCCTGATACAAATCCGAGACAGTGAAAAAAATTTATAAAAAAAAAGATTTTATAAATTCCAAATATTCCCATTATGAATCAGAAATAGAGAAAGACTAAAATGCTATATTGAGTCATGAAAATACAATGTTTGCGAGAGGTTATACTGAGTTTGGGGACCAGTTTCAAAATACAAGCATCTGATTGGATGTTTTTGAAATTATGTCTTGAGATTGACCAATCACAAGGCTCATAATTATAAAGTTGATTCATTATAATTCCATATGGCTTAGAAAATTATTGCTGGTATTAAAGACAAGAATTTGATACAAGGATGTAATAAAGTTTATTATGGTTGCAAATACTGCCAAACCATCATTGACAATTTACCAAGAATCCTGTCTGCATTTAAACATATTTAATGATGTGGAATGAGCCAATATTTCTGTCATTTAGCCGATACTTATATAACAAACAACATGGCTGTTTGAAAACAATATTGTTGATTTGGCAAACTTTGGGAATAAAAAGAAAGAATTGCAGGAATAGCCTGAACATGATGCTTAATGTAGCCACATGATATTTAGTGTATACCGGTAGTTATCAATAAAAAAAAATCTTCTGGCATATTAACGCTAATTTCCTGATTTTAGATATTTTGTTTGTATGTTTACTATTGTGGTTTACTCATGGAATTTCTTTTGACTGGTTTTTCAACAATTTTTCGGTTATACTGTGGCAGGAGATTCACCTAACTAGTTTTCCTGGACTGTATAACTAACCAGTACTAACTTACCCTTTCATAAGGAGCTGGCAACTTCTCCACATATGGAGGAAAATTGACATTTTTGTCAAATTTTCATAGAAGGGTATACCCTGCAGCGACTGGGATTTGAACCATGATCTATGGGTTAAAAGTCCAGTGCACACTAACCTATTGACACAGCTTTACACATGTATACTTGTAATACTATTGAGTACCGAACATAGGTTGAAATATTTTCCTTCTAAAATTTGTAATAAATTAATCAAGTAACTGATTTTTTTATGAATGAATTAAGATCTTTTGAAAACCAAACTATGTACTAGTGGTTCAAAATTTGACATAATTTGCTGCTGTGACTCATCTATGTGTAATGAACATTGACAAGGATTGACCCAGGACAGAGGTCCTGTATGTTAATAGTGTAACTGACCAAAGAAATCTTGGAGTGACCACAAGTACTAACATCACATAGATGAATGAATGGAATGTTTGTCTATGTGTGGTCTTATATGAAATATGATGATAAATGAATATTTTAATCTATTCACAGTAAATTATTATACACTTGGCAAGTAAGAATATACACCCTATGACAGATATTATCAAAACTTATCATTTTGGACAAACCACAACTTGCTCTTAATGCTATGAAATGTTTGTGTTGTGCTGATTGAAGTACCTGCTTGTAGAGTAATTAATTAATTAATAAGTTTTGTGACCAACCTACCCTATTTTTTGGTCTGGTAACTATAAACACGATTTTCTTTAACCTGATGACAAGTTCTGAATTCAAGATTTATCTGTATTACAAAATGTCAGCCTAGTTCGTAGTTGTCATAAATACTATAAAACTGCTAATATTTGGTATTAAATTTTAAGAAATGTTCGATAGGGCTGGATGTAAACCATGTGTCCCGACATCCTCTCTCCGACATCCTCTCCCCGAATATCTCAGCATGCATGTTGATAATCATCTCACGTGGTTCAAAGCATCTTGTGTTAAATCAGATAATTCTAGGATTCTGAAATATGGGGAAATATACTATGATCTATTTCCGTCGAAAAAAATAACCCGGTCACCGAGAAAACATGAAATTATTAATTTATTTTATCTTATCGAATTATCACATCCATGATGTTGTACAAATCATGATTCATTGGCAAAGATCAAGCTTTTGAATTTTCTAATAACAAATACGGTATCGTATTTTGTGTGTAAAGAGTGAATGTCTAATGTATTGGTGTTATTAATGAAAACATTTCTGTATAATTGATGTATTGTGCAATATACGAAACTGAAAGTAGTTAGTGTTCAAAATGTCTGAGTCACGAGGATAATTACAGTCTGTGAATGTGTTTCGGGTCTATTTATAAAACTTAGTACAGTGCTGATTATCCAACAATGCTTAGTTTTTTTTTTCAATTTGATGTCATTGTTTAAGTAATTCACATAATTATATTCATATTTCATGCATGATTAAAAGCCTATTTAAATACTGTTATAGTTATAATACATAATTAGGACAATAAAATTAAATGGTTGTTGTGATATTCTACTTGACTTATTGCAACTTTGTTGTTGCAAACAATACTTATATATTTTTCACTAGTTGATTCTGGTTGTAGCAAAACTAAGGCAGTTAACTTTTTGTAACTGTGTTTTTTTTCAAACAATGATTTTCTTAACACTTATAGCTCATTAAGTGTTGATAAAAAACTTATTAAGATATTGAATTTCAATGTTGATGAGAAGATAATTGCTATGATACAGAAACAATATGTTCATTGTTTAAAAACTCTTTGTTTAACATTTTTTAGTCCATGAACATTTTTTGTACAAAAAGGTTGTCTATTGTTATCATCATTTGATCTTGTTCCTCAGTTTTGTGCATGTGTACATTCAGGGATTTAGAAATGAGCTAGGAGCTGGAAAAATCAACTGACTATTCGACTTTTTGAGCATTTTCGCCGGCTACTTTTCCCCCACAGCCTCTTTGCCTCCTACTGGGGGAAATCTGGCAGACCCCTTTCTACCTTTAGTAGCTTGCCGGTTACATGAAAACATTTCTACACCCCTGACATTAAGGAGAATTCTTTATAATTTGAGTTTGAGAGAAACCACAATAGATTCTGGAGTTAAGGAAACTGGCTCAGTGACAAGGTCCTCACTTCTGAATAAATTTTGTTCAAAGAATGTTACTATCAAAAGTATCATGCTGTTAGCATCCCCTTCTAAAATCTGGCCAGCATAAGTAAAAAATGTCAGTTATATGGTGATTGTGTCCATGTTCTGTATAAATATCTAGACTATGCCACCCCTAACCAAAAATCCTGTACCCACCCCTGGTAAGCTACAAATAACAAAACAACTCAGCATATGAGTTAACATCAATAATTACTGATTCTCAATTTTTATCCTTTTTTTGTTGCTAGGATACAGTCTCCAAAACTATTTCCTTGCTGATTCATTTTATATTTCTGAATTTCTGTCTTACAGGTTGGCTTGATCTGGGACTAGTAAAACCATGTTTCTTGATATTGTTAATGAGTGTTATCACCTTAATCTACCCTCATTATGTTATAAATTTAGATTTTCTTTTTTCTTGTGGTTATACATAAATGAGTTATTAAATGGTTGTTGTATTTTATTTGCGCTGAAGGGTTCTTTAGATAAAATTCTGTATTGTTCATGTTAGATATCAGTTCCATGCTGGTAATGTTAAATAAGATATAGTTGTACAATTTTCGTGCTTGTTGTACATTATCCTGAGATATTTCTTAATATTCTCTAAGCTTTGCTCACAAATCACATTTAATCTTTTAACACCATTATACCTCACATATAATGATGTGAAATGTGCCTTTCAAATAGTTTATCTGTGGTGATGGAAATATCTTAGCATACAATTTATTCTTTTCTGCTGTATTTTAGTTCGTTTGAGTGTGCCCTGCATTTCAACCTTCCTGTTCAACCTGTAAACAATGTTCAAGATAGGGAGTGAAGAAATGTGGCTTTTATGCTCAGTTGGCTTAATTCAGTGGTTTATTTGACCTATGACCACAACATTTATTGTTTGCTAAATAGTGGCTGATGTTCACATGTTACGATGTTATAACCTTATTGCACTGGTAGGATGATCTATTGAAGTGTTATGACATCATGATGTTGTATTTATCTTTCATATAACATTTTTTATTGCATTATCTTGTTAATTTAATACATTATTTGTTTTCTCTGAAGCTAAAAATGAAATTGAGATAATGAAATTCTGGAAATAAAAAGCTGATATAAAATTTATAGATTTAGTACAATATTTACATTCCAGTTTTGTAGATTTTTTGCTCAGATAGTAGATCAAAACACTGAGGGTACTTTTGTTGCATTGTGCCTGATTAGTTTAAAGGGTTAGTTTTGATAAATTCTTCATGTGGTATTCATTAAGTTAAATTACTCTCTTTATTGTCCATGAAAAGATCAATTAATAGCCAATTATCTTGACAGGTGTTTTGACTTTTGCCAGCATTTAACAATATAATGTTAAGATAACTATGAATCCTCTTTTGCCTGCTAAGTATTCTGGTATTCTGCTATTTCATCAAAGGATGTTGTATAAGTATATTAACCTATTTCCCATGGAGAACAGTTCGTGATTGTTCTACTAGGAACAGAAAACATATTTGAATACTTCCCTGTATGAAGAATTGTTGAACTCCCTTGATCCCTTGTTTATATTATGTACATGTTCTCTTATTTCGTTGTAAAATTGTTGGTTTTCTTCCCTGTGTATATTAAGGCTTACGTACCTTCCTTCCTTCAGTCCATAACTGAACCTATCTCTGAATTTTGATTAAATACCCCTGCAAAATGGGGGCAGACTGTGCAACCGACCGACTGACCGACCAACCAACCAGAGGGTGATTCCAGTATAACCCTGAAAACTGTGGGGTGTAAAAATGTCTGATTTTCTTGCTTTGTATATATGATAAAAACTTATTAATTTCTATTTTAATAATTAATGAGTATAATGTATGATCATATATGGAATGATTAATGATAAATCAATTAGACATTCATTTACAACATTGAATGTGTGGTGTTGATGGTTGACAGAGAATGATGTTTACATTTACTGGGTATGAAAAATTATTTAAGTGCTCCGTGTTTTAACTGAATAACAATTGGTCTTAGAGCATGTTCAAAGTTTTGTTACAACTGAGTTGCCACAAATTATCTTTTTAGAAGTAAACTTTTAAACAGCTGATCTGAACAATGATATGACGTCACAAAAGAAGTTTGGTGGCATGGTACTGCACAGGGGTGTTGAAATGAGGAACCCTCAGACCCCCTTCTACTTTTAGTAGCTTATCGGTTATATGAAACGTTTCTGCACTCCTGACCACATCTAGTACAAGGTATTAACAGGTTTCTCTGTGTTGAAATCTGAGAGTAACCACTTCACTGATATGAATTATGAATGGATTGATTGGGTTTGTGATCAGGTTTTTTCACATGGTGGTTGAAGATTATTGTCATTGATCTTCTGATTACAGGATTCTTGTTGCATATTTCACTTTATCAAACTTTTACCTTTGCATTTCTCCTTTAAAATAGGTTATGGTACATTGATTGTTTTGACGATCCCAAAAATACAGTGCAACCTCTCCATAGCAACACCCTTTAGGAGAAGCAAATTATGTTGTTGTTGAGAGGTTGTTACTCTAGAGAGGTTAGATTGATAGTTATATCATACGGTGAGAAAGAATCATGCTGTTGTTAAAGGGAGCTTGTTGCTCAAGAGGGCAGCTCAGGAGAGGTTGCACTGTATCTGTGAAGTACAATTATTTCCCTAAGTCTGTTAGTGATTATCAAGTAAAAAACAAGGCTTTGAAGATGTGGTTCAGTCTAGCAGTTTCATTTTATTGTATTTTTTGCTCAAAATTAAGACTTTGCTTTGATTGAGATATGAACTGGTTGTTATGGTTACGAAACACATTCAGTTTCAGTTTCTAATCACGCTGGTGTAGGGGCTTTGACAGTGTGACATGCCTACAAAACAACATGCATAGTTGTCATTCAGTTGTTATAATCTATGAGCAAATTGCATTTATATTCTGTTCAGCTGTAGTTGCTTTGAGTTTATATTTGATTTATTGCAAGAAGACTCTGAGACATTTATTGATTTGATTTGTTCTGATTATTTTGTTATGTTATAACTAGAAAGAGATAAAAAAATAAATTTTTGAGACTATTAGTTATTTTTATTGTGCTTTCTTTGTCTGATTGGTGGATCTAATATACTTTGGGAACTGATTGGTCAATCAAATACTCAGTATAGATTCTGATTGGTCAATCAAATATTCAGTAGATTCTGATTGGTCAAATCAAATATTCAGTATATTCTGATTGGTCAAATCAAATATTCAGTAGATTCTGATTGGTCAATCAAATACCCAGTAGATTCTGATTGGTCAGTCAAATATTCAGTAGATTCTGATTGGTCAAATCAAATATTCAGTAGATTCTGATTGGTTAATCGAATACTCAGTAGATTCTGATTGGACAAATCAATTAAATTTTCTATAGATTCTGATTGGTAACCTTTTATTTTTGTTTATGACTGCTCTGCAGTAACAATATCATATGGAACCAAATTTAAATCTGATTTTACTACTGTAGCACTAGAGTTAGAATCTTCAAAAACAGTAATTTTGGTAATTAAACAGACAGGACTCTGATATCTTCTGTATATCTAAAAGAGATCTCCAGCTAAGAGTGTGGCTTGTATTCAAGTTAATTGTTTAGAATATTTTGGCAGCATACAGGATAGCATGGAGTGTAATGATTGGAGATGATTGCTTTAACGAGCAGTTTTATAATTCAGTATGTCAGCTAGTGCTCTGTGATATTTTGCGATTAAAAAACAATTGTTTACAAAAAAACCCAAAAGGCAGCCATGCAGTGCATAATATTTCTAAACCTGCAGGATTAGAAGAGTGAGAGAAAAGCTTGTTGATGAATAAAAAAGATAATCATGGATCCATTAATGATTACACTTGAGCATGTTAAGTTGTTGTTCTAATGAAGCATAAAGTAAAGGCATGTAGAACTGGGCTGATTCTGAAGTGAAAAATGTAGAACTATTAGCCCAAAATGGTTGTCTCTGATTGGTTAGTTTTAGTAATGTCTAAAAGCTGACTTAAATCTCTGTTTGACATTGCTCTATTTTCAAGATATGTCACATATTTCAAATTTAAACTTTGCTCTGAATTACATCAGTTAATAAAAAAGAAATGTAAGTTTTAATGGCTCTACAAAATCATGGCAATGTTGTATAAGTCGGTTTCTGTTTATCTGAAATAATTATTTATAGTGTTTGGGGTACTCAGCATTGTGTACCTTACAACTTTGATTATGTCAAAGTGCTTTCTCTTTTATCTCTTGAATGCTGATATATAGGAATTTAATTGGAATTTAAGCAATTTGTTACATGATTAGATTTGTTCTCTTGATTCTGTAATTTGTTTATGGCGATATTTAGGCCTAAAAAATTATTTGTTACCGGTTACCCGACCGACACATCTTTTACCTGCCAACTTAAAGTTTTTACTGCATCCAAATCTTTGTGCTATATTGTAATTTTCACCACAGTGTTGCTGATATATGTAAAAAAAAACATAAAGGAAAAAATCCCTACCTACCGACCCATATTTTTGTGGACATGTAACTGGAAACAAAAATTTTTTTGGTTTAGGCCTTACCTGATATCAAACATTAGGCTAGAGCTGGTTTGGTGTTTGTTACTGATTGGCAAACAGAATTCTTGAGTTAGTTTGCTACATCAGTTTGCAAAACATGTGTGCCAAATAGTTGATACTATTGTCTGTTGTATGGCTGCTAATGCAGAACTGGACATCAAAAAATGTGCAATGCAGTATGTATACATGTACTCATGTTTAGTTAAAAGTAACATGTAATCTTTCATGTTCAGTTAATAACTAACTTTTTAAAACTTGTTTTCATGTTTTTCATGAAGCTGGCTAATGAAGTCCATTATTTATTATAAAAACCCACAACTGGTAACTAACTGATAATGCAGGTGATAAATTATATTTTTTACATAAACCATAAACATGATTTCAGTCAAATTGTTGATCAGGGATGTAATATCAAAAAGATATTACTGTTAGCCTTAACAATTACCACTTTGTATGTTATATGAAGGAAAGGTTATAAAAAAGCTTTCAGAGTGGATTTTTTTCTGGAAGAAAAATACCTTGTTATCAACGAGGTAATGAAATGAAAACAAATTGGCAGGTTATCAGATTGTGTTAGAGAACAAAACAATTCAGAATCAATTTATTGTTGTAGAAGTAAAACAAAGTTCCACTGGTTGATTGCACTGTATATCTGGACTATTCCCTAATTAATACCCCTTTCTGATTAATGCCCCTCCCCAAAATTAAATCAATTCATTGTGGGAGGGGCATCTATCTAGAAATTATTTAATACTTCGATTCCCATTTTTTTTTATTAATGCCCTCCCCTAATGAAAGCCTGTCCCTTCATCAATACCCCTCCTCTAAATAATGCCATTCCTCCTCTAATGAAATGAAAACTTAGAGTTTGTTATAAATAATTTCATAGTTCTTCAAATTGTATCCATAAAGTTAAAAAATTGTCCAACTTGACTTACAGATAATCGTGTGAAATATAACACTGTGGGACATTCATTAGGGAATATTCTGTAATGGTGGATGCATTTATCACTGTATGTAAATTGACCGAAATGCATGTAGGAGGCAGCACTGATAGAAATGATTATGTTGGAATGTTTCAATGCGTAATATCATGAAACAACAATTAGTGGCAGGACAAGATTTGTTCACCAGTGAATATGTATCTTGTTAATTAGGTATTATCTTGCTCATACAGTACATCAAGTCACTGATAGTCCAAGCAATGCAAGTAGGAAGGCCTCTGTGGTTGAGTGGTTTTGGTCTATGATAGTAAAGACTAGCCCTTCACCATTGTAAGGTTGAATCCCACCCAGGGACCAGACTAACTTCTCATGTTACGGAAGGTTCAGGGACCTACCCTGGTGTACGCCTGTGGTCTTCCTCCTCGGTCAAAGCTGGATAGTTGTCTGGCTGTTGGTACGACGTATAGCTAGATAAAATTATAGCTAGATCAAGATTTGTTAGCCAGTGCTAATTAGTAATTTTGATGAGTACTTGTAAATATAAAGTATTTATTTGAAGTTTCTGGTATCAAAGTATGTTCTAACAAACTTGGTATTTAATAAGTTACCTGGTATTCTACAAACATTACCTGTATATAACCTTTCCTATAATGTTGCTGTATTAATATAACCTGAGTATTTAATGTGGAATTACAAGTTATTAGTTTATCGTCTTTGAACATCTCCTCCTCAGTTCTATACTGTATGATTAACCCTTTGCCTCATAAGCATATTTTGGACTCTTCCAAATTCAAAGCTGATATATAAAACATCAATTTATTTAAGAAAATTGGGTTATTTCTCTCTGACAGAGTGGAAAGCATTGTGACAAAAGAAGCCACTACACATTACAAGCAATGGCTTCTTTTGCCACGATGTTTTCAAAAGTCGTCTGCTTCAGATGCAGATTTGTATATTTGTTTCGAATTTGAAATAGTCCAAAATATTCTTATGAAGCAAACGGTTAAGAAGTTGTTGTGAAAGTAGAAATTGTAATTTTTTTTTGTAAAACTTCCTTAGTTTTACTCCACTCAAACTGTTACATGTTAGCATTGGGGAACTATTTGATATTAATCATTAATTGATGTACGTTCCTGATAAACCGTATCTTTATTAAACTATTCCACTTTTATGCCCCTTTATATGAGATATTTATCTATACTGACTTGTAATTAAGATAAAAAAACTTCTCAAACTGTGTTAGGTATTTTGTTATGTATTTTTATTGTTTAAGGCTGATGAAAAAATGTTTTAGGTTCTCATCCCTGCAGGCCGTGGTTGTCGGTGATTTATTTCCTTCTTTTTTTAGGTCCAGTAAGTGGACCCTTCCCAATCGAAAATAAAGACATTTTTTTCCCAATTCCTGACCTAAAAATTCACAATTTTGGCATCACACCGCGCATTTTTTCCCAATTAGACCGGACCTAGACCATTTCCCAAAAAAATTCACTGGTTTTATTTATCGTATTCAAACATTGACAAATTTGAACTTACCAAATATTCTCTCATAAACACCTGCTATAGGTGTCCTACGTCATTTATTTTTTAGCATATTTGATTTTTTTCATGAGTTTATGATAAATTTTGAAGGATTTTATTATGAGTTAAGTTATTTTGTCCTTTTGAAAGGGATGGGGAATTAGTTAATAGGGAAGTGTATATTAGCAATTACATACTTGCTTACTTAATCCTCCTTTCTCCAAGAAGAGCATAAGGTCACTAAAAGATTTCTCCATTATAACAATTTTGCTCCAGTCTATCAGCTTGTCCCCAAGTTAAATTCTATTTCTTCAGTTCACTTTTAACTGTTCGTCGCCATGTTGTTTTTGGTCCTCCTCTTGGTCTTTTTCCTGGTGGGGTTCAGCGTAAAGCGATTTTTGTATTGGCATTCTGAGGATATGATTACATGTGAAGAAATATTTCATAATAAACTTGATGCATTAAAACCTTGTATAAATGTACTAGAATTATGATATAACCCTCAGCTTATACATTTCATAATTTATGTCTAGATGTTCGTGTGTTGAACTGTAATGTAATAAAACATTGAAATAAATAACATCTATAAAACTTGAGTAAATTAATATTCCCACATTTACCAGTATTTCTAATTTTAATGGCTCATAATTCATTTAAATTAATTGTGTTGCTTGTACACTTAATGATATTGCTTTAATGTTAAAATCTTGTTATAGTGTAGTTTTTAGTATCAAAATGTAAGCATTTATTAAAAGGTAGTTTAAGTATATATATTTTAATATTTAACCCTGCCATATAATACTGCATTCCGCATGTATCTGAAGCAGATGACTTTTGAAAACATTGTGTCAAAAGAAACCATTGCTGGTAATGAGTAATGACTCACCTCTTTTGTGTTCGAATCCCACCCTTGCAGATAGCTTATGCCTGGTTTCTTTCTTCACTGTTAAAGCTTGAAAGTTACCTAATGACCCCATGTTAAACTCCAGGGATCAAAAATAATAAACCAGAGAACATTTAGTCACATCCTTGCTACCTGATGCTGTGTCTTTTGACAACATGCTCTAATAGGAATCAGTACATAAAATAAATAAAAATATTGAACTAATCTAGTGTTTTATTTGCAAATGATAATCCAGGGATTCAGATAAACTCAGTATTTTTTCAAAAACTTTTGTGGAAAACTGCATGATTTTAAAGATTTTTCCGGAGGGGAAGATGTTTATGTAGAAACAAAAAACCCTGTAATTGAATGTATTTTTGTTTTAATTGGTTTGAAGAAATGAAGGTTGAGGCCACATATTTTGTACCAGTAATTGGTTCACATAATCATTTCCTTGTTTCCCAGTCAGTGTATGTACTTCAGTACTTATGTTGTTGGGTAAGCACAGAGTCAGTATTTCCCAATAGATTGACTCAATTATATACTGTGAAAATTGATATATGTTCCTGAATTATGTATTATGTGTATCGTTTTTATTGAAAGCTTCAGTTAGTATTTGATGGCATGGATATATATTGTTTGATGCTGATCTTCAGGGAACAAATAATTGCCATAGTTGTTGCGTTAGCTCAGAGTGATCAATTTACAGAGATCAATGTAAAACTCACGATGTATGAGCATTGTTATTCAACCTTTCTGTCTAATTATTCAAAGGAAATAGAACATCTTAAACGACATCTTGTCTCGTAAGTTCAATATTGGACTGGTTCAGATGTCAGTGTCGTTGACTTCATGTATTTATCCAGGTTCTTGAAATCTACTGGTTTATTTGTTGGGTGAGGAGAGTACAAAAGGGTCACTTGCACTGCACAGTTCCTTAAAACAATATAGGTTATGAAAAAAGTCAGGAAGACAAGAATTTCACTCTCTCTCACTAAGTGTATAGTATTGATATGTAGATTCTGTCTGGTTGAAGCAATATTTTTCTGGGAATGACATCCATCATATAGGAGGATTGGATATGTGCTGGAAAAATGGAAATTTTGTACTTGCCTTGGGGTGAATTTAACCTGTACTGGACATTAGGTAAATAATGTCGGTCACAGACTGGGGAAGCGGTCATTTTCTGGGAGTTTTCAGCCAATCTGAGGCTGTGCATGAATGTAGTTTCAAATTGATCCTGATCTGTAATACATGGTTAGAATTTTCCATAACTTCTGTTTTTTCTCAGGTCTGGACTCTGCTGGTGTTTATTGTGCCAGCGGCACTGAGGTTAAGATTTCATTTTTTTTTTTAATTTTCAACTTGCCCCCATGGTAATGTACTGTTGAGAAAATTATATAATACTGGGGACAGGTTTCTTTGGAATGTAAGAATTGAAAAATGTGCTCATGGGGTTGGCTCTCTATTTTATATGCTCTTCAACTTCTCAGAGCAAATCTTCGCTTTATGTAACATAGAAAAGCTGACTCATTCAGCTGTTATAGAATTCTCTGCAAAATTGTTTGACAGAAACATGCGGCGGTTACAAGCTGCTTCCAGTGCATGACTTCACTTGTATTGATTTGCGATGAAAAATGGCTGAAATCTATCAAATAGCAGGATTATTGTTCTCAAATATTATCTATTTCGCTGTCTGAGTGGCATATCTAATTCTTAATTTATCTAATTCATTGAAACGCATTAATTGCTAATGATCATTATCGTCAAAAGCAATTACGTTATGTCACATTGTTGGTTAACCTTTTCAATATTTCACAGTAAATCCTTGTTAGAATCATGTATCATTAGTCTCATATTGTAATACATATTTTTTATACCCTTTAATGCTGATTTTTTGCCTTCAACTGATAAGCCTGATTCAGGCTACAGTGGGAGGAAGGGGCCAAGCCAAAGGTTACCAATACCCTAGTTCAGGACATGCCTTTATTGGCCAATGTGAATTTATAAATGCTGAGTTAATAGTTTTATTAGCTTCATATATGCCATGATAACAAAACTGCATTGTAAGTGTATGTTATGTTATGATGAATCTAGGCTTGAACTGTAAACATTTTGACATATTTGTTTAAAACAAATCAGTTTGTATGATAGGACGTTAATTGAATGTTTTGTCTACCTTCACTGGCAGGTACACATATGTACACATATATAAATTACATTTCTAGAGACCTGATTGTTTTGTGGCTATAGAACTTTTTTAGAAGTAGGCACTATGTATCCAGGGGTGAAATGAAATGGAAGCCAGAAAAATCAACCAGCTATTTGAACATTCTCGCTGGCTACTTTTTTCCCCTACAGGAGGCGTTGCCCCTTTGCCCACTACTGGAGGGAACCCTCAGTCAGACCCCTCTTCTACTTTTAGTTGATTATTGTCTACATTAAAACATTTCTACACCCCTTGTGTATCACAGATAATCAAGTTTATTCAGTAATGTCAGATAAAAATCATTAGCTTGGAAAAACAGTCAACAATCTATATAGGGAGAACAGTAGCCATAATTTGGATCAAGTATGAGCTGGATCTTGTGGGCAAATTTTGACTCGAATATTTTGAGAATATGTTTGTTTGTGTACATTAGTGTTCCTTGGACAAACCATGTTTTGGTCATTATCTGGCTCTGCTTTTGATTTCTTGAAATTAATATTGAGAGTTTCATTTTTAAGAGCATTGTGTTAGTATTGCAGTGTTTAAATATTATTAAATTAGACATTTTCTCTCTTTACAGCTGGTGCATTGAAAGAGTTTGGTATGTTGATGAGTAGAATAGAGGATGAAAGAGAAAGAATGGTGAGTAGAATCCCTGGTCCAGTGTAAAATGTCTTATATGAACTTAGAACATGCAGCATGTTCTCAATCTCAACAATGTGTTTAACTAAATGTCAGCCACTTATTCTTGTATTCCATATGCATGTACAGTCAAACCTGTGAACTAGGGTTGCATGCCTTGGGAAAGACAAAATGTGGCCTTTATTGACAGATGACCTTCATTCAGAGGTCAGTTTGTTCTAAATAATCAGCGACAGTTTTTTTAAAGAATGGGCTTTTTTTCACAGGATGGTTTTTATTTGGAGGTGGCTTCAAACACAGGTTTGACTGTATATGCCTTGAAGAATGTGTAACTTTGAATGATGAAGTCAGTACCATAAAGTTAAGAGGTTTATACTTTGCCAGTCAATGACTAGTATGTTTGAGTGATGATTTTGTAAGTGGGTCAGTAATCTTTGATTGTCAATTATCGTATAAGTGGACTGATTATTATAGATGATCAATATCCTACAGGATGTTTTCAATTGATAGATATTGTTTGTATATTATGATAAACCATACTGTGTTAGTTCTTTGTATGAGTTATAGAATTATAGACTTAGGTCAAGGGATGTAAGTAACTTGGTTCAATCATCAAGGTAATGTGGACTGAGTACTTACCAAAATCAGTTTTACTTTCAGACACAAGTGTCTGGCATATATCTTATCCTCCCATACAGTACAGTCCTCCTGTATCAAATCATTATGTACTTAAAATGATATAAATAACAAAATGTTTCAACTGCACCATTTTATTAGGAAATGGTCACCAATAAATCTCAGTCATTATTATTATTTTTACTTGATTGTATGGTGCTTCAGTGTTCTCATTAGAAAAGTGTTGAATAGGCTTAAATAGAAAAGTGACAGGCTTTATAGGGGGTTTTTGGGGGTGTCCCCCACCCCAAAACTTTTTTGCCAGTTTTAACTTGCCCATTAGTGGTTTAAACTAACCCTTTGGGTCACAGCCAATTCCAAATGTTTTTGCCCAATAGACCTACAAGTTTAGCCTGCTTTAGTTATGTCAACGTCAAATTTTTCACAATCACTCAAGTTTCCTGTTAATTCTTCTTGTGTTGAAAGTCAGTCCAGATATCCTTTATTTCTGACATGGCTGACTACATCAGGATTTCAATGTATTTTGTCCCTTTGTTATGCATTGTATAATCATATGTGCTTGTTAATATTTAACTTAATATTGTTGATTTCAGCTGGAGAAAGCCAGTGAACAGTTTCTTAAACCTCTGGAAGCCTTTAGAAAACAACATATTGGTTCAGCTAAGGTATTGGGCTTGTTGTCTCTGGAGTTTTCTTTACAATAAAATAGTTGCCTAGCAACAAGCATCACTGTCAGTTTCTATGACAACAACTTTGTTAGTTATCTTTGTAATATTATTTGTTTTATATTATGATAATATGTATTATTTATTTTTTATAACAATATGAGCGTTAGCTTATTCGCTTTGGTCATGATAATTATGTGCTGTATAAATAGACGTGTAGACATCATAAATGGGCATCTTCTATTGGCAATTTTTGGCTAACATTGTTTTACGTTATAAATTTTGAGTTTGGAGTTATCATTTGTTCATTTTAAGCCATCTGACAAGTTAGAAATCTATGTATTTGTTGTTTAATTGGATTGTCACAGATCTGGGTACAATATTGATGTTTTGATTGATTCAGGAAGGAAAGAAGAACTTTGATAAGCAGACACAGAAGTTTTGTTCATCTCTCGATAGGTATTTGAATTTGAAAGCCAAATCATCCGACAGCCAATTACAAGAGGTAAGTTATGAATGCAGGTGAGGTATAATTGGCCTCTTACAGTGTCTGCTGATGTATTTAGTTCAGAGATAGTTAACATCTACATGGTTCAATGATGGATCTATGTCTTAATGACTGAATCATGGTTACAGTATGTTTAGAAGGGTAAAAACCATTGCTTGTGATGTATTTGTGCAGTTTTATGTTTATACTTTATCTGGTTGTAGGTAATACCCTGACAGACTCTGATATTCCTGGTTATCTCTGTTGCTTGTAAATGAACAATGCTTTCTCTTTGTGTCTTGAAATTTTCATTGCTATAAACAATTAGCATGTGATAGTATGGTCTGTGTGTATGTCCTGTGATTACATAAGTACTCTTATGGTTTCTATAAATATCACAATTTCTGTATCACCCACTTGATTATCATGACAAGGCACTGTTGTGACACAGGGGCATTATTCTGAAAGCTATAGTTTTTGGAGTTATGCCCCTTTTAATTTAGAATTTTGGTCAAAATTGCTGTACAACAGAAGAGCATTGGTGCCACTCTGCAGAGCTGTTGTTTTTAGAGAGGTTTTCAGAATACAAAGGTTCCAGATTCCAAAAGTTTTTTAGCATTAAATAAGTAGTAAAAAATTCGGACCAGCGGACATGTTCAGTTTAGAGAGGACTCTGGATTGGAAAGATTCAGATTAGAGAGTTTTGACTGTAGTCAGTCTTACATTTGATGCTGTGATCACGTTGTTTTTCATTTTTGATGTATTTCTTGATTTTTTCTAGGCTGATGCACAGTTAGAAATGGAACGACGAGGATTTTATGAACAATCTATGAAATACGTATTACAACTTCAAGAAGTGCAGGAAAGGAAAAAATTTGAATTTGTAGAAATAGTAAGTGATCTGGGACCTTTTTTATGAGTATTGTGAATAGGAATGTGTGTCGCAGCCTTGGGTACTGGCAATATGATACTGATCACATTATGCAATATTTATAGAGATATTCTCTAGTGGTCGACAAATTGTATTTTAGAACTTTAAAAGTGCTTGATTTTTGTATTCTCATTAAGTAGTAATTTTGCAGACCATTTATGAAATGAGTAATAAAACACATGTTATATATCTATATTCCCACTCTGATGTAGTCTAAAATAGGATGGATTTGTGCATTATTTCTGAAGAATACTTTATTCATTGTCATGGAAACTTTTTAAGGGTGTATACAGGATTTGTTGTGTAGTTATGTCAATGGTTGGATCTTTTTCTGAAAGTTTTTATGCTTTAATTACTTCCTTTTGCACCCCCCCCCCTACAAATCTGCACTTTGCTTTTGAGGCAAAGGGTTAAACAGAAAATAGGGAAAGAGGAGTGTTTATTACTTTTCTGCGTCCTATTGAATACAGTGCAGAATCCCGTTTATACTGCTCATATTGTGAGTGGACAAGTCTCTCTGTTCTGGTATCTGTCACATAGATGATGTATATTGTGTTAAACTATAAATATTTTATAACTGCAAGCTTTCATACATTCAGTTGGACGTGCATTTTATTGCATTTTATGGAATAATGAATAGGTTGAGATCATGAAATAGTTAATTAATCTTTGATTGATTCAGTGTATTCAGGCGCCATATTGATTTAAATGTAGTGATATTTGATGCTATTTGCTCCTACATAATCATCGTTAAATAGATGGTTGTAGATAGATGGTTAATTTCAGTGGGGAACAATTTATACAATATGTTTTTAATGATATTAAAATGACCAACTTTAAAACATACCAGTGTTTGATACACTCTGCATGTTTGTAATGGTTGTTTAAATGTTTTGTCTTTAAATGTTTTTCTTCTGCTATAGCAGGGGCCGTTTATAGGAGTCTTCCGCTAGAAAAATCTTAAAAATCATGCAGTTTTCCCCTAAAATTCTGTTTACATCAAGGTCCCCCCCCCCTTTTGCAAAAATACCATGTTACTTTTCCCCAAATTTTAGAAAAAGGCCCCTTCCCCTACTGGTGAAGAAAAACCCTGGTTTATGAGTAAACATTGTTTTAAGTCCCTAGCTTTTATCTAATTGAAAGTGATAGATTTTTAAGACAGCCTTGAAAAGTTTGGGACAAATGAACTGCACTGCAATATTTTTTATCATATTGAACCTTAGAACACTTGATCACCAGTGTTATACTACAAAATGAGCTAACTGAGCTCGGTATGTCTTATAGTGGTTTGCTCCACTGAAATACTGATCTCTTGTTTTATAGATATCTTATTCTAACATTATACTGTTGTTTTACTTTCAGCTACTGTTGTTTATGTATGGTATACTCACGTTTTATCATGAAGGTAAACATTCTTTGATTGTATGTGATTTTATTTATTTTTGAACTGTGCTACTGTCTCCATGGACACGTGAAGCACTGACTTAGTCCTTTCCAGTATAAGGTCATGAATATTACAAAAATCTTGAGTTTTTTTGAAAGCATATTTAAATTACGAAAAAAAATGTCAAATAGTGAATTGAATAGAGTTTACCACTGTAAGTCTAAAGTCCTATTAGATGTTAGAGCTTATTGTCCAAAGTAACTGAATGATTAATGATAATAAAAAATAAACAGTTTTTATTTCCTTCTCAGGGTATGTGAAAATATCTGTTATGCACTCATGATATATATCAGTGTCTATGAAAGCATATTACCTAATGCATTTGACCTTTTGTGTACATACATAGATGCGTTATCTTCATAATCAGGCTAAACTAATTCTGATTCATGTATCTCTCTCATTCCCTGAATACATCGTTAAAAGTTTTCCGGAATTTTCTGGAACGTCTGTTTTTTCGCAGGTCCGGACCCTACTGGTTTTTATTGTGTCTGAAGCTTAGAGGTTAAGATTTCCGGTTTTTTTTTTGAAAATTTTCAACTTTCACCCATGTGACTAATTGTGTATTTTTTCCTGGATACAGTCAAACTTGTCTGTATAGTCCATCTTTAAGTGGGTCAAGTCACAGTTTTTCTCTAAGTGGTTTTTATTCAGAGGTTAATGAATATGAATATGCCTTAAAATCCTCTGGTGTCTGTCCACAGGTAGTTTTCGTTCAGAAGTTAAATTTACTGTTGATATTCAGGGCAAGACATTTTTTTCAGGCTACTGGACCTGCAGGACAACCAGCTAAGAATTTTAACTAATTCTACAGCAATTTCAACTTGTCCTGAGTCAATTTCTACTCATAATTATGAGCGGACAAATACATTTGTCAAGCACTGATATTAAGATCTGTTTCATATCCACTTTAAAGCTAGGAAGTATCTGTGCACTGGTGGTATTGTTAACCATTTGACAATATATACAGCTCAATTTACATAATATATTCCCAAGACGTTCATTTTCTTTTTTTTCATACAATTTTGTAAAGTGTAATATACATGCACGTTTCATATTTATGCATATTCATGAACTGTCTGGTCTCTTTTCAGGCCACGAAACTGCTGCTGATAGTAAACTTTACTTGAAAAATCTTAGCCACACTCTACAGAAGGTTTGTATAATCATTTAAACGAAGAAAATAACCAGACTGGACTGACCTGCATGATCAGTTCTTAAAATGGACTTTGTAGAATTTTCAAGACCTATAAATATCATTGACAAAGTCATTAAAATATAAGAAAAAATTGAGGGCCAGTTTGCTCTGGTTCAAATGTAAGAGTGATTACCTCCCTTGGCAGTATGTTTATACTTTATACAGGGAGATTACTCAATAATAGTTAATGATTCAATTATAATAAGAGTACAAACATACATATTTACTTCAAAGTCATTTAATGATATGTGAATTTACATTGTTTGGTATACACTTATTCATTGGACACTTGACCCTGAGTTATTTGCTTCCAATCACATGCTTGGGAAGTTACTGTCTCATTTACATAGCGGTAAAAGTTAAGGCTGTTATAATTCAGGGGATTCTGATACACAAAGAGCTATTAACACAACTGATACATAAAGTTAATATGTTTAGCCTAATAAAATATGAATTCTGTCATTTCTTGCAGAGTCGTACAAATTTTGAGACTACACGAGAGCAAGCTGAAAACTTAATGTTTAAAATGCTTGAAGTTAGAGGAACGGTAGGTCCATAATTTGTTTTCATCTCCCCCCCTGAAATATGTCATAAATAGGCTAGATATGTATAATAAAATTATGAACTTGTTTTTATAAATGATTCAAATTTGTATTATTTTTTTCTGAAGGGAGGTATGTGGTTTAAGCGAGTTTGTGAGTCATTATGCTGCTAGTTTGTCTGACAAAGGCATAAAAAATTGAAAGACATAAAAACAACTACTTTACCTCCTTTCAGAAGAGTTATTTAATGTAAAACAATTGTCATTTTACCTCACTTCTGAAGAGTTATTTAATGTAAAACAATAGTTATTTTACCTCCCTTCAGAAGAGTTATTTAATGTAAAACAATAGTTATTTTACCTCCCGTGAGAAGAGTTATTTAATGTAAATCAATAGTTATTTTACCTCCCTTCAGAAGATTTATTTAATTCACAGTTGTCAATTCAAACACTGATATCGGTAATTCCTGTATTAAAGGCATTGGAGCAATGTAACCTTAGCTAACTGGACAACAGTGTCACAATGTCTCTTACTGTCATACTCTTGTACTCTCTGACCAACCTCAGATTTTATGAAGTTTTTCTCTATAATATAAATGTGTTCTGTTCATCATCTGTTTTCTCATCATTATAAACGTTAATCTAATTTTCTTAATTCATCATCTAACATTTTAAACCTTATTAATATTGATATTGTTTATTATCTTAGATTTGTATGGTTATAACTGTGGTGATTATTGACAGTTTGTTACATAAGTTATGTATTGAACTGTTGATATATAGGATTATTAATCAAGATTATTTTTTACCAAAATTTAGTTTATTAATTTACAAAACTATTTACTCTGGCTGATTAAATACTGTATGGATTGTTGCACAATTAATGTAATTAGAATGCTGAGGTAGATTTTCCCCTAAAATTTCAGATTGTCAAATACTTTGAAAGATGAATTGTTCTGTCTGAATCAAAATTTTATTGTTCATAACTTAGTCGTGTAGAAGTTTTTAATGAATGTTGAAATATATCTTTAGTTATTGTGACTTCATACATGTCTTATTAAGATAAAATGACTCATTAATGGTACAAGTGTGTCACCCTTCAGTATTTGTTAGAAAATATTGATCGTACATGTATCATGTATGAATGCCATTGTTATCAATCTCAACTCATGACTTAAGAATTTTTTTCTAGATATATGTAGATATTTTTTTTTCCGAACTGTTCCTTTGGTTTTTGATTTCCATATTAAGCCAGAATCTAATCTTTTTTATTAATAATTTTTGTTACTAATTTCAGCTTTCATATTTTTTTTACCCTATTTCTTGTTTTGCTTGCGTTTTGCATATTAATTTTTTCATTTTTAACACATTAATGATAACCTCTGAATGAAGATTCCATTCATGCCTTGACATGATTTTGCTGTGTGCTCACTTCCTGTCATGTTATGATAAGCCATCTGGCTTCGTCTCTGTTGTGTCTTGTTTTATACGTGTTGCACCCAGTGCTTGTCTGTGATGCTTATTTTTTACCAGGCTGATGGGTTCATAGTACACTGTGTCACATTTCGTCTTCAAATATTGTATCATTCATTGTGATGTAAGATTTTAGTTTTAACTAATGACTGATATCTGAATTCTATTAACCTACTGTTAGATTAATATTCTAAATTAATGTGGTCTGTTTTAGAACCAACATACGATTATTATGTTTTAAAAGTAATAGAAAATGAAGACAATATTTTCTGAAACAAGTCTAATTCGGTTGGAGATTAATACTTACAAACATTGTGAAATATTATATATTTAATGACTCGTCTATCTTCAACTCTTGATATATTTAGCATAGAATGTCTTCTTTATTTTATTGTGCTATGTATACATTTAATTTGTTTTGTTTGACTTGAAGTTATATTTTCTAAAAAACTTCAAATTTCTCTTTCCTAGTTTGAATACGTCATTATTATTCGAAAGTTGTCCAGATTCTGAATTTTTTAATTTAATGATAAATTGGACCATGTTAGATCTGGTTCATGCCCATAGAGCGTGTTATTTATATATTATGATAATATAATTTGTACTAGATCTTATAATGCTATCATAATTTATACTCCCTCAACCAGCTTATCTCGAGTTCATACCAGAACTATGCATGGCCAGATTTAATCAACCAGACAGCTGAAAAGGTATAATCCAGTGCTTGGCTTGATATTCGTAACTCTTAATTATTGTTAAATGTTTCGTGTGTATCACTTATTCACTGATTGGTTGTGGAAACATCTATGAATGCTGTTATTTCATGCCAAGTAGAATAATAAATCTTATTGAAGTCTCATCTTTACGGCTACAATGATAACCAACTGCGCAATTACCAGAATTATTGTTTAATTGTTTAATAACAATAATATTTGTCACTTGTTATAAATTTGACTTGAATGTTATTGTGCATTAGGCATAGAATAAAATTTTTACTTGAAAATTGTGTTTGATTTAGGAACATGTATTGTCACATAATTTCTTACCTGTGTTAACTCTTAGTATGCTAAGAGCTGAATTGAATGTTATATAATCAACCACTAAATAAATTTTTTTATGAAAACAAGTTTGTTTATCAAACATCCATTTATTTCACTTATGTTTTTGCAGAAATATCCACCTATGGTGGTGACTTATATGATTTTCTTGGCAGATTTTTTCACTGCTAGTGTGCAAAGAATTAATTACATTTTATTTTATTTGATTTGAAGTATTAGAATTCATAGATGTTAGTGTATTGTTTTGTTAGCTTTGGTATTAGGGATAAAAATTTCAGCTTTGTAATGTTCACTTAGACAAAAACATACTGTTTGTTTATGCTTCAATAAAATACTAACTTGCACAGTTTAAAAATTGACCAACTTCATGTCTGGGTCAAGCACCATGATGAATGTCAGTCGTATGAAATAGTTTTAAACAGTTCTGTTCACCTAAAATCATTAAAATTTGGCTTTGATGAATGCTTTTTAGAAAATGGCTTCTGTACATTGTCCAGTGCTGATGTTGCCATTTATGTTATAAAATTTCTAATATTCAAAATTCTGTAATCTTATATAAATGGTGCATTGTGCTAATCTATTTTGTTGTATTTAATCTGTGGTGATTTTGGAAAATGCTACAGAAATGACAAAAGTTGAAATTTTTAAATGCTTTGCATGATGAATGTTTTTTTATGTTATTTTTCTGTACATCAGCTGTCATATTATCATCTCATAAACTTTTGGAGATTTTAAACCAAATACTGAATGAACCTCGTAAATGATCATGAACTTTTTCTTTTAGAAATACAAAAAAATGACGACTTTATATAAAAATTTATTCAATAGGACTAAAATTGATGAAACTTTAAAAACCTGAACATACTTGAAACATTAGGCCAGAAAAAAAGTGCTTGTGTTTACGGTTGCCTGACTGACCTTATTTTTTTGGTGTCAACTCTTAAAAGTTTCTGTCCGCAAAGTCCAATGTATGAGAATATTCAGGGATGTACCTCCATAGTAACGAAGGTATGTTTAGAAAAAAAATTAGAAAAGTTTTGTAACCTACTTTTACACTATATTTTGGGTGTAGTAACCATAAATATGGCTTTTTTTCTAGCCTTTGAAAGTGTAACTCTCCAGAACGTGAGGTTATTGGAGGATATTCATTCAACTGAGTGAGAAAACAAGAATTGTTTTATGATGAGAGTGACAAGCCATGTACAGTGATAAAGATCACATTTCATCAAGCATTCTTTACTTAATGAATTTTCTAGTTTTTTTTATAATGTAAGAATGTATGATGTTAATTTGTGAAGCTGAGTAAATTGGGTAAAGTCATTGGTTTTGCATGAAATTTTGTTTGCATGATTTTTGCATGTATTTGCTAAAACATTGTATACTGAACCCATGTTTAGTCGTAACATTAGGGTAACGTTAGCAATAACATTGAACTTGATAATTTTCAGCAAACTTCCTCGTGCAACGTGTTTCAGTGACCTTGACCCAAATATCATTATCATAGGTTGGACATGAGATCACAATCATGCAATACTTGGTCATTATGTTAGAGTTTAGTTGTAAATGTTAAGACTATATTCACATATATTTGTCAAGTCTCATAGTCACATAATTTCATCGTAAATTAATCAGTTTGTTAATTTTTTACTCCTCAAAGAACTGAGAATGTAACTTACTGTATCAGAGACCAGGAGAATGTTGAGTATGTCTGTGAAGCACTGAAAAATATCTGCTCAGACAAGAAACAAGAAAATTGTTTGTATCACTGACCAGTTAGAAAACATTATCTTGACATGCACTAGTTTTTTAATTTGTCATAAGATGTAAAACAAGTCCTGATGATGTTTGTGGTGACCAGCTATTTTTGTTGCCTCACTGAAGTTCTGATTAACTACGAGGGTCTTAATCAAACATTAGGAGGAAATGGTGTTAATATATACATTCTGTTTTACTAATAGACCCAGTCTTTGAGTTTGACTGCTATGGTGGTAAGGTTGTTGCTGTTGTATTGTTACAGTTGTTGTTGTTGTTGTTGTTGTTTTTATAGATTATTATTATTATTGTGTTATGTTTAATAAAAAAAAAACATTTTGTTGTATTCACACCTATGCTTACATTCTTACGTTTATAAATAACTAGTCACAAGTCATTGTAGTTTCTCATAGTCTTATGGAGGAGGGGTGTTCCAAAATTAAGTGGACTATTGAAGAATCATCTCTTCTTTACCAAACTTTTGTCAAACATAACGTTAATGTTAAGCCAAGGCTATGATCGTGATCCAGTGGTTAGTATGCTGAACTTGCAGCCAGGCGACATATGACAGAAAATTTTTTAAAAATGGCATTAAACCCGGTGAAAAAAAAGACTAACACTGTTAAGCCATGAGTGTCTTTATTAGTTGTGACCTTTTAGATAAGGTTTTGTGGTTTTTGTTAAAGATACAGTTAACACGCCCCTTCTTTTCTACCTAAGACTGTATGAAAAAAGTGTTGGTTAGTTTGAGGTCATACAGATTTAATTTCATTATAATCATTTATATAACATTATTTCTAGTATATTTTGGCTTTACAAATTCATCTGATACACAGGCATATGTTTAAGAGGCTTAATACTGTGGTTTCACTAATTTTTGTTGGGGATTTGAAATCATGGATTTGATGAATCGGCTGAAATTTTGTCAAATTTTAGTACAAACCACGAAAATTGAGCCAAACGAAAATAAATGATACCACAGTTATTAGATGTCTGTTTGTCTGTACTTACTACCAGGATCTTTATTTTGTCTACATTGTGAATATACTGTAGATATTCTTGATCATAGATTGTTACTTGTGCAACAGTTAAGTCTAAACCCTGTTGCAATTACATCATGCTGATTATATTTATTGTGTTTATGTTTCTTAGAAAACTTTGAATGCCACACTGCCTCACGATAGACAAGCAAGGAGTGGTCCATTTCATGTCGTCTCTGGTATCATGGTGAACAAATGAGATACATTTCTACAACTCCATTCAACATTTCCCTCTGTTGTCTTCAAACTCGGCTCTTGTCAGCTCATTTTTCCTACTGTTTTGTCTCACAAACTCCTGGATTTAGAGATAATCCTTTGTCCATTTACCCAACTGTATACTTGTACACTTAATGTCCTGTTTGTGTTACTGTCTCTTTAAGTATACATGTAGGTCTAGTTATACCCCGCAAATGGAAGTTTTCGGGAGGGGGGGGGGTTCTACTTGAATCACCATGGTTGTTGGTCCGTTTGTTGGTCAGTCGCATGGTCTTTCCATATTTTGCAGGGTTTTTAATTGCGATTCAGTGATCGGTCTTGTTTTAAGCTTGACAAAAAGAGTGGTAGATGTATAGTATAGTATAGTACATACATTTTCGGCTTCAATTTATTTGAATCATAAAAAGAATTTAAAATGGGCTTGTTATGAGATTTTCACTGGGGGTGGGGCTCTATGGTCAAGTGGTTATGGTCTTTGATTAGAAATCATGGTCAGGGCAAAAAAAAATCACATGTGAGGAAGCTGTCTAGCTGGCTTTTGGAAGGTTGAAGGTTGTACCCAGATGTACACCTTGGGTCTTTCTCCACTGTTAAAGTTGAATAAGTTGCCAAATGGCCCTGTTAGTGCAACATTAAACCCCTGGGAAAAATTTTTTTTTACTGAAGATCAGATTCTGTTATTAAACATCATATTAATATATCCCTTTATTTATATAGTCAAGGAATTGTCACCCTTTGCAGATAGTAACCATGTTTCCAATGAGACTTATATTGATGTAGATCCATGCACTGTGTATAATATAACATAATATTACATGTGTTTGTCTGACATTGATAATCATTCCTAAATATGATAAAGATTTTAGTTTGTATTGTTATAGTTTATTTAGACTTAAGCCCTTTATAATGTCTGAAAAGTTCAGGATGAATATGATAACGTCTTCATTTAACAATATGTTCATATCTTGGATGTCACAATTTTACCATGTGGACCCCAATGGTTCATCTGAACATTCCTCTTCCTGCATATCTTGTTTAACCCTTTGCCTCATAAGCATACTTTGGAATCTTCCAAATTCAAAGCTAATAAACAAAACATCAATTTATTTAAGAAAATTGAGTTATTGCTCTCTGACAGAGTGAAAAAAAAACATGATGACAAAAGAAGCCATTACTCATTATGAGCAATAGCTTGTTTTGCCACTATATTTTCAAAAGTTGTTTGCTTCAGATGTGGGGAAAGCGATATTATGAGGTAAAGGGTTAAAACTGTGGTTTTTATGTGAGACATTCTTGATGACTGTATATCTATAGCTGAATGCCATATTGAATATTCTGCAATGTTACAGGATCAAGTATAATACAAGAAATTATTATGCTTCATATTTACTATACATTGACTGCAATCTCTTTCGAAGTATTACAATGACTTGCTGTCTTGGATGTTCATATTTGCATGATGATTATTAAGTTTGTAAAACTCAGCTTTCCTACTTATGTGAGCATTAATAGTTTGTTTTGTTTTGTTTTTGGCTGGAGTGACTTTTGTATCTATGTATAAGTATTGTTTATTCTAGGAACCTGTTTGTTTTTTTACTTGAGTTTTATCGTGGGTGTCTTCATGTTGTAACTTTGTGTCTAATAGTCATATTGTCATCATGATGCTGCAGTTTGTGAGATAATGACGCTTGTCTGGCCTTGAAAACATTAGTTAGTGTATACAAGGAAATCCATTCTTATGGTGACTTGATGTTCATAATCTGTGGACATGCTGGTCACCTTGTGGTTGTTGATAAAGAGGGCTATTTTGTGATGTTCTGAGAAGCCAAATAAGGGTCCTGACCTGCTGTACTACCAAAAACCTACTTACCATAAAATTTGGGTGTTTTAATTATTGACAATAACTTACATTATGAGGTGACACATAGATACATAGCACTGGTTAGTACTGGCAGGTAGCACAGGAGTATTGGTTAGTACATGTAGGTAACACTAGAACACTTGTTAGTACTGTTAGGTAACACAGGAATACTTGTTAGCACTGTTAGGTAACACAGGAACACTTGTTAGCATTGTTAGGTAACACAGGAACACTTGTTAGAACTGTTAGGTAACACTAGAACACTTGTTAGTACTGGTAGGTAACACAGGAACACTTGTTAGTACTGGTAGGTAACATAGGAACACTGATTAGTACTGGTAGGTAACACAGGAACACTTGTTAGTACTGGTAGGTAACACAGGAACACTTGTTAGTACTGGTAGGTAACACAGGAACACTTGTTAGTACTGGTAGGTAACACAGGAACACTTGTTAGTACTGGTAGGTAACACAGGAACACTGATTTGTACTGGTAGGTAAAGCAGGATTACTGGTTAAGTGGTCTATAAATGACTGAAATGTGTTTCATAAACAAAGCAATAAATAAAATTGTTGAGAAATATTTCTACCTTGTGGTATTATCTGTACTGACTTCTTTCTTTAAGCATATTTGATCATTATAGCATTTTTGACATTCTTACTTGCATTTAGTACATTTCTGATGTATTTTAGCCTGAGATTTAGAGTAATAATGTGTTGTTATGAAATGATAAATAATCATGCTAGGCTGGATCTGTGTGTTATGTTATAGCATTATGTATATAATGAAGTTTTACTGTGTAATCATTTACTAAATCCATTTTAACACTTTAAATACTAATATGATGTATTATAATTTGTTATTTGTGCATTTGATGTGTTTACTAACTAGAGGTCATACAGAGGTCTTTGTTCAAGATTAAACTATCTTCCAGGAATTATCTGCCCTTGTTTATTCGTGTGTTAAGGAGACACATGTATATCCTTCACCAGTCATTAACAGAAAATTTATTCAGATTAACCAAATAGACTTTAGTTCAGTCTCATTGATTTTTCTCAATTCTATCCTATGTGAATGACTTTTTCATCCATACAAACGGACAAACAAGCCAATACATATATTTTGTTGTGTGTCATATATTTTCCAACTTAGACATCTTATTGAAATGTACAGTTTTCCCCTTTTTTTGCTATGAATGAAAACATTGATTTTGAATATTTCAAGTCATGTTGAATGTTATATTATCATTTAGCTTGAAACTGAGGAGACATAAAACACATAAATCTCAAATTATGTTTCTGACTAAACAGAGACAAGAAGTAGATGTAGATGTATTCTCTGAGATTGAATAAAAATCTCAAGCCCTGTTTCCTGGGTGACTTGAATAATTATTCTCTGGAAGGTATGTTAGATTTGAACAAAGTCAGATAGTATTCTCAGGGCTTATGTTTATTTTTGTGCATATTTGATACTATTTCAGAGGCCTATGGACCAGACTGGTACACTAAGGGGGAAATGGACAAGACAAGGGTATCTCTACCTCATGGAGAAAAGTATGTATATGTCAGAACTATGTATATATCTTATACAGTGTGTGTATATGTCAGAACTATGTATATATCTTATACAGTGTGTGTATATGTCAGAACTATGTATATATCTTATACTGTGTGTGTATATGTCTGAACTATGTATATATCTTATACAGTGTGTGTATGTGTCCTCTTATGCGTGTATATGTGTCTCCTTATGTGTATTTGACTTCTTATGTGTATACGTATCTTCTTATGTGTATACTTATCTTTTTATGTGTATATGTATCTTCTTATGTGTATACTTATCTTCTTATGTGTATATGTATCTTCTTATGTGTATAAATGCTCAAACCATGCACTGTTGAAATAAACTGATACAATTTTGAAACAAAAAATGTGTAAAACAAACTTTGTGCTTGTGTTTACTGGTATAAACTGACATTTGACATTTGAAAATTCAATCACATTATTTACAAGCTGCTTGATACAGATGTGCTTGTTTAGAATCTTGATTAAAGTTTTCCTTTCTTCGTTACACATCACTCACTGTTGAATGTTGTATTACAGAGGCATTAGCTAATTCATGGACTAAGTATTGGTGTTGTTATGACAAAGATACCAAGAAATTCTTTATGTTGCCTTACCATCAAGCCACAGGAAAAATGGTTTGTATTTAGCATTAGTTCAATGCAAGATTTCTTATTGTAAGAATTTGACAAACATATATTTATGGTAGATATGGGTTGTGTTTTAGAGACTTGAATTATAATTTGTTTGGTGTGATGTTGTGATGGTGGTACATTTGAGAAATTCTTCAGTATTTAATATTTCTTATATTTACTATTCTATATACAGTGCTCCCTCCAAAGAGCAACACTTGTCGGAGTCTCAAAAAAGTGTTGTTAGTTGGAGGGAGTTGTTGTTTGGTGGGAATTAATACATACATGACGAGTGTTTTTTTATTGTGTGTATGTGTGCCTTTTACTGTCATTTCTGGAGGGAATCGGTCTTTTGAGGTGAAGTTACGGGAGGGGGCACTGTAATCATGTTTTATTTATTTTTTGATTAAAGTTTCATTTAACACTCCTGAATAGCAATTATGTACATTGTTTGTATGGCTTACTGCTTGATTTGGAGAAATGCATTAATGATATATTTATGGGACTGTTACTGAAAAGATTACATCTCAGTGTACAAAAAGCCTTTTTATCAGTACATGTACTTTGTACTCCTATGATATCATTTATAAATGGAATTAATAACTGTTTCCCCAGAGAACTAGTATAAACAACATCTGCCATAAATATATAACTGGTTTGTTTATCGTTGTGTTAATGTATTTTTGTTACATACATATTTGGCAATATTGTTACAGTTAGAACAAAGTTGTGAACCTTGATCCAGATTATATGTTTATCATTTTTTATTAAATTTGTAGTTAGGCAATATTGTTACAATTGCAACAAAGTTATGGCCCTTGAATTTGTTAATTTATTATTGTACTTTGTTCATCATAATATTTGTTAAATTTGTAAATTGGCAATATTGCTACAGTAACTGCAAAGTTATGGCCCTTGAATTAGACTACATCATTGTATTTTACTGTGTTAACATGATGCATGATGTATTCTTTTTAAACAGATGCCTAATGGTGAAACAGTGACTTTACAGTCCTGTACAAGAAGAGCATCAGATTCTATAGACAGGAGATTCTGTCTAGATTTGTCAGTAGCGGAAAAGTAAGACATTTCTTCTTCACCTCCTGTTTACGTCAAAACATCTGACACCAGCTTAGGAGTGCTATATTGTACTTAATAAATTTCAGATAACAGCACGTTTTAAGGATGAAATTCATATTTTTGATTAATTTTGTGTGGATATAATACACTGGCATTGATCCAGATTATACTTAGTCTTGTTGTTGAGTTTTATCTCAAACAACCTTTTTCAAGAATTATATCTTAAATTAATAATCTTATCATCAATTTGGTTATGTATTGATCTAGATATAGACATAAATGACACCTTTGTCAGTGATGTGTGTGTTCGTGTTGTATTTACAAGCAATTACAGTAAAACTTCAATATTGAGACCACTTTTGGGATCCAAAAAATCGGTTGTAATAATGAGGTGGTCTCATTATCAAGTTGAATTATATGGCGAGTTGTTGAAAGCCAATCCAAAAAGAAATGGTTGTTATAGCAAGGTGGTTGTAATATTGATGTGATTGCAATGTGAGGCTTTACTGTAATATTGTACTGAGAAAAATCTCGAAATTTTAGAAGTTTTTTGGCTAACCTTAGCAGTATAAAATATTTATTACTATCTGGTTGATTTCTAGAGCTAGTGTTCTAACATTCCAAGCATTATCTGAAGATGACAGAAAGCTATGGATGGATGTAATGGATGGAAAAGAACCTGTAAGTGTTGCCATGGTAACGAGGATTAGAAGATCTGTTGTCTCTTTAAAACCTTTGCTTACTTAACCATATTTGAAAAATGACTTGATGTGTTTATTGTAAACTCATTTTTGTTAAACAGTTCTCTATTGTGACAGTTTAACATTTTCATTTAGCCAAATGTAAACTGTTTTTTTTTGGAAGCCGCGGCTGTGGTCCAATGGTTAATGCGCTGGACTTATAACCCTGAGATCCATGTTGGAATCTCGGTGGTGGCAGGTCATACCCTTCTATGAAAATTGGACAAAAATGTCGATTTTCCTCCATATGAGAAGAAGTTGCCAGCTCCTTGTGGAAGGGTAAGTTAGTACTGGTTAGTATACAGTTCAGGAAACCTGTTTAGGTGAACCGGTGGCCGTATATAACTGAAAAATTGTTGAAAAACGGCGTTAAACCCCATTGACAGTAATTCACATAAAAAACATGCAAACAAACAGGTTTTTTGGCCAGAAATCTGGCCTATTTCAGTCTGCTAAAAACCCTATTTTGTAAGGTGGAATCTGCTATGTTCTATTTTTATATGTTTGACATTATTTGTTACAGATTTATAACAAACCGCACAGCGGGGTTAAAACAGAGGATTGTAAGTTCATTAGTTATCTTTAGTTCATTTTCGTCACATACTTTTTATGGCCATGAAAGAAAATTTGATATTTTTGTTTCTTTAAAAAGGAATGCCATTTTAGATAAATGAATTTTTTACCATAAATTTCAAAGATTTTGGGTTTTAACCCTTTGCTCCATAAGCATATTCTGGACTCTTTCAAATTTAAAGCTAATATACAAAACATCAATTTATTTAGGAATATTGGGTTATTTCTCTCTGACAGAGTGGAAAACGTTGTGGCAAAAGAAGCCACTACTCATTACATGTGATGGTTTCTTTTGCCACGATGTTTTCAAAAGTCGTCTGCTTCAGATGCTGGGACATGCGGTATTATCAGACAAACGGTTGTAATGACTTCTGAAACTGAACTTTATCACATTTTTTTAGTGTTACGGTGTAAATTCTTTGACTTTTGTGTTTTAGTGAATGTTGTGTCTCTTTTTGTTTCAGCGTCTCTTGATGACATTGGATTTAACTTTATAAACAGATGTATACATGCAATAGAGGACAGAGGTTTGTTTCTGATTGATTCATTAAATTCATGGTTAAAAGTTTTGAATGATTTCTTTTTCAGGTATCTTGTTATGTTAATAAAACAATTAACTTGATCATTTATATTCATCTTATTGCATCTGTAAAATCATTGTGTACCTCTGCAGCTGGGTGATTACAGTCACTGACTAGCAGTCTATAGCCCCTCACCTCTGTGAGTTTGAATCCCCCTGTGACCTAATTTCATGTGTAAAGAAGCTGTCAAGCTAGCTTGTGGAAGGTCAATGGTGTACACATGTAGTCTTCCTCCTCCAAACTGGAAAAGTTGACGAAGACCTTGGCTGTTGGTGAAAAGCCACATCTGAGTGAAAAGAACAACATTATTTTATCTGTATCATCAATATTTCAGTGATTGATTTTTCTGTTTGGTTTTTCATTTATCATATTATTTTATACAGGATTAGATGACCAAGGTTTATACAGAGTGGTTGGTGTAAATTCCAAGGTGAACAAATTAATTAGTTTAGGACTCGACAGAAAGAAGGCTGATAAACTGGACCTGAATGATTGTACTCAGTTTGAGACAAAAACTATAACCAGTGCAGTGAAACATTACCTCAGGTATGAGTTACCTCCCTTGTATTAATAATAACCAGTGCAGTAAAACATTACCTCAGGTACGAGTTACCTCCCTTGTATTAATAATAACCAGTGCAGTGAAACATTACCTCAGGTATGAGTTACCTCCCTTGTAATAATAATAACCAGTGCAGTGAAACATTACCTCGGGTATGAGTTACCTCCCTTGTAATAATAATAACCAGTGCAGTGAAACATTACCTTAGGTACGAGTTACCTCCCTTGTATTAATAATAACTAGTGCAGTGAAACATTACCTCAGGTATGAGTTACCTCCCTTGTATTAATAATAACTAGTGCAGTAAAACATTACCTCAGGTATGAGTTACCTCCCTTGTATCAACATTAACCAGTGTGATACTGATACGATATTATCAATAAATGATATCAATAATATAATATCAATAATTATTATTACCTCATGTATGAGTTATCTCCCTTGTATTAATTAGAACCAGTGTAATCTATGATGTTGCTCTCTGTGTAATATGATTTCAGATAAGAGTTGCCCCTTGTTTTAATATTATTTATACAATGAGACTTAACATCTTGTGTAGGTTTCACCTTTGCTCAAGGACAATTATCTGATTTGTTGGTTTTTTGAGTACAGTTACAAAATTAGCAAACGGCAAAGCTGCATTCTGAGATTTGTATCAAGGCTGTACTAACGTGCTGTTTGAAATCTGACGTAGAAATTCAATGAAGAGTGATTAACATTCAGACATTTATTGTGGGGATTGAAGTATTGTTATTAATCTAATCAACATCTACATCATGGTGTTGTTTTATGTATTTCTAGTGATTTATTTATTGTTTATGTTCGTGTTATAGGACATTACCAGAACCATTAATGACGTTTAAACTCCATGCTGACTTTATATCTGCTGCAAGTAAGTGATACATCATTCTTTGTTGTTTTAACTAACCTCTCCTTTTATTGTTAAATGTTACACATCAGTTTATTGTGTGCTCCAAATAAAGAATTAATGTACAAATATATAAAATTCTTCAGAAGTGGAATTTTTACACCTCAGGTTTTACAGGTGGCCGTCTTGTTTTTTGTTATGTTGTGTGAGAGTTGAATAAAAACAAGTGGATGACAATAACTTCAAATTCCAAATATAAATAATAATCCACTTCATACCAGACTGGACAGTAATCCTTATGTGATTATTTTTTCATTTCCAGTTTGTGTACTCAAACAAATTAATTTTTCCCATACATTTGGGATTGCCTGAAGAATATTGTAAAATTCTGTTAAAATTTTATGTTAAGTAATGTTTTTTAAGTTAATTTTTTGATTCAGAAATCTATAATGGTGATCAACCTGGTTTTGCTGTATGACTTATATGTAAGTTATTTTTTTGATTTAGAAATCTATAATTGTGATCAACTTGGTTTTGCTGTATGACTTATGTTTAAGTTATTTTTTCGTTACAGAGCGTGAATCACAGAATTTAAGGTTGATGGATATTCATACACTCGTACACAAACTTCCAGCGTGTAACTTTGAGATGCTCGAATTAATCGTAGCACATCTCAGAAGGTAAAACATAGCTTTCATTAATATTACCTATCTAACAGTATGCTGACAGGTGAATTAATCGTAGCACATCTCAGAAGGTAAAACATAGCTTTCATAAATATTACCAATCTAACAGTATGCTGACAGGCTTATTTAATATCAACAATTGTTAAGAATATTATATTGTTTAATGTGGGTTAGATATTTAGCATCTATTTAATCTTATGCAAAAAGGGATTTTGAAGGGGAATCTCTCTGAAATATTTTTTATTACACGTTCTCCAGAAATCTAATATTACAGTCAAACCTGTGTTAAGCAGCCGGGCAAGGGAAATGGCTAATCTGGCTGCTTAAGACAGGTGGCCACTTAAAACAGTTAGTGGTCATTGGAGACCAGATTGCATAATCAATCTGTACATATACAACATACCACATAGTTATACTGAATGAAAAATAAACATGATACAGTAAATGAACTTTAATTCTTGTGTTTTAAATTAAACATTTATAATTTATGTAAATAATACATGCATGTTTGTAATTAAATACTAGTATGTTAGAAACACAACAACACCTTCATTGTTATTGCTAGTCTAACGTGTGAATGTCGACCAAATTGTCTTTGAAAACAAAATTTGATTGGCTGCCGAAACAATACGGTCTCAATCGGCAATTTCCGTTGAATCAATTGAATGGAAAATTCCCAACCTGGTAACGACTTGTTTACATGAAGTTATTATGGCCGCGCGTCGAGTAGAAAAAGGTGTGAAGTGGCCGTTAATTGGGGTCATAATGTGACCGTTAATGGCAGGTGACCGCTTATACCAGGTGACCGTTAGTACAGGTTTGACTGTATACAGTAAAACCTTGATAATGAGACCATCTTTAGGACCTGAAAAATCGGTCGTAATAATGAGGTGGTCTCATTAGCAAGTTGAATTATAGGGAATTATTGATAGCTGGTCTGAAAATAAGATGTCGTTATAATAAGGTAGTCGAAATATTGAGGTTTTACAGTATACAACTCATTTAACTTGTGTGATGTTTATGATGTTAAACATTTGTAAAAAAGGGTTTTTAGCTTAATTTATTTACATAATTTTGAAAAATGTTTGACAAGAAATGCCTTATCATAGAGACATAATTGCATTATCTGTATATTGACTTTTAGTGAAGACAATTAATTTACAAGTGCAGAAATGTTGGTCATTCAAATAAATGTGAATCTACGATACTGTAAATGATGTTTTAGGGTGTCCAGAAACGCTGATAAAAACTTGATGACTGTAGCGAATCTTGGTGTATGTTTTGGTCCTACATTGATGAGACCCGAAGAAGAGACTGTGGCTGCCATAATGGACATAAAATTCTGTAACATTGTGATAGAAATTCTGGTGGAAAAATATGATATGGTGAGATATTTAATCAATCTACTCTTTTGGTGCATAGGTACCATGAGATATAGTTTTTTTCAAGTCAAATATTTGGTTTATTAATTGCAATGGCAAAAACTACCCAGCTGATGAATATCCCTGTTTGGTTGGCACTATCTGATAATTAGAGATGTTCAAAATAATTTGTGTTTGTGGTGTGTGTATCGTATTATGTAAAAGAAATGAATAATTTTATCATTGTACTAATGTATAAGTCTGTATGTCTTGCATGATATATGAAACTGAACAAATTTTTCATGGCCATTCAAGTTGTCAACCATTTTCTTATCAAAGTATAAAATGTCCGATATTTTTTTCAGATTTTCAAACAAGCGCCTGAAGATACAGAGTTGAGAACAAACTTGGTGAAGTCTCAGGCCGTAAATGAACAAAATCAAGCAAACCATCGCCCGAAATCTCAAGCGCCCAGTGCACAGAACTACAGGTCGAAACCACAGGTGACGGCCACTGCCCAAAGTGTTCCACAGTCCCAGTCTCCACGGCAATATATGAATGTGTCATCCGGTCTTCCATACTTACAGCAACAGTCTGGACAACCACAGACTGGACACGCAAGAACAAAGTGTAGACCAGTAGATGTATACAATCCTACAACAGGAAGTAAGTGGCTGAAATTGTAGGAAAATCTTCTGTGTCAAGTTTATTGTTGTATCTTTCATGGTACAAACTTATTGCAGTCTGACATTTTTTCAGTTAGTGAGATATCTTTGCTGTATTTGTCATTTTTTCTTTGTCATTTTTTTTGTCTCAAACTTACAAGTACGCATTTTGGAACCTGTCCCAGAAAGCAGTCTAGCCATTGGTCAGTTTTTAATTTGTATTCAGCCAGCCAATCAAATGCATATATTTTAGACTGGTCTCAAAAATTTTTGTCAATGTGCCATAAAACATCATTAACCATTAACCTAACCATGGGGGATAATACTATCATTTGGATTTTGTTTATTACAGGTTTTGAGACACAAACAAACAACAGTGTTAGTGGAAGTTCAGAATCGTTGAATTCCACTCATTCTAATCATTTAAATAATAACAATACTGCCTTATACGACTCGTCGAGAAGACCGTACCCAGGACGAGGTCCAAATTCAGGTCCTGTGTATTCCAACATTAACGTCAGTGAATTAGGTAAGGCTAGATTTTAGTGCGGTAATGTTTATATTCTAGTACTTTAGTCTTGATGATTTGTGTTATTAATTTATAGTAAATTGTTAATTTAAAGTGAATGATGCTGTACTTTGGCTTATCAGTACAATATAACTGACAAGTCATTTTGGATTTGATATCAGTGTCTGATACACAAAATTTATTACATTGATAGAAATTTGTTGAAATAATAACGTACCAATTTAACTTTTACTTAAAAATCTTTTTAGTATAAACATGAACAATTTTTTCGAAATATCTGTATGAGTAAAGTTGCTTATTCCAATTATAGTTTGATTTTTGAAAACTATGTAATGTACATTGTTAGACAAATACAAATATGTTGCTTTTTTCTGTACTGCAAATTATAAACTGTAAGCTTAAAAGCTTGTATAATGTGTCTTTTGTATTATTATCATATATAGGTACTGTGAAATCATTATGTCCAGTTCAGCGTTCTCTTTATACTCCATATTTTGGCAAAAAATATGTTTTGTGCCCTATAATATGTAACAGGGCTGTATATAATATATGTTTGTAGTAGTTTGTATGCCCGTCAGCCCGATTAGCTCAGTTGCTAGAGCAGTTGACTCGCAAGCAGAAGGTGGCGGGCTCGAGCCATGCATCGGGAACTTTATTTTCTGCTTCCAATTACAAATATGTACATTACAACTGCAATACTTACCGAGATGCTGTCATACCTGTGAACTACGTGTCCAGAGGAAACCAAAAAGTACCGGTAGACTTCTATGTCTAGTTAGCCTTTATGTAGAAGTGTCTTTGGTCTTTATGTTTATTTCAGAATCTGTTGCTTACATTAAGCTAATGCTTTATTTTCAAAAAAATCAAAGTCTGCTCCTTTTAGAAGTTTTCATATCTCAAATCTACCCTGTTTATTGTTGTATAAAATCAACATAAGATAAAGCTGTCTGGATGGAATGGTTTAACAGTACCTGTGATATTACTTATAATGTTACAGTATCATTTAGCATTTCAGTATTAGTATATAAATTGTATATTAAAATATTACTTTGGCTCTAAATCTTTTATACAATACTAACACATTTCCATTGTTAACACCTTTTTGATTCTTTGATGCGGAGCACCTGTCTCGCTCTGTGATTGACTTAACATCCTAAGTAAAATGTGCTCCGACCTCTGCTTGACATGTGGGAAAGTTGTCAATTGCAAGTGGAGGAATGGGTTGGCAAAAATTGGTTACCTAGAAACATTAGTTATGTCTGTTATCTTCAGTGTAACAAGTTCAGATGATCAACCTTGCATAATAAACATGAAACTAATTAGATATTTTATACCCTCTCAGTTATAGAAATTATTATGATATTTATTGAAACTATTAATAACAAATTGATATTGTTAGAGTCAGTCTATTTGATTTATTTTTAATATTCATGTTTGGACATATTTGTTGTGGATTTGTGTATGTGTTGTTTGTAAGATCACCAATGTTTTATGGTCATTCTTTCTTAGTTTATGTCTTTTTACGATGATAAATATTTAAAATGTTCAGGTCACAAGTGTCCTGTAGAAAAAATTGAATATGAGAACACCAGTATAAGTGGTAAGTCTTATGATGCAGGGATACTTTCCTGGAGTTTTGCTATACTTCACCCAAATGTATGTCTTTGGAATAATAGTCACTAAATAGTGATTATTTCCCTTGCAATTAACTGTTAATAACTACTTACCTCCCCTGATTGTATACACATATAGCTGTTGGTATGCATTATATTTATTTTAGTTTTTATTAAAATTGATCGAAAGTCTTACATGTTAACACAACAAGTGACATCTTCTATAAAAGTTATTTAATTTTGTTCTTGCATGAAGTTGATCAAGTTGCTTGTTTTTTGCACTAAAGTGCTAAGTAAGGGAAATACGTAAAAATTGGTGAAAAAAATAATGAAATGGTAAAGTATGCATATTAGTACATCATAAAAGATGTATGTGAAGACTAGTTATTAGTATTTCTGTGTAAGAAGCTAGATTGGATTGAAATTTTACGTATCATTTATGATAAATTTGTCCTTTATGCACCAGTTTAATCTTTTATTCAGGCCGCGGCCGTGGTCCCGTGGTTAGTGTGCTGGACTTGCAATCCAGAATTTCTTCAGTCCAGTATGGACACAAAAAAAAATATTTTCAGATTTATTTTAGGAATTTTTTAGGGAATTACTTATCATTCTTATCATATTATATCATCCTTAACAATGAATGCTTCTTTCCATTGAACCTTCCTAAACAAAGATGGTATATTATACTTGTAGTTAATACATAAACATTATTTTGTTTGTATATATTTATTTTCTGGCATTAAATGATTGGCTGTTTGCATGTTCACTAAATCTCGAGCCTGTAGACTGAACATATTCATTTGCCTTCATTTTATCTTGGTTTGAGGTTATAATCTGTGGTTGAAGACCAGTCTAATATATCTGGCTTATGATTGGTTGATCAAAGTGAGGTGCTGACATTGACCAATGACAAGGCGTCATTCACTGACTGGTCTTCACATTATTTGTTGAAACTTCAGACTTGCTGCTGTATATTCTTTATTTTGATTGTATAAACTGAGGGCAAAACCTCTATTTTGTGCTTTTAAAAATCATGTATTCTTGCCTGCATGTTCTTCACAATGCGAACAACAAGACTGTATAAAGTGGAATGTATGGTATATACACTTTATAGTCATTCTATATTCACACAGATTCCTTGAATGCCAGTTTATGCCGCGCTATACATCTGCACTATTTTCAAATTTGTTGTCAGCATGATTCAGAATTATGTGGAAATTTTTACTGTGTATATATATATTATGCATTGTGCTTTGTGTTAATATTGACATTGTACAGCCACACCTGTGTTTGAAACCATCTCCGAATAAAGACCACCCTGTGAATTCTTAGAAAAACCATCATGGATTAATTAGAACAAACTGACCTCTAAATACCGGTAATGGCCACATGTTAATAAAGGCCACATCTTGTCTTTCCCAAGCATGGCCTTTTTTCACAGGTTTGGCTGTATTTAAAAATGTATTTTTATTTTTACAAATTGTTACCAAAATATCATATTTGTATAAATGTGTTTATAAAATATTACTTTTTGTTCTATGTATATGATTACTACAATGATGTCTTGACTTGTTGGTAACTAGGTAATAATTTAGTGTTGCTAAGGAACTTCTTTTATTTGATTATTTATGGAAAAATCTTTCTATCTTTATTACAGCGAACAGACTGATCTCCTCTACGTCTGATGTACCGACATTGTAAGTATCTTAATATATGTTAACCTTTGTCCCTAATCTATGACCTTGAACTTTGACTCTGCTGACCTTGAAACATGACCGCAATTTCATGAAAAGTTTTATTTGTAAGGGTTTTCTGATGGAATTGGGATTTTGCTAAATTTTGCTTTCCGTAGTTCCGTGCAACTAGTTGCTTTTAGTTTGTTTGAATTCTTAAAAAATTCAGTATTTGACAATGTGCGTCTACTTGAAAATTAATGACTGAATTACTTCTTGTAAACAGAGTATATATAAATACTGTATACAGTTGAAAAATACTTTGTTGAGGCTTTTCTTTATTGTAACAAAATTGTATTTTCGTTGACTGTACTTTTTGCATGCTCATAGCAACCAACCTATGTATATTGATTAATATGTTATACTTGTAAGTACGTCCTGATTAAACTCTTATCATTTGCTGTAATTCTTAGGATTTATTGTACATGAAATAAACAGGAACTTATTCTGAATGTCTACACTGTACATTTGTACTTACTTTATTTTATACTTTGACAGTGTTTTTATTACCTTAACATTCTACCCTTTAATTATAAAGTGAAGTAGTCGATAGTTTATACCATTGTTTTGTTAATTGAGAAATTTCTCAAAGTGAGATAAATTCTCCATTTATTTTTTTCCTAATTTGTTGTTTAGTTTTAAAAAAAAATGTTTGTGTCCTTCACTATGAATATTTTATGTAAAAAATATTTTAATATTTTATTGACATTTATAGATTACAACTAGTACATTGCCGTAGTGATTGTTTGGCCAGTCTTTAATATATTTGTACACTGATTTTTGTAGTTTCCTAGATAAAATATTCTCAGAATACATTTTTCAAAAATATTCCTTTATTCTGATTTGAACTCCCGACAGAAATGATATTAGTAATATTTTTGGTACATTTTGCTCAAATAGTTACCTGTAATTATTTGTTTTAATTAAAACATTTATATACTTATCACTATGATAAGTCAAAATAGAGCCTGATAAATTTGTTGATTTACGCTGCTTTCAGAAAACTGCCCCATTCCTTTTCTAGACATCATTGTTAATATAATGTTTGTAGTTTATGGAAACAAACTATTCTTGTTTTTTCCTAACACTCTTAATATATTATTCAATACATACAAATTTTTCATGCCTACTAGACACATTTTTTCTAAAAATGTGAAATTTTAGTTTTAACTCGCTATTAGTCCCCAGTGTTTCGTTGAAGAATTGCTTCCATGATAACAGCTTGATATTACCATTGACCAAGACTTGGCTTTATTTTAAACAGAGATTTTTTTTTAAAAAATCTTAACTTACCTCAGTCAATCACTTATTTTCAGACTGATTTCAATAGTTGTATGTCACCTTAATGTCAGCTAGTGAATTTTAATCCTCTATGTTTGATCCATAAATTTTTCTGTAGCATAAAACAAGTGCTTTGCTCTTTACGGTAATTTGAATTTTTCAATAGAAAATTAAGTGATTCTTGGTCAGTGGTGTCATATGATTTGAATTAAAGCTTTGTTTGGTGAGGTAGATGTTGGCAGAACCTTGTTGAAATAAAAGTGTTAAAGCTATGAAGGTTGTAGAGTTTCATTGGATTTATCATAATATATATAACAATTTTTCCAAAATCAGTCTTTCAATGTTTTTTATTGTTTGCGGATATTTTTGAATTATGTCATACAGATGATTGAGTGAAAATGAAACAAAATTTTCAGTATGTAGAATGTACAGCTGTCTTCTTTTACTGTCTATCATTACACAATGACTTCTGTATATATATATATATATATATATATTATACAGTCAAACCTGTGAACAAAAGCCACCCTTGGGAATGATGAAATGTGGCCTTTATTCACAGGGTGGCCTTTATTCGAAGGTGGCTACAAACCCAGGTTTGACTGCTTATTTTGGCGACTTTGCTGTGAAATGTTTTTAATCTGTTCATTTCTTTCCTTAAACTTTATGTCAGACTTGTTTCCATAAATAAATGTCTGTTTATAAACAAAATCTTGTGACCTTGGTTCTGTCAACTTTCACCTTTGACCTTATTCCCCAGGGCTGATTGTGTGATATAATTGCTTGTTATGTTTCTAATAGTGGGAGCATCAAGAAAAGGACTTCATGCGATCATTCAACAAATTCTATGTAAGATTTGTATCAGTTTGCATGACCTATAACCTTTCACCTTTGTTGTCTTTGTGACCTTGACATTATTGATCACACTGGAATAATGGCAGATCTTGAGTAGCTTCTAATTTGCATTTGCACTGAATACAGTCATGATATTATTGGTTGGGAACTTTAATTATCTTTATGCATGATTTGATGAGGCCATTTATTATGTGTGTTTTTTGTCATCTGACCTGACCTTATATTGCACAGCTATACATAAAATACTAGTCTCGACTGCTGCAACTAATTATTGTGATTGATTTAAAAGCTTAAAAATGGAGCCTGAGAGAGACAGGAAACAAAATATTGTTTATATGTGACTGTACAAAAGAACATTTTACCACTAAACCTGTGCTAATGACCACCTTTGGGTTTAAACCTTTTTTGCTTTATTTCTGATGTGAACTTGGAGTAAATTTAATCTCTGAATTGATACCAATACACTTGAGGACGTTGAAGCGTTTTTTCCTTTTAAAGGTGGTCTTAATTGGCGGGTTTAACTGTATTATATGTGTTTTCACTAAATGTCAGGACATATGTTAGATACATATTCATTTCCACTTTTACTCCCTGGATTTCTACTCTAACTACTAGTATGTCAAATACAAATTTCTGGAGATGTTGTCTTTGCAAATGTCTCTATTTACTTAAATGTTGTGCGGCCTCTGTGGTCATGTGGTTTTGGTCTCTGACTAATAATCTCTAGCACCTAAATACTGAGAGTTCAAAACCCACCCAGGACCAAATTTCACATTTGAGATAAACTGTCCAGCTAAGTTACAGAGGTTGGTGGTTCTACCCAGGTGTATGTCTGGGGTCTTCCACCACTGTTAATGCAGGAAAAATCACCAAATGACACTTGGCTGTTGGTGTGACGTTAAGCTCCTGTGAAAAAAAGCAAAACACTTTTTATGTTGTAGGTAAACCATTTGTGTTATATTGTTGAAACGATTATGCACACTGTATAAATTTGGTTATGGATGTTGTATTATAATTGAAGTATTTACTGTATTTGTAGATGTAGAAATGTAATTGTATAAAAGTCGTGGTATGATTCTTGTATAACCTTGCCAACATATTAGATATATATTACTATCTTGAATCTTGACATTGTACTGAAGCTTAAAATTTCAACTTTTCCAGTAAATTGAATTAAATTTTTCTCCTGTTTTGTCATACAGCATGACAGAGTACCCCTATTTTCTTTTTTTCTTACAAATATGAATACAATGTGGTCTAAAGTTGTTACTATAATGAAATTTATGATTCAGAAAGATTTTATTTGGTCAATGTTTTCTGGAGTGGAGCTATGCTGACCTCCGCTTGTCAAAGGTCATGGGGTTTAAAACCTGGGTCACGGTTTTATTTCTCCCCAACAATTTGACTTAAAGTATTGTCTTAAATTCATTTGTCCCTTACCACTGATCCACACATCAGTTAAAAGTTGTCACTTGCTTACGGAGGATCGGGTTTGTTCTGAATCGTGGAATATTAAGTTCAAATTATCAACATACCAGAACTGTACATGAATTGTGTAGCTGAATGATGAAATATTTATCAGGAATGTTGTAGATGTGATTTGGTTCTTGTTTCAGATTAATTCTTGACTCTAGATACAGATTTCATTTAGGACTGTTGTAATTATCTGCACACTTCTCTCTTCTTCTCTGATTTCCTTCTTATTTATATACACATTGTAAGCATTTTGCTGTGGATGGAGTTTGTGTGACCAGTGTGAAGTCACGATTGCGGTACTTAGGAAATCTACACTATAGAATCTTTACATTCTGTGCACTGTATTGATACAGACACCTGGAGATACTTTGCAATGGATTTAGACATGCAGCAAAATGTTTTTTTTCAAAGCACATGAAGAAATAAACAAACAAACAAATGCACGCACAAAGAATGAACGCGGGAAGGAGCGCACATAAAACAAATAGCTACTTTTGAGCCTCTGGTCCCTCTCCCAAATAAAGACTAGACTTGACTAATTTGTCAAACTGCTTATAATATGTATTTAATTCATATATTCTCTAATTAAATGTGATTTGGTTCGTACCTTAGTGTTAACCTCCGCTACATCACATCAAAATCATGATTAGGTTTATATTAACTTTAATACAATATCAAAAAAAACGTGAAATTTTCACCTTTGTTGTTGTATTGCATGGTTTTATTTTTGGTGGTAATTCAGATATTTTGTCTAAAATGTCTGATGATTTTATTTACTGTTAGTTCACTTTTTCTTGTTTTTCACTCACAGATATATTAACTCAGTGATTTGTATAAGAATGGCTTTACCTAATATATTCTAATTAATGATCTTAAATTAACGCACATCATCGCACCATGTATTTTACGAGCATGTCTGTTATCGATTAACACCTACACGTAACTGTTAGTTGTTGACAAAAATGACAGGATTTAAATATTATATCTTTTATACAGGTCAACATCTATGCAAGGTACGCCAACATCTACGCGAGGATCTGTGAGTGCCATGACAGGAAGTGTGTCTGGAAGACTAGGAGATACTACAAATAGTAATAATGTCCAGCAGAAAAGGTTGGTGATGAACCATTACTTAATATAATTCAATAAATGCTCTCCAAAATTCTTAATGTAGATTTATAGTGAAACCTCACATAGCAAGCACCTTGTTATAACTACCACTTATTATCAGACCAGCTTTCAATATCTCCTCTGTAATTCAACTTGATAATGAGACTATCTCAATATTACGACTGAATTTTGGGTCCTGAAGGTGGTCTCATTATCAAAGTTTTATGGTATACTTAAAACAATGACCTCAATGAATAATCTCCTTATTTTTCAAACGACTTCACATTTAAAACAGTCAACAGTCAGAACTGTGTTTGTGGCCATGTCCGTATAAGGACCACTCTGTGAATAAAGGCTGTTCTTTGAAAAAACATCACTGATTTATAAGAACAAACTGACCTCAGAATAAAGGCCATCTGTCAATAAAGGCCACATTTGTCTTTCCCAAGGGTGGCCTTTTTTCACAGGTTTGACTGTGATAGGTTATCTGAAAATTTCTTTCTAAATGTGCAATTATGTACATTGATATTTATCTTTAATTTTTCATGTACGTTTTTTACTCCTCTTAGTTGCCTGACTCCTCGAAAGTTATTGGACCTGCTTGAAATTTGCCTGATATGTCCGACGGTCCGGCAACTTTCAGGAAGCCTGATGCTAACTATGATAATCTGTGTTTTAGATTACGGACAGTACGGACATTATACCACTGTGAGGCTGAGAATACGTCTGAGCTGTCATTTGAACCAAATGAGATTATACAGAATGGTAAGTTTATTCTTCTTGTCAAAACTTATGGTACTATTAACTGGACTGGATGTTATGTTATATTTGTAGAAAACTTATCCGAATAGTAAATAATCTCCTAGCTTGATACTATAAGTATTTTTTTTCACATGTTTTTAATACCGTTTTTCTACAATTTTTCAGTTACATATGGTTTTCTGGACTGTGAACTAACTGGTACTAACTACTGTAAGCACTATGTCGTACGTATATTGTGACATTTTATTCTTTCAGTGAGACCATCTAAGGAGCCTGGCTGGTTGGAGGGATGTTTGAATGGTAAAAAAGGACTGATACCAGAGAACTATGTAGAATTTCTCGATGGATAGTGTTACTACTTTGTCTAGATACGGACCATTCTTAAAACAAGTTATACATCTGTATGCATTATCTGCCACCACACGGCCTTCCCTACATTGCCTGCTACTGTATGATTATGATGTGGTCCCTAAGGACATAGGTCAAAGGTCATAGACTGGTTTGCTTTAAACTTTCTGTTGACTGTGCAGTGGACTTGTATATAGTTTCCTTTTGAGTCCAGACTGGTCCTTACTGAATATTTGTTGTTATTCTATAGATGGACTGGTTTAAGTAGAGTTTCTCTGGGACTTTGATGTCTTCTAGAAGTCTAGAGATGAAAAATTTATTCAAACTTTGGCCAAGTTAATTATCAACTTAATCCTTCTGTATAACTGAAAATTCCAACATACTGGATTGGTCATAATGAATTAATACAAGAAACTCTGAGGCTACAATTCTATGTTGTTTCATTTTCTATATTACAATATGGCTCCACAGAGTAAAGCGTAGACTGTAATCAAACTTGTGGTGGGGATGATAAGGGAGATAATTCTGTATAGATTGAACTTACAGTGGAGTGTTTGGGCCTGAAGCAATATGGTGGCACTGTGGGTTAAGTTAAGCCCTATTTCTACTGTGATGTTATATGTACATATATTTTATTCCTCACTAATACCGTAAATGTTTGTAGAAATAGATAGCTCTTATCCCATGTTGTTCTCATACTTAAATATAAGACTGATTCCCTTCCATGATTATTGCATAATAATTTTGTTGTAATTATCTCCTCATTTTTTTCTATTTTCATTTTAATCATCATACAAACTTTAGGTTATGATAAAATACAGCAGTGATCACTAAGTTGTTCTTGTAAGATATAAAGTTTTTGGTAAATTTATTATAAATGATGATTTTACTAAATGATTTTAGTGAATGTAAAATTAATGTGTTACTTTATCTGTTTTTCTAGTATAGTTATTTATTCATAATTCTTGCCCGATAGATTGCCAGTTCTCTTGAGAAAACTTTCAGTTCTGTGCTATTTACAGTACAGTAAATGTTACGGGTTACGTAATGATGCATGCTTGTATAATTTTGGCTTACTTTTATGACAAGTTTAAATGATATTCAAAACTTACTTCAACATAGTATTATCAGTATGCTTTGATGTGTTTGATTTTGATCAACATTATAGTTGCTAGGATAATGTTAGTGATCAGTTTTTTACCCCCCTTTTCCATGAAAACTACCTAAAATTTTGTTGAGTTTTAAGATAAATTTTTTGTACAAATCTAATTGCATTCATTATTTACTGATTTGGAATTAATTTCGTTTTCTCTCTTAATTTTCTGACCATTAATGCTGAACTTTGTGATGTAAGATGTAAAGTGGGCAGAGTTTTGCTGCTAGGGGCCACTTTGATTTAAAAAAAGTGTTCATTTTTATTCATTAATCATACAAGCATACTGGTGATTTACTTAATAATATTTTTATTTATTCATTACATATTATTTACATGTAAAACATTTATGGTTAAAAGTTTTCTGGAATTTTCCAGAACCTCCAGTTTTTCCCAAGTACAGGCCTTGTTTTTATTGTTTCTGCAGTACCGAGGTTAAAATTTCCGTTTTTTTTATATGTTAAATTTCACCCATGTATTTAGTAATTCAGCAATTTTCTCCAAAACGGATGAGCAGTCAGTCTCATCTTCTGTTGCATTTTAAAGGAAAAATATCACCTGACGATGATGTTCATACGTGCTGTATATCACAAGAATGTCATCGTGTTCTTTATGAGTATCATACTCTTAACCCTTCACCTCATGATACCACATTTCCCCGCATCTGAAGCAGACGACATTTGAAAACATTGTGGAAAAGAAGCCATTGCTTGTAATGAGTAATAAGTTCTTTCGCCACAATGTTTGTCACTCTGTTAGAGAGAAATAATCCAATTTTCTTAAATAAATTGATGTTTTGTATATTAGCTTTGAATTTTGAAGAGTCCAAAATAAGCTTATGAGGCAAAGGGTTAAAGTATACTCCTGTCATTAATTGAATGTTCAGTTTTAATTTTTAAAAAAATACATCGGTGTCAATGTAGGATATGTATTACAGCATTTATACGTTTTATATTTGTACGTTTTTTGTTTTAACATTCATTTTGCTCATTCACGTGATTTGTAAAATATGCAACATTGAATACTTAATGATTAACGTAGTATTTATATATTATATTATTTGTATAGTCAATTAACACAATACATTCATGATATGTCGTTAGTTTAGACTAAATATCGTTCTATTTCAATTTGTAACTCATAATTATATTAATTGTGAGTCATCTATATCTTGTACTCAAATGTAATGTCACAATATAGACAGTACGTATATAGAATTTTATGTAATTTTCAAAGACCTAATTAATTTTATAAATGTAACATTTTAAAGTTCTGCAGTATATAATATCATGTGCAGATGATGTATTAATTATTAAAATGTTTTGCTTCAAATAGACATGAAATATTTCTGACATAGGGGAATGTTTTACAGCATTTTCCTGTGGTACTTGTGTACTGGACAGTAAATGACAGACTGTAGACTATCACATGCCCTATGTCCTAATGAAAAAATGGTTACATTGAACATTTGTATAAACTTTAAATCAGCTATTTCTTCATGATTATTGAGCTCAATACTGCCTGCAGTGTGGTTTTGTAATAAATTATCAAAGACTTTGTTTGACAACAAACCTTTCAGCCAATATTCAATGTTAAATCATCTGTCCACTTATAGATAGATGTCAGACCCTGCCTGTTTATCTCTGCTGTAACTTTTTTTGTCATTCATGTCTTTGTGTATTTAAACTTTTATTTTTTAAAAAAAAATGTTTTTATTAATTGTTGCAAGCTGTGAAAGATTTAAAGAGCTGTTTATGAGTGTGTTCAAACATAAGATTTTTACCTTTTTCCTTTAACTATTTTTATGAATCTTGGCCTTTATTAAAACAATGTTGCCCCTTTATCAAAATATCTTAAATCTATTTTTTTTCTTCATTGAGGCAGCTGGTTCACCTAACCAGTTTCCTGGACTGAATACTAACCAGTACTACTAAGTTACCCTTCCACAACGAGTGGGAAAATTCTCCTCGATATCTTAAATCTATTTTTCATTATTTTGACATCAAAGTTAAGCCCAATTCTGCTGTCTTATCTATTTAAGTAAGTGTTCAACTCCATGTTTAACTTGGTTCTGACTTTTCATTTTCTAAGCATTTTTGTTTAGGTATCATAAATATTGATATAACAGGGTTCAACTGCAGTCCATATTTGTAACCTTGTTCGCTACATCATATTGTAAAACAAGGTAACTCCTTACGCACAAATAATATGATACCTCTTCACTTCATCAATGAGACCACAATAGCTTGTACTGTAACGTCCGTACCTCAATCTACCGGTACTCTGTCATTCCATTGTTCAGTGGCTGCTATCTGTTATTGTCTTATTCATGTCATTACGTATGATTGGTATGCATGTGCTGACAGCTTGTGTACTTTCAATCTTTTGTTCTTCAGTTCTTGAAGTGTTGGTATTTTCTGTTTAATTTTTAACCCTTTGCCTCTCAATACCGCATTTTCCCGCATCTGAAGCAGACGACTTTTGAAAACATTGTGGCAAAAGGGCAAAAGAAGTAATTGCTTGTAGTGAGTACCATAATGGCTTCTTTTGCCACAATGTTTTCTACTCTGTCAGAGAGAAATAACCCAATTTTCTTAAATAAATTGATGTTTTGTATATTTGCTTTCAAATTTGGAAGAGTCCAAAACATGCATATGAGGCAAAGGGTTAAAGAAAGTTGAATGCTGAGAAACATTGGGGATATAATTAAAAACTGAGTAATGTCCCTTAGTTGACTCTTCTATTTTGTGTCTATGTGATATTTTTCATAGTAATGTACGTGTCTGCCTTTTATTTGATATTATTGTTTCATAATTGTTTTATAAGTATTCAATTTCTGTATTCCACATACTTTTCTCTGTGCAATTATGTGTTTTTAATGTTATATTGTGTTCAATCTGATTTTGCGTACAGTTTGATTTTTAATCGTAGAATACTGTAAAATGGTGCTTTAATTAAATGACTCAATTAAGTGGATGGTATATGCAGGATCAACCTTGCTTAATTGAAATACTGCCTTCTGGAGTGGTTGAATTATGAAGTGCTTTTATTGAAAAGGTCGAAGTCTCAATGTTCGTATCAACGCTCACTTCGATGCACTCACCTTGATTTTCTTTTTTTGTAGTATGATGAATTTTTATATTTGAAGTTTGTGTTGTTGCTGATTTTGTTTTACATTTTATTTAGTGACAGTTTTTTCCACTGAGATCTACTGTTTCATTTGTTGGGTTTGACTTTGTAAACTGAAGTCACAATTTTTATGAAATGGTTATTTTTTATTGGTTCGTTGTAAATCTTCAGCATTATATCTTAGCTAACTTATTGCTGGCTTGGTTACTTAATCTTGTTCCTTGTTGTAGAATATTTCAATGAATTTTGTCATTCTCGGGTTAAATCTCATCAATTTGTTATACAGTAAAACCTGTGAACAAAAGCCACCCTTGGGAAGACAAAATGCGACCTTTATCAACAAATGGCCATTATTCAGAGGTCAGCTTGTTCTAAACTGTGGCAGTTTTTCAAAGAATGACCTTTATTCACTGGGTGGTCTTTATTTAGAGGTGGCCTGAAACACAGATTTAAGTGTGTTTAGTTGTAAGTACATGTATATGATTTCTTTGGGCATTAAATTCCGAAGTCTCATTAAATTATTAATTAAAAATTCACAATTCCTGTTAATGATTTGATATTTCTTTAAATGTGTTCAACATGACTCTGTTTTATGTATTTCATGCTGAGTACTTTAACAATGATCTGTAGTTAAAACATGTTTTAATGAAACTTTACTATGACTTTTTAATGTCACTGTTATGAAAAATACAACGTTTAATGTTTTAATTAAAATGTTCGTTTAAACAGTTCTAATTATTTCACCTACAAGTTTGACTGAAATTTGAATATGAACATAGCTTGTGGAAAGATGATTTTAGAAAATGAATTTAGTTGTTTTTGTTGAATGTTGTATGATACAGTGCAACCTCTCCAGGGTGGCCCTCTCTTGAGCAACAACCTTCCCTTCAACAACAGCATGATTTTTTCCCAAATGTACAATTTAACTTTTGACCTCTCTAGGGCAACAATTTCTCAGCAACAGCATAATTTTGCTTCTAAAGGGTGTTACTTTGGAGAGGTTGCACTGTATATTATTGTGGATATATAACTGGTCATAATTAACTCGCTATGTATTACTAATCATGTGATTATTTTCCAGCCATTATGTAACTTGGTCATATTTTTCTTTAATGATGACTTTTAGTCTTGTATGATTTCCTGTACAAAATCTGACTTTAATGAGGTAAAGTACTAATTAAGTTTTAAATTATAGCCAAGTACCCATTAATCATTTAATTACAAACCCTTTCTTGTACATCTGTTTAAAAAAACTGCCATACACGAAGAAATTTTGTCACAGTGAACAATGATGTACTTTTCTCTGGTACAATATCAAACATAGATGGTATATCTTAATGATCGTTCTTTGTACTGATTTAGTATGGTAATGCTTTTTATGACCATGACATAATGAGCGAAATTGTCTGTGATAATTAGTTGCCTATATTATTTCTCTATTGTCTGTGTATGTACTTCGTTGTCATGGTAATCAGCCCTCTTTGAGAGTTTGAGTCCCTGGGTATGAGTTTTAGAATTTACTGTACCAGTGTCACATAGATTTCTGTTTAGTAAGTATAATGATATGATGATATTTGTTACCAACTTAAATGTTTTTTTTGTTGTTTTGACATTGCTTGAAGTGTTTAAGTGTCCAGAGGCCCAGATCCTCAATGTGCGGCTTCAAAGTGTATCACTTGTCGTGTATATACTTTTTAAACATTTATTTGTTGTAGACATATATTATTAATTATCTGTATATGTAGATAACTCTACAATTCTGTATTAAGAACTGATGTAGAGTACAGTTATGTGTTTTTTTTCTTTTTTGTAAATCATTAATGATTATGAAATAAACAAAAATGTTGATATAAATCCTGAGTTTATAATTGTAGTATCCCTTTCAATTTTTCATTGTTGACTCATTGTCAGAAATTAATTTGACAGAGAAATGAATTTAGGGAAACATGAAAATGCGGTTTTGTTACTATGGTAATAGAATTGATAATTGTGTGAATTATAACAAAAAGAGATAATTCTTGTAACATATACTTTTTTTCTTATTTAATACATGGAATAATCTTCATTTGCAGAAAAAATCATATGTCTCCATGGCAACAGTTTGCATGAAGGATAAGTCATGCTCATTGCAATATATGCTCTTCTTGTACATAATATGTAAAATAAAAACTTAACATGCTGAACTCATCAAAAAAGTCTAAAAATCAAATTCCAGACAAAAGCAAATACTTAGTATCTCCTAAAAATTCATTAAAATGCTGAGTATGTAATTATACCCACGTGCTCAAGTTGTGAATTCATAACGTATGTCATTAAACACGATAAATGGTGCCAAAACCTGAATCATGACTTTAAATGCATTTCATCAAAGGTAATAAAACAATTAATTTTGCATCAAATGTTAATTACTTCAGTCACCCACAGAGACACTATGGGCAGCAGTCACTCCTGAACAAGTAATATCTGTTCAGGAACTTATTTAATTTAAAAGGATCATGACTCTGGACTGATACAGAGAAAAAAAATTAGTTTACAAACTCGCATAATAGGTTAAGCATCAATAATGAATAAATATTAGTTTTTTTCTTGTTATCTTCCGAATATAAAAATTAAATCAAGCATAATAATTTATTTATAACATATTATATCAGTGACTGAACTGAAGGATGTTTTTATGTCTTCAACATGTCTAAACACTAAGGTAGAGTTTTTATAAATAAATATAAAAGATTGATCCTAGATTCACTTGTTATCATATATTGTAAGATTTTGAAAAAATACATAAAACAAGAGTTCACTCCCTTTAACAAATTCAAATCAATTGGATCTTATATGAATTAGAATAAAATTTAAGATGGCATACTCCTAGATGAGAAAAATTGATCAAGCATCTATTAACACAGACTGACATAAAAAGCTTCAGCTGACACAGATCACTGGATTTAATGAAATGAGAACAAAAATGTAACCCTAATTAAAACAAAATGAGATTCACGTCAACATAAAATCAACAGAAAGCAAACTGATATAGACAACAGTAAGACGACAAGGTTTTGTGTCCTTAAAAGTGCAAAAAAAATCAAAACAATTTAAATTGCTAAGTTTTCACATGTTAAACTCCAAGTAATTCCAAGAAAATAGCAAACAGAATGATGATGACTCCATGAAAAAATGATTTTCCAAGTGATAATGATATTATCAGGGTGATTCATTTACATGTTGTAAATTAAAATAATGACAAATTTCAACGAAAAAATGCATATAATATGTTGCCATGGAAATGTACAATAAATATATGATGATTATGGTGTACAAAAAAGAACAAAGAATTATAATAAAGGCGCATGAATGAAATAAGAAGAAAAAACAAAGAAATTGACCACATATTGCTATAATCTTGCAATGCATATATTATCACAAATTTTGTCAAATAATGTTGCATAAATACAATTCATGAAATAACTACCAATTTCATTGGTGGCAAACGTAAAAACATGCAAAACAAAGAAAATGAATAGACATTTACATCTAAGATTTAATTCTGACAAAAATTTATCAGACAATTCAAGATTTTATTTCTAAAACAACTATCTGCAGCTGAACGTGACTCAACTTCCCTCATAAACTGATCATTTCCTACAATAGCAAACATGTACAACAAATAGCAAGCATTCTGATTGGATGAAAGTTGATGAAAGTTGGTCAACTATTTAAAATTGCACATTTTTCTGCAAAAATAATTTCTTCAACATGAAATAGAATACAATTTCTCTTATTCTCCAAAACACAAGATAAGATTCAAGGATTCAAGTTCTTCATGAAGTAATCACAAAATATTTTGTGATGGCCAAAATTGACGAACTTTCCCCCCTCTGAGCTAATACTCAGCATGTTCTATCTTAAATTTTAACCTACCCTATATTTGTAATATTGAACAATTCGTTACGCTAAAATCAGCAATTCTGAACCAGTCAGTGAAGTTCTGAGCATAAATAAAACCTGATTAAAATATTTCAACTTATTCGTCAAAAATTTATAAATCTTAATACTTGAGTACCCGATATAGTAATGTATTATGCATATTTGTATTTTACAGAAATATCTCATGAGACAGTTCAGGTATAAAGTCTTAATGATAAACATTGTGTGAAGATGATCTGATTAATCAATAAAACAGATCAGTAACTCCAAGTACAATTCAATTTTACCACAACAACGCTAAGAGATATATCTGATTACCCCACCTCCCATTTTCAATGAACGAGCACGAAGATGGACATGATAAGTAGGAATTATTGATTTACACAATTAGCAATACACACATATTTCACTTAGTATGCTCAAGTCAGATAAAAAAAAACACAGACCCTGAAACAATGTTAATTCGAATGTCAATTTTCTTAATACCAGACAGAATTAATACAATCTACAAGAACTTTCAAATAATTGTACTAAAAGTCAAAATGAGGCCATCCCATGAAAATTATTTGTTTGTGGTTAAGCTACCCCTAAGTACTAAATGTTACCATGAGGTGATCTTAAAAAAGGTTGGTTTGCACCTAAGTGACCGAAATTTTTAACAGTGGGCAAATAGGCAGGTAGCATTTTTAAAAAAAAAAAAAAAAAAACATGCTTGTACTGAAAATGAAAAACTGGAATAAAGAACCTTCATTTTTATTTTGTCAAAATCACTAAAAATTGGAGGATTTTTTAATGAGTTAGTCATGTAACACCAAACCAACATTTTTTTTTAAGAATGGCCTGAGGTACCAGGTTTTAATGTGCCACATCTAGATATTTTCTTTTTGTCTTACAGTATTCTATAAATCACCAAGTATTCAATAAATCTGAATTAAGGCGCATAAACTTACAACTTCACCCTTTTATTATATACAACATTTTCATTTAAACTCAAATGAGAACATTATAATATTTTTTTCCTTTCTCCCTTAATCCCATTTGAAAACGTTGATATAAATTGTATGATGGTGAATGACACCAATACAGTCATTAATATACTAAATTGCGCAAAGTTATACAATATTAGAAACATTGCTCACAAGTAAACATTACCATAGCAATGTAACATTGATTGCTAGGAAACATACACAGTACTTCACTTGCACTACCTGAGATATTGTGGTGCAGCCCAAACACATCATAAAATAGATAAAAGCATCCTGAATACAACAGTAAATCTGTGAATTAGAGTCTTAACAAACGTCCTATCCCCTTAAGGTGCCCCCTAATCCAATTAACACCCCAATTTTCTTCTGAGAAAAGACTAATTACATCCCATCATAAATGCCAAACTAATCCTCAAAAATTATCTCTTAATCATCCAAAAAATATTTCAGCTTGAAATATTGAAAAAAAATCTATATCTGTATTTAAGTATCATGGTAATAAAATGAACGAAAAATATTCAAATTTTATTGTACAATGTGTGCAAGACTCCACTTCACAGATAGTGACATTCCACTCCTTCGTAAAATAAAAACAAACAAACTTGTTCCCTATACGTTTAGCATGTTAAAATATCTACAATAAAACAAAACAAGTTAAGGCAACTATCACAGATAGTGTCTCACAACAGAGTGGTATATAGTACATGATTACTACATCTTTTAACAAGGACTATCAACATCAATAGAGTACTTAACAATATCAACAACTTTAATAGGGCACACCAGAGTTCAATCAATAAATTCAGACATACGCATAACCTTTTTTGTACAAAATTCAAGTTTTATTAAACACAGAATGATAATTTCTAATTTTCACCATACATTTCAAGTGTTTGAACTGATTTTTCTTAAGTGTTGGCCTAAACTATACAACGGCTATTGAAAATAAACAATTTACGAGCTCAAATACATAATTTTGAGAAAGTTCATTAGCCCAAATAGAACATTACCAGCCCGGGCTTTGGGCTTGTGGGTTTAGTGTGAAGAATGCGTTTCTAGACATCAGATATAATTGGTGAACTCTGGTACAAGAAATTCTTATTTTACAGAATTGCATATCCACCATAGAGTCACTACAAGCGTACTGAAGCTTATTAGTCAAACTGCTGCCTACTAGGGTAATGTGTTCAACAAATCTTTACATACTTATAACCCCTTTAATATCATAAGAATCATGGGTGGAAGTTGAAAATTAAAAAAAAAACTCAGCACCACAGAAACTACAAAAACCAGTAAAATCTGGGCCTTGGAAAAACTGGAGGTTCTGGAAAGTTCGGGAAAATTTTTAACCATACAGAACACACAGAACCATGTACGCTTATTTCTGACGATTAAAAGTAAAGTATTAAAGCCATAGGGCTAGGTTAGTCATTAGGAGGTTTACATTGAAATAAATCCAATCAGAGAACACAACGATGTATATAAAGCACTAACAGTTTATAGTTTCAACACTAACATTATAATCTCATTCACAACCAATTAAAAATGTACTAAAAAGTCACAACTTCAAACTGTTTAAGAAATTTATAGTCAAACCTGTGTTTGAGGCCACCTCAAAATAAAGATCACCCTGTGAATAAAGTCCATTCTTTGAAAAACTGTCACTGATTATTTATAACAAACTGACCTCCAAATAAAGGTCATCTGTCAATAAAGGCCACATTTTGTCTTTCCCAAAGGTAGCCTTTGTTCACAGGTCTGACTATTTTCAAACATTTCTGTAAATCAGAGAATTAACCAGAAAGTAATATCTTATGTAATGGCTTTTATGTCATGTGACTTAATAACACAAAGTGTAATATTGCATTAAAGAAAATTTCCTAGTATTACTTGTTAAAAGAGTTTAACTTTTTTAGTAAAAAGTTAAAATTTTTTAGGATTACTCTGATAAGAAAAGGGCAAAAATGAAGAGTCTTTACATCATTATGGCTATGGTTGACAGCCGGGTACAGTATCGTCCACTTTCTATCAACAACATAGCCTAGATGTGATGGCAAGTATAATAAAAAACACTGTTAATCAACAGAGCAACAAAGTCAGTGACCCTGTCACATACCGGTAAAGTCCATGAATGAGTAGTGGTGGGATGAATCACTCAGGGTTTAAAAAAAGACCCATCAAATGTACAAAAGGTGCAAATCAGTGTCAAACAGCATCAATCCTGGATATAAACACACAGGCAATCATGTGCTGGTGTACAAAAAATCCAATGAATCGTGAACATGTCAAGCAGCTATCATGAACATTTCTGAACGAAACTCCCGGGAAACAGCCCCGTCTTTCCTGACCTCTGTAAAGTTCCTTTATACCAACCATCGTCTCGTTTCTTATGTACATAAATAATGTCACCCACTTTAAGATCAAGTTCAATCTCACTTTGAGCTGGGTATGTATCCACACAGCGGTATCTACAAGACACGCAAGTTGATCATTTATTTATACATGTTAATCTTAAAGTTGAATTTTATGTAACTTAGCAAATGTAAATAATTTTATTTTGTTTACAAAATCTTAAGTATATATATGCACATAGAAGGATTTGCATGAAAGAATAAAGTACAAAGTTTGGCAAAACTGACAGTTAGTTTCAATAACATTTGAAATTATATCCTTAGTTGCAGGAATATTTCAAGATGGCACAAAAACAAAATAAAAATTAGTAACAAGTAAAAAGATAAACAGCTAAGTTTCTGCACACTTTAAACTATCATAGGAATTATTGCGCCACAACATACTTTTCTCTAGGAAGCGGTTTTGGACGTGTTGGTTTGTGCTGCGTGCTGGGTGACGATGAATCAAACGATCCTGATTTTTTATGACTGGTTTCCAAGGTAACCAGAGAGGCACCATCACTCGGACATGACCCTGACCTGAAAAAATGCAAAGAAAAATTATTATCAAGTAATTTCATTGTGCTGAACACTGTAACATCTTATAAGTGAATTTTCTGCAATGAATTATGTTAAATGTATGAACACTACGTAGTATATTTACCTGCTATGAATTATGTTAAATGTATGAACACTATGTAGTATATTTACCTGCTATGAATTATGTTAAATGTATGAACACTACGTAGTATATTTACCTGCTATGAATTATGCTGACTTCACTAAGTGAGGCAGCCTCCACGTCTGATGATTTAGGTTTCTTAGATTTACCTCCCCCTGCTGCTGAAGTAATTCTTTTCATTAAACTTAACTTCTCTTTCTCTTTTTTCTGTACAAATACAAAAATATGATAAACAAAACTGGTCTCAACTTATTTTATCCTTCAAAAACTCGCTATTTTGACACTTATTAGACAAATAAATGAATGAATTCCCTAAGGTCTCACTTAAAAAATGTTAGTTTGCAGTTATGGAACCCAAACTATTAACAGTGGGTACGCCCATTGGCATTTATTGAGAGATTAACAATATAGGCTTGCACTGAAAACATTACATTGAATAAAGTATTAGATCAAAACAGTGAATTAGTTTTTCACTTTCAAACATAAAAAATATAAATCTTTACAAACAAGTGAAAAAAAAAAAAATTATTTATATAAAAAATAGTTTGTTTCTGGTTACATGATAACAGGGAATTTGTTTTGTTTTTGCTTTCGTATAATGCCTGACAGCCACAAGATCATTTCTGTGTCGAAAGGTAAAAAAGTGAGACAGCGGATGTAACCCTTCCAGAGGCCTAATAAAAAGTCTAAGTTGCCAGGAAAAACTATGGAAGGTCGGGTAACAAAAAACAAACAAATTTTTTTACGCCTAACTTGCCTTTTCCTTTTCTTTGCCAGCACCAGATACGAGGCCAGCTGATGCACCATACACAACATTTGGAGGTGTTATATTAGCGCTGGCTGACAGGGAGTGTTTCCATACAGGACTAGCGCTACTGGATGTTGGCTCAGACTTACAACTTACATTGGGACTCGTGGACTTTGAGGCTCGTACGTAACGTGTGGTTTTTGGCGTGGTGAGTATTGGACTGTTTGGATTGGATGATGAGGAGGAAGTACCTGTAAAAATTATTAGAATGTATAAACTGTATGGAAAATTTCATACATATTTAGTACGCTACATGATACATTAATTGAAAATTCCGACATACACGAAAGCAGAAATAAATGAACTAAAATCAAGAAAAGTGAGCAAAAATGGTATAGTAACTTATAACACAAAGACTGCATACAGAATTAATACATTTTCTCATACAATCACATCCTTTGTTAATAGAAGCCAGTATTTGATGCCCTATTATGAAGGACTTAACTTTTTTCAACCCAATTCTCACATATGATCTATCACATATTGTTCCAGCTTTACTTACCCAGTAATTATCTTTCCTATTAGAGACATTAATAAAAGCATTCAAGTACCCAAATGACATACCTTGTCTGATGTACTATTCAACTTACAACAATACGTACAGGCATTTAAAGTACACATACAAACAATAAAAAATCATACAGCACATATAGCACTCACAAATAAAGTGATGCTACGTACATTACCAACAAATATCTAATTAAATCAACAAATTACAGCTAATTTCCTACCTTTACTAGATGACGCATTCTGCAAACTACGAGGAACCACGGGAGGTGGTCCACCGCTTCTATCGCCACTACCCGACCTTGGTTCAATGCCATCTCGACTACGAGATCTCCCCATGGCTTCTGAGCTGCCGGTTTTAGGTCTGGGTGGACTAACCACAGACCCGGAGGCTGGATGAGATGTTTGGCTAACAGAATGATGCTTGGTTTTCACACCATGAGACTTACTACCAGATGGTTTTTGGGCACTGTTTGGACTCCTGGAAAAATCAAGTTAATTTATAAATATATAATTAATTAATTAATTACAGTTAATCATAATTCCAATATTTAATAGCTGAATAATATTTACACATTTATAAATGTGTTTAGGTAAAAAAAAAGCATTTGTTTGAGCCCGGAAGGGATCCATAATTTACAACCAGTTTCAGTTACAGAATTATTCTATAAATAAATGACAACAGATCCAAGTGATTATAAAGAAAAGTTTAGATATGTCTCCAATTGGTCATAATAACATTTTAAATGAAAAAGAATAATGTAAGAATTATTAATTCATAATATAATTACAAGTCATAAACTGTTTAATTCAATATTGTCCACATTATAACAAAACGTAATGTGACAACATACCTTAAAAGGTTTCTACAAACACATTTGGTGGACCTAGAATAATGACAAGTTTTGTTTTGATATGAGAGCTGAGCCTAACACATGTACTTACGCTCTCTTCAAAACCTGAACATAATTTCCTGGGAATACACCAGCCATGCCAGTCTTCAAGGAGACACCTTTGTACCAGCCATCCAGGCACTTCTCTGACACCGTGTAATACTCTCCTTTATGTAACTCTATCTCATCACCTTTCTGAGGTTTGTAGTTGAAGAGAGCGACATAACTGTAGACAGGATGATAAATATATGTTTATATGAATAAATATATACAGCAGTAAGTTTAAATTTAAGTTACACGTATACAATGTGTGAATAAGTGTTGTAAACTGGTTGAAAGAGAATAATTGTCATTCTTGCCCATAATAGAACAGACCAGAACACAGGGCACTACAATTTTTTTCAAGCTAATGATCCTGTAGGACAACCAGCTAAGAATTTAAACTAGTTATACAGCAATTTCAACTCATACTGAGTCAATTTCTGTTCGTAATTACGAGCAGACGGGGGGATTTGTTGAGCCCTGGAACAGATGATTTATTTCGACTTGTACAAAATACATCGTCATCAAACAAACAAAATATAACAGAATGTAAAAGAACATTTTGGCACAACAAAACAAGAATCACAAAGAACCTTATCTTGTGAAATTTCCATCAACAGTAACTGTTCTTTACCTACAAACTGAGCCAATTGGAAGCCAATATATTCAGACACTGGAATTTATCCATGGGCCAAATATTTGTACAGAAAATAAGTCAAGTAAAGTTACTGAGCTGGTGGACGCAGAAGTAATACACTAACTGTGAGAACAGAATAATACAAGGATAGCATTGTAACTCATCTTGGTTACTTACATGGAGGTTGAGGGTCCATTATGTATGTGACTTAACTCATCAATAACACCAATATTAGCATTAGCACAAGCTGCTGCCATCTCGGGTTTCTGACTTCCTGATGCTTGTTGTTCAAGGGATGTCTGAGGTTCAGGTTTGTTCATAGAGGGCGCCAGTGGAGTGTCTATTAACAAGAATTGAAAGAAGACATGAGTAAAAAGTATCATAATTCATAACAAAGTACAATAGACTATACAGTTCAATCATTTTCACTAATAATACAATGACAATATAATATTGCTATACACAATCTGAATAAAGGAAATATAAAATCACTTACAGGGGTGGATACAGGATTTTTGGTTTGGAGGGGGCATAAAATTGTTTACTTATGCTTGCCAGATTTTAGAGGGGGCACATGTCGACTCCATCCCCCCCTTCCGCCCTAGACTTAACAACATGTATTATCAAATGATCTGTGGGTAACCCATACTGTATAACACTTTGTAATCAACCCTACCTGAATAAACCACTAATATAGTGAGGTAGTGAAAACAGAATCAATAATTATGTCACTGCCTAAAAGTTAAGTAACATGTAATAAAATATGAACCCTACCTGACTCAGATTTAACTGATGGAATTACAAGTGGTATAGTTGTTGTAGGAATTGACTTCGGAGTAGAATTGATCGTCGGCTCAGTTGACATAGTAATTGGTAATTGTGTTGTTATTGCAGTAGATAGGCTTAGATGACCTTGACCCAATAATGAAGAAGCAGTTTTTCCTCCGATGGCAAGGAGATCCGTGTCGGTGCTACTATCGAGAGACCGTCGCTGCATTGCACTGCTAGATGTGGTGACAGTGGGTGGTATTGTGGTTAAAGAATGACGTTTATTGATCACATTCGCAGGTGATCCCTCCTTCACTGCCCTTACAGGATGGGCGGGGGTCGCTGGGGGTCCATTCTCATGTGAGCGAGCACTGAAACATCAAATGGATAATTTGTTCAACAAATAAACATATATACAGTACAACCTGGCATTATGGGCTTTGGTACCAAATAAGTGAAGTTTTACCATAAATCACTTTTGATACCTGAATGAGATTTAAACAGGTCTTTCCATTTAATATAATTACATAAAAATATTTAATCAAATGCTGAGTTTTTATTCGATGTGACCAAAGCTTGGGTGAATTCACAAAGAATATAAAATTAATATGTCGCTCACAGATTGCATCTATATTTTTCCTGCTCAAATAATACGTTAGAGAGAAATTAATAAAACAAACACATAGACAAACAATAACTCACCTATTTTTATTGGTCAAACGAAGAAGTATTTTTGCAGGATCATTTAACTGAAAGTATCAAAATTACACGATATTTATTATGCTGCAAGTGATAAAAAACCTTTTGGTATCACAATGGACAACAAAAAACAAGTGTCTAGTGAAAGTAAATGTCTATATATACTAGAGTAACAATATATGGGGATAAAACCCAGCCTGCAGAGTTTGAACACTGGGAAACAGTTGAGACAAATCATATTCACCAAAATACAACACATCAATTTATTTAAGAAAATTGGGTTATTTCTCTCTGACAAGAGTAGAAAACACTGTGTCAAAAGAAGCCATGACTCATTACAAGCAATAGCTTCAAAATTTGTGTGCTTCAGAAGCGGGGAAATGCTGAATTATGAGGCAAAGGATTAATCATATAAAGACAAGAAATATACCAACCCCAACAAAGGATATTGGTAAAATACCAATTTTATCTCCTTTCTTCACTTCCAACCAGTTTTCATCCACCTTTCTAATCACAGTCATAACATCATCCTACAACAGGAAACAAACAAATAAAATCTAGCAAACAAAATATTCGGATAAACCATCCTCTAATAAGGCCTAAAAAAGTTTCTTTCTCGTCACAAGCCCCCCCCCCCAAATAAGGATCAGTAGGTAGGGATTTTTTTATTTCATTTTTTTTTTTACATATATCTGCAATACTGTATGGAAATATGTACGCTGTAATATTAATGAGATGTGAAAATTACAATATAGCACTACAATTTGGATGCCATAAGAACTTATGAGTCAGCAGGTAAAATATTGGGTCAGTCGGGTAACTGGAAACAATCCTTTTTTAGGCCTAAGACAGAAGAATAAACTAGCTAGTCTAGATAAGCATTGATATAAATGGATATTTAATATATCTATATATGAACATAATATGCATGGGCAAAAGCTGAAAATTAAAAAAAAAACAGAACAAAAATAGAAATCTTAACCTTGGTTCTGTGGAAACAATAAAAACCAGTAGGGTATGGATCGGGGAAAAAATGGGAGGTTCCGGAAAATTCTGAAAAAATTTTTATACCATGGTACAAATATTTTCAACTGTTTATAAAAACCACTGAAGTATTTGACTGAAAGTCTTGTTGGAATTAAAAAAACAAACTCCCTTGACTATTAAATGAACATAATATATCCAAAACAGTTTGTTGATCAACCTTGAATCCAATAAATGATAGAGGAATTTGTAGCGGAAAAGGTGACAACAGAAAAGACACTTAAAAATATAACAAAATGGCTGAAACAATTCTTGATGCGTACAAGCAGCATGATCACATACCTTTTTGAAAGGTAAACAGTCTCCCTCCTTATCATCCTCTACATTAAAGTCGTACAGACCTTTACACTGTGGTATAGTATCAGGTAACGCGGTAATCACCTACAAATGGAAAATAATAAATGATATAATACAACACAAGACTTTACAGGACTGTGCCTTGTCATGAGAATCAAGTACTCCAAGTGTCGTGTTGACATCTTTAAAAGTAATTGAGTAATGGGCTACATTAGTTTTTGCATGACAATGATGCTGCAACGATCGTAATAGCCCAACTTTTTCTTCGAAACAGATGAGCTAAAAATCACTACGTATTTATGACAGAATAAAGAGATCATAATTGCAACTTTTATTGTAAGAACTGTGTTAAAACCTAGCCCTCAAACCACACTAATCCTGAATACCAGATACAGCCTATGACACTGAACTCTCTCTGAAGTAAATCTCTCACCTGTACATAGGTGGCAGGAAAGAACCCATGTTTCCCATTAAGTTCCCCATTGAACCAATTCTCATCAACTTGTTTCATCAAGTACACAATATCACCTTTCTTAAATGATAAGTCACTGAAACAAACAACACAATATTATACCTACCAATAATATTAAAAAGTTTAAGACATTCTTTCATTTCTACCCACCACGAAAGCTAACAACTTGGCATCTACAATACATAACTGACTTTATCAAAATTGTGAAGAGACAATGATATAAGAACTAAACTTAAATATCACATTGTCAAAGCAATATAAGCAAGAACAGATTTAGACAAATCATCATACCTTGGGTCTTTTGCGTCATAATTGAACAAAGCTTTTGCACACGGTCGACTGCTGTTACTTGCCTAAAATAAATACAATGGAAGTGATTTTTATATCAATCAAGGTATACATGTAACTTCTGGAGTTTGTATAAAGTACATGATACATGATAAAGTTCAGGCAAGATCTCTAGTCATTCACATCAATCTTTGAAATAAAAAATATCTAGTAAATACCTATACATAGTATGAAGCCAACTGAAATAGTGTGATTTTAAATATCAATACAGTGACTACGGCAAAAAAGAGTGCAAATGAGACAAAACATTTACAGAATACGAAATTATGTAATTTAACTGATCAATTCAATTATTATACCTGTCTTTGTTGTTGCTGTCTGGCAAATGCAGCAACAGCTTGATTTGAATTATCTCCCTTGACAGCCCCTGGGGACCCTAATCCGTCCCTTTTCCGACTTAAATTCTGAGTACCAATTCCCCTTGACTGTGATTTCAAACCTTCTAGCAGACGGATTAGTAAGATATTCGTAGGTAGTTCATCAACTCGCATCTCCACCTGAAATGCATGGGTGCAAGTAGAAAATTTCTAAAAACCTGAAAATATTGCTGGGGACCTTCATATGAGAATGTTTTGTGATAAATTGCAATAGAGTTATTTCCCTTTCATTCAAGTCTCCTTAAAATGACAGATAATTTCACTTCGACACTTAACCATTTACATGTCACGGGAAAGCATCCCCCCAATTTCTCAACCAATTCAGATAATTTGGAAAAATAAACGATCCTTGGAGCCCTTCCAAAAACTGGAAAACTTGTACCCCTGGAAATTACTAGATAAGGTAAAATGGTAAAATATACTGCTAACAGACTCCAATGTGTTTATAGTTAGTTACCTGAGGCTGTCTTGTACTTTAGGCATAGATGAACCTAAGTCTATAAATTGTAATCTATTTCTATTCCTCAAACATAACAATTTATGTAAAATACTGAATCAAATCTTCATTTCTTAAGTGTTAGTCTGGATAATTTACAACTGACATTGAAGTTTATATGAACAATAAAACACTTAATTATCAATTAAAGTATTAACTTACCAAGAAACGACATTCCGGACATCGTAATTCATGTTTAGTACTGACAATCTCCTCCAAACATCTCTTACAGAATGTATGTTGACATGGCAACACCTTACTGGTGTCATCTAACTGATCCAGACATACTGAACACTCCAATAGTTCATTCAAAGCTTTTTCATCCATCAAATAAAACTAACCTAATGTGGAGAAAATGTCAATTAACAATCCAGTAAAAATTATCACTTCAGTGTTTGCCGGACTCAGTGCTTAGGTAATGGAAGAGTGGGTACAAAATTTTCAATTAAGCTTGAATTATAATTTTAATAAAAAAATTTTTCTTGATAGATGTGGTCTACAGTCCACTTATCTAAACTTTTAATAAACTAACAATGATGAAGCTAAACTGAAACAGTACACACAGCAACCATTCATAAGCCTCAATTACTATAAAATAGTTATCATCAAATCTAGAATCACCTCAACCTAGATCCAACCTGTAATCACTTGCTAATAACTAAATAAGGGACAACTGTTCAGATTTTCCATTCCTGCATTGTTAGAATAAGTTGAAGAAAGCAAGACCTTCTAATTGTCAATTGCCACAAGCTGGACTGAATCTAGGATTGAACAGTGTATCATCCAATGAAATTCTCTCAAAATCAAATCATAGATATGGCATGTTTAAACAGCATGATTTAAAATCTCTGAATCCCGAGTTTATCAGTCAGGACAATCTTTTTCAGAAGCGACAAAAATTGCAGCAGGGTTACTTACAGATTAAATCTTGTTCAATCTTTTTAAACCTTATAAACGTATTTTAGATAGATACGTTCATCTTATGGTATTGCTATATCAACACAATAGTGGCTGTATTACGCCACACAGCAAATGACAAAACTGTGTATCCGAATAGATATATCCGAACTATACACTATTACGAAAATATTATTATTATCATACATTCAGAAAGAAATTATATCAAATTTAGCTGTCATAAAGATTCTCATATATGAATATGTTCAGCGAAGTTTGGAAGATATAATTACCCATGGAACTGCTACAGATTCATATTTAATTTTAGGTCTCCTTCCTGTTCAACAGGTCGTCCATCTTTAATACAGGTAAGAAATAGTTCTCAGTTTACACGATAATTTTATCATTATAAAGAATATATGCACCTAAAAATTTACTACATAAAGGAAATAGTTGGTAAATGCAAAATAATGCACTTTACAGAGACAAAATATTTCTAGAATTTCGCAACAATATATTTGAGGCGAATCACCACAATATCTTGGACAAAGAGTTTTTCGATCCAACGTATATCGACCCTAAGTAACTGAGAGACAGCGTGTGCTCTAAAATGTAAAAATTGTGGAAAATACTGCTAAGACATTAAAAATCTGACAACGTTACAAAGTTTAAAAAACTCATCCTTGCTTAATGTTTTATGGTGTTTTATGGCGCATCGACACCGAATAGCCATGTAGCGCGCATTTCAAATACAAATGTAAAGGAAAGCAACAAGAAAGAAAGTCGCATTACTAAGACGAAATACAGAGGCAGGGTAGTCACTAGACGTCAAAAGTTATGGTTGAAAACGACCCTTAACTAGTATAATTTGATGAGTCGACAAAACCTCCTTCTCTTTTAACATTAGATTAGACCCTTTAGTACAAATTCTCAAGCGTCAGAAGCTTTATTTCGCTAATTCCAAGTGTCAAAATGCCACTTTATGGGTCAAATGAGAGCTCTGAGATGGAGTGTAAAAATAAGTTCGAAACCAAATGGTCGTTATAGTTATGAAGCCACTAAATGATATTTTAACGTAGTTAGAAGTCGGGACATCTACTCTATTCCGAGGAAAGAAAAATTTGGATGATTTTAGCCTTTACAATAAAAATGTCTGATCCGTATATACTCTGCGCAAACTGACTAAAAATATTTGCATAGTATCCTAGCACTGAATATATTGTAAACATTTAAAAATGTCTGGCACAATCCGAACCTGAAAAACAATCACGTGACCAATTTTCTTGTGAATAAAGTTGTTTTAAGGTCACAGATGCATGATTTAGCTTGAAAATTATGTCCGAGGTTCAAACACGCGTGTAACAATTACTGTAAATTATGTATTTATGATTTATCCATTCGATACCAACTAACTTAGCATTTTCTGTCTCATCAGGCAGACGACAAAAACCTTGTTAGCCGAGAGTTTAAAGCGGCAGAGCTCAGTGTTTTTACACAGACGTGACTTGAAGCTTAATTGTATAGCAGTATCTATGGCAACTACTTTGAGACCATTCAAGAGACGAAACCGTTTTCATACTGCAAAAATCCGAACTATTTTTCTTAGAAATTCCAGGCTTTTTGTAAAAAGATTTAAAACAGATATTCTGCTTTCAGTTTGAAAACATGTAACACATACATGATGACCTAATGGAAGTTAAAGATACAAAAATCATATTGGGAATTTTGGAACCACAATAAAACCACATGGAAAAGAAAAAAATAAGATCTGCGGCTTAAAACTTAAAAAGCCATTAAAAATACACACAGGCAGTATGTACAAACCAATGATTAACAGTACATAGTGTTATTTAATTATCTGCATTCTTTGTTATTTGATACGTTGCCTTTATAATATAATCGATTTTAGAGCAGTTTGAATGCACTTTATTTGTCATAATTGGCGACTTGCTTGCAGTTTGGATGAATTCATAACGCAGTTAGTTCGTATTGTCAACATGGCTCAGTTTGTTGTTTCTGTGAAGACTGGAGATAAGAAATTTGCAGGAACAGACGCTAATATTAAGATAAGATTGCTTGACGACATTGGACAGAAAACAGAAGATATAGAGCTGGATAACTTCTTCCACAATGACTTTGAACGTGGCCAGTTAGATACGTTTTCTATTAATAAACTAAAAAATAAGGAATTCACCGGCAAGGTTTGTAAAATTGAATTGTGGCGTGACAACGCTGGACTCTTTGCTGACTGGTACCTGGAGAGGGTTGATGTTGAAAACAAAAGTACAAAAGATGTTTACGTATTTCCGGTCCTTCGATGGATTCGACCCCATTATCATTACTTCATTAAACATTTAGACACATCTTTACCACAATCTGACCAACATTCTGAGCAAAGACAGGACGAATTGGAAGAGAAGCGCTCTATTTATGAACCTACACAAAAAATTCCACTGGGACCTATGCAGGTAAGAATTCTTGATTCCTCTTACTTTTAAGTACTTCCATTTATTTTATTGTTTTAACAGAACATAGCGAATATCAAGATCATGTAATTGTTCTCGCTATGCATACAAATTGCTCTTTAGATTGAAAAGCTGACGGGCAAACAATGAAATGTTATTCAATAAACAACAACATCTGTTCGCCATAGTCAAAACATAGAAAATACTACTGTTAAACTTAATGCATACAGAACAATAAAATATGGTTCTTCATTTTATTGTATAGAAAATAATAATAATAAAATTAACATCAATAACATAACTAATACATAAAACACAAAATGATATAAATTAACTACATAATAATGTACGGACGAGCATTTATAGGAGTTATTCATTTCGAACAAACACACCTTAGAACTCTGTTTCATCAGCTGTGTAGTTCAAGTTTCAGATTGGTTACTCTTAAATGTGAAAAATGATCACACCCAATATTTTCCCTCAGATGTTTTGATATCTTAACTCACCTTATGAATCCGTGGTGATAATACAGTGCGAACAGTACCTTAAACTGTTTGCGTAAAACAGTCACTTTTCGCTTCTCTCATTTGTTTAAACGTTATGACCCTTTCCGTTGAATACCTTGTCTTTTGGTTTCTGTTTGTGCTTTTATTTTGAAGAATTGCTGGTTTCTATGCCCATTCAACTTATTAATACCATCAAGATCACGCTACGTACCACCTATGGAAGGAGACAATGCGGCTGTGGAGGTCAAAAGTATTACTCTCCAGTATTTGCAGTTTAGTTTAACAAGTGAAGAAAGAAAAATACCCATCATGCAACGCTTTCCACTATCCCAAAATGTGGTCTTTATCGATGGCGTTGACTGCATATATTATATATCTATTTTGACCAATTTCCTGTTTGTTGTACATTTTGCTTGCCACATTTTCTGTTTGTAGACCATTTAGATCACGGTTGTTGTACTAGCCACAAGTTGGCCACTGTGTCCACTCAGGACTATTCAAGTTTCTCAGACGAGTCACGGGTTGACTTCGAATAAATTTTAAATTGTGGAAATCTTTCCCAATCCCCTAGCAACTAGGTGCTATCAGCCCATTAACACGAAATTTAGATCACCATACAAATTTGATGCATTTCCATGAATTTGGAAGCAGTCCCCCATCCGTTTGACGACAATGCAACTTACCGGCTCTTGTATTAATTTCCTCACAAGTAGACCCCTTCTTAAGCATTAGTTCGCCATAATAAACAATGTAACAAACAAAAAAAGTCATACGTATGTTCTCTGTACACATGTACTTGTGCGACAAGCCCTTATTTTTTAGGGTACCAAGATTTCCGTTTCCCGGGCTCGCTATGCGTGTAAAATCCAACTTTTATGCATCGGTAAATATGACCAATATATTTGTCTCTAATCTGGTATAAAAATCACGAGCTTGCGGATTTTTGTTATGTTTTTACTGTAATCAAATAAAAAATTACCCCTTATCAAATTGTGAGTAGTATATGTTGTTTTGACCGACAATTTATCCCGATAATGGTGTTCAATTGCGTGTGAGGGTTGTCATATCACAAAACATCTTAAGTAAATAAACATGCATTATCACGACTGGCTGCGCGTGAATATTGATAGATATCTCGTGTGAAGATATTATATGGGCTTATCTGTATTCATTTGACGAATAAAATCTTAATATGGGAGGCTGCATGAGTGATCAGAACTCCCAGTTTGTTATTCATGTTAAAACTGGGGATAGGAAACAAGCCGGAACGGATGCGAACATAAAAATAACATTATTCGATGAAGATGGACGCGATACGGAAGAGCTAGAGCTTAATAATTTCTTCCGCAACGATTTCGAAAGAGGTCAACCGGATACGTTTGTCATTAAAGAATTTGAACTAAAGGAATTTCGAGGTAGTCAAGTTTGTAAAGTTGAATTCTGGAGAGACGATGCTGGTGTCGGTGCTGATTGGTACGTGGATAAAATTACTGTGGAAAACCGGACAACAAATGATCTTTTTATATTTCCTGTATTTCGTTGGATTCTTCCCAATGATCATTATTTGATTGTACATTTGGACACGTCGCTCCCACAATCAGACCAGCACCAGGAACAAAGGAGGAAAGTGTTGGAAGACAAATGTTCTCTTTACCAACTGGAACAAAAGATTTCCAGCGGACCAGCTCAGGTAATTCTCAACAATGGAATGATTGACATACAAACTGCGCGTCATGATCGTAAGAACGACTAAACGTCAGTTAAAACGATTGAATAACTCCGTAATTAATGCTTATACAAGTTGTTTCTGATGAAATATTGTTCTATTTTTTCGTTCATGCAACGACGTTAAAGCTAAATGTTTCAAAAGTTTGCCCGTCAATCTACAATATATTCTTAAGTGGAGTACAAAATCTCTGTTTAATTTGAATTAAACTATAATTGTATTCATTGGTTGATTTAACTAGATTTAATTTCACGCGAAGAGTTTGAAAGGAAAAGTTTTTGCACTATTGATTTTTGTTCAATGATGTTTACTAACAAAATAAAAAGTATAAATTGAAAACATTTGGCGAAATTAATGTTGTGCGAGAAACTTGTAAAAAGAATTAAAGTTAATTCAGTCTAATTGCTAATGTTATAAATTTGAATGCAATGATGATTTATCGATCAAATATCCTCTGAAAATGTTTAGAAATGTTATCCTTCTTTCATTCACTAAAGTTTTGCTGAATTAACTTTTCAGTATTAACAAATGTATAAAATCATTATTATACATATATCCTGGAGTTACCAGTTGTCGACTATTTGAAGAAGTAAACAAGTATGATGTCTAGACCAAGACAATTGCAACTTGACCAGCTTTTATTGGACGAATTTCTGATTAAGTCATCCAAATGTATAAAGTGATGTATGCATGTATTTTCAGGTTAAGAAAATGCCTGACGATGAAGCCTTCTCACGTGATTATCAGGTAAAAGTTCGCTGAACCTGGTCATATGACAATTATAAATGTACCAAAATTTTAGCTTATCCATGGCAACATATGTAGGTTATAAATATAGGTTGTACACAATTAAAGGCCAAATGGGAAGACATTCACAGAACTTTAATAATCTTACCTCTGTGATCTAATAGACCGGAAGTATAGCGGAGGAATACACGGCAAGAAAATAGTTCTTTCAGATTTATCTTTAGTAAATGAATGAACACATTCGTCGGTGATCGTGAATTAGTTAAAGTTTGATTAAAACAAGAAGATAATATGTTAATACACAGTATTACATATATTGCCTGTAAAATTATTGCCAGTTTGACCGTTGCTTGTACTGGTCACAGCGCCGATTATATTACTATACTTCTGTAATGTTCCACCGACAGTGTGCCAGAGCTCCTGGTTACCTTTTTCTCATTTTGTATGAGATTTTTTCATCTTGAGATGAGGAACTAATTTAAATGCAGTGTCTTCTGATCTTCTGCTTATCTACAAGTAAAAATATACTGACTTACCCGGGTCTCGAATCTACCACATCTCATAAAACAACTGAGCTGACCAAGGAGCTTAAACTTCCTTTAAGTTCTTAGATGTGTCTGCAGGGAACGGCTTCCTATGTTTCACCAACATCTAGAACCGTATAGTAACCGCGATCATGTGACCTTTTTGTGTAACTGAATTCTTGTCCTAAAATTGACCGAAGGTGTGAGGCATGTTACATTGACTTTTCTACATTATTAAAAAAAATATTCATATTCTTTTCAGTGGGATATCATTGCAGCAAAAACAAAATTAATTGCTACTAGTAAGATTGTAATGCTCACGACTGGGAAATGGGATGGTTTGGACGATTTGAAGAATGTATACACAAAAGAAATCTTCTGTGAGCCTTTGGTATGTGACAAATATTTACTGAAAGTTATATAAAGTAGGACCACAGTTTGCAGTTCGCAGGTCGAATTACGAACTGCATTCTACTGTATATGCATTCTAAAATCTTGAAGAATAAATCAAACCTTAGATATTATGTTTAATTCGAGTACATTCACCAGGCAGTGATATATATACGCGAATAAACCAAAAAGTTATAAATTTGACAAAATCTAGTACAGCTATAATAATATACTGACTACTAGCTTTAATATACAGATACGTACATGCTTATGCATTCAGTTAAATAATATTATATTACATTTTTTTTGTCGTACCAAAGTACAGTTTTCATTTCTTTTACCTTCAGGGTGCACAGCGCTGGAGTAATGATTTATACTTTGGTCGACAGAGAATTGCCAGCATGAATCACTCTTGTATAGAACTTTGTACAAAAATCCCAGACAAGTGAGTTCATGTGATCATTTACAGATAAAATCTTACAATTCTTGCTTTGTGTAATATACAACCAAACATTTTGTTTGCAGCCCTTTCCGAATAAAGGTCATCCTGTGAATATATCCTGGAGGCCATTCTTTGAAAAAAAAACGTTACTAATTATTTAGAACAAACAGACCTCCGAACAACGGCCATCTGTCAATAAAGGCCACATTTTGTCTTTCCCAAGGGTGGTCTTCATTCATAGGTTTGACTGTATGCACTATATAGACAATTAAATAAGACTTCCTAAATATCAGACATACATACATGTACATGTATAGTTACTACTCTTACCACAATACAAAATACATTTACACATTAACTTGTTTTGTTGTGGATGTGCATACGCGTATTAATTTAATGCATTCATGCAAACAGGAAAACGTTTATCTCACTATTATCTCGGCTATGCATTACAACGTGTCAATAATAAATTGAGTAATTATAATATTGTTATAACTAAAGCACTGGCTTGTCGTGCATATTTTGTAATTTGACGCAAGATGTCTGGTTACAGAGTGACTTTATGAACTACGTGCAGATGAGTAAATTATTCTACCGTTCATTTATTGCCTTCAGTGTAACTTATACAAGTTTAAAGTTGCGAATTACATGTAATTGAACACATTTGACATTATGAATGTATTAAATTTGTATAACATGAAATATTTCATGAATAGAAAATGACTATACTGGTAAAACCCCTGAAAACCGGACCCTTTCCGGACTGGACCAAAACTCCGTTTTTTTCTGAGAAGTCCGCTTTTCAGAGAACTATTGGTTACAAAAGAGAAAAAAATGGACTTGGAAAATCTTTCAGAAAAAAAATTCAGAGAATTCCGGTTTTCAGAGTCCGGTTTTCAGGTATACACTGTATATATTAAATTCCACAGTTTGGCAGTGTCAGATGAAATGTTGAAACCATTCCTGGAAGGGATGACTTTACAACAAGTGTTAGATGCTAAAAGATTGTTCATCGTTGACCACAAAGTCCTGTCCGATATTGTATGCAAAGACAATGAAAAAGTAAGTGAATACAAAAATAAATGACTCTGTATTAACACATACCACTCCAAAACATTACAACATTCTTCTCTCAACCAGCCCACCAGCTTAGTCTGATATACTGCTTGGCTATTACTGAAATATTGATGAAAAATACAAATACGAAAAGAAATCTCCTTCTTTCATCAACTGATTTGTAAAATAGTTATAGACAGGTACGGTCTGATGTCAAGATTTGGCCTTAAAGAACCCACAACCTGTCTAAACGACTTAAATATTTTCATGTGATTCTAAATTATTGTTACTTATTTAATTGCAGGCATGTGCTCCAATAGCCTTGTTCTTCGTCAATGGGGAGCAACATCTGCTTCCTATAGCGATACAGTTGTTTCAAGAACGAGGCCAAGAAAATCCGGTAAGAAGATATAAATATTGGTTTTAAGCGTTCGACCTTGATCTTTTATATCTTTATTTCCATCATGGTCTTTAATGTCGTATTTGGCAACAGAAATGCGTTCAGCTCTTGTAACCAAAACTTTGATTTAAATACAGTCAAGCCTTTGTTTGTGGCCACTTTCGAATAAAGACCACCCTGTGAATAAAGGCCGTTTTTTGAAAACCCGTCATTGACTATTTGAAAGAAACTGACCTCCGAATAAAGGTCATCTGTCAATAAAGGCCACATTTTGTATTTCCCAAATGTGGCCTTTGTTTCACAGGTTTCACTGTATGTCGTTTCTTTTATGACCAGTTGTTCGTAATTACGATTGTCAAAATGTAAATATTGTGACTAATGCAGGTATTTCTACCAAGTGATCCACCCTACACCTGGCTGACAGCAAAATTGTGGTTCAATATGGCTGATGCTAGTGTACACCAGTCATTAACACATCTTGGTAAGTATTAAAATCGCAAGTGAGACTCAAATACGTTATACAATGAAACCTCACTTAGCCACTACCTCATTATTCATATCACCTCATCTTAATGATCGCTTATTTGGGGGACGGTTTTCAATACCAGTATTGACTTAAAATTTCAACTGGATATTGAGACCACCTCTAAAAATGACCATACTTTCAAAGTTTCCTGTACACATGCTTTTTTTTCAAATAAAAATTCAGATCATCAAACTTTTATTTGCGTGAGTATTGAATAATTCCATTATGAATATTCAAGATGTATTAATAAAGTTACAATCTAAGACATACTGCACGATCATGGTTCATAGTTGTAAGTACAGTTTAATGGCCGGCATAGGGGAATCTTGTTCTTTTCAATACATTCTTTTTTTACTTGTTTTTTTTGTGTTTGCTATGTTACTGTGGTGCTCTTCCATGCTTGTTCATTTGTATGATGACTGAATGTTGTGGATGTGACATTTCATGGGAGTCTGATAACCGTGTGGACATTATTGCAGGATTCACACATTTGCTGATGGAAGGTGTTGCCGTGGTAACCAACAGACAGCTAGCCCAGTCACATCCATTGTTCAAACTGCTAGCTCCTCATTTTCTGTATCTGATTGCAATCAACACGTAAGGTTTTGTTCTGTATTCTGTATTGAGTGAATATTGTGTGATGAAAATAAGAAAAAACCAGGTTTATATGAACTGTTAGACCAGAGTGATTTTTTGCATTACTACCGCATCCACTCATGGCCTCAATTACAAGCAGTACAGTTATATTTCCATGAAAGACTTTCTTTCATCTACGGATACAGTTGCTTTTTTACAATGGATTTAAAATGTAAAAGTCACTTTTTCAATACGCTCCATAAGCATTAATATTCAAGTTTACTAAAAGTTGAAATTATACTAAGGAGGCGTTAGGTTTCGGGCCCATATCACCATGGCAACGCGCCTAGCTATTTTATAATCAATCAAATAACTAGCCTACCGAATAAGCTCTCAAATCTAGCCATGTCTCACTATTAAATGTGTTTTATATATTTTATACAGTCGAGCTTTGGAGGTTCTTATCTCACCAGGTGGATGGATTGATAAAACAATGAAAGTGGGTTGTAACGGTATATTTGAAATTCTAAAAAAGGGGTACGTGTTTTTTATCCATATTCAAGATATGTTCAATGTTGTCATCCCATTTTGTTAATACATTGTAGATCGTCACGAGTTTCATACAATACAAAACAATAACCCTCTACATGCAATGAATTAGCCTTCTCCATATACTTACTACAATTTCATGTTTAAAATTGTAGGTTAACCACTTTCATACAATCATTTTTCTGTATTTCGTATATCATACTCACCTTCACCAATAATCCTCTCCTGATACATCAATCGTACAGCCAAGGGAGACAATTCACTCTTGGGAATATGGAGAAGAGGTTGCAAACTGTAACATTTATGATATGTAACCGTAACCCCTTTTCGGGGTTTGTTTTATTTTTTGAAGGATCTGTCCCTATCTGTATGTTTTGATTATTGTATTAAACTGGTGTAAATTTACAGAATAATGAATTGGAGGATGGATGTTGAAGGTACATTGCCTGAAGATCTCAAAAGGAGAAATGTATGTTATTTTAATACCTCCATAATTGCCAATATAAAATAGCTTAACAGAAATAACATACATTTTTTGTTTTTGATAAAACCACAGATAGACCAGTGATATCACCGTAGTTAGTATCTTTAAATGCTAACGGAAGAGTTAACACGTGATTAAAAGTAAAAATCGCTTGATCTGTTCCGACTCTCCATTCCAGAATGAAACACAAAAGAGACACAACTGTCACCATGGATTGAATACAGTATTGTGACACGTTTATTTATGTTTATGATACACTATCACATTTTTTTTCTCAGGTTTATGATAAAGACGTGTTGCCAGGTTACCATTTCCGTGACGACGCCCTGTTGCTGTATGACGCCATCAACAAATATGTTAAGAACTATGTGGATCTGTATTACGGTGAACAAAAATAATCTTCATTGGATGTATGTGATGAAAATGATAATAAGGATGATACAAATATCAGACAATAGGACCACACTCGTTCTCATTCAAATAACATCATATGATGACAATTTTGTCTTTGTTCATAATGTTCTAGCTTTTGTTTCTCGAGAGCGCCGTGTCAACGTTTTCCCATTTTTTTTTTATTTTAAGCCCAGATCTATTTTAATAGACTTATTACAATAAACACATGCTTATTGTTTATTATATATGAATTATATAAAATTCTAAATAAACTTCATACATTATGAATTATAAATGATACTAACTTGGCCTCTCTGAATATTATAAAACTGTGTATATTACAGACACCCAGGATAAAATTACCGGTGACTGGGAATTACAAGCCTGGGGCGCTGAACTGGTTTTAGCGAAAGACCAAGGGGGATGTGGACTATTGGTAAACGTTGTATTCTGCATTGTGTCATTTTAAAATATACACAAATAACCAAATTGAAAGTGTATAAAAGAACGGTATTCCTAAAGATGGTAAAGAGCTTCCTTTAAGCTGAATATGTACCAGTATACTTTAAATACGTTGGTGCTGATTGTTGATAAATTTTCATGGTATTTACTTATTTATTGAACTTTTATTTCAGGGAGTACCAGGAAATGGGAAGTTTACATCAAAGGACCAGTTGTATATTGTTCTGACGAGTATTGTTTACACATGCAGCGTGGGGCATGCTGCAGCGAACTTTCCACAATACGATGAATACGGCTTCGCACTAAATTACCCTCTATCACTTAGCGGAAGACCGCCTACAGATAAGGTTTTGTACCTTCTCTTTTATTATGACAAACTACTGTACATTCGGAATGCAAAAATATTGTGGATATATTGCTACTGTTATACAAAATACATGATCATGTATTAATAATGTTCATTGTCATGTAAACAGCTTTCACATTGAATGTCTGCCCAAGAGAAGTAACTCTTAATGCATAAAATAAAATATATTAGGTACCACGTGATGTCAATTAACTAATCGAATTGCTTGAAACTGGTAGGAGGTAAGATCATGGGCGTTATCATTACATTACAGACATCACTTGACGAAAAACATATTGTGGATATATTGCCAGACAAACCAACCACACTTGATGCTATGATTGTTACGAAGATTCTAAGTCAGAAGGGGACAAACAGTTTGGGTGATTTTGAAGTGCGGTATATCTTTGAACCTGAAGCTTTGAAAATTGTTGATGAGTAAGTTGGAAGTTTATATATTTGCTATTCCAACAATAATCCATTGAACATGTACATAGCTTCTGAAATAAAGTTTGGTTTGTTAAACACGGAAGTAGCTCATTTAGTGGAGAAGAATAATTAATTTAAAAGATTTACTGATAAATAATCAAATGTGAAGCACTTTGTGTCTACGTCGCAAGTTTTTATGTAGATACATGCATGAAGAACATTACATTTTCAACAACTGAAACACTTCAGAAATAAAACTACTGCAATTACAACACTTAAAACACAATAGGTAGGCAAACAGGTCACTGTATGGTTTTCATTATTTAGGTTCCGGGCAGACCTGAAGAAAATAGGTCAGACGATCAAAGAAAGGAATAAAGTCCGAAATCCGCCGTACTTCTACCTTGAACCAGAAAGCATACCCAATGCTATCAGCATTTAGCTGGATAATTGCCGTATGATCGTTGCAGCTTCCTTCAACCGGACGTGAATCTTTTACACTAATTTTTACTCGTTGTTCACTTCAAAGTCTACGTGATATGGATAAAGATATTAGAGTGTAGACATCTTCAATGGATAAAAAATTTCTGTTTAATGAAATAAAAAACAATTAAAGATACACAGATGTCTGCTTGTTGACTAAGCAGTTTTTTTGTATATACACGAATACCAAACTAACAATCAAACAAAGAACAGAGCAACAATGTGGCGCATGACTTCAAGAAGATCTATTAAATAACTTTCTTTGATTATTTTTCATTGAATAAATACAAAATGTACAATGCTATTATATGCTATGGTGATATCTTATTTAAATAATCATTATCACACGGTGTCTGTTGGAGACGACAAACTAGCATCTGGTTAAGCGGGGGGGGGGGGTAACTATTGTGACTTTAGCTGAAAATCGAATTAAAGTTACCAATCATGTAGTCAGCCACTTCGGATAAATATCTGATGCCAACTTGTTAGTACTGATACAGCAGTATCTACCAAGCTATGATTTACATACGTACATTGTACATGTATATTGATGCCTGGACTCTTGTTTTGACTTGTTATTTTGTAAACAATCATTAATTAACACGAACCAAGTTAGTCAGTACTTTAATTGATTGCGTTAATTGATTTTATTGTGTTGACTTTACATACGATGTTCATCTTTGTGCCCATACCGCATGACGTTTTGGTAATACGGCAAGTTAAATTACGTGAAGTTGAAGATTTCGATTCGAGCGGTTTGCTGATAAACTTTGCTTGCTGCATTACAAATAAATGACGTCAAGGTCACGTGGTATGGGCACACTGTTCATAAATAAAATCCTTAATTCAATTTTATTTATTGATTCCTACTTTTTACAATGGTAGTGTTTTTTAAAGAAATCCTTGTATAATAGGTAATGGGAATTATTCTATCTTATATTTTGATGTGGCTGGTTCTTTTTAACATTATATTTTCATGTATATTGATATTTTAATACACGCAAAACGTTTGTGGTACACATACAACAATAAGTATGCATAGTACAACCTCTCCAAAGCAAAACTCTTTAGGTGAAGCAAAAGTATGTTGTTGTTGAGAGGTTGTTGCACTAGAGAGGTTAAATTAATAGTTAAATCGCACAGCGGGGAAAAAATATGTTGCTGTTGAAGGGAGGAGGTTGCTCAAGTGAGAGTCTCTCTGGAGAGGTTGCACTGTACATTGAAAATGAATTTGTTTGATTGTGTGGTCTTTTCTATGTTACCATGGAGATCTTGCTCAAAATATTTATATTTTATCTAACATTTTAGCATTAATAAACACTTTCATGTAAAGCAGTTTTCTTTATTCTGTGAAATAACGAGTCGTCTAACTACAACACGTGTATACATCAATATGTTTTAACATTTATCAAAGAAAAGTTAGGTTCAGTTTGACATTACGTATATTTGCCGGATATCCGTGAAATCAGTCAGTCACCATATGACAACTAACTTTTTATATCTCTTGTGAACTCCATCGGAAAAAAATATCTAAAAATCCGCTGATATTAAATGAACGTAAAATAAGGCTGTGCGATGAAAAATATTAGGCGACTATGGAATCATTAATTGCGGATGTTTGGTCTGAATTAACGACCTTTAGTCCACATCAAACCAGATTCTGCCGAGAATGAATAACCGTAAAATAAACATTGCCAGAACAGTTGCACTGACAAACAATGGTTCCCGCGCTTCTTCTACCTGATCATATTCTCTACATTCAGTCTAACTATAGCAATGAAGGACATAATTCTTTACATCTCTTTCACTACCTGACAACTCGTCACAACTCCTTGTTTAAACGAAGAATGGTGGACAAAGGTGTCTTCCATAAAAGACCAAGTACAAAAGAGTAATAGTAAAACCCCTTATAACTAGATTCCAAGAAAAACCGGGATTCTTTGAAAATCGGATGATTTTTCAAGACCCATTTTTTCTCTTATATAATCAATGCGTCTCTGAAAACGGTAATTCTCAGAAAACCTTTCCTTCGTCCAGTCCGGAAGGGGTCCGGTTTTCAAGGATTATACTGTAGTATTAGAAAACATACTGATATGAAAATTAGGACAGGGATAAGTTAATGCATTATAACAGATAAATAGAACAGAAAAACAGACAAAAAGTATCACGATCAGTCTGTGACTACTTGACTATTTGAAGTTTTGATTTTGTTGGTAGTGGACTTCGTGCTGTTGATGACGCAGGTCTATATACCTTTCCACTGTTGTTTGATTACATAACCTTTAAACAACTCACTATTCTACATTTAACCAGATATTGGAACACCCTTACACATGCAATGATCATTTATGACACAATCCCTCAAAACAAAAACGAATTGTATAGTTCCATTGGATTCCAAAGTTTCATATCAAAGCCAAAGTCACCGGAACTATTCGAAACAGTATCGTAAACGAATTATTCATCGACACATTTAGAACATAAATGAAAACAGCGAACGTGTTTTCTTTGATGAACTGCACACGTGACCACAATCAGGCTGATAACACATTTCAATAGCTTTAACAATGGCGACAGTTGAACGTCCAGTTCTTGTTTTTCTTCTTTTCGTGCTTCAAGGTGTTTACTCAGCAACTCCTGACAGTGATTTTACCGAATTGCTCGACGTCTTAATGGAGAGGATCGAGTCACTAGAAGCAAAAGATGAAGCGAATAATGCTAAGATTATGGCAATGGAAAAGGAGTTTAAAATGAAACAGGCAAATAATGAGCAGCATATATCTAGTTTGGAAATGAAAATAAATGAAATTGAATCAGACTTTAAGCTGAAAGAAGCCAGGATGTTGGAACAGATTAATGAGTTGAAGGTGATGTTAATTAAATCAATCGAGGACACCCCAGATGATCATGTTAATCAAGAAGAAAATACAGAACAACGACAACAATCTGTGGAAAGTGTTATCAGACAACAAAGGAGCATCTCCAGAAAAGGTAGGCATTCCGATATGACCAATATCCATAGTAACAGCGTGATAGCCATACGCATTTATAGGTCTACCAGTGTTTAATTCTATGTCTTTGTACCGTTCAAAACTTACGCCTGTACTCTCTGCTTTTTAAACAAATAAGTGATTTAATCTGATTTAATTAGTAACTTAGTGAAATTCACTGTAATTAACTACAGGCGTCTCAAAATACGTGTACATTGTATGAATATTAAAAACAAACAGAATAACATGATTCCACATTAGCTGGTTTAAAGTCTGATGGTCATTTCGTTGTAGAATACATTGTAACGTAACTAGAAGTATAAGAACGCGGTCAGTACGCTGTTGATGCCAGTCAATTTTAGTTCATTGCCCTGCCAGAAGATGTATTAGCTTGAGACTTATACAGATATTCAGACAGTTCACACGTGATCAACTGATGTATGAGAGCTAGAGCACAGTGCGTTCATTGCAATTAGTAAGACCAGTGAGCCGGTTGTATATATCGTTATTTAAAGGAATGTAAAACAGCAGTGGACTGGCATTGGCTACATGTGGACAGGCTGGCCATTGATTCGATCAACATTTGACTTCGTCCTTTTAAACTCAATAAACATTCGGATCAAACATATTTATTGTTTGTTTTACTTTTACATAAGTGTTATCCAACAAAATATGGTGTACAGCTATGATATACATTTCGATATGAGGTGACAATTTTACATTGAAATGTTTGAGCTGTAATTAAGCAGTCCTTTAATGAGTTTGATTTAGTGAAAATAACTCAATAATCGGGAATACCATTTTATATTTTTCTTTCAGATCGAGAAGTTCCAGATACTGAGGTAGCCTTCTATACAACACACTCTGAACACGATAATCATCATTTAGGGAGCAACCAGATTCTAATGTTTCAACAAGTCCTTACTAACATCGGAAATGCTTATAACAACAACACAGGTGCATTCGTGGCTCCGGTGGATGGGACGTATGTCTTTCACGCCACCATTATGGGTATCGACACTGGTTCAGATAAACACACCAGTGTTCACTTTGATGTAAATGGTACCCGCTACGCCGAACTTTACGTTACGGCGTACGATCAATCCTCGCAGATGCTTGTCATAAATTTGAAGCCCGGACAAACGGTAACCTTAAGAAACTACCAACCAGATGAAGGTTTTATTGGACAACATTTTTCCTCGTTTTCTGGATTTTTATTGTATCAGCATTATCCATCTGCTGGCATTGTAGGTAAATAAAAATGAAAAAAATAGTTAGTTTAATAATTGTTTCAGCCAAGTTTATGGTGTGGACATTTTGTTTTATGGTAAACCATACCAAACCTTACTATCGCTTGTAACAACAAATGTTGAAAAGATACAATCATACGAATGTATACATGAGAAAAAATGAACATAAACTAGAGTATTGTGTACTTTCACCTCATATTGAACACTAAAATATAGCAGAATCTTGATATTAAGACTACCTTTGTGACTCGAATGATCTGAATACCGAAGTGATGTAATGGTGAAGTTGAAACATATTTAACAAATACGGACAGTAGTGTACTATTGAAAACAAATGACACGTTGAGATTCTAATTAGTAACCAGATCAATTAGAATATAACCCAATACTTAGACCAATTTTAATGGTTCGACTGACCAGTACTCTCAATAACGAGGTTTTCCTGTACACCATTTGTCCCAGTTTATTCACATTCATGGCAACATGCTCCGACATTGCTTATCTTGTTATTTTAAGTTAATATAAAATAACACGAGATAAGCATTGTCAGTGCACTTTACTTACACGTAATTAAAACAGTATTAAGTCCTGGTCCTAATAACAGAACATAGCTTGTATCCAACAATTTATTTTATCTTCATTTTAACTTCCTTGATGTTTACGAATAATATTTGGTTCTTTGTTTTATAAATGTTGCTTAAGCAATTAGTGGCTGTATGGCATCGCGGTGAGTTTGTTCAACAATACGGTACACATCTAACAATCGTCCAAATTTGTAGCCCTACTTACTTACTTGCAAAATTGATCGACTCATGACTTTTTCTGGGCCAAATGAATATTATGTAATATAGAATATATATCTATACTGACTGGCCTGGCTAAAAAGATAGTTAATGAATAAGTTGTGGGCATATGTTGGATCTTTTAATGTATTCTAATTAACATATGGACAAAAGATTATCGCCAGTCAATTAGTGTAGAACAAACCACAAACATGTTATATCGGACTCACAAAACACTGTAAATGAACAAAAGAAGTAAAAATCAAGAATGTGAAATTGACATCATTTCACATACCATGGATACACTACACGGCTTTTGCGTGGAAAGAAACATCGCACTTCCTTAAATGCTAGATACAAAACATCACATGTTACCATATAAACTGCAGTCTTACACCGACCAATTGCTAAACACTTTAATACTCGCAGCTATATGTGTAGTGTTTCAATCCTAGCGAAGGGTCATCACTCTTTCCGTGAGTTACATGATGCGAGAGGCTTGCGTTATGATCTTTTTTCATGCCAGTTTTGGAATTTTCACATGAATTGTTGACTCCAATGATAGCAATTTGTGATAACGGGGGCCCATAACACATTCTCTAAACTGAGTCATGCTTGTCCAGTTTCCCGCACTTAAATTGTTTTATTTATCAGCCCTCCCACAGTTGTACAACAAATGAATCTGACCCGAAACAAGCATGCAATCATAGTCTAAAATTTTATCGTTTTATTGTTATTAGTAGTATCACTGAATAGTAATACCGATTCCGGTACCGGAAGTTACTGGATACTGTATTTTAGTATCACCTTAAATATTCAATTAACAGTTGGATTCCACTTTCATTTTCCAGTCGACTTTGTAGGTGCAGTTTCCTATAACTGATTATTGTGGTTATTGGTATGTTAACTTTTTATTTTTTCATCACTGATTTGAAAACAGCTTTCAATTCACATAATCTATAAATAATGACATACTTGTCAAGCTTGGAATGATAGATAAATAAATTACGTTGATTTGTGTAGAATTTATTTAAAACCAATAAGTAATTCAGGAAATCAAACTTCTGACTAAATTCATTGGCGCTCGGCGACAAAGTCAGAGTGATCCGATGTTCCTTCAATGTTCTGAAAATAAAAATCATCACTCGGACTTTGTCACCAAGAGTCCAGGACTAAATTGAGAAAAAATTGTCTCTATTGCAAAATAGAATGAACTGTGAAATGCTTAGCAGATTTGATGACTTCCCAATTGCAAAAAAAAACTTTTTTTCAATATTGTGAAAGAATAACCCCAAAATACAGTGCTGAAATATGATTCTCCCTCTATCATGAAAGTCTGTCAACCAATTCCTAATTTGGCTGAAAATTTAGACTTTGAACTGTATTAAACCAGGGACCGTCCAAATTTTTATCATATCATCCAGGTTTTGTTGGGAAATTGAATATTGAGTTAGACCGTTTATACTAAAAATTAGTGATACTGGATACAGGTTAAATTGATTGACCATGCTAGGGCGCGGGTTTGTTTAAAGATGGACTGTAATGTAGACATTTTAAAAAGTAAATATCTTGCATATAGTTCATGTTTCAGACACTGATAACTGCTGACCATAGATCCCCAAGACAATTAATAGGATAAAATACTTTTTCATTTGCAAGCAGGGTTAACAAAATTGTTTAAGTTTAAACCTGCTGTCTTAGTAAGGTAAGTTTTACTGTTCAATACAATCTCTTGTAGTTCAGTCTATCATGAATGTACAGACACTCTTATTGAGGACCATTTTGTTAACTCTACTGAGAGTAGTTGTTACCAGTGATTTTTATTTGTATATTTTACAGCTGAATATCGGCTGTTTCCTCTAGCCCCCAAAAAGTTTTATTTTCCCCTAAAAATGCTGTATTAATAAGTGATTTTCTTGTTTTTTTTTCTGATTTTCAAATTTCCCCTTTTTTCTGATTTATCACACTATATTTTGCCCTTCATAAAGTCACAGGTAGTTTTGAAAATTAAAACAAAAATCACTGGTTAAAATCAGTTTGACTAAATAAAGTTACTACGAAAATTAGTGAGTCATCTAGTACTACATGTTACCGTCATACTGTCATACACAGTAAGTTTAACATAAAACATATTTGTCATGGTTACTGGATCCACTACAATGTACTTGATAAATTTATTATTACTCAGTTATATCAGCTGACATCAGACATATTAGAGAATAGAACATCCATCATTTTATGTGTATTTGTCTACATATACTGTACTTGAACATATCAAGTATGTAATAGCTTTGTTTCATTACTTATAAAAACTTGTGTATGATTCTTTACATCAATGAGAGTAAATACAGTCAAACCTGTGTTTGCAACCACGTCTGAATAAAGACCACCCTGTGAAAAAGGTCATTCTTTGAAACACTGTCATTGATTATTTAAAACAAACTGACCTCCGAATAATGGCCACCTGTCAATAAAGGCCACATTTTGTCTTTCCCAAGGTTGGCCTTTGCACACAGGTTTGACTGTACTTACTTTATAAATGGTGTAATGTTTAGGATGATTAGGACAGGACGTTTAAGGATTTTTCATTGATGCATTTTACCAGCTGTTGTTGTTTTTACGATATTTTCATGAAATTTGGTGGTCCGGATATTGGACAATTATGTTTAAAAGCTTGATTATTGGGTCATGTGAATGAAACATCAGTTATCAGTTGTATCAATACTCAATGAACAATACTGGGTTACCATGGCCTTGTTTTTGTTGTTGTCATTGTTGTTGTTGGTGGTGGTGGTGGTGGTGCTGCTGCTGCTGTTGTTGTTGGTAACAACTCCTGGTAAACATAAGTCAATACATTTATATCTGTCTGTCTACACCATATACATGTATATGTATGCAGGGTTTGACTGATCCACTCATCCGCTTGTAATTATGAGTAGAAATTGACTCAGGACAAATTGAAATTGCTGTAGAACTAGTTAGAATTCTTAGCTGGTTTTCCTGCAGGACGAGTAGCCTGAAAAAAAATTGTTGAGCCCTGGGTCCAAAGTTATAAAACTTGAGATTGGTCTCCAACGGCAAATCTCATATTTTGTCCATAGATTTTTCTAACTTAATTATCACTAAATAAGCTGACTTCAATCATATGTTATTTTGCCAGTTAAAATGATTTAAAAATGTATTTAATCATTAAACTGCAATATATTTCAACCCAGAATACTTCACTTATGAAATTGAAATTTGAGCACGGAGACTGTACTCTCTCTCTCTCTCTTTCTCTCCTAGAGAGAGAGAGAGAGAGGGAGAGAAAGAGAGAGAGAGGGAGGGAGAGAGAGAGAGGGAGGGAAGGAGGGAGAAATGGATATATATATAACTATCCTTCTCTCCCTCCTTCCCTCCCTATTTATATATTCAAATATATATATACCAGACCCCAAGGTTATAAATATATATATATTTATGTAACCTTATATATTCACCCCTATGTATAAATTGTAGCGAATCAGCGTTTGCAACATTTAGTAATCTGAACAATTTATCTTCATTGATTTCATAACTACTGTATGTTACTGTAATATAACAAGTGTTAATGTTGTTACTTTCTGTTATCTTGCAGTAGGATTGTTTTAAATGGTTTTTATCACCAGGTCAACATATTCTCTCATCTGTTACATCACAGGCTGTGTGTGTTTAATTGATGATAGTTCAGTTAACTAGTATATCTCCATGATTTTGATTCTTTCATATGATTTAGTTACATTCATCAAGTTAAGGTTAAGAATTATTTGTTTAAGCGATGAAACAGATTCTTAGAGGATTTGTAGACCCTGGACAGTTTTGAGGGATGTTAATCTTAAGTGGATGTGACTAATTTGTAAGTGATTACGACTGATTTGTAAGTGAATGTTAGTGATTTGTTAGTGATTGTAACTGATTTGTAAGTGAATTTAACTGATTTGTAAGTGAATGTTAGTGATTTGTAAGTTATCGTAACTGATTTGTAAGTGAATGTAACTAATTTGTAAGTGAATGTTAGTGATTTGTAAGTGATTGTAACTAATTTGTAAGTGAATGTAGCTGATTTGTGAGTGAGTGTAACAAATTTATAAGTGAATGTTACAGATTTAGGAGTGAATGTAACTGATTTTTGTAAGTGGTTATAACTGATTTGTAAGTGATTGTGACTTATGTTTTATTGATTTTCATATTAATTTCATTTGATTTCAGATATTTTTAATGAAGATAAAGACAGAAAGGACAAGAAATCAATAAAGAAAACTCTCAGAGATAGAAACGCTACAATCTGTGCACTTTTCATTTGATACCAGGAAATTTATTACAATGCAGAGACAGACAAATATAGGTTAATCCTTGCTGACAGATTAGTTTTCAATCTCTTTGTGAACCTTCAAAATGACGACTGATAATCGTGATGATGTGTTGCTTGTCAGAGATGAAACATCCCCTTTGGTAGGGAGTGGTTCACATTCTGAAAGGGAGACAGCCATTGTAAGTCACGTGCAGCACAGGTCTGTTAGTAGGGCTTCCAATCGTGACCTTGAAAATTCTGATGAATTTATGAAATCGCTGGAGTACAAACTTCTCACATCGTCTGGTAATCATATTATCGTTCGTTCTGGAGAGTTTCCTCCTGAGGAATTGGCTGCCACTACCACGTAAGTCTTCCATACACATTCTATGCTGTCAGAATAAAGTATCAGTAATACCATTATTGTCTGATTTTATTTCACTTAAAAACATCATAAAACATAACATGAGATTTGAGCTTGGAGACTGATCTCAAGTTTTATAACCTTGAACCCAGAAGTCTATCCTAGCTGTTTTTTGCGACTGTATTTTTTTCATTTTTGAGTGGATGTACTGCATTTTTAGTATTCAGATATCAAAATGATTCTTGTCTGTTCCTGTCAATGAAATCAGTACATATATGTACAACGAGAACTTACAGTTAAATATTCATGATCACATTTTGACAATGAATCAAAAACGATGGAAAATTTATAGATGTCTGCTGAGACTCTATGGAAAATTACCAGTTTTATAATATTACCTGTTTAGTCATCGGAAACATTTGCTTGAATTAATGAATACATCTCTTTTTGTGAGGCATCCTAATTTCTATGTAAATGTATTGTATACTTAGGACACACTATATTATTGTCTCGATGACATGTACATATCATACACATACAAATAGATTTTAGTGTTGAGGTTTCAGTCACATTTTCTGCCAAAAATTGTATTTTTCTCCTAAATTGGGATGCCAAAGTGTAAGTATTCCTGGTAATATATATATATATATATATATATATGATCATTAAACAGAATTAATGTATGGCCTTTACCAGGAATACTTACATTTTAGCATCCCAATTTAGGAGCAAAATACAATTTTTATATATATCTATATGTTGGAATATAAATTAGGTACAGTTTTAAGAATTCTTGCTGATCTGGATTGCGATCCACATGTAATTTCAAGCAATCCACATGTAATTTCAAGCAATCCACATGTAATTTCAATGACCCACTTGCACAACATGCTGTGGTAAAGCCCCGTCAAGCAGAAAGGGGTCTTTGGGTGTTTCTGGTAATTATCAGGATTTTTTTTTTAATATTTCAGAAACATGGAATGTTTGATGCATTTACTAAAAGGAATGGTTGGTACTGGAATCTTGGCCATGCCGGTTGCTTTCAAAAATGGAGGATTATGGGTAATATGTACATAAATTTAGGCCAACATTGAGATGACATGAAAATATTGTAAAAAATTTCAAACACTATTCTTCCAGCATTAAACTGAGTACCAAGGTCAAGTATAAAAATGTGGTGCTGAATGTTCTCTATCGTTAAACCACTTTAGTACCTCACACTTTGTTAAAGTCATAACTTCCTGTTGTGCATTTATGACTTAAACCTTTTATAGAAATTTATCTTACTTATGTATTGGTTCAGTTAATTTCGTGTCAGATTACAGAATTTGATTTTGAGGTCGTCTGCTGAGGAATACATACCAATTTGATTTGTATACATTTAGTCCAATATATGCATATAGTCTGAACATACTGAGGTACAAGATTATAATTATTGTTTATTATGGTTGCTTGCAGAATAATACTGTTTTGTTACATACTTTTAGAGCCCTGGCTACGGTATGATAAAATGACTCCAGTGATTTCATTTTGCAATTTTGGGAAAGTGTCCGGGTCCAGTCCAATTGGGGAAAAATGCATTGTATGATGCCAAAATAAGGAATTATTTGGTTTGGAATTGGGAAAAAATGTCTTTTTTTTTCGATTTGGAAGGGTTTACTGGACTCAAACAAAGAAGGAAAAAGTAGCTGGACTCTAACATATTATTGAAATACTGTTGTTATATGTTGTAAAACCACACCAAAAGTCATACAATGTTATTACTTATCAGCTACATTGTAATGTTTATCTATAAAATGTGATAATTATATATTGTAATGTTTATCTATAAAATGTATAATTATATATTGTAGGTGAGTTTTGCTGTGATTCTCACCATTGGTGCTATATGTACACATTGTATGCACATACTGGTAAAATCTGGAAATGAACTTTGTAAAAGGTGAGTTTCTTGGTAACGGTTCTAAAAATAGTCACTTGTATGTTAAGTGAGAAAAGAGTGGTCCCAGATGCTTGCTTATAGGTGATATATATGCAGAGTTTTGATTCGTTGATACTTTAGAACAGGATTTAATAGTGAGCAAGATTTGATGATTTTTGTATTTTAAATATTCTGATGTATCTTATAGAACTGGTGTTTATCACTTGGACTATGCCAGTGTAATGGAGAAAGCTTTCTCTACGAGCTCTGGTCGAATAAAATCATGGGCAAATGCAGGAAGGTACGTAACTTTGTATTAATTATCATAATAGTGGGATAATTACGTGAAATCTATTTCTAGATTGCTGTTTTTGTCTTTGGTCACGTAAGACGGGATTTACTCTGTGTACCATGTTTTGATTTTTAGGGAAAAAACATATATGAAGTTACAAAAGTGCTCATCTTGGTCTTGGGAGATGAAGCAGAAAGTCACTGGATTTATTCCAAACTGATGTCATTGTTTACCAAATGACACTATGAACTGAAACAACTTAGTTTATACTAATTTATTTTAGCTCGATTTTGAAACAAGCAATTTGGTTATATTAATCACGCTTGTGAAGCACGCAATTTTGCTTATATTAATCATGCTTGAGTCTGCTTCCTGGACACTACAACTGTACTGCATCTGAAAAATGAGATTGCGAAGTTTATGAATGAAACCCGTCGAAGCCAGGATTCGAACTCAGGACCTTCTACCTCTAGACCATGATGCCTCCCATGGAAGAACTTGATGTTAAATGGTGACATTTTGCAAATGGAGATTTAGCAACCTTTCACTATGGCAGCAATTAGGTTGATAAAGATATGAATGTATATTTTATGACAGGTAAAGTACAGGTTTAGTTATTCTATTGTGTCTCTGTTAGCATCCATCTTGGCTGTTACCCTGACATCCCTGATGTGACACGCTGGCCACAATATTGAAAATTACAAGCAGAAATGTTATTTTCAACACTACTTCTTCTAGAGTATATAATTATGCACACTGCAAAACAAATATTTGTGTGTCTGTATGTCTGTGTCTGTATGTTTGTATGTCTGTTTATTTGAATGTCTGTAAGTTTGTATGTCTATATATCTGTATGTCTGTGTGTCTGTGTATTTGTATGTATATGTCTGTATTTCTCTATGTCTCTATGTCTATATGTATGTATGTATATTTCAGACTTACAGTTAATGCCTTCCTGATAATCACCCAGTATGGTTTCTGTTGTGTCTATACTGTGTTTGTGGCTCAGAACATCAAACAGGTGAATATCAGTGATTTCTTTGTCCACACAAAATATTCACTGCTAAGACTGTCTGTTCATGGATCTATCTACATTTGATTGTGTAACTGTGTGGAGTCTTTGTAAATAGCTGGATAATTGAACCTAAATTAGTGCTAAATACTTGAATAGAGGAAGGAAATAAACTCAGAATTGAATTCATGTAGTTTACTGTATGGTGAGTATTTATTTGCGGAGGTTATTTTTTAACATATACCAGGACTAGTCTGAAAAATTTGCAGATCCTGATATTCTGATACAGCTGAACCTGTGTTTGCAACTTATTTGCAACTACCTCCGAATGAAGACCACCCTGTGGCCTTTATTGACTGATGGCCTTTATTCAAAGGTCAGATTGTTATAAATAATCAGTGCCGATTTTTCAAAGAATGGTCTTTATTTACAGGGTGGTCTTTATTGAGGTGGCCTCAAACACAGGTTTGACTGTATTTGTTTGTTGCTTGAAAATTATGCACAACTTATTACTGAAAAACTTTTAAAAACTCCTTCGATAAATTGGGTGTATGTGATATCAATGCTCACAATTATGAAGTGTTACTGTGATTCCATTTTTTCTTCTTTTTATTGCCAGGTTGTAGAGTATAAAGGTATTGTGTCATTGGATGACAAACTGTACATTGTGATGGTGTCCGCATTTCTCGTACCGTATGTAATGGTGAAAAGTCTTAAAGCACTCGTGCCTTTCTCAACTTTAGCAAATTTGCTCAACTGTGTTGGCCTTATTATAATCTTCGTAAACCTCGTACAAGGTTTGGAAAATTCAACATCACTACCGTACTACAATGTTCATGATCTGCCATTATTCTTTGGTCAAGCTATATTTGCCTTTGAAGGAATTGGGCTGGTGAGAATTTTATATTTCTTTTCAGGCAGATAATGTGAGATTTTTATTAAATCTTAATTGAATTCACGACGTATACCCTTATATATGTCCCTGCCACATTTAATGTCCCACCATTTTTTCATAAAACCCCAAATCATGTTTTGACACAAATACTTACTAATACTTCAAATTGCTCCCAAAACATCGATCAATTATTCAAACAGGTATTTGTCTTTGGACATTCTACCAATGCTTTCTTATAGTACTTCCCTACATAGTTTAAACATAACTTTATATTTGTCCTTACATGCAGGTGCTTCCATTGCACAGCAAAATGAAGGAAAGAGGTGCATTTTTAGGAAAAGCTGGGGTGTTAAACCTAGGACTGACAATTACCATTGCTTTATATACAGCAATGGGTTTCTATGGTTACCTGAAATATGGCGCTGATGTGAAGGGCAGTGTGACCTTGAACTTACCTAATGACCAATGGTATGTGTAAATAATCACTTTAAAAATGCATTAATTTACCATCATTTATAAAACATTTCTACCATACATAATTTGAATATTTTTTTCATCCATGATTTGTTAAGTTAGTTTCATGATATGTATGGTTGACTGGACACGTGTCTCAGAGTATGAAGCAGGAGTTATCTGTCATTTTGAATTGAATTTTCTGCAAACTGACTGGATTTGCCATACTAGAAGTCATTTAAAAGTATAATCTACATGGTAGCTTTGTTTTATTAGCTCACCAGAACCGAAGGTTCAGGGTGAGCTGTTAGGATGGGTAGGTGGATGCTCCGGCGTCCGTCGTCTGGCGTCAATAATGGTCTTCTCCTCAGAAACTACAGGTCGGATTTACTTCAAATTTGCTGTGCAGAAGTCTTTTGACGTTCTTACTGTAATTTGCTCATACTAGTATTGTACCGGTTGACCTCTTTTAGGGGTCACTAGAGCTAAAAATAGAAAAACCTTTAATCATCTTCTTCTCATGAACCAATGGATGGATCATCACCAAACTTAGTCTGTAGCATCTTTATATGGACTTTTATCAGATTTGCTCAAATAAAAATGGTTGTCCCCTTTTAGGGGCTGCTAGAGCTAAAAATAGAATAACCTTTAATCGTCTCCTTCTCATGAACCAATTGATGGATCATCACCAAACTTGGTCTGTAGCATCCTTAGATGGTCCTTTCTCAAGTTTGTTCAAATAGATCTGGTTGCCCCCTTTTAGGGGTCGTTAGAGCTAAAAATAGAAATACCTTAAATTGACTTTTTCTCATGTTTCTGTTGATGGATTATTACCAAACTTAGTTTTTAGCATCTTTAGGTAGTGTTTTATCAGATTTCGAAAAAAAAATTGATTGGCCCCTATTAGGGGCCACTAGAACTAAAAATAGAAATAACTTTAAATGTCTTTTTCTCATGAACCAATGGATGGATCATCACCAAACATGGTCTGTAGCATCCTTAGATGGTCCTCTCTCAAGTTTGCTCAAATTAATATAGTTGGCTACTTTTAGGGGCTGCTAGAGCTAAAAATAGAAATACTTTAAAATGACTTTTTCTCATGTTTCTATGGATGGATTATTACCAAACTTGGTTTTTAGTATCTTTAGATAGTGTTCTATCAGATTTGCTCAAATAAAAATGGTTGGCCCCGATTAGGGGCCACTAGAGCTAAACATAGAAATACCTTAAAATAACTTCTTTTCATGTACCAGTGGTTGGATCATCACCAAATTTGGTCTGTGGCATCCTTCAGTCATCACGAATATTCTTTTGTAGTATCCTTTGATGGTCCTTTATCAAGTTTATTATTGTTCCCCATTATTTGCCCACAAGTGTACCTTTATTACCTTTTTAGTAACAAGTTAATTAATATTTATTCTGGTGAGCGATGCAGGGCCATCATGGCCCTCTTGTTGAATTACTTCGCAATGCACAATAATTTGTGACTTTGATGTTTCCTGTGTAATTTTTGGTTGCTAGGTTACAGCATTTTTTATATCATGTAAAGTTTTACTCTTCATTTTCAGGTTGTATTTGTCAGTAAAACTGATGTTTGCTGTGTCTTTGTTTATATCTTACGGACTTCAGTTCTATGTTCCTATGCAGATAATCTGGCCATATATAGAAGCCAAATCCACGATTTCAAAACGATTTGAATATTTACTGCGATTTGTGTTGGTTATTATTACATGTAAGTATTATGGATAGACCTGTGTTTTCAAGTCTCTTTGTATGGAGAGTTTCAATTTACACTGCCTCATAATACTGCATTTCTTCGCTTCTGAAACAGATGACTTTCAAAAACATTGTGGCAAAAGAAGCCATGGCTTGTAATAAGTAATGGCTTCTTTTGCTGCAATGTTTTCCACTCTGTCATAAAGAAATGACCTAATTTTCTTAGATAATTTTGATGCTTTGTATATTGGCTTTGAATTTGGTAGAGTCCAAAATTTTATCAGGATCATTATGTAGATTCATTTTTAAAGGACCACAGTGTAGATTCTTGATAAAAGGACCATTGTGTAGATTCACGGCTAAAGGATCAATGTGTAGATTCTTGTTTAAAGGATCATTGTGCAAATTCTTGTGTAAAGGACCAATTTGTAGATTCTTGATTGAAGGATCATTGTGTAGATTTGTGATGAAGGACCATTGTGTAGATTTTTTGGTTAAAGGACCATTGTATAGGTTCTTGATTAAAGGACAATTGTGTAGATTCTTGATAAAGGACCATTGTGTAGATTCTTGGTTTAAGGACCATTGTGTAGATTCTTGATGAAGGACAATTGTATAGGTTCTTGATAAAGGACCATTGTGTAGATTCTTGTGATTTATTTGCATCATTTTTTACAACATACATTTATCTTTTCAGGTGGACTTTCGTCTCTTGTACCACATCTGGATTTACTGATCTCACTTATAGGAGCATTCGCCAGTTCATTTCTGGCTCTGATATTTCCAGCTATTATAGAATGTATAACATTTGGTCCACAGAAACCAATTCTTGTTAAGAATAGTATCATTCTTCTAATTGGAGTAATTGGGTTCTTGACAGGGACTTACTCTTCACTCAGTGAGATTATAAAAACCTTCTAATAGAAGAACGCTCTCTGAAATTTAGGCGTCTGCTGTTTTTGATGTTTAGCCATGTATCTATTTTGAACAACATTGTGACTGGTGCAGTTTTTGCACAATTGTTCCTACAAGTTATGAACTGATGATGGGGGGGGGGTCACGCTCAGTTCTTTTTTCATCACAATTAATATTTCTTCAGTTCAAATTTAGAAAAAAAAACAAATTGTGTTCATCATTCTTGATTCAGTGATGATATAATGTCTTGTTCATTTGACATGGTTTTTACAAAAACCTTTCAGTGCTTGTTTAGAGAATGTAGTTATGATTTTATTACAGTGTATCGAATTCCACGTAATAGTTGTTGAAAAACTTGCTTTCTGTCTGGCAAAGCCAATTTATGCAAAAATTTAGAGTAATACAGAAAATACCGTACGTAAATTTTAATGATTTAAGAAGCTGTGGGCTGGTGATTTTATGGTAGATAAACCACTTTTTCAGATATAATAATTAGAAAATATGTCAAACTGGTTGATCTTTATTTATCGTTTTTTGTCGTGTTTTCATCACGTCTTTAGAATTTGTTAAACTTCTATGTACATTTATAGGCATAATCTTTGTCATCTTAGTATTCACCTTATGTTTTAAGTTCATTTAAAAAGGAGATAAAATATTCAGACAGGAAGATAATGCATGTATTATTAGCTTGTCTGCTTTGAAGAAAAAGTTGAGCTATTATAATCGCTGCGGCGTTGTCATTGTTGTCGTGGTTTAATGTAGTCCATTTTTTTAGCTCACCAGGACCGAAGGTTCAGGGTGAGCTATTAGGATGGGTAGGTGGATGCTCCTGCGTCTGTTGTCCGTTGTCTGGTGTCAACAATGGTCTTCTTCTCAAAAACTACCAGTCAGATTTACTTCAGATTTGTTTTGCAGAAGCCTTTTGACGTTCTAACTGCAATTTGCTCATATTATTCCAGTTGGCCCCTTTTAAGGGTCAATAGAGCTAAAAATAGAATAACCTCTAATAAATCGTCTTCTTCTCATAAACCAATGGATGGATCATCACCAAACTTGGTCTGTAACATTCTTAGATGGTCTTCTCTCTAGTTTGCTCAAATAAATATGGTCGGCCCCTTTTAGGGGCCACTAGAGCTAAAAATAGAAATACCTTAAAATGACTTTTTCTCATGTTTCTATGGATGGATTATTACCAAACTTGGTTTTAGCATCTTTAGATAGTGTTCTATCAGATTTGCTGAAATAAAAATGGTTGGCCCCTATTAGGGGCCGCTAGAGCTAAATATAGAAATACCTTAAAATGACTTCTTTTCATGAACCAGTGGTTGGATCATCACCAAATTTGGTCTGTGGCATCCTTCAGTCATCACAAATATTCCTTTGTAGTATCCCTTGATGGTCCTTTATCAGTTTATTATTGTTCCCCATTATTTGCCCGCAAGTGTACCTTTATTACCTTTTTAGTAACAAGTTAATTAACATTTATTCTGGTAAGCGATGCAGGGCCATCATGGCCCACTTGTTTAAAAGATATCAACACCATACATGAAAAACTTGATTATCATGACAGGGTACAGTTGCAAGACAAAGTACATTATTCTGAAAGTTATAGTTTTGGAGTTATGCCGCTTTTTAACTTAGAAGTTTGGTCAAAATTGCTTATTTAATAGAATAATGTAGAACAGACGAGCTTGGCACTGCTCTGCAGAGCTTTTGTTTATGTTTCAATTTGTTATTATTTTTTTCTGTTGTTTTTTTTATGACCAAAACAATTGTGATAAATATGATTGTTGTTTGTTGAAGTGTTGAAAAAATGTTGTTTAATGTTGTTTTACACAATTTAAACTGTTGTTTATACTGAATCTGTAGCTCTGGAACAAACAATTTTTTTAAGATATTTATACTCTAAGCTTACATTCCAATATCATGAAAATGTACAAAGGGAGGTTTCTTTAGTTTTCCTAAGACCTTTATTATATTTGTCTAGTGTAGGTCTTTGGCATAAATAAATGGATTTGTATCAAAACATTATCTGTATTTAGTAAAATATAGTTACTAACCAAATTTCTGTTGCTTCACCATAATAGAAAGCCTTATTAGACTTTAATGAAGCTAATTAATAAATCTCATGAGATTAATTCTATGAAGACATAATTTGCCGGCTCTCATGAAGTCATGCAATTTCAGCAGGAACTGTTCTTGGCTGACAAAAAGTGTCCAATCCCTGTATAAAGATCTTTGAGTTATCATAATTTGAATCTTATATAAAAGGAGAAGAGCTTCCCTAGAATTGATTTTTAATGGAAGGTGCTAATTATTGTTTAGACATTAGTTAAATATGGTTTTGTACTTACAGTGCAACCTCTCCAGTGCGGCCCTCTCTTGAACAACAACATCTCTTCAACAACAGCATGATTTTTTTACCACTGTACAATTCAACTATTCATTTAACCTCTCTTGAGTTACAACCTCTCAAAAACAGCATACTTTTACTTTTCCCAAAGGGTATTGCTTCGGAGAGGTTGCACTGTAAGATCTAATAGTATGTTTAATGTGAAATATTTTACAGTTTGTTGTTTATATTGTGCTTTGGGTCTGAATTTTTACTTTTGCTTCCTTGGAGTGCCAGACTGATTTTTCAGTCATTCAAAATAATGATAAAAGTGTCTTACGTATGTTTTATGTTTCGCTTTTCAAGTCTTTTTCTCTGATGTTTAATGTTAATGCCAACATCGAGGGTCATTTGATGACCTTTCTTGAGCTTTAGTGGTGGAGGAAGACCACAGATGTACACCTGGACTGGACCACTGACCTTCTGCTTGCTAGCTGGACAGCTTCCTTACATGTGAAATTTGGACATAGGGGATTTAAGCTCACAGGGGTGAGGGGCTACTGATTGTTAGTCAGTGACTGTAACCACTCCACCATTGAGACCCCTGTTAATGTTCTGTTTGTTTAATCAGAAAAATAAAAATATGGATATTGAGGTGTGAATTGTTTAGAATTATTTAGATATCTATGTTTTTCTGCTTAGTGGGATGTAAAACTCGGTAAAATCAAATGTTTGTAGCTTTTTTATCCCTTTTATCCTGTAGACTTTCTAAGATACACAAATGTATCATACTTTCACATGGGATGTATGTCACATTTGCTGTGCTTTGTCGACTAAAGAATTCACTATCTGTGGTCCAGTGGTATGTGCACTGGACTTGTAACCCAGACATCTGGGTTCGAATTTGAGTTGCGGCAGGTCATACCGTTCTATGAAAATTTGACAAAAATGTCGATTTTCCCCCACATGTGGTGAATTTGCCGGCTCCTTGTGGAAGGGTAAGTTAGTACTGGTTAGTATATGTTCCAGGAAAACTGGTTAGGTGATCAGGTCACTGTATATGAAAGAAAAATTGTTGAAAAACGGTGTAAAACCCTAGTGACCATAAATCACAGAAAAACATTAAGCAAAACAAAGAATTCACTCCCTTTGTTATTTTTATTTCCTACCCTAAGTCTGGCCTGTAAACTCCTAAGAAACAAACATAAAACAGTCAGACCTTACTAAACAGCCATGATGTGATATTTTTTATCTATGCATCTAACTAGTGTATTGAAATGTTTTTATGTAACAATTGTTGATGACAGGGAATAAATATGTGGACCAAATTAAATTTATGTTTGTATTGTATTGTAAATAAATTTCTTAAATTTGTTATATTACTTATTTGCTTGTAATAAATTCTGTGCCAAAATTCTTCTCTGTTTTGAATCTTGAAAATCTGTATGCCATTTGATATAGATATCTAGAGTCACAACTATTTCTTATCTTTACGATTTCACATTTTTACTTTTTTTGAAATTTGTTTAAAATTTTTCTTAGTTTTCAAAAGTAGACTGTGATCATAGTCCAGTGATCAGTGTGCTGGACTTGCAACTCGGTGATCTGGGTTCAAATCCCAGTTGCAGCAGGTCATACCCTTCTATGAAAATTTGACAAAAAAGTCAATTTTCCTCCATATGTGGAGAATTTGCCAGCTCCTTGTGGAAGGGTAATTAAGTACTGGTTTGAATACAGTCCAGGAAAACTGGTTAGGTGAACCGGTCACTGTATATAACTGTAAAATTGTTGAAAAATGGCGTTAAACCCAGTGACTTATAGAATAGTTTTCAAATGTTTTTGTGTTCCCTCTATTATCTTTGATTAAGTAAAGTCATCATGTTGAAATACTGTTTTATTTCTTAGTGAATCTGTGTTGCTTCTCAGGGAATCTTTGTTCGAATTTTACGCCACATTTTTGTAAAAAAAATCAAAATTCTTGTGTAGACATGTATCCTGAATTATAAGTAATTAGTACATATGTGATGTTTTTTTTTTAAAAAAAACCTTCTTTGTATGAAATGGATAATGGTGCTTACATCCTTTGACTTACACAGATTTACCTTGAAAACTGATTTACGAACTCTTAGTGTTAACTTTAGAGGCCAAGTTGTTTTACTGTTTAAACAAGTATTTCTCATGTCCTCTACACTTATCTACTATAAAACTTGTCTTCCTTTTGTTATTCGTGATTTTTTGTTATTAATGTTCAAACCTGGTTATAGTACTGATATTAGAATCAGATACTAGTACAGTAAAACCCATGAAAACAAGTGTCCCTGTAAACTGGAATTCTCTGAAAATCATACGATTTTTCAGGCCTGATTTTGTTCTTTTCTATAATCAATAGTTCTCTGAAAACTGGTATTCCCCAAAAAACCGGACATTCGGATCAGTCCAGAAGGGGTCTGGTTTTCAGGGGTTATACTGTATTATCAACTTACAATTAAACACAAGGTTGTCAGTGTCAGATTTTAACAATTTTTTATGAATGATATCTACTTATATTTTTTAATGTAAAATTTGAACTTTTGTTACTTAAACCTGTTTGCAGCCACATCCGAATAAAGGCCACCCTGTGTATAGGGGCCATTCTTTGAAACTCTGTAGTTGATTATTTAGAACAAACTGACCTCTAATGTCAATAGAGGCCACACTTCGTCTTTCCCAAAGGTAGCCTTTGTTTGCAGGTTTTACTGTATACAAATTTCATACATCTGCTATCTTGAACCCTTGTCACTACTTGACATATTTTTGTATTTAATAAAAATGTATTTACATGTCAAAAATGTGAATTAAATAATTATACAGACATTACGTGTTGTTATTTTTAGTATATTTGTAATTGCTTTCTAAAATGATTAAAACAGAATTAATAACTAACCAGTTATTGGAAAAAAATAATATTTGAAGAATACGTGTTCCTAAGTGGTATATCCTGATATAGATCAGAATCATGTTCTTGGAAAATGATCTTTTTCTGTTCATATTATATAATTCAGACCTTCTCTGTATGAATACACACATAATATTTTTCTAAGACAAAGAATCAAAGAAACACAGATGAAAGTATTTTCCGATTACGGAGAATTTTGTACCATATTACCATACCACAACGTTCAAATTATCTCCCTTATTAAAAACCACAAAATTTGATTCTGGCTCTATTTTCTAGATTTTCTGCCTTAAATCATTAATTTAACATCCTTACAAATATCACTATCTAAATATCAAACATTTATTTAACTGTTTATTATCATAAAAAAGATATTAACTCATAAAGTGTCTGGGGACCGTGGGAAAATTTATTTTGGGTTCAGAAGTCAGTGTTTCTATTCGAGTTGTTTCCCTTTGATATTAAGCTAGGGAAACCATTCAAGTACTCAGATGACCTTTGAACCCAAGAAATATCCCTTCCTCAAACACCAGACACTGCATTGGGTAATCTCCATGGGGGTATGTATTTATCAGGAAGGTTTTCATTTGAATAGAATTGTAAATGGGGAATTCATAAATTAGGAAAATAAAATGGACATACAAAATTATTGAACCTGCATCAAATATACCTGAAGTAATTAAAAATAAATTTTAACATACATTATGTCCAAAATCATAATGAAAACTGAATAATCTAATTGTCATATTCCTATTATGTATAATCATATTCGCTCGATTTTGACATCAAAGGGAGACAACTCGAATTGAAACACTGACTTTTGAACCCAAAATAAATTTTCCCACGGTCCTCAGACACTTTATTCTATAATATTTCTTTTATAATAATAAGCAGTTTAATAAATGTTTGGAATTTAGATAGGGATATAAGTAATGATGTTAAATATGTAATTTAAGGCAGAAAAACTTAAAACTTAGGTCAGAATCTCATTTTGTGGATTTTAATAAGGGAGATAATTTGAACGTTGTGGTATGGTAATTTGGTGCAAAATTCTCCGTAATCTGAAAATACTTTCTTCAATAATTCTCTTATTCCTTGTTTGAGAATGATAATAAGTGTGCAATTTGATAGAATATAAATCAATTAAGTGAAAAGAACAGCCAAAACATCTTATTTGAATACTTAAATTTTAACTAAATTACTAGCATTTACATAGAAACCCTTCATCTTCATGTGTAATTTTTCAATTACTGATTTTTTTATGTATTAATATAAATAGTACAATAAACAACAATAAAAACTCAGCATATACTGACTATATACATTCAATTTTCTTCATTCAACATATATAATTTCTAAATGATTAAAAATAAGTATGTTGTCAGGTATATTTAGAAAAAACATACATTGTAGATGTAGACTACATATAGATATACAACAATACAGACTAGAGTGATAGTCACAACCTCTGTGATAGTGACAAACTTATACTGTGACAGGAACTTAGCATGAAATCATGGTATTAACATATATATCTAATATTCTCTATATAAACATACATAAATTCTCTATGTATAAATTCTTTATGCATGAATTCTACATGTATGTCCAAATATGGTAATGAATGATAATTCTCATTGTTCAGGTAATGTATTTACTTTTGAATTGTCATTACAAACAAAATAACAATTATAAGTTTGAAGTTCAATAATTTCTCAATTTAGGTTGTAGATTTTTTCCTGTAAACACGCATACCAACCTGTTTATGTCAGTTTAAGCCTTTGCCTCATAAGCAGATTTTGGAGTCTTCCAAATTCAAAGCTAATATATACAACATCAATTTATTTAAGAAAACTGTGTAATTTCTCTCTGACAGAATGGAAAACATTGTTGCAAAAAAGCCATTACTCATTACAAACAATGGCTTCTTTTGTCTTAATATTTTCAAAAGTAGTCTGCTTCAGATGGGGGGAAATGTGGTATTATGGTATTTTCCCCAGTCCAGATGGGGTCCAGTAGTAAGGGGTTATACTGTATCTGTTTGAACATTTTCATTGTGTTATAACAACTATGGATGCTTTTTTATTAAACATTTACAAGTTTCAATTGATGAATAAAAGTATTTCTACAGACAATATGTGAAGTTATCAATGTTTCCATGGCTTCGGCTTTCTCTATCCATGCAAATAAAATCATTTGCAAGAAGAAAATGAAAAAATATTCATGAATGGAAATAACTTTCGCTCAAAAGCTTATAATATTGTTGAGATTCAATTCCTGAAATTTGATCTTTTTTCTTTTCATGTAGCCTATATAATAGCTCCTCTGTATAAATATACATATATTGTCATCCCAGGTCAAAGAATCAAAGAGATATTGAAGAAAGTATTTTTAGATTACGGAGAATTTTGAACCAAATTACCATACCACAACGTTCAAATTATCTCCCTTATTAAAATCCACAAAATAAGATTCTGACCTTAGTTTTAGTTGTTTCTGGCTTAAATTACATATTTAACATCCTTACTTATATCCCTATCTAAATTCCAAACATTTATTAAACTGCTTATTATTATAAAAGAGATATTATGGAATAAAGTGTCTGAGGACCGTGGGAAAATTTATTTTGGGTTCAAAAGTCAGTATTTGTATTTGAGTTGTTTCCCTTTGATATTAAAATAATAAGGCAAACACAAGAATGACTTTTGAACCCAAGCAGTATTTCCACACGAATCACATGTACTGTATGGTAATTTCTCTCTGATTGTAGTATGCATTTAATTTGAAGTTTTTTATTTGAGATAAATACATAAATAAGGCTGTCAAATAAATGATTTTAATCAGAAGCCGCATACAATATACTTGAAGTAATCACAAATTAATTCTTAACACACGTAGGTCCAAAATACAATGACTACTAAATAATCTAATAGTTTAGATAATATATTCATTTTCCTATTAATTATTATCATATTATCTCAATATTAATATCAAAGGGAAACAACTCGAATAGAAATACTGACTTTTGAACCCAAAATAAATTTTCCCACGGTCCTCAGACACTTTATTCATTAATATCTTTATTATGATAATAAATCGTTAAATAAATGTTTGACGTTTAGATAGTAATATTAGTAAGGATGTTAAATTAATGATTTAAGGCAGAAAAACTAGAAAATAGAGCCAGAATCAAATTTTGTGGTTTTTAATAAGGGAGATAATTTGAACGTTGTGGTATGGTAATTTGGTGCAAAATTCTCCGTAATCTGAAAATACTTTCTTCAATATTTACCTGAATCTTTGTTTTAGAATGATAATTAATGCTCATATACATAGCAGAGACACTAATTAAGTGATAAGAACAAATAAAACTTTATATTTGAATGCTTAAAATCTGAACCAAATTACTTACATTTATATGGGAACTTCATCTTTAAGTATAATATTCACTCATTGGTGTGTAATGACTTCTATGTACAGTCAAACCTGTAAACAAAGGCCATACTTGGGAAAGACAAAATGTAGTCTTTATTTACAGGTAGCCTTTATTCAGAGGTCAGTTTGTTCTAAATAATCATGTAATGATAGTTTTTCAAACAGTAGCCTTTATTCATAGGATAGTCTTTATTTGGAGGTGGCTGCAAACACAGGTTAGACTGTACATGAATATAAATAGCAAAATAAAAAAAAACATCAATAAAAACAGCAACACATATTGTCTGTTTACATTGAAATACTTTAATTCCCCAGATTTAACTTGTAAATGTTTAAGAGTTTCCTTTTAGTTGAAACAGTAACTTGAACAAGATCACCTAAGTATGTTATCAGATCTACTAGTATTTAGTAAAAAACAGGTGATAAAATACATTGTATATAGACAACAAATCCTACTGGAATTATGGTTATAACCCCACTAATAGTTACAAACTTATACTGTGACAGAAATCATGGTACTTACATATACAGTTAAACCTCCACAAGCTGTACTCCCTGAAGAGTCCCTGCTGTAGCTGTCTGGCGGTTGTGTATGTGATTAAGCTTAAAAAAATAAAAGGTTTGTTTCTGGTTACATGCTCAAAGAAATATGGGTTGGTAGGTAGGGATTTTTTTATTTTATTTTTTTTTACATTTATCGGCAACACTGTATGGGATATGTGCGCCATAATGTTAATGAGTTGTAAAAATTCCAACATAGCAATATGATTTGGACACTGTAAAAACTTATGAGTCGGCAGGTAAAATATTGGGTTGGTCGGGTAACCAGAAACAAACCTCTTTTTTTGGCCTTATTTTTTGGTGCTGAATGTAAAGATAGTTTGTGATTGAAATATTTGTGTATGTATACTTATGTAATCTTCTTCGTCATCAGGAAAATTCACTTGTTTTGAGCAATTATAAAATTAGAGCTTTGTACTCCACACCAGTTTTTTATGCTGTTTTTTAAGTAGATATATTAGATATATTTTGCTAATTGAAATATAAATGCAAGATTTTGTCTTCGTTTACAAAAATGATATGTAATAAAATGTATTAGATTATTTACCAAAGTTTGTTTTCATTCAGTTTCAACATGTGTACAAAAAGTCTGGTTGACTGGGAAACAGGTATGAGTTGATTGTAATGAACAAGGGAGATAACCAGATTATACTAATTTCTCCATTCCGCTCACACTTACCTCCCTTGCTATATAATACAAATGTTTTTTTACTAGCTGTTTCATTAAGTTCTGCTTAATTTTCAGCATCTGCAGGTAATGATAATTAAAAAAATGTGATAAACTGCTGGAATTAGCGTATTTAGAATAAATTAATTAAGATAAATGTATTTTTTTCAAACGAAAAACCAAACATTAGTTTTGTAATCAACGTCGACAAGAGCTGTTTCGTTCAATTGTCATGTGTGTTATTTATGCTCATGAAATCATTACGGACAAAAATGATACGTAATCCATGTTAAGATGACTTCATTCTGATAGCAAGTATTCATGATATCAGTACAATTAGTAGGATATTACGTCATAATACCACGCAGAGTATTTTAATAGTTACCTACATGTTATCTGACAATGGGATAAGCGGATGATTTTATCACTGGGTCAATTATGTTGATTTGGTTTGAATCCTATATATACAGTTTAGGTTAACTATGTGATCTATTAATGACTTAATTAATTGACGTAAGCAATTGTTGCATTGTTACAGTGACTTGTGTTTAATAAATTATACATCAATAATATTTGCTTATTTGCTGTGGAATTAAAGCAATCATTATTTGTTTGATGGATCTGTTGTGTAAAACATCAGACGAATTCTCATATACTTATAATTCATTCCTTGTGAATTTCTTGATGTCAATTAAAATGGATAAATCAGCGATTTTATAAAATGTGCAGAAAAGAAAACTGTAGTAATGATATTGAATCAAGTGATGGTAATTAATCACGTTACTGAAATCATTTTGATGTATTATGGTCACACAATAAGAATTTAATACGATTTTATCAAAAAAAGATACACATTATTATTTAACATTTTTAAAATGTCGACCGGAGAACGGGATCAACTCTTGGTTACAGACGACAATCATTCTGCAAAGGTCGGTCATGTTCAGTATGAACACCTAGTGAATCCTCAAAGTGAACTTGAACATTCTGAAGATAAAGAGACTCCACTTGTGTACGAAGTCCGAACATCAGATGGAGCTCACATCATCGTCCATGCTGGAGGACAACCACCAGACGAAATCACGTCCACCACTACGTAAGTTCTAAACTTAACAGAATCATCTTGCTTATTTAAAAGGCTGTGTGTGTGTTGAAGTTACTGACACTTGATTTTATCAATAAATCCTTGATTATGATAGTACACATGTACCTGATGACATTCATTGTCCTAAAACTACTAATCACTTGCGCCATAAATATTACACTTCAAAATAATTCAGGAAGAAGTTTCCTTTAAGAAACAAATTAATAAATATATCAAACGAACGAGCACAGAAGTTTTTGTACATTTCGACAAAGGAGAAGACTCTTCAGTAGACGTCGTTATTGGCATAAAGTACTTTCCAAGGAAAAAGCGTTCGTAATGGTGCAAGAAATTTGTACATTACGAGAAAATAGTTTATCAAAAAAAGAGAACACGTTAAAAATTATATCATCACATTTCTATTACACTAGATTACGCGAAATAATGCTTACGTTAATTTGTATTTACAAAAGTTTTACCAAAAATCTGAAGTAATTTTATCTGAACCTTGTGTTCTATGTTTACCCTGAATTCTGGCGTCTATTTTTTCAGGAACTCAGAATGTTTGATGCACTTACTGAAAGGTATGCTCGGGACGGGAATCCTTGCTATGCCAGTTGCCTTCAAAAATGGGGGATTATGGGTAAGCAATGATAGTAATATTTCTTCATTTTTATATCCAGCTGATGTTTTGATTGTGAAAGGTGTTGCAACATGCTTTACCATCGTCAATGTTACCTCTGAGGGCTCTTGGTTCACAGTCTTATGTGAAGGCATACACGCGGACGTAATCGTAATGCTTTTATCCCATTTGTTCTTATTTCCAACACTTTAATCACCTTGTATAATTTATCCACAATGATATAATTGGTATTGATGTTTTCCATTATGCTTGTCCGATATTTTAGTAGGGAGGCGCCGGTCTTGTGGGTTTCTTCTTTAACTGACCATGTGCACACCAATGTACATGTATAATTATATATTGTATAAAATGTGATAATTATATATTGTAATGTTTATCTATAAAATGTGATAATTATATATTGTAATGTTTATCTATAAAATGTGATAATTATATATTGTAATGTTTATCTATAAAATGTGATAATTACATATTGTAATGTTTATCTATAAAATGTGATAATTATATATTGTAACGTTTATCTATAAAATGTGATAATTATATATTGTAATGTTTATCTATAAAATGTGATAATTATATATTGTATAAAATGTGATAATTATATATTGTAGGTGAGTTTTGCTGTGATTCTCACCATTGGAGCTATTTGTACACATTGTATGCACATACTGGTAAAATCTGGAAATGAACTTTGTAAAAGGTGAGTTGCTTGGTTACAGTTCCAAAAATATTGAAATTCTTAACGTGCTGAATTTTGTATTTATTTTTACATATATGCATCTTTTTCACCACTTTTGATATAATTGCAGAATATATTAATTTATCTTTTTCCAGAACAGGTGATCGTCATTTAGACTACGCTAGTGTCATGGAAAAAGCTTTCTCCACAGGAAGTCATCGCATCAGGTCATGGGGAACATCTGGAAGGTAAATGGTATACATTAATCAAGATCAGTATCACACTCATAATCAGTTCATATCATGTCATGGGGTACATCTGGAAGGTAAATGGTACACATTGATCAAGATCAGTATCACACTCATAATCAGTTCATATCATGTCATGGGGTACATCTGGAAGGTAAATGGTACACATTGATCAAGATCAGTATCACACTCATAATCAGTTCATATCATGTCATGGGGTACATCTGGAAGGTAAATGGTACACATTGATCAAGATCAGTATCACACTCATAATCAGTTCATATCATGTCATGGGGTACATCTGGAAGGTAAATGGTACACATTGATCAAGAACAGTATCACACTCATAATCAGTTCATATCATGTCATGGGGTACATCTGGAAGGTAAATGGTACACATTGATCAAGATCAGTATCACACTCATAATCAGTTCATATCATGTCATGGGGTACATCTGGAAGGTAAATGGTACACATTGATCAAGATCAGTATCACACTCATAATCAGTTCATATCATGTCATGGGGTACATCTGGAAGGTAAATGGTACACATTGATCAAGATCAGTATCACACTCATAATCAGTTCATATCATGTCATGAGGTACATCTGGAAGGTAAATGGTACACATTGATCAAGATCAGTATCACACTCATAATCAGTTCATATCATGTCATGGGGTACATCTGGAAGGTAAATGGTACACATTGATCAAGATCAGTATCACACTCATAATCAGTTCATATCATGTCATGGGGTACATCTGGAAGGTAAATGGTACACATTGATCAAGATCAGTATCACACTCATAATCAGTTCATATCATGTCATGGGGTACATCTGGAAGGTAAATGGTACACATTGATCAAGATCAGTATCACACTCATAATCAGTTCATATCATGTCATGGGGTACATCTGGAAGGTAAATGGTACACATTGATCAAGATCAGTATCACACTCATAATCAGTTCATATCATGTCATGGGGTACATCTGGAAGGTAAATGGTATACATTAATCAAGATCAGTATCACACTCATAATCAGTTCATATCATGTCATGGGGTACATCTGGAAGGTAAATGGTATACATTAATCAAGAACAGTATCACACTCATTATCAGTTCATATCATGTCATGGGGTACATCTGGAAGGTAAATGGTATACATTAATCAAGAACAGAATCACACTCATTATCAGTTCATATCATGTCTGGGAGTCGGGCTCCCAGATTAAATGCAATAATTGGTACATACTACAGCAACGATTCTATCTTAATTGTATTAGATGCAATTTTGATAAATTTTCTTGACATATTATTTCATGTGACATCCATGCTCTCCATTTTTATATTTCATGAAGTAACATACGAGTGCATGGTCATTTTAGCTCACCTCAATCTAAACACACTGTCTATGCCCAAACATTAGTTACAGATTTTTTGTGGTTATTTCAGATTTGTGGTGAATGCCTTCCTGATTTTCACACAGTATGGATTCTGTTGTGTTTACGCTGTATTTGTAGCACAGAATATCAAGCAGGTAATCTTCACGATGAACAAACGTTTGTCTAAACTATATCTCCTCTCGACCGTCACATACATTTAACCCCGTCAGTCAATGTCAAAGCTATCAGAGCAGAGCTGTAGTCGAAGGTCGAGTTATCAGACGATGTGCATGTTTCACTGAAAAAAATGACTTAATGAAGCACAAAGTCATTTGACTTCATATCAGTAGTATTTCACCGGAAGTAGCCGTCCATTACCAAACTATGCCTTTGCTAGTTCCGACTTTTACACCGGAAGTGATTTTCGGAGCTTGCGCAAAACTAGAAGCATTATGTGATAGGTACTCGATTGTTGCAGTCCCTCAGAAGACGAGCATTAATAACTATGTTGTCGAAAATGTGTCCATTAATAATGTCCTTTGTAAAAGACACGGGAGTGAGTTCTATTTATATGTTAGACTTCAAACAATCACTTTGTTTATACAATCACAGGTTGTTGAATACAAGCACGCTGTATCATTGGATGACAAAGTGTACATTGTCATGGTATCCGCCGTTCTCGTACCATATGTGATGGTGAAAAGTCTTAAAGCTTTGGTGCCTTTTTCCACCCTTGCCAACGTACTTAACAGTGTTGGACTTGTCATAATATTTGTGAACCTTGTACAAGACTTACCTGACACAACTATACGACCATACTACAATGTTCCTAATCTACCATTGTTTTTTGGTCAAGCTATATTTTCTTTTGAAGGAATTGGACTCGTAAGATTTTATATTCAAATATATTTTTATTGTTGTATAATTGTAAACAAATACAAATAATAATTACCACATGCATTTCTCCTGCATTTCAACTTGATAAGAAACAGCAATGGAGCATCAATGTTATAACAATTTTTCTTCGATCAAAATGGTGGTCGTAGCATAGATTTTGCGGTACATTTATTTCGCGTATATGAATATTAAATTTTGTACATAATTCATTCTTCTCTTGTACAGGTACTTCCCCTGCACAACAAAATGAAACAAAAAGAAGCATTTCTTGGAAAGGCTGGAGTTCTAAATCTAGGACTGACTATTACTATTGCTCTATACACAGCCATGGGTTTCTATGGTTACCTGAAATACGGTGATGACGTAAAAGGCAGCGTGACCTTGAACTTACCAGATGACCAATGGTACGAGGGGACGATTATTTCAATCATAATCATGTATTTGTTAAAATTGTACAAAACATAAATAATTATAGTCTTTGGTTCGCGAGCTTAATAATAGATCGAAGCAATGGGAGGCGGCTTTTTCTGAAAAAGCTTTATTTGAACTGCCAACTCAGAAATTGTTTATACATATTTTTGCTAGTCTTATTTTGTTATATATTCTGAATTCATTTATAGGCACTTACTATCTCTCCACGCTCACCATGTCTTGTACACTAGAACCTTTCCAATCCGAACTTGTTCGGACTGACAAAAATGTTCGGATTAGAGACGTTTTCGGAATACAAAGGTTCCGAATTAAAAAAGAATTTTAGAATTAACTTCACGGTAAAAAATCGGGGTGATCTGATGTGTTCGGTTTAGAGAAGATTCCGGATTGGGATAGGTTCGGATTAGAAAGGTTCGACTGTATTATATTCACAGGTTGTACTTGTCGGTTAAGCTCATGTTCGCAGTGTCGTTGTTTATATCATACGGACTTATGTTCTATGTTCCCATGGAAATCGTATGGCCATTTATTGAGGCTAAGTTAAATATTTCCAAACGATGGGAGTACGTGATGAGGCTCGGAATGGTTACAATCATATGTAAGTATTACTATTTGTAATTTATAATACCCTTTATAATTGATAGGAACGATAAATACAGTGCAACCTCTCAAAACACACTTTGGGAGAAGCAAACTTATGTTGTTGTTGACGTGTTGTTGCTTTAAAGCTCTAAAGAAGTTAAATTAATAGTTAAATCGTACAGTGGAAAAAATCATGCTGTTGTTGGAGGGAGGTCAAACACGTGAACAAAGGCCACCCTTAGGTAAGAAAAAATGTGGCCTTTATTGACAGATGGTCTTTATTCGGTGGTCAGTTTGCTTCAAAGAATAGTCTTTATTCATAGGATGACCTTTATTCGGAGATGGTAACCGCAGGTTTGACAGTAGGAGATTTTAAATGAGACTACTAATTTCCCTATATTCTTTTTCAGGTGGAATTTCGTCTCTTGTACCACATCTAGACTTACTGATCTCATTAATTGGAGCATTTGCCAGTTCTTTCCTTGCTCTGATATTTCCAGCTGTTATAGAATGTGTGACATTTGGTCCAAAGAAATCATTGCTTGTGAAGAACGGTTTCATAATTCTTGTAGGCATGGTCGGATTTTCGATCGGAACTTACACTTCACTTAGTGAAATTATAAAAACATTCAAGTAATGGAATATTCGTGAATATTGAGGGCCGCTAATCATGAGGATAAGGAAATAACAGTAAATGAGAAATACTTACTTAACAATAATTGATAGGATTTGATTTATTAACAGAGAATGCTCTTTAAACAGTGAGACTAAAAAGTCGTTAAAAAGTGATAGAAATAACGACTTGTTAATGTTTTTTTTTTCTGAAGAGTGCTTGGCTCGATTAATTGTGTAAGAACAATTGTGGTCGTTTTTATAATATACAGACCGGCTATATGCACGGGTCTTTAATCAAAAATCAATATTTAATAACAATCTAGTAATTTACTGTGTAAATATTAAATTTTAATGAAAAATGCATTATTAAGGAGGAATATATGATATATGTGTTTACACTTGGACCCTAAATCTGAGTTCATTCTAATAAATAAAGTCTAATTCAAATTACAATGTTTAATATGATAGGAAAGTACAATAAAACTCTTTAACGAGGTCATTCAAGAACAGTGTTATCACAAATAGCTCTTGCATTTCGATTTAATGAGGATTTGCTCAAGTCTAGAAACATTATATGATAGGTGCTCGATTGCTGTAGTCCACCTGATGACGAGCATTGATGGCTATATTGTTGTTGTTGTTGTTGCTGTACATTGGAGGTCATACAGGTCATTAACTTCGCGATATTAGGACACAAAACCGTAGTAAAGTTTATAATCATATTTCTAACCAGCTAATATTGATTCATATTGAATCTTTGCATATCTAACAGGCCTATGCATAAACAAAATAAATAGAATTTTGTGGTCACGAATTAATAGATGTATTTTATAAAGCAGGGCTACATAAGAATGGCTACATAAGAGGAACATTGCTACATGATCGCCATGCAGCCATTCAATTGGCTTTCTATGAGACACCCCTGATGGCCAACCCAGTCCGCATAAAAGCACATGTATAAATTAAAACAACAACTACTCACTTTTCAATTAGGTAACAAAAACATCCATCAAACATTTGCAACAATTTTATAACCGGACAATCAGGATTTTCTACTTTATAATCTCAGCAATCCATAAAGCACTTGTACATAATGCTTGCCTTCAAGCATACACATTTTTCACCTCACAGAGGACAAACAACAAATCCTGCTGTATTAAAGTATTAGAAAGTTTGAAAAAATACTTAAGGGTCAGTCTTTGTGTCAAATATCATCACCTTTTTTGTCAATTATTCAGATTTTTCCAGCCCCCCCTCCAAATGCTTAAAACGTAGAATGATTCATTATGAAGAGTAATATCACTTTGTTTTTGGGGTGGTGAGAATATTGCCCCTCCTCTGTTATCATATTCGTGTGTTTATGTTTAACTTGGGCAGTTGATGCTATGAAAAATTATACGGTAGATTACGCGGCAATACACGCCTTCATTCCTGACCACTACACCCGTAACTAGATATAATCGGACTTGCTGATTAGGGCTAGTACTTAAGATTGTAAACATATATAGTCACTAAAGTTTTCCCCATAAGGTATTAAACTTGATTTATTTGTTGACTCACATCGTTTAATTGACATAATTGTTCAATGAATCTTTCACATCGTTGAAATGGCATTAAAGCTCACTTTTGACTTTTGGGGATACAACTGTATCAACCTACAATGTAATCTGATAATTCCATGGTTACTTGAGTTAACATAAAATATGTTTCTGACCAATATTACAAGCTGTTGGACTACGCCCTTGAATATCCAGTAGGTTCATTGTATGCATATAAAGGCGTCAAAAACCTTTAGTGAGACGAGAGTTCACCCATCCTAAATTTTGAATAATTTTGTAAAATGATCGAACCAATTAGTAGATAGAGACATTGTGTGTCTGCAGCTTTTTTGTAAGTAATTGCACTCTCTTGTTCAAAGTATACTAAGATACTTATGTATGTAGATTAGATCTTCACAAACAATGTTGACTTACACTGTAATAGTTTAGCGGAAAAGAACACCCCCGTTTTCTTCTACAAGTCTAATGTTTGTTTATCTTATTAGAATTAATTGGTAAACTAAAGACGTAGGACTCAACACTTATTTTCTAATAATGTATTGGACGGCAATGTTAGCTCGTCCGCAAGTGTTTAAAAGTCCAAATATTCGTATGATTACCGATGCAACAAACTACTAACGTTGAACACTTCATTAATATTCACACACTTCAAACATTCGTCCACTTAAACCGAGTTGACGACAAGCAATTTTACGCAAGACTCAACTATCAACTAAAAGACTGGAAGGAATTTTTTACCGCTTGAAAACATCTCAAATTTCATTTAAAGTAGTTAATGAGTCTCATTGTGAGCAGATATCTTTTAATATTGTCAGTATTTATCTTATGTTCAAATATTAACTTGTCTTGAAGCCATTCGCATTTATCTATTATTTGAACAAATTTAGCGATAGCTCGGTTTGTTTGTACACTGAGTGTTCCAGTTTTATTGGGGAGTCTTAGGGTAAAATATCTTCATTGATTACACCGAAAAGTGCAGTGTTGACAATCTAAACTGATAAATGATTGTAACCCAGATATTGTAAATCTTGAGATTGACGGAAATTGTTCATATTACACCAGCACACTTTACAAGGTCAAACATGTGCTACCACTGAAGTTGAGCGTAAATCAGAATTTAATTAAAATTAGGTAAATCAGTATTGGACCAGGGGTACCCACCCAGTTCTTCATAATTTTACGAAATGATACCCCTAAACTTAAAAATTGTTATATAAAAATGATGAACATAATATTTGACATGCTTCCTTTTCATACAGTCGTCTTATACCTATTCTCCACTTTCAATAGCGAACCCACAGTGTGGTCGTAGACATTTTGTCGCGGCGAACCATACGTATAATTATAGCTAAGAATGAAGCATTTATAAAAAATATTGAAAACATTAAAAGGTATACAAAATCTCAGAAAGAAATTTGATAAAATACCATGACTACAAATTTTGTGGATTGGGATGTATACGAGAAAACAGATTTGTTTTAACATATTAGAATCACGTGACATCTAAACCAAGTTTAAATTATCATTTTATGATACATAATATGTAATATACAGTGCAACCTATCCTGGGGGTCTACTCTTGAGCAACAACCTCCCTTTAACAACAACATGTTTTTCCATTGTACGATATAAAACTATGGTGTTGTTGAGAGGTTGTTGCTCTAGAATGGGCCGCTCCCATCCGAGATTGCACTGTATTAATTTTGAGCTTAAATCCGCACATCTACGCCCCTCCCTAAGTTAAGCCATTATGCGTGTAATTATATAAGTGTCATTTATAAACTTAATTTCAAACCTCTCAGCATATTTGCATGACAAATTACAATAACATTTACAAAAAACCCACCAGGTACAAAGTACAGGGTTTTCTTATGTTAACTAATATTTAGGATAATGCAGAGATTTGTCTCCTGTTTTTGTCTGTGAATATGTCATGATGTTAACGACATGCGGTCATATATTGTTGTATTCGTCTGATACACCAATTATATAATTATTTTAAGTGCAAAAATGCACAACAATTAAAACACGGGAACGCAATAAACAGATTTGATAAAAAATTATATATAAGTTTTGTTAAATTAACTTTGCTAACGTAGACACGAAACACTACTTCCTGAATTACACCAGGTTCAAAGCATTAATTAATTAATCACTATTCATTAATTAGTCATAATTATAAGTTGATGAAAATAACTCGACTCAGTTCAATTCAGTTCGACAAGTTTAAATCGCTGCCTAGTAACTTCGACCATGCGCAATTGAATAAAAACAAGTCCGCCCGCGCGTTTATCCAAAATACTTCAACTCACAGCCGTTATTTATCTGTTGTCAACCAAGAATATGAGACTGTGTGTATTCGCGGTGATTTATAAAAATCGGAATGACTTGATTATTTTATTAAATAAACATTCTTTGTACAAGCTTTAGCGAGGATATGAGTACCCAAGATTTTAAGCTGATCTTCGAAGGAACTGTCAAATGGATTTTGGGGACTACAGGAAGACCATCTTAGTTACGAGCAACAGCGGAAATCACATTAATTTTAACAAACCTTAAGGTCGGATTTTATTGTCGTTTATTCAAGAGTTTATAAAGTTTATTAATGTCTGTAAATATTTCCTATGCTTGACATTGGTATTCTAAAACCGCGGTTGATAAAGTGGATTTAATTTATTCTGTAGAAACGTAAGTTGATTTAATCATATTTTTTTCAGTCGCATGTAAATTAAGAAGTGAAATTATAATTCGTTGAGTGGTTTCGCTCTTTTTCATTCAGTTCATTCTACCCTCTTTGTCTGCCGACATATAAACTGGTTCATCTATTTTGCGTGAGTTTGTTTTTTGGTGATTTTTAAAAATATTTCGCTTGATAGTAAGCGTAATGACAATCTTGTTTATTTGTTATATAATTTACTCTGGAATGTCAGCCGGGCCATTTCTGATTTGAGTGAAAATGATTGTTTCTAACAAATATGAATCCAGTTTTTGCCATTAGTCTAACTAAGTCTGAGATGCAATTACTTTCATAAATAGACAAGGATGCTTCATTTTTCATTTATTGTCTCATAAGAAAGTGAAGGATGTATTATTAGTTTCAAACTAGCGAACCATCACGTGTTATTAGCATAGCATGGAAAATCCAGAAAAAAAAACACGGCTGTTTGGACACTTTATAATCAATACAACAATCACCAGCTCCACATAAGAATCATTAAATGCCAATGATATCATAACTGAATGGTTAGGCGTGATCATTAGTGAAGTCAAATAATCGGCAAGAAAATAGAGGTGACTGTGACAGATACATAAAACAACTCGGAGTGTGTTCATTCAGACTTATATTGACATATTTATTTTTAAGTGTCAAGTAACGATTTCCTACAAGAATTTTGACAGTAACATAACTTTAAAATATCAATCATTGATGACACTGTTATTAAATGATTCCAAAGGCAGCGTCCGTATATTATGTAGGGCTTGTTTGATATTTGTAGTCTTCCACGTTGTCTAACAAAGTCACAAGTTTGACATTCCTATGAAGGTCTAAATTGTCCACTTGAAAACTGTAAGATTAATTGTTGCTATATGAATATACCAGTTGATAAATATAATGCAAAAGTCGTTTATCTTATAAAGTTATATCACAGTTTTATGTATTTTAGTTTGATATTTCATTTAATGACCTCATATTATATACTTCGCTATGATATCATTCATAACCATACTTATTATCCTAAATACATACAAGAATCGTTTTATTTAAAGTTAAAAGCTAGCTTGGGTCTGAGAATCCGTCAGTATAACACGGAATAGATACTCGGGACAATGTTTGTATATACTTTTCAGATGAACTTAAGACACCTAATTCTATTATTATTTTTGTAATATTTCAATTAATAGTTTTAAGCACTTTGGAAAGATACATGTAATTATTACTTGCGAACGCCAGATAGGTGTAAGTTGGTAACCTAAGGTCTTTTATCAAATCACGTGATCTCCCTACAAAACTGGAGAGTTCTAATAAACATAGTAAATAAACAACACAAACTCGATAATCAGTTCATACTTTTAAAGTTACAGTCAAACCAGTGAATAAAAGCCTCCCTTGGGACAGACAAAATGTGTCCTTTATTGACAGATGACCTTCATTAGGAGGTCAGTTTGTACTAAATAATCAGTGACGGTTTTTCAAAAACTGGTCTTTATTCATAGGGTAGTCTTTATTCGGCTTCAAACATATGATTGACTGTGTACCTTATATGATACCTTATTTGAATAATAAAACTATGTAATTCACCGACGTTGAATTTAAAATAATTCATTTTACACGTAGATGTCAAGGTAAAATTATTTTCAGATGTAGCATGTTGCAGATTAATTGAGGATAAAAACAAAGTGCATCCGTAAATCTAAGACGAAATGACTTTGATTACCGACGTAACAACAACATAAAAAGCCCCATTAAATTTCAAATTGATGAACGATTTGTCATAACTTTGCAGCTCAATATATGAAACAAGAAACTGTTTCACTTGAATGAGCGTTTTTATGTACATACAAATGTTACTAAGTATATGTAAAAAAGTGGACAAATTTCGTCTATTTTATGTTTTAACTGTTGTCAATTGGTTTTGATTGCTTGGTTGTTGATGATATGAGGGTGAAGTCACATATTTGTGGTATAGGTCATGCTTGTTTGATTTGGTTAAACAGGCAAAGACGAAAACCTAACTGAAATATATCAATGGGTTTTTAAAAACATGGGGTACTTTCACAATACCAGCTGTATCAAAGGTGATTACAGAATCTTTAACGTGTCAAACCAGATTTGACAGTGTCAATGAAATAAATTATGCTAATTCTAAAATAGTTTATAAAAATGAAAGGGGATTTGACTTTCGGATTGGGATTTGCGATAAAAGGTAAAAACATGTTTTGAAATTTACCATTCTTTCTCACACCAAGTTGACATAGCGAAATCACTATGTTGATTGAGAAATTAAAGGAACTCTATACAGAGTTGTCGTTCGTTTTCCCTCGCACGTACCTCCTGACAACGTCTCAGCTTTCTACAAGATTCTTGTAAAACAAGAAATAAAGCCATAAATCGTACAAATTTTGCAACTTAGTGAAACGATTTCTTTCGTACAATGCACAGGAAGCAAAACAGTGATATTTTATCTTATTATCAAATATCTTATTTATCAAGCGCACTATTTCTTGACGAAAAGTTTGTTTTCGAAAATAGGTTATAAGGTCCAGTCTTTGAAATGGAAACAAAACGCAGAAGTCGAACGTGAAAAGTTATGACAACAAACGCACACCAAGAGAAAAAACAAAAGCAAACATTTGAGTATCAGATGGAAATTAAAGGAAACTCGGTCACGTGTTTTGAACTACATATACTTATTAGACGTTGACAAAGATGGATGTGAGGGATCAAGAACGACAACTCTGGATGAAGATTGATGTCTCGTTTTTGATTATAAAAGCCTGTGCTGCACAAGTGGTGAAAAATCGTTGTAAATTCGGATTATCCGTTTTAGATATGGTGCCCAAAATAGAATATTTTTACGAAACGTTATTTAAAACACAACAGTTTCTAGATTTACTATATCTTGTGAACATTTTTTATGAAAAAAGCCAAGGGATTACATTTATTTAATTTAGAAAGAAAGTTCTTCGGTATAACTGGAAGGGGCTAAAGAGCGGAATAAGGGACATGCAATCTGGCTCTACGGACAGTCATCATTTACGACATTTGTATAAATACGCGTTTCTTGCCAAAGCATGAACTTTTATATTAGCAATCTAGTTTGTTGGGAAACTTGGGCATGAAAAAAGAGTAACTAATTCAAGCAATGTTTTTACAATGATCACCATTTCAATAATGGTTGAACTTGCAGGGAGCACTTGTAGAAGTTTGATTGTAAAATACTTCTTAGTATCATATCGTGCAGCTTTTAAAATTTAAATTTATGTAATAAGTACGTCTTAACTTAATCCAGCATCTGTTAACACCCTTTTAATACCTCAAAACATTTAAATACTGTATTTAATGTAAAAATGCCATAAACTCTATAGGTAGGAGGGATTGTCTTAACCTAAGGTGGTGATAATATTCATTACGTGATGGTGAATATTTGTTTGTCATAATGACTTTCATAAACACATAACATTCCCAGCCGACTTCACCATGGTAACTGAAGAGCAACCGCTAATCTCATTCGATCTGCCACAATAAGGAGTTAGAACGGTTTTTGCTGGTTTTTAAACGTTCCGCTGATACTAAAACGTTCAACTGCAGCGTTTTTAACACGAACCCCACAAGAATGCATTTAAAATGAAAAGCAACAATCTAAACTAGTCGTAAAATTAAATTCTCACAAAATTGAAAGTTTTAATCAAGAAACAGGAAGTAGAATACAAGACATATAGGAGATAAACATACATTCACACAAATGCATATAAATTTTTCAGGCATATAAATAAATGAACAAAATTATACATGTAATTAAAATCATAACATACTTCGGATATTTACAATAATTTTACTCGCGTGGGGATGATTGCAATGTAATTATACTGGAATTATAATGAATAAATCGCATTTTGCCCGGCCAGCACATACAGAGGATAAAACCCGTTCAAACATAGCCCGAATCACCGAACCATCTAGGGGCTTAACTTTGGCGAGATCACAGTCGCCATAAGAGAGTGAATTTACGTTCACAGACTCGGCAGGCGTCCCGGAAAAGAAAAGCATGTATACTTTTATATAAAACAGATGGTTAAAATGACTTCCATGACCGATTTCTATGAGATTCTATAAATTTACGACCGTATTCTAAACTTTCAAAATATTAAATTAACCTATCTGAAATATAAGAGAACAGCCATAGAACCTTACTGATAACTGGGTAATATTCATTTAATGCTACATGGGCGCACAACACATGTTGTTGATAAATTCTAGTAGACTTAGTCTGTCGATACAATGATCCCTTTAAAGATTATGTTCTAAATTTCTTGACAACCGATATTATACTTTCTCAAGACATTCTTTATTGGCGTGTTATATCATGACATTTGTTTGTATATTAAGTCTGACATTATCACATTATTCGACATCTTGTAAATTGCCTCGGATATAAGTCGCTTGAGGTACGGACCAAACAACGATTATGACTGAATGATACATTTTGTCATGGATGATAATTTTTTTGCGTACTTAAATCCATACGAAATAAATTGTTCTGTTTTGTTCTGTTCTGTTCTGTTCTGATAGGACAGGAGTGAAACATCCGGGTCTTTTTCGCAGTTTTTCAATTGTTACAAGTTATTATAATTTCAATTGGCATAAAGTGTAACAAAGTTCCTGAAGAATACTTAGCTTAGCTTAGTTATGTGAGAATAATGATTATAATTTCAGTCAATTTACAGGCGGTACAAAGCTGCAGAAAAATATCTATCACATGAACAAGTTGCTTTTAAATCATGAGGGTGCAAAGTATGAAATATTTGGAAATTAAAATTTAGCACATATACTATTTTCATGTTAATCTCACCATGATATCAATAACCTCACGAGAAATGCTGCCTTTGATAAGTCTATCAGGTCACAAAGACAGCATGTTGCACAAATCACTATCCATCCTAGTTGCGTTTTGAAGTACTGGTGAGAAATTTAATGTTTATGGCTAGACCGCAACAACATATTAAGCACTGTAGGGGCATCTACAGTTGACGCATTTTTATGAAAGTTTCAAGTGTGTGTAGTACAGCATAGCGGAGTAATTAAGGCAGAGTTTTTGCTTAATGTATGTGGTTTTTAATGAGAGATTTATGCGATTCAAAACTATAACCAGGACGGAAAATGCAATGATATCATAAATCACAAAAAATGATGCATGACATTATGTGAATGCTGATGTTTAAATATGCCCGGTATGCTAATGTTGTTATTTGTTGTTGTTAGAGGTGCTCAGATAGATGCTAACAGGATTCATTAGATCATTAGGTTGCCTCCTTTGTACGCAATAAAAAGAAAACCTTTATTTCGGGTGGTGAAAGATAAGTGTGTTAAATTTTAAGATTTTATGCCTTTTTTGCACGAATCCTGTAATAGATAATTGATATAACAAGACGATTACTTGATATATAAAAGCACTCTGTGAGTAACCAAATAAGTTTTGTAAAGACTTTTCTTTTCCCTTTGGTAAAATTTATTTTTTTATATCTAAATAACTCTTAGAGAAAACTGTCAGTCAACTTATCTGCCGTAAAAAATGGATAAAGTTGAATTAGAAATTACATCACCTCTGACATTCTCATTAACAGCCTATATGCGACAAAATTGCCCTGTCTCTGTACTAATCAATTAGCGCCAAACTACACGTACAAATATCATAATTAAAAATACAAAATTTTCCAAAACACGATTTTAATGCACACGTCTGTTATGCATTACATTCTGTTTCAAAGTCGATACATATTTTTGTATCACTTTTCTGTACTTCATAAATTTCGGCGTCGAAACAAAGGATTGTTTAAACAGTTCAAACAGGTATAAATTGCTCCATATTTTGTTAATTATGAGGCTCAATTTAATTATGATATTCTTTCAAAGTAACGGAATATAGTAGGGTTGTACAGTCAAACTTGTATTTGAAACTACCTCCGAATAAAGGTCACCCTGTGAATAAAGGCCATTCTTTGAAAAATCGTCGTGGATTACTTAGAACAAACTGACTTCCGAAAAGAGGCCACCTGTCAATAAAGCCCACATTTTGTCTTTCAGAAGGGCGGCCTCTGTTCACAGGTTTGACCGATTTAGAGATCACCATTAATAAGAATAATCTCAATTACGGCTTCTTAGAAGAGAACCTCACCTCTTAGATAGACCGCTTATTTTCAGACCAGTGTCCTTTCCATATTTCAACGGTCCCAGAGGTGGTCTTATTATCGAGGTTTTGATGTATGCAGTAAAACTTAAAATAGCGACCACCTCAATATTATGACCATCTTGCTATAACGAACACTTTTTTCGATCGGCTTCTAATAATTCCCATGTAATTCAACTTGTCGATAAGAGCACCTCATTATTACGACCGATTTTTCAGGTCCCCGAGGATGGTCGGATTGTCGAGGTTTTACTATATAGATATAAAAATGCCATTTGAACTATGAATACATCTATGCTCTCTACTTGTTTGTCATTTACACAGATCTATGTCTGATTGTCAGAAATATAAGTAAATATTTGACTAAACACACGCTATCGACTTGGAGTACAATTCTAAACACCGGTTCATGTTTAAGTCAAGTCCGACATTGTAAGGTTTTCATTTACTGTAGTATTCAACGGAACCTGACTGATTCAAATTTATTTAATTATCCCCACAAAATCAGTTTAAAATAGATAAACACATGTTTTATACAAAGATGTTTGCAATGCGCTTATATCATTATGTTTATCACTCCTACGTAATGACTGATGACATTGTTTAACAATTTACCCTCTGACAATGTTCTCCCCTCGCCACGCCCTAATTATATAAAATGAAGGTACTGTAAGTTTGACATAAGTGTTGTACAACACTCAACATTATGACCACCTTTGGGGCTAAAGATCCCGTTATTGATGTGGTCTTAAAAGAGAAGCGGTCGCTAAGTGTGGCTTTATTGTAAAAAAAACCCAATCATTCGAGTGGATCAACCAAATCATGACGCCCCTCCCTTTTCCATAAGCGGTTTTATTAGAGCGTGTCCTCCGTTTTTTTTTTTATTCATGAAATCATTTCAATAAAAAATATTAAATATGCATCGTAAATATAATGGAAATTTCGTGATAATGATTATGCTTTAATATCACCATCGAATGTCATACATTTTGACCTTATACAATACATGTAGAAACTATTTGTTGGGCTTAAACTATCAAATCAAAATTTCACATCGTGTTTGTTATCTTATATTAAAAGTGTTTCTATGTACTGAATTTATTCAAATTAGTTTTAAATTGAAGATAAATTTCATATGATTTATTAGATCGTTTATGATGACTGTAGTTTCTCATTTGTCATCATATGAATCCTTTCATTTCGTGTAAGAGAAGTTGAACCATTGCAGTTTTGTTCTCTTTGTAAAAACCAGACTCTTCTTTTCGTAAATAATTATAACAAACATTTCAATTTTTAAAAAAAGTCGCCATACAAAGGAATTCAAGGATGGCTGCTTTAACATTAAGGGACAAATTCCAACATTTTAATCATAAATTCTCATCTTTTATTTGCATAAACTTTTCACTTAAATAGTTATTTTTTATTTGAAATACGGAGTAAGTATTTTGACACCGTCTTTAAATTTTAATTTCTTTATTAAGTTTATATAATGTTTAGAATGATGCTACATAAAAACCTAAATAGAAATTATGGAGATGTTTACCGAGCCAAAAAAATACCCATACACACGAGTGTGTGAATCTACTCAAAATTGCATGCTATGTTTAAATCACTACGTTTCTCTGTTTGCTTTTCTGACGGTATTGTTAATATCTCTCCGATTTCTTCTTGAGTACTCAGAACAGAACAAACAGAAATAATTAAATAAAGTTTTAAGTTTCAATTCATCCGTGAAATAAGCATAATTGTTAGTTTTAATGTAGAGACACTGTATTCTTATCACGAAAGATCTTAAGTTAGTCATTTACAGAAAATTAACCTCTTTTTAGGGCTACTTAGTACTTGTGCTATTCAACACCTAGAGCGACTGGTCTAATAAATGACTGAGTAGTTAAGTATGTTGTAAAACTCCTGTAGCTTTGCTACAAACCGTTCCAACAAGGTACCCCCCGGGAGACAATGTTTTACTCTCTTTTTTCATGTTCCTACGCGTTGGTCTGGCTGTGGGTCGGGAGGGGGTAGTTATGTGGGGGAAACTCTTTTGTGTATGTTCTTACTAGGAATCTTTTTCTTATTTATATTTTAAACTAATCATGAAGTGTACTCATAATTTAGCTGTTAAAAAACTATATCACACAAACGAGATTTAAAGAATAACTTTGACAGAATTCATCTCACAAAATATTTTCATGACTTGGGTTTTGTGGTCTCTTAAAAAAAGTTGCCTATAAAATAAGAGAAATTCGTGATTAATTTGACATGATGCTTGCTTTGCACTAAGTATTGATAAGATCGAGTATGCAAGGTTTGTACAATCCTTGAAATCTAATCCATTATATCATGGTTATTTTATACTTCAAAAGAATAATTCTAGAGAATGTGTTGATGTTTGATATCAAAAATTAGTTGTTAACAATGATATATGTATGCTTTGTCCGATAAACAAGCGCATGAAATATATTCGAAAAAAAAGAACAACAACATAATTCAGATATTCTATCTTTCAGATTTGCAGATTTAAAAACATGGCCTGGCATTCTACAAGATCTGCAGCGTCTTTGGTTATGATTGGTGTTTTTGTATGTCACATGATTCAAAATGGCGTCAACGCGTCGAGTGCTTGTAGAATCAGACCCGTAAACCGAGACGATGTCCAACATCTCAGAGATTCGGTCATGCATATCTTTGAAATTGAAATATACAACAGATCTACAGATCCGCTGAGAAGTGACGTCACAAAAACGTATAAACCATGGAAATGGTACCGAACAACGTCTGACCACGGGAAAACGTTGTTGACTTTATCTTTTAACTTTGATGTGCTTTCTTTAAGTATTCTAACAATCGGGGTTGACAAAATTAAACTGAAAATTCGAGATATTCCGGAGGGTTGTTTCGGTAACTTGACCGCTGAAAGCAGGGTGAGCCTTATCCGCGACAAAGTGTTTGACAATTTTTGGCGCAAACGACATCAGACTCAAACTTCTGCAGTCGGAGAGGACGATGAACTCATGCAACCAAGCAGTGATGATATTGTACAATCGGTGTACGTGTGCAATGAAGTTGTAAAAGAAGAAAACGGTATTGCTGAATTCGCTAATCAATGCTGTGCACGAGATTCCGATGGAAAAGTAACGTGTACAGAGTACGAGGATAATTATTGGATAACGGTGTTATATGTTTGCATTGCGCTTGTGAAACTTATGCTGTTCATGTTCGCACCATTACTAGTGCCAGCAAATATGTACACAGCGTCATATGTGGCGTCAGAATACGTGGCAAAATTAACGCATGAAATTAAGTTGAAAATATTCGTCAGTGAGAGCAGCGAAACGTCGGTTCGATACAAACATCGTCTTACCGAGGAACAATTCTCGGAATGGCCGAGATTTCGCGAGAGTGTTGAAACACTACCACGTGATCAAATATGTGACGTCAAAGTTCCTGAAATTAGAATAAAAGTAAAAGGAAAGCGAATAATTCCTGCCAATGAACCACCGACAGGTTTATTAAGAACTATGTATGATAACTTGATACGATGTAAACTTAGAAGGTTGGATCCATTCAAGGATTGTTGCAATAGCAGCATTTACGGCTCATTGCAGGCTCGTGTCGGAAATAAGTGTATTTGGGAGGACTTGGTGTTAATTTTTATCAAAGTGGTGTTATTATTTTTGGTACCATTTCCGTTTTATTGTCGGTGTTTCATTTATTATCGCTTCGAAGAATCGGAATTTGAGGCAAGGAGGAAACTTGTGCATGATCTTGGATTGAAGCAGCATTATAATCCGTTCAGAATGAACTTTATACAATACCTGACACCAACCCACAGTCTTTTCATTGCCACTTATTCGTTTTACATTCTTTGTGGATTGGTGATAGGGTTTGCAAGTATCGCTGTGAGAGATAAACTTAAGTCCATAGTTAGATCAGCATTTCATGATATGCAGAGTGTTTCCAGGACTAACGTTCTGCAAGTTGTGCTTGGATTTCTTCTCTGGCCGTTTCGAAAGATTGGTCTAGTTGCATTATTAACTTGTCCAATTATTAGTGTTGTGACAGCACCCTTATGGGGTATGATTTTAGTGTTGTACACTGTACCCACAGTGTACCTAGCTTACAGACTTATCTTCCATTCCAGAAAGAAACTTGGCAGTGACCAAAGCTTTTTTGAATCTGATAAGCCTTTTGGCAAAGCTAAACAGAAAGTTTATAATGTGCATAAGAAACTCGCGAAACTAGATAAAAATGTACACGTCAGACGGCAAGCGTTTACTGATGAGGAGAAACACAGTCCTTGCATGTCTGGGTATGGGCGTCTGTTTGCTCTCAGACGCTTTCTGATTCAAATTATTGTCAGCATGTTCTGTTTGTTGGTGATGATATCAGCCATTATGTTGTTTGTTGAAGCGGGTGGTGTTATTGTTGAAGTGTTGGTATTTACAATGATGGGTATCATTGTTAATGCTGGCTCAACGCTTCGTTACGTCAGTATGGCATTACTAGTGATTGTTTACATGCATAATTGCTATGACAACGTCTATGATAACTATCTGACATTTAATTCCACCGTCATTGATGACGTCATGGACAGAGTGGAAGATTTAAAAAAGATTGCCGCTCTTCCGTCCAACATGCAAGAAAATGCTGCTTTTCAGGTAATATTTTATGAGACCGTTATGTCACTGTTAAGTTAAATTGTATCGCACTACATGTTACTAAATGAATACAGACAACATTTTCAATAATCAGAAATAGCAGACGTCTCTTCATTGATATGATAAAATCAGAATATACAATAAGATATTTCCCTTTGGATCCCATTGTTTAGTTATGAAAGAATTGAACATCATTTTCACATTCAATAGAGTAGGAATATTAGTGTCTCTTTATCAGTAAGTGAAAATTATTAGGGCCTTTAAAAACAGCAGAATAAAGTTTTTCAAAAAACTAGGAAGGCAATCCATTTACACTCGAACTGATTAATACCTAAATATGTCTTTCAGGTAAGAACTGTTGAAGCGGTGGATGAAATCCCAACAACTCTGAACTTGGAGAAAAAAGAGCCACAGTGGCGTATTGGGCATCTGCTTTTGTTTTTAGACTCAGCGGACACACCCAGAATTCCACTGAATTTATTCAAACAATTGTGTGAAATCAGAGTCCATGGTGCTCCTGGTCCTGTTTACATCAATCTGCTCAAAGCAACAGGAAAGTTTTCAATTATTGTTGTTTTCCTATTTTTTGTGATGATCGTTGTTATGGCATTTGGAAGCGCCAATCAAATGTCTTCTACGAATCAAACATTGGCAACACTAGCGGGTGGTTTTGTTCCTATGTTACTAAAGAACGTTTTATCATCTAAAGGAACAAAATTGAACCTAAAAACTCTTAGTTTTAAGGGACAAATTGATGAAATAATTGCTGATTATAAGCAACACTGGCCCATTAATGACTTTACTGTAGAACAATACGACCCAAAAGAGGAAGAAGAGAAAGAAGAAGATAAAGAAAAGGAGGATAATGACAAAAAGGAGGAGACAAATTCAGAAAAGAATCAAGAAGAGGATAAAGATGACGGGAAGAAAGCAGAAGCTGATCTAGATAAGAAGAATGCAGAAAATGGCAAGTCCTTAACACTTGGTTCATCAATTACTAACAACAATTTACTAACACCAAATCCATTTAGTGACAGCATGGAAGATTTACGACCCGTTGGTAACCAACAAAATGGACCAGAATGGTTACGGCGTCTTTCAGTGTACAAACAGGAAGACAACTTTGTTGACCTTTTTATTGACTTAAGTGCTTCCGAAGAGATTTCTAAATGGCAGTGGGAGTTTGGCTCCAGCGATTCGGTGAACCAATCAATGACAATGTTAAATGAGACTGAGAATACTGTGGACACCAGAATGCCATACAACCCAGTGTTGACTGTAACTAGTGTCAATGGCAATAGTGAAGTACAATCATAAAGTATTCTAAGTATGGACTAAATTGAAGTACCACTTTCTTGTACTCATACAGTGCATATTGCTCAACTCATTGAGAAAGAGTTACAGCATTCAATGCTGAAATATTGTTTGAGAATTCATTTTTTCTATGTTTTCTCCAAAGTACTGTTTACACACATTTAGTGAAAATGTTCCAGGACCATATTAATGTGAATGGACCCTCACATAGACCAAACATGGTGGTGGCTGTATTAACAATGATGAATGGCTAAATTATTGCAAGTCAAATAAACTTCTTTCATACGTATAAAATGTCAAAAATATAAAAATCTTTCAGAACAGTCAAACTTGAATTACCAGCCATTCTTAAGAGCAGTTTTATCAATTAATGCGATTGTAGATAAAATGACAGCTGAGCAATGGCCAACTTTTCAATTTGGCCAAGCTCTCTCCATTATAAGACCTTTGTTCACAGGTTTGTGTGTACCTTATTGTACGTACAGTAAAACCTCATTATCTTGAGGAGTCATCGGAACAGACTATATGCTTGAGAAAAATGTGGTTCTCATAATAACAAGGTGTTTGTTTGTTGGTTGAAAATTATACACAACTAAGAACAAATATTGACAGGACTCCTTGAGATAAGTCAGGTGCTCATGGTATTGATGCTCATAATAACAAGGTTTTACTGTACCTGAATTTCTACTGGTGTGTGTTGTGTAAATTTTATAAATATATCATTTTTATAGTGTCTATTTTCATACATATGTCTTTTGTCAATAGTACTATTTGCTCAAATTTGAACTACAACTTGATCGTCTTTGTTGGTAAAACTTTTGTTCATTAATTTTGTAATTCTACAACAAATTAGTTTGTGTAAAAATTGTTTATGCATTGTTTATACATGTACATTAAATAAATACATATGCAATCATTTTTTACAAAAAAAGATATTTTTAGATGCCTACATAATTACATGTTGTGTATAATTTTGTGATAATAATTTGTAATAAAATACAGTACAGATATAGTTGTAATTTAAATTGTTACTAATCTACCCTATAGTCAAACCTGTGAACAAAGGCCACCCTTGGGAAAGACAAAATGAGGTCTTTATTGACAGATGGCCTTTAACTGAAGGTCAATTTGTTCTAAATAATCAGTGGCAGTTTTTCAAAGAATGGCCTTTATTCTCAGGGTGGTCTTTATTCGGAGGTGGTTGCAAACACAACCTTGACTATATTTATATTTAGTTCATTATTACATCAACCAGAGCAAACTAAATATTTTCATGGCTAAAATGAAATTTTTGTACCAATAGGAGGCCTCTCCTTATCAAAATCTTGTAGGTTCACTGCTCTGACTCAGGTAATTGTGGATCATATGGTAGATTTTTTTGTGAGTTGACTTAAATATGCTCAAACTGCATCCTACATAAAGATACTGTGAAAAAACCTTTGGTTGAGCAGATTTTGAGAACAAACCACCAAATTTTAAGCCCATTGAGACATAACATCTTTCGTCACTTGCAAGCATATCCAATATCTCCAAATCCTAACAGGTGTACAGGTGATTTATATAGGTTAATAAAATCATTTTTCTGAATTAAATGTGGTTGAACTTAAGTCCTATCTCACATTATGTAAATTTCTTTGGTTACAATAGAAATGATGAAAAAAATATGAATGAATTTCATCAGTAAATCATTTGTTAAGAATTCTGAAGTTTCCTCCCTGTGAAATTCTGTTTTCTCTTTCTGTTCACAGAAGAAAATTTCATTCAATTAAAAATCCATTTAAGAGTTTATTCAGTAACACAGTTATGAAATGTTGGATGATTTATGAAATTTAATGAAACCATTTTGTATAAATGTAATCGCATCAATTGATAGTTTTATATTTTAAAAAGTTAGCATTAAATACTTCTAGTGGAAAAATGAGAAGTGTTTCATTGTCAAATTTTTAATTCAAGTGACACAAATAGAAAGAACTGAACATTTTGTCAGTTAACAAAGATTTTAATTTAACTTGTCTGGTATTAATTTTAAAAACCAACCAGCAATTCAATATAAATAACTCGAAATATTCATCTTTAGAAGTTTTCAGCTGATCGGTGATACTTGATAACACATTGTCAGCTTAATATGCTTTGATAACACTATAATAAGACGTAAGAACTTGTTTCTTTTTTTCCCTGAGTTTAACACCATTTTTCAACAATTTTTCAGTTATATACATCAGCCGGTTTACCTAACCAGTTTTCTTAGACTGTATAGGCCTTTTCAGAAAGTAGGTTATCTCCCTTGCAAAAAATCTGTCGCATTCGGATTCCTTCGGACACTGGGTAGTAGCGTCTTGGACAAAACCGATACCGACATTGACCTAGTGCTGATGTAGCGAGATAGGCGTTAATTGAAAATAATTGATAAACACATCAATCAACTTTATAAACAATGGGTGGTATACTGTTTTTCCGGTTTAATTAATTGCTATCAGTAAGGATCATGTCACCCAGACAATGATTTTGACAACTTGCAGATTTTGCTAAGATATCAATAAAGAGACAGTGCACTGATTTTGCAAATTTGTGACAACAGCCATCAAGACAAATCATAGAGATAAATATTTTCATTTATTAAATTAAAATGCAAACCAATGTATTTTTTTCTACAAGTAAACTTTAGCATAAACATTTGCACACGAATTAGTTTTGGTAAAACGAAATTTAACACTTAGCCTGATGTGCGTCTTTTTACCTCAATGTATGTTAATGGATATATATGCGTATAAAGTACTCATATTGTTGTATATTTCATCATTTTTTAAAAAAAATGTTCTTTTGATGTATCGGAAGGCAGAAAACGGATGAACAAAAAATAATGCATTTTAGTAACTAATACAATCATCTTACCTTACATGTGTATCTTTTATCTATTATTTTTAACAAAAACCTTTTTAAAAAAATACACATTAAAGGTAATCTAAAACCTATACAACACAGTCATAACTGTTTTTCTATTGCTATGCAAAGATAAGCAAAATATGAAATTTGTATTCAGATTGTAGAGTGGATCAATTTCTAAGTCACATTTCAAATGAAATATTGTATACACTATTTTATGACAATCAATTGAAAAAATAGTCCTCTGAAATACAACATCAGTTTGTTTGATCGCTATTTTCTAGAAAACTTCAATTATTCTATCAAATTAAGGGCGGGCAAATCATGTTTCCGAAAAGGTCTATACTAACCAATATTAATTACTCTTCTACAAGGAGCTGGCAAGTTTTGCACATACGGAGGAAAATCAACATTTTTGTCAAATTTTCACAGAAGGGTATGACCTGCCAAAACTGGAATTTGAACCTGGATCGCCAGGTTACAAGTCCAGCGCACTAACCACTGGACTATGGTCGCAGCCTCAGTATAAATAAGAATAACGCAAAATATTCATTATTAGAAGTTTTAAGCTAATTTCTGATACTGGATACCACATTGTCAGTTTCATATTCTAACACACAATAGTATGATAACAAATCATAAGAACTTGTTTCACGCAGATAAAAGTTACGAACAAATCTAGAATACTCGTACACCAGAGAAAGTCGTAGAATATATGCACTATTCACCATGACTTGGCAATTTGCCTTTTTATTTTCATTATAAAACTAATTGAAATTTAATTGTTTATCTTTGGATATGTCGCTGTTTGAGGTTATTATGTGTTGAGATAGGGAACTCATAGTCATGAATGAAATTCGTGACAGCACATTTCACAAATTTAAATCCGACATTTACCAAACTGATAGGAGATATATTAATTTTTTTTTATGATCTCAAAATTCATTTCACCGAAAAAAAAAACAAATGATAAATGACCAGCTGATGATGATGTAATTTCTTTTTTCAATTTCTTATGTTGTATATTTTAGACTGCCTTTTAACAGGACTTGATAAATAAACCTATTTTAATGAAAGTGTTAAATATCATCGGCATTTTAATCACCGTTAAATGAGAATATAACGTCTACCAAAAAAGCACAAGTTTTTTGCTTTTGAATTAATTTTTGCTCATGCTGATGCTATGGAGATGTTTTTCTTTAAAAGTGTCTGAGTGGAAAGAAAACCACCGAATGAAATTATAAATTAAATGAAGATTGTCAGGCCTTTCTAGAGTAACTTTACACAATAATAGATTCCCAACAGCGTATTTACCCCAAAATCATAATTTGTAACTTTAAACATGATTTTGAAAAAGTCATGCATAAATTATAAAACTTGAATAGACATAGGTTAGTATACTGTGTTAGAATGAATAAAATACTTAAAAAATCACATGTTTTGTAAAAATTTGTCAAAGTAAATATTTGCACAATCATATTTTCGAACATCTAAAATTTTCAAATTCAACAATTTTATCAATAAATCATGTTGTTTGCATTAGGATTAAAGTTTTATACACATGATTAATTTTAAATTGTTTTAACGTCATAATTTAAATATACTTTCATCTATTTATTACAGAGCAATCGTTTTATGATTATTTAAGAGATTTACTCACAAGTCAGTTTGTTATATTGATAAAGGGCATAACTGTTGATTGAGAGTTAGCAAGTTTGAAACCATAGTATGACACTTCTAAATACTTTACTAATTGTCTCAACATAATTGCATCTGAATTCATTTCAATATCTGATTTACAGTAAAACCTCAAATGGTGGCCACTCCAATATTACATCCACCTTGTTATAACCACCACTTATTTTTGGACTGGCTTTTAATAACTCCCTATAATTCAACTAGATAATGGGACCACCTCATTATAACAACTGATTTTTCAGGTCCCAAAGATGGTCTCATTATTGAGGTTTTACTGTACACATTATGTGGAAGAGTAAGTATTTACTAACAGATTTACAGGGAAACATATTGATAACGACAAGACACCAAAATTAGGTCAACTGGCTGTCGAACATAACTCTAATAGCGTTTATAAGCTAAACATGAACAGATGGACAGTCATACAGACAAATGGATAAATAAACAAAGACTCTATCAAGTCTGTTTCTTATTGAAATACAGTTTTGTCTGCATATTACGCGACTGAAAGATTGGTATGAACAATTTCAAACATCTCGACAAAGAGATTTCTATGAATAGTTTCCTACATCAAGATTGAAAGGTCAACATTTTATCCACAACTCCCTGTTCTCATGAAAAGTGGTCTCACAAATTGCAGCAATAAACAAATCTCCAAGCTCCCTAATATATCAATGAAATCTCTGATAAAAAACCTCCGTAGCGATTTCAAATGGCTATATTCCTGCAGTTAAAAAAGCCATGACGATATATAAATGATAAGAGAACAATTTTCCTAAACTAACGATATAATAAACGTTAATATCCAATGAGTCTGTTTCATGAAATCAGTTGATAAACATGGTTTGAAATTTAAATGCGCTTAAAAAAAAGAAGAGAAAAAAAACTTTTCAAAATAATATTTCATTGTTTATTAATAAATATTATAAAACAGTAAGCCATTTAAATACAAAACATAAGGATATATTCAACAACAGTTAACACATTGATACAATCAACACAAACAATGTATACACATTATATCAGTCTCATTATATCAGAACATAAGGTAACAGTCACAGTATGTCATAATGACGGTCGCTTAATGAAGGCGCACTTCGTTTACTTATCGCAACATCTTAACGCTAATGGAAAGTAAAGAAAATTTACTACAGAAGTAAAGTTGCAGCTGAAGTTATAACATGTGGGCCTGAGTTACTGTAATTGAGTGGAAATAAAAAAACATTCCATCTAATAAATATGTGTACTTACAACTTGTAATACTATAGGTCTAAGAATTTGAAATACTGGTAACTATATTAAGACCAGGTAACATGCAGGCTAGCGGTTTAAGCATGAAGTTGAACTGATTAATTATTTAGCACTAAGCTTAGTAAAAGACTAAACAGTACGGACAACTTTATCTTAACAGCTAAGGTATATAAACAATAACAGGAGATGTTCAAATAAATTTTCAGAAGAATTTTTGCGACAACCCATCAAAGACGACAAATTATTCAATATCTTGTTATTTTTATGTATAAACTCACATTTATATTGTCCTAACAGGGTTTTATGAGATGGAATGAGATCTGATATCAGTTGGACTTCATTCAAAGGATCAATAATTTACAAACATAGTTGGAAATTAGTCGATGTTTACCATAATTAATTAATAAATAACTTGTGTTAACTATTTCAAAGTAAATAAGTAAACATAGGTGAAAGTTAAAAATTTTCAAAAAACTGGAAATCTTAAACTCCGGTGCCACGAAAACAATAAAATCCAGTTTTAACTTTTAACCGTAGGTAAATATCTTGATAAACGCTTTATAAATACTTCACAACCAACAACTTCTGAATAAAATAATGGTTCAATAGAATCAATTCACAAGAATTTAGATAAATGAAAAATAAATTTTTTCCTATGCCATCTTTCTGCAGTTTTATTTATATTAGAAAATCTCGTATAGAACCATTTAAACTATTGAAAAACGTACAGAATATAAAATGCAAAATTTTGCCCTTGCAGAAAGATTGGATTCTACAGCAATTAGGTAGAAAAAGCATTCAAAGAAAGTCATAAAAAAGACAATTCTGCAGAAAACTATAAAAAAATGGATAATAGTGTGGAAAAGCTATAAATCATTTCTTTAACAAGTGCTTGTCTAAAAATCCAGCTTTTAGATTTTGTAAAGATAATATAAAAAACCAAGTGAAAGTATGGTATTTCTTGTATCTATAACAGAGAGCATTTACAGGGAAATTAATGTTATATTTTAGTAAAAGAAACATGAAAAAAAATTAGAAGAATGTGTAGAGGGATTTATGTTGAAAAAAAATAAATTCAACCCTTGGATCACAATGAAAAGTCTTCAGTTTGTTCCATGTGGTTTTTTGAGCTATAAAATTTATCATGTATGTTAACAGGGAGGAGGTGAAAGCCAGCAATTCTAAAACACAAGATTATGTTAATTTTTACTCTAAACACAGTTTAAAGGGACATGCCTCCGTTAAAAGATATTTCTATGAAAAATATGCTTTGTGAATTTGAATTTTTAAATTGAAAAAAATTTGAATGAAACATAAGAAATAATGATTCTATGACTACTATACAATATTTGTTTGTAGAAAATAGGAATTTGGCCACACTGTATCATTCTTCTTTATATGTAGTCCTAATTTTTTTTGAATTGATATCTGTTCATCATTTGTGCTAAAATAGTCCTAAATTTGTTGTAGCTTTTAATCATAATACAGTGGAAACCCTCTAAATTTGTTCCTCTATAAACCAGTTTCCCCTCAAAATTGGCCAAATGTTCCGGTTCCGACTTTATAACTACATAATTAAAAAATCCCTTCTAAACTGGGGCATCCCCTCTAAACCAGCCAAATAACCTAGTCCCAGGCTCTGCCAGTCTAGAGGGGTTCCACTGTATTCTTATGAAAATATAGAAGTAAGTTCTTTTAAGATCAGATATATTCATACGTGTGATATAAATGTATTTACTAGTTTAAATACAGTCATATGTATATCACCGTGACATTTAAGATACCATTACAAGAAAATTAACACGAACTTTATGAGGCATCAATAATTTAGATCATTCTTAACAATGTGCAGATCTGAGATAACAATGTCAGGTAAATAATGAAAAGATCTTAAAATATAAGAGAAATATAAGGGATTTTTGAAAGATAGATTCAATGTACATTACATACATACATTGATAGTCACACCTACGTGAACATGCGGGTTTAAAATTAAAAACTTCAACGCAACAATTTCATCAGGGTTAAACCATCACTCTTAAATGAAGTATTAGCGCCTATGAATAGATTAATATTACACATATAAACTGATCAAGGCTATAACATATGAATGTAATACTAGAAATTTAAGAAACAGCAACATAAATGGCTGATAATTTGAATTTCTAATAAACTGGGTACTAGTAATCAATTCCTGCAAATATAATTTGAAAACAAGAGCTCTATAGAGCGGCACCAACGCTCGGCTATTTCACATCATTCTATTTAATAAGCAATTTTGACCAAAATTCTAAGTTAAAAAAGGGACATAACTCCTAAAATATAGCTTTCAGAATAATGCCCCCTTGTCTTGCAATAGTGTTTTGTCATGATACTCAAGTATTCAAAGTGTTGTGTTGACATCTTTAAAAGTGTTTGAGTAATGGGCTACATTAAAGTTTTTGCGTGACAATGATGACAACAAAGACACTGTACCAATCATAATAGCGGAAATTTTTCTTTGAAACAGATGAGTTAAAAGAGGGAAAACAGAGAAGTTTATATTAGTATATAAACACAGACACAAGAAACACAAGACAAACTACATCAGAATGTTTGTGAACAGACTGAGGTAAGTAAATTAATCAAGCGACCATTGATATCGACAACACAGGAACAATACACAGTAGGAACTTGTCAGGTCATTTTGACCATAAATTTAAAGCAGTAAAATAAAATTTTGGCACCATGGTTCAGCTAAGAAATCTAGTATGAATAACTCTAATTTCAGTTCTATCCTTTAATACAGTCAAACCTGTTTTTAAAACCACCTCCCAGGAAAGACCATCCTGTGAATAAGGCCATTCTTTGAAAAACCATCACTGATTATTTAGAACATACTGAACTGAATAAAGGTCACCTGTCAATAAAGGCCACATTTTTTGTCTTTCCCAAGGGCAGCCTTTGTTCACAGGTTTGACTGTATATTTAAACTAGATAATTTTAAACAAAATACAAATACGAACTACATTAAATCCCTATAAATACCTATTGAAAGAGAAAGTATGCAAAATAAACAAGATTTCTCCAACAATAAAAACTGACCATGTTGAATACAGATACAGTACAACCCCTGAAAACCGGACCTCTTCCTGACTGATAAAAAAGTCTGGTTTCTGGGAATTCCAGTTTTCAGATATTTTTTTGATTATAGAAGAGAAAAAATAGGACTTGAAAATTCATCCAGTTTTCAGAGAATTCCGGTTTTCAGGGGTTTTAGTGTATACTCATATCAATTCAATTGTATGCAGAGTCAAATTGTCCATAATGATTTTGCCATTTTGTAACTATGACAACCACATGATAATTTCAAATTTCAAAACAGAATTATTTGATCGTACAGAACGCAAATCAGGTGTCTACCATGATTGGATAAGAATCACAACACATGAGTCATCTAGACATACTGAACTTTCCAAATAATCTAACAGAAAAAAGTTTTAGACAAAAAATACACAGAAACAATGAATACACATTAGGTGAATGTAATAACCAGTCACTTTAACATCAACAAAAAAGAATAGACATTGAAATATTGTTTGTTTAGTATAACCCTCACTAGACAAATTTTGGACAGGTCATAAAAGATGATACGAGCATTCGTAGTCCTTTATTGTTGCTGGTCAACTCAAGGTAAAATATCAGGCTGTGGTCTAGAGGTTAGTGTGCTGGACTTGCAACCTGGAGATCCGGGTTCGAATTCCGGTCACAGCAGGTCATACCCTTCTATGCAAATTTTATGAAAATTTCAATTTTCCTCCATATGTGGAGAAGTTGCCGGCTCCTTGTGGAAGGGTAAGTTAGTACTGGTTAGTGTACAGTCCAGGAAAATTGCTTAGGTAAACAGGCCCCGTATATAACTGGAAAAATGTTGAAAAAACGGCATTAAACTCCAGTGACAATAAGTCACATAAAAACAAAAAACAAAACGAGGTAAAAATATAAGGTAAAAGCCTCTAAACTTATTCATGTTATACAGAACAAACAATATTTTACAGATGTCTTAGGTATATAACCCTGAATTTAATATCATATTAGAAAAATAAAACATTAGAATATATAAGCAGAAAAATATCATCACAAACAATACAAGAAAAGTAATCAAATGGCACAATTAGACAGTCATACAGTTTTACAGTAAAACTGAAGTTTGTATAAATAAATTTTACATACATACACAACAGTATATACAAACAACTCTTTAATCTTCACAACTTTAATAAATACACATAGTTATGTGTCATAAGTGAAAATAAAGTCATCCAAAGGCAAGAAATTTTTTTTTCACATCACCAGAAGAAAATGTACAGATATGGACCTTTTCTTACTAAAATGAGCCCATTCTTAAAGAGGTTCTTTAATTGTGATATTAAAACCAAAACTTTTGGGGTGAACTCATTCTAAATTTGATAATTTTGAGTTTTTATGAAGAATAGAAATACTGGGGCTCAAAAATATAGCAAAGCACTGATAGACTTCAGAGAACAATGTTTTTAATGGTGACCTACCTAGGAAAACAAACAAGTGCTAAGTACAACAGTTTTAAAGTTAGTTTTGCCACGTGTAATGGTAATAGTACACACAAAATGATCAAGTAATTCCATGATAAAATACTAGTATTATGAGGAAGGATAAATGTGCAATGAATTACAGGATTTCAAAAGAAGTAAATACTACGTATCTTACACAATTCTATAAAGTTAAAAGGATCGAAAAGATGTATCAGTGGATTTTTTTAAAAAAGCAGAATGAGGAACACAAACACCAGAAATTAACCCAAATGACAAGAAATGAAAGAAAAGGAGATCTTGTACTTCAAATTCTTTTTCTTCCTAGAATACGAAACATGCAATAAAATATGAAAATAGATATTTGGGACAGAAAGTGACGCCTTAACAAAATTAACCATTGGAAATGCAAGTTAAGTTACTGATAATACAGTCACACCTGTGGACAAAGGCCAACCATGAGACTATATGCATCCTTTATTGACAGATAGTTTTTATTTGGAGGTCAGTTTATTCTTAATAATCAATGGCTATTTTCAAATAATGGCCTTTATTTGCGGGTGGTGGCAAACATCGGTTTAGTTGTATATGATTTGAGGATCATTACTGAGTAGGATTTTTTAAATTACACCTGAGAAAATACAAAAAAAATAAGTATTCAAGCAGAAAGCTAACAGAAGTTGCAAGGCTAAACAGGTGCTATAAACACAAAACTTGAACAAAATGTAAAGTAAACCGTAAGTCATGTTTAGAGAATGTATAAAATGTAAAATAAATCATGGACGGTGTAGTATATGAGTATAGAGTTATAGTGTATAGTTGATATGTTTAATATACAATGTAGTACTAACAATTATGTGACAAATACAAGAAAATGGAATGGTCTATATCGTGATATGTTTCTGACAATCTCCTTATCACAGTCACTTGAATATAAGCAAACATCGGTGAATGTTACAACGAGTGAATTCAGTGGAAAAATATGCCACTGAAAGAAACTAGACCTATCACTGAATTGTGATTAAACATCCCCCGCAAAATGGGGACAGACTGAACGACCAACCAACCAAACAACCACTAAGGTGATTCCAGTAGTATACCCCCCTAATATAATGATGGAAGTTACAAACAAACCAATTTCTATCTAATTAAGCCAATTCCTTTTTACTTCATCAATGGCGTAAAGGAATAACAAATCTTATTTCAGTACATAAAAATGTACAATGAAAATGAATAAGTCTACATGGCAAAACATAGAACATAACTGTGTCCATACATAGAACATTTTGAAGAATTCTACAGAAAAGATTTAACACTACGGATACAGGTTTCCTCATCTGGGTCTTGAGGTTTTCACCACAGTGACAAAGACACATCATGAGAAGTAATAATATTGTCCGTAGATCACTCTCAGAACTGATAACCAGCATCATATTCACCTGTAGCAGGGTTTTCACAAGACGTAAAAGTTCAGGATCAAAAAATGACCCTTATCTGATGATAATTCGAAGAGTCAATAAAATTTCCTTCTAATTTTATTGTAAATTTGAAACTTTAGTTCATATTCTCAAGCGTCAAAAGCTTTTTTTTACTGATATCAAGAGTCAAAATGCTATTTTAGGGGTCAAATGAAAGCCCTGTATAACCCGAGAAAACTAGGACTAACATCTTGATACAATCCCTATATGACTAGGCTGGTACCACATACCAGCATTCACAATCTATACACTACATTCAGGTATAACATAGTGATAAAAGTTTCCTACACTCAGAGTTGTATAATTACTTCAAGTCAATCCAAAGTTGTACGTAAATGCTAGTTCTAGTAAACACTGGGGAGCACCATCTTCCAAACAAACAAACATTTCATGTCCATCAACAAATCTACGTCTGAAATATGTAAAGGTTACTTAAACAACAAAAAAAAATGTCGCCCTTTTCTAATAAAATGTTTCCAACTTATACTGTTTTCACACAAACAATTGCCCTACTTTTTTAAAGTCACAATCTTTTAACCAATCCTGAGCTCTATTAACTGTGCTAACAGACAGGAGTATAAAACAATAGTCTAACTTGTAAACACAGATCACCAAAGAGAGAAGAAATGTCCTTTATGTACAGTTGGTCAATTTTATCAACAATTTTATCAACAAGCCTGTGCTAAAAACAACCTTTGTTTAAAAGTGATTATTACACACAGGCAGCAGATAACTCTAGTTTGACTGTACTGGGTCCAAGGTTATAAAACTTGAGATCATACTCCAAGCTGAAATCTCATACTTTGTCCTTCGTTGTTCGTAACTTAATTATTACAAAACAATGATGATTTCAATTCTATGTTATTCTGCCAGCTAAAATAATCTGAAAATGTATTTAATCATTAAACTGAAATATCTTTCAAACCAGAATGCTTCACTTATAAAATTGAGATTTAAACATGGATGCTGATCTCAAGTTTAATAACATCAGAGCCCGGAAATATTGATGAAATATTACTTTGTTACATACCCTATAACCCAGTACATGACGATTGTTGGTTGTTTTTTAGTCTGTGATGTTACAGGTAGTTGGCAAGTAAACATAACACCTTCTTCCATAGTGAAGCCAGACGGCTTATCATTTCTATATACCTGATGATAGAAAATTCAAACAAATGAAATGTTGTTTGTGCTACAATAATTCCATCCAATGAGGTCACATGATCTTAATAAATCACATGATCATAATAAATCACATGATCATAATAAATCACATGATCATGAACATCACATGATCATGAAAATCAAATGATCAAGAAAAATCACATGATCATGAAAATCACATGATCAAGAAAAATCCCATGATCATAATAAATCACACGATCATGAACATCACATGATCATCATAATCACATGATCATGATAATAAAATTGAACAAAATAGTAGAAAATGTAATGCATATATAAGGAACATTATTTTATTAGTTCAGATCATACTCCACAGACAAGGAGCTAAACAAATTGATACAAAAACTAATTAAATGAACAAAATAAAATAATCAAAAACAAAATACCTTCTTTTTCTCCTGACATTTGAAGTATTCGTGTAGTTTCAGACAGCAGCCATAGAAGTTGAACAGTAAATGTTGGTGACTTGTCCCCTGTACAGAGGCAACGTCAAAAGGGGTCGGGTTGATACATACACCCTCAAAACTGTTGAACGTCAAATAGTAAAACAGCTGATTGTGTACACCTCTCGTTAACCTGAAAAAAATAGTGTCAAATCTTTGGTGGATAGATCAATGGCAGGTTTGATGATATTGCTTTCTGCATAATGACACAAAAAATACAGACCTACTGACTAAATTAGAACAATCCTATTATATCATTTTTTTCAGTAAAAACATACTAACGTCATACCATAAAATCACCAGAAAGCATTATCCAGTTCAAGATTTTGAACATTATTTTTTACATTTCAGGCAACAGTATCAATAAAATGTCATAGACTTTTTAATTCCACGAAGCAGTGCTTACCCATAGTGAATATCTATGATATTGTTACTCTGCAAAACAAATTGTTGTCTCGATCATCTTGACGTTAAAAGTATTTGTAAATGGTCAAAGGCATTACATGCCAAATAAACCAATTTAACTTCAAATTTTAAAAGAAGCCACAGAAATTAATAAAGTATGAATTGAGAAGATAAATAATAATTTTACAAATATAATAAAAACTTACTTAATATCACAGGTAACTCTACTGGTATCTCTACTAAAACTTCTATTTACAATGTCCAATTCATACGGTGATCCTTTTCTCCCACCAGCTTTCAGCTAAATAATCAAAAAAAAACAATTTTCAGCAAAGTTTATCACATAAAATCATGACATTTTATATCATAATTCAACAATTAGTACAATAAGTACTTAACATTTTATTTATATGAGTATTTAAATGGAAAGAAAATCAAATTATACAAAGATCTTTTGTGAATCCTTTTTGTGTAGTTTGCAGCCTGAAAATGTACAATGCTTACTTTGGCAAGATCATTATAATAAATACAGTGCTCAAATCTAAATTTTTTGCATTAACACTAGCCATAATACTAAGATGTATTATGTAGATTTGTCAGAACACATTGTAAATAATATAAAATGACCAGCGATGTTTTGTCATTAATACTACTTGCCATGCATACGGAATGATTACCAAAGCTTATTAAAAAGTTCTCAAAAATCAACAAACCACATGCTGGCATATAATCACATTCAGAAAACATATTTCATAGATTCAGTAACTACTTGGTAATGATCATTCGTATGATATCCCTTTACCTTAACAATTATCTATATTTTTTCCAGCAGCACTCATTATGTGGCAGTAAAATAATTAAGACTACAATAATACCTTATTAATACTGGTACTACTTCCACTAGAATCATTGGAACCGTATGACAATCTACTTCCCTGTCTCTTCATTCCAGAGGGGCCATTAGGGGATGTAACAATTTTATCCCCTTCATCCAAATCTAAATTTAGGTAAAAAAGGATTTCACATATGAATGAAAAGGGAATTAAACAATCTCACTGAAACTGAATTTAATTAAGATCTGATACTCTGTATGGAGCCTTCGTGGTCATGCTCTCTGACTAATAATCACAAGCCCCTCATCTCTGTCAGTTCAAATGGTTTTGGTCCCTTTGATAGGGAAAATTTATGTCATGAAGCACCAAATTGGGGAATTATCAAAGGATAATCATGAAAGAACAGAACACAAAGTTATGTCTAAACCATTCTATATTTACCAGAGCACTTAACACAATATTTTACATGATTAATTCCATGGAAAAATAGCTTTAAGTGTATGAGGACAGAACATTTTTAATTTTTTTAATTATGGGGAATTTTTTTTTCTTTTAATGTGAAAAATATATACTTTTTTCTTGGGAACGGGGCCAAATACTGGACCCAAAAATGAAATAAAAAGGCCTGGTTTAGAAAACAATAAACAGCATTTGATGCTGATATACACTCACTTATTCTGGGAGAAGTAGATTTAACGGGTGACATGATGTCAGCTGTTTTCTTGTCATCATCAATACACTTCAATGTAGGACCTGTCTGTTCTGAGAATAATCTGAAATTATACAATTTCATTTTTAGTAACACTGAAAATGGTGTCATCCATTTTAAACAGAGTGACAGCATTTTATAGCACAATTATATATTGAAAAAAAAAATGGATGCCCAAAAAGTAAATATGAACAAAAATATGATGCAAAATGAGAGTAAACTCAGCATCAGAAAGTTGCTTTTATTTTTATCTTTAATAATGCAAACACTGTAGTGACTTCTGAATTTTTGAATGTAAGTTGAAATGTTGTGATAACTGATGCATTGGGTGTCATAAGATGGAAAACCTTTCTAATCTAAACAAAATCTACACTAGTTTAGGTTATAAAGAATTTGAGCCATTCTCTGACAAATCAGTCTTAGTGGTATTGACAACTAGAGCTCTGCAGAGTGGCATCAACACTCTCGTTTTTGCATCACAATGAGTGAATGACTACAATCCCACAGCAATCATAATGACTCGACTTTTTCTTCCAAACAGATGAGCTAAAAATGATGTCATCCACATGGCAAGTAATCACATTCTTGCGCTGTAAAATGTTAGACAGAACTCAGTGAAATTTCCATGAAATAACAATTCGTGGTAAAATGATGTCATCAACATCATGTGGTATTTTTTATTCTTGAAATGCTGAGACAAAAACTTAGAATTCGTTTTTTTTAAACTTTCATATTCATATTTGATTATAAATATCAAAAGGAAATGAAAAGAAAATGTCATTTCGACTATTTTTGTCTGATAACAGCTCATATATTTAATAGGACAATGAGTTATATCCCCATACCTTTCATTACACTGTAATTCCATGTCTGTATCATCCAGATCCAATTGTGCCAGTGTTAACTTACACTGCTCAACAAAGAAACGATCCACAGTCTGTCTACCTATGGCAACCTCAGAAAAGCTTCCTGCTTCAAGTATAGTACACATCAAAAAATGCCTCTGAAGTAAGAATGATGTAAGCATTGATATAAACTCCTATAAAGCAGACATAGTATTACTGAAGACATACAAGGTCAATAAAGATGAGTTGGTTATAAAATTAACAGGCAGAAACTAATGATCCTTTCTTTGTTAAATATTGTAAAGGTGTTTAAATAGTCAATGTGTTTTAACATTTATAAGTGGTTTAAAAGTGCAAAACAGAACCTATCATATTCGAATGAACAGCATTGTTTCACATAAGAACTTGCAATCACAGCTTAGTACAAAAACAACAAAAAAATCAATTGTTGTCATATTTGATGATAAGTTATTCTGTCAATAAAACAATAAACTTACCATACTGACGACCAGGAGAAACCATCTGCCCTTAGGTTCCCTGTAACCTGGCTTATTTCCTCTGTCAGTATCACTCAAGTGGGTGGGGTAAATCTCCCTCCAAATTTCAAGGTCATCTACAGGTTGTTTACTGACTAGATGTAGAATGCAATGATATTTGAGAAATAAATATAAATCCTGAAGATCTTCAGCTTGCATGTGAGAACAAAGTAAATAATCCTGAAACAGAATATGAGATCCAATCAGTAAATGGAAGACTGAGAGTCCCCAAAAAATACTATACAATACATACCACAAGGTTGGATTTTTTTCTTACTGATGAATGTTATTCCACAAAATTCAACTATTTTAGGCATTTAATTCTAGGACTAGTAAGAATTTTGTCTTTCTTTCTGCAGTTTTTAAGTTAGTGCAATGGAATAGTATTTCCATACTCATGATAGAAAATCTAACCAAACGTGAACAAAATATTTTCAAGGATTAAGAAACCAAAACTACAAAAATCATTATTTGTTAGATATGGTATCAGATGACATTGGTGTAAGAAGCATACCCTATAAAACAAACAAGATCCCAGCACACCAAACTTTCTTCTGGCATCTGGGTTCACTTCCTCCTGAAACAAGACATTATCAGTAGATCAAAGTGCTCAGAAAAGTGCAATTTTTATGAAATACTATTGTAACTATTTTGTTTCGTAAAAAATAAGTAACTTACAACTTCATCACACTTACCACTAATAAATCACCCTAATAACGACTTACTAGTTTACTAATCAGGATTTAAGAAATTCAAAAACCACCTTTTGAATCTGGAGTCTCCAATAAACCTCAAAGACAAGAACCTGAACTTATTATCATAAACTTATCCCATCCATAAATGGAAATATAGCATTAAATGAGTCAGTTGGATGCATTAAGCAGATACAGAATTCTAAAACAGTTAAAGCAATCATCTAACATCAAACATCATTTATTTCTTACCAATTCAGCAAAATCTTGAGCTTCAAATTCGCTCAAAATCTCATCACATGAAATCTGAAAAACAAAATATAAATTGTACGGTATTGCTTTTTAACAAAACCAAATGCCTCTCTTGGTCTTTACTGACAGATAGCCTTTATTCAAATGCAGTTTATTCTAAATAATCAATGATGGTCGTCAAAGAATGACCTTTATTCACTGGGTGGTCTTTATTCGGAGGTGGCTGTAAAACACAGGTTTGATAGTAATTGTAGCATTGTAACAACATTTTGGAGTTTAATAGTCAATTTTATTTCACCATAGGTATAGTTTTCAACAAATAAAAGATTAAAAAAAACATAATGGTTAATGATAAATTTTATTCCTAATGATCATACGATGAAATCACTCAGCAGGATTTATAATGATACGTAATAATACTTACCATATCATCTTGATTAAGTCTTAACCATCTTACACCAGTTAACGTATCTAACAGTATCGGTTCTAAAGGATTACAATATGGTATAGCTTGTGTATTTACACCTGTATGTAATATTCTATACATTGTTAAACCTATCAGCTGATCCAGATGGTTATGTAATTCTTTATCACAAAACACCCTGAAATTTAAAGATCAAAGGAAAATACTACATACACTGTCCATTTACTTTCAGAGTATGCTATGAAATCACTGTATCAGGTTAGCTAGCTCAGTTTTGTTTATCAGATATTTGATTTGTTGAGTAGCTTGCATTCATTTCCATCTTTTATCGTTGAAAGAAAAAATAGTGACATTTTTTATGGAGTTTTTCTCTGAACATAAACCTGCACCCAAAATGTAGAATCTCTCAAAACATGAAGTGCTTACTACTGTAATGTTTGAAATTATATATATATGAAAACAGAGAAAATGATGTAAGTCATATTTACAGAGCATGTAGTCAAAGACAGTCAACCCTTTGAACCAGTGTCACACAATGGGGAGATAAACAATACAGTCATATGCACTATGAACCTTTATCAAGAAATTCATACAGTTGACTATATAACAGTGCCCTTTTTGCATGCAGTGTCCTTAATTCATAAGTGGTAATAAATTCTGGTTTGACTGTACTTTATAAAAGCATGGCATAAAGATGTGTAGAGCATTGGAATATAAATATGATCCAACTTAATGTTATACCACATCTATAGGATAGAAAATCATATTTCTTCAAACCTTCAAATTATTCAATGTGATTGAGAAGAGTTCAGTATAAAGTTTAACTTCTATTCTATTCTTACCTAACAACTGATCCATACAGCATCTGAATGACCCGAAGAAGATCAGAAAAAACTTGAAATAAATAGAAGGAAGGCACTCGGTTTTCTGGCAAGCATAGCAACAAAACATCATCTTGGTGTCTCCAATATGCTACGTGAGTATTATGTCCACGATAACTCACTGATGTTCTGTAAAACAAAGTTAGTTATATTTATTTGGTACATAAGTTAAAAGGAATTTAATTTTGGAAAAAATAGCAAGTAGAATTAACCTTTGAAATAAACTCGATTATTTTGTCACAGATGAGTTAAAAGTAATCATCGAGTTTGTGGAGTGACCCTAGAGTTATCAAAGATACAGGTAAGTAATCTGAGAACTGGAAATACAGTTTAATTATTAAGTAACAATGTTCTATGTTTTGTCGGGTTACTCTATCAGTACCCTAACCTTATCCAAGAAATACAGCAGGCTACCTCTAAAGCCTAAACATACAGAAGGAGTAAATGAGTAAATAATCCATAAATTTTTGCATAGCTCTACCTTAAGGGATGAAACTAGTTTATTAATGGTGTAACTTGGTAATTCTTGCAGTAAATATCCTTTATTGGGAGAAAGACACCATTTTTTATCATTTTGACTGAATACAAAAATCATAATGCAAGCCTTATATAATAAGACATCAAGTAACAGCACACTTACAGTTTCGGTTGGTTACTCGTAACATCAGGTAATAAACCACTCAATGTGAGAAATAATCCTCGAATATCAGACAATTTATTCTCGTCACAGGGATACATGTATACAACATCATCCTATAATGATAAATCAATGTAAACAAGTCATATCAGCTGACAAAACTACAATACATGTACAATGCAAATAGCTGTTAATGGATTATGAGTGTCAATGACGCATGCAAATGAAACATGGCTGTAAAGGTCACAAAAAAGAAGTAACGATGGTATTTTTCACACATTGATTTCATCTTCTCTGTATTGTCATGATTTGTTCAATTAACTGTACTGACATTAAAATACATTGACATTATCAATATTTTATCATTCTGTAAAATGCATCACAGAAGTTAACAAATAGTAAAGAGTTAAGAAATTTCTAAGTGAAAATTTTAATAAAACTCTTTGGTATTGTGTAATCCTGAACACATATATGTATTTTCAGGCCTATTAACTACACCCTGTATTACAATATAGATCAATAATAAAAATAGAATAAAAGGTCCTCACACTATGATACTTACTTTAGCATTATCAGACTGGCCAGAGAGAGATAAATACATCACAGTAAACAACCACTGACTGAGCACTTTTTCCAAGCTTGTTTGGGATTCTCCTGTAACCATGGAAACAAGGGTCTTCTTCTGTTCCCAATGGTGCGGTGCTGGAGGTCTAGGTGGAGGGTTTAATGGCATGCGTAGAGGTATATGAGGAGGTATAGGAGGTGGACTTCTTCTAACTAGAGGCGGAGTGTTCCTTGTTGGTGTCAGAGGAGGTGTGGCTTGTTTTGGTCCAACAACAACTGGCACTTGGAATGTTAATTTTACCTAAAATTATAAAAACAATCTATATGCACTATACATATACATCATGTATGGACAACAGCACACCTTTACAATGCAAGATTTAAATAGTTCAAGAAGTATCTTAATTCTTTCAAATGCAGCAAAAAACTGGAGAATTACACACTGCTTCATTAGAGATTTAAATCTTCTGATGATATACTAGACAGTATTAGTGACAGTCAATTACTAAAATTGCATGGAATGCCAAATCATCCTAGTTATAGTTTAAATATACAAGTCCTATGCTGAAGGCTCTTACAGCCTATCATGTCACTAAACATTGCATCTTGGGTACTTGTAATTGATTTGATCACATCCAGAAATATAAACTGATAATAAGAAAATAAATACCTTATTCTGGTGAGATGATTGACGTAACAAATCATCAATATTTAACCATGTAAGGTCAACATCATTCATAGCCACCAACATATCACCTGTAAAAAAACCCTTAGTATCTTTCACACTTCACATTGATTTATGCAAAACTAATTAAACATTTCAATATTACAATAATACCAACAAACTGTAATTGTATTTTAGCTCAGATCTCAATAAACAATTTATCTCATTACTAAATAAAATGCTAACAGCTTAAGCTTGTAGGATGTTAATGAATCATAAATTTAATTGTAGGTCTATTGACATAAAAACCATTATACAAAGGTTACCAGCAACTGCAACATTGATGAGAACAAAAGAATATCAGATGGAAGCAAATTGGATAAGTAAATAACTCCAATCCAACTGTCAAACACAGACATTTTCTTCAGAACCAGAAACATCTAGATCAACTGTCTCACACACTACTACAGGGTTTTCACAAATCATCAAAAGTTGAGGAACAAAAATAACCCATGGCTGATGATAATTAGAAGAGTCAACAAAATTTCCTTCATTTTTTTTTCTAAATTTGACCCTTTGTTACAAATTCTCAAGAGTCAAAAGCTTTATTTTACTGATTTCAAGAGTCAAAGTCCTGTTTTAAGGGTCAAATGAAAGCCCTGCTACAAACTATGCAAACTTGGTAAGGTAAGATGTTACTGAATTAAATTTAATAAAATACCTTGAATTTTACAGTTACTGGATATGCGCAATCATTTAAGTTATTTGAACTAACATAAACATTTATACCTCTGTTAATTTGTCCGCAGATATCAGCCTGACTGTCAGGAATGACTCCTTGCACAATAATTTTTCTGTCTCTAAGTACCATGTCCATGTTGGCACCATTTGGTCGCGGTGGTTTTTGCTTGTAGTGACAGAGTTTTATACCGTAAAGTTTTTCACATAATGTCACACCAGACAAGTTTGGTATATCATCAACAGATTTTATATTTGGCACCATATTTACTGATTTCCTTTTTCCAGATTGGCTAACATTCAGCCCTGAAGTGTTTGAATGATTAAAACTGTGATTCTGTTGAAGTTTTACTGGCAATCTCTGACTTGTTTTTGGCGGTCCATTTTCAGAATTTAAATTATGACTGAAAGAATGGTAACTTGGATCAGATTGTCTCAGTGTATTATCTCTCTGAAAATGTTCAAGTCTTTGGTGATCAGGCAATGTTCTGTCTTTCACTTGTAAGTAGTGACGTGCCATACCTCCTAGCGAATGACCACTACGATCAGAGCCAATATGATCAGAACCTATGCGGTCTGATCCTAATGAATTCTGTCTACTAGATTGGTTTCTAGGAGATTCACTGCTCCCAGAATGGTAACTACCCACACTTCCAACTGATTGATAACTTTCTTGTCGTCTATGATTGACATTAATTGAAGATATTTTGTGAACTTGGGTGTTATTTTCGACTGGTTCAGTATAAAACATGTTTTCATGATCTTGCACAACATGGTTCCATCCATCTTCACTGCAAGAAAAGAAAGGTTAAGAATTTTATCTAAAGTAGACATAAATTTACAAATGTTACTAACATCAACAACCCATCTACAAGCTCTGAAATATTTTATCAATACAAATATAAGTGCACATACTTGTTACATTCAATGACTAGACTTTAGATCCTTCAATAATCAGAGGGTGAGTTATTAAAGCATGATGGGACTATCATACATTATAAATGTACAATGATGATAAAAATCCCTCATTATCTTTTGTTTGACAACTATTTACATGTTCATAATTTGTAATCTATAGTTGATAATATTACTGAAAATAAACAAAGGTAATTTATATTGATAACACCAATATCTACCACAAGCAACCAAGCAATCAGGGCCTTTTCCAGCTATTTTCGGAAAAGGTCTCAGACTTAAATTTGGAAAAAATATGCAGCATGAGTGCTACATTTTGGGAAATTTGAGAAATTTTAATAAGTTAAAAAAGTAACTTGTTCTGGCATATGATTTCTATTTATGTGTATAATATAAAAAAGTCAAAACTGCCATTATTCTCTGTTTTACATTGGATCTTGTACTGTAATGTCAGCAATATGATCATTTTCAGAGTAATTCTTAGATACAGATTAATTACTTGACATAGAGTTTTGCTCATCGAAAATAAATTTTCATTTACACTGTTAATGAGTATGGGAAACAGCAAGAAGCAGAAATTCTATTAGAGTGGCAAAATGATTTTATTGTTTTGCATCCTTTTGCAAATGTTTTTCTGATTTTCTTCAAATAATACTTATTGTGTGATATTTTACATGGAATCTAGTGATACTATAATACAGCATATAGCGATAAAATCTTAGTATATAATATATCAAGGTTACTGCTACTGTGCGACTTTAATAAGAAATCTGCATGTACTTAATTAATTTTATCTTTACTTGATTTATTTCCTGATTTTTGCAACCGTTTGTGATATTTTTTAAAACTGGAAAAAAGAAGGCTGTTTTCGATTGGGAATGGGGCTGATATTCCAACCCTGGATATAGGGCAAAAATGCCTTGGCAACTCACAGATTCCAATCTTATATCTTACAATAATCAGCTACCTCCGGGATGATCCTCTTGAGACATTATTGTAACACAGAAATTTATTATTTACTGTGAGGGGGTATATAGGTAACAACATTATGTGTGTCCAAATAATCATAATGGCAAACAGGACTCTCACTTGTGAGCAATTTCGAAACACACACAGAAGACTGTAGTATTCAAGACTTTACTGTAGCATAGGCAAGACATATTTTCGTAAAATAAAAATTACATTCCATGCATTCAAGATTTCGAAACACTTTATATGTTATAAACATGACAAATCCCAAATTTGTATCCATTCAAAGAAAGAATTCTTACACTGGTACGTTTCTGCCACCATGTATGTGGCTGTCAGAGGACTTCTTCAGCCGTAATCGTCCATCTGCCTCACCGTAGAATTGCTGCTCATGCTGAGGATCGTAAAATGGACCAATTTTGGGGAAATATGCCATTACATGATCGTAAATCACAAAAATGTCATGTTTTGTTTCTGTATACAATATCCGGGGACTTCGTTCTTACTAAATTTATCTTCGATTGAAGAGTTTTTTGTTAAAAGGCTGAATGGTAGACATTTTGATCCAAAGGAAAGAAAACTACCAACAAGAAATGCTTTTCTTGGCTAGTAACTTGAAACTGAAGTATTTCATAAACGGCTAAAAGTTGTACAAAGTATAATATAAAATGGCTCTAAGGTTACTGAAAATAATTTTTAAGTCGTTCAGTTGCGTGCTTGATGAAATATGCATAATTTAAGTCACCAGAAGACAAAAACAATGTTCGTCTACAAATTTATCTATCTTATCTTGTAATTGCCAACATTAGTAAAATACGAACTACATCTAGTGAATGACTCCCCCCTTAGCAGTTTGTAGCAGGAACTATAAGGGGAGATAATCACTGCGAGGTTTGAAATATTGGGTCATCTTGTAATTTTGAAATCGAAAGAAGAAGTTATGACGTTTGTTTATCGTTATAAAGCGGACATATTAAGGTATTTTGTATCGACAGAAGATGTGAACATTGTTGAAGATATTTATCGTAAAATCGTGATAATTTATCTTGGAAAAACAGGTTTGAAATATATAATAATTTCTGCTAGGTTGTATAAGGGTTGTTCATTCTATATGTATTATGTGACCCTGGTTTTATAAAGTGCAAGTACGATATAATTCTAGATATCGCGCTCAAAGTGATTTATTTTGCTAAATAGGATTTAAAACGAAATAAACATTTTTTTAAAATAAAACTTGATCTTTTGCAAGAGTCTGGAAAATTAGACCAAGCCCATTGAAACCTGAAGGTAGATCTGATGATACAGTCGTTTTGTTGCTTAGAGACGGTCACAGTCGGTCATATTTCAATTGGTATCATAAGATATATCTGAGAGAGACTTATGCGATATGACCTAACATCAAACCCTCAACCCTCATGCCCAAACGATGCACTCTCGTAAATCTATATTTATTTTAACTTACTTTGAATATCTGGCGAGATTTATTTTAATCGATTACGTCATTTACGTCCGCTTTCAAGATTCCACGTAATGACCACTGAGTCATATTGAGAGATATCTATATTTCGTGTTTTTCATGAGTAACCAAAAATGGTATTTTTAAGCCTATGTCTTCGTTGGTTTCTAGGTGACATCACTCCAGAGGGGGCAACAGCTCTCCCCCCCCGATCTCACCCTGACTCGTGATCAACCGGGGACTTTGACAGACCTCTAGTACTTAGGTCTATGGTTAAACGACTTACATTTTCAGAATAATGTTAGGTTGTTTAAAACTGACCGAAATTTAAGATTTTTCATTTCGAACAGCTCGATACCAAATATGGTGCTGAATGATTTAATATCAGATTCTTTACAAGGATCAGTTATCTTCCACTGCTCTCAACATTCTACGACAGAGTGCCCGAAATGGGAGAATTTTGGATCAGAAAAGTTTTTGGATTTCAAGGGTTGGATAAGAAAACATTCCGAGTTTCTGTGACTACATTGCGGAAATCTTTAATTGATTTCATCAGATTATTTAAAAAAATATCTTGTATTTTTAGGATGTCACGTGATCAACCGAATCTTGAATACATATCTGTGATGTTATCAGATGTACTCAGTGACCTTGGAATAAACAATGAAATGATACAAAAGAGACGAATCGTTGCATCTCTTTATGAATCTGGACATTGTGTTTTTTCATTGTTGAGTGGCCATACTTACAGGATGCTCAGTTTTGGCAGTCAGTCTGAGGGCAGTACTACATGCGGAATTAATTCGAACAACGATGTACTGTATTGTTTAAAAATGTATCATGTGATCCAAGACTTGACTGACTGGAAACCGGGAATATCGAATGTATTAATGATACAAGATGACACTACAGCACCTGGACACTGTTTCCTACAACTAGTGAGAGACGACGTACCACTAGAAGCAACAGTTGCTCCCGATGAGTCATTTTATAAAGATGAAAAGGGAAGAGTTCTTTTGAAAAACACGTTATTTAATGAGGATTTTGCCAATTATGATCTTCAACGCCACGGACCCGTTCTGGCTTCACGAAAAGGTCAGGGTTTTAGAGATAGTGATGTGGTTTTTGCGTACCACTGTGACAGTTGGCCCGTCGAAGGAAGACGATGGTTAAATCGAAGAAGTAGAAGTGGTTGGCCTTCTGCCCAGCTTAAGTCCAAGTCTGAGTCATGTGGATGTTTCCTTTTTCCAGTTGGTAGCAAGGTTACTGATCTAGATGACCTGGAATGGAGAATTTCCACAAATTTAGCTGAGAAACACCTGATGTATAGTTTAAATACAACACAGATTGGATGCTATGTGTTAATGAAAATGTTGATAAAATCCCATGATAGATTGGGCAATGTAATATCAAGCTACATGTGCAAGACCGCATTATTTCATTCCATAGAAAATACTTACTCTGATTTCTGGCAAGCAACCAACCTTTTACTGTGTCTAAATAAAACTTTACAGATACTGTACAATTTTATTTATTACAAAAACTGTCCCCACTTTATAATTCCTGAAAATAATCTTATAGCTGGGAGAATATCACCTGAACAACGACATTCATGTTTAGAAGCTGTCAGACATATCATTGGTAGCAATGGTAAAGTATTACTAGAAATACAAACAGATAACGTTGGTGAAAGACTGCACATGAAGTTGAATAAAGTTCACATATACCCACATCACATACCCACCGCCATTCATACACAGAGAGTTATCTTAAGCAAATTGTATTTATGGTTAGCAGACTTTTCATGCGATTATTACTGCGAACTTGCTTTAAGAAATAATGAAGACCCAAAAGATAAACTGCGACAGTTGCTTTGTTATTATATCAGATGTGACCAGCATTATTCACGTTTTAGTTATTTAGAAAAACTAGCTTGCAGTTATATGGTACCATTATTGTGTTCTATGATAGGTTCTCAGATAGCCTCTCTCTACAAAACGAAGTATAAGTCTGTACCCGACATTGCATTTAAATGGATGAAGCTTGGACTTAATTCTGATGTATCGTCGGGTTTATTGAGACTCGCAACTGTTTGTTACAGTACAGGTGATCTACATGCTACAGAAACAATACTCTGTCATGTGAATCAACAATATAACAGAAATGTTGTTACGCCTGTATGTGCGTGTCACACTGAGGGGAGACATGCCGTGAAAGAAGACTTCACCAATGCTGCTGACCAAGTACAGATTACTAATTTGAGACAAATATTTTCGTATTGTGTGATGTTCCAGCGTTGTGAAGCCAATATAGTTCCGTATGAAATAAGACAAGAATACGAACGATCAAGACCGGGAGACATTCAGTTCAGGCGTGGAATACTCGATGATTGGATGGACCTCGCTGTTGTAGATTCTCTTCCATATTTGTTTTTTTTGCAATACAAAACATATGATAGTCTCAAAAACCGCCGTGAACGGACGAGGGCTCTACGTGAACTTCAACAACGTGCGCATGGCGACCGACTCCTAAAACACAAGGAAACAGCTCTAAATCTTCTTGGACAATGTTTGGAAAAAGAGAATAGACCAGACGATGCCTTCCATTGCTATGAACGATCACTTCAGATCCGACCCCGGAATAATGCAGCAAACTTTCATATGTCTAGACTGCTTGGAAGCCGCGGTCGTGGTCCAGTGGTTAGTGCGCTGGACTAGCGGCCCGGAGATCCGGGTTCGAATCCCGGTCGCGGCAAGTCATACCCTTCCATGAAAATTTGACAAAAATGTCGATTTTCCTCCATATGTGGAGAAGTTGCCGGCTCCTTGTAGAAGGGTAAGTTAGTACTGGTTAGTATACAGTCCAGGAAAACTAGTTAGGTGAACCGGTCGCCGTATATAACTGAAAAATTGCTGAAAAACGGCGATAAACCCCAATACAACCAACCAAAAACTGCTTGGAACATAGTTGTTATGTAACAACAATATATCCATTAGTTAATGTTGGTACTTGGTCTCTTCACTACATACTGTGTGATGGGATGTCTCTGTTCCCACTTAGTATTTTTTATTTTATCGTCAATTTTCCGTCCGTTGGTATGAGCCCCTGGAATCTTCATCAAAAGTATTATCTAAATGTGGATACTTGCATTTATCATGTCTCTTGTGTTATGACGTGCTTCATAAATTCCATGTTAATACTTTTTTATCAGTTAAGTGTGTTCAGATATGATGGTATATCCACGTTTTGTTTAAGTGAGTTCAGATGTGATAATGTACCGATATATTGATTGAGTTCAGATGTGATAATGTACCGATGTATTGATTGAGTTCAGATGTGATAATGTACCGATGTATTGATTGAGTTCAGATGTGATAATGTACCGATGTATTGATTGAGTTCAGATGTGATAATGTACCGATGTATTGATTGAGTTCAGATGTGATAATGTACCGATGTATTGATTGAGTTCAGATGTGATAATGTATCGATATATTGATTGAGTTCAGATGTGATAATGTACCGATATATTGATTGAGTTCAGATGTGATAATGTATCGATATATTGATTAAGTGGGTATATGTATATAGATACATGTATATATAAGTGGTTTATTTATTGGCACTGAATAGGAAACGAATTGACCGTAGCTGAGCATGAAAGTTTAACTTATATAGCCTTAGAGAGATCAGGCATATTTAATTAATGGAGCTAAATTTAAAAGACAATAAATAGAACAAATGTGGAGAATTTCTAGAGAATGAATTATGACAGAAAACATTTTATACTGAATTTAATTACATACAATATACAGAACTACTGCTATCAATGTCTGAGATGAATATAAAACACGAGAATGCTGCACACAGAACGTTTATACAACAGAAATTATTGTAGACAAAATGTTTGGAAATATATGTACATACATTTGAATAAACCTTAGGTTGTAGTGGAAATGGTTCATTGACTGTAATTGGTGTAAAGATGTTTATTGATTGCTACAGGTGTTACAGTCCATGTTAATCAATGTTTTAAAGTATATCTTAAATCACTAATTGCAATGTGAACAACAACATTTGTCAGTTTTAGTGTTCAAAATACATCCAGCCACAAAAGCATTATTTTATCACCTACAGGCAAAATGAGTATGCGGAAGCAGAAAACCATTGCGCACGTGTGTATATTGACTAATTAATTTTAAATAAAAGGCGCTTTCAAGTAGTTGATACAACATCAACATGAAAGTATCACTTTTGTTTGTTCTGTGGCTGTGTATTTTACCATTGGTATCATGCAGAAGACGTGGAACTCGGTATTCACCAAGGTATTATATGAGTAATAAAAGAGCCTCCACGAAAGGTTTCACGTGGGACGGACGACCGTGTCCTATTACAAATGGTTGCTTACAACTCCCCAGGACAAGGGATTTACTTACGAGGCAGGAATACGAATCTTTGGTAAGTATTTTTTTTCTTAATATAAAACCATTTAACACGAAGTTCCGACAGATGAGCATAGAATGTCAATAAATTAGACAACCACATGTTCTGCTCTTTATGACAACAATTAATAAATGTTTTCAAATTCTTATTACCGTTCACGTTAAACATTGAACCGATACACAAAATCAAAGAAGACATTATTCTGGTTTGAAAATAAAATCATCAAAAATAACATTTGTTACTGCGGTCAGTTTAAAACGTATGGTATGACATTGTGTAAATCTAATTTCCGTCCCTGGATTGTATGCCCATTTTATTTTTGATTGACAAGTAATGTTTCAATTGACGAAAAATGAAATAGAGCGATGATCCATGTGGCACTACACAAGTAATTGGCATTTGTATAGCTGTCACCAAAAATTATATTATTGTTCGTGATACGAACTTAGCGCATGATAAAAATGTTCAGTTTAGTTTTTAAAGGAAATTATCACTTTAATTTTTTCAAAAATAATATTTGAAACATTATGTTACCACTGCATACACTTGTGTTATTTTTTTACAGCAAAACTCCGCTCAGTCCAAATCGTATTCTCTATTTTCGTTTTTTATATACAATAATACAAACTACATTTGTTTTGTCCTCCATGTAGGGACAGGTTAGTTAGATTCATTAAAACAATCTCAGTAAATACATTGATATATTTTGAATACAAACACGCTTGTGCAGTAAAACCCCACTTTTCGACCCCTTAAATTTAAAGACCACTTCATTAGAATGACAAATAGTACAACTCGATAATGAGACCCTCCCATTCTGAAGACCCTTTTTTATTGGGGGGGGGTTCAGTTGGGGTATTAATGTTGGGATTATAATGTGCTTGAAGGTTGTTGGCAGAAACCTGAACATCATGTACCGTATGGACGCCATTCCTCTTGGCAATCTTTACAGATTTGAAGTGAAGTACTTTGTCGAAGGAAATAGTGTGTTTGTCGATTTGAAAGCGCGGTTTGTTTGTATTTTTTCAATTATCTATGGATATATTTTCGTCTGTTTTAGTAACTTAGATAATTTCTACACACTTCGTTAGTTTTATTCTGGATGTGTTTATTGTCTCCTACATCAAGAATCCATTTCTTATATAGGAAGTTATTGTCCAGTCATTTGTACAAAATGAATTAGACGTTAATACTATGAAAACTTGTACAATTATCTTTTTTGCACATCTATAAATCCTGAACCAGTCACCTATTACAAGGTTCGGCAAATCTTTATTCCAAAGAGAAACATAAAAAAACATAAAGCAAACTTAAAGACAAAATAACAAAGTGTAATTAATTGCGACACGTGCATTTATGTTGCTTAATCATTTAAAACTAGTTTGATGATAAATTTCAGCATGGATGGTATGGAATGTATCGGCGACCCAAGATTTGTATTAGGAGACTACATATCCGAATCACACGCCATTATCTACAACCCATGTAAACCACAGCATAAATACAGTCAAACCTGTGCTTGAGGCCACCTCGGAATAAAGACCATCCTGTGAAAAAAAGCAATTCTTTAAAAAACGTCACTGATTATTTAGAACATACTGACCTCCGAATAAAGGCCATCTGTTAATGAAGACCATATTTTGTCTTTCCCAAGGGAGGCCTTTGTTCACAGGTTTGACTGTAATTACTTAATCACGTCATATAAGTGTGTACGTGCGTATGATTTGTTTTGAGCAAGTCATAATAGAATGCAAGTCATTGTATAATTTTGTTTCAATTCATTAAGTCAACACAAGGTTACCAAACGGAGCGAACAAACACTGAGCTAATGTCTGAATGTCATGTGAGACTCGCTGTGCGACACTACTTTACTATTACTTACTACAGTGCAACCTCTCCAAAGCAACACCCGTTGGGAGAAGCAAAAATATGTTGTTGTTAAGAGGTTGTTGCTTTAGAGAGGTTCAATTCATTGTTTCATTAAATCGTACGGTAGGAAATATCATGCTGTTGTTGAAGGGGGTTGTTGCTTAAGAGAGGTTCAATTCATTGTTTCATTAAATCGTACGGTAGGAAATATCATGCTGTTGTTGAAGGAGGTTGTTGCTTAAGAGAGGTTCAATTCATTGTTTCATTAAATCGTACGGTAGGAAATATCATGCTGTTGTTGAAGGGAGGTTGTTGCTTAAGAGAGGGCCGAACTGGAGAGGTTGCACTGTATTAATTAATTCGTCCACTGGAAGCTATACTTCATTGTTTAATTTAGTATACCATAAGTTACTGTTAGTAATGTTTCATTTACCCACAAAATGATGGAAAGAACCAGTAAGCTCTGGTAATTGGGGGACACTCGTTATGTCAGGAGCTCACATAAGTACGCGCTGGTTACTGCGTGGAGTTTAAACACAAGGTTGTCATTGTATATCTATCCATGTAACGAAGAACGTTAGTACTCGCTATCATGTATCAAAATTCAATTTACATATGCAGTGAAACCTTGCTATTACGAGAATCGATATCACGAGTACCCGTCTTATCTCGAGAAGGTTTTAAAGTCCCGTCCATGTTTGTTCTTAGTTGTGTATATTTTTAAATCAACAAGCAAATACCTTGTGATTACGAGCACCACGCTTGTCTCGAGCATTCAGTCTAATCCGATTACCCTCAAGATAACAAGGTTTTACGGTATTAGTTAAAATAAGCGCCTGTACTATGTATGTATTGTATCTTTTCAACCAGTGGCAAATGCCTCTTTTCAGCTATTACTTTCCCATCAAACGTCACCTTGGAACCCACATATTACTTCATGTCTGATTGTCCTTCCGAATATGTCATTAAGTTTACTTGTGCATATTCCTCAACAATTACGAACGGATATTGCAATGGTCATTACACGGTGTACATCGAACTGACAGCCAACCCTCCTGATAGTGTACCGTGGTATAAAATTGAAAATGAACTCTACAAGAAACTGGGGCTTAGAATGAACGAACCCATCAATAAGCTTCTGTATCGTGGGGAAGGTATGTTTATCATTTTTATACCTATACAAACATCGTTAAACCAGTCTGTTGCGATAACTTCATAAGTTAGTGTTATTCATTGCTTAAAATGCAAACATTTTAATTACATGTACTTCATGTATGATCACTGAAATTGATATGCATCATATAGCACTACTTGAAAAGTCTCAAACTGGTACAATGTTTTCAATTGTGCAGGGCAATGTTTTGTAATCATTTTATTAATTTGGTGTTCATGATTTTCACCCCCCCAGTTGTGTCCGTCTGTTATCTATAATTACATTACATTTATACTATAAGTTGTTTGAAAAAAAAAAACAATAACAAAACATTTACAAACATGGCAAGCTCTAAATTTTGTATTTGATCATCGTATTATTTATTTTTCATATTTTCTGTTATCTTATGAGCGGAGTACTCGAATCAATCCACTATTCTTAAAGAAACCATCGAATATAACCTTTAATATGCTTAAAAACTGGTTTACATCCCCCGAAATGTAGAACACATACTTGCATGAGGCAATGAAAAAACTATACTAATTTTGTTTGGCTTTCTTTTGAATGATACAATTGTTGTGCATTTGTTTTCATATTTTAAAGCAACATGTTGTTTGCCTAAAACACAATTGTAAACACAATTAATTAAATACACGTTTTTGTATATGTTTTGCAGGTTGTCCTGACGCAATATAATTATTGCATTGCGCTTCGGCATGTCCAGGACTTCACAAAGTGACCGCTCAGTGTAGCAAGGATCACAATAATAAAATATTATAAACACCTTCTGTTCTTGGGTTTTTCATACACTTATACACATATCACTTCATTCACATCACATACAAACCTGTACATATAGTATGGGTTCGAATCCCGGTCGCGGCAGGTCATACCCTTCTATGAAAATTTGACAAAAATGTCGATTTTCGCCTCCATATGTGGAGAAGTTGCCGGCTCCTTGTGGAAGGGTAAGTTAGTACTGGTTAGTATACAGTCTAGGAAAACTGGTTAGGTGAACCGGTCGCTGTATATAGCTTTAAAATTGTTGAAAAGCGGCGTTAAACACCAGTGACAATGTACATATGGTAAACATACTTAGAAGTGAACATTTAATGTCTTGCCTCGAGTCACAAAACCCGGACATGTCAAAAAAACCATCACAGTAGCAATCGATCAAAACACAAATGTTGAAGGTATCACACTATAAAAAGTCAGATAATAAAATTGCGAATAAAGATGTACGATACTAAAAAGTAAACGCGCAGAGAAATCGCGGATTCTAGAAAAAAATCGATGTTCATATTTCATCATTTTGTCATGAGAAGATCCATGGAATGATGTTTACAGACCGTGAATGGCTGCATACGACTGAACTATTATTGTTTTTATGTTTTATGTGGCATTGTCACGGGGGTTAAATGCCGTTTTTCAACATTTTTTTCAGTTATATACTGTGGCCGGTGTCACCTAACCAGTTTTCCTGGATTGTATACTAACAAGTACCAACTTACCCTTCCACAACTTTGCCGGCAACTTCTCCACATATGGAGGAAAATTTATGTCAAATTTTCATATATGGTATGACTCGCCGCGACCGGGATTCGAACCCGGATCTCCGGGTTACATGTAATTGACAAATTATTTATTAATATCAAAGTTGTACTAATAATTCTGTCAGAAAACGGACATGTCTTATACGTTAACATCATGAGCGTCATAAATTTTAAAAACTTCGGGTGAAGATCGAACACACAATGTCATGTTTGAAGCGCCCAGCAAACATAGAAGCATTAGAAACTTTTTACAATTAAATACATGTACATGATAAAAAATCACCCAGTATTAATTCATTACAATGTTTGGTAATTTGTAAAAAAATCTCATGTTTTAGTAAGTAAATATGTCAATAAAGAATTAAGCAAAGCTCGGCATGATTAAACAGCTTCATCGATAGTAAGGGGAGATAATTCAAATAATAGTGGTATTGAAAGAATAGAATTTATATTTTGTTTGTAACCTGTGCCCGTATTTACAATTCAAGATGTAAAATTTCCAAAGAAAAGTGAAATTATCTTAGTTTTTGCCAACATTTACTGACATTGTAAAGTTTTTCTTTACTTTCGTTCAAGAGTGAAAATAAATCTAAGAAAAAACCTGAGATCGAAGATTTTTATCTACAAAGTTAAATCAATGATTCAGAAATTTTCTTAGAGAACTTGAACACAAACCCAGATCTGTTTTATTCTACAACAGTTGGCTTCCCATAGAACGTTGATGACAAACCAAATAATATATTCCCATAAATAAGATTGTACGTGGATGATAATTCCTATAAACATGAAGTATTAATCGTTAGTACGCTTTGTTTATTACTATTGTCTCTCATGAATATTCCAGGGTGTGTCTTGACATCAGGTGTTTTGTTCATAAAATGTTATCATTGTCGATCATTGTAGGTATGCGGACCAATTATACACGTATGCATTTTTTAAAATAAAAAAAGCAAATACCATCTTAAGTATTCGATAAGACTAATTGCCTATTGTAATTCTATTCTATAGTTCTCGGGTATTTTCATTTAAATTAATGTGCTTTCATACGAAAACTAACACTAGTCAAAGTATAATTATAATTATAATACAGTGATCCAGTGCTTTGTGCGCTGGAACTGTAACCCGGAAATCCGGGTTCAAGTCCGGTCGTGGCAGGTCATACCCTTCTAAGATGTCAATTTTTCCTCCATATGTGGAGAAGCTGCCGGCTCCTTATGGAAGGGTAAGTTAGAACTGGTTAGTATACAGTCCACAAAAACTGGTTAGGTGAACCGACCACCATATATAACTGAAAAATTGTTGAAAAACGGCGTTAAATGCAGTGGAAAAATGATAGTACACATACCAGCTGTTCATATTGTTATTGCCCATTACTGTTCTTGTTTCGTAAAACTGTTGGCTTCATGTTACATTGATGAGACAGATGTTATCTGTTACTGTGCCATTAATAGTTCAATCTTTTGTTATTTATTTTACCTGTCATTTCACATCTAACCAATAAAATTATCTGCTGGTGTGTCATGCCGTTGACTCCTGATTAACTTCCATTGGTCGTTCTTGGAACAAAACATATAGTTTCCACTATTACATATGAAATACAAACAATCTTTAGGAGAAGCAAAATTATATTTTTGTTGACAAGTTGTTGCTCTAGAGAGGTTATAATCATGAGAAAATCATGCTGTTGTTGAAGGGAGGTTGTTGTTCAAGAGAGGGCCGCTCTGGAGAGGTTGCACTGTATATCATTTAGTGCGGATGTGTTAAATTTGTAGGACTTTATATTACATTTACACTCGTGATTTTACTGGGATCTCAAACTTCTTGATGCATAGTACTACACAAACTTTGATATCAAATACGTCTCACTTTGTTCATGTTTAATTTCTTTCCGAAACTTTATTACTAATTCATAATTGAACAATTTGTTCCGTTCGTGGGTAAAGCAGATTAGCATCATAAAGTACTTCAGTCCGAAGTGGCCTCATGGGTTTTCAAAATCAGCCTGAACTTAAAATATAGGTCGTTACAAGAATTAAAACGGCATTTAGTAAAGAAAACATATATGTTTATGCAGTCTTATTAAATTGAAAATATTATTTGTTATTTTTCAAGCATGTACGTATTAATCATAGACCCGTTGCTAACCACCATCACATGGTTTTGGCTCCTTGTCATCATATAATCTGATATGAACCATTTGTTATCGTCCATTGTTATAGTAATAGGACTTTGAAAGTGTTGAACATTTTATCATGTAACAGTCTGGTTATCTCATATTCCATTCTCTCATATCTTTTTATCATTTGAGGTCAATGAAATGCTCCACCAATACTTTAAATGTTTTGTTTATCCTGATAATTTTACAGCATGTAACATTATTTATTAATGATTCTGGTTTTTAATGCTGCGTTGCCACAAGGCCACTAAAAACTAGACGTACCAAGCTGAGTCAAACTGTCAGGTTTGTAACGATGTCTCTAAATACATCACAAAACTATTAATGCCGTAATATATACATGTACAAAGTGTGATGAGTATTTATCCGAATACTAGTAATGAACCAGTGAACAATATATATATACACATGCAGAGTAGGCGCCAGTACAGATGATAGCATAAAACAAAAATCATTACTCGTTTTGATAGTTATTGCATTCGTTTGCAATGATATTAACAAATATATCAGATTTCGGATAAAACTACATTATGATCATATTAAATCGCAATTTAATGATATCAATCAGTTCTAGTACAATCGAATTCTTGCGTACGCTGACTGTATTGAGCTGTACTTTCCATGGTCGTTTGAAATATGACATGACAGGACCAATTGTCGTATAAATTGATTTTCTATCAAGAATCCTGCCTGAAAATAATGAATACATATATATCCCAGACAGGCAACAAATTGTATACACCAGTTAATGAAATTGTCTATGACATTGTTGTAAGCTGAATCAGATTTGTATCAGTTGGTTAGAATTAATGTCGGGTCGCGACCGTGGTCCAGTGGTTAGTGCGCTGGACTTGTAACCCGGCGATCCGGGTTCAAATCCCGGACGCGGCAGGTCATACCCTTCTACGAAAATTTGACGCTGACCAAGACGTCAGGCACGAAAGCAGATTTTGACAGTCATTGGAAGTTCCAATCTCATGCGTAACAAAAATAGATGCAAAGATATTACTTCACCAGACTGGTTGACAACGAGTACCGTGATTACAGACACGTGACAATGATGAATTGTTCCTGGACGGATTTAGCATGTGTTATTGACAAACAGTCAAAACATAATACTTAAACAGTAGCGAGTCGATTGAAATGTATAATTATCACGTAAGAATGTGTCGGATACAATGTTTGTCTTAATTTAGAGCGTTGAAAAAAAACAATTACTAAGAGGCGATCAAAGAAAATCACCACCACCACAATGTGGTTGAAGATGTTCCATAGAAACATAAAAATACTTACATAAGTTATACGTCTGATAGATTCTAGAGGCCTCCGCGATCGAGTGGTTTTTGTCTTTGGCTTAAAATCACTTGCCTCTCACCGCTGAGAGTTTGAATCCCGCAGGAACCAAATTTCACATGTGAGGAAGCTATGCAGCAAGCTTACGGAAGGTCGGTGGTTCTACCAAGGTAAACGCCTGGAGTCTTCGCCACCTATGATGTGTGAACAATGGCTACAAAAAATTACACTAAAGACTGTACACAGTACATTAATATAATGTCCCATACATATATAATGAAGGGTGCTTCGAACGAATCATTATTGACAAGCAGTCGAGACCTATTTACAAAGTAGCCGTGATTCATTCGAAAATTATAACAATTATCATACAAGAACTTATCGGACGTCAAGCGTGCCTTGTTTCACAGTTTTGGTGAATCATTGACTAAAACTACATCTTATCTTGGCGTTCACAGCCGACATTCGGTGATGCCGGACCCGCGTTCGCGTCCCATAAAGAGCAGCATCGCCAAACAAATGATATTATCTGATAAATGAATAGATCCAAGCACAATACGCCGTATTATATAATACATTATTTTGAGAGTCAGATGTCGTGAGTATTAAGTAGATTATGCGGGTCTGGATATTACCAGGGCCATAATGGTAACCATTCATACAGGCACACCCGCACAAAATGAGTTTATAATATAATGAAATGTTATTACATAATGTCGTAATTCGTACTTTATTACCGTAAGTGGATTACATAAATCATTTTACGACACACGTTCGCAATTCTGTATCCGGTATGATATGATAATCTGTTGTAAATGTTTTATCATTATCCATACAACATCACCATCCTAAGCGTAAAGAACTTCTGTGTGTCACAGGGTCGCAATCATATTAGTAACAATACGAGAGTCGTCGCAACGCTTTTGTATGTAATATAGTATTATTACTGATAGAATTAGTTTTACATATACATGAAAATACACTGTATTTTCTGAGTTATACTAACTTTCAGTCGAAAGGTCTCTGTGAGATTTCGACTTTCATTTCAATGTCTAAAAATAGACATGTTCCCTACGTTTACAAACACACGTGGACCATATACGGGTACACCGGAAGTCATTTCGAGAAATGGTGTTAATTTTGGGTAGTGTAGTATCACAAAAGGCATAAAATATAAACAAATAATAATTCACGATACTTTGAAATATTACACTGTACATATATTCTCATAAATAATACCGCTTTACAGAATAATTTCACCGCTACAGTAGATTGTACTACACGACAATTCATTTGTCAGATATGTCTGAAATAATAAGCTCTATTATCTTATGGTTTGAACTTTCTATATTCCCGTGGAAGACAGTAAGCAGACGAAATGAGGCTTTGTTAGATCAGCTATGTTCTGACATAAGTTAACATTCGTAATTTAACAGTACGATTTGTGAATATATCGATGAAGGCGTATGATTCGTTAATTTACCGGCGGAGGTTAACGATACGTTAATATATCGATGGAGGTTAACGATATGTTAATATATCGATGAAGGTTAACGATACATTAATATATCGGCGGAGGTTAACAATACGTTAATATATTGATAGAAGCTAACTGTAGAATATAGAATATATCGATGGAGACAAGACGGTATAAAGTATAACAAAAATTAAACAGAACTTAGTGTATTATTACAATCATAGACTTTTAAACAAACAAACGCAATAGCACAGTTTAGCAACAAAGATAAGTCAAACAGAAAATAAAAAAGAAAGGTAAATTTTGCAGCACTTCCATACTTTAAAAACAAGCGGAAAAGCACTTTAAGCTAATGATTAATTAGCAAGTAAGGCAGCGGAACATAACGCTATTACACCAACATATTGTATAAATAATTCATGTTTGTCCAAATTTGCTGGCAGACTTATGTCACTTGTTAGTAAACATTCGTTTAATACCTTAAGTTATAGATGTTCATTACTTAAGTCAACTATTGTACTTAAGATTACTAGAGTACATACTTGGTTGGATAATAATTTACACAAGATCTAAATATTTCATCAACTGGTTTGTCAGAAAATCAAGTTTAATGTTTTACAGTGTAATAAAAAGATTCCAGTATCGCATACACGTGGCAAACGTTTACATTCTGTTGTAACATGACGCACATAAATTATCTTAAAGTCCTTCAAGCGCGATTTTCCGGTACACATAGAAATGGTCCTAAAAAGTAACCTCAGTCGACAATGTCAAGGTGGATAATATCCAATTAGCCAAACACTCAAAAAATCTTAATTTGCGATGATGTTTTATTTAGATCCATCCCAAAATGTGAGAGATTAATCGTTTTCATGTATATCAGTGTGAGGAATTGTATTATTTATTTCATGTAACTTTCACGTAATATGTGAAATGATTCTGCTGTTGTATAATACAAATACTCCAAGAACTTCATTGAAGGCAACTCACAAACATCAAACATATTTGAGTAGAAATGTGACCATTAAGATTTAACATCTTAATATTTACAAAGTTTACATAATAAATAACAAAAATTGAGCGTCAAACAGCATGAAAAACAAGTGTACATTTAACTAAGGTAGTACTTCAACAAACGGTAAATCACCGTCAGCATTATACCGATCTAAGCAATGATGTTCACCGGGTTTAGAACATGGCTGAAATCTGTTTGTCTTATAATTAATCCAGCCAGATGAAGCTCCAGTGGTCATCCAATGCTGAGCGTGTTGATATATTTCCCGGCCGTATCTATTCCTCATAAACAGTCCGGGGTTTCTAGGCACTTTAACCCATTGGCCGTCAAGTAGCACTTTTGTTGGTCGGATTTTATTGAGCACCATAAGTTCAGAGTCCATGATATGTTGACCATACATTTCTATGTTCCATCCTTTATGACGTAACATGAACTTACCGCCTGCTGTCCTATTATCAACACAACACCAGAGTCCACCATTTGCACTAAGTGAGATGTCATGTTTCTCAAATATAGGTTTTAATTTTTGAAACGCGTCGTAGTGTGCTGTAAGAAAAGTGATGTCTGCATCTCGTTCCCACGGTAACGTCTTTTCAAATTTCACAGCGCCTAGTGCTGTGCCTTCTTGTAGTTCGCAAATAAGTCCATTGTCTTCACACACTTTCATTATGGTTTTAACGGCATAAGCGTTACTTTGGACATTACATGAACTGTCTAACAAAGTTTTCGAGTTGGGACAAGGTCGGGTTATGGTATGACCGCTGGGTGTCCGCATTTTATAAAGATCCCATTTGTCCATCATTTTAAACCATTGTTTTTCAACGACCTTCTTTTCAAAAAGTCTATGCATACTAACATGGAACATTGAGTCAGGACAAACGACAACTTCATGTTTGTGTTTCACAATATTCAGAAACCAATCTTCAAAAAGGCCTCCGGATTCTTTAACATCAAAGAATGAGTTTTGTTCAATATATTCTCGTCTTGTCAGAAAAGGACCTTCCGTGTAATCACAAAATAAACATTCGTGAAGCGATTCATCGTATCCTTCAAGATATCGTAATGAGAAATTTCTATACACGGACTGGAAACAACCTTTCTTCCAATGACCATTGCTGTCACGTGACGCACCGGAAACAGCCACAGCGTTTAAACTTTCATATTCTCTCACTAGTCTATCTAATCGTGAATCATTTGTTAGAAACTCAACATTCCTAGCAATAAGAACATATGGAGTCTTTGTGAGTTTTATCAGATTGTTCCAGGCTTCTCCATCAGACATTGATTTGTAAGTTTGAACACTCAGTCTAGAAAATGTTTCCTTTAGAGAACTCGCCATTTGTTCGGACATAACTGATATAACAAGGCTAATATTGGTGTTCAGTTGATAAACAGAAGAAACAAACTTTTGTACTGCGCTTATAGTTTGATTGTCATTGAAAATATTAACTATGGTGATGAGATTTGATACTGGAATGCCGTAACTACAGTTAGTCACTTCAAAACCTTTATAAAAGTATGGATAGCCGTATGTTGTTCCCATGTACTTTTCAGGACAGACACTTTTCGGCGCATGCGTACTTCGATTATACACACTCGCATGGTCAATACCAATATGTTGTAATAAATCATTCATGTTTCCAATGGCTTGTTTAAGAAAGTCGGATGTTTTGGAGCCGCGAACATGCTTCTTTGCCTCATGGATGGCTTTGGCTATAACAATAAGCTTTTTGCTAAAATGTTCGTCTGCTTTTAGCTTTGATTTTAGGTTTGGATTGGAATCGGAAGGTTTCGGTTGTCTTCGTAGGTTGATACTAACCTGGTCTAATCCACTGCCACCATCGCTGATCTAAAACACAAAACAAAACTTCTGATTTGAGAAACTGTTAACAATATTTTTATTACAGAACAAATCATTTCAATCACATAAAACATCACTGTCATCTCAATGATTTAATTTTTTTCTACTTTGTTGCCTAAAAATGAGAATTCCCCAGCAGGACCGAAAAAGCGTTTGTTTGGATTCTCACAAAATCATAAATAATTCTATATCATAGTAAAAACAAATTATTTCTGTATAAAACAGCATTAACTAATAAGAGATAAGTGGTATACTTAATTGAAAACAACTTGTTTGTATTTATTCATTGAGGTGAATGATATAATAATTTTTGTCATACTTTAATGATAAATGCTGTGTTTTGATTAATGGATCAATTAATTCAAAGGAAATGCCAGGAAAACCATTTATTCATCATGAAAAGGAGTGAATCTTGTAACCATAATGTATACTCAATGCATAAGTCAGATGTAAAATGACTTTATCATTCACTGTTAATTTGTAGTGACTCCATCATTAAAATACTTTAATACAGTCATTCATTGCTTAATTTACTTATAATGGTGACAATAAGCAATATATTCGAACACAGGTCGGCGTGACATTTCACCATCGTGATCTCTGACTCCATTTCTCTTCACCTGATTATTCACAAAAGCTATCCCTATTTTATGGAACGCATACGGAATTAGTTTATCATTCTTCATACCCGCTTACGTCATGATTCAGTTTCTATCCAGAGTTAGCGTTCTTGTTCTTGCATACTATCATACTTGGAGTGAAACAAGAACGGCAACTCTTGACAGAGATTTAAAGTAATGAACTAGTAAAGATGTTTGAGATTCATATGGATATCTGGTACCTTTGACAAGAAACTTCTTCATATAATGTTTCAATGTTCAGTTACTTTTAATAACTATTTGAAAACATATAGAGAATTAATATTTGAGGTCAGTTTGGAATATATATTAATTTTGGCGCCTAACGTTCTGTATATTTATGAATTTCTTTACGTTATAAACCATAAACCATTTACAGATATACGTAACCATTGATTTTACGTCATTCACTGATTGTTGAGTCACAATCGAACAATCACATCATGAGCTCATCTGATTACACATAATTACAATTAAACATTCAGGTATAAAGATATGATTAAATCAGAAACATCCATTGGTCAATTTTATGAAAATGTTTAAGAATTGATCACCGAATCTTAACCGTAAGTATAAAACACCGTCAGAGAAACTGATATTAGCATTTTAACATCCAAGAAAGGGAATCGTTCGATTAATTAGCGATGATTAATATTTAAATACATGCATAATCAGCTCTGTGCACTAATTGGCGAAATTACTTCAAAACAAGAGCTCGCTTTTGATCACGCCGAAAAGTAAACAAGTTCCGAACAATATCCCAGAAATTAATACTATATGAAATCACGGTACACGTGTAGTCTTTAATTGTTATCCTTTGAACCATTCACCGAAAGCAAGCTTGTTTTTTAATATAAAGTATTCAGAAAAAAAGGTACACGATATTTTGTGTGAAATGTATTGATTGGTAGTCAATTAAAACTGTATAAGGATACTCATTTACAGACTTCAATTGACTTCAGAACTAGGAACCGCATTGCTTTTATCCCTGTGATGAAAGGTAACTCTTAGTAACAAGAGGAGAATAAAAGCCTTTTAACCATTTCACCATTTTGACTCGTTTCAACTGTTTGATCCGTTTTAGCGCGTACAAATCGAGTTTGCTACGGATGAAATACGATATATAGCTTTAGAGTAAGTTCGAACTTTGTCATTTTATATAATTGTACTGAAATATAATACCAAAATGACTAAGGATTCTACCACAATTATTTTTATTTTTGCTCCTACGCTGTTGTTGCCCGTCCACATCATTTATTGCCAAGGAAACTTTTAAATTATATACTCATATTTTTCATCCCTGTCGGCCTATCGCCTCATCATCTTTCTAATTAGTGTAAAGCACATTGTCTTTATTAGAACAATTTGTACTATCACTTCTTTGATGTTATTTTTACTAAGATACGAAGCCACAAACACTAATTAAGGAGCGATATTGATCGGTTCATATCAAGTCATTAACAACTATAAGAAATTCATATAGTTTTACGATGTAAAAAAATGAAATTAATACTTTTAGTATCGATGTTACATTAGCAGAACTAACATTCTCAATCAGTTAATGTTCTACTACACTGTTCAAATAATATCTATTTGAGACCTGACAGGTGAAACTTCCATAATTATCACTGGAGTAAAATCAAATACATTCTCTTCAATTTCTTCGAAAAATTACTAATTTTAGAGTTGACATCTTGTAACATTGATTAAGTTATATACGGGACATCAGCATGGTATCTGTCATTACCTCCGATAAAGATCATGGATAGTACAGCATTCAACGAGAACACATTTTTACTTTTTACTGACCAATCGTTGTATAACACATTGCCACGGAGAAAAAATTGCTAACGTGATTTAGAAAAAAAGGATTGCATGAAAAAAAAAACCACAAAAAATCCTACCTTCCGAATAAATGCTACTTTCTCCCACACTCACCAACCCACAACCCGACCTAACACACAGAATGCATACAGACGTTATAATGACCATAAAAAAAACAATAAAAAATAGACTTATTTACGTACCCCTGAGTACAGTTTTGTATTTACGAACATGGTGGAAATAGCTAGGCACGAGAATCCAGCAATTCCAACCAATAGTAAGATCACCTTGACCTTTGTCCAGAATCGTCTCATGGTGATAAGTTGATTGGAAAAATCTCAAACTGAAACAGATAAAGAAGATAATAAACTCTCCATAGAAACGTAATAATCCACGCCATGGCAACCAGAACGACGTGTTCTCGAGGTAAATACAAGTGCCATGTACTGTGGACGGGTTTATTAATACATTACAAATCTGACTGGTATCTGAAATGTGATGAACATATGCCGCACTTCTGTGTTGATATCTCCGACTCGAAGCGAGTCCGTCCAAAATAACTGCAGAGAACTATAAAACAGGTTACCTACTAAAAACGTTAATTATTCAAATTTAGAAACAAGTTTCCAACTTAAAGTATCGTAGATGCCCGATCTCCTGAAATATGAATTCGCGACACACAACAACTTCTAGCAGATTGGGGTAATTTGCTCGTTCATCGACTTTTCGCCCTTTTTTAGGGGTTTGTGCCTGACTTCCAAAAGTTACAAGCAGAATATAAACCACAATGAAAACATGAAGTTCGTTTTGGTTGCTAGAAAATAAACAGACGTATTAAAGCCATACATAAATATTTTGATTCCGGTAGGATTTAATTTGAAAATAAAAAAACGGTCTACGTAATGAAATAGGTGAACTTACAAAACAAGAGAATATCAAAAAGAACTGGTGATCAACGAGTGAACAGTCCAACACTTTGTTTTCAAAATATCTGATTACACTTAAGCATGCATTTTATATGTACGGTCCTTTATTGTTATCAAACACTTAGTTGATATTCAACATCACAGCGTATTTGGATAGTTACACAGCGAAGCAGACGACACGACAGAAAATAAAGTCTGGCACGCAAAAATCACAGCATTGATCACTCAATCTTTGTACTGTAATTGTTAATTATCCTCACGGCTAGCTATTCATTGATGTATCGATCGGTGACTATTAGTTGTCTCCGATGTGGAACATGAAATCTATTCAATATGTTCGGAACTTCTACATTCTTCATACGTATTGGAATACAGATTTATTTTCTCGCACTGAATAATACGTGGACAATATGTCTGTGTGACCGAGTTTTTTCTAGAAGCCGCGTGGAAACTTTAACATAATTAATGTACGTATTAATCAGCAGAACGGTCCATACAAATTGTCCTATCCACAAAAAAAAACCTGGAAAATAACTAATTAAAAGATGTTATTGGCAATATCCATACACATATACAGTAAGACCTGTGAACAAAGACCACCCTTGGGAAAGAAAAAATATGGCCCTTATTGACAGATGGCCTTATTCGGAGGTCAGGTTGTTCTGAATAACCAGCGAGGGGTTTAAAAATGGTCTTTATTCACGGGATGGTATTCATTCGGAGGTGGCCGCGAAAATTGACTGTACGTAAATTTTGTCCAATTGATTTCTAGTGAGAATGCAACTGAACAACTAGCCAAGTTCATTTACCATTCTTTCATAGAAAAAACAAAATCTACATATTTCCAGTTTTGTCTCAGACATTTTGTGTCATAATATTCTAACAAAGACGCTTTTTATAGCAATTCGTTTATCAAATTTATCTAGTATCGCTGATAACCGAACACATGTCACTCCTAAGAACAGATGTAAACATTTTTTACTTTTTTTCTGTAATTGGCATTTTAGAAAATAAATAAAATGAATGAAACGTTTTTGACAAAGGTATTACAGTTAAACCTATGTTTGCCGCCACCTCTGATAAAGACAGATCTTTAGAAAAAGACCATTCTTTGAAAAACCGTCAATGATTACTAGTATCTAGAACAAACTGATCTCCGAATAAAGGTCATCTGTCAATAACGACCACAATTTGATTTTCACAAGAGTGGCCTTTGTTCAGGTTTGACTGTACTTTCTTGGCAACTTCACGTACTTATTTATAGGATTGTCAATGTGTACTGTACTTTTTTAAAAGAACTATTTTAGTAGTCAAATATGCCAACAAGATAAAGCGTATTTATGCGCAGTAGACATAGGTTTTGGAAGAATTTTTAGTTTCTAGTTCAATACAAAGCGCTTTTTAAAAGTCATAAGACCAATGTGGACTGTTAACGTTGAATTAAGAGGGAATTTTAATGTGGTTTGTACTTCGTAACTTGTTTTATTATTTTTTTTATTGTTTTTTATGTTTTAAAATTTAACCAGTTAAATTAATTTTTTACCATGATATTTTGCTGGCCAGTGTTATAACAATATGTTAACAACGAAATAAATGTTTCAACAACAGCTGGGGTTTCAATAAACTTTACGATGTTATGTCATTTGAATTATAGCAATTATGTTCACACAAATATAAGTAGCTTACAGTAAACATTCGTAATAGTTCAGACAGTTCATTTCAAGTACAGTAAACCCTTCATTGAGTGACCACTTTCATATTTAGACCTCCTACTTAAAAACACCTATTATTTTCCAGGGACCAGTTTTCATTTTATTATGTATTTTTCAACTTCCTAAGAAATTAATATTAACACCATTTGTTGATTTTAAAGGTGGTCTTCCTATCAAAGATTTGCTTTTTTTTCAATGGGGATTAACGCCGTTTTTCAACAATTTTTCACCCTTCTACAAGGAGCTGGTAACTTCTCCACATATGGAAGAAAATAGACATTTTTGGCCAATTTTCATAGAAATGATGACTATATTAGATTCTTTACTACAATCAAACCTGTGATTGCATCCGAATAAATGCCACCCTAAAGCCGTATTTGATTATTTAGAACAAACTGGTCTCCGAATAAAGGCCATCTGCTAATAAAGGGCACATTTTGTCTTTCCTATGGATGACCTTTGTTCACAGGTTTGAGTATCCGAGTTCACTATGATTATGTTTTACAGTTTGTTAGTAATAAGGGATGTTCTTAGGTGACAATGCTAAAGGACAGTACTTCCGGATAGTTTTAGGGGACACCATTTGTATTGTAAGGTTTGGGACAGATTTAGAAGACCGATACATGTGTCAGAGTTAAGGAGTTAATACGTCTTTGCCATATAACAATGTCTACATCAAAACATAAATGAACTACATCTTATTAAGTACATGGAAATACGACCTTTATGAAATGATATTATTAGTTAAAATTAGTAATGATTAATCCAGGGCATTGTTCGCGATGAACTTCACACTACGTATTACAAACCGGTAGGTTTTGATGAATAGCCAATTAAGTAGAAACTGATGAAGGAAATCAATGTTATCTGACATTTAAATACCAGTACATATAGCAGAAATTCTGATAGAATAGTCTGTCTTAACATCCAGGGTCCCTCTGGACATTACAACGCCCGCGAATACGGGGCAATATTTATGAACAAAAAATGGAAGCAATAATAGAGGGGTTTAAATATATTGGAAAGAACGTAAAAATGTTAAAATGGTCATACGTTTCATTTTTTCAACTGGGCTTTAATGTTGCACCAACAGCCAGGATCATTTGGCGACTCTCGCAGTTTTAACGGTGGAGGAAGACAACCCGGGCATAAACCTTGGTAGTACCACCGACCTTCATTAGCAGGACAACGTCCCCACAGCCCACACATGTGAATTTTGGTACCGGTTGGGATTCAAACTCACAGCGGCATGGGCCTAGTGGTTACTGGTCAGGGATTATAACCAGACGACCACAGAGGCCCATATAAACGCCTTAAAGCAGGGATATTGACTAGAAGGACAGTATAATGAAAATAGTGAAAATAAAAGGAAATTAAACAGAGAATAATTAAGACACAAACCAGGAAATTAAGGAAAGAATAATTGAGAGAGAAACTAACAACAAAGAAAACTAAACAATTTATGGACAAACATTAAATAATATGAAAAAAAAATTAGCTACACAATTATCGAATATTCTTGAATACTTAGTTCTTAAATTAAAATGACACCATGACAATATCACGCACAGACGGTATATTGCCAACATTTCCAGCGTATAAGTAGAAATTGACAGGTTCGCAAGAAATATAATACAAAATATTATTAGCGTCTAACAATCGTTCACGTGATGTAGAAGATATATAGAAAGATGTACAGTCAAACCTGTGAACAGAGGCCACGCTTTGGAAAGACAAAATGAGACCTCTATAGACAGATAACATTTATTCGGAGGTGAGTTTGTTCCAAATAATCAGTGACGGTTTTCCAAAGAAAGACATTTATCCACAGGGTGGTCTTTATTGGAGGTGGCCGAAACACAGGTTTGAGTGTAAAGTAGGGACAATTTTTTCACAGTACCTCATAATAGTAGTGATATCTAACACACATAAGACACAAGAGATTAAAAGGTAGAAGCAGCCGGCGCTCCGTCCCTTCTGTCAAAGATACAAGAGTATCTGGTATGTACGTGCGTCTCTCGAATATTAATATTAAAAGTGACGAGAAATGTTGACGCAGTACATACATGGTCTTGTCATATCGTACTGGACAATGAAGTTATTCTGGGCATAATTGGACAATTTAATCGCTGTATTTCACAGGCGTGAAGGAACCATCAATGGCTTTAGTCATCAGCAATGCATCCATGCCACAGTAAACGTACGCAAACTGTTTATCAGACGTCATTAAACACGTTGATATCAATTTGCCCGGAACAAGATAATTTGTCCAAGTGGACGATTCATCTTTTTCGTCTTTGAAAATGCTATCGGACAAAGTCCCTGCAGTAAATACATGCGTACGACTTTTCTTTCATGTGTAAGTAGTATGACGATATAAGAGTAGCTGGTTCTAATTTCTGTTCCGTGTAAATAATATCTGTGGTACTCTGGATGAGCTGGTTCTAATTTCTGTTCCGTGTAAATAATATCTGTGGTACTCTGGATGAATTTATTTCATTGGTTGCGCAATCCTGATGTAAAGATAGCTGTTTCTAGGTAAGGTGCGACAGGGTTATATTGCAATCCTGTTCACACAGCATCACGCATGGGCGTCCAGTACTTGCACGGCAAGACGCCATTCCATTGTCAGAGTACCGCTTCTCCACACGGCGTACGTTGACTGAAATGTTACCAAGTTGCCTGGCAACCTGCATTAGTGGCATGCTTGGAAATCATAATGCTAATTCACGTTCAGGTTGATTTTGACGCTGCCATGGCACAGTTAAATAATTTTGCCGATGTTCGAAATCGATTATAGCTTGTGAAAAGATTGTACATGAATAATTTGAGTCGAATAAAAATCGTTATCCGCACGTGAACATGAAAGTGACACTTTTATCTTAAGTGGTCGTGACGTTATCCGATAGAGCGAGACTAATCTTCCGTTTTCTACAAATCTATCACTACACAACTCGGCCTTGATTACCTTCCTGAGTATTAACATTCAAAGTTTACATAAATTTTTATGCATAAACATGAATCCATCCGGTTTGGTGTCACAACATTCCTCTGTCATAAACATAAAAGGGCGCTTAGGTTGAAAGCACACCGGTTGGATGCATAGCTTTCATCTGAGCCTTAAAACAGCATTTTGACTCTTGAAATCAGTGAAATAAAGCCTTTTGACTCTTGATGATTTGTACTAAAGGGTCAAATTTACAATAGAATTAGAATGAATTTTGGTTGACTGTTTAAATTATCAGCCAAGGGTCATTTTTGACAAACAACTTTTGCCGTCTAGAGGATCCCCTGTACTAGTTTATAATAAAATACACAACATATCATTTGACTAAGGAAGAGTTGAAAAATACCATAATCAATATATAAAATACATCTACCGTAAAACCTTGAGAACGAGACCACATTTGGGAACCGAAAAATCGGCCTCATATTAATGAGGCGGTCTCATTATCAAGTTGAATTATAGGGGGATTATTGAAAGCCAGTCCGAAGTTAAGTGGACGTTATAAAGTGGGCGTAATACCAAGGTGGTCGCAATGTGAGGTTTTACTGTACTTGCATATCAGTTAGCCATGAAATATTGGATAAAATCATGTACATATTAAGTATAAATTTATAACCATTGACTTTGCATCCGTTTCTTTGATTGTTTTAGTTTTAACACAGGATTTGAGAAAATTAATGTCGTGACATTAAAAGTCGTCTGATGTCGTAAATAAAACGCTTTGTACATTTTTATCAACGTAGTAATTTTTATTTTTCCCATTTAATCGGTTATCTGCTAACAACGGCTTTGTATCTTTAAATACTTCCGCAGTTGTTCCAAAACCGACAGAACTAAGCACAGCAATAAATGAACACTTGAAAATAAATGATAAACGTTGTACATAATTTTAGAAATTACATCATTTACTTTACTAGTTCCTACACTTACACCCAATTCTGTCCGTCGTTTTTTTATCAGGAAGTGAGTTTTAGTAAAATCAAAAAGGAGAAATATGGTACAATTTTGAACGTAAAGATAAGCCTGGTAACTAAGAAAAACTGTGTCATACACATCCAATACAAGGCTAAAAGAAATATTTTACCTTTATAGAAAGCAGTCCGATAATCAATTAAAATGTTTCATTCCTTATTCGGAGTATTAAAACAACCTAACGCCTTATATTCATGCTGTCATGCAGTCGAGTGTTTTCAGCCACAACACGAGAATAATTCAACCATGCTGACACATTGGACAATAAAAGCAGACGAGAAGTGAAGTGCGCGCGCATGAGCGATAATTCTATATCCGGTATTCTGAAATTAGTTCTGCAACGAATAATTCGCAGCGTAGAGCTCTCAAGAATTAAATATCTCAATATGTTAGCGTCACAGCAGAAACGAATCTGTGAAATTAGCAAATTTATTTATCTCCTATCTCTAAACCAACACAACACAGTAAAAATTAAATAATTATTATTTTTCAGCCAATAAAGTTGTAGTATAGCTGTTTTACATCATGTAATATTTCACAGACTTAGTACTCAGTGAATTTTAATACAGAAATGCATTTATTGTCCGCATTAATTTGATATATAATGGTATCACAGAGCCTTTTTTCACAGGTAGGGACAGGGCCTTTGTCTTAAATTTGGGGAAAATACCACGGAATTTTTGTAAAAGGGGAAGAAAAAACTTGATGTAAACTGAATTTTAGAGGAAAACTGCATGATTTTAAAGACGCCTATAAACGGCCCTTGCTATAGAAGGAAAAAACTTGTATCATTTCTTGTTTCTGTTGTTTCTTGTGAAATAATCATTTCATGCTGTATTTTCACAAGACTTCTATATATTAGTATATCTTAATTTGCAAAGATCAATAATACCTACAAAGATACAGATTAGTGTACGCGAAAATAAAAGACAATGGCCGGTACAAAATGTGATTGTAAATTGTTAAAAGGCGCAAGATTCATTCAGTAAATGTCTGCTGATTTCCTAAAACGGAGGAAAGTAAAAAAGAAGAAAACTTGAATCTTGAAGGAAGTATTACAGCAGAACTTGACCGATAAAAACGAGTAATTCTAATTTATCGTTACTTCACGTGCACAGTGTATGACATTTAATGTTTCTTTTTTCAGTGAAATAATTCAATGTTTAATGAAAACTTTTTTTTATATAATTCAAGCAGTGGACGTAAGTGTGAAAAATAATATATTTTAAATAAAGAGCGAAAACACAAAAACAGCTATTCTTGAGTTACACTCGAGTGAAAATCAGGAACAACAACAAAGGCGAAGACGTCATTATCATCATCATCATCATCATCATCATAATCATCATCATCAGCAGCAGCAGCCACAACATCAGCAACAGCAACAACAACAACAATAACGACAACAGCAGCATCAGCATAAGCATCAGCATCAGCATTAACAACTACCCAGTCAACTGACTACTTAAACCAGAAATAAAGATGTAAAAAACACGTACCTAAATATTCTTAAACCAGATATGTCTAGTACTTTCTTTAGCAGAGAAAATGTAAGCCCTTCTACATGTTAACAATAAGCGAAAACCCTTCAACAACGGAAATATAATCTATAAAAATCGAACATGATGTCGCTAGTCATAATTTCCGTTGAGAAATTATCCAAAAGTCACACTATTTTCCGGAACAATTCAAATACAATAGCGATCACGTGATCAGTATTATTCGGTTCTCCTCTTGTTTTATCGTCAGTTATTCTTAGCTAAGTGATCATACTCCAACAATCATAAAATTAATACAGTACAGTGCAACCTCTTTAGTACGGCCCTCTCTAGAGCAACAACCTCCGCCGCTCAACGACGGCATGATTTTTTTCCAATGTACAATTCAACTATAAATGTAACCTCTCTGGAGCAACAACCTCTCAACAACAACATAAGTTTGCCTCTCTCAAAGGGTTTTGCTTTAGGAGAGGTTGCTCTGTATTAATCGTTTGACATTTAATTATCGCAGGAAAAAGCGTAGTTAACAACATTTAATGTAAAACAGGTTTTGTAAAGACTAACGCTTCGCTTATGCAATATTCGGCAAAAGTCGTCTGCAGAATCCACTAAGCGTAAGAAATGAAACATCCGTATTGTAGTATACTAGGATCATTAAAATAATGATTAACTTTTAACGAACGGAGATTCGAACAAACAATTGACAATCAGTAAATATTTCGGCTAACAAAGAACTTAAAAGTGATGAAAGTCAAAGTTTAACACTACAAAAACTTCAGGCAATGATTTAGATTTTGAAAACTTTTCCCATATGAGGTAACGCATGAACACAGTCATGTACGAGGGGTCACTCAAGACGGCTCGTAAAAGAAGTGGTCTCTTAAAGATTCGCTCGCACGAGAGGTGTTCCAGTGACTGGCTTGTAGGTAGGATGACCCAGAGACTGGCTCGTACGAGGGGTTTCCCGGAAACTGACTCGCTTGAGGGGGCATCCTGAGGCTGACTCGTTATTTTAAAGGTTGACTGGTACAAGGGACGTCCAAGAGGCTGGATTGTACGAGGAAGTGCACTGGAGTAGAAGGGATGACTAAGGTTGGCTTTTATATAAGAAATACCGCTTGTATCATAGAGTGGATCACGTTGTATATAATATATACAGAAATACCTCACTAAGTAACCACTCCAGTATTAAGAAAACTCCATAATGGCGACCACTTATATCCTAGCTGATAAACGCCTGATACGGTCATTTCTTTGATCCCGAGAATGGTGCCAACATAGAAATTTTACGGTACAGTAAAACCTCGACAATGAGACAACTTTCGGGATCCGAAAAATGGGTCGTAATAATGAAGTATTCTCATTATTATATTAAATTATAGAAGAGTTATTGAAAACCAGTTATTGAAGACCAAAATAAGTGGTCGTTATAACAAGGTGGTCGCAAATTTGAGGTGGTAGCTATGTGAGGTTTTACTGTATATTCTTACGTTTCTAAAATAATTGTCATGTACACAGTTATGTGAAATTCAGAGAAAAAAATCTCACTCATTTCAGATTGGTTTGAGAGTAATTCGTGATATTTTTACAGCAGTTTCTCGTGACAAAGTTATACAGCAGAATTAAAGCTTGCCAATATATTAGAAACCGTTTGTGAAACATGAAACGGTGTTTAGTGTGTAATGAGTATAAAACCAGGCTTGAAAATGACACTAGTTAGTTGTCACATAATTCTCCTCAATTGTAATGGTATGTCAAAGGCAATATAAGCTACTTACGCGTATAATCATACATTATTACCTATCATTTGTTAGATGGTATTAAAGCTATTTACATTTTATACAAGAAATACACAATTCTCAGAATTCTGAAATATTGAAGGTAATAGGATAGAACGTGTATTTTTACATTTGTTGTTGAATGGTTCGTGAGAATAATTCATAGACATCTAATCAATATTATGACAATTCTAAGTTTAACATGAACCATCATTTTATCAGGAAAAGACTTTACACTATCGTGCGTATGAAAGCATAAATACAAAATTGACCCTAATAAACGCCCCCCCTAATTTACCACAGCTATATTTTTCAGAAAAAACGACAATTATGACACACAATAAATTCTTTAATATCCCTTATAATTATATATAAAAATCATTTAAAACGTAACGTCGAATTCTGTAAATTGTAATTCACTCATTCACTCGAGGACGTTTATTTGGACTTTTTCGGTACACAGGTCCATTGTTGATAATTAAATGCATTATTTCAACCGTTTAGAATACGAGCTCCAATGATTTATGCATATCAATAAAAAGAATGCCTCGTGGGAAACCGGTGTAATATTTTCATACGGTAGCTAGACAGAGAGTTCTATAGATATCCATATTAATAATTGAAAATGTCATTTCACATAAACGCGTCTATAGTCAGAATAATCCTCATGAGTCGTTTGACAAAATTGAATACTTATCGAACCAGCTCAATTATTTCATGGCCGAGCAAAAGTCATGGACTAAAGTCGTACTCATTCTATAGAGCTGAATCTTTGAAAGAACATGTTTATCATTTTCTAGTGTGTTTGTACAGTCAAACTTGTGAACTATGGATAAGGGAACCTTCGTGGTTGAGTGGTTATAGTCTCGCACTAAGGGATTCAGGCACATTTCCAAAACCTCACCTATCCTTTCCCAGAGTATACAACAAAACGTTAAAATGTAGGGGGCGTACGCCTGGATCCGCCTATGTATATCATTTTTATCTGCTTGGTATTCTGTCCTTAGCTTTCACTGGGTGGGGTATTACAAAATGTTTTATTGGGAAGTATTTTACTGATAATCCGTTTAACTTATGAATCATTATTTTGTAGATTAAAAGTTATTTTTATACATACGTTTCACACGGTATCGTTTTTAATCAGTCCGGGGTGCTTCTTTCAACCGATATTTATTGATCTTGTTCAATCGACGTTTACAACCCACCATTCATTGTAGTGACGTATACACAATGTGCGTGACGTCATGCAATCTTGTGTAAATCATAGTACGTTGAATATCGTTTGCAAATATGCCATCATTTAAGTAGAGCTAATCAATGTTTAATTTAGATATACTATGTTGTCAGTCATAAGTTTTCTTTATTTTATTTATAATTTGGTGCAATATATTATTCTGCTCAAATTCTGCTATAGATTGTTTTTTTGTTCAATGACGTCATTGCTTCTAGCATTTGCGTCCTGGCAAAATACAGCAGGACTATAAATAGATACAGTCTTGAGTTTTGATCACTTTGTACCATTGATTAAATTAATAGGTTTTTATTTTATCCGTGCTTATGACTGGATCCATTCCTTTTTTATTTTATGACAGATTCTAGCCCGATTTAATTAGATTTCTGATATATAGTGCTAGTATTAATGTTTTACAGTCGAAAAAGAATACGTTAATAAATGATATTGGTATGTATTAACGAACAGAGACTTGGTCATTACTATCATCTAATTAAAGAAACCCCAAACAGTGTGTAAACGACTTTTGTACACTACCAGACTGGTCATTAGGTTAGGAAATTTGACACAGTAGCTCTAAAACAGAAATTAAATAAGAACGAAAATAAAAAACAAATGGCTTGACCAACAAATTACTACAATACATGTATTTGGTGAAATTATCCGACACACTCAGCATGATACTGACTTTTCTGTTAAATGGAAAATCCTTGTTGGTTTTTTTATGTATTGTGCAACCTCTCCAAACCAACACCCCGTGGGAGAAGCAAAATTATGTTGTTGTTGAGAGGTAGTCGCTCCAGAGAGGTTAAATTAATAGCTATATCGTACAGTGCGGAAAAAATCATGCTGTTGTTGAAGGGAGATTGTTGCTCAAGAGAGAGCCACTCTGGAGAGGTTGCATTGTATTTATACATGCATTCAGTACAATACAACATCTGGTTAACATGCAACAAATGCCCCTCCAGTCACAGAACGGAGTATAAAAATCTAAGCAAAGTGTGTCGTTTTCCTCTGATCAAACGTGTAATTTTATAATTGATACTCACGCTGTGGTCATAAACAGACGACCAGCTCGGCTGGTAGTGATGATCGATCAATCCGCAAGTCAATTAAAACGTTTATCAGGGAAACACAATGTTCGTGTAGCATAATATTGTGAATACAATAGAGATATGATAAACATTGATTGTTTGAAAGTCATAGGCCTGGTGTAATAAGGATACAATAAGCAATGATATGATTTTTTTCATGGGGTTCAACGCCGATTTTCCAACATTTTTTTTCAATTATATACGGTGACCAATTCGCCTAGCCAGTTTTCCTGGACTGAATACTAACCATTACTAACTAACTTACCATTCTACATGGGTCTGGCAACTTCTCTAATTTAAAAAAAATCCTGTCATTATTTATTACAAAGTCAAATATCGCTAAAAGCGAGAAATCGTATCAGCTAATAAATCGAATCCAACTGACAGTCATTGGTAGATATCAATCGATGTCCCATGAACACAGTACGCCAGAAGCATATAAATTCATCAACAATTATGTTAACAAACGCTATTAACAAACTAAGTGTTAGTTTTGAAGCATATACTAACTACATAGATAAATTTGATCAGGAGGTTATAAAGATAACTTGAATAAATTGGCCAGTAACGCTATTTAATTAAACATGACTCTACGTCTAACTTCAAAGTTAATCTAGCCCCACTATGAATTTAGTTCAAGCGAATTAGCGCTTAATATTTCTCAACTGAATAAAATCATGCATTAAATTTTAAGTTTTCTATTTGTATGCATCATCAAGCCACACAAATAGACAAATGATTGATAACTACAGTGGGGGACAGTTTGTGAATGTCATTAGGGTAAGCATTTGGTCTGATTATGCTGATAAATAAATTACACAGCTGTAAAATTACGGATTTGAGGCAGCAAACAAATACATGTAAAACACCTCATTAAGGGATCATTAAAAGGACAGACCACCACATATTAAGGACCACGCATTTTCTTCATCTTAATTTGATGACCAGACAATTTTAAGATTGTTTTCAGGTCTAAAAGTTAGTTTTAATATTGTTGAAGACTGCTTGCAGTTTGGGCCAACCAAATGCATTATGTATGTTCATGAAATTAATGTATGTTCATGAAATTAATGTACGTTCATGAAATTATCTTAAGACTGAAATATTATCACAACCGTAAGGATATATGAACAATATCTTGAACAATATCAGGACTATTGTTTTTTGTTTGTTTTGTTTTTATGTGACTTATTGTCACTGGGGATGAAGGCCGTTTTTCAGCAACTTTTCAGTTATATACGGTGACCGGTTCACCTAACCAGTTTCCTGGACTTTATGCTAACAAGTGCTAACTTACCATTCCAAAAGGAGCCGGCAACTTCTCCACATATGGAGGAAAATCGACATTTTTGTCAAATTTTCATAGAAGGGTATGACCTACCGCGACCAGGATTCGAACCCGGATCTCTGGTTAACAAGTCTAGCTCACTAATCACTAGACCACGGCCGCGGCCAATATCTGGACTAAATTGGATGAATCATTACACCGGAAACTAGGCGATTATTTACATTTACATCCTTGTACATTGTCTATAAATGCATGACCTTAAATTGATGTAAAATCAAAGTCAGTTTTATGTGTGAGAATGTTTGATGTCAAACGACTCCGTCAATCATGCTTTTCAGCTGAATTAGAAATATAAATAGTGAACATAAATCAGTTTTAGTTTCGTAAAACTTTACAATTTCAAACTAGAACTAGATAAGGTAGGATTAATGTTGGTGCAACGAAATTTTAAGATTAAAATCTTACAATCGATTTTGCTATTTATCCACAAGTGTAGACAGACCAGCATATCATTAGAAAATAATCATTATTCGTTATTTTGAAAAAGATCCGATAAGATAAGCCAGTATACCAGTGTTTGTTTATTTGAATGTTTGAAGCAAGCTTGATATTAACTTAAATATATCACAGATAAAAATGTGCACAAACATTCTCTCTTGAAATTAAAGATTGAATTTAAAATCGCTGCACAAAGTAGACTTGACAAAAACAAAAATCGGGAACAATTTTGAAACTGGTTGATTTGCATCCGACAAATTACAGTGGAATCCTTCTAAAACGGTCGAGCCCGGGGCCAGGTCATTTGGCCGGTTTAGAGGGGATGACAGTTTAAAGGTTTTCTTTTTTAATTAGATATTAATGAAATCTGGACTAGAACATTTGACCGATTTAGAGGGGAAGCCGGTTTATAGACGAACCGGTTTAGAGAGTTTCCACTGTAAATAGTAAACATGTGGGTTCAATTTTGTTTGTTTGATTGTTTTTATGGCGGACAACAGCAGTATGTCAACATACACGGAGGATGGTTGATCTGATCAGTGCCCTTAGGTTAAAGTTGCCGGCTTCTTGTGGAAGGGTAAGTTGGTACTGGTTAGTATACAGTTCAGTAGAACAGGTTGGGCGAACTGGTTACCGTATACGACTATAACAGTTTTTAAAAATGGCATTAAACCCAAGTCACAGGGTCACATAAAATAAACAAAAACAAACAAAAATTAAGAAAGTTATAACATTGTTGCTCTGATTATCAGACAAGTAGCTTACTTGGATACTTTGTCAAAGTTCAAGGACAAACATCTCGAAAACAGGCTCCGAACGAAATTTTGTGTTTAATGTTCTACGCAGAATAAGTATCATTTTCATGTTGATGAATATTTAGATTTATTATGCTTGGTTAATCTGGTATGGCTAAAATCATTATTAGTCAGATATTGTAAACAATATTTAATTAAAAAAATAAAACAGTTTTATAGGTCTTTAACCTAAAATTTAGTTGTTTAAATATACTACAAAATGTGACAAGAAAAAAACTTACATGATTATATGTCATCTCCCTTCCGCAAAAAGATTGTTAAATCAGTAAATGGCATACACTGTTGAATTTCTCAACTCCTCAAAAATGTAAGTGTACCATAGTTGCTCCCCAACAGATAAACTATTTCATGGGTAGTACGGTGTATCATTTTGTACGGATAAAACCTTCGGCGGTTTCCGGCAATTTCCGTCAATGACATTATATTAGGCTAGAAATAATCATGTTTAAAATTACTTGACCAAAAAAGTGTTAACACTTTCCTAGGTAGAAAAAAGATTCGTCTGTATTTTTGCTAAACATTACTTTAGTGCCCTGGGGGAACGATTCGTCCTCAAATATTTTCGTACTTTGAAATTTGCGGTCAGAAACTTTTTAAAGTCGGCGTCAGTCGAGTAGACGTAAACACAATCCTTTCTATGGTTTTAGGAAAGGATTGAGCGGTCGGCAGATTCGTAGCGTGTCAAGTTATAATTTATCGTAAAATACAATTGTTATCTGATATTCAAGTATCTTCTTGGTTTCTGAACAGTTTTATGTAGACACAGTGAAGTGAATTGTTTTTATAATGGTATGGATTTTGATAATACTCCTGATATAGCCCGGCCATCATTTATGTACATAAGTGTCTTTCGCCATACACTCACATATGCACAAATATAGCGCGACACACAAAATAGAACAGGAAATTAACATGAGTCATAAACAACTGCAAAAGCTATAGGAACGTAAATACATGAGATAATGTACACACAGACAAAACAGAATTTATATAAGAGCTGCTGGCTTGAAATTGACACGCAACTTCATTGAATTCAGTGCGTAGTTTTATTAACTGTCCAATTTATTAATTATCAATCACATTAAACACTGATTGCTAGGTGCTCCTAATACAGTAGTAATGGATTGATTGAAAACCTAGCCAACATCATGATTCAATCAGAAGTTGGATTGTCTCGATTTCTGTATTATCTGTTCTTTGAATCCTGGCATCCTGTAAACATGTATAATACATCTTGCGCGCGCACAGGTAGTTTTTATTTCAAGCAAATATTGCAACATGGAATCAGGTGGTCGGAAAAACTAAAATACAATTTAACGCAAGAAAATCTTTTTTCATTGACTCGCCACTATTCTATACCAACTTTAATTAAGGTATTGTAACACACTCCTAGTAACTATTGATTATCGAAGGGAAAAAATGGGACTTGAAAAATCTTCTGATTTCAGAGAATTCTGGTTTTCAGAGAGTCCGGTTTTCAGAGAGTCCGGTTTTCAGGGGTTTTACTTTACATAAAAAATCAGATGTTCCATATCCTTTATCGTTCATAGAAGGTAACAATTGACCGCAGATAACAAGTTTACAACGGTATACTTTGTATATTCTTGTTAGCTTTATTTATCTTTTGAATTTAAAGGCAAAAATACAAATATTGCACCTTATTGAAGATGATCATTTTTTTCTTCGTGTATGCACATGGGAGATTCCTGCCCGTCCACATTATTACCCATACAACCCATTTCCTGCTTTACAATTTTGATTCATAGTTAAATGCATGTACTCAATATTCAGGAATGAACTATTCCCTAACATGACCCAGCTAAACAATGTCAGACAAATATTCTGTAAACATCGCCTCACAACAACACGGACAGTTAAAATAAACCAAGCTTATTTATACGTTTCATTAAAATAACTGGCATGCATTCGATAAAAAAAATTTGTAGCATAATGATTTTTCCCGTAATTAAACTAATTTGCGTTATTTGACCCAAGGTAAAAGACGTATAAACGGACCCCAAGAAAGCATATGTGCTCAGTGTTTCCCGGAAATTGACAAAGATGCAAACAAACGACTGTTCTTATTCAAAACATCGTTGTCGTACTACTGTCGAACGCGTCAAAACGCTTACGTAGGGTCTATCGCTGATTCCTTTGTTATTGTTCGAATGTTCGTAAAACGGATCACTTTACCTACATTTATGATAACTTACTATTCTCAGTCAAAGCAATAATATCGAATACTATTGGCTTTAAAACGGCCAGGGTAAGTACCCGAACTACGTGTGTTTTCAAGGAAGAGAATGCAATCCACCAATTAACTTAGTTGCGGATATTTAATTGGGATATTTCAAGTCTATGACAAAGTGGTACTTATAAAGATCGGGCAATTTCATTTCGTTATTTCTAAGATGTATGATATTGTGATATTCGTTTGCATCTAACTTTTGTTACTTTCTTCCAGTAGGACAGACAGCATATGCTCCAAGTTAAACATATTATATGTACAGAGTCAGGATCTTTCTCAAATAAAACAGTGTTTGTCTTATTCCTGGTGTTAATTAACATTCATTCAGCTTTTGCAAGTGCGTCATTTGTAATTTGTGAAACTTTACTTGTCTATTTGGTGTCATTTATTTACTTAGGATATGCCGCGTGAATTAATATCTTTCCTAACGAAAATCCGAGCAAAGGTTGTACCAATCAATACATGTACAAATATGATTGTAGAAGAGGTCATTACAGTATGTAAGACGTAATTACAATCCGTGTTTTGGTACCCGAGGCACATCAGATGTTATCATAAGCAATTCGGATCGCTGGAAGCCAATATATACCACAACACGTAATTGCTGTTATTTGCCAATTAATATTAGAATAAGTTGATTGCCATACTCGAAAATGAAATGACATAATTTGAAAAAAATATGTTCAAATGACTTTCTATGAACTAGGTAACATTGTCCCGTTGTATTTGATCAATGATTCAAATAAGTGAATTGATTTAATGTTATATGAACAGATCTTTTAACTCTTTACCTCATAAGTATATTTTGGACCATTCCAAATTCAAAGCTAATACATACAAAACGTCGAATCATTTAAGAAAATTAAGACAAAATGGAAAAACACTGAAGCAAATAAAGCCATTTCTCATTACAAGCAACAATGGCTTTTTTGCCACAATGTTTTCAAAAGTCTTTCTTCAGATCCTGGGAAATGCGGTATTATGAGGCAAAGGGTTAAGCCTTAGACCAATTAGTTGGTGTTAAGATAATGACAGCTGTGCAAGCTATACCTAAAATCGATTTTTTTTCGTAAAAAGTTTTTTTTTCTGACGGAAACCAGTCGTCTGTGTGACATCATGAATTAATTATGCGGCGACACGTTATTTTTTGTTTCTGATAATCTACATTAAATAATGTGATTATAGATAATTTTATTTTTTTTCCGGTGTCTAGGATGAATATAACCCTGCTCTTCTATTATTTATAGATTTTATCTGTGAACTTTGAAATCATCCAGTGGATATTTCTTGCATTTATTTCATGATGAAAATCGACGTGTTGTTTTGACCGGTCCTAGAATATTGGAATTAAAACAAAATCATTCAGTAGGTACGCGGTTATATTTTTCATTAGTTTAAATCAAATTAATTTCTATGTTTTTCAAGCTTTTTACGAAATTACTTAAAAGATGTGGTTTGTTCTTAGTATTGGGCTAAGCACTCAAAAAGGAACAAAGTGCGCACTTTATGGAAGCATCACAATTGTTAACATATATAAAAAGTTGATAACATCATACTTGTATTTAAAATGAACACAATGGCCGCGGTCCAGTGGATAGTGCGCTGCACTTGTAACCCGGAGATCCGGGTTCAATTCCAGTCGCGGCATGTCATACCCTTTTATGAAAATTTGACAGAAGTGGCAATTTATCTCCATATGTGGAGAAAATGCCGGTTCCTTGAGGAAAGGTCAGTTAAACCCAGTAAAAAGTGGTGTGTTTACATCAACGTCCAATTGACTAAACCTCTTTTTTGAATAGTATTTGTCAGTGAAGGCGTGCAAACTTCAGATTTAAGACGCTGATGTTAGGTTTGGCACTTTATCGTAACTCTCACTTCATTTCTTGTTTATAGTCAAATAATTTATTCATTAATCACACATACAGTATAACTTCGTTATGTCACGAGCACCCGACTTATCTCGAGGAGTTTTTTAAGTCCTGTAAATTTTTGTTCTTAGTTGAGTATAATTTTCAACCAACAAACAATACCCCAGTATTACGAGCACCATGTTTATCTAGAGCATTCAGTCTGTTCCGATGACTCCTTGAGCTTTTTTCTGTATTTTTATGGTGCGAGTTCAGACGGTTTGTTTTCGCATGACAGAAAATGGAAATATTTACCTATATATAAAATTTCTACATTAACTGAATAATTTAACCATTCCAAAATTATTCAAAGCTTATGGATGCCTTAGAGGCTTTCAAAATTCAATAACCAGTCTGATCCATTTAACAAAATAACATTATTATCTTTTTATCCAATCTTAATATATGCGTATTTATGGTGTTTTTTCCTAAAACGCTGTCAGTGGTTTTGCCATTACAATACAGTCAAACCTGTGGTTGCGGCCACCTCCGAATAAAGACCACCCGGTGAATAAAGGTCATTCTTTGAAAAACCGTCACTGATCATTTAGAACAAACTGACCCCCGAATAAAGGCCATCTGTCAATAAATGTCATTTTGTCTTTCCCATGGTTGGCCTTTGTTCACAGGTTTGACAGTAATTTGTTTTAGTAGTCACTTCTTTATCAGTATACTTTTATAGGTTGTCTATAGTTTTGGAGAATATTTCAGCCAGAGAGTTGCAATTCATCTCGTCAACATGGGTGGGTACAGGATCAAACTCAGAGTACTGTTTATGCTAGTTGGACTCACCGCTTTATTGTGCCTGCTTCTGTCCGCCGTACAGGTAATTTCAGAAATTTCCTCAAAGGTATGTAAGTCATTCGTTATTTACAAGTTGAACATTACGCAGCCTGCACGGGTAGCTACTAGTTGGTTTCCATTTGACAATAAGACGGTTACTGCAGCATATGGCGCAGCCGGGACTGTTGCCATTATGACAAATAGTCGTTGAGCATAAAACTTGAATATGCAAGTACTTGAAGGTACCGTGCGGAACTTTGGTAATTTAGTAATATTGTCCCTGTCAGGTAGGAAATAATATTACACTCCAAAACAGGCAATTCAAATAAAGAACTTAACTGATATTCTTTCATTCTTGAATGAAAACAACACGTGTTACCTTTTTTACATCAGAATTTCATTTTCAGGCAATAAAAGTGTGCAAGGATTTTCAAACATTTTCTGACATGACTGAATAAATTCTAAATATTATTACAAACAGCCTCTAGGTGATAAAATAGATAACACTTTCCCAATCTTTTATCGACCTAATTAAAATATTCCAAGGAATTAATAATTTCTAAACGACAAATGAGACAATACATATACACATATATATTTATTCATATAATAGGTCTATTTTTCAGTTTCATTTTTTAGGTAAAATATAGTGACGTGAGTCGCTTAGACTATGTTGATGTAAATATCCGTAAGCAACCGAAGTCATCCGATACAAATATTAACCTGGAATCAAATCCGAAAGCCGACATGCATTTCACCAGAAAACTTAAAGCCATTGCCAAAGCTATCCACGAAGCGAAGAAACATGTTCGCGGCTCCAAAACATCCGACTTTCTTAAACAAGCCATTGGAAACATGAATGATTTATTACAACATATTGGTATTGACCATGCGAGTGTGTATAATCGAAGTACGCATGCACCGAAAAGTGTCTGTCCAGAAAAGTACACGGGAACAACATACGGCTATCCATACTTTTATAAAGGTTTTGAAGTGACTAACTGTAGTTACGGCATTCCAGTATCAAATCTCATCACCATAGTTAATATTTTCAATGACAATCAAACTATAAGCGCAGTACAAAAGTTTGTTTCTTCTGTTTATCAACTGAACACCAATATTAGCCTTGTTATATCAGTTATGTCCGAACAAATGGCGAGTTCTCTAAAGGAAACATTTCCTAGACTGATTGTTCAAACTTACAAATCCATGTCTGATGGAGAAGCCTGGAACAATCTTATAAAACTAACAAAGACTCCATATGTTCTTATTGCCAGGAATGTTGAGTTTCTAACAAATGATTCACGATTAGATAGACTAGTGAGAGAATATGAAAGTTTAAACGCTGTGGCTGTTTCCGGTGCGTCACGTGACAGCAATGGTCATTGGAAGAAAGGTTGTTTCCAGTCCGTGTATAGAAATTTCTCATTACGATATCTTGAAGGATACGATGAATCGCTTCACGAATGTTTATTTTGTGATTACACGGAAGGTCCTTTTCTTACAAGACGAGAATATATTGAACAAAACCTATTCTTTGATGTTGAAGAATCCGGAGGCCTTTTTGAAGATTGGTTTCTGAATATTGTGAAACACAAACGTGAACTTGTTGTTTGTCCTGACTCAATGTTCTATGTAAGTATGCATAGACTTTTTGAAAAGAATATCGTTGAAAAACAATGGTTTAAAATGATGGACAAATGGGATCTTTATAAAATGCGAACACCCAGCGGCCATACCATAACCCGACCTTGTCCCAACTCGAAAATTACCCTTGGCAGTTCATGCAGTATTCAAAGTAACGCTAATGTCAAAATTATCATGAAAGTGTGTGAAGACAATGGACTTATTTGCGAATTACAAGAAGGCACAGCACTAGGCGCTGTGAAATTTGAAAAGACGTTACCGTGGGAACTAGATGCAGACATTACCTTTCTTACAGCACACTACGACGCGTTTCAAAAGTTAAAACCTATATTTGACAAACATGACATCTCACTAAGTGTAAATGGTGGACTCTGGTGTTGTGTTGATAATAGGACAGCAGGTGGTAAGTTCATGTTACGTCACAAAGGATGGAATATAGAAATGTATGGTCAACATATCATGGACTCTGAACTTATGGTGCTCAATAAAATCCGACCAACAAAAGTGCTACTTGACGGCCAATGGGTTAAAGTGCCTAGAAACCCCGGACTGTTTATGAGGAATAGATACGGCCGGGAAATATATCAACATGCTCAGCATTGGATGACCACTGGAGCTTCATCTGGTTGGATTAATTATAAGACAAACAGATTTCAGCCATGTTCTAGACCCGGTGAACATCATTGCTTAGATCGGTATAATGCTGACGGTGATTTACCGTTTGTTGAAGTACTACCTTAGTTCAATGTATACTTGTTTTGTCATGCTGTTTGACGCTCAAGTTTTGTTATTTATTTTGTAATCTTTGTAAACATTAAGATATTAAATCTTCATGGTCACATTTCTACTCAGATATGTTTGATGTTTGTGTGTGTGGCCGTCAATGTAGTTCTTGGAGTATTTGTATTATACAAAAGCAGATTCATTTCGTACATTGTTCGTAATATCCAAGATATACAAGATAACTACAGCCATCCTTAACACTGATACAGTAATGGATGATTTACCCTGTGCCTTTTCCGGAACTTTTTTTCAGGTCCGGACCCTACTGGCTTTTATGGTGTCCTCCTTAACAACAAAGGAACCCATTACTTTTGAATTTGCAAAATTTAACCTGATCAAGGAAAAAAATAGTTGAAAGAGTTTTTTTAATAAGAATTTACATACTAGAGATCATTTTCACACGCCTGTCTTTGCTTTTTAACATCTGTAAGACTGGCTCCAGAGGTCATATTGAAATATGAACTTTATTGTGAGTCATTAGGGACAAGAATAGATCTATAGGTATGTCAATTCGACATTAGTATCAATGTTCGACATGCCATTATAAAAAGATCAAAATTGTTAGTCTTTATGCTCGGTATGTCATATTGAATAGGTAGAACATTTTAGAATCTGTGTTGCTCCGTACAAGAAAAGCAGGAAAAGTAACTCCTGTCATAGATTTCAGTAGTTATTACTGGGTTGTTGCCCTTAGATTAAATCAGGAATACCAATGAAAGACTTAAGTGTTTCAAATTTTGTATGTAAGGCAGAAAGTGAAAGTAATAATATAACCACATATCATAGCGCTTAACCAACTACAGAATTACAGTCAAAACCTGGGAACAAAGGCAATCCCTTGGAAAGACAAAATGTGGCCTTTATTGACAGTTGGCCTTTTTCCGGAGGTCAGTTTGTTCTAAACAATCAGTGACGGTTTTTCAAAGAATGGCCTTTATTTACAGGGCGGTCTTTATTCGGAGGTGGCATACACAGGTTTGACTGTATGCTTAAAAATGTGTGAGTTTTGTCCACACTTTGTGTTGTTTTGAAAATATTCGGCATACTAAACATAACGTTCATCTATTAAAACACCATCTATTAAAACACCATCTATTTCTGTTTCTTTCGTTTAAAGAATTTTACTGTCATTTCAGTATTTAGCAAGCCCTATATCCATGGTTACTTTTTGTTGATCAAACTTATATTTAGTGATCGTCCACTGCTAAAAGCAAATGTGTAACATTGGCAGGGTTTTATAAGCATGAAAACTGTTACTTTAGCTAGGATACTTTAATAATACAAAGGCGTTTTGTGTCACTACATTCCGGGGTTTCTAGTATCTTAGTAAGAATATTAATTCCGATTTTGATTTTATGAATTTTCTATTCGGTTAAGTTGGGTCGAAGACCATTTTAACCAGGGTTCATGCCAGGCGTACAGTTACCCCTGTTAAAGGTCCTGAGTTACCTGCTATTATTAATCAGTTCTCCTTTCCAGCACAAACATACTTTTACGTGTTCCATATTTAGCTATGTATGTTTACCATTCTTTCTCACTAAGGACCGATTATTTGAAGGATCTTTTATGATAGTGTCATTATGTATGATATATTATACTTGTCTGCATCGTGTTTTGTCTATCTTCAACGTGTTGTACATAAGTATTTTTCTTTGTTTCGTCTTTTATGTTCAAAGATAATTTTTGACTATAACAAATATTATGTATATGAATTAAATATTATTCTGAGTAAACCTTGAAACTTCCACACGTTAAGTTCTCACTAGAAGTAAGAGATTCAGAAGACTGGATGTTCTTCAATAAAATTGTGGTCGAGAAATATTTTTCTTGCTCCGGTCTAGCACCCGCGACCTCTCAACTTCTCGATCAACAAATTTGCACGATTGCCACTGTATCGTTTAAGTGTATTATATTTGTTGTATTTTTCTTCTTTTGGTGTAGTATTTAGTCAAGTTTGTGGAAGGAAAAATCCTGGTTATTAAATTGGCGAATGTCGGCTAGCGGGCGTCCACAATTTCTTCTGTGCGACCAGGATTTGAACCTGGATCTCTGTATTACAAGACAGCGCACTAACCATAAAACCACGGTCGCGGCCCTTCTAAATTATAACAATAACGCGTCGAATTATTCTAAACTTATTTTATTGACGGTCAAAATATTTTCACATTTAACATAATACAATGATACAAGGGACAACAAAGTGACATAATATAACGTATACAGTCAAACCTGTGTTTGCAGCCACCTCCGAATAAAGACCACCCTGTGAATAAATGCCATCCTTTGAAAAAGTCGTCACTGATTACTTAGAAAAAATACCTTCGAATTTAAGCCTGTCAATAAAGGCCACAATTTGTCTTTCCCAAGGGTGGCCTTTGTTCACAGGTTTGACTGTACATAACACGTATGATATCAGTTCAAATATAACATCGTGAAAAACAATTTCGATGCACCGGACCTTAAATAAGCCCTTACTAGCACTATTTGTGACGTCAGTTAATTAAGGGTTTAAGGGTTCATTAACTAATGCGCTATTAGAAGTAGATATGTCGTAGTTTTGATGAAGTTAAATGATGATAAAAATATAACTATAATAATTAGGGAGTGTGTTTGCCAAATTTCTTTAAAGAGATCAAATGATGCTGATGCAAATGAATTCAGTATTAAAAAATAAACTGTCATATCTGTTGTATGGTGACTGTGTGTAACCAACAGATTTACTACAATCATGCTACTATTTTAAGTGTATCTAACTATTACGACCAAACGTTTATTGAAGTACAGCATTTAAAACTTACATATCATTCTATAAAGTGATTTACCGTTAAATATAATATTGTCTGATATTTAGATTTGAAAAACAGTTACAGTTTACATAACAAGGGTGTCCCGGAAAGGTAACACTTGATTTTTAATATTTACTACATTCTTATTATACAAAATTACAAATTAGGAACACAATATTATTTGTAATTACAGACAGGGCACATAATGACTAGTATACGGTAAAAAGCAAACGTTTGAAAGTCGATATGATTAGAAAGTAACGGAGTTTACCGTTTTCTAATACAGTTCAACCTCCCCAGAATTTTCTTCATACAGTTTTAAATGTTTTAAAATAAGTCAGTATATGGCTCATAATGACTTAAGCACACTGTCTTACACACGCATTTTAAACAACATTATAACCAATGCGGCATATGTAACAAATATTTATTAATTAATTTACATACAAATCACATGCTTAAGATGCGTCACAGCACAAGGTACATATGCATAACGAACCAGACGATGCCCTTTTCAGAACGTACGTAACAAACTACACAATACATTCGAACAGTCGTTTAGAAAAATACAAAATACGTTACAAATGATTTTTTATGAACATATTTCTTTTAACACTCGTGTGCCGATGTTTGTTATACACATATGAACAACAATGTTATAATGGTAACGTAAACAATGGTAACGTAGATAATGGTAACGTAAATAATATGATAACGTAAAATTAACGTCTTGCACGCTCTGACGCATAAACCCTATATAATGGTTTATTCACCGCGGCCGTCATAGCTTTACACTCTCAAAGCCTTGAAACTTATTCTTGTCCACTTACATAACATGTTTGTACTTATAATCATCATGTAGTTACAAGCTGTAGTCTACCTCACAAGGTTAAGGTAACGTATAAATCTGTAACCTTTGTCACACACAAATTTGTAACTTACGTTACAGTTACCAAATAAATTTGTAACCTACGTTACGCACATTTTGAAACCTACGGTACTCATTAATTTAAAAACCTACGTCATTAAATCACATTTTAAAGACAAAATACATGTGTACATAAGATATGTATCGCCCAATATATTTTTTATGGCTTTACAGTCATAACTGCGGATATTGTGACGTCGGTTGTGGCGTGAGTGTTCGAGGATCATTTGCGTTACTGGAATTGCTCGGTCTCTCCCTGTTGTCTTCGTCTGAAACAATGATGAAATTACGTATTATATATACACCATAAAATAGTCCTATAGGAAGATTTCCATAAAGGAATGAATATTTTGTCATTATTTTTTTTACAACTGTGTATCTTTGTACAACACAGTCATATAAAAAATCCAGATCTGTTACTTGTTTTGAATTCACCAGCCATTACAAATCACCTGATTTGCTAGATAAATAATCCTAACTTGATCAAAGGGGGGGGCTCCATGGTCGAGTGGCTATGGTCTCTGACTAGTAATCACTAGCCTCTCACCGCTGTGAGTTCGAATCCCTACCGCGGACCAAATTTCACATGTGAGGAAGCTGTCCAGCTAGCTTGTGAAAGATTGGTGATTCTGCCCAAGAGTAAACCAGGGATCTCCCTCCAGTGTTAAAGCTAGAAAGTCACTTAATGGTCGTGACTGTTAGTGCGACGTTTAACTCCAATGAAGAAGTGGAAATTAATCAAGTCCTAAGTACGAGTAATTTTTCAGTGTATGACCGTATGCCGGAGAACAGAAACATGTTTTACAGTACTACACTGTACAGATGTTCAGATATTTTAGCATTTAAATACTACAGTATGTACACTCACCGCTTGAAATCTGAGGGGGCTTCAATGCAACTTTATCATTATTGTTCACTGGTGGCATATCAGGTTTTGATGTCACGTGATTTACCATTAATTCGGAACCCCTCTCTTCTAATCGACGTCTGATTCTTCTTTCCTTCTTCAGACGTCGTATAAGAATGTCTACAATTTCAAAAATACATAAAAATAAGTAAAAATAAATAACGAAGGAAACACTACTGATATTTGTAAACAAATTAGACGAAATTTACTGAGTCAAACAAACACTATATTCTACCTATGAATAGAGATTTCCTGACTGTAATGACCAGTGGTTATATAATCAATAAAACATTTTCAGTTTATCTTAAACTTTGACTTAAGTCAAGTTTGCCATGTAAATTTGTTCTGAAAAAAATGATGTACATTTATCTACGAAAGCACAAACAATAGTTTCAGTATCAAGGTACCAAATATTTTCGTATCATTGTTGCATTTTTATTATAATACGACGTACAGTCAAGTCTGTTTGCTGCCACCCCCAAATAAAGACCACCCTGTGAATAAAGGCCATTCTTTCAAATACCGTCACCCACATTATTCTGAACAAAATGACGTCCGAACAAAGGCCATCTGTCAATGAAGGCCACATTTTTTGTTTCCCAAGGATGGCCTTTGTTCACAAGTTTGACTGTATCTAAATTTACATAGAATTGTTCGCTTGTTTTATAATATCGATGCTATTGCTTCATTTCCAAGATAAAAGTTGTCATTTATTGTTATACATATGTTACAATGGTGATATCTATACGGTATATTGTAATAGTAAACTTACTTTTTTGTTTCTGTTCTTCTGATAATTGTTTCTCGATGTCTTCCCTGGCTTTCTTTTCGTGCATTAAGTCCGCTTTCAGGTCGTCTGAAAAAATATGTTGACTTATTGTTCACTTTATATTGAATTTTTTATTTATTGAAAAAAAACAGTTGATATAACAGTTGAACAATCTAAACATTTACAACTAGAAGTGATTTATGATCAATTATACAGTAAAATCCCTGAAAACCGGGCCCTTTCCTGATTGGGCCTATAGTCCGGATTTTCGATTTTCAGAGAATTCCGGTTTTCAGGGGTTTTAATGTACATTAAATCTCACGAAGATAACGCTTAAATATGAAGACTCTCTCATTTTAATGATCACTTATTTTCAGACTGTTTTTCAACATTTCTCTTAAAGTTTAACTTTAGAATGGGATCATTCAGTATTGAGATACTGTTTTGGATTCAAAAATGGTGCTAGTATCTACTTTTTATATTCAACATTCTTACAGATTGGCAAAAAGTTATACAGCATAGTCAGGTCGTTGTTCGGCAAACTTGAGGTCCTGAAACGATCTTAGTCATATTTAAATTCCCAAACTACAGTGCAACATCTCCGGATGGGCTTCTCTTAAGCAACAACCACCCTTCAACAGCAGCATGATTTTTCCCACTGTACGATTTAACCATTAATTCAACCTCTCTGGAGCAACAACCTCTAAACAACAACATATTTTTGCTTCTCCCAAAGGGTGTTGCTTTAGAGAGGTTGCACTGTAACTATATGTACCTATTTGTCTTTCCTGATGTCTTGCGTTCTCTCCGGCGACCTTTAATAGGCCTTGGATATTCATTAACAATGTTTCAATGCTAGAATAGCCTGCCAAAGAACCATTACTCATGGTGGTTGTGTTATGAGGACTTTGCAGAATTCTCTCCCCTGGCTCGCTTTGAGACAACGTTTCTAAGAGGTCGGTGCTGTCAGCTGTAAGAAATCATGAAACTGTTAGACATATTTACTATTAGACTGGCTAGAATTTCTTCCACCATGTAGAAAAAACTGGTCTTTTGGGCGAAGTTTCTAGGCAAGGTACTAAACTGATTCCAATAAACGCCGAATTTCATTGAAATGAATGAATCATATGCAATCAATTATCTTCATTAATTGACACACGTAAGGTTTGTAGACATTCATTACGTTGGAATATATGGGTAAATAGATTTGCTCAACAAATGATAACATGAAAAACATAATAATTATATATGTAATAGCGTAATCATGATTTGATTTTCTTGTCTTTTAGCGTATACTGCGCGGAGTCAACCTGAGAAGTCATAGGTAAGGTATGCGTCATGTAACGCGCTCTCATATACAGAAAATGTTATTTCGCCACAGTTGTAAGCTCTGAGATAATTACCGACTCATTAGTCCAATTATCAGTAAATATATTAACGACACTTTGTGTAATTCTTAATTTTTTTACACGTCTGATGTGCGTTTACAGAATGTATAACATAAAGTAACGTATTACAGACGGATATAAATCACAAGTTGTATTATCTGTAAGCCTGTTTGCACAACATATAATTCGATTCCATTTCATGCAATAATTAGATAATTATATTACGAACAAACTACCAACAATAAGCTACATTAGTGATATTTATAGCTCTATCCTGGGTTCCGTGTTCATAAAGCAATCGAAGTCTTGAGCTTTGCAAAAACAAATCTTTCTCAGTCTGTTCGTTTTCTCGCGAAAATTTTAAGAATTGAGAAATTTTATATAAACTTAAACATTACGTCACTTCATAAAACCTATTATAATTCTATGTCTCTCATATGTGCAATTTTAACATGAAAATCTGGATTTATGACAATGATTTTGGAATTCGACTGGCTCCTAGTAGTTTCATTTAAACATTACCGATAGAATATATCCTAACATACTGAATTGAAAGTTAAGTTTTACGTAACTGACAAACAAGAAACGTACCGGCTCTAAAAATCAATTATTATTTCTTAGCATGCAATGTTTTCATAATATTAGTTGCTTCGACTTCAAATTAAAGTTTATTTACATTTTAACCCAACAACTGTACAAATAATGGCATGAAATCTGATTTTGTAATTTGAAAGAGTTTGGGAACAACAGCAGAAACATTCATTGAGTGTCTACAATTGCGCATGCGCGATTAATCACATGACCAGAAAATTATTAAAGAAAAGAATTTCTGCTCGATTGAAATAAAACGTTAATATAATTGTAACGCCGTCACATAGTAGAGTTCATAATTCATTCATTTATAAATGAACCGTGTCTTCGTCTGAATTATCCGCGTTTTATAATGAATTACGGTTTGATTCAATCGAATTCTTTATTACTTTTGTAATAGGACGTTTCCGAAACAGTTTGATCGAAAAGTATTGCATTCTCAACAATATGTGATTAAAACAATTTATACGCGGAAATTAATCCCAGCGTTCTAAGCAATGAATACAATGGTATGCGTAGAAAATTGCGTTGAAATCTAATAAATGACGTTTTGGGCGAATATTGTGTGATATCTTCTTTGAAGCCGGGACATAGTTAGTATAATATGCCGCCTAAGAGTCACTATCATGATATGAACTGAAGAAATTATCGCATCGTGCTTTATTGCACGTGAAAGTGCGAAAAGAAATTAATAAATTTATTACCCGATTCGATCACTCAGAACTAAATTGGAGAGCGTATTAATACAACTTGATCGTCCACATGATTAGTAATTATGTTCACAATTTGTGTTCATGGCCTGCAAGCGTCTAACTGTGATTGTATGCGTTTGTTGGTAAGATTATTTAATTTATCAAAGCACTGGTATGTCTTTTTTGTATCGCTGAACTGTTGCGCAAGTCAGGAAAAATATAAAAAATGAATATGCGCAGGTCACAGACACGTTCTTTAAGCATCTACTCAATTAAATTCAATTACTTAATGGTTCATTTTGAAAGGTGAAACAGAGAATATATTAACTATATCATCATATTGCGCATTAAGACTCTTTTGCTTATAACATTGTGTCGTTATACGCGGAGTACACACTGTGCAACCTTTCCAGAGCGGCCTTCTCTTGAGCAACTACCTCCCTTCAACAACAGCATGATTTCCCACTGTACGAGTTAACTGTCAATTTAACCTCTCTAGAGCAACAACCTCTCAACAACAACATGATTTTGCGTTCGGAACGTTTCGGCCTCTTATGTGCGTTAGGAACGTTTCGGCTTTTATGAGCATTCGGAACGTTACGGCTTTTTATATGCGTTCTGAACGTTTCGGCTTTTTATGAGCATTCGGAACATTTCGGCTTTATATGTGATTTCAGAACGTTTCAACTTCTTGACAAAGGAGTTTGATCATTATGAGTATAAGAACTTTGTACAAAAACCTTAATCATCAATACATGGTTCTCATAACACCGTAAAGAAATCCTTTTTTATTAAAATGTGTACATCAAGCAAATGGTAAATTCATCTTATTTATTAATTGCTAAAATTATACAAAATTTCTAAAGAATTACAGATTAAACTTTAGACTTATTCTTTGACTTGCTAATTGCATTAAATTCTAGCTTATCTATTCTTTTTATTGAACTTACGGAGAAAAATATTAAAATTACTGTAATACGCTAGAATTATCCATATATTCATAAATCCGAGACATTCAAACAAAAATGAAATCAAACGAGTATTACTTAATAAGATATGTTTTCTTTGATCCCGCGTGATTATTACATACAGACGGTGGGTTAATCGCCTCATGCAATAAGATATTTGAGTAAACATGCATATCAGACTGTAGCTTTTTTTCTTAGAAATTAATTTCTTCTGCACATGGACGAAATGGCTTTAGTACGAAACCAGTTGGTTTGAGTGTTTCTTCAGATCTTTGGCATTAATACTTTTATGTGTAATACGAATTAACTATAGAAAGAAACTCCTGCGAAACGAATTTGTAATTTTTTATTTATTTGGATTAAGCAATGAAAGAAAGATGAAATTTTAATCTGAGTTTAAGCGCTCAATGGGATTATGTTAAGTGTCTGTATTGAGTTCATGCTGCAGTTCTAAACAGTTTGATTTTTGAATTTACTTTATGAAAACGCTTTTATGACTTAATATTAAGTATATTTAATACATAACACACTTTTCCTTATCATCACAGACAACAAAATAAACGTGTAAGTATCTGTTTAATGGCCAGATTTGAAGTAATTGAGGAGAAAAAATACATGAAATAATTTACAGTAAATTATAGAGATAAAACAACACGATACGCAACAAAAGATTTCGGGGTTGTATTTTTTGATTCAACAAATTTCTATCACATCGATTTGAACGTCATTAAGAGGAATGTTCATTATCAAAACTAATTGATTCGCAGGGATGTACTATATATAAAGTCATTCAAAAGAGATTATTAACAAAAGTTAACGTTAACACCGGTGCATCCGAATTAAAACTCCACGGAACGCCCTCTGCCGACAGAGCGCGTGTGCGCTATTAAACGTTTCTAATATTACAAAACGAATACAAACTAAAATCATTCCCCACTTATAATCGTTTTTGTTTCATTAAATATTTTATTTGTGTTTTGAAACCTATGGGGTACGCGAAGAACAGATGCGCAAGACGCTGCGCAGTTGCAGCGTTTTTGAAGAGTTCAAAGACGAAGCCGTGCTGGGCCGGTTCTCTGTTTCTGACGGGAGAAACCATTGAAATCGTCATGAAAATTGTTTCATATTTTAATCATTCAGAAACGAGTATAATTATTTCTCCCCGCCAAGCTCATACCGATGAGCATATAATATCTTGCACGCGCTGTGAGTCTAGTTTCTTTTGATGAAAGGAAAACACAAATGCTTCATTGAATATTACCAAGAATACTGCTGCATGGGAACTGAATCTTATCCATGTGACATTTGCAGATGAAAACTTTTATCTGTTAGTTTGAAGTGTTCTTTTGGTGAAGGAATTGTTAAAGAATTGGTTCCTATTTCCGTTAAGCAGACCGATTATGATGATTAATTAAAGGCTCGTTTAATGGCCAAGTTTTAATATAAAGGGTTTTCGTTCAAATTAAATGCTTAAACAAAATGACGTGCAGAATGTTGAGAATATTTGAATATTTCAATTAATTTTATGTCTGATGAATCTTGTAATTTGAGGAAGATAGTTTTGTACACGAATTGAACGGTATGATTTGATATCATATGTATTTTAATGAAATATGAGGGTTGCTTGTCTGAATGTACAAATCTTAAGTTGTAATTCACTCAACTGATGCTAGTTTGGGAATTCTATTGTCATTATATTTCGCGGTCGGTTAGGGTTCCGTAGTAAACGTCTAAGCACAGTTATTATTACTTGTTAATATGAGAATATTTATGGCAATACGCAGTGATTGAAGAATTGAAGAATTGGAGAATCTTTTTCAAATCAAATTCAAATTACAACCGCATTATATAAACAATGATTATGTATTAATGACTAAATACTTTTTGTGTTAAAATGTATTTTATCAATGTCTTGAACGCAGCTACTATTCGTTTTTTTCAATTCATTTTTACTATCATCTGTATCTGTGCATATATTCACTGGGTTTAACACCATTTTCATTTTTTTCAGTTTTATACGGCGGCCGGTTCACCTAACCAGTTTTCCTGGACTGCAACTAACCAGTACTGGCTTACCTTTCCACTAGGAGCCGGGAACTTCCCCACATATGGAGGAAAATCGATGTTTTTGTTTGACCCGCTGCAACTGGGATTTGAACCTGGGTCGTCGGGTTACAAGTTTAGCGCACTAACCACTGGACCACGGTCGCTGTCCTCATTTATACTTTTAACACAATTTTGTATTTTGACTAATCTGTTGAGATTTCTAAGTATTGCGTCAAGTTCCTCCGTTCATCCCCCGTTCGGTTCGTTAATTATTCTATCTTTGTTATATTTACCTGCGCTTTTGTCATCATCTGATGGATTGTCGTCATCAATATCGTTACAGTCGTCACTCATCGGATCTTCCGATCTTACACTCGGTGATTTCCGTAAGTCTTCGGCATGTCCGTTTATATGGAGGTTGAGGGGCGCATTATCTGATTAAAAGAAAAATAATATGTAAATGATGAAATGAGTGATCTATACTGCTTTTTAAATTTACATCGGACACATAAGTATTCGAACCTAAGACTCATTTAGCGACACTTATGATATTTTACAATTTCGAATTAGTTAAAGTATTCATTAATAAAATCGCATGTGAAAACAAATTTTCTTTGTTTTACAAATTGTTATCTCACGAATTAGAACATCAAAATTCGAATATAATTGTTAAAATATGATTAAATTGTAAATTGATAAGGTGTATTTAAAACATTTTTCAGGGGAGATAATTCACGTACTGTCATGTTCTTTCAGGGGCTTGTGGTTATACGCTGGATGGTAGGGGAGATCACTCGTGTTTGGCGAAGATCTGTCTTTTGTCTCATTGCTTAAATGAAAAAAAAATTATGTTATTTATAAGTGGTTGAGTGGTTATGATCTAAGGTTAGTAATCACTTTGTTATCACCGTTGTAAGTTCGAATCCCACCTGGAGCGAGACAAATTCCACATGTTAGGAGACGGTTCAGCTGGCTTACGGATGATCGGTGGTTGTACCTAAGAGATGGTCTGGGGGTTTTCATTCACCTTTAAAACTGGATAAGTCGCCAAATGACCCTGGCTGTTGATGCAACAGTAAGCCCCAGAAAAACATAATTGATTATGCTAAATATTTCTCTTGATAAGACAGAGTCTGACACGAAAAAAGAAGCCCGTAAAACATCCTCTGTCTGCTAGTATTTATCATTTAATGAAAAGAAAAGATTCAATTATATAACTAAAGTATACAATGAACCGTATTAGTCAACAATCCAAACCGGATTATCAATTATGATTAATGTAAACTCTCAGAATAATCATAGAACCATTGTTTATACAGTCAAACCTGTGGTTGCAGCCACCCTGTGAATAAAGGCCATTCTTTGAAAAAAAAACGTCACTGGTTATTTAGGGCAAATTGACCTCCGAAGAAAGGCCAACTGTCAATAAATGTCATTTTGTCTTTCACAAGGATGGTCTTTGTTCACAGGTTTGACTGTATAGCTATTTCCATGTGAAGTTCTATTGCTAAAATAAATCTAAATCAAGTATTTTGTAAATTAAATGACAGAAATGTATTCATATTTTATTAATCGTATTATTTCTCTGACCATATAATGATAAAATACTTATTATCGTGCTTAGAGACAGTGTCATTCTTTCAAAAATATGCCCAAAACGTCTTCAATGACCTTAATAGCCATGATATCTCAACGTACATATATTTATTTTACATTTTTAATCAATAATAACCTCTCTGATTCACGTTCTTGGTCACCAGTATGATTATCTCTGGACAGAAGCCCCTCGTGTCTGAATCCCAGCTGCTGTGCCATCGCTAGGGTCACCGGTGGTGCCAATAAGGGGTGGTTTAACTGCATGAACGGATGTACGCCCATTGTGTAAGGATGTGGTGGGAACCCGTTTAGAAAGTTCTTGGTGGAATCTGAAAGTTAGAAAATTATATTGATAATAAAAGACTTTATAAATAAAATATGTTTGAAGTTAGTTTTTCAATCACCGGTCATGAACAGGCAACATACGCCCACATGCTAAGTTGTAGTGAATTTATGGAATACGAAATAAGCAGATCAGTATAGGCAAATGCGGGAGTCTATCTCACAACCATCACGTCCATAGCCCGCTAACCAAATTACTGAACATTTAACTCACCATACATAATGATGGTCACAGGTCGTCAATATTTCTACATATTATAAAGGCAGATTCAAACGCGTTCTTTTGTTTTTTTTATTTATTTTTGTCATAAAATATTGCATCTTAACGACTTTAGTGAACACATTGTAGATTACTGCACTTTCCGTATGATATTTTCAAAGCAGGTTCATAAAACAGAGAAAACAGGGGACAAACTTTATAGATGTTTCGAAATAACCCGAGGAGAATTACCATCATAATCGTTATTCCTAATCAAGCATTTGCAAAATATTTGTTTATGGCAAAATTGTGGCTAAAAACGATCAATTAAAACTTCTTTAATTCCTCTTGCCTGCCCGTGGTACGTGTTCAACATTAAGACCGAACTTTAGACTTAACCCGCAGAATTGACGAATTTCATAATTATAATTTTGTTGTCATTTATTTTGATTTCATGGCTTGGTTAAGAGTTATACGTTTGCACGCAAAGAGTGATTTGTTTCTTTCCGCTAATAATCCGTTATTCTCACAAAACAATTATCGCTTGCAATTGGATAGAAAATTTAAATTTTCTACGTCATTTCCGGTGCAAGATGCGATTTGCGAAAGATGAACATGTTTTTGTGTGACAGAAGGCACACGTCTCAAAAAGAAAAACTAGCATTATCAACTCCCATTCTGCAGAGAAATAATTACCGCGTTAATGAGCTTTTCCGCTGTTTGTTTTAGTTTTTGCAAAAGTAGTTGTGTGTTTTTTTCCAATCTTTCTACCTCAATTTCCCGCGTAAATTTATCTTGGTACTCACTTGATTTCTTCCATATTAAAATACACAGTGATTTAACTTATTACTAAATTTTGGATAATATGTTTATTTTACAATATTAACAAATGGGTTGATACTAAAATAGATGACTTTTCGTAGCGACATTTTTGATAGCGTTGATGATACGATTTTGAAATTTGTATTCAATTTGTATCACATGAATTTCAATTTAACAATTACAGCGTTCATATCTGGCGAGCAATTTAAACTGGAAGAAGTCATTTTCTCATCTATTATGAATTGCAACAAAATGATAAATGTGCGTGCATTTATGCTGCTTAATTGTTCGTTGAAGGCTTTATGACAATGTAAGCGAGAACACCAAATTAAAAAAAAGGACTCTATTATCAATTTCCAAGTGCCACCTGCATAGATTTGAACTGGTTTTGGTAGAATATGACATTGAACATCTTTATATTGATATCTTCTTCAACGAATTGAGCTTCGAAAACATTTTAAAGTCAAAATCAAATAAACTGATTTATATGCGCAATGATTTAAGGATTACAATATTAGAAACAAAATAATGCCATTGATCAAGATTGTGGAAAGAAAACGAAATTCAGCGCCTAATCCCTGCTTTTTATCATTTGTATGTCAATATGAAATCTGAACTGTCAAATGACAAAATGATTTGATACCCTGGTTTATACAACGCTAGAGGAAGAGATCTGTTACATTAGAATCTCGCTTATTTTGAGTGACATTTTCTTATTTTTCCATTGCCGAAGATCAATTCTAGTATTTATTTTTACGTGTAGGGGAGTATTGCCAAATACTTTTCCCGCAGTAGGTAAGCCGAACTAAAGTTTGATAACTTTTTCTCGAGTAATTCTTAAATCTGTCGGATATAAGTGATTTGTGACAAAGATGAAGATCAATATGTATAACTGAGAGTGAACCCTACTTCTTGTGTACCGCACTTGTTCTAATAGACACACCACCAACAGTACAACCACCTCATATAGCGCTCATTTGTGATGCTTCGATCGTCTGTTCTACCAATGTATACGTGTTACTTCATTTATAAAGAGTCGCACTTCATTTAGTCTAAGAAAGTCGGATTGGTGTAGTACATATGAAACCAGTTTTTGGCTTCTTTTTTCCAGAATGTGTACTTTTATATTCGAGCAGGACAGCCTGAGAGTACTTGCATGTGAAAAAGTACGTTAACATGTTACCAATATAGTTTTAAGTTCTTATAGTTTGGGCAATAAACGAATGGTCACTATCTGTCAAAAGCACCACAAAATTGTTTCACTGACCATGACAGCTACATTTAATTCTATCGCTCTAGTTGCGCATGATTAAAGTCTCGTTTAAGAAAAAAAAAATTAATATAGCTTTAATAGGCTCACCAGAAAAAATTGTCATCAATTACATGACTAAGCACAGCTGTGCATTACGTATTAATAAACTGTGCATTACGTATTAATAAACTGTGTATACGTATGCAATATAGGAGCGTCCTAATAATTTCCAAGTCAATATGGGTAGGTAATATATTTACCGGGACGTTATATAAGTATATATTTTTCCCATCCCAAGCAACAAAATGATGAAACTGATTATAGTGATAGATTATACGTAAGTATCTAACAATGTATGAGAAGATAGACACAGTTATTGTTTATAGAACAATCACGATTTGACAGCATGTAATATTGTAGACGTATATTACGCTAAGTACATTAAATGATTTTCTGCGAGATTCCGCGCGTACAACATTACTAGAATATTTTAAATATCTGCGTTTTGAGAATAATTAGCTCGATGTAATGTTTTAGATTAGAAAACAGTTTCAAGATACATTGGTTTTATGCGATATAATAATTATATGCACAATCACAAAGTTAGACCCCAGCTAATTATGTACATATTTGATTTATGAAGTTATTCTAAATGTCAGTATATAACCTATTTGGAAATTATTCTGTATCTTCAAGTTTCAGAGTACACGGATTTCTAGATTGTACTTTTTGAAAATCGAGATTTATTCATCCGGACTATGAATTAATCAATGTTATTTAGTACAGTAAAACACATGAAAACCGGACCTTTCCGGACTGGGCCAAACGTCCGGTTTTCTGAGAATTCCGGTATTCAGAGATCTACTGAGAATGAAAGAAAATATTTTTGACTTGAAAAATAGTCCAATTTTCATAGAATTCCGGTTTTCAGAGAGTTCAGTTTTCAGGGGTTTTATTGTACTTATAATCTTTAATGTACATGTCCTAATGGCGCAAATTACACCCCGCCCTACATTTTACATCGAATGATATATACATGTAATTACTGATGGGCAAAAAAACCCCAAGTATTTGTAATACGCTTTATTAGAAAGTTTACGGTAACGAGTCAAAAATGAATATGAACTTAGACAATCCAAAACGATTGTCGTTTATTCAATATCCAAAATTCAAGTTTATTGACATTTCAAAAATTGTGATACCCTGTCCAATTTATATTTTATTAAACCATGATTGTTCCTGTTTCAATACATCCTAATCTTTAAATAAGTTACAAGCTCGAAAAATGGGCGAAATAGTGCCTGATAATAAAAATTGGTTTCTCAGCAACGAAGTTTTTGATAAAAATGGTGATAATGTTCTTTGTTCTGTTTTGAAAGTATTTAAATGACTGTCTGATGAAGATACCCCTTTCTTTCACTGTGCCGTGTATAAATTACACGTTTTTTCTGTACTTGAATTTTTAAAGAAACTAAATTTTTTACAGCTCTGTTTGAGCTATTTAATGCAATAAGAATCAGCGACAGTTTTTGTTTGAAATGACCTTTGAAGAAAGAAGAATACGAATTGAAATTAAAGATTTATGACCCAATAAAGATTAACTCTCGTTATTAGGGAACTTTACTAAAACATAAATGTCTTAACTTACTGGCATATCTAACTAACACCTTTAAAGAGGAGACGGGGTTTATTTGAATCATATAAATGTAAGCGAACAGAATGCATCATTCACAGACATAATTATCAATTTAAACTCGAAATAATAGATTTGGAGTATGGAATACTGCTTGTAATCGCTAAATATCTATGAAAGAAGCGATATCACATTTGAACACGTGATTAATTGTATTTTGAAATGTCATGGTAACATAACCATTTATTACAAAATGATATTTTCCCTGGAAATACATTTAATATATAAATATGTTTTTACTTACGAACGAATAAGCCAAACATATCATGTTCAGGATTATCTTCTGTGGATATAACATTTCTCGTAAGTTTTGGATTTAGTGTGTTTTATCCCAATCGTCTCTGATTTTGGAGGACACCAAAAAATATTGTTCAGAATTTAGGACCTTTTGTAGACAACAGTTAATCATCTCAGATTCTATATGAGACATTTCAGCCAAGCGTCAGTCCATTCGCTCTAATTGTACGTGAGGCATTGAATTTGAGGATAAATTCAGGGGTCGAGCGGTTATGGTCTCTGACTTGTAATCACTAGCCCCTCACCGCTGTGAGTTCGAATCCCACCCGGGACCAAATTTCACATGTGAGGAAGCTGTCCAGCTAGCTTACGGAAGGTGGTCGGTGGTTCTACCTCAATGTAAGCCCGGAGTCTTCCTCCACTGTTAAAGCTTGAAAGTCACCAAATGACTAGGACTGTAAGTGCGACATTAAACTACAGTGAGGATAAATTCACAGCAGAACAATTCAAGTATAAAATTATTAACATTGATTATTTTACGCAGAACTAACTACAGTCAAACCTGTGCCTGCGGCCACCTCCGAATAAAGACCACCCTGTGAATTAGGGCCATTCTTTGAAAAATCATCACTGATTATTTAGAACAAACTGACCTCCGAATAAAGACCACCTGTCAATAAAGGCTACATTTTGTCTTTCCCAGGGGTAAACTTTGTTCACAGGTTTGACTGTATCTATAAATGTACAAATCAGACAGCTACGTCATATGTAATTTCTTTCTTTTATCTGTTGTTTTCTTATGTGAATATTGACTTTGATCATCCACATAAATCTCTTTAACATCTTCAGATCCGCCCAATCAAATATAAGATTTATGAACGTGTTATGGAGATAGAATAAATAAAATTAACCATATCCGATATTGTTGGATTCTTGACCCCACGATTGTGACAAAACATCCCCTAATCTTATCGTATGCTATTCATTTCATAATTTATACCTTTGCAAATTAGAATTGAAAAGCAAATATGGAGAATTTTTGAAAGGAAATAAAAACGTTGTGAATGTTATCTCGTGTATTAAGTGGCCCCTTAACCTCACATAAAATCTGGAATTTATTTGTACAAAACAACACTTGATTTGAACCCAACAGTGTCATATCTGACCTGATATTGTAATCTTTGTGTTTGATATTTTTTCATTGTAAATCAACAGTGGATGTGTTGGAGTTCTTTTTACTAGGGTGGGGACAATAACGTCATTTGAGAATTGCTTGAATTATCAAACAAATTAAAACTGATAAGTCATATCGGAAAAGTCCCTATTTATTATTTATTTACTCGTGGGCTGAGTACTGTTTCAAAATAAGGAATTAAGTGGTTTTGCATTCATTTTAATTTTGATACATTGATGATATTAGTAAAACACTCAATGAACAATGTACGAATGATAACAATACAGTTTTACAGAAATAAAATTACAGTATTTAATTCAATTTTCAGTAAGGTGATATGTAAATTTATTGTCCGGCTGTAAATCATGAAACTCACCATAAAACTATCCTAAACATTGACATTAACCTGGTCTATACGATGAAAATAATACATTTAAACCGGTACGGACCGTGTAGGTGGCTGATTTTAAGTTATTACGTCGGGTATAAAGTACCAGGGTACGGAATCCCCGGACGATTGTACAATTATGAACAATAAGAATTGTTGTCGAAACTTGGTATTTAACATACTAATTTAAGTTGGTAGTATTCACCACGTGTGACACATGCGACAGACAATAAATGAAACTCTTTTTACTTTCATTGTAATCTACTAACACGGTCAGTTATTGTTACTAACTAATTTGGCGTAGGGTAATGGTATATTAAGTTTTGAAACCCGACTATAATTTTTCAAGGATTTGATTGGCTATTGATATAATTTTATTATTCTGGGTTAGGGCTCAGATTTTTATTATGACCAGGATCAGGGTGGTGATTGTCTGTACTTTGTACATATATGTTTATAAATTCACATATATCCTCCTCATGTGTCGTTGAACTTGGCAGAGACATTTGAACACAGGACTGTGATTCCAACAAAATGTCAGTATTACGATCTCCTTATATCAATAAGAATCATTTAATATTTAGGTATAGACGATGTTAAAAGAGACCGTAAGTAAGTGACATTTGTAATGAAGGGTCTTAGAATATAAATGATCGCAAAGTAAAGTTTCACTGTATACAATCATATTCAAAATGCAGCCTTGTCATTGGTCAGTCACAATTCTGCTTTCAAAATCAACCAATTAAATATATATGTTATATCATAAATTTCCAAACTCAGATTTACAACAGAATGCTCAATACAGCGTAAACGAAACCAGAAATAGCCTTCCTTATTTCCAAAGCAACGTTCAGACATGAACTTCTATGATGCTTAACGAAATAACAGACGTGGTGTGACATATCAAATCTTTCACCAAGTTAGGGAAGACAAGCATTTAGTGTGGGAGTTTTTCCTAAATCATTTTACTTCCGTATTAATAACTTGTCGTGAAAAATAAACAACGCGGTCTGACTCTAAAGAACATTTTTAAGATTAACTTAAATGTATTTGAAAGATCTTCGAGTTGGTAAAGTCTTGTAAATGATTTAGAGTTTTGGGACAGGCTTATCATGTATAAAAGATACGTAAGGATGTGTTGTTACTGGTGGTACCGTACGGTACCAACAATTTCTTTGTGTCACGTGATACGATTTTTATTAAAGTAAAACATCTACTAGATGGGTGTATAGCAGGTTCTTATTGCATGATAATATATCAATTACTAAGCTACTTCATTCAAATGCATCACAGTAAATTTCATGTCATTTGCATCACAATGGTTATACATATATATACAGTAAAAACCCCTCAAAACCTGGTTCCCTGAAAACCGGAATTTTCTGAAAATCGGACGACTTTTCAAGTCCTATTTTTTTCTCGTTTATGATCGACGGTTCTCTGAAACCTGGAATTCTCAGAAAAACGGACTTTTGGCACAACCCGAACTGGGTCCGGTTTTCGGGGGTCATGCTGTAATTATATATAATTCATTAATCTTTTCATCTGTACTGTATAAGGGTGGACGAGGTTAAATTATCGGGTGCTCACCACTTTCGTCTATGTCCTTTCAAAAATGAACACTTTTTATGATATTTCTTAATAACAATGTTTAAAGCACGAACAGTAAAATAATTCTCATATTATTCGGGAACCGTATTCTGTTGACCGTTATATTGGTTGACAGCGGCAAATATATATATATATATTATCAAGGGCGTAGCACCCATTGCGCACAATACGCACGTGCGTATAAACAATTCTACGACAAATAAGTTGTAAAACCAAAATATTGTATGATGAGTTTTCTCTAGATCCGGATTCTGTACGTATAAACATTTCATTCGTGCCAACACCTATGTTTATGAGATGTGTTTAGCATTATATTCATGTTCTGAAACAACAATATTTTGACACATTACCGAAGAATCGTGACGCGCTGTAATAATCTGTACCGTCAAATCTTGTCTTCTTTAGCTTGTCGATAGTTTCTGGGCTTGCGTGTAGAGACGGGCTTCTTTTCGGCGGTCTACCAGGTCTTGCACTGCAAGTAGAAAAAATCGTAGTGACGTAAGTGATGACGTCATCATATTGGATTGAAAAAAGCAATTCGAAGTTCGAAGTTATTATCAAAAAAAAACAAAAAACTGTAAAATGCTATGAATAATGAATTTAGCTTATTGCAAAATAACCAGAGAATGAAAACAATATTAATATTTTTTAATTAAGTATTCTGGTGATGGTTTCAGATCGTGGCAGATACATCGATCTCAATCGTCATAAAGATAGCATGGTTATCCCCACTGCACAATAGAGTATGCATTTATGATTTATTCCGGCGACAATTCCGTATGCATTTGAAAACATTTTAATATATTTTATTTATGCTTTATTTCCTGTCGACAAGTATCATTTCTGTTAACACCTCGTTTAATATCGCATAAACAAAATATAATTGCAACCAATAACGTTTATTATGCAAAAGTACGCCGTTCCGGCCCATTTCATACCATTTCGAACCATTGTACACCATTTCAATAAATCAATTGAATACGTTACGTTTCCAGTGGATCATGAAATATAAAAAAGCTGTTTTATTGAATCACATGTTCATTAGAACAACTGTGGCTACGACTTGTTTACGCATATAATTAAACCATTGCTGAATGGTAATGTCGTCATAAAATGAAACTCTATCACGTGATCGTGGGGGTAAATGACATAAAGTTCGAGATGAATATTGATATGTTATTTGATTGGCTGATATTAACACCTGTACGGTGGCTAGGTACCACATGTCTATTGTAGTTCGTCCATTCGCTCAAGATATGATTTCTTCATAAGTCACATCCAATTGACAATTACATAAAAAGATTGGGAAATGTTTTGTCTCACTCAATTAAGTAATTGACACGGTGTCAATATTCGATACGACAATATATCATAAGAAATCAAGACGGCTGGCTCATTGAATAAATTGATTTGTTAAAACATCGCTGTCTTAATGACATTGTCCACAAACAGTATAGAAAAATATGAAAATAAGAATGGACGCATATCGCAACGACTGTTTATTATTGAACATTGACATTCAAATGTTGATGTACCCGGTCGTAAAAACGAATCCCTGTGTGTCATGCTACTAGGTTTGGTTGTAATTTTATGATGCTATACAACGCTCAGGCTAATGTATAATGCATGGCAGTGAATATTCACATCAAAATAAATTTTAAAATATTTATAAATGAAATATAATTAAACGGAATAAATATAACTTGAACAAATATAAATGAAAACCAGTCACCATACAGAAGTTTGTTGATTTGTAGGATTGTTGACAAAAGATAAAGAAGAATGACCAATTTGCTTAACATCCGGAGTACAGCGCACGGGCTCATTCAGAAACGGGGCCACTCGTCGCACATTCTAAGGGAGTAAGCCAATCAGGGGACACGGAGAATAACATAAAAGAATTCCCGAACCCAATAGGTTGGGACTAGGAACAATATTTAGTAATAATTGGATAAAACATCTAATGCTCGCATTAGACTTTAATTATCACCAAAGTAGCGTTGATTTTGTCGCAGGAGAAAGGAAATATGATGGGTGCTGCATTTTAAAAGCAACAAGCTGTTACTTAAAATATGCAAGTTAATGTAATCGCAAAAGAAATCGGTTGAAACCAACCGACGCATATTATAAATGTTGATAAAAAGTAAGACTCTAAAACATGCAAATATTGTTGTATTCGTGTGTGAACTGGGAGTGTACAATGATAAAAAAACCAGAATAATGATAAAAAGATAAACTTATTTCATTTGGTGATTTATTAAAAAGTAAAAACATTATTTTCGTTTTAATGGGTTTCGATGAATAATTATCATGTTTAGATGATTCGCTTTTAAATAACAAAAGTTAAATATCCATATTTTAATGCATAATTAGTGTTTAAAGAGAATGATAATAGTACTAATAAAAATATTCCGCTCCACAGTTTTGAATCAAACGAAACACTAACTTTATCATAAAAAGGACCGCATATATTAGACTACGTAACGCACAATAAACTCAGTATTTAGAATATTATCATATACTCAGGAATAAAAGTTATAAAATGGGGAGCAGAACAAATGGTTTGGTATGAATTGGGAAACGAAGTGGTTGCAGATTTGCTGTATATGGTAGTATATTTCTGCATTCTCACTTCTTCTCAGCGAGTGAATTTTCGCGAAAGCTTTCTGAGTTTTCATGAAAAAATATTATTTACGTGAAAATATTTTTCGTCCACTTAATAAGTACGTTTACTATCTGGTGAAGAAATCATACCATGAAAAGTTATTGAATTTTCGTGAAAATGTCTTTGTTTTTCATAAAAGTCTGGTAGATTTTCGCGAAAATATTTTGATTATCTTACGCAGAAACATGTCACTGTAGAATTGTCATGCGCATAATATAACGAGCTGTCTACAATTGACTAACAGCATCCGAAAGTATTTACAGACATCTAAATGATTTAAACGATGCTTGTTATTATAAATACATTAAACATCAAGATATCGTATCATCATTCAAACAAGTTACTCTGTATAAGATTAGTTGCCCGAAAAAAATAATTGCGAGCGATTTTACCCGTCGTTTAATCGATACAGCGTAAACCCGGCTTTAAAAACATGTTCTACCACGTAGTAATTCTTGCCGCGTAAACCTCGCTTAATTATGGCGGTCCTATTATCAATTATTGCTGTTATTTGTCTTCGAGAATAGATTCTGTTCACATGAGCCGAGATAAACTAACTTTCTAAACAACAATATAAAATATCCGTATTAAAATATAAGGATTTTTTATACATAATAAGATAGTAAAAATGAATAACAAATTGTAGTTAAGTTCTTGCAGATTGTAGAACTTGATTGTGTTGATATATCTTTACAGGCATGTTGTTCCGTTGTGACTTCTATAGCCTTATCTGATTGTAGCTAAACATTTGAACATTACATTGAAAATTATGAAAATCATTGGAGATTTAATATAACTTTTTCATATAAAGATACTGTTTGGAGATACGCTACCGTTTCCTATTACAATAAAATGGTAATTTTTCCCTCTTTTCACAACGAAATAAAATTTATAATGGCAATGAAGTTGAATCACAATTTTCATGTTCGCAACTTGTACACCAGGGGATGATCATAAAAAGCTTCATTGTTGAGTCAAATGCTTTATATCGAGGTATCAGCGTAGCACAATCGTATATGCATAATGTTTTGAGTGTGAAACAGTTCGTATCTTGTCAAACTTGTATGATGTCAAAACTGGCGATCTTTTACAAGGAACTTCTAATTGTATCAGTGAATTGCAATCAGTTTGTTGGTATTACAATTTCACATTTAGTCCATATCAACATCTGTACGTCTAACTATAGCATTTGTTAAAATGAACCCTATTTAAGTGTCAATACTAGGACTCTAGTGTTAATTGAAAAGCTATAATACCAGCAGTCCAGCTATATAATGGTTTTGTTATTTATTCTGATTTCTGATAACGGATGTCGAGTATTATGAATGTTTCAGGGTTTTTCTTTGCTGTCCAACTAACTTGCGGAAGGTCGGTAGTTCTACCCAGGTGTAGGTCTGGGGACCTCCTCCTCCGGTTAAGCTGGAAAAGTCATCAAATGATCTTTTGCTGCTGGTGCGAATTAAACATCAGAGAAATTAGTTATTCTATCCTTTACAAATACAGTGAAACCTTTCCAGAGCAGCCTTCTCTTGAGCAGCAACCTCTCTTCAACAACAGTATGATTTTTCCCACTGTACGAACTGTTAATTTAACCCCTCGCGAGCAACATGATTTACTCAGTTCTAATACTTGCATTACTAAATACGCAAAGTCCATGGAAGGGCTACCTTCAGTTTATTACATATTTCAAATGTTGACAAACGTGACTTACATACAGCCTCATCTGTATCCACTTTTACCGCATTGAAATCAATAAACTGTTCATCTTATCATGTAATTATACGATACCCAAATGAACAATTAGCCCCTTTTATGGAGTCTATTGTCACGTGTTTGTGAAGTTCCCTTTTTATTGTTCATTTGTCTTCTATAATCAATCGTCTCTTACATCCATTTCATTAATCATGTAACGTGAACTGACACAACGAGCAGACGACTCGGCAATTTAAAAACAGAGAAAACTTTGTTTAATTTCAGAAAATTAGATTCTGATATTTAAAGTATTTGTTATATCATGTTAACGCTACCAGACTAAGGTATCGACATGTTTTCACATTAATTATTAAACCACGGTGGTCTTAGCTTGGAAGACAAGGCTAGGATAGTCAAATCATTTCAGCATTTCTCCTTTGGTTTGAAATCCTAAACGCCACCTTTCTTTTTATCAGCGTCATCAACATTGAATTCGTTGGATGTAAAAGAAATAAACTTTATTCGTTTTGAATAGCATTTAAATGGGACATCATTTATTCAGAATTGACAAACCCGCGACCATATTCCTAGTTGTAACATTATGAAAATGCTAATAGCCCTGAAAGAGATTACTATCAGTAAAAAATAACAATTTTATCTAGCTCACACAAATGTGTTTTATTCGTTGTAAATTGAATTTTAGAGATACCCTATCCGGATAACTCATATTTTATACCATCTGTTTATTCATTACAATTTGAATTTTCTTAGATGCATATCAAATGTTAGACTTGGTTGTTTCATGGTCCGAACAATGAGTATTTTCCGTGCATAAACAAACTGTAAACTATTTAATTTAAGTACATCGTACTGATGCGGACCGTTGATTCGAATTAAACGTAAAGTGTCAAACATATTTTACTGAATTTTAGGTAGGTATTGTATTACAAGTTAGTCGCTATTGTTACCATTTTATTATCTCTGCTGCACCGTGTGGCTGAAACTAGAGAGTTGAGCTATGATTTCAAAAAATATACTGTCAGTCTTATTTTTTTTCTATCGCTTGTATCTATATTTTTATTATTGTAGGGTAGGATATATCTGGTATCGAATCGACCATCAAGTAGGGTGGTGGTTAGACATATTTGTATCAAATGGAAATTAAAACGAACGACCAAATGAAATGGTTTTGATTTGTAAATGTATGGGTATATATAAGATTATTTTACTAAAAACAGGTCCGTCTGTTTAACCTGAACGTACAGAAAGCGAGTTGTGGTTCACCGGACTTATACTTAAGAATATACTTTGGATATCATATTTATGGCTAACATGCAAATGTGATACCGAATTTCTAGTAATGAGTAACTTCATTTCTATATTGCGGTTAACAGACAAATGGGAGTACAATTAATGCACTTTCTTTTTAATATACAAAAATGTATTTGAAACGACACGAAAAGGGCTGGTGATGCATGGGATTAGTCAAATAAAGTTTTAACCCGAGTGTTAATTCCTATGAATTACAGATAATACAACTAAAGCAACTGTCTGTCTGTAAAGTCTGATTAAGTCTGGTTAAGACGTCATTTAAATCTCTACATTTGACAAAATTAGTAATTAACTTTTAATAGTTTCAGATTCTACTAATACAACATTGACTAATTAAGAAGAGGATCAAACACTCTTTATGTACCAAGTTTTGTTTCACGTCTTTCAGTGAAATTGAATCTGAAATCAATTAGTTCTTATTTTCTACTCTTCAGGCGAATGTAGTCTAAATTGAATGTGAGTTGATAAAGGATATTAATAATCTGAAATCTAGAACAAGTGTTGTTGCTCTCTTTTATACAAATGTACACGCCCCTGTGGGGACCGTTCGACATTATCCGCCATTTTTAATTCGACTATTTCCACTGAACAAAAACTTCTAAATCTCGGAACGTCTCACGAGGCAGCGAGATATGAAAACGAAGTTATTATTATTCCGTATTGAGTTGTGTTTCAGGTGATATGAAGTTTGAAAATACAAAGGAAAGGTTAATTGCAAACAATGTTCACTTTGTAACACTACGCATTAGTAATACTTAATTTGTCACTGTAACATTCTATCCGTTAAGCCCTCTAGCGGCAGAATTGACAAATTGACAAATCATAAATCGAATCCTTGAACGAAATTAATTTTACTAATTTGCTAAATGTCTCCAAAGACTTACAAGAAAGAAAAGTGATCAAATTAAAGCCAGTGAAAATGTAGAATAACACGATTTCTCTCGTTAGAAACGGCAATAGCCCATCAAATCAGGAAAATGACTCTATAATATATTATTGTTCGTCTGCTGATAAGATCGAATCTCAAAGACAGATCCTCCGTTTTTTGCCTCTTGGTGGAATCATCCTTTTACGGCGCATGATTTGTGTTTCATAGCCCCAGAGAAAGAAGTCCCGCGGAGAAACATCGTACAATCTAGCAAAGAATCAGTCAGTGATTATTTTACACTCAAATAGTAACAAAATTAGACATTTTGCAAGCATACGATAACAAATGAAATATCAAATGTGATTGTTTTGTCATTTATTTCAATAATGATGTTTGGTATTACTACGCCTAGAGAAAAAGTAATCCCAGAATTGTTGTACGCCATTAGATAGCTTGATGAAAACTCTTTGAAGTGGAAAGTACCTATTTCTGTATAAATTGTCTTGTTAGCACGTGGCACGTTTTGTAATTTGCTTGTAATTATATATAATACGTAATTACAGACTGTATGTTAGGTTTTGGATAGGTACACAGATGTAAACGACGACTACTGGACGCCGTTAACAGGCTTACAACCCTACAGCAAATTAAAAGAAATGCTTATACGTTGCAATGGAAACGCAGTTAGGCAAATGACATGTTAAAAACACAAAGACGAAACAAATAATGAACAGAGCGTCTATGATAATTATTTCCCGAAAGCTTCTCTCACGAGGGGTCTTCTGCATTCAAATATCAGGTGCTTATGAATAAGTACTTAAGTTTAGACTGATAATACAGTCATTCTTAACCACTCCACGCCGTGGAAAACAGACTTTAAGTCGGCGTTTTTTTTCTGGCCATCAAATTAGTGCAGTTTATATCAACATTAATGTCCGTATTTAAACGATAAACCATTTAGTAATTGTTTAGGTATTCTATGACACAAAACACAGACTGTAATACATGTATATCTGAAATTTCTTCTGATTTGGAAGATGAAGTGATATTTGAAGAACCAGTTTCACTTTTCTTTACAGTTCATTATATTTCTTATTGAGAAAGACAAGACATCAAATCGCTTCTTCATGTAAAGAGTTATATAACTTAATGTAAGTATTTTATTCAAGAACTTTTTTTGAAGATTGAACCCACATTTGATAGCATTGTTTCATGTGACCTCATAGCATAAATATTTCAATATCTTAGATTTGGTGAGTGTTATTTACAGATATTCACAAAACATCTAATTGTTTTTGAACTTCAAAAGCCTTGTTTAAAAAACACTCGAGATTTTCACCAATCAAGAATACGATATCACACTTAATACTTTACACTTTCGTCGGGTCAAGTAAGAACTTTATGGTTTTGTATATTTCTCCTCGTGTAACAATATCTAAAGTCAGTAAAACAAATATAGCAGGGATCTTTTGAGGACCTCATTGCGACAAACATATTAATATGTTTTCTAAAACAAACACACAAGCTTTCGAAAAGTCAGTTTAAATCACGAAGCGCACTTGAAATCCGGAATGGATGGGATTTTAGCTTAACCTGTACATGGGTTAGGTCTAAAATAGCCATTGTCGCCAATAAGATGTTTATTCAAAAACGTTTTATTGTCTTTAGTCAACAAACGCACTTTACAGTCAAATATAAAAACAAATAGTTTGCCAGACCTTTTACACAAAAATATGACCAATGTCTTTGTCATCTTAAACAGCGTAATGAAAATAAACATTGATATATTGATTTTAAATAGAAAGGTCTATAAAGAGCCATCGCAAAGATTCAAATCCAAGATCTGAGTATTGACATTGTTATGATATAAACCTTTATTTCAACTTCTTCTATTTGCGTGTATTTATACAGGTCCGTCTTAAATCCTTAAAACCATAGCAATCACACTGGACAAGAGACATTTGATAGGACAGCAAATAGCTAGAAAATCGAACTTGGCTCCATAAACATTATGTCCACTTCGGAAAATAAACACTGCAATATTTTAATCCATTTCACTCGTACCCGTATTGCAGCCCTTGATGGAAATATTGAGATTATTAAATGTTTGTTATTGGATAATTGATGGTCAGTTGAAAATTTCATAAGCCGCTCATCAGAAATTTTGCAAATAATGAAATATTTTCGTGAAGATCAATGCAAATAGGACGCGGATTTGATAATTTCATTGAGAGGTCATGACATTTTTAACGAAGGGAGCTTAAACTTTTATCTGTGTGTGTCGTTTTTATAACGTTGTGGTACAAATTATTGAGTAAATACTTTGATTAATTTCTCATTTCCTGCGTTATGTGGTTCGCTTTAAAGTGTACTCCAAACTTCGACTGTGATGCAATGACGGAAATGAAACGCTTGCTTGATCGAAAAGCAAGCGCCCCTCGGATATGAATTTTATTTTGTTTCCTGTATATATCAATATTTAAACAAACTATACGTATTAATTATTTAATTGGATAAATGAAAGAGCGAATTCGTCATATCTCACAATAACATAAATGTTATTAATCATGAATTAAAGCCACGCTTTTGGGGCGCGTATCGTGTTAATCTTGCGACGCGCCAGCTCTCCCTCTCTCTCTCAAAAAAAACTACGTGCTTTCCAGAATAAAACGCAGCGTTTGATTGTAGTTAACAAGTTCACAAACACCTTGCACTGGGCGGATGGGGGATGAAATAAGCCAAAGAGTCAATATTAACCCAACGGTGCCATATTTCTTTTATTTACCCAATTACGTGGTGGTCAATTCTGGACTGTTTAAACACCCAATTTGCATTGGAGATGGACGTCTTTATTTAAATAATATTCCATTATAAACGAGGAAAGAAGTATAGTGGTATTGTGTAGAATTAAACAACTTCAGAATGAGTACCGGATAATAAATACAAAAAGAAATAAAACTTTTCATTGGTAATGATTAGTTTACTGTTGTGTTATTTGAATTTCAGTACGACGCTATAATTTGCAACACAAAATTAAGGCATGTACAGATTCAATATTAAAATGACTGAGGCTTTTCCTAAACGTAAAAATATATCACAAGGCTACGATATTTGTAATCACGAATTTCACTTCGTTTTAAAAACTGTTAATTTACATATTTTATTTATATACTAACTATTATTCCTCTCCGCTAATGAGACCATTAAGTAAATGTTTAATATTATCAATCTAAACTTATTTACAAACTTATTATTCAATTATGAAATATTTGTATATCAAACAAGCACTAAAGGTTAAGCCAACTTGTCTACTTAATTGTTATTTCATACTTATCTCAGACAATTAAAAGATTTTCAAAGATTTGAGTACACAAAGAAGCAAACATACATATGTACATGTGATTTGAATTCCTTCTGAAATCGTAGCAAGACTGAATGTTCTCCACAACAGGACATATACTTAATTGTGTATACAAATTGAAAATTAATATCGTCTATAGAGATAAATGTCTATTCTTTTTATTCAGAAATGTAATAAAGCTTATTGTTTAATCATTTTTATCGTTTTATCACAACAAGGAAATCTCATTTCACTTGTGAAGAAAATCCAAGAAATATATTTACTAAACTCCGTAAGCACATTTTCACTGTTATAATATTAAATGATAATTTAGCACGAAACATTATCTTTCCGACTATTGAAGTCCGAATTCCCTTACTAATGTATTTATGATACAAAACATGTGCACAAATAACATGACTCGTACAGGGTGATTATAACTCTTTACGATTTCAAAATCGTAAATTTATGTAGTTATGGACAAGTTTACGTCTGAACGGTGCGATCGTAAACGAAATTGGAATGTTCAAAAATGTTCCACTTGCCAGTCATACATTTGTATGAATTTTGCTGACTTTAGCCTTATTTGGACAGAAATGGTAATTGCTAGGAATATCTTGGTATTGTTAACATCATACTCATTCACTCCATGAAAAGCATCAAGATATCACATCGTGTTATTTTGTACAGTTGCGCGTACGCGCTGGCGCTCGTGAATGTTCCGTGCACTGACGCACTCCGTTTAGTTTAATTGATCATTGTATCCAAAGTTATGACTGGTGTGTATCCTTTAATAACAAACTCTGACGAGACAACAGGACATTGAAGTTGGGGTTCCCATGAAGATAGTACGCCAGCCGACATGCCCACGTGCTCATATAAACTCTACTGTACTACAATTAAATGCTAGTTTTTACCAATGTGTATAAATACCAGATAGGGTGGTCAAGGAAAGACGGGACAAAACAAAGAATCATTAGCCTTGATTAAATAAAGAAAAACAGAAACATTAAAACTGATTACGCGATGTAAAACAGTAACATTAATAACACGGCTTCTTTTGAACTGTATGTGTATCTTGTGTTTTGTTTGTCTGTCTCCGCATTAGAAATTCGCATGTTTACAACTTTACAATTACCCTAGAAACTATGGCTGGAGACCTTAAAATTTTTGCAATATGTTACCATGTTCGGATAAATTTAATTGATTAAGTTTTGCCTAAATAAAAGCATTATTACCTGATATTTGTTGACAACGTGTCCTAGCTTTAAAATTAATGTTATCTAAACACACTCCTCATTCTCTCTAATACTCAAACAATTACCGAGTCAATTCAAGCCATCCGTTATTATCTAAAAGAGTTTCAATTACAAAATTAAACAGTTGGGATCTTAACAACACACGAGTACGGTTAAAGCTAGGCTTTAGTCTTATCCAGCGACCGAAGCAATACTGTTGTATGGGGCGAAAAGTTTTGGAGCGCGTTAGGCCAGATGCGCGTAGCTAGTCCGAATATTAGGTTGCTCTGCGCATTATTAGAACGACTGCGGAGTAAATTGAGTTTCGTTAATTTGAGTGGATCAATGGTGGATTAGTTGCCTTTTTATCCGATATAAATCAGCTTTAAATTCGGAAATTTGATGAACTATGGTTGCGTGAAATTCTATTTAAATTATAATTTTAGTTGTAATTCTGTGCCTAGTTATTCATTTCATTTGTTCCGGCGCTTTGATCATTATATGAATAATAAATCAGTTTTCAATATTGCTTTGTGGTTGAAAACAATTGTCGTTTATCAGAAAATAAACATTCCCTATCCGTGCATTGGCATGTCATAAAATATTTAGGAGGATTTTAAGGATTTGCGTTTTAACAGTTCTAGCATTCTTCGCGTCCGGAGTTCTATAATTAAACCGATTTCTTTCCGAGTAACGGAGTGAGTATATTAGCGCCCGTACCACGAACTGTAGGCTCTAGATTTCTTTCTCAGCTTAATTGTTATCTGAGACTTTGTAGTAGCTTCTAATTTAAACATTAATTTCATGTTTGATGAGTGCTAAATAGACAGGATATAACAGCCATGTTCGGTCTGATTCGCTAGAAATGTTCAGACAATCTGTGTTGTTAGCATAATTATGACATATTTATCTATTCACTTCATACATTTTATCAGCTTTTTTTCTTCATACTTGATCGAATCTTCGTCAACAAATAAGATATTCCGAATTGGGGTTGTCCACATATTGTTTAACACAAGTTCCAACCATTCGAAGTACATCATGTTTTTGTCAATTTTATGTATAATTTTACAAGTAATATGATGTCATTGAATAAACCAATTAATTGCAGAAAATATTAATTATCAAAAATACAAAAGATTTTTACATTGAAAGAAGTACAAATGTGTGGTTCAATGTTGAATTATTGAAAATATTTTTCTATGTGTAAGTAACGAAGCTAATAGTGATTCATAGCAATCCAGGAAAATGGTATACAGTCTAACCTGTGTTTGCGGCCACCTCCGAATAAAGGCCACCCTGCCAATAAATGCCATTGTTTGAAAAACCATCATCGATTATTTAGAACAAACTGACCTCTGAATAAATGCCACCTGTCAATAAATGCCACATTTTGTCTTCCCAAGGGGGGTCTTTGTTCACAGGTTTGACTGTATATCAAATCTACTTCAGTACATAAAGATGATCCGCTTCGTATATTATTATTATTTAAAACTTGAGTTTCCTTGGAAACGAAGTTTTGAGTATCAAATTTACGCTTCTCAATTCAGTACATGGCGATTACGGCCGCAGTAAGTTTTCAATATCGTAATTTTCTTACAAGAATGTTTGGCCATACATTGTTGTGTAAATACAAGCGACTTACTCATCTCACAATTTTCATGGTCAGTTAGTTATAAGAACTTCATACAATGTAGATTAATGTACAAACAGCTTATCAGTCTAAATTACACTAGAAACTAAACTATAAACATCACATCGTCATGTTTTCCTAATGTAACAAATTTAAACAATACTTTGAACCTAGAGGTCCGTTCATTTCCTCTCTTTATTTCAGTTTTCTGTGACTCGTGTATAAATCAAATAGCAAATAGATTACGAAACACGAGTTAAAATCACATCCATCCAGAGAATTACTGTAATCTTTAAGATACAAAAACCCATTTATCTATCGGCTTGACAAGTGAAATAGTTTCTAATAATGTCGACAAACACTATGTGATATAACCACAGGAATTACAGATACGAATTAAAGAATTCAACAACAACTTTATTAAATAGTTTTGTTTTACGGGACTGTGGGGCTTCCGTATTTTATGAATAGAAACAAAATGTATACCCGGGTTAATTAGCTGGGAGGATCAATACTGGGTAGTCCCAGGATTCTTACAATATCGCATTTTTACAATGAATAGCGTTGTTATGGTAAATGTAAATTAATGACAAATTGTAGAAATATTTTGACAATATACAAATCGCATTTATACAATTTTGAATCGTTCCAAGTTCATTGTACACGATAATTTTGTGGGGACATTTTGTGAGGACACTGTACTTTTTAACTGTTAATTTAACCTCTCTAGAACAACAACCTCTCAACAACAACATAATTTTTCATCTCCCAAAAGGTGTTGCTTTGGAGAAGTTGCACTGTATGTATGTGTGTACAAATAATTTTACTCATAACTTTAACCGTGAACATTCTTTTTCAGTACACCTCGTATATTAACTTCATAAAAAAAGTATGTAAGATTAAACCTTTCACAACCACATAGCTCTCTCAGACAGACACACTTTATCTCGAGAGAACGCTAAGTATGAACGCACTAATAAAACGTATCATTTCTCTCCACGGACAGACGGGCCTCTATTCCAATTAACTACCATTCATATCCCTTATATGATTTTTAAAGATCCAAGAGGCATTATCAATTGTCGAATCTTGCCAGTTATTATGTTTAAATGGGTAAAATGATAAACCATTTCCTCTGGATATGGTTGTTTTTATTGTACAAATTCGACCATACAACACGTTTACTGTCAGACTCTTATCACTTTGGATACATCACGGGAACAATGTACGCAGGATCACATTATTTTCATTGATCATTATTGTTTAGTTACAGTTGTATCAGACCCATTAATAAATAGTTCTTTTCCTTCCCAGTAAAAACTTGATATGTACGAAACTCCTATGATGTTATCAGATGAGAAGATACGGGCAATGGTTATAGTTCGATACATTCAATTTCTCCAGAAATAAAGACTTGACAAGACGCTGATTTCGCAAAAATCGTTCTAATAATTTGTTTATTTCGCTCTGTAAATACGCGTGTAATGTTCAATAAAGGTGGCGAGTGATGCATCCGGAGAAAGTGAACAAAGTTTGACTTGGATTCACATCGCAAGACAAGGCAAGAACTTAATTCAAAAAGTGTTTTCTTTGCAATATCATTAATAATACAATAATACTATAGTAGAAATATGTCACTTTCCGTTATAAGTTTTGTAGAAACGATATTTTTTAAAATCTTAATATCTTGTCTGAAAACAAAAACTACCGCTCCTCCATGTATAATTTCTAAGGGTCACAATTCTGGTAGTGTTGATAGACAAGTAATATTGCGCATTAAAAATCTCGCAGGCCAAGCGAGCTGCAGTGTTTTTTAAAGCCAATAAGGTGATAAACACTGTAGCCAATATTACTCATTTAAAAATCAACAAAACTTGCCCTTTCTCTGCGAGATGGGTAGCTGAGATTTCATATAAGAATTTAATTGCTAATGTTAAAGCCTGGAATACCAAAGGACCCAGGGTGCTTCACCTTTCACACAAGATGAGATGATTAGGTTATCACTAATGCGAAACGGGTGATGACAGATGACATGAATGTACAAACATTCAGATGTAGGTACATTTGAATCGAAAGAAACATTAAAGTAACGCAGGAATGGTTTGTGTATTCGTTAGTTTTGTTTAGTTCCGTGTATCCTGAGATGGCCTAATACAACTCACTTTAATCATGACAACGAGTGAATAGTTATCACGCACTTTTGATCTAACTCTTAATTGGTCAACGCTAATCAAACCGTAAGATGGCTACGCAAACATCAGCGACATTAGTGTGGAAATAGAAATGTTTGGTTTGAAAAGTCAATTTTTATGTTGTTAAAATGTTTGTCTAATACCTGGCCGATATTGCAGTCCTGTATAAAATAAGTCAAATTCGTGAGTTTTTTTCTCCTTTCATCGGTAAAGTATTTTTTACGATTATATTGCAATCTGTCCAAAGCGACACCATTTGGGAGAAGCAATATTATATTGTTGATTAGAGGTTGTTGCTCCAGAGCAAAAATTAAAATTGTACCTTTGGAAAAATAATTTTGTTATTGAAAGAAGGTTGTTGCTCAAGAGAGGGCCGCTCCGGAGAGGTTGCACTGTATATCATTTTTTACGATTACATCGCAATCGTAAACATTTGTCAGGACGTGAAGGTGAGTACAAAAGCACTTATTTTTCAGTTTCAGTTGGAGTCAGACAGTATAAGGGATGGACTCCCTATTGAGAATACATAACTAACCAGGCATACATCATCAGGGTAACATCGTATCTCAGTATCCAAAATATAAAACATTAAAATTTGATAACAGGGTAAAGATACGTGCATTAGTTGTGGTTATAAGTAACATTTAGGATTATTCGTTCTTGCGAATCAACATAATGTTCAGTAACAGAGGTTAAAAATGTCCGAGGTTTTATATCAATGGAAAAATAATAGATTACTTTCACCGGCGTACTCTATACAAGAATAAAACACGAAATACGATCGTATAAAACTATTTACAAAGAGGTGTAATAAAATTTATCTCTCATTTTCTTGAATATCTTGTTTCTTTGAGGTTAATCCGTGCAACATCGTCAAATAAAAGCTGACAAACAAGTGTTTGTATCATTGTGTTTGATGCTGAACCCGATACTGGGCTTCTTGTTCCGAATGAAATACTCTGAAGTAGTGAAAAACCGTACGTACCGAAAGACCGGGTTTTATATGCCACCCGCGCCGGAGTAGTTTCGCAGCAAATTAATGTAGGCAAATTATTTCTGATGCGGCCGTTTTGTGTTATCAGATTAAAGATCTTATTGTGTGACAAAAATATGCTGCTCTAAGATTGGTTCTGTTTTCATTCATGGATGTAGTCGAGTATCAAATTTTCTATCTAAAACTTGAATGGTTTAATTGCCAGTTTCCCGTGAGTATTTCCAACCTAGGTAATAAATCTTCTGCATCAATACGCATGCGCGAATATATTAACATAAATGTTAACATGTGACATGATTTCTGTAGTTCAGGGTGCTTTAAAATATTTTGTTTTCAAATTCAGTTTTAATTCACTGTTACCACGTAGCACAATGAAGTCGACACATTCCGGAAACATTGACTGACGAATATAATAGAACGAAACTTGCTATCCGGAAGTAATATTTAATCTCAGAAGACATACAAAGAAAATGCAACAAGAAATGGAACGAAAGGTAGAATCTTCGAACAAACCCGATTATTTTTCTCACACCTTTGACAACAAACTTCTCCCATCAAATTACATATTGTTCTAAATAAACAATTTGGTCGTCTTAGATACGGAAACAGAATGTATCCGAATGAAATTTCTCCATTTAATCGGAATTGTTTTAGTTAATACAAACAGTTTCTGTGAACTATCATACACTGGCTTTGTAGAACTTGGCTTCTATTCAGAAAAACGTTGTCATCTAAACATTTCGTGATAATTTGGATCTACCATCAGATGAGATTGTAATAATATTAAGAAAAGATAATATGTTTTGATTAACGAGAACTGGATGCGTATATATGTTCTAAACATAATTTGTTAGTTTGCACGCATCGAACAAGCACCAGATGTTATTTTTCTGTTGTGCATTTTCTTGTTAAATACTCGCAAAAGAGCCGAGGTATTCCGACTAAGTGGTTATATTCGAATATGCTTAATGTCTCGTGATTATCTTAGCAGACGATATGACCAGGAAGAAAATGCCATTTCGCGTAAAAAGACAATTATATCGGAAATGGAATTCTGACTGGATTATGCATCAATGCTAATTTGCGCATGCTGCGCGCGCATACATTATTTTAGTGCTGCCTACAAATAGAAATGCTCCGATTTAAGAGGAAAAGAAATAAAAAACAATGCGCGCAATCTTTCAATTTAAGAAACCGCTTGACCCTGTAGTTATTTATACCGTAAATATCAAGAATTTCGCGGCATTCCCAAGTGGCTGTAAGTTGAAAATTGAAAATTCGTCTTATCGGTGAGTTCTGCACGTGGAATTCGAAAAGGTTTTGATTTGATATTTAGATAACGCTCGTTTAGCAAATGTTTACGATAATGACAGAACTTATGAAGATTTCAAGGCGTAAAAATAAAACTTTTATCATAAGTACAATGAAAAAGAAATGATATTTTACCATTTTTAAAGATATTAATTCAAATTGAAACAAGCCCCACCCCTGCCATTAAGATCTGGAAATAGCTACATTAAAAGCGGAAGAAATTAACATATTTTTTTGCATGATAACAGACGTATGTTAATTTAACACTCCTACTGTCAAGCTTTCGAAATCACTCCATGGTAGCGGCATAAACCTATTATTATTAATAAATTCATTCATTAAATCAATGTTACCCTTACTATTTTATTCGGCAGGGCTATATTCTCGTGCTACCGCACGTGTAAACCAGACCTCCTGCTTTGCACCAAGCATTCACTGAACCTGTGAGTTTTGTTGTATGGGAAGTCATAAAAACTTCCTGTTATTTCTTTCTAAACTCATATTTGAAATGTTTTGGATCTTTGAACTTCTATCATTCGCTATAGCTCATGTTTTCATGAGCTATCCATGATGCAATTCGTGCGTGGCGGCCATGTTGAAATCCTGGTTGTTATGGAAACGCACGTGATAGCCCCCGACCGATTTTTGGCAAAAAGTATTTACGACCTCGGGGAGTCATGTGTTAGCTCAAAATGATGAAGACGTTACCATGTTTCATTTTTAAATAAGACTCATTTCATTCAAAAATAATGTTTGTGGTTTGTGCCTACGAAAACATGCCGTTCTCTCGTTAATTTACGTCGCATTTTAATGACCACTTATGTAATTATATCTCATTTCAAACGAATTGTTTAGTTATTCTGTTTCAAAAGATTTAACAAATATTTCTCAAGAGACATGGATAAGAATTTTAATATCTCTGTGGGTTAGAATTGAAGTATTACTTATTTTAACCAGGACTCCGCCCACAATTGAGTTGAATTCGTGACTTTACAAATCCTAATTGGTCACATGGCAAAGTGATTTCACCGATAATAGTTAAATTCTTCTGGTGAGCATTAACTAACACTTGATGACGTAATAGTCTGCTGAAAGAACATCACGGTCCATCGATAATTCTACTGATCAGTTTTTTATTGCATCGTAACACATTAACTGGAATTATACATGTATAGAATATATATATTGATCTCATTTTGATAAAAAAAACATCGTAATTTATTATATCCGACAGAATAGAGTAAATAAATCTCTGTACAGTGGAAACCTTCTAAACCGTTTCCTCTATAAACCGGTCTCCCCTCTATATCGGCCATATGTCCTGGTCCCGACCTCATTACTATATAATTAAAAAGTCCCCTGTGAACAGGCATCCCCTCTAAACCGGACAAATGACATGGTCACAGGCTTGGCCGGTTTTGAGGGGTTCCTCTGTATCTAGTTTGACGGCTGTCGATTTGAATGCATCACCCAGGAAACAGTGCATTATAACTGGCTTTGTTTACAAAACAACCAAACAAAATTGTATTCTTAGATTTGCTAGTTATCATTCCTTTCGCCGGAGGATATAAATCTCCCTTAAATGTTATTTTCTTGGAAAAAAATAGTTTCTTCCAATGAAACATTGATATGCATCAGAAACATGGGGCTTCGGATCTTTTACGAGGAACCATATCGGAATTTTTGCACTTGAAAGAGAGGTTTTTATTATTTCTTATGTGTATTTAATTACCATTATTTAGTGGCTCCCTGCACGCATTTTACGTCACGAATTGATAGATTTTTCCTAATTTTAGTAATATCAAACATTTGTTAGCTGATAAGGCTCCACAATACCACAATACCTATACAATTAGTGTTATTAAATCAGACATCCAATTTCAAATAACATCTGAATTTTATCATTCTTCATTATGCTATGCAGAGTTATGCGTATTGTAATATTCGAATCATTCGAATTTACGATCGACGCTAGCTTTATGCACGAACAGAAGTTTTGGAAATAACAATAAAATGATTAATAATATTCTGGGTAGAATATGTTAAATTGATTAGGTACTAAAACACGTGTGTTTGTTAGATTGAATTGTGGAACATTTCTTTGATATTTTATCGATTAGATTTTGTCTGTAATAAATGAAAATGGGAATCGCAGAAAACGAAATTAATTTTCTCGATTTTCTTTCTATTTCAAATGCTTTCCAATCACGCAAAAAAAAAACACACGGTCATGATGAACATGTTTTATCTCGTACGATTCTTTTATTCCGCACATTTTATAAAGTTATTGCCGCCAATCCGTTTGTTAAGGTTTAAAAAGTGCTGATAATATCATACGTGACACGAAAAGTTCTGATAAAACCGATGTCAACTTAGAAAGTAAAGCTATGTGAATCAGCAGAAATCACTGTCCTGTCGTCTGGTTTAAAATCAAACTAGCATTCAGTCAACTTTATGCCCGGTATAATGATACGGGCCATAGTTTACAAACAACTACGAACTGCTCAGCTAAAAAAACCCGATACAACTTCCTATGGTAATTTTAAGGGAAAGGAGTCGGCTGATCATTGAAGAATTCGAGTGCAATTAAGTTCGTATTGATACAAAAATATTCATGTTGTCATTTAATAAATAATAAGCGAACATCCGGCTTTGTCATCTCCTTGGAGACAGTATACCATTGGAATATGGGCGTCCGTTTTGTCTATTACATGTTGCCCTATCATGATCCACATCTACCTGAGGGAAGTAATGGGTGAGTTTTCTTAAATGGAGCCCGATACGGACTCCGTATATGACAAAACACGAGAGCAATCTAGTTCTTTTTTCGTAAAAAAGGCAAAAAATCATAATGTTATTGAATTTATCAATTCAGCCTGAAAACTCACAAACGCGATTACAGAAATAATGATTCCGTATCAAATCACATTCTTAATGATTCTCAAATGAAGTGAGAAAGTGAATTTTAATTAGATGTATTATGCGACACCTTCGCTCTAACAGCGGGCCCATTTATATGCCAAAAAAATTGGCGAATGGATGACAAAATTATCCAGACAATCACGTGGTTTTGAATAGAAACATGGAGTATCTTTCTCTTCAGATAATCGATTCTTTTTCACGGTAAATTATCATTTAAATCACTACGAAGGGTACAGGAGACTGTGTGATGTTATTTATGCATACATTTTACCATTTACTCCCTTGGTCGCCATTGTTACATACAAATATATCATTGACGTCAACCATGGACATGTAAAAAGAGATAACTTGACTGACAAATAATATTTGTCAAAATTGTGTAAATTATGAACATTTGTCAAACTCAATTTGAATAGTCGCGGGTAGCAGAACCCGATTCTGAAGTATTTACCATTTTCAGTGCCCCGACAGCTCTTGGTAAGAAAGGTTTTCTCCCTAATGTTGTGGCATATTAAAATGATGTACGACGTTCGCTATCTCTATCAGCTATCAGTCTGTGTTCGTTAGATTGCTATCAATCCAACTCTATTGCAGTTTTATTCCTACTGTTCATTCAGGCCCGGCTTTTGGGTATCATTCAGTGGCGTTTATAATTTATTTTTTTACTGCCAAATCTATTGCAGTTGCGGTGCACAGTCGTCATTCAGTTATATATCGTCATTATCACTTCATGGTAATGATTTAGAAAAGCCATAACTCCATTTATTATTTAACGCAATTGTTAAATTGTTACAATAATAATTCTCACCGTCCGTGTCTCCATTATTCATCATTTTATTGATAGTTATCATTCAAAATAACAGCATTTTTATGATCCACATTATTCGTATATTACTCTGATTTACTATCAAGATTAGTATAATAGTTAATATTCATACGATGGATGCAGTTTTATAAAAATTCTATAAAACATTATGTTTTTTGGGGGGGCTGGCGTGTCATGAGAATGGATTCCTGTATCGGGTTCCACAAATTTGGGTACTTTGTTTAAATGTAAGCGAGTTTTAATTGTTTATTTACTACAATTATATGTCTAGTTTTATTAATAATTCTAGCTATTCAGAACGGAAAGGTACAATCATGATGATTGCGCACATTTCAACATTATGTTTTTTTTTGATGGGACAAAATGACAAAATTTTGTTCAATGGTAAAGCTAATATATTGCTAGTACTTTTATAACTAATTGAATACTAATTTAGTGTAATAGGTGGCCATCATAGGTTATATATCATCTGATCGAGAAACGCAATTAAATCATAGCTTTAAGTGCTCTGTTCTGTTCTGTTCTGTTCAATGTGAAATTATCCCGAATCCTGTGATTAACTTAACACTTATGCCTTGATTACAAATATAAGTCAATTAGTACTAATCTGCTTTTAGATAGTGTTCGTACATTTATTTTTCATATGCTTTGAAAAATAACTTTTCACGTTGACAAATAGTTTTATATGGTAAGCTAATCTTAGATTCTTGGTATCAATTACATTTTATAGGGAACCAAGACAATAATTAGCCTTTAATTCAAATCTTTGATGTATAAAAAAACACTGACAAACTCCCCAAATGAAAGTGATTATAAATCGCATTAGTTGCTTATACATCATACAGTCCTGCGTATTGTTTATGTGTTCCCGTCAATTTTGTAGAACTTAATTTTAATTCTAAATTAACAACATAAACCCTTGGAAATTAATGCAATGCGGAAAATTGATCAAAATAAGATATTAATCTTTTACAAACATATCTACTGTATCATATCATCTCTTTTCTTTGCTGTAATTGTCAAGGCGGGGTTTGCGTCAGCAAATCGATTATCGTATGAAATGAAAACTATTAAATAAAACTGAAAAATAATCAGCATCATTCAATGGCGAAATATTTTCAATTCCCGCATTTTTTAGAAGTAAGAGTGAATCCCATTTCGATAAAGTGACATTTGCTACAGCTGATAAGAAACATGACACCGCTTTCAATTAAACAGATAGTGAGGATTCATCCATCCGACACAAAAATTGAAAATCGCTGGGACGGCAGGACACCGCGATAAAACACGGGACGAAATGATACGAAACTGGGTAATCGACGACTTGTGAACGCATTCGGATTAGCTTACATTTTGATAAATCTGCATTTTTTCTTGTTTTAGAGAGATTAAGAAAAAACTGTTTATCAAAGACCTGTTTTTTTGCCATTTGACACGCTAAAAATCCACGAACTTGCATAATATTCAACAAAATCCGATTCGGATGCACACCACATCACATACATGTCTATTTTGTATATTGCTAGCGTGTAATTGGATTGTAAATTAATGTAAATTAATAATTATCTTCGCTCACCGTTGAATCCAATATAAACTGGCGTTATCTACAAATTTTATCACACGACCGTTTACCTAGCGTCCTGGGTTGATGTAAATGCATTTATCACAATGACAATATAACGTGGCATCAATTTCAATTGAATGGGTTTTATCTATTATGATAATTGGTTGAAACTTCAGACAATTTATTTGTAAATTGATAGATTTTGTTTGCAACTGTATCGAATCAGGTAAACGGTAGACAAACTGATAAAGGCGGCTAGCGTAAAATCTTTGTGAATTTGTCTCGGAAACATTAATGTCAAACATTAATTTAACAAAAGATATATTGAACTTTGACCTCTATCAAAATGACTGTATACATAAAGTTTGCAAGTTTGTGTATCGTATTACATATGAAGAGAACGTGTATTTATACAGACGATAGGCACACCAGTATAGCTAAACATATTGATAAATTTCAGCGATACATGCGGCTTATTAAGTATCGATATTATCGCGCCAATAAATCGATTATCAGGAATGTATTATTGCAATACGATAACTTAATAAGTGATTGTTTAATTGTGTAAAACAATTATACTGGATCTACTTCAAGTATGAATAGTTTTTCATTATTTGAGAAGTGAGCATGTAGGACGCTCGTTATGCTAAACTCTAACGTAGTCCAGAGTTAGCACTGGTTAGTTTGCAGTCCAGGAAAACTAGTTAGGTGAACCAGTCGCCGTATATAACTGAAAGGTTGTAGGAAAACGGCGTTAAACCCCGCTGACAATGTTTTCCCCAGATTTTGTCTATTTTAAACCACTAATGAGTTTCTAGATATTCCGACAAGGTGTTGTCCTATCTCAGGATGAAATATGTTCGCATAGTGATTAAAGCAAACCAATGTATGACTGTTTGGTCATGAAAAACCAAATCAAATATTTAATTACCGAAAATTACTGTCTTTACCCTGTCAACATTTTTCATAAACATATGTTAATTAATTTACTGATATCACTTCAAAGCAATAACTGTCAGGTGAGACATTTTCAATGACTCTTGATGACACAATATTTTGCCAGTAGATGAATTGCAGCCGTACGTTGCTTGTGTGTACAAACGAGACAAAAAACTGTAATAAAACGTGCGTAGGTGGATGGCAAGACCTTTAAATAATATCAAAAACAGGCAATGCGGAAGTGTGATGTGTTTGCCGAAGACTACCGATAATTCACCGAGATATACCGAAGGCTACCGATTGCGTGTACGATTCGATATGACGTCAACGTCGCAAATATGACGTCATTAACTTGTAAAACTGACATTGCATTTGTTTCAACTATTTCAGCGAGGTCTACACAGACACATAAAATGTCATGCCAAATTTGTACATTGCACCTGTCTTGGCGGAATAAATTTGGCTACCAAGCAGCGTGTTCGGAGCTCAAACATAAGTCACACCAGATCGGGATTATTCACGTCAATAAAGCTTTCTTTGACAATGTCCTATTGTTTTGATATACTGTACACGTTGTGTGATTGTTTTCTTGCAATTAAAATCACGCATTATTAGGTCTTAAATAGTATCTACAAACCAATAGAAAATACAGACATTTTTGCAGCCTGTTTCAAATAATCAAAAAATCGTTTTGTGGGTTTGTCAAATCACACACAAATACTTAAGAACAAAACCGTGTTTATTCTAGGTATAGTAAGGCAATTATTTCTCAAAATTTTGATGAGGAGTTCCATAAAAGTCGACATTAAATTTGTATAAATTTTGTACTTAAAAGCTAATACAATTCGACTTGACTGACTGTGTGTAAATAAAACAACCTTTGTCCTCAGTAAAAAAATTAACATAAATGTAATAAAGTGTGAAGTGTAAACGCAATAAAATATATATACAATTTGAGGGTCTTGATTAAATATTTCTTTGTTATGAAGTTGAAATATAATTAATCTGTTAAAAGCAATTGTATTATTTTAATTGCCAGTCGTGAAATACTAATGAATATTAATGAGTAATAAAATAAGATTTGTCAAAACGTTTCACGGCTTGAATATTAACTGCTCTCTTAATTGAAAACATATCTGCTATTTTTTCTTCAATCTAGTTTTTTTTAAATCTAATCAAATCAAAGTTTGTACTTAAATTAGTTTGAAAAAATGTAATATAACCCATGTGTTAGATTTTAAAAAAAACTAAATGCATTAAATTGAATTAGATTTCAATTTATGTCCAAACAAGTGTGTTGTCATATTTGACGACCGAACACCACAGTGGATGTTTAACAATAAATAACATTACACTATATGTATTTGATTTGTCCCTATTGCAATGCATAAATTAAATTCATATTTCTATACAACCACACCTGGGAAAGTATCATGTTGTATGAAGCATTTCATACCCATGTTTTACTCTAACAATGCTATGCTGTTTTTCTAAGGACTTTAATATCATATGAAATATATATGACAGTTGAAATTATACCACATTATTCTCAAAAGTAATTATTTTTCTTTCTCAAGCTTCTTATTACTATTAAAATATTTATTCATATTTCAAGAGACAGCAGTGTGAGTTATTGTCATTTTATTGATGAACTTGGTTCATGAAGTATTGCAGAAATTTGGTAGCAATTGTGACAAAGAAACCCTATAGATTGAAATGTTGTATCACCCCACCCACCACAAACCTGTGGCAAGCGCCTCGAAATATGGAACACATAAATACAAAAGATACAGCGACCGTCATTTTAAAAAAGGTCCAAAACAGCAATGTAATACATTCAAATAGCGTGTAGTTGATGTTTGGTTTTTCGAAGTCACGGTTTGAAGTACATGATATGTTTAATGTCAATGACTTTATTCCAGATATGAACATTTAGTTTGACCAAGTGTGTCGTGTCTGTTAATGAAATAAGTGAATGAATTTGTGGGAGACCTTCATATCTGGTGATAGTGACTGAATAATTCAGACATTGTACAGTGCAATTTACGACGTAATACAAACAATACATAAAATGCAATGATTGTTATTCAATTTAGTGTGCATGGATTTTATGATAAATAAGATATAGGGTCTTTTTCAGATTCTGAATTGACAATTGCTCCGTAATGGTGGTATATGGTACCACATGGTTACCGAACTAGGTTCAAATATTCATTCTTAAGTCACTAGTACGTTTTGCAAATCATGCAGAGTTCAATTTTGATAAAACTTGCAGATTTTGAAGAGAAAAAATAATAAAAAAAGATATTCATTCAAAACTCTCAGAATTTAGTATCAGTCTAGTAGTTAACTATTCAGGTGCAATCTCTGAAAAAAATATTTTAATTTAAAAATAAGTTTGTGATAAGAAAACTTATCATCTGAAGTTTTAAATGCGGAAATAATGTTTATAAAAGCTGTTTCATTTTTGCTAATAACACTAGTTGTAACAAATGTAATATCTGCATTATCATAAACCAGGTGCTTGAATCGATTCACTGAGGAATATCATTTTATGACGCAATACATAATATAATTGTTTCAAAATGTTGTAGACATTTTATCTGACAAATTTACAAATCTTAATTACACGATAAAGTATGGAGCACGCAGAGATAGTGGTTCACAATTTGGGAGTCTATCGTTGTTTTAGTGTCAAAGCCTTACGTTGAAAGCACAGGGGACCTCATTAAATTCGTGAAATATATCTGAGTTGTACTAAATATTTTGCAATAAAATGGTACCCGGTTTTATTGTTTTGTAAACATCAGACGCCGGGCATCAAACACATTCAACACGACACTGCAGCATATCATTTGGAAAAGCTTTGTAGAAAGTGGTTTAAAAACTGAATTGAATCTAATTTGCGTAACCGGAAGTCCTACGACATCATTATTTGGTCACGTGACATATATGATGACGTAATTCCTCTCTTAGTACCAGATTACAAAGTAGTTAAGACATTTCCATCGTACATACCGTATCATTCTAAATTTTGACAATTTTTTTACCTAAGGGATGCCGTGTAACGTATAGATGGATCAATCTAATTCTTGGTACCAACTAATGTGTAACACAATATTTCATTCAGGGGTCAGACAGTGAAGTAATGAAATGACAGATATTATTATTTTGTATTGACATCAATGATGGAATCTTAGGAATTCGAAATGAATACGACTTGACTTTTAAAACTATGGCTCTCAACGAAAATTGAATGAGTTAGTGATTACGAATTAGATAACACATGAGTTTAGAAAAACAGACAAGTATTTTCCCAGATTAAATGAACATGATCGCTTTGTTTATATTTAAAGGTTGTGAATATGATAATGCTAAAACATTGTATTACAGTACTGATAACCTGCAGCAAAAGTAACAAATATAAATTCTCATTTATTTTCAAACAATGATGACGTCATTATGACGTCATAACATTTAGAGACAACAAAATATATTGAAGATGGTCCAGTAACCAATGGAAACTTCAAGAAGATAAGAACCATTTCAACAAAGGAAATAAATAAATGATTTCTACTTGAAATTTGTTGTGAATTTTATTGTACACTATACAATTATCGTCTGTGGCGCACTGTTTTATGTCGTCTGCAACTTGTATTATTAATCATTCCAGGGACATACCACAATAAGACTATCAAAATAACATTCAGCAATTACTGTAGTTGTCTACAATCATTGAATTGATTGTAATGCGTATTTAACGGCCACATTGTCAATCATTTATCAAACGCCGAACTATTTCAGCAATTTAATTAGTATGATAGGGTTTCATATTATTTGACTGTTCTAGAGAAAGTGATACGTGAAGTTGTGTGATGTCACTTGTAACCTGTTTTATCACGTAGCTGTAAACGGTTTTAGACTCGTATAGAGGTCATAACAATGACCTTTTATTTGCCAGGTTTTCTATAAGGCAGAAATTCCATAAAACTCAAATGACATCAGTCAAAAACAACGAAGCTTCTAATTGGATGTTTTTTAGCTTTGAATTATCGATTTAACCAATCGTAGCGGCTTTCTTATAACATCGAATCAAGCGTCTATGGAATAAGCAGGAGACTGGCTCACGAACTCAATTCATAATGAATGCATATCGTTCCTGATTTAAAATCTGAGGACTGTTGTCAGATGATAAAACTAGACGTAGACCTGTGGAGTTTTGTCTGCAAATCAATTAAATCGAGTTGAGATTTCATTATCATTAAGCCGAGATTGTATTTTTGAGATTTGATACTGATCTCAAGTTCTGACACGATCTCAACATTATATTGATAATATTTCAGGGTGACTTATAATCACTGCGACATTTCAGAGGTAAATGTATAACAAAGAATCTTAGTGATAAAATTTAACATTCATTAAGTGGTCAGAATTTAGCAAGTGTTGAGTAAATATGAAATGATATAAAAAATAAGCTTTTAACAGCATAAAATAATGCGCATATCTTCATCTTACAGATTTCGCATAAAATTAAAAAAACAGTTTCAGCATCATATACATGAATGTAAGATTTTTTTGTACAGATATTATCTATTAAATTAGTCAAGTTAAGAATATTTGTCTGCACAGGTTACAATTTAATTGAAAACTTCCCATGTAATTACGTGTACATATATTAAATGTACATATTAAAACTAGCAAAAGGTATGTTTTAAGTTTCCTACCAAGGAAGTAATAAGATTGATTAATAAATGAAGGTAAATAAATAAAATATGATATTACCACAGTCCTATCTCGTGAAAGCATCTTATAACATTTCACCCATGTATCATTTATCATTTGTTGACATACCCAGATGTAGTGACGACAATGATATTTTGTCATTCGTAATTAATATAGGGTGGTCGCTTACCACATAGATAAGTGCTTGGTATTTTTTAAAAACTCCATTGTGGTTAAATATATCTACCCTTATCATGTAACACCACAGTTTGAATCCTGGCTTGGCATTACGTGCATGGATGTGTTTTACTTTCATTTCAAACCCTCAAACTCTGTGTTGAACTGTCGCCACCTTAGCCACACACTTCCGCAGAATTCTTGGGACGATTTCAAACCAGCAGCTAATCAATATCATTCAAACCGAAGTCACGGTGTATTTGCAATTCGAGTTGCAAAAAATAATATATAAAATAGTTGATATTGACTGAATAGTATCAAAATACATCATTATGCAAAGCTGATTTATTTCATGTAATAAAATTTGATATTTTACTAAGTTATGTGAATGATGTCGCATTATCATTTTATTTGCCAATAAACTGAGCAAAAATTAATAACAACCTTATTTTATTTGACTCTCAGCTTAAAGCAAAGATTACTTTTTATTTACAGTCATTTTTAATAAGGAATTAAAATGAAGTCTCTTTCTTTAAAACTGAAAATTGAATTTTATCTTTTTCATTTATTTTGTCTGGTAGAAACTTGCGCAAAAGTTAATATTTTCAGCAATTATGCGATATGTAATATATAGCTAGATACCTGACCAGTGCAATGGCATGTTATTTTAATTATAAACATAATACCAGGTACATATTTGTGAAATGTGAAATTGTGATGAAATAAGAGGTGGAACATCTTTCAGTTGCTGTAGAAATATTTGAAATATTCTTGTCTTGAATTGATCAACATTTAATTGCATCCGAACATTTTTCACTTTTCACTTAGACATACTGTTAAGAAAAGTTTTACATTTCTCTAAGATAGACGAATGTTGTTTACAAATCTATTGCTGTGACTGGCAAGGATGAACAAACTTAAAATTGAACCCTACCTGATAAATAAATTTTCTAATTAAAGTTTAACAAAATCTGAAATCTTACTATGTTTAATGTGGTAACATTTCACCACAAAGGCATGGTGAATTATTATAATATAAACATCAATAAAAAAGGAGACAGTGTTGGACATCGTTAAAAACAATAGAGATAAATGTGAGACTCTTGATTTCGTGTGATTATCATCATAAAACATGGTTTAAAATCAATGGATAGTGTAAGCTAAAAGTCAAAGAAATTATGTCTAAATTCAACTTAAGACGAAATTGTTACAATGAAGATTGGTTGCTCACACCAAGTCATTTCGTAACTTTTTAAAATATGACAATAATTGTTACAACAATGAAAATCGTGGCTTACATCGAATAATGCAGTATGCGATGTGTGATGTTTATCAATATGATTTATAATGATCTACAGTTCATGTCGGACAGAAAGCTTAAAAAAGCAATGAGTAAGATTCATGGAGATTTTATTGACATACGCCTTACTCTGCGTTGAAGTAAGTGGATGAATTTGTTCGTATATTGAATGTTTGAAGGTCCTCCACAGATGTGTGTCTGTGACTCTCATATTTCATGTAACAAAACATGTGTTTTAATATCATCAAGGGTCTACTTCATATCCCTTCTTCCATAATTCTTTAATTGTCACAATTTACATTTGAGTTCAGTTCAACTAATTACATTTTTTTCAGTTATGAGTATCGATTCAAGGGATTCTTTTGGCCAATTTAATATTTATATTTTCATTATTTTCTGTGTAGTTTGAAGTTTTTTCGGACTGGTGATATGAGTTGTATGCACATATTTATTTATACAATTATTGCAGTATGTAATATATGTGAGATTCTATGATATATGAATAGTATGCTTATTTATCATAATACTATATTTACAATCTGATAGGACCATCATTACTATCCTTGATAGGAAAGGGAAAGAGGTTTTGTCGGGGAATTAATGATAAATTGATTATTTAATGATTATGATATAAATAAATGATAAATACATCTAGAGATGTTTAGTATTTATAAATAATCTAAAATAAAGAAAAGTTATCGTTCGAAAAGTAGAATATATTTCAGTTAGACATGTCTGTCATTAAATACACATGTTACGAAAAAAACAATTACAATAAAAGAAACGTATGTGTGTTTTATTTCACACAAAATCTTGGAGAACAATAAAATATTTATAATTACGACATAAAGAAAGTACGAATATTTTTTGTACGAAACAAGACGTCTACAATAAGAGTTGGGAGGGGTAGACACGCAGTGGGGGTCCAGCATTCCGGACATAAACAGCAAATTATAATGTGATTTATGAATATATAACTCAACAAGACACCTTCATTAAAATAAATTAAAAGCATGTCTAATATTGTTTTGTAACGCAAAATCTTCTATTAGCATTTTCTCATAGAATTTAACTAATTTTTCACTAACCTTGAATTCGTACAATCGTCATACAGAATATCAAACTCCTTGCACGAGATCAATTTGCAGCGGTTCACACCAGGCTGTATCGCTCCAAGGCCTCTCAGGACTCGAACCTGTTCAACGTTGCAAACAACTGGTGTAATATCTAGTCTCTTGAGCTTCGTATACACCGTGTGCAATCCTCCAACAAGATGTTTCAAGAAAAGTTCAAAAGCCTGAGGCAGGCATATAAGCTCGCGCCCATCAACATTAAAAGCTGCTATCTTGGCACCTCGATAGTTAATTAGTTTACAAACGTTATTTTCCGGACTGCAAGCTATCGGCGGAGGGGAGCTGTACGACACTTTATGCAGCTTGCTGAGTATGTCATGCCCATGACTCAACATAGTTCCATGCATGGCTGCCAGGCTGGTAGCTCGAGCCCCGAGTGGCGTTGTCGGTGGTTCCGGGCTGCTGTGGCTCAACGAAGGAGAAGCCCGACTCTGCGCCATCATCGCCTGAGCCTGATTATGTATCTTGGCTAAAGCAATATCCATTTTTAATGTTCTATTCAGATGTCAAAATTATTGTCCAAAAGACACATTTATATTTAAAAATAAAATACAAGTTATTCTTTCCTTAGTATAATTTAAGTATCACAACACAAGTGATAAATGTTTTGTAATTATTTAAAAGCACAGAGTGTTAAACGACACGTCTCAATTTCCACAAAATTCAGCAAAATGCTATGAATTCGCTCTGGTATCTAAATAAACATATATTTGAGAATCAAACACGGATTTGCCTATTAGCACAGTATACGCATCTGCATTCGGAATAAATAGTAATCTTTCAACTAGCTACACATGCGCAGAGCAGACTCTAAACAATCCAACGGTGAAGAGAATTCAACGAGATTACAACGATATTTAACTTTTTCACAGACCGTAACTGTATTAGACCATTTTAAGTGTATCAGATTGATTATATTCGCGTAAATAACTTTTATTTGTCAAGCTATCTAGTCAGTGGGCGGGGCCAAATTAAAATCTGTATTGCTATTCGACTACGCTCGGATTTCTTTATAAATAAATGGGCGGATTTTGTTCATAGAGTCTTTCTGGATATTTGCGCTTTGTTAAGAGGTATATTTGCGATATAAGGAGGGAAACGAAGCGTGTGTGATTATCCCAACTGACTTTTGTAAATAAGAGTCTAGGATTTCAAAGGGGAGTTCTGTTATTGGTTGATATTGAGACAACCATGAAATAAAAATTGTTTAATATGCTTTATCTAGTTTTGATAATTTTGCATTTTTTTCGAAATGTTTAAAAGAGTCATTTTGCAGCTGTGTTAATGTTAGTTAATATTTTGTAATCAAAAAGTGATTTATGTAACTCATCGTTCAAACTGCACGTTTGCATATATTTGTCATCTTCGTTCCGCGTAATTTATAATATTCGTTACTCTTTAAGAATACGCACAATGTGTTTCAATTGAACTCATTATAAGAGTCACCTTCAGGGGGAATTCAATTTATTCTTGCCATTTCATTAACACCGAACTCGCAATAATACTCCACAGACTTCATTTTTCTTTGACAAAATCCACCTAGTATTGACCAGTTTGAAAATTATCTTTATACTATACCAATGCACAGTAATATTCAATATTTCAGGATCAATGACTGGGTCTAGTAGTGCACATTATCTTCAAGAAATTTCTTTGGCATCGGGTAGTAATGTATTAATCAGTGGACAGTTCGCCGCTTTCAATTCCTGACACGAATTCATTTCTTTTATTTCATATTGCTTTTGAAATAGTTATTCACCATTTTCATCTATTGGTTTTCTTAGAATACGAAAATTGAAAACTTCCCGCAGCAGAAGCTCACAAACAAAGAAAAAATAGAACTGTACCTGTGAAATCGTTGATAATCAATAAAGAACCCAAAGGATGTTAAAAGAAACCGAACGGTTCATAGAACGGACCGAATGACATCAAACTAAATCAACTCTAATTTGATCATCATATTAGCAAGATTTTCAATCAACATTAATATAAACATGTACTTTTTATTAAGGAAACTTGACATGGAAGGAAAACACAATCTTTCATGCATTCAGCTTATTGATAAGATTATAAATGAATAGTAATCATGTATTGTAGACAGTACATTGCAGCCAGATACAATAAGGCCGTTCAGGTCTCCAGGCAGTTTTTAATCTTTGATATTTATTTTTCAAAGCAAGCCATCATTTCCCAATGCTCATTACGAAACAATCATAAACATATTCTTGTATCAACATTCTAATCATATGAAACTGTTCAAAATACGTGCATGGCGCGCCGATTGATTCCCTCTTGTAATGGCAACAACATTGTTAGTACAGTAAAACCTCAAATAACGACCATTTCAATATTACGACCACCTTATTGTAACGACCATTAACTTTCGGACTGGCTTTCAAAAACTTCCCTATACTTCAACTTGATAATGAGACCACCTTATTATTACGACCTTATTTTTGGGTCCCGGATGTGGTCCTGTTACTCTACTTAAATTGCTAAAATTAGTTTATAAAGATGAATTTATAAATGTGTGAACGCTAAGAGTTTACACAGAGCCTGAAATCCTGTAATATATTTAAATCCGTCCATCACAAGATAAAGACTGTTTCTTCTATCAAGCCATATTCATGGTCATATACCAGTTTCGCGACAAATATAATTCTATGAAAGTCAGGTTAAAAAACTTAATTTCCTTAAATGACGAAATCGAAAAAAAAGGGGCCTGTACTGTACCGGATCCCCCTTTAATGGTATGCAGCATACGGGTGGTCGTAGTGTAATCAGAATTGTAACGTTTAATTATTCAGATGGTTCCCCTAGATATGCTACAATATCTCTAAGGGACCCCCTACCCCTTGAAGAGTCCTACATACTAGTTCAGGGGACATGCGTGCGCAAATTTGGAGCATAACCCCAAACTCCCGTGCATGGTGCGATGCAGAGAGGGGCGTGTAACATCGAAACCAAAAACCATGGTTACCCACTCCCTTTATTTATTTATTTGTCAGCGGCGGCTGATTGATGAGGGATTAATTCACAATAGGACCAATGCTGGTATCTTGGCTTTTGAAAAATGCACACAAAATAACAGTAGGATCCTAAATAGAGTAATCGCGACAATTTGGTCTAATAATGTATTTTTATGGTTTCAATTAATTCCGATGCAACATTATCCGTGGATTAAATAATAGTTATTCTGATAGAAATATGGAGTTTTTTATTTTGATATTTTTTCACCTGCGATGAAGTTAGGAAAACAGCAGTTGCACGGAATAATTTAAGAAATTAAATGCGTCCACAGCGCGTGTATTTTCATATTGAGGTCGTGATGTGTGGAAATCGTACGATAGTCAGAAAAAAAAGTTTTATACCATAATTAAACAATGAAATTCGTGGATAGAAAAGATATTTATGAAAATGTGATGAAATAAAATTTGATGCTGAAAGCGAAAGAAGCCGTCTGCCAAAGAACATTGTTTACGCTCAAATCGCATAATACAACACGACGGCGGTCTTATTAAAGGGTCGTGTATCGTTCTCTGTTAAAAAGAATCAATTCGGATTTCAATGTGTCCTTCCACATGAACTGAAAGACATTAAGTTTATTTCAGTATTTAGTTGTCATCTGAGAGTCACACTGAAGACTTAATTATAATTTCATCCTATTACTCAAAATTGATTTCAGGATATGCTGTGTCAAATTTGAGACGTAATATCAGTTCGTGGTATTTTAGTTAAGATGGGGAGAATTGTAAGAGACAAGTTTCACTTTTCATTGCAACAATTCTGATATGATGGAAAATAGAAAATTTATTTCGTTAAAATTTGTTTCAAAGTATCAGATTATTTGAAACTACGTTTTTCTTTGTATTAGTAAAAAGACGTTCCGCTTTTTTAACCCCCCCACCGTGGCTTTTAAAGGCGTCTTTGTAACATTTTCTGTATCTCAAGGGAAGCATCACGTGTCAAATGTCGGAGCCATGGCCCCAACTTGGACTAGAGGGTCAGGAAGTCTAGGAATTTAATGCCTTTGTCTGAAATTTCAAAATTTGTCCAGAGTCTTCGATTTTTACGGTATTTCTTCAACAAAACAATTTGTACGCCTTTTGCACAATACATTATTATACAGTTAAACCTGTGTTTGAGACCACCTCCGAATAAAGACCATCCTGTGAATAAAGGCCATTTTTTGAAAAGCCGTCACTGATTATTTAGAACAAACTGACCTCCGAATAAAGGCCGTCTGTCAATAAAGGCCACATCTGGTCTTTCCAGAGGGCGGCCTTTGTTTACAGGTTTGACTGTATCTATATCATGTCAAAACTATGTTATTATTATGTATGTAACCAAGAATAGTTTATATTCTTATGTATTCTTGAGTTTTACAACCTTCTTGCATCTCTGCCCTTTATCTAAAGGGCTGTTTGACTATATCACCATTGATCACAAGCGGCCATAATCCACAGGAAGTTATTAAACCATGGTTTAATGTATTAATATACTTGTCGCTGTCCATTTCTAATATCATACTTGTAACAATAATATTCATGGGCTCTTATCAATTGTCAAATGATGTTTATTCCGTGTCAACGAATGAATGCATACAGATATCATTGGCATGATTATCATGTGTTTGTCACATTATCATGTTGTACTGTATGTCCATACTGTATAGATTACAGTGACATATACAAAAGGCTTAATTATATTTGATTTACTTGTCTCGTTACAATGGTATAAGATAAACCAATCAATTCATTGTGTAATCAGATGTTTATTAAATTCGGAAAGTTATACAGAGTGAATCACTTTAATTGTCACAGAAATCTTAATTAACAAACCATCGGAGACCTTGATTCATTCAAATAAGCTTTCAAATACATCTCCACACATACATACAAAAATTGCATTTGTGTATAACTAGCCTAACTGTATTTGTTTTATATTACATATAGGCTTTAAATTAATGCTTTACTAAATTAATTATAAATGAACTCGCAAGAAATTTTGAGAAAAGCACTAAACATAACTTGTATTTTTCGTCTTAATGGTTTATCCCCATTGGCTAAAAAAATCTTCCATTGTTACTATTTAAATTTACGAATTCGTCATCGAAAGACTTAGTTCATAGAGTTATCTCAATTCTGTATTTAAACTAAGATTTCTGTTGCATATTTAAATCATTTTTGCATAAAAAAATGCACTCAATGTTTCTCAGTCTTTCAGGTAGACGAACTAACGTTGCTGCTAACTGTTGTTAAAGCAAACGGCGTGCGTGCTTTTGGTCAATTTCGCTTCCTTGTCTCCAATATGTCCTTGTTTCATTTAATTGTCAAGATTATTCAGTGATAATTACTTAATAAACTAAAACTATGACCAGAGTAAACTCACTAACATAAAAAGGACTTAGTCTTGTATGCGTTTTATTGTTTTATCTTAAATCACTTTCTTGTGGTTACATGCTCTTTGGGTTACACTGTGTCACGTGACGGTCGCGTGACTACGAGACGCTTGATTGAAAAGATTCTTGACTCGGTAACAAATTATTTTCACATTATGGTGTATTTAAGAACCAATATTCTTGTTTTTTTTCTCTTAATCATTAGCAGACGTTGTATTGTAACAAACAATTTGATTGAACGATCGCAAAGTTCCAACTTCAATTTATAAAATCAGTTAACGACCCCACACGACGTCTGAGTGTTTGACTTGAATTTTTTTTCAATAAACGCTGTTTTTCTTAAACTCATTTCCCAATTGCCGTTATTTTTTATAACCACATCTGTAATTCTTTTGCACTACCCAACTGAATAGGTCAGCGATGTTATAGCGAAATGCAATGTACAGCGCTATAATGATCAGTCATGTGTTGTTGTAATATTTATTAATGTGAACAGTGACATTCCCGAAATCTTTGTTTGTATGTGTGTGTGACTTATTGTCACTGGGGTTTAACGCCGTTTTTCAACAATTTTTCAGTTATATACGGCGATCGGTTCACCTAACTTTTCCTGGACTGTATACTAACCAGTACTAACTTACCCTTCCACAAAGAGTCGGCATCTTCTCCAAACATGGAGGAAATCGACATTTCTGTCAAATTTTCATAGAAGGGTATGACCTGCCGCGATCGGGATTCGAACCCGGATCTTCGGGTTACAAGCTTCCAGCGCACTAACCACTGGATCCCGGTCGCGGCCCCAGAAATCTTTAGAGAAAACATTCTCACATAGCTTTTATTTTAGAAATAGTTCATCCTTTAAGAAAAATACGAAAAATACTCAAAAAAGTTCTTCAAAGATTTCTGAACGTCCTGGTCGACGTCTGAAAATAGACATATGCTCATGAAAATCAAACATAACAGAGACATGTTTTTCATATTGGATTGAGAGGCACCGTATTGAAGCCGGAACAACCTATCTAATGCTCCATTCTTACTGTCTAAATGCTGGTCGCGCTACCTCCCGGAGAAAAATAACTATATTACCGTTTTTCTTATAATAAATTGCATTCTTATTTCCGACATTGCCCCGGTGCACTCCCGGCGTAGAAGCATGATCTTCCACTTTGATCGTTCGCCAACATCACTTAAGTAAAAGCAGCAGAAAAAGTGACAAAGGATGACATCACTCCTTCTGACCTAGGAGCCGGAGGAAAGGCTGGCTGAAGTCAAACTACTTCCTGTATGTGAAGGGGAAGCGAAAATACAAAGAAAGGGATATTACACCTATTAAAGAAGGGTCATTGTAACCATTGAAGAAGGGACATTGCACTTATTGAAGAAGGGACACATCACCTATTGAAGAAAGGAAACATTGTACATATTGAAGAAGGGACATTCCACGTATTGAAAAAGGGAGACATTGCATCAATTGTCATCGCAACTTAACCGTCAGGTTCCGTCGTGGAACTGTTATTATCCGACATAAACCCTCTTTAACCGGTTACTTCTAAACCGGGAGTCTGCTGGCCTCAACCGGCGGTGTACCGTCATTTTCTAATAAAAAAAAACTTGGGTTAACCGACTGACGAACCATACCGTGCCCTACCTCCTACTATACAATACGGTGCGATACCGTCTTTCGCCTGAACTATGCCTGCATAAAGCCGGGGTTGACCGCAGGTCTATCGTGTATGAGGTGCTTACCAATACACCGGTACACTAGGGATTATCACGGGACCTGCCTTGGTTCTGCCTAGAAATGTTGAGGACTAAATCTGTTCTGAATATTTTCCCGGTAACCCAAGGTTGTATTAAACATTTAAAAACACCCGGGGCTGTTCGCCCAATCAAGCCGGACCAACAAGGTCCATCCGATTTTGTCCTGGAAGTTTCGGTTGCAGTCATGGTTGTACTCCCGGTTTGGCAGGGTTTCTCCCGGACCACTCATCCGGTACCATCCTGTAGTCCAATCCGGGACAGTGAAAATAGAGCTAAATGTTATACGATTAATATACGCATACTTATGGGTCTCTAAGAAGTTTGGTCTTTAGACACTATCTGAACGACAGGGCTGTGATGATCTGGACGTGTTGTTGATGGAAAAACATAGATGGAAACCCGTTTAAAGACTGAATGATAGAATAGACAGCTTATTTTGTCATTGTCTGTGATATGAATTAAGTAGAAAAGTGTGACGATTACTTACACATATTAATATACAGTAAAAATCCAGAAAACCGGACTCTATGAAAATCGGAATTCTCTGCAAATCGGACTTTTCAAGACAAAATATTTTCTTCGAGAATAATAATTATCAGAAAAACTGGATTTTAGCCTTGTACAGTAAAACCCTACAAACCCGGACTCCCTGAAAACCTGAATTCTCTGAAAATCGGTTGATTTTTTAAGTCCCATATTTTCTCTTCTATAATCAATACTTCTCTGAAAAACGGAATTCTTAGAAAACAGGACTTTCGGCCCAGTCCGGAAGGGGTCCGGTTTTCCGAGGTTGTACGGTATATAAAACCGTCTTTCTGTGAATTTAATGGAATGAATTACGGGCAAAATGAACATAGAGGGGTCATTCGGTTATCAAACGTATTATTACATTTGTACAAGTCTTATAAGCCCTTATGTACACTATTGGTTTCTATAAGTCACCTTTGTTCATAGTTCCGACGGAGGGAATTTTGACAATTACAGAAAACATCAAAGATTTTTATCACTTCCAAATTTGGAAATTAGACTCCGATATGACGTGTACATCGTTATAAGATATCTCCAGTGGGCAGTGAAATTAATATAAAACCATTACATGGACCCATATATCTAACAGAAAATCAATTTGAAGATTGAAACGGTTTTAAATGAGAAATTGTGACAATATCAGAGCAAATAGACAGGAAAAGTTACGTAGAACAGAAACAGATAAAGTTATCAAAATATTGAACTACGCCAGCTCCGTGTTTGTTTTCTCTCGTGTCGTATTCTTGGCTTATTCACACCTTTTATAATATTATTTGCTAAACCGGCGCTATTACAAATAAATAAGTAATAACAGACACTTGGAAATATCTTGATCAAATAAATATATCTCACATACGTTAGACGAGAAGTCATTACATTAAGCATATTAACTGAGTCATAAAACCCACTTGAGGGATTTGTTATATATACAAACTGTCAAGAAACTGCGACGTGTCGCTGTGTTTCTAGTCTTCATATTATATACATGTATATACACATACATATATACAGTAAAACTCCTGAAAACCGGACTCCTTGAAAACCAGAATTCTTTGAAAATCGATTTTCTCAAGTCAAAAATATTTTCCTCGATAATCAATAGTTCTCTGAATACCGAAATTCTCAGAAAACCAGACCTTTGACCCAGTCAGGAAGGAGCCCAGTTTTCTGGGGTTTCAATGTTGTTGTAACATTTTGGAAACATTTGTCAACTAAGATCTTAGACACCGTCGTCCGCTTTAATATAAATACGCTGCTGATGTCAAAATTTTATAGAAGGGTATGACCTGTCGAGACCAGGACTTTGATTAAAGCTCTACTGAACAAATGAGATCAGACAGTTCTTTCACAATTTCACACCTTCATCAATTTTCATAATTTCTATTCTTGGTAAAAAAACATTTGTTTCGAATCATTTCCAGTTTTCAAAATGGCAGAAATAGATCTTCTCAACCGAATTATCGAATCAATGCATTTTCTATGAATTTGATATATTTCTTCTGGAGTAAATTCTGAACAAAGTGTAATTGATTTCAAACCAGTTTGTCAGCAGTACACGTGAAGTGGAACAGTTATGTTGGGGACATATTCGCTACTTTAAAGCGCCGTACGCTGCTCAGCTAACAAGGTTATTTTTAAGTTAGCCATCTGACCTGTGACCTTATAAATGTATTGTTTTATTCTGTACATGTGAATGTTTGATGACTTGAAATACATATGTTGCACTAAACACATTTAAGTATCTAGTTATCTGACTGCACGGTTTAAATGGTGACAGAGTGATATTTCAGAAAATTTTCTGACAAAGACAACGCGCTCAGCAAATATAGTTCATTACATCTAAAACCAAAAGAAATTCTGGTCTAATGTGTATAAATCGGACCTCACGCGGTCACGGAGCAATGACTAACATACATCATAATTCCGGTTCTAATTAATCACCGGAATTTAACAGTTACCGAGCTTTTCTGGCAATATAAATTGTTCGGCGTATTCCATATTCTTCAATAATTTACATGGTTACAAAAAGAATATAGCAAAAAAATTAAAACTTTTCTCCATTGCTTTGATATATGACTAAAGTTGGGGAATATGAACTTGTTAAAGAACAGTTTAAGATTTCGCGATAAATACGGAAAACAGTCAACGAAAAAAAAACGTGTGGAATTACGAACGTAAAAAGCGCCCTGCGTGAAGTTCGTCATATTTTCTGATTTTTTATATGATTTGTGAATTTGAGGAAAGCATTAAATGAGATAATTTATTCGTTTTGAATTAAAATGAACTGAAAAGTTTGCGTTTTTCATTCGCCTACTCATTGTATCAATATGCCATATTTTGTCGTTTTCTAGTTGATATTCAGACTTGATATTTCATAGATTTCTAAAATTCTATTTTTTTAATGAGTATAAAATTAATTTCTACATTTAGAGTATTTTGTTTAAAGGAACTTGATGAGCCAAGTTTGTCATATCTTAAAATTCATTTTGTGTACAAGTACATTGTAGTCTTATATGCCATTTCGACTACACCATTTACTTACAATTTGTATTTATACATCACGATGTAAAAGTGCAATAATTGATAATTAATCATAAATTATAAATAAATTGAACCCTACGAACAGCAATCACTGCAAGAGCAACGGTAATAGTAGCATTATCTTCATCATTACCACCACCACCATCATTATAATCATCATCGTCAACATACATGTATTCATAATCATAATTATCATCACCATTATAATCATCATCATCATTATCATCATCGTCATCATGATCATTTTCACTATCATCATTACCCTCATTATCATCAACATCATCATCACCACAGTCATCATCATCACCATCATTATCATCGTCATCATCATCAGCGACAGTCTGCTTTATTTCTGACACTTATAAACTACTAGTTAACGACACGGAAGCATACTTGACATAAAAATAAAACATGTGAGTCTAGATTTGATTTCACTTGGCATTGTTGTCGTATCTTCCATCGTTTTTTAGAATCGAAAATTCTTGTATCCAACATTGTTTTCAGACAGAAAGCTTGTGATCGTCAGCTATCGCCAATGTTCGTCTCGTCTATTGATACATCTCGTAAACTCACGTAAAGGCACGCGCGTTTCCTATTCTTATATCAGACGGTAATGCTACCAACATATCTTTTATTAATGAGAAACAAATTAACTCAAGGAAGTAAACATTTGCACCTTGAATGTTGACGCTTTCTATCGGAAACATTCTGTTGCTTGATAATTGTTTATACAGTATGTTTGAAGAAAAGTAAATCATTTCTAGATATAAGAAATTATTGTTATTTTTTCACCAAACGGCTCCCATCACCCGACACTCTCTGTGTATTATAGATACAAGGAATCAATTACTTCTCCCGCAAATTATTTATTGGAATGTACATGATGACGTCATTTTAGGCAGATTTACTACGAATCTTGCAAAATGTAACCAAAGAAAATCATATGTATACATAAATCTAATTTACAGAGCATTTTTTCTTCCATGCCGCCAGCTGTCAGTACATACATGTATGCCTTCATTAAGAAGTCAGTTCAGCTAATTTGCTTCGTTTCTTAATGTCATTTCCACCCCCTTGATTGTTCGTACCTATTTCGTAACTATAGCAACCGAAGTATCAAAGTCTGGAATGAAACAAGCTGGAGCAATGTATGGACATATATCGTTGTCAGGGTTTTTTTCCTTCTGTATCAGGGGCTGTTTATAGGCACCTTTCTCGGGAAAAAAAATTAAAATCGCGCAGTTTTCCCCTAAAAATCAGTTTACATCCAATTTTTTCTTCTCCTTTCTGCAAAAATACCCTGTTATTTTTTTTCCAAATTTAGGAAAATGGCCCCTTCCCCACCTGTGAAAAAAACGTGGTTGTCTAAATATTGACTACCAAGTATTCCGAAGTCATAGGTAAGAATCCGGCCAAAGAACCAACCTCTAACACATCCGAGTATTCCTGAATTCGACACGAGCGATTCCTGGTACCCAGCAAAGCTGTCACGGTGAATAGTCAACAAAACAGTATTGTTTCATTACCGATTTATGGGACAATAACAGAGTCTTGACAACTTGTCAGTAGTTTCATTAGAATGCGGAGAAACCTGACAAGTCTAGATACATTAAATGACCATCGTAAACAACAACCGCCATTTATTGTTGCTGAAATGCTCAAAACCCATCAAACGATCTATCATGCAAAAATGAAAATTTAAATGCGTTTCCGATTTCAATACATTTACTCCAAACGTGGCTTCAAAAAGTAAATTTTACTATGAGCTGCTTTAGAAACTAAAGCGAAGATGTAAATTTCAAAATGCAAATTATTTAAATGAATTTTGAATCTTTAAAACGAAATCAAAATGGCGTTTCTTTGAAATATGAATCTTACCGCTTCAATATAACTGTGATACAGCTAGTGTTAATTTTGAATCTAAGATATAAAATGTTACAAGTTGTAAATGGTCGGTGGTATTTTTATGCGAAAATAAATGAAAGATATAAAATTATCAATTAATCATTATTTATAAACAGCGTAGATATATCTAATTTCAAATTGAATTTGTAAAAAGCTTTATAATTACAGAACGCTACACAGTGTTCACGAATAATTGCAATATGGCTGTCAAGTTTTGCGTTTCGAAAAAGAGGCGTGGTTTTGCGTATTAACCAGATGAATAGGTAGCATTAAATTTCATGAGAGCCTTACATGGTGCTTATAATGTTACAATGTGTCTTTTATGCTGGCTGGACCTTTTAAGAATGTTGGTACTTTTTTCTTTTTGCAATGTTATTAATATTTTTACTGCTGTAAAATCTTTTCATTGCTTATAAGTCTCCGAATATTATAATTGAATACCGTTAATCATTGACGCGCATACAGAACAACCCATCAAAACCGGACTCCCTGAAAACAGGAATACTCTGAAAACCGGATTTCTAAGAAAACAGGACCTTTTGCCCAGTCCGGAAGGGGTCCAGTTATTAGAGGTTATACTTTACCTACACTATAGGTGAATACTCCTGATAGGGAGTCGTTTTTTATTATCAATTAAAACAATAATCATACTGGTTGTTTCATACATTTTCATTTATAAATAAACGTTGATCATACGACCGGGGTCCAGTGATTAGTGCGCTGGACTTGTAACACAGCGAAATGGGTTCAAATCCCAGTCGCGGCAGATTTGACAAAAATGTCGGATTTTCCTCCATGTGTGTTGAAGTTGCCAGCTCCTGGTGATAGTGTAAGTTAGTACAGGTTAGTACACAGTTCAGGAAAACTGGTTAGGTGAACCGGCCGCCGTATACAGAAAAAAAATGAAAAACGATATTAAACCCAGTGAAAAAAGTTAATCATAAAATAATACCATCATCTCATTTAATATTCTGGATAAAGAAATAGGAGATATTTTTGGTTGACAAAATGATACATTTGTGTTGTTTGTTTCGGTTTCAATATTAATATTAGGAATATAATACTCATTACAAAGCCATCAAACACAGGTGTTTATCAATTAACTAACCATACCTTAATTATAAACGTAATATTTAACTCATACATATTTTGATTTCAGGGATGAAATGAAAGCAGCATTTGAATTATTAATTCTAATACATTTACATCGTAAAAAATAGCTATTTTCATACAAATTATACTATTAACCTGTAAATGAGGTATACTGTGGATTTTAACAGCAAACACATGTATGTCCCTGTGATAAGATGGTTGATAGATTTCTGTGGATAACATCTTAACGTGAAATCTATTACGAATTCAATTAAAAGATCTCGGCTATTCAATCCATCATTTCTTCTCTATTTAATTCTTGTTTTGCAAATGAAATGAAATCTGAGCCTTTTCAAACGCACATGGATGGTAATTAAAGGTTCCCGCTCAGTTTTGTACAGACATGCGGAGTAAGAATCAGACGAAATTATTGCGTGTAAGGACAAACTATTTAACATCATAGTAATAAGTACAATGTACCATCTTCAAATTAAGGATTCAATTTTCAAAATCCTAGACTAGTATTTAGTAAAACAGTTACCATTGTTTTATTTCTTATGATGTTTTTGCATATTATGTTGAATTTAGAAACCCGGTGCATTTCAATGGCTCACATCAGTCAACGACATGAATTATAAAAATCTAATTCAACAAAACGCTTGTATCTTTAACCGGAAGTGTATAGCACATGTATTTCATCAGCGTTCTTCATCGCGTAAATTGTGCGTAAAGGCATTTTAGGTTCGAAAGTATTAATTCTTAGATTTTGATATAGTTTTATGCATTTTGTACCGAAATCATGAAATAGGAGAATCGTTGATCGCGTGAAATTCGGTTTTACGATGTGATTTTGCGTAGTAAATTAAACTCTGTATTTTAAATGGCCGAATTAAATTGGCTATCATATCTGTAACAAAGGTCGGGAAAAAATAACACAAACATAGTCATTAAATGATATTCTTTCGTAGATCTGCGCCTAATAGCTCCGAATTGAACACACAATAGAGTTGACTTTAAGTATCGAATAGGCTTTACATAATTATGGTTGAGAGGAAAGAAACCTTGTGTGTATCATTTGGTAAAGCGCTGGTAAACGGATTCTATATTGCTTTAATTTGATTTTTTTCTGACATTAATTTTTGAATGGCATAAATACGCCCGTATGTTTATAGATTCGGAAGGTTTGGTACAAAAATGATGTATTTTGTTAATTAAGACAGCGTTCTATGACGCCAGACTTTGAATTAACAAATAAAAAGATTTGCCTATATCCAGATTACAAATCATACAAACAGACGTGTGCTGAATTATGCTGCATTACCCGGGAACTCGACTAGTAATAATTTCTTTGCAAATTGTGAAATAACTCCGAAAATACAAACGAGGTGAAAATGTACCCCATCCATGTATGGTTTAGATTTGGTAAATTGAATTATATTTAGTAGCTAAGTGGTCGTTCCATAGTGGGTGGTATTTTAATAAGATATTGTGGTGTGGTTACAGTAATGTTTGTATTAATTGACCATGTTAAACATCTTATACAATTGTATTAAATCTATTTTTGAACTACCAGCTGTTGTACGTGGTTCTATATTTTCAACCTGCATATATAATTTACAATAGTACAATCAACACGTCCAACCACACCATCATCATCACATTCAGTAACATCATCATTATCACAAAAAGTTATATCATCATCATCATAACCAGTAACATCATCATCATCACAACCATTTACATCATCATCATCATCATCATCATCATCATCATCATCATCATCATCATCATCATCATCATCATCATCACAACCATTTACATCATCATCATCACAACCATTTACATCATCATCATCATCATCATCATCATCATCATCATCATCACAACCAGTTACATCGTCATCATCACAACCATTTATATTATCATCATCGTCATAACCAGTTACATCATCATCATCACAATCAATAACATCATCATCATCATCATAATTACAACCAGTAACATCAGCAGCTACAGAAACAACACAAGGGACAACATTATCAGCAGCAAGGTGCAGCAATAAGGAAAATTACCTCTATTTTCAACATGTTTTAATAAAAGAAGACCAATAACGTCTACCATCATCAAAACATCATCTTCATCTTCATCATCATCATCATCATCATCATCATCATCATCACCATCATCTTCATCTTCATCTTCATCATCATCAACGACACGTGCAGCTATTACGGAATAAGCACCATGGATACATGCACAAAATCATGTCTTACAACATTTCCAACACATGTACAGTTCAACATGTGAACAAAGGCCACCCTAGGGGAAGACAAAATGAGGCCTTTATGGACAGTTGGATTTTATTTGGAGGTCAATTTTCTAAATAACGTTATTTTTTTCAAAGAATAGTGTTATAAATGTGTGAGGAAAATGGTTTGTTACTCACGAGGTAAGTTTATACATCACTGTTTATTAGAATTATTTCTCCATTTATTCCTGGATCCCTTAGTTCATCCTTCAGTAATTTCTCGAACATTGACCTCACTAATGAGTTTTTGTCTCTGTCTGCTTCTTGTCCACTTTGGATAAGTAAAACATTTTCAATGGAGACCAAATCAATTCCAGAAGACGGTGTATACTTTATTACTACAACATTAAATGGTATGAGAAAAATACACACAATGAGTGCAGAATATATGGATTTTCATAGATAAGATAGGGTCGCAGGTTAATTCAATTTGTTACTCGAGAGCTGGCTGTACTCAATCTTGCACCGGTTCAGTGAAATTTTCGGCTTCAATTTCGCGACAAATCAATGTAAAGTGACAGATTCCTTGTTGGTTGATAAGGTAAGCTATACCATCATAATGGGAATATTGTGTCGAAAGTGGTTTTAAATATAAAATTATCGTTTAGAATTATTGTTGTTTAATTCGCATTTGGCGTTTTTGTGTGCTGGGATGGGAAATTGTAGAAACGAGAATTGACAGTTCGTTTCTCACATTTGGTGATAAGACACGAATTTTCATAAATATAAATTCTGGATGTAATTGCCATGCATAAAATGTTTGTTCTGTTTGTTTGAGTTTGTCGTAATTTATCATCAATTTATTGGTGCTTTCACCCATAAACAATACCAAACGCCGCATAAAACACATACTTTCAAATAATTCAATGCAATTAATTACACTAGTTGCGTTATTGAATTGTTACAAATTAAATGTTATTTGCACCTAGTAGTAAGCATATACTTTACAAATTGCAATAAACTTGTAAACACGAGCTTTGGTTCATAGATATTGCGGAGACGTGAACTATAACAACAGTGATGACGACAATGTTAATGATGAAGATGATTTACGATGATGATGACTTTGATGATGACGATGATAATGGTGATGATGACGATAATGATGAAGGTGATATTGATCCTGATGACGATAATGATTATTATTATGATGATGATAATGGTGATGGCGGTAGCAATAACGACGACAATGAAAATAGCGACGACGAAGATGATAATGATGACCATGAACACGATAATGATGATGATAATGATGATGATAATGACGACGACAAGCATGGTGATGATGACGATGGCATAATAACAATGATGATTAATATGATCATTTATGAATAAAAAATAATTGTATGGCCTTATTTGTGTTCTTATCAACATCAGTAATGTATCATGGCTCATACAAAATGCCAATAATCAACTTAATAAAAAATTAACATTTTTTTCCAAAATTAAAAAAAAAAAATCACATTTTGAGAAAAATACGAACCAAAACCGTTACGTAACGCTACAACACCTTGTTATACTTTTGAGGGTGTATTTGCTTCATAATTTCAATTATGTATTTTTTTTGCAATTTACATTACCAGTCAAATATCAATTAAATACATTATGTACTTTTAATGGGCTGAACTATCAAATGAATTCTAATTGATAATTACAACTTCTTATATTTGTAGAAGGAAACATAAGTTGAACCCCCATCTCTTTGCACTACATACCCTCTTGTCATATACCAAACCGAAAGTCAAACAGTACTTTGTGCGGACAAAACAGCTGCAAATTGGACAGCCATTATTGTAAGGTTTTTACGACATTCATCATGCAATGCCCATTGCTATCAAAGACACACAACACCGATTTTAACTTCCGGTCCATAAACAAACATCGAATAACAATCGCCATAAAATTTTATATTTATTTTGTTCTCTTAAAATTATTGACAGCATCAATTAGGTGATAACTGTTTTGGAAAATGATAAAGTCCGTTCCGTGCCGTGACTAAATGTAACTCGATTTCAATCAGTGTTTAAAAACATCTAAATGAAAACTCACGCATATAATCAGGCTATAATTTTACGTTTATATTCAATGCTTAATTAAAGAATTATGATTGTACTCTCAAATTTCCTAATTCTTATCAAGTCAAGGGTATGATTCTTTATCATGTAAACGAAAAATCGTTGCGTGACTTTTTCTCTTCGATTGTACGATTTCACGAAATTTACCGGAAGTTGTGACGTCGAGCCTCGGAAGAGAATATTCTAACCCTTTGAAATCACATATTATTTATGATTGTTTCTGACTTAAATGATTCTCCATCAGACAATATAAATTTAACAACAAATATCATATAAATTATACATTAGAAAGACGGGAAATATCAATCTGTGACGCTTTTAAATATGAACATCTTATGAGAGATTCGTATCTTTATATTACTAAGCATTTTCTTTCAAGATATTGGACCGATTTCCATTAAAAGATCTTAATGGGTATTTATTAGCCCGCTAGCTGATATGATGTTTCATGAGAAATTGTATATTTCTATGAATTTATGAAGCATTGGAACGCGATATGAAGACTTCGTTTCATATTTTGTCTCGAACTAATTTCGAGACCGGACTCGCTCGTCTGACGCTTAAAACTTGGAGTTTTCTGTGAGGTATATAACAATAAATACATTATTGTGAACAATAATTGAAATAATAAACATTTTTGCTTCGTAATTTGTCTGGTTCCAAACATTCGGTGAATATTTCACAGTGGTACCTTAAATACAAAATTTATAGGCGGTCTACAGTGAAACCTCCATAATAAGACCACCTTCAGGACCCATAAATTGGTCGTATTAATGAGGTGCTCTCATTATAAAGTTGAATTATAGGGAGTCATTGGTCAGAAAATAAGTGGTCGTAATAACAAGGTGGCCGTAATATTGAGGTGGTGGCAATGCGAGGTTTAACTGTATCAAAAAAAGCTTGGTCATTTAATAATTTTCTTCTTTACGAATAAAGACAAGCCATTAGTCTAAAAGGCCGGACTGAACCATTGTTTGGCGCAGAAACATTATTTATTAGCATTTAACCAAATTTTTGTTTTGTTAATTCTCTTGATCGCTCGAAACAAAAACAATATATGTTCAGGCGAGCTACTTTGGAGCCTCTTCTGTCGAAGAAAAATTGTTAGCTTTTGTCGGCGATTATCTCAAATGCTTACAGAAACATGAAATCACCATATTTGTATAAATCACATGAAGAAATCATAAATTGGCACTATGGGTTTCTGATGCCATTCTAATTTGAAGGCATGGCTTTTTTGTCTTCAATTTATTTGTTCTTAACACGACTCCGATGAAAGCTTTCCTAATGGAATGCTGCATTGTAATGAAAAATTACCCGTCTTTCGGTATGAATTATTTGTTATTTAGCAACAATTCATACATAAAATATTATTTAAAGCATAGCCACTTAGCAATATTATCTAGAAATTGTGAGTAATAGAAGATTATGAAGTTTCTACATTTTTTCGTAACGACATTACATTTTCTTGCAGTATCGAGTGTGAAGTGGTTAAACCGTGTTTGTTATTTTAAAATTCCATTTAAAAAGAGATTTTTATGGATTTAATGTTTTGTCACTTACGCGCCAACAGCTATAGTTTTTTTCAGACCTTTTTTATAAACTCAACGAAATTGTAAACTAATTCAAGGGAGGCAACTACAAAATACACACGATGAATTACTTCAGTACTTAGCTCCCTTGAGTAACAGTAATTTATTATTTTCCGCAATAAGTTTTTTTTTAAATAAATCGACGGATTCATCATTCTTAAAGCCGGAAACTGTTTTATTACAGTTTTAAGACCTTGCACGTGAACTGATTTTTGTGTTATTGACTTATGTAGTCTTACATTTTACCATGTTACATTTTGCGAATTGATTGGTATAACGCAACAAAGCCTCCTGTATTTCGATAATGTAATAAGGAATGGGTAACATTATACTATTAATAGACAATTTTTGAAAAAAAATGCGTATCTTAAATAGAACAAACACTCAAGAGATAGTAATGCTTCTCTTGGATCGAAATTTCTTTAAAATAAAATGACAAACAAAGAAGTTCAATGAAAAGGCTTGGGTTCATAACATTCCTTCAACAGATGGGAAATATCGCTTATCATGTTTATTCACTGTCTCCATATCGACTTGAAAGCAAAGATGGCCTTTGATCTATTTATTTCTGACCATTTGATATTAATTAGAAACTTATCTTAAATTTCCTGTTTGAATGAGCATGTTCGTGGAAAGTTATCACTCTCGGCATTTGTCCGATTTAGAGGGGAAACCGATTTATAGAGGAACCGGTTTAGAGGGTTTCCACTGTACTCTAAACTTGAACTATCCGTCATGTTTATAAAATTCGTACCCTAGAAGGGGAAAATATATTTCAAAAAACAAGACGGAACTGTCATATTTGTTGATACAGTCAAACCTGCGAACGAATACCATCTTTGGGAAAGACAAAATATGGCCTTTATTGACTGGTGGTCTTTATTCAAAGGTCAGTCGGTTCTGAATAATCAGTGACGCTTTTTCAAAGAATGGCCATTATTTACAGGGGATGTCTATATTCTGAGGCGGCCTCAAACACAGGTTTGACTGTATATAGAGTATCAATTGCGCATTCACACTGTATATGAACCATGGTTAGCATTCAGTGAGTGTTGGGAAAGGCTTAAGTACCAGACAAGTAACAAACATGCATTCAATTGTTTATAATAACAACATAATTGCTTCATATACAACGATAATAGAAACTTTGGAACAAGTTGTCACGTGTTAGAGATCATCAGCAGGAAATTGCTTAATTGCAGCAACCGACTTTCCATTTTGTAAGTACAGTCAAACTTGTGTTTGAGGTTACCTCCGAATAAAGACTACCAAATAAGGACCATCTGTCGATAACGGTAACATTTTGTCTTTCCAAAGGCACTGGGTTTAACGCCATTTTTCAACTATTTTACAGCCGGTTCACTGGTGTGGAATTGAGTTAGTATAAATATGATATCCTTTGTTCAAATACATTTTTTCAATGAAACATTCCGCATCTATTTTAGGCTGTTGGCATTCTTTATAGAGACAATTAAGGACCTTAAAAGTCTGCGAAAGAAAGCATCCGTTCATGAATGCGGTCTTTTCCTTTAATCGACTACACCGCAGCAGTATCACACGCTGAAAATTCGCCGTTCAATCGTGCAATGTAATGTTATACAAATGTAGATTACTACTAAGTTTAGTAAAGATGATATGGAAGGGATGTACATAGAAGAAAAGAACATCACGTGACTTCATTGATCACAAGAACAATAAAACCATGCTAAAATAGGCTAAGTTCCCTCTTTTAACGACCCTCTCAATATTAAGACCAAACTATTGTATCGACCATTAATTTCAAGACTGGTTCTTCTCCGTGTTTTAATATAATAATTGAGACGATCTCAATATTGTACAGTGGAAGCCCTCTAAACCGATTCCTCTATAAACCGGTTTCCCCTCTAAATCGGCCAAATGTTCTGGTCCCGACTTCATTACTATATATATGTAATTCAAAAATCCCCTCTAAACTGGCATCCTCTCTAAACCGGCAAAATGACCTGGTCCCGAGCTCGATCGGTTTAGAGGGGTTCCATTGTACTGCACCTTGTCTGTATTGTTTAAAATGTTCAACTGAGACAACATAAAATAAATTCAGTATGAAGAATATACATAAATGAATGAATCATTTATTTATTGTGTGCACTTCCTTCAGATATTCTCAAGGGTTTAAACAAATAATTCTACTTACACTCACTTAAACGTAAGAATGTGATATCGTTCGTGAAACAAAATACATACATCAGGAAGAAAAATACACCATATATAAACTTACATATCCTTTGAGAACGAGACTGGGACGATGACGAGGACGAAATGTTCCATGAATCAGACGGAATGTTTAGTTGAATCATTATTTTTCGTTTTTTATTACTTGTACACATATAATATGTTTTAAAGACTACATCACTGGCACGTTCTAAGGTCAAGCGTGTGTAAAGACAGTAAAAAAGCTGCAGTATATTTCGAAGTATAAACAGTATGGACATGATTGTTTTAACTTTTTGGATTATTTTTGCTGTTCACTTTGATCAAGCGTCCGGAAATGGTTGTCGTTTCAAAGGAGATCAGGCGGTTTGCAAGCACACGGGACTATCTTACATCCCCGACATACCAGCTTACATCAAATCACTAGAATTTGTTGGAAATGAACTTATATCAGTAACAAAGGCGACGTTTCAGAATATCGAAATGCCAAGTAACATGTCACGACTGATTCTTTCCTCAAACAGAATCTGCTACGTTTCCGATGACGCCTTTGATGCATTCACTAATCTCTCAACATTGGAACTGACTAAGAATAGGATTAATTTATATGATATGAAAAATCTACTTGTAAAATTATCTCAGGGAAAACACTTGGATACGCTATATTTGAATTCCATGGGTAGTGAAGTTATTAATCGTGAAACATTTTCTTTGTTGAATGAAACACCTGCGCTTAATCTGTACTTGGAGTTTAACCATATTCAGGAGTTCCCTATAGAGACATTAAGGCGCTTGAACAATATATTGGAAATAGTTCTAGATAGTAATGCTATATCAGATGTCAAGTTACCCAGAATGGACTCATTGATTGCATTAAGAATGAATCACAACAGATTAAACGCCATTCCAGACTTTTGTTCAGATCGAAATACATCGACTTCTTTGGTGAAAAATCTAAAAGCTTTATTTTTGAATTATAACTACATCTACTCTATCAGCAATGCGACACTCCAGTGTTTACCTAATTTAAACAAGTTGCAGCTCGGAAATAATTTAATTGCCGTTTATCCGACGATGCTTTTTGCAAATAGTCCAAAGATCGTTTATTTTAGTGCTGGCGCTAATAGCGCTCATAGTGTTAAAGTGCAACCATTTGCTTTTAGGGCCAAAACTTTACAATTTCTGAAGATAGGTTTCAACGGAAATGCATTGGATGCGTTCACGTCATTACCTGACACATTTCAAGGATTACCAAAATTGCAAAAACTAGAACTGGGTTATATCAACATGTTCTACATGTCGAACGAAAACTTCTCCGAACTTTTTTCCCCGATAACCAACGTTACAACCATACAATGTTTTAGTTGTCAAATGCAAGGTGATCTTAACTATGTTCTGAGAAATAAACCAAATCTAGTCAAAATAAATTTGAAAAAAAATTATTTTCAGAGCATTTCACCGGGAACATTCAGAGCTGATTCAAATATTTCCAAGCTGTTGCTGGGTTTGAACAAGTTTGGACACATCAGCTCCGATGCTTTGCCAGTTAGCTTCCTGGAAAAACTCGCCGTTCTAGATTTATCAAAAAATCCATTTATATGTGATTGCAAACTCCTCTGGTTAATTAACTGGTTAAAAGCAGCAAATAAATCTAAGTTGGACTATTACCCAGAAGGATACACATGTACATCGCCAGCGAAGTGGGCAAACAAACAGCTACAAGAAGTTCACTTCTCATATTTGGAATGCCATCCTTTCAGTACAATTGAATGGGTAGGTATGATAGGTGGACCCCTGGTCATCATTATCGTTATTATAAGTGTGGTTCTCTACCGAAACAGATGGAACATAAAGCATTATATATACTTAATGAGGAGACGAAGAGAATACACACCACTGGAAGGTAATGTATATAAATACGATGCGTTTGTGGCTTACAGTAATGACGAATCACGATGGATAAAGAATTTTCTGGTACCGTTGTTAGAAGAAGAATTAAATCTTAAATTGTGTGTTCATGATAGAGATTTTCAAGCCGGTACATTCATCAATGATAATATAGTTGAACGAATGAGAGAAAGTAGAAGAATAATTTTGGTGCTGTCCAATGGTTTTGCTAACAGTGACTGGTGTATGTTTGAACTGAAAGTGGCTCATTCGATGCATATTGAAGACAATGTAGATGTTATAGCTGTTATGTTTGAGGAGTTGTTAGGCAGAAATATGAACAATTCACTGAGAGTTCTCCTAGAGTCGACTACATACATAGAATGGACGGAGGACATTGCAGGCTGTGAATTATTTGTAACAAGGCTTAAAGATTCTTTAGGGGTCGCTGTGAATGGTTGAGACACAAACAGAGTGACGGCAAACGTGTTGATAACCGAACCGGCCGCCACATATATAGCTGAAAACTGTTGAAAAACGGCGTTAAACCCAGTATTAAAAATACTTATATGTAAATATATGTATTATAAATAGACTGAATCAAATTCATGAAACTATAAAAATAAACTCATGCATTTCAGTCGCAAATGATTGCACATGACAATGTAACTTAACCAGTTTGTGTACAAATGTTTACTTTGTTACTAGTATAATATTTCAGATCCATGTCTTTATTTATCTATTGTTGAGTATAAAATGTAATAAAATACTCGTATGGCTACATTAGAGAGTCTAATACTTAATATAGAATACGCAGCAAAAAAATAATGACATCACTGCAGAAAATGGCAAATATGTTTTATTGTATATTGTTACGTAAATACATTCGTACAAGTATTGAGCACTTAGTATGTATTGGACAGCCGTGTACAGTCAAACCTGTGAACAAAAGTCATTCTTTGGAAAACAAAATGTGGCCTTTATTGACAGATTGCCTTTATTAGAAGGTCAAATTTGTTCCAAATAATCAGTGACGGTTTTTCAAGGAATGGCCTTTATTCACAGGATGGTCTTTATTCGGAGGTGGCCGCGAACGCAGGTTTTACTGTATATATAAACTACAATTTAAAACTGAACACTTATAAACAACATACAAATGTCACATTTGTTTATTCGTGCACTATAAAGAGAACTCAATACTATAATATTCCTATCTTTAAAAATACATCAGAATATAGGATAAAAATGGATTGCTGAAAATCAGTTGGAGCCAAGCAAGCAAGCAGGCAAACATAACAAAACAAAACAAAACAAAACACGTTTACGTTGTTTGAAAAAAAATGTTTTCAGTACACGTAAAACATTTATATTAAGTTGAATACAGAAGAATGTCAGAAGGTTAGTGACGATTCTAATGACGAGGTTTAAATAGTGAAGTGGTGTCTGAGTAAAGGGTACAGTGTAACCTCACCAGAGCGGCCTTTTTTGAGCAACAACCTCCCTTCAACAACAACATGATTTTCCCCACTCTACGACTGAACTATTAATTTACCTCTTTAAAGCAACAAGCTCATAATTTTGCTTCCCCCAAAAGGCGTTGCTTTAGAGAAGTTGCTCTGTACCTGTATCTTTTGTCTATAGTACTGTTGCTTATCGTCATATTGTGTGATATCGTCTGAATGTCAAAAAAAATTTTTAACGAAACAAGGGCGACAATAAAAACACAAAAATACACGAGATAAAATGAGTTATCATGCGGTAGAAAAGATTTTATACAGTTTCTTTTTGTAATTTAAAAACATCAGCCGGACTCTCTAAAAACCGGGCTTTCTGAAAGCTGCAATTCTCTGAAAATCGGACGATTTTTCAACTCCCATTTTTTTCTCTTTGATAATCAATAGTTCTCTAAAAACCGGATTTCCAAGAAAACCGGACTTTTGGCCCAGTCCGGAACGGGTTCGGTTTTCAGGGGTTTTACTGCACCAAGTTATGGGAGCCATTCGCTATGTTCATGGGAAGTGTATGAAGTATGTAAATTATTTTAATTATAGTAAGAAATGACTGTTGGCAGCGACAAGCCATTTTTACATTTTCTTATTAAAATGACGTATCATTTATTTCTGTAAGATATTGTGTTCAACTACCTATTTATGTTAGACAACTTAATGTGACAAATTGAATGAAAAATACAGTATTATTACAGCCGCGGCCCTGGTTCTGCGGTGCGCTGGAATTGTGATCCGGCGATCCGAGTTCAAATCTCGCGGTCGCGGTAAGTCATATACCTACTATGAAAATATGAAAAATTTGTCGATTTTCCTTCATATGTAAAGAGGTTTCCGGCTCTTTGTGGAAGGGTAAGTTCGTACTGGTCAGAATATTGTCCAGCCAAAACTGGTTAGGTGAACCAACCGCCGTATATAAGTGAAAAATTATTGTAAAACAGCGTTAAATCCACTGAAACGAAATGATAGTCATTATTTTATTGATTTAGTATCAGCGCCTTAGAATGTATAAAGCTTTATAGACATTAAAAAAGTACCGTAAAACCCCAAATAACGACCACCCCAATATTACGACCACCTTGTTAAAACGACCACTAATTTTCGGACCGGCTTACAATAACTCCCCTTTAATTCAACTTGATGAGACCATCTTAGTATTATGTCCAAATTTTCGGGAGGTAGTCTTATTTTCATTGTCTTATATTTACTGTTCTTTTGTGGACTAAAATTAAATTATACCTCTCCTGTTTTGTAAAACATTTGTCAATCAGACGATTATAGAATATTAATTACATGTAGGCTCAATACTATTATGTTCAATGTAAACTGTTGTACAACTTACGATTTAAAAGATCGATATGTACAATTTATACTAATTTACTTCCGCCTTTCGGGAATGTTTTTGTAAACTCAGGTAAGAAATGTTTTGATTTATTTTTATTTAAAGTATTTAAACAAAATAGTGTTGAAAAATGTTAACTTAAAATACATATAGTGGACATCCTAATGCATCCTGACAACGAATTTTGTTAACTAATACGTAATCTTAAGTTCTTTGAAATCTTGCATTTATTTTTCATTTATTTACGTGTTATAGATCTCATTAAATTTAGGTCTCATTAATTTGTTAAGCATATTTGAATGTCGAACAATCTGATTCATGTATCTTTACCTTAATACTGGGGGAAAATGTACTCGCCTGATATTTTATAAACAAATAACCGCGTCACTATGGAAACAAATAGTGATAAATTGTTATTAAAATACCCAGAATGAACTATACCAAACAGCAAAACGTATTTTAGTGTATAAATAAATAATAATTCGTTGATTTAGTGTATACTAATTTATTTTAGCTCGATTGTGAAACAAGTAATTTTGCTTATATTAATCACGCTCGAGTCCGCTTCCTGGACACTGCTTCATACTGAATCAAAAATTGATTTCGAAAGTAGACATATTACAACGAAACGTGACGTGTCCTGATAAAACAAGTAACATTTCAATATATTGATTGTTTGGATTATGTAACAGAAAAAAATCTATTGAGCTATCTACCAATTTTGCCAAAATCCTATCTTAGATGCTTTATAAACACGGACACGGTTATACAAATTGCACATACAGTATTCAAATAATAAGACCAGATAACAATCCATATAGCCCAATGCGCAAAGCTAATTCAAGCCGATAATGATCAGTCATTGCCATAAACGGCTATCTCTAGTACTTTATTGCACGGAATAAAAATGAATTAAATCTGACTAAAATATTGATGAGCCAGAAATTTGGACATGAATTGGATAAGTTTAAACGGATTATTGAGCGTATAGAGATTATTGAACATTCCAATTATATAAGTTTCCTAATCTATGTATTTTACAAAGAGGTATTATTCTGGTAGATATACTTGTACAGTAAAACCCTTGAAAACCGGACACTCTTCGGATTCAGCCAAAGGTCAGGTTTTCTGAGAATTCCGGTATTCAGAGAAATATTGATAATCGAAGAAAATATTTTTGACCTGAAAAATCATCCGATTTTTCAGAGAATTCCGTGTTTTTAGTGTCCGGTTTTCAGGGGTTTTATTGAAAAATTATGTCTGGATCAGATTGTAATTGTTAATGGTTCAGAACAAAAAAAAATGTCGCCACAATATCGAGGTATGTAATATTTCCAACAATAAACCGCAGGCTGAACATATAGGCTCATTTCTCAGCCATTACTGGCTTTAAGACATACGACTTTTTTTTTAATATGAACCTATAAATGCTGATTAAAACGACAAAATGGGAAATTTCTACTCTTATCATTGCTATAGAATTTACAAGACCACTGAATAACTGAGTGTCATTATTTACCGTAAATAAACAACATACATCGCTCACTAAGCTTACATTTAATAATATGTTAGTTCCAAGAAAATGTATTCAATCTTATTATCATATGAGGCATTCCAACTCTAACAGAAGCATCCGTTTTTATTAAGGCCTAAATATAGGTATGTTTTCCGGTTACCCGATCGACCCATCTTTTACCTGATGACTCAAAAGTTTTACGGCATCCAAATCTTAGTGCTATATTGTAATTTACACAACAGTGTTGCCGATATATGTAAAAAACATAAAAGAAAAAAATCCCTACCTACCGACCCATATTTTTTGGGGCATGTAACCGGAAACAAACCTTTTTTGTTTGTTTTTGTTTAGGCCTAATTCCATTGTAAAACTGCACTGACAAAATTCTCAGAAAAATAAGATAAGTTGTGCCGGTGTATAAACATGATCAATTTTACAAGTGTTTGATTCGACAGAAATTACGATGGGGTTAAATAAAACACTTAGTCTATTCATTTTCAGAAAACAAACATAGTTGAACATCATGGGATGTTGTAAAAGCAAAATTAAATACCATGGCAACGAACACGCAGCAAATAAGATGCAAACCGTTAAGACAAGCCAACCAAATGAAGCAACCACATCAGATAGAAATACTAACGCTGAACCTGTTAATGAGGTAACCGATATAATGGATGGTGATAAAGTGGTAATATCAGAATCACGAACTTGTGCTCAAATTTTAATCACTATTCTGATTCATACGAAATTTGTAAAGCCTTTGAATCAATCAGATCTGTTTATGAAGTTCTTAAAGTCTTTTTACTACAAACAGATCAGCGAAGTGTTCCATTAATGTCTATAATCAATAAAGCAACCTTGGCATAAAATCCCCCATTGCAATTTCAAGATTTTATCAGTCAATTTTTTTCACTGGGTTTAACGCCGTTTTTCAAATATTTTTTCAGTTATGTACGGCGGCCAAATCACCTAACCAGTTTTCCTTGACTGTATACTAACCGGTACTAACCTAACCTTTCACCAGGAGCCGGTAACTTCTCCACATACGGAGGAAAATCGGTATTTTTGTCAAATTTTCATAGAAGGGTATGATCTCCCGCGACACGAATTCGAAATCAGATCAGTTATATATATAAAGCACACATCAATAGGCATTAGTGTTAATTTTTGTGATGGGATAAAACAATGCGATATTCAAACGCTTATGTCAATGCAATTTTTTGGGCTAGATTGAACCTGAAAGATTTGTACCCGTCAGTATTATGTTGAATTCAGTCAGTAATCAACCCGGGAAGATCGATTTAAATGTAAACTCGGTGATTTTCTTGGGAATAAATTTTAGTCAATTTTCAATCTATTGTTGAATTCACTATGCATTAAATATTCAGATGCATTTTATTCTCCAGTCCAATGGAGACCTAGAGTCAGATGTGCCATTAAATCAGGATCCATCTTATCTCGAACAGCATGATGAAATGATTGTGAAAACGACAAATGTAAGTTAATTTTGTTTGCGTATTGGAGGGAGGGGTGTATAGATCTTGTCGGCGGGTTTGTGGTAAAGATCTTGTTTGTGGGTTTGATGTTTGATTTTGCGATTTGCTTTGCATTGTGGTAAATTATTGACTCTGTGTGTGCGCGCTTTGGTACGAAGTGTTACTAAGTGTTAATGGCTGATTAAATATCAATTATATCTTTACGAACACCATTATACACACTTACCATGCTTAGTCACAGTAATTTTACGTATTTTACATAGACAGTATTAGAAGATGATACCAAAAATGAAGTTTCCAAGAAATTAGAAGAACTACCAGATGCCTCAATAGGGTGAGTTAACGGAAGAATAACTTCCTTGTGTATCTAGACAGATTGTTGATAAAGGTTATTTACATATTAAAAGCCATTAAGAATCAATACATACACATACACAAATGTCATCATTGCTTTAAAAAGTCAATAAAAATTTTGTTACTCTTGTAAGACGTGATGATGATATACATTGTACTGCTTCATACCGCGTTTGCCGCGGCCGTGGTTCAGTGGTTAGTGCGCTGGACCGGGTTCGAATCCCGATCGCGGAAGGTCACACCCTTCTATGAAAATTTGACATAATGTCGATTTTCTTCAATATGTGGAGAAGTTGCCGGTTCCTTGTGGAAGGGTTAGTTAGTACTGGTTAGTACACAGTCCAGGAAAATTGGTTAGGTGAACTGGTCACCGTATATAACTGAAAAATTGTTGAAAAACGGCTTTAAATCCCAGTGACAATAAGTCATATGAAACAAAACTTACCGCGTCTTAAATGAATCTTCGTATGTTGACTGGATAAATAAAAACTATTTATTTATATGTCACTATTCTAACAGCAGCTTAATCGAGATTCTGGCTGAAGTGTTATACTGTAAATATTACATCTAATTTTCGTCTAACAGAGTCGAAACTGAAGAAAATCAGAAACAAAAGAAGAAGGAAAAGAAGAAGGGAAAGAAGAAGAAAAAGAAGAATTACCTGAAGGAAGTGAAGAATAAACAAGAATCATGGTCAGGATTGAAGCAAAGGTTTGCAACATTATATTTCATAAAACAAAATGAAATGGCGATAAGTACAGAATGGAAATATTCCAGTTTTTGTAGAATAACATGCTAACAGTGTGATTCCCCTAAGCATTTTACTGTTGTATGTACATTGCTATTTTGATTTTCGCTCCTTATTACGCAACTTTGCATATTTCATTTGCCAAGTATTTTGTTATTATTTGTTTTTCACTGGGTTTAGCGCCGTTTTATAACTTTTCCATGACTGTTTACAAACCAGTACTAAACTTACCCTTCAACTAGCAACTAGCAACTTCTCCACATATGGAAGAAAATCGACATTTTTGTCACATTTTCAAAGAAGGGTATGACCTACCGCGACCGGGTTACACGCCCAGATCGCCGGGTTACACGCCCAGCACACTAACCACTGGATAACTGTCGTTGCTATTTTGTTATTATACATAATTAATAAACTATATACTATCGAATATTGAACTGTTGAATATTTCCAGTGGTCAGCAGGAGTCAAGGAACTTGGACAAAAAAGTCATTGCTTACGAAGCCAATACACATGACACTAAACGCCAGACGATGCCAGTGGTATGAAATATTATGATACAACGTATTATGTATTTTACCATCTAGTATTTTCTTCTAAAATAGTAGTATGTACTTCAGTAGAATGTCTAATGGCAAACATTAATGATACATCAATTAAATTTAACTTTTGTGCAACCACTATCAAATAGAAAAAAATAATCAAAATATAATATTTTAGCAGCTTTCAATGAACGTCTCCATCAGAATCATAGGATCATCAACAATGCTCATGGGAGGTCTTATGAACTACTTTCAGACTGTTTACATAAATGCAGATGAACGTTTTAAAAGTAGTGAAAACGTAACTCGTAGAATTCACCGTCATTGTTTATTTTAGAACCCAGATGCTGATTCTGTTGACATGGTAACTTCACCTAGCAACATTGCCTGGTCCGAAGGAAACGAACCACAAGGCGTTAGCTACGCTTATGAAAGACGATTCAATTCAATTCAAGGAGTGGCAGGAAGTAAGTCGAATGATTATGATGTTACAGAGAATAAAGACAGAAAAGGCACTGTGACAACAGATGATATTTGTGTATGTATAAGTTCTGACAAATACTATATGATGACCGAATATTTTATTTATTTCTATTTCCTACAGATGTATACAATGTTATGGGAGGACAATTTATTTCTAATGCGTCATAATTGCTAATCCATTGCCTTGTTATGACACCATTACACATTAAATAAGTGAATATTGTCATCACATATCAATATGTTCTTAGTTTGGATAAAATGTATTTGTTATCTCACGTTTTCAATTATGATCCAATGTCCAAATTCAGCATGTATCAATTTAATGCAAACATTTTTCTTTTAAATATTTAATATTAATCAAAATGCAAACAGGGTGTCTAATTGGGACTTTCTCTAACACCGTGACTTTCTCTAACACCGTGACTTTCTCTAATATTGTGACTTTCTCTAACACCGTGACTTTCTCTAACACCGTGACTTTCTCTAATACTGTGACTTTCTCTAATATTGTGACTATCTCTTTGTTATATATTTTTGGTATCTTGCTCTTTTTCAATATTCTTTTTTTCATACAGTCACAGAAAACTACTTCACGATCGACGGTAACGGCATCAATCAGATCCCAAGGACAGCAGGAACTTAAATATAACGATAAGCATAATTCTGTGATACAGAAAAAAGTAAGTCCAAGTATATTTAAAACATCTTAAAATGGAAAATCATTTGAAGGTTTGGGAAAAAAACCTCCCCCCCCCCCCTCACTTAAATATTGTAAAACTAAATTGCTATAGCATATTTGATACATTGAATCAGTGATTATATAAGGACTTATATAATATAAATTTAAAATACTGATTTCGATCATTCAATGTATCTCTTGTAAATACCATCAAATTGTCATTTACAGTACAACCTCTCCAAAGCAATACCCTTCTGGAGAGTTGTTGCGCAAGAGAGGGCCGCACTAGAGAGGTTACACTGTACATTGTAATTTGAATAATTATTAATCCAATGATTACTCGTAAAGATTTTTAAAAGAACTTCTCTTCATCATGGTGATGCACACTGCCCGGTAATCTAATGTGAAAATAATCTGTAACCAAGACGATCATTATGTAGTATCAAATACATTACATTTATTTACCTAAAACCTCGTATACAACATCTCGCATCGTAGCAATGACAATATCAATGCAATATTGCTACCATTCAGGTAAAAGATCCAGAGAAGGAGGGCGATGAACAGACCAAACCTCAAGATTTACCAGATTCATCAAAAGAGTAAGTTAAAGACCAGCGTTTACTTGAGTGGCTCTTGTAAATAATTTCTGTGTAGCATGAGTGCGATTAGAGCGCTATTACTTTCTAAGACTGAATACTTTCGTATAAAATACAACAAAAATGCTAAACCTCCGACATTACTGTACACGAAATTACCCGAGAGAATGGGAGAGTACATAACGAGATATGAAAATGTGATTGCTAGCTTGCACTCCCTCATCCCAAATCCACGAACAACCGGCAGTTCACAACAATAGGAATACGATAAAAGCCGGACCCTGAACACAACAAAATATACTTTACTCGGGGTGGGGTGAGGTGAGGGTGGGGGAGTTACTGCATTGTACTTTGACTGGGGAAGGAGTGGCGGGGATAACTGCATTGGAATAGGAACGGCTCCGTGTCGTGAAGCCTAATCATTACGACAATAATCCAGCAGACCCAAACTCGAAACTTTGTTTAACTTGAAACATTTATTTAGTAGTTTAAGGTGTGTAGCAAGAAAAGACAGAGATGTATCCAAAAGCTGTATTCGCAGCACGCTAAGATATGAAGCTCTAGTGGTCTATAATTATGCAATATATATTAACGATAATGGAACATTTACGTATTCATAAAACAGTTGTTTACATTAATCCTTCCAGCACCACAGCAGAGAATGGACAGGAAATAACTCATACAAAAGCAGAAATCAGCGTATTGAAAAAGAAGTAAGTAAAATATTTGAATGAGATGACAGAATCCAAAATCAAATACAAAACAAAACTCACTGATTTGAAACTAATCATTCAGTGTACAATTCTACGTATTTCTGAAAATAAGAATTCATGGCTTACACGATTGGAAAAGAACGACCAATTTGCACGAGGGAAGTCAAATATCCCGGACACCACAAAGCAATTAGTATAACAAGTGAATATACTGTTTCAGAACCAGACAGAACTTTATAAGCAAGTGAGACTATATTAACATATAATCATCATGAGTCTATAATTGTTTTTAGCACATTTACGCGCATGAAAGCCAGTTATATATAGTATATATTATTCATAATGTCATCGTTTCGGACAAAGAGCTAAGTATGAACAAAAAATAGATTCTTTAATAGAAGAAGTAGAAAAGAAAACGAAGTAAGTAAACAACTCCCAATTCTGACGATAAAATCTGAAATATAAAATACAAATCAAAAACAGTATTAGTTGCAATGAACATAATAATCAGACGAAATGTTGTCACTAAACCCGATCTGAAGTAATTGCTAAGAGGAAAGGCAAATGCCAGATACACTGCAAAACGTTTGTCTTGAACATATATGAACAACGTACTGCCATTTCGAGCTCTGAAGCTGAATACAATCTGAATATTCTAACAAGTGAAATGACGCGAGAATACATCTGTAATATCTTCGTATTACATTTATCATCATTAGTAAGAACTGATGATAAATCATCAATATAAAGTGTCTCGATTTCATTCATTAAATCGTTTTTTTAAGACTCATAGCTAAATACGAGCAAGAATTAGCAACTCAAAAAGAAGAACTGAAAAAGAAGTAAGTAAATGTCTTTCGTATCAGGATATAGAAAACGTGAACAATGGAAAGAAAAACTCTCTCTGTCGATTTGAGACTAAATACCCTGCGTGATTATGAAAATATGAATTTATAATTCACACAATTTAAAGAAAAAGACCAAATTGACGCGAGTGATGTCAAATACCACGAACATGACGAAGCAGCTGGCTGTTAACATACTTTAACAAAGTTTAACTGGTCAATGGTCTGCTTAAGAAAAAAAAACTTATATAAGCAAAAGAGATATTTTATTTTTTGTTTATTATTATATTTATATAAACAAAAGTCAGTAACATTCATTATGTGACCGTTTCAGACAAAGAGCTATGTATGAACAAGAGATAAAATCTTTAAAAGAAGACGTGGAAAAGAAAAAGAAGTAAGTAAACAATTTCACATTTCGGAGATAAAATCTGAACTGTAAAATACAAATTTAACAGTATTACCTGCAGAGTTCATCATTATTAAAATGATGATTCAAACGCTGGCGAATTCATTCTTTAACTAAAACAGCATTGGTAATCTGCGTATTATATTTATCGTAAACTTTAGTTGAAACATTCACATTAATTATGCCGGTTTTATGTATTAAATCATCTTTTCAGATCCATATCTAAGTACGAAAAAGAAGTAGCCGCTCAGAAAGAAGAAATCAGGGAATTGAAAAAGAAGTAAGTAGACCTTTCGTATCAGGACATAGAAACCGTGAATAATGCGGTGATAAATGATATAAAATGACGTAAAGGGGGCCTTCATAGTAGAGTGATCCTACCCAGGTGCACGAATGGGGTCTTCCTCCAGCGTTAAAGTTGGAAAAGTTGCCAGATGACCCTAGCTGTGAGTGTGACGTTAAACACCAATGAAAAAAATGTCATCATATATGTTGTATAACCAGCCACGTATTTGATGCATTCATGTGTATATTATATTGATACGCATAGAATCTATCTATCTATATGACATTATAATGTAAATGATTTGATCATGTCAAGTCAACCTTATATTTGATTCCAGACCCCGCGCCGTGTTAGCTGTAGAAGTAGACGTTCTAAGAAAAGAGAATGTGGATTTGAAAAACAGGTAATTCATTGATTGATAAAAAAGGCAATCATTTCATGTTGATTTTTCTGAAGGCGTGAATTAGAATGCAGGCCATTAAAGCAAGGGATTTTTTTATCTGTATTAAAACATAAACGAACCAATAAACAATGACCAATATTTATAGAGCGAAGACTATGTGTAGTTTGGTCCCTTTAAATCATAGCGCATGCCTTATGTATACATTTACATATGTAGACCAAATGACATGTATGTCAATATTATGGATCCCATCCAGTTCCTTGACTGCATGACTAAAAAAGCATTTATTTACCATTCTAGAATGAGCAGGATGATGAGTGATCGACTTACAGATAATAATCCGAACATCACAGACCTCAGTGATCAAAACAGACCAAATAAACTTAGTGAGAGGTTCGGTGAACTATATAACAACGAATGGACTGACGCATTGGAAGAACTGACTAGTACAAATGTTAAGCCAGACATTGAGGCTATCAAATTACTCTTACATCTGATAATGGTAGGTTTGTCTAACAAAGGTTCGGAGCCACGACCTCGGTCCAGCGGTTAGTGCGTTGGACTTGTAATCCGGAGATCCGGATTAAAATCCCGGTCGCGGCAAGTCATACCCTTCTATGAAAATTTGACAAATATGTCGATTTTCTCCATTTGTGGAGAAGTTGCCGGCTGTTTGTGGAAGAGTGAATTAGTATTCGTTTGTACACAGTCCAGGAAAACTGGTTTTGTGTACCGGCCGCCGTATATAACTGAAAAATTGTTGAAAAAAATGGCGTTAAACCCAATGAAAATCAAAACAAAAAAGAAGGTTCACAAAGCATTGTGATACAATCCTAAGCACGAAAACACGGGGGAATACCCTTACATTTCTTGTATTTGTATTTTGGCTTTACTAAATATATTCTTATAGAACAGAAAAACTCAATACATACAGACAGCCTAGCCCGCCCGTTTACGGAGAGCGTTAGTTCTTCAGATATCGAGGTCGTGAGTTCGAAACCTGGGCGCGGCTTATGCTCGTTGTGGTGATCAAGTTTCAGAATTATATCTACGGTCATTTTAAGGTCATAAAACGCAAATCATATGTCCCTCGAATGAACCAGATTTTTATATTTTACCAAGATATTTTTCTCGTTTTTTATGATAGTTCATAATGAATCGGCTGCTTTAGTTAAGTTTCGTTATTTCATAGACTATATTCCACGAATGTAGACGAATCGTTGGAGAAGACATGGCTTCACTCACGGAAGCAGTACTCAGAGTCACCAAATCTACTCAGGTATTTCCCTATATTACATAAATAAAACAATGCCAGGTGTACGCATGAATAGAGCCTACGGCCTTCCGTAACCTAGTTTGTCAACGTCCACACCTGTGAAATTTGGTCCCTGGTGAGATTCGAACCCTCAGCGGAAATGTCTTTATTTACAGGATGGTCTTTATTCACAGGGTGGTCTTTATTCGGAGGTGGTCGCAAACACAAGTAAAGAAACCTTTACATGTCGGAGAGGAGACACCTTCAATAAAAGATACAAAAAATATAATCCTATAATGAATATTGCCTCTCCTTAACCGACTTACAATGTCTCACTCAATATGCTTATGTCATCATATTTTTTTTCAGATGACATATGATTTAAAACTGCCTTTAAAGGTTTTCAAGGACATTCGCAAAAAGAACTACAGAACTTCAATTAAACCATCGGACGAAGTAAGTAAACTTATTGATTCATCTCGTAACTTTTAAAAATACATGAATCCTGAGGCCTTCGTTTTCTGTACCAATTTTCCTGGACTGTATACAAACCAGTACTAACTTGCCCTTCCACAAGGAGCCGGCAACTTCTCCTCATATGGAAGATTTTTTGTCAAGTTTTCATAGAAGGGTGTTATCGGTACTGGGATTTTATGTAAAATGTATCTTCAGATAAAATTTGATTTTTTTCAGTTTGTTCAAAGCCTTCTTCCATGCGACGTGCAAATGACCGAACATGTAAAGAAATATATTCTTTTGGGGTATGAAATTTGTTGGTTGATGTGCATTCAAGACCCTCCGTTGTATCTTTCTCGCAACGTGACTAAGGACGCCCCTTTCGATAAAATACACTTTAGGGAGTATACTAAATCAGGAGAGTTGAATGATTATGCGGTATGGCCTGTGTTGTTTCTGCACGAGAATGGACCTATACTTCAGAAAGGTGTCATGCAACCAAAAAAAGAAAAGAAACAAGTAGTAAAAACACGCTGACAAAAATTATCTGAAAATATCTTTTGTCCAATACTGACACTTTGAAAAAAGAGATTGTTCAATATTTTCTTACTGTCAGGGATTTCAGGGGTTTTTTTTGGGGGGGGGGCGTTTTATAACCGATATTCGGTCGTGTTCCCAATGGCAAAAAAGTATGTTTTTTTCTCAATTGCAAGCCGAAAATTCCCAATTCAAATTAGAAAAAAAACGAAACATCATTTTTTAATTTACAGCAGTTCAAATGTTATTGAATCTCTAAATCATTCAAATAACAAAGTTATATCTAAAACAAAAATAAACGTAATATTTGCTATTTTTTAGTTTCATTTGATTGGGTCATGTTCCCAAAGTGCTGAAAAATCCCTTTATAGCAAATTATGTCGTTTTATTCATTATGGTATGGAGTAAATGAGATTAAAAAGAACGTTTCGTTTGAAAAGATGAAATGTTTAAAACATGTTATGGAAGGTAGTGACTTCTTTTGATCGATGATGTTATCCAGGAAAGCACAGACTTGAATCAAATAATCAATTAATCAACAGGATGTGAAGCAAAATCCTGACAGTCCTGTGCCATGGAGACATTCCATCCAACTGTATGCAAGTTATAGAAATTTGGTATACAACAGTATGTTGAGATCTTGTTCTAACGAAATAGAAGAAAAACTTTAACAGTTATACTTTTAATGTTGGCACTTAGCTACTTGCGCCCAATTGTATAAACATGGGTTAACTTTAACCAAATGGTTAATTTAACCCAAGGTTAAATTTAATCATTTTGGTTTACTAACTATTAAAAAATCATTTAAACATTTAAAAAGGGCTGCCATTTTGGTACTGGTTACCATTTATGTTAAGATTTAATCAGCATCTTAGACTTGGGTTATATTTACTTGAGCTTTTACAAAAACAAAATTTGGTTAAACTTAAATAAAATTTTCTACAACTGCTAACCGAACATTTAACCAAAATTTTAACCAAAACTCTGATTTTACCCAGCGGTTAAAGTTAACCAATGTTTATGCAATTGGATGTTGGTTGATATTATGTTTTAGTTATTGATACAAGTACCATGATTTAGTATGAGGCTATAATTTCATGCGTCTTTTAGTGACAAATGTACTGTAATTGTACATAATATGAATAACCAAGACAAAATACATAACTGTTCTGTATTCTCGTTTATAAGTTAATTCGAGTGGCCTCCCTTCGCTTACGTTATGATCTAGTTTTGTTACGACGCCAATTGGTTTATCGAAAATCACTGCATTTTTGTATAGTAGCCAGTTCACGCTGTCCATGCTCATTAGGTTATTGACGAAAAATGCACATTTTCCGCAAATTCGCAAAACGTGAGACAATGTATTGGTTGAAATATACTGGCCGTCATAAGAAAGTAACCATCATAAAAATTCTTCTATTTTAGCCTAATATACAGACCTTGAAAATTTAATGGTATTCACCAATGTTATGGTCAAAAATGGTTAACAATAAACCACATCAAGAAATGATTCAGCTATTTCCAGGTTAAGTCATCTCGATTACTTGCACTTTGTCCATTTTATACCAACGTCACTTACTGGTTACTTTCTTATGATGGCAGTGCAAGTTCAGTCAAATAGAATTAATTGACGCAAGTGAAAAGTCTAGATCACACGTTTAGTGAATCATGATCAACCGCTCTGTGATCTACTGCTGGCTGGAAATAGTTTTGCCCGACACTTAAACAGTAAAATATGCATCATTTATGTATAAACAATACAAAATTATACACAATCCCGTTACTCTTACTCTTAATCTCATTACTCTTTAATAGTTTTGTTTGCATACATTTTGTGAGATATTTTCTATGGGATTCATAATTTTTGTCATGAACAACTTTGTGTATGTATATGTCATTTCAAGTTTGTAGGGTTGAGTCTCCGCCACAGTCCACATAGGCGTAGGCAAGAATGAAATGTTTATACACGCAGTACCCAGATCTAGAGAGAACTCATCATACGATATTTTGGTTTTACAACTTAGGTCGCGGAATATCCTATACGCACGTTCGTATTGTGCGTAATGTGGGCTACGCCCTTGATCCATATCAGCGTCATTTAACCCATGTCTTCTGCTTAAATAGTTACTACCATTAAGAATAACGCGCTGTGTTTTGCCAGTATCCTCTATATCGATAATCTGTTTGCCTTTTTCACAAAATTCATTTTTCGTTCCACCAATTACTCACTTAGGATATTTACGGGGAGAATCGGTTTGTTGAACGTTGTCTTCATTTTGTTATCATTAGGGATGGGAACGAATATCAAAAATGATATTCGAATATTCGTTTTCGGTCCATTTTTTGTCCGAATCAGCTGTATCCGAAAACACTTACAGTTTGTTGATAACAATCTTGCAGTAACATGATAATCATGAGTAGTAGAGCTAGTCGGCAGCTTTGAAGAGATTAATGTTGTTATCAGTTTGATTAGCTCAGATACTCTGCCACATAGCGGACATTATTACTTAATATCTGTCTGGTGTCATAGTGTTTATATTTAAATCTATCATCTTATTTAACCAGAAATTATAAAAAAATCCATACTTACATGAATGCTTTAATAGCAGATTGAACAAATATACGTACATGTAATGCGTTCATAAAATAAAACGAGCCGTATTTACGTATGCAAATATGACACCAGTCATTACTGTAACATTATAATTATACCAGTCATTTATTTTAACTGGCTGTTAGTTATAATACAGTAACCATTCGTCGGGTTATTGCTACAAACCCGGACTCCAAAATCTCAATATTGCCAAAATTTGAGTTACGGGGTTGTAGAAATAAGCCGGCGAATTCAATAAATCAACTACAATTGAAAAAAAAACAAACCAAGTTGAATAAACTAACTACAGTTGAAAGTAGAACAAATCAAATTCAATAAATCAACAACAATTGAAACAGGAACAGGCTACAATGTAACATGAACGTAGTGAATCATTTCAAAAGTGAATTGAACATAGATAAGAATATGCATGTATGCTAGAATGTCAAAGAAGAATTACATAATTTATCACAAAACAAACATGATTGTTTTTCATATGTACAAGTGTTTATGTCTATCAAAAATAGGTCCATATTTATGCTGAGGCTCAACATTTAAATTATAGCTTCCTTATATTAAATTCCAAGGTACACACGCACATGATAGGGAAAAACAATGAATATCAGACACTCTAAATAGTTGTATTTTGCTAGTTGGTGTCCAAAAGAATTATGGGTATCTGTTGCTAGGGGCAACCATCGTTTTTAAATAAACCAGTGTGTATTTTAACATCAAAGAAAAGAACGGAATCATAAGGAAATTAAATTTAGAGAACATGGTTTGTCTAACTCTCAGTCATCTAAAATCACGAATAATGATATAAGCGGGAACACATTTATCTAATTTAATTAATCATACAGTAAAACCCCTGAAATCCGGACTCCCTAAAAACCAGAATTCTCAAAAATCGGACGATTTTTTGAAGCTCCAATTTTTTCTTTTCTACCCTCAATGGTTCTCTGAAAACTGGACTTCTCGGAAAACCGGGCTTTTGGATCTGTCCGGAAGGGGTCCGGTTTTCAGGGGTTATACTGTACTAATTAGATGAGAAATTATGATTTTGAACGATGTTCTAGATAATGTTTTTCAAACACTATGTTAAAATATAAGTGTTATGTACCAATGAGGGGCTAGACATTCTTCTGACGCTTAATGATTTCCTGTACTATTACCATATGCATATTCGGACAATGATATATCATTTGTTGGAACATCAAGCGTGTGTTTCGCTCTTCGTCTGCTTTCGCTGTCCTTAGATTTATCCATCGAGACATGCTCTCCTTTGGAAAGCTGCTTTCTCCGAATGAGGATATACACTACAAGGTTGAGACATCCGCCAATATTTGAAAACGTTGTGACCAAATGAAACAAAACCTGTGGAATTTCTTCATCAGCTAGACCCCATATACCATATAACGCCATAGCCCACCATTGTATAAAAAACGCCGCGACGAACATTGACATTGCGCGCGCAGCTCTGTGCGAGGCCCGCATGTTGGCTGACATTGTTGTCATGGATTGCTTAATAGACCTTGTCTGATCGTGGATCCGCTTCCATGTCAAAAAGTATAGAATAGTGTTGACGACAACAACTAGCAACAGTGGAACCGTCGTGAAAAATATGTTTGTAAGACTTCCTTTAATCCCATCAAAATAACAGCTGGAATGAAAACACGAAGATTTTTGGTAATTGTAATAGCTAAAACACTGAATACATAAAAATATAAACATAAAATAATAATAAAAAAAAACGGTCTGGTTTCAAATTCAAATACATAAAAATCTACAAAACATCGAGTAACACAGTCAAATCAAATGTAGCTGATCGTTTTGAGTGGCGAATGTCGGTCCTATGAAATATTCATTGTATGTACTGTATGATTTTATTATATCTATATAAGACACCATTTATTTCGTTTTATGTCAATATCCTTCTGTTTAATATACATTTGCATCTCATTATACAGTGATTTAGCCATCAATAATGGACGTATTTATAATTATTGTTTAATGCAAGTCGGAAATAAAATTGTGATAAGCGTACGTCTATATATGGTGAACTGCAAGTGTAGCATGTAATTTTTACTTCAATGTAAACATCAGCATCAACCAGGATTACCCGATAAATGTAGAATTTGAAGTGTTGATAAAGTCGAACTAGTTGACACTTTAATTCGCCCAACGGGTATCGTTTTGGGAATGTCAACCACGTTTCGATGTTAAAATATTGAGGTGTTGTCCTGTTCCATCTTTATCAAGCTTAGTTGTAGTAAAAATGTTACGGCGATGAATTTATCCTCAATGCAGCCCGTGAATACCAAATCTTTCGTATACACGTGGCATAATTTTTGAAGATATGAAATGTATGTTTACCACTTGGTCTATATGGCTTCGCTCAATGAAACATTTAAAGAAAACTATTGTAATATCTTTTATGTATTATTTTATGTTAATTACAGTCAAGCCTGTAAACAAAGGCCACCCTTGGGGAAGACAAAATGTAGCCTTTATTAACAAACGATCTTTATTCGGAGTTTAGTTTGTTCTAAATAATCATTCTAAATAATCAAAGAATGGCCTTTATTCACAGGGCGATCTTTATTCAGAAGAGGCCTCAAACACATGTTTGACTGTACAGTTAACTTACAAAGTTCCGTTCGGTCCCAGTTGACCGGCTATAGCAGCTATTGTCGCGCCGACGAAAGGTACTCCAAATGTCCACAACAGCAAATAGGAATCTTTCTTGCCAAAGTTCAAGTTCTTGTTGAAGTAGATCAACATGAAAGCATTAATAGCGACAACATTTACCATCAAATTCTGCGCTGTGATAAAAACAGCCAAATTAAATCCATAAAACTCACATAACTCCTTAGGGTACACGTGATTTCTCACAATGACTATGTGTAAATGATCAGTGAAATGAGAAACATTAAACAGACCGTCGCAGATTGCCAAATAGACCACAAATCTCTCACTCTTAGACCAGCGGGTAAAGAAGCTCCGAAATGATTGCCGTTTGAATGACAAGGTTATTGCAATGATAGCACACGTTAAACTGCAGGTGATGCAAATGAGAGCTGGGATATGAATGAAGTAAAATGATCCATTGGCGATTCCATATACATCAATATCATATCCTGACTTTGGATCAGGCTTTACAACAGGATCATCTGTTGTGTTGTTTGTCATCATGAGACCAATGAGAGATGATAGATTTTCTTCTCACAGTTTTATGAAAATAGCCTTTTTTCGTATCACTAAGTCACACATATATATGCGTCATATATCGCTATTTATCCACTTTTTTCCATTTCGAAATTATTCCGATAGAGCAGACAAACGTCCATTAATAAAAGACGTATGAATTAATTGTTTATTCAATGAAAAGTATAAAAAAATATCCTTTCAACAATTCCTGGTCATGTGATAATTAAAACTGTCCAAGTTAAATCAATATAGTAATATATCCAATGATTGATTATAACACTAATCAACTCACACTACTGAATATAGAAATCTATCACTTCCGAACCACGAGAGCACGTATAACAATCTACAAACTATCAGACAAAATTCATTACTCCAAAAGCGCGTTCCTTTATCACAATCTAATCTTATTTCCTCTTACTTCTCTTATCTTCCGCTTTTTAATCACCGTCTTTATTTTTCTATAAGTTGTAGAATACACCATTATACAATTATTTGTCACTACTTGAAAGAAATTCAATCCAGATTGTACGTAAAGGAAGAAATGTTATCTCATGCTTTTGGTTGATTTATGCTTTAATAGTCAAATTCCTCGGGTACATCAATAAATAATGTCGCAGCGAGATGGAAAATGGATAAGATAAGATAAGCGTAACTTTATCATTCTATATTATAAACAAAGATTAATCGAACCAAAGGTCAACATGCAATGCATGTCCGACTTCATGTGATGACAACATATTTGTAAATAGCAGAAACAAACTTCATGACAAATATAAACATGTGTATTCAAACCTGTGAACAAAAGCCATCCTTGGGAAAGACAAAATACGGCTTTCATTGAGAGATGGCCTTTATCCGGAGGTCAGTTTGTTCCAAATAATCAGTGGCGGCTTTTTAAAGAATGACCTTTATTCATAGGGCGGTCTCTATTCGGAGGTGGCCTCATACACAGGTTTGACTGTATTGCTATACTCGAAGTACACGCGTATATATATTTGTTTATTTAGCACTTTATAACATACGTACATATGTTATAGTAATTCGGAAATAGTTAACAACTTTCATTTAAAATTGATCATTAATCTCCAGTCATATGTCATCAATGTTCAAGTATTATTTCTCGTGTCTTCCTGTCAATATAATTGTATCCTTTTTACTAAAATAGAGATTTTATCACATCCAGAAAATGTACACTTTTTCAATACAGTGCAACCTCTTCGGAGCGGCCCACTCTTGAGCAACAACCTGCCTTCAAAAACAACATGATTTTTTTCCACTGTACGATTTAACGATTAATTTAACCTCTCTAGAGCAATGACCTCCTAACAAAAACATAATTTTGCCTCTCCCAAAGGGGGTTGCTATGGAGAGGTCGCACTGTATTCTGTTTTGCTCGTTATTAATTATCAAATCCTCAAAGAGTCAATTTTTATAGAATTTTTCTTTTCACTTTATTTCAATTCTTGCGATGATGAGATTCTCTTAAGTGTCTCAATTCATTTGTTTTGGTTGGGTTAGCGATTTTCAACGATGTTTTCAGTTATATACGGTGGCTAGCTCACCCTTACCAGTTTTTCCTGGACTGTATATTAACTGGTATCGACTTACCCTTCCACAAGGAGCCTGAAACTTCGCCTCTTATGGAGGAAAAACAACATTTCTGTCAAATTTTCATCGAAGGCTATGACCTGCCGCGACCGGAATTTGAACCCGGATCGCCGGGCTACAAGTGCAGCACACCAACGACCGGGCCACGTTCACACAAGTTCACTAAGAAAAAAAATTAGGTTATAAATTACATTGAAGATCAGAATGTATTAGATGTACCATGTAGTTACAAAAAAAACTTAATTTCGTTCATCTAAAATATCAGGCAGAATTATTCAATCAGAAGGTCAGAATATGGAAAACTGGGCATGTAAAAAACACACATGCGGACTTGTTATTTTATGATTGGTTTTGAAAGCGCGCGATGGCCTTTGGCACGAAACCGGAATATAATTGTGCGCATGCTCAGTAAACATACCTCACGGCTTTGATATTTTTTGTCAAATTCACTTAGGAAAAAACTGATGTTCTGGAACAGGTAATGTTATCAGGTTACGTAAATGATGACGCTAATGGATAAAACAGATATTAAATTTGTTATACTTTATCGCCTACGTTGGACAAACATCCTGAATAGAAGGGGAAGATAAAACGAGGAAGATATAAAACTCACTAAAAGCCGTTGTACTATTTAACTTCTTTAGCACTATTAAAAAGTTCTAAATAAACGTCCGGTTACCCCATCTAATGTATGATGTTTTTGTTTCGTTTACAAACTTATGTAAAAAAGTATTTTATTTCTACAGTGTATTTCTACCTTCAATTTAATGTTTACTAGCACTATACCGATCAAGGGAAATAAATATTCTATCAATTTTGAAATATAGGCAAACTGCACGCAGCACTTGTCTCCCGTTGAATTCTCATTCTCAACGATCATGCCCGTTATTGCTTGATATTAGTTCGATAAAATGTTCATTGTGTCATCTTTGTCCGGGTTTTAACGACGCACCAACATTCACGGTCATATTTCAACTTTCAAGGTCATATTTCAAATTTCAAGGTCATATTTCAACTGTTTTTAGCTTCAGCAGTGGAGGAAGAATCCAGGCTTACAGCTGGGTAGAACCATCGATCTTCCGTAAACTAGCAGGACAGGTTCCTCAACATGAAATGAGGTCCCGGGTGGGATTCGAACGCACAGCGGTGAGGGACTAATGATTACATGCCAAAGACCACAACCACTCAACCGCGGAGGCCCCTTTAATTATGGCCACTCTAACCAGATTTGATGCACGTTATTATTTCACATAATCTTCTTCATGCTAGTGAGTATACATATTTTTTTCCGCTGACTCAATACGGAAATTAAGTGTGCCTCGCTTCACACCTCAGCAAAATCATATCAAGTTGTGATGATATTAATTGATGACATAAACTTTAACATCCTGGACGATTTTGAGCTATAACAGGGATATCATGTGTAGAATGAGCCAGAAGCCGGAAAAAAACAAACGGCTGTTTAAATATTCTCGCCAGCTACTTGTTCTCCACAGGGGGCTTTGCCCCTTTGCCCCCTACTGGAGGGGATTCTCAGATTCCCCTTCTACTTTTTGTAGTTTACCGGCTTCATGAAAATATTTCAACATCCCTTTCTATAATTATAATTATGTCAGATTATTAAACAAATAACCTTGTGGGTTATATCCTTACATTACTTAACACATACACGTGCAGTCAAACCTCGACAATGAGACCACCTTTGGAAACCCCAAAATCGGTCGTAATAATGAGATGGTCATATTATCAAGTAAAACTATCGGAGATTTATTGGAAGCCGTTCCAAAAATGAATGATTGTCATAACGAGGTGATCGTATTATTGAGATGGTCGCTATTTGAGGTTTTACCGTATTTGCATTCGTGAAAGTACAATATACTTTCAGGTAACACTGTCTTAAGAATTAATTTGGCAATAATAATATATCTTTTTAAAACGCACACTGTTGACAAATACACATATTGTTGAAATAAGTTTAACATGAGTACCCCCTTCTGAAAAGATCTGTACTGCTGTCGTAGTACATACTTCAGCATTTTCATGAAATAATGGCTTTCAAGCACGTGTCATATTGATAATTTTTGGAGCTGGTTTGACATTTCGCTTTTGAAAAGTTGTAAATTTAACAGAAATGTTAAGAAGTTGCTGAGATTATGTGTGTAATCAAACATTTCCGGGTTTCATCGTATTGCGTCTTATATCTAATCTACGTAGAGATTTACTCTTAATGTTTACATTTGACCATGACCTTTGGACATATCAGTTTACGTAAGGCAGTATTCAGTTACCAATCCGACTAAATTTAGTTAATAGTGACTTTGTAGTGATTTTGTTCAGGTGGTTTTATACAAATTAAGGTGAGTTACAAGTTTTCACATGAATTTTCTGTCCTCTTTTTGAAGACTTACTATTTCGTCTTCCGGTTGGTCTATTTCCTGAATGAATTCGGGAGGGCCTTCCTCTCAGACTAAGCCGAACTGGGTCAAACTTTTTTTAAAACTTTAGCATTTAAGTACCATGATATACATTAGTTTACTTAGTGTATTTAAGTTGTTGATGGTTTTGTATATAATGACACACGGTGTTAAAGAAACCTTTTGCTTTCAATGGCTACCTGAAATGGGCACTTCATATTACAGAGCTGTGTGCTGCTAATTGTAGCCAGGAACGTCGAAATATAGGTTAATATTGGTGCGTAACTTTGTCACTCGCTGACACCTTTGATGTTACCCGACATTAAGACACAACCAAACCAGTATTACATGCGGTAAAATGCTCACTGCACAAATATGATATGAGAATATTAAATCTATTTTTTCTCTGAACGTTTAAGGCAGAAATGTCGGAAGAAACACACGCCTTGTGGAAAGACGAGTACAAAAAAGACTTTGTTTACCTGCACGTGATACCGAGGTCACGTGCCCGAGGTGTTGTTAACATCTCACCTTATGCTATTAAACTGGAACTTTGGCTTCGCATCAACGATATACCTTTTGAGGTAAGTGATAAAAAATCATTGATGTTTCCTAAATTCTGTTTATCACTAGTCCACAAATATTCAGTACAAGCCACGATACCATTAGATGTAGTAGTATACACAAAATGACATATTTAATCATATGCGCTTTCATCGCTTGACAATCTTTCTAAATCTTTTTTTCAGACCATTGATTGTAATTCCTTTTCATCTAAGGGACAAAGTCCTTTCATGCTCTTCAATGGCAAAGAATATCCAGACACTAACTTTATCATTGAATATCTGTGTAAACATTTCAACAAAGATCCTTACCCAGGGCTTACTGCTGTAGAGAAAGCTACCGCAAGAGCATTTCTGAAAATGACTGAAGAAAATACCTCGTGGTGCGTATAGATAACATATAGATATACAGTAGAACCTCACATAGCGACCAACTAAATATCACGACTACTTTGTTATAACGACCACTTATTTTCGGACTGGCATTTAATAGCTCCACTGTTATTCGACTCTTATTCACTATTCACTATTATTCGGGCCGATTTTTCGCATTATCGAGATTTTACGGTACAGTGTAACGTGCTCACATGTACCACAATCACTGAGTGTTATTCGTCATATATGTCACGTTATTACGGTGTTGACCGTTGGTAAAATATTCCCCCTTGTAAACCAAGTGTATCAGTTTGTCCATATATATACGTACTTTATTCATGTTTGTACTGATAAAGGTCTGTAATAACCCCGTGTTATTTGAGGTCATTCTTTCGCTGTCATACATGATGGTCATTGATCTAATAGGTCATGATTAGCGACATTTTCTCATTGGTTGCCTGTTTCTGTGTGAATGGTATGTGGATAGTTTGTGAGTGATACTTTAACTACACACACTAACCAAACACATTCAGTGACATTATTCTAGGATTATTATACTGGCCATCATAAGAAAGTAACCAGTAAGTGATGTTGGTATGTCATCGAAATGAATTTAATTCTGGAAATAGCTGAAACATTTCATAATAAAATTGCTGTATACGATTAAAATTCAAGATCAGTATAATAGGCAAAAATGGAAGAATTTTTATGATGGTTACTTTTTTATGACGGCCAGTATATATGCAAATTCAAGGACATTAGTGACACCTGCACTTTATTTGAGTACTATAGTACATTAAAACCCCCGAAAACCGGACTCTCCGAAAACCGGACTCTCTGAAAATCGGACGACTTTTCAAGTCTTATTTATTTCTCTTCTATAATCCATAATTCTCTGGAAAAAGGAATTCTCAGAAAAACGGACTTTTGGTCCAGTCTGGAAGGGGTCCGGTTTTCAGGGGGTTTTAATGTATAACAACCGGTGTAATATGTACAAAATACATATACAATGGAAGCCCTTTAAATCGCTTCCTCTATAAACCAGTTTCCCCCTCTAAATCTGCCAAATATTATTTCCGGATTTCATTACTATATACATGTAATTCAAAAACAGGCATCCCCTCTAAACCAGTCAAATGATCTGGTCCCGGGCTCGACCGGTTTAAAAGGGTTCCACTGAAAATTAAAGCGTAGTTTTGATTCAATATCACAGATACGTAGATTTTATTCATTACGTATCAAAAATTTTATTACTCTCTATACATGTAATTTATAAAATGTACGTTGTTTTAAATTTCTATGTTTTAATTGAGTCAAGGTGATAAGAAAATCTTAAGGCTGGTTTGTAAAGTACACATACTTAAAACATTCATTTTTTCAGGCCTATATTCATCTATAGATATGTAGAGAACGTGGACGAGTACTGTGACTTTTTCTCCACAGATCTGCCTCTGGAAGCACGTAAACAAATACTGGGGAAGCTAAAAGAATGGGTCAGTATCGTTATACAGTGAAACCTCACTTTGTGACCACTTCAATATTACGACCATCTTGTTATAATGACCACGTATTTTCGGACCGGCTTTCAATTACTCCCATATAACTCAATTTGATAATGAGACCACCTCATTATTACAACCGGTTTTTGGGACTGTCGATTTTCCTGAGATGTTGCCGGCTCCTTGTGAAAGGGTGAGTTAGTACTGGTTAGTATACAGTCCAGGAAAACTGGTTAGGTGAATCGGTCGCCGTATACAACTGAAACAAGTGTCGAAAAACGACGTTAAACCCATTGAAAAAAAACAGCACTCATATTTGAATGAGAATTCCATGTACTGAAATTCTATCCACTATCACTAGATATGGCTCTCCATGAAGCTAATCTCGTAAAATACAAACTTTCATAATTTTGTCGCTATAAATTTACGTAGCTTGTCTTTCTAGTATTGAATTGTATCACGAAGTATCACTTGTTGCAAACACTTCAGAATAATTGATGAGCCTGTGAGTTTCTCTAATGTTCACTCCCACATGTCGGTTTCTTGATTGCTCCACGCCGATCCTGTCACCTAAAATATCATAAATCTTCATGTTGTGTAGATTACAGTGGAACTATAAACCGGTTTCCCCTCTAAATCGACCAAATGTTCTAGTCCCGACTTCATTACTGTATAATTAATAAATCCCCTCTGAACTGGCATCTCCTCTAAATCGGCCGAATTACCTGGTCCCGGGCTCGACCGGTTTAGAGGGATTCCACTGTATCCATGTTGGCGTCTGTCTTGATTTGGTTATAATACATAATCAGTACATGCACTGTCATTTCTTCGTTAACTTAATGTAAGGTTTGAAATTATGAGGCAATATCAAATTCCAGTTTTCCTTTTTTGCTGGAATCTGAACAACGAAAAAAAAACACACACAATTTTATTCAGGTTGGGAAGCGAGCGCACGGCCATGGTATTGGTCGTCATTCTACAGAAGAAGTTCAAAAGATAGGTTGTGATGATATACAAGCCATCTCCGACTTCCTTGGAGAGAAGAAGTACATTATGGGCGACCAACCGACATTGGTGCGTTATTATTCCATTCATCTTTGTAGATGTCAATTATGATAACACCTGACATAGTGAACATACCGAAATTTTATAGCGCAATAAAACCTCACATTGCGACTAGTTCAGTATTACGACCAGCTTTTTATAACGACCACTTATTTTTCAGACCGGCTTTCAAGAACTCCCCTATAATTCAACTTGATAATAAGATCACAATATTACGACTGATTTTTCGAACTGTAATGAAACGGTTATTGAAAGCCTGTCCGAAAATAAGTGGTCGTCATAACAATCAAATTGATTACAACAGACAAACCATGAAAGGTGACATGGTGATTTGACACGTTCCCAATAGTATCATGAGTTACCTTAATAACCACATCATCAAAGATGTCTTAGATTTCCTTAATGGTGTCTTTAGCTAAATCAATAGTCTCATGAAGATCACATCTGTTGTGTTTTTCAGGTTGATTGTTCGGTGTTTGGGGTTCTGTCACAAGTAGCGTATGTTCCTATGGGATATCCGATGCGGAAGTATTTGTCTGAAAATTGTCAGAATATTTTAGACATGTTTGAAAGACTAAAATCCAAATATTGGACGAATTGGGATGAGCAAACGAAGTCATGAAGACGCATATATTCAAACTATATATTTATGCTTTAAATGTATTTCAGATTTTCTCAGAAAATGTTAAAACAGTACCTTACGTTTTATAAATTCGAAGAGAATTCTAAAGGCTAGGATTTGGAGTTAAATGCTATGCCTAACCCAAAATGGCAAAATGTGTCTCATGTAAAGGATAAAAAAAGCTTTTCATACCTAGTGTTCGAGCGAACGTGATACTCTAAATATTCAGATGTTGTTACAGAGTATCATTTGTGTTCATCTTATATGTTTTAATCGCTGTTTAATCAGTTAACTTATAACAATTACTTTTTTTTGTTAGAATAAATCTTGAAACGGAATGTTTTATTCTTTACTTTTTATGTGTTAGTTAACTATAAAATAGGATAACAAAATAATAACATGCAATGTAAAGTCAGTTTTTGGACAGTTTTGATGACCGATATTCGGTTGCGTTCCCAATGGCCAATAAGTATGTTTTCCCGACTGCAAGGCGAAAATTCCCGATTCAAATGAGAAAAAAGAACGAAAAAAAGTGATTCACAGCCGTTCGAATGTTTCTTGAATTTCTAAATCATTCAAATAACAAAGTTATCAATATATAAACAACAAAATAAGCATAATATTTGTTGATTTTTTAGTTTTATTTGATTATTTTAACTTATATTATACAGTATGACTTTTCCCCTATTTTGTCCAAAATATCGCAAAAATTCCCAATTCTGGGGGCCGGGTCATGTTCCCAAAATGCTGAAAAACCCTGAAAGTGCAGATGAACAACAAGTAGAGATCAAGCCATATTTGATCGTCCACAGGTGAGTCAAGTGATCACTAATAATACAAGCACACTAATTCAAAAACTATTTAAACTATATACATGCCTATTATTCATAAGGGGAATCTTGCGTACTTTGTATCTACCTTTTGTTGACGCCGAATATGGTTTAAGATGATAAAAATCTAAAATTATTACCCAGCGGGTAAATGTCGGCATGTGTGAAATGATACGAGTAAAATACACAAATCGTTTACATACAGGCTTACCATAAAAATAACCAGGGTCAAAGTATCCGGCTGAGTGGACAATTACTGGATGAAACCTTTATTTTATACGATATACAATCATCTTGATCAAATAGCTTCCGGAATTACATTCGTGAACTTTAACCAAAACCGAAAGGCTCTGGACATTTACTTTCGGACGTTTTTATTTATCAAAAATTCGGACAACATCTTAGTGCGATTAATAAAAAAATAACAAGATATTAAATACGTGATATAATTACTTCGGACAGAAACAATACGAACATAAATATATAAACCACTTGATCAGGAATGGATATTTTTTCTGAACCGATATTCTAGTCGCGCTACTGTAGCAAAATTATTGAAACAGTGATTTGATATTCCACGCTGGGACCAGTATCTAAGGAATACAAGGATCTCAAGACGTCGGAACCCTTCAACAAAAATGACGTCCAGCGTCATTCGTCATATCCTGCTTGTAATTGCAGTAAGCTGCATTCAATTCATGTGTAAGTATGTTTTTCAATTTTAAGAATGTTGACCACCGAAGTACAGTCAAATCTGCGTTTGCGGCCACTTTCGAATATAAAGACTACCCTGTGAATAAAGGTTATTCTTTGAAAACTCGTCACTGATTATTTAGAACAAACTGACCTCAGAATGTAGGTCATCTGTCAATAAAGGCCACATTTTGTCTTTCCCAAGGGTGGTATTTGATCACAGGTTTGACTGTACATAAATGATCAGTTTATCTTCCATCTTTAGTTTGATGGGCATATTACTATTAGACAATTAGAGTTCTTAACTTCAATACCACGATATTTTGTTTACAGTAAAACCTCGATTAGGACACCACCTTCGGGACCCGAAAAAATCGGTCGTAATAATGAGATGATCTCATTACCAAGTTGAAATATAGGGGCGTTATTGAACGCCGAACCGAAAATAAGTGGTAGTTATGACAGGGTGGTCGTAATATTGAGGTAGATGCTAATTGAGAATTTACTGTATTAACTTTAACAGCTGATATTCAAAGTAGTTTGGTCATGTCATCAGCCGGTTTACGTGAGACATGACCAGTTGTGTCATTAAAATGACCACTAGTTTTCTGACCATTTTTCCTTCTGTATTTCAACTTTGTTATAAGACCATCCCGATGTTGAATCCAGTTTTCATTGGCCCTAGAAAAACTTGTAAACGGTTACAGTATCGAGGTTTTACTGCAATTGATTATTTAATTATTCAGTAAAGAACTTTTGCTGAATAAGAATTACATTTATAATGGTATTAATGCGAATTTAGTACAATATTTCTGGGTAACAAATAGCCCTCCATGCTGACAGTAACTCAATTGTTAATTAGAATAAGTTAAACACTTGGGGTGAGGGCCTCCGTGGTCCAGTGGTTATGGTCTATGACAAGTAATCACTAGCCCCTCAGTGAGTTCGAATCCTATCCGGAGTTAGACAATTTTGCACGTGAAGAAGATACCCAGCTAGTTTACGGAAGGTCGTTGGTTCTGTTCAGGTGTACGCCTGTGGCCTTCCTCTACCGTTGAACCTGGAACAAGTCGCTAAATGACCTTCGCTATTGTGGCGACTTTAAACACAAATAAAAAAAATAAAAAGCTGATGATTCACTTATTTTTTTTGTTAAATTTTGTTACATATTTTATAAATACCTCACTGTACTTTATCCTTAATCAACTAAAATATATAAAGTTTCAAATCTTAAAGACGTGGCACTAAACTGTGAATTTACGCCTCAACCAAACCAACAAATACATTTTCTATTTAAAACTCAATACACTTAATCTAAATTGCATTAAATATTAACAATGAAATATCCCAAATCTGAATAAATATATGAACAGTGTCTGGCTAGGATTATCTGTTAGGAACTTAATTATATTTTAGTGGGCCTATGCATCAATAAGTATTCACAGAGTCGTTTATATAAATCGAAATTAAGTTGTAGAAACCAAGAAGATAGTTTTTGACGTACACATTAATTCCGAAATTACAATATTAGATCGATTTAAAATCTGCAAGCTCGTTTGTTTTGTAACATCGCTGGGAGCCCGGGGGATAAAAATTGTTATCACCACTTGAACAAATTGAGCGATAAAAGATGGTCAAGATATTAATGTTTGGAAGCATCTGTTTCATTAATATGACATTTGATCGGCTCAAACACATACCTACACATACCCCCGGGGGAATGTTTAGTTTTGGTATGTTCAAAACTTTCTTAGAAAATTACCTTTTGTTTGTAAATATATAACAATGTGGTTAATTTGTCACATATAACAGTGTCTATTTTGATAGAAATTTTCTTTTAAATTCATGCATACCTGGTTAATGGAAACATATTATATAACTTTCTCAGCAACTTTGTTAATACTGGATACAGTAAAACTTCCTCATTACGTGCATCGATATCTCGAGCACCGACTTATCGCGATAATTTTTTAAAGTCCCATCAATTTTTGCTCTTAGTTGTGTATAATTTTCAATCAACAAACTAATATCTCGTTATTACGAACACCACGTTTATCTCTAGCAATTAGAATGTTTCGCTGACCCCCTCGAGATAACGAGGTTTTACTGTATATTGTTATGTCTTTGATATAAGACTTATTTTACAGAAACAATATTCCAGTCATCTAAGCAGCAAAAAAAACTAGCTTATTATAATTATTTTATTACATACCGGTACAATTTAAGCAGCACCGACGATATCGCATCTATAAAGTAAGGTATACAGTACATTAGGGTGGAGAAAATTTAGCGCTAGTTTCATCAGCGTTTTAAGATTATTACTGAAAGTATCCCCCATTACTTGACTGACACAAGTGGACGTATGTCTCCTGCTTGCCGATGAAATGACGATACTTTTGAATTTTATTTATTTCGAATTCAACACCATTTAATTTATTTTCTTTTAAACAAAAAATTGACTGCCTAGTTTCTTTTATAGATTAATTATAGCATTATATATACTCGTACATATAGAGTGCAACCTCTCCAGGACGCCCCTCTCTAGAGCAACAACCTCTCAACAACAACAACATAATATGGCTTCTCCCAAAGGGGTGTTGCTTTGGAGAGGTTGCACTGTATTACATCCTGACCTATGCGCCAAGTTAGACTGTTTAAGTCTATAATACACGTATTTTATAATCTTTGCATCTCAAATCTCTTTTCAGATTTTCGACTATAAAACAAAATTTCTAAACTTAGAAAATATTTTTGCTATTTAAATAATTCTATATTTTCCTCAAAAATCACCTATCGACCAGGAAGTTTTCGTAATACAACAAGAGAATACACTTTATTGTCCAATTAACTTATTATGACAAATTTATTCTCAATATGAACTTTGAACCCGGATTTTAGATGTAATTCTGAATAATAGTTATGTTTACCACCTGGTTTCACCCTTATTTTGATATAAACAGGAATATGACCGGTCACAGTTAATATTTCAAAATAAAGAAACATGTATGTGTATTTATTATCCTGCTCTCCTTTCTTTCATTCATTCGTTTGTTCGTTCGGTTGTTCCCTCATCCGTCCGTCCGTCCGTCCGTTAATTAATTCATTAATTCATTAATTCATTCATTCATTCATTCATTCATTCATCCATCCATCCATCCATCCATCCATCCATCCATCCATTCATTCATTCATTCATTCGTTCTTCATTCATTCATTCTTTCTTTTTTCTTTCTTTCTATTTCCAAACACAAACACAACACATTAAAGTCCTATAAAACAAGATTGAAACATGTGAAAAATTATTTATTCTTATTACGTCTAAAATCTTGGACTATCATGATCTTAAATTATTGAATCTTTTCAGTTCAACTGGTCAAACTAATCACTTTTCATTTTTAGCGATAAAAGTGCCGTGATTTAAATGACACGTGATATATTCCATTTCACTTATTCTCAAACTATTTTCAGACACAGAAGGACAAGTAAATTGTTATGATAAAAACGGAAAATTTTATTCCTTCGGAAGTAAGTGTTATGAGTACCAGTGTCATTGTAAATCCAGCTCCGATAAGTGCGACAAGGTTACCGGAGAGTGTCCTGGAAGTTGCGCCGCAGGATGGACTGGACCCTCGTGTCAATTCAGTATGTTTTTGTTTTATGTTACGTCGTCACTGGGGTTTAACGCCGTTTTCCAACAATTTTTCAGATATATGCGATAACCGGTTCACTTGACCAGTTTTCCTGGACTGTATACTTACCCTTCCACAAGGAACGACAATTTCTCCACATATGAAGGAAAATGGACATTTTTGTCAAGTTTTCATAGAAGGGTATGACCTGTCGAGACCAGGATTTAAACCCAGATCTCAGATATAATGTAATATTATAAGCTATGCTTCTATGATTTTGTGACTTGTTTAATGTCCTGTTACAAACTTTAAACCACAATAACGGTAGAAAACAAATATCGCATTAGGCATCATATTCACATCCAATAGTATCATCTACATTATTGTATAAATCTAAACAGAAAACCCCGCCTACAAAATGCCGGTGGACAGTAACTATGGAGACGACGAAGAGGACGTCACTGATGGCAGCGAAGGTTCATGTTCATCGCAAGATAATGAAGAAACTAATCCCTTCATTCGTGTGTCGCTAAGAGATGAAATTTACGTGTCAGAAGTCGACATTTTGTTCAAGAATTACAGTGAGTGTGCCTTGAACATACTAGAGTTAATAAAAAATGGCATACGGCCAAAATGCAACATGTCAATGCATTTTAGAAAAGATTCGATTAGCGAACAGACGTCTCAGTTCACAAAAAATGGTCAAATACCTCATTATACTTTTGATTGATTAATGAACACATTCAATACATTGTTGTGAGTACGTTGTGCTGGATATAATTGAAGATTTTTATTTATTATACAGTATATACTCATTCTAAAATCTAGTTTGAATATCAATTTAGAAAAACAAACACTGTATGCGCATTTTGTAAACAAAAGTACAGTCCAGCTTCTCCGCAGCGGCCCTGTCTTGAGCCAAAACATCCTTCAACAACAGCATCATTTTGCCACTGTACGATTTAACTCTTAATTTAACCTCTCTAGAGCAACAACCTCTCATAAACAACATGATTTTGCTTCTCCCAAAGGCTGTTGCTTGGAAGAGGTTGCTCTGTATACATATACTATCACCTTATCTTTAAAGCAACATATATTTAGACTGTTTTGAAATTTGTTTGTAAATTGTAGAATGAAATTACTTGATGAATCTTGCTGGTGAATTGTGAGTCTATATAAAGGACTATTTTGTGTTTATATTACAGCCGCCGCAAAAGGGTTTCGGGTGTACGCCGGGCTCAGTGCTATCAGAGACCAAACCACGTTGTGTTACGCGGATCCTGGTGACGTCGCAACTGATAACCGTGTCCATGTTCTATGCGCGAAACGCATGTCAGCAACATACATCACTGTTCAAGTACCAGAGACCACAAAACTTGAGATCTGTGAAATTGAAATACCTATAGGTACGATAGTTTCATAATTAATTCTCCTATAGATATAGTATTTTCATAATTAATTCTCATACAGGTACGATAGTTTCATAATTATTTCTCCTACATGTACGATAGTTTCATAATTAATTCTCCTATAGATATAGTATTTTCATAATTAATTCTCCTATAGATATAGTATTTTCATAATTATTTCTCCTACATGTACGATAGTTTCATAATTAATTCTCCTACATGTACGATAGTTTCATAATTAATTCTCCTATAGATATAGTATTTTCATAATTAATTCTCATACAGGTACGATAGTTTCATAATTATTTCTCCTACATGTACGATAGTTTCATAATTAATTCTCCTACATGTACGATAGTTTCATAACTAATTCTCTATAGGTATTACTGTTTTATCGATGTCACCAGCACCCAACTATCTCGAGGAGTTTTTAAAGTCCCGTGTTTTTTTAGTTATTAGTTGTGCATAATTTTTAACCAACAAACAGAAACTTTGTTATCACGAGCGCCACGTTTATCATGAACATTTAGTTAGTTCCGGTGGCTCCACGTGATCACGTGATTTTTCTGCACTTAATTCTCTCGATTACCAAAAATACGGACGTCTTGCTTATCACGTGCGAATTCAGTCACACTAAAATACTCAAGGATGACATCCTACCTGGATTGACCGGGATAATCTCTCTCTCTCTCTCTCTACATATATATAATATATTCGTTGTAAACTATATATGGGGCGAACTAAAATCAAGGAATTGTTTCGTATGTATGAAATCTTATATTCCACGGCCATTTCAGTTACTTAACTCACAGACACCAATGTATAAAATGACTAGCTTTTTAAATAAATAAATAAAAAAATAAATAAATAAAATAAATAAATAAATAAATACATGAATAAATAAATTATCCAAAGGGTAATAAAAAAAAGCTAAGCTGGTTGTACAATTATTTTTTTTCAGGCCGCCATCTATCATATAACAAACCAGCTTACGCAAGTATTGCAGAGAAGAACACTGGGGCAACAGTAGTTGACGGAAGTACAAGCGACTTCTACGCCAGTAAACAACAAGATGACCCTTACTGGTACGTGGACCTGGAACAGCTTTACACAATAACCATGATACAAATAAGAAACAGGGAAGACGGTAAGTTCGTTTCAATGGTGATTTTATCAATCTCATCCCCCCAAAAATAACGAATTACGGTGGAACCCTTCTAGACCGGCCGAGCCCAGTACCAGGACATTTGGCCGGCCGGTTAGGAGGGGATGCCAATTTAGAAGGGATTTTTTAATTATATAGTTATGATGTCGGGACCAGATTATTTGGCTGATTTAGAGGGGAAACCGGCTTATAGAGGAACCGGTTTAGAGGGTTTCTACTGTACTGAGTATTGCCCTTAATTTCAGAGTCACGGTTTGTTTCCGCGTTTCTGTTGGAGAATTATTTACATAAGGGTTCATATTCTCTTTCCAGTGGCGTATTTCATTATTGGATTCCAAGTACATTTGAGTAACAGTACAGACTTTGAAAATGATGGCGTGTTGATTTACACTGACGCAAGTTCTAGGTCCAATGTACAAAACGACCTCATTGTCCCCGTAGCTTCTATACAAGCAAGATATGTTCGTATTTCAATACCTGATGATAGGAGAAGACTTCACATGAGAGAGGTCTGGGTGTTAGGAGGTAATGTATATTTCAATATATCGTCGAACCTGTGAACAAAGACCACCCTTGGGAAAGACAAAATGTAGCCTTTATTGACAGGTGGTCTTTATTCGGAGGCCAGTTTGTTCTAAATAATCAGTGATTTTTTTTTTCAAAGAATGGCCTTTATTCACAGGCTGGTCTTTATTCAGAAGTAACCGCAAACACAGATTTTACTGTGCATATACTTCCGGTATGCTTTATCGGTTACGCGAAGGAATGCTCAGGTGGTTCGTTCTAGACATGGGCCATTAAGAACATTTGATGTAGCAAAATTATCAGATAAATCATGATGCTGAGAATGTATTTTTAGGTCGAATAATTAAATCTTGTCCATCTCTGTACTTAAAATATGTGCGAATTTCCTTTTTTTTTAAAAAATATTACAATCAACGTCATGAAATTACAGTTTATCAAATAACGAATTGTAGGAACTCGTTCGTTTGGTATTATATTTGGATATTTTTGGGTAAAAAAAAGATAATTGATATAAGAGTAAATTGGTTGTCCATTTGTCAAAGTCCACTTAATGTATGCAATAAAATGTTTGTTCCCTAACCTGCTGGTAATTTAACATTATTCATTGTCTCTTTTAATTGTATGACCTAATTTCTGCTTGTCTTTCATTACATCGTATTTTGTCATGATGTTTATCCCAGGGTGCCCTGAAAATCTGTGCGGCATAGATTGCACGAAGATGTGTTTTTGTGAAGGAAACGAGGCACTTCTTGCTGTAAATCAAATTGAGGGCTCTTGTCCCGGGGACTGTGAACGTAACTGGAAAAATGTTGGTGGATATTGCAACTCGAGTAAGTGTCTGGTCGTAACATGATGCATTTTATGGCATAGTTATGCTTATCTTCAGGAATTCTATGAAAAATCGGAAAGTGGAAAAAATATCTTTTTTATTTTTAAGCCATTTGTCTTTTGAAAGACATTTCTTGTTTTAAATTCTTGCAAATGTTAGATGTATTTATAAGTTTTCGCTAAGAATCAGTTATCAAATTTTATAGAAGCAGAGGTAAAGCAGTTGAATGCTATTAAAAAAAAAACAAATAAATAGATAAACTGAAAAATATAACATAACATCTTGTTATACCATTTTTTCATTGTTTCCAGGCGTATGCCCTTCGAAAATGTTCGGATATCAATGTAGGTACGACTGTAAATGTTCAGACACGTGTGAGCCGTGGACAGGACATTGTTTACCCGGACTGAGTTCGTGCGAACGTCATTACTATGGTGAACGTTGCCAAGGGTGTAAGTTTATGAGAAATGTACAAGTTTTATTTAACTAGTAGCAGCTATTACGCGAATTCTTCCCAATCACTTTTACAAATACTGCTGAGAAAATATCAGACCATTGTGTGATGAGTGTCAGTCATTCAATAATTACTACAACATTATTCAGAGTCTGGTAATTTATGCGTTATTCACTGGAGATAAACGCATTATCAAACCCCATAACTCAACAGTTTTTTTTTCACTGGGGTTTAACGCCTTTGTTCAACAAATTTTCAATTACAGCGGTCGGTTCACCAAACCAGTTTTCTTGGACTGTATACTTACAAGTACTAACTTAACCTTCCATTAGGAGCCTGAAACTTCTCCACATGTGGAGGAAAATCGTCATTTTTCTCAAGTTTTCATAGAAAGGTATGACCTGCCGCGACCAGGACTTGAACCCGGTTCGCCGGGTTACAAGTCAAGCGCACTAACCACTCGACCACGGTCAATTAATACAGATTTTGATGTCATTCCAGTCAATGTTATAGCAGACACGAGGTTCACATTACAAGGGTTCAGTTCTAATTTCGCGGAAGCTCGAGCCACAGTTGACGGTCGAGTGAACACTTGTTCAGAACCGCTGAACGGAGACTCACCCTCGTGGTTTGTCCCCGTCGGTGATGAGAGAAGAATTGATCAAGTCTTGGTACATGTTAATGGTAAGTAGTCCTTAATTCACAGGCTTATACGATATATTATATTAGCCTATTGTACCTGTTGTTCTCATTGCTTGTACCAGACACAGTGATCTTATTTCTTGTTTAGGCTTTTTGCTCGCCAAAAATGAAAATACGTTAGTAATGTTCATTTTTAATATTCTTCAATTCCATTTCTTGATGATTTCTTATCATCCACATGTTTTGTACTGTTTAATAACTATTCTTATGATAGGACTGTTGTAACCATAGAAGCATTTCTGATTTTTACGGTAGCCGTCATATAAATAACAAAGTCTGCATCAAATTCTGGATATACCGACCGCTTCATTTATTTTAAGTCGTGTTTTCGTTTTGGTTTAGAATGTTACATATACGGTGGAACCCCTCTAAACCGGTCGAGCCCGGGACCAGGTCATTTAGCCGGTTTAGAGAGGATGCCAGTTTAGATGAGATTTTTGATTATATACATGTAGTAATGAAGTCGGGGCCTGAACTGACTTAGAGAAGAAAACGGTTTATAGAGGAATCGGTGTAGAGGGGTTCCACTGTAATAATGTTGATATTGTGACGAAAGCACCGTTTTAACAAAGCTCTTTATTTTCTGTTTATATAATTTCTAATTACAAACATGCCTGTTGTTACAGAAACATACACTGAGTTCGGTATAAATGTTAATGTCGAATACCAGGACAGTGCGCAGTATTGTCCAGTAAACAAACTTGGACCTGGTCAGTACCTGGCTAGGTGTGATAACGAACTGGCTACATTGGTTCGAGTCTCAACACCAGACAGTATGCAGATTTGTGAAGTCGCCATATTAGGTAATTCAATAATTGTTTAATAGATTAATGTACAATCAGAATAATTTTCGAAGAGTGCATAATTTGATATACGAATAATGTCATACCAAACGTTTGTCAGTAATAAAATAGTAATTGTTTTGCGCAACGTAGCACTTTTCAGTTATTTTCAAAGCTTGAACAATGCGACCAGCTTTAACATTATCGAATAAAAATGCCGTAAACTAATCAGATAATAACATATTTTCTTTTCCAGAAATTTACTTCCGGTTTAAGACAGCATTTGTTATGAGTTTAATTGTATCTTGGTTAAATTAAACAAGTTTTGGTATAGTACTGTTTTTCTATTTGTTTCAGAATGTGCGGACGGGACGTATGGACCTTTATGCTCGAAAATGTGCATTTGTGCTGACAGGAAACCTTGTGATAAAATTACCGGTCTCTGTCCTGAAGGAGGTTGTTCGTCAGGATACAGAGGGGAAACATGCAACCAAGGTATTTTTATATACACGTCATCCTACTAGTGGTTTAGATTGTTTGCGTTAATAATGCCTGTCAATTTATGTTCGTCTAGACAGGAAAGTAAAAACATATTCCAATGAAAGGCTGCGTGTAAAATTAATAAGTCTAAGCCACAAATAAAGCAGCAACACAAGCAGCAACACATTTAACAACAAAAAAGCTGAAGGCAGAAAAACTATTGAGACAATGGGACTCGCAAATGATAAAAAAATCTTGCGGATCTTGAGGCATCTACTAGAATTCAATGATTACCTTATTTTGTTGTTCGTTTCAGAATGTTTCGCTGGGAGATATGGAGACAATTGTGAAGAAGAATGTGGATATTGTAACGGTGGTTCTGCATGTAATGTTTTGAATGGCAATTGTGCTCGACCGTGTCAGCCTGGTTGGGAAGGGAACAGATGTGATAAAGGTAAGTGTTACGTGTATGATTAACTTTATAGTTACCGATAAACCTCTGTATCACATTAAACAAATATAACCAGACCAAACAGAGAACATTCTGAACTTATTGTTCACTCAATAATAGAAAACTAGAATCCTGAGTTATTCGAATTTCGTCGTCCCGACAAAGAGTCATTAGAAGTCTCCTGAACAAAGTAATGAACATAGAAAGCTAGTTTCCATCACGTATAACGTATAACAAGAACATATCATTAAATTATTCAGTTTGTCTATTCGTAAACTTGATATTTTTTATTATTGTGTATGAATTATTAAAAATCATTGCGTTTAGTATCTCATTAATGACTTTGTTGTTATTTCAGAATGTAAGAATGGTACATACGGCGCAGATTGCTCGCTGATGTGCGGAAAGTGCAGGGACCGTGACCCATGTGACAAAGTGACCGGGGCGTGTCCCAATGGCTGTGATCAGGGTTATAAATCAGTTAATTGTACTGTTGGTAAGTTGTTTTTTTTGGCATCGTGTAATACATATATTCTTATTTGACTTACCATCTATGATGTTGTGGTTCTGGTTTGGCTAATTATCTTAATTTGTTTTATCTGAGTTTTTATCAAATATTCCTACGAATTTATCGGAGTTTTGGTCTTATTATATATCAACAGAATGTGAGGATGGAAGATTCGGCTTCAACTGTAATGAGACATGTGGTTATTGTGCAAATAATGAAGTATGTGCAAAAGAGGACGGTAAATGTGTCAATGGCTGCATCATGACAAAGAACCCGCCAATTTGTAAAGATGGTAAACGAAATTCAGACATTATCAACATTACGAACATTTATCATATCTCCTAACATTTAATATTCATGATATATAATTTTACTATCATAATTATGGTGATTATGTCCAGTGACATTGCCGCACACTTTTATGATTCTTTAACGTTTACGCCCAACAAACTAGACAAAAAATCTGCTAGTTAAGTTTGAGTTTTAGAAAATATGCAATCATAATGACAAACATGTTTGTACTCTAATCAGCCGTATACCGTGTTTTATGTAAACTGTAAGGTTGTATGTTTTGTTCATGCTTTATTTTCTAGAAATCTTTTTCTAATCAATACATATTATAAACAGATTGTCCCCATGGAAAGTACGGTTTGAACTGTTTGAAGAATTGCGGGAAATGTGTGAACAATAACACTTGTGATCTTATTTCTGGGGTCTGTAAGGGTGGATGTGATGCTGGTGTGTATGTGACGACAGACGCCTCTATGTGTAACGCTGGTAAGTATAAAATACATGATACACTAAAACTCCTGAAAGCCGGACCCCTTCTGAACTGGGCCATAATTCCGGTTTTCTGAAAATTCCGGTTTTCTGATAATTATTGATTACAGAGGAGAAATAAATGGGACTTGAAAATTCGTCCGATTTTCAGAGAATCCCGGTTTTAAAGGTACTAGTTAGGCATCGTTCAAAGACATACTTAGACAACTGGTCCCTTGTTTGGTTCATCCATGTTTTGGAAAGTAAGAATGTTGTGTTAACCAGTCTGAAATAATTTATATTTAAGTATACAGGAAACGTGTTACATGTTGCAGCACGTGCAGACCGTGCTATTCCACGTAAATGAAAACAATCAAATATAGGAGGGATTATATCACTGCGGTACATGTATTAATAAACGTAGGCTTTTGGACTGGAAATCTGACACAGACATGTTTTTGTTCTGGACGAGGTGCAGTTTGAAATGAGAATCTAAAACACGGTCATTACAAATATGGTTACGAAGTAATCATATAGAAGCTTTTGAAAGTTTAGCCTATGAACAGTTGATATTCTCTCAGAGAAGTCCAGTATTTTCAGATATTTCATGACCAGAGTACTTAAATGATATATTTCGTACACTTAATTGGACGAATGGATCAGTGTTTTTTTTTTTTTTTTTTTTTTTTTTTTTTGTATTCCAGCTTGTCCAGATGGCAGGTATGGTTATAACTGTTCACGAAAATGTACGGAAGGGATCTGCAAAGGTGGGGACATCTGTGATAAAACTACAGGCGCGTGTCTGTATGGTTGTTTGGTTACCGGATATCAGGAGCCATTTTGTACAGCAGGTATGGACTAAAGTCCGCTTTAAACCGTGACATACCGGTTTTGTAAAGTTGTTTATACTAATTGCCCATACTCTTTAAAATTAATGCGTAATTAAATCAGTACTTCCGGTGATACCGATCTATTGTTTATAATGAACAAATGAAAGCTTGAGTGTTATTTTCCGGAAAATATTGTTCAGTTCATATAAAATTAATTTGTTTGAGTTTCTGCATGTATTTTGCTAACGATGTTTATTTTGCATTAACTTTTAACATGTAAATATCTCTTTACGATGTCTCTAGGAAAATCCCACATTTTGTTTAATTCAATAATGTGACACGTTTGTGAACGTGTCAGTTTATGTGCGAATTCCTAGCAAGTAACGGAGGCAGTTTGCATGTAGTGGTACAGGGAGACATTTTTTTTGTTGATTAACTAATTGATTGGAAATTTGCATGAGTGTTTTATTAACAACCTAATCAAACATTCTATCGCCTTAAAACTGCTTGTTATGGATTACGAATCGTCTAGTGATACATAATAGCAACATATAAGTTACATCCCTTGATTAGACGATACTGTGGCCTTTGTGCGATTACCAAAAATGAGATCCGGCTTTATAATCGACCTATCAAGACATACACAGGTCTAAACAATGTGATGAGGTCTTCCTGACAAGCAGTTTAAGGCAATAGTGAATACAAAATTCAGTCCCCAGAAAAATCAACTTGAGTATTTTTTTAATGGAATAAAATTGTGCGTTAAACCGTAAATTGCCATCATGCTATAATTTTAATTACGCGTTTATATACACTTATCGGCTTTAAAACCGCAAGTTTGTGATCACTTGAGAATTTCAGTTGTCTTAATGTGATGGCGTCACATGTACATGATATTCGTTTTTTCCGTGCACGCCACATTTCTGAAAGAATATTGACAAACCACGGAGCGTGCTGGTTTCCTGTGCATATTTAATGTTTATGGAATGTCAAATATGTACTTCCAAGTCAAACACAAAAATGAAACACATGCAAAAAATGCGATTTTAAAGCTGTTAAATACACTAAAACTTTGTTATTTCGAGTGTCGATACCACGAGCACCCAACTTATCTTGGGGAGTTTTTAAAGCCCCGTCAATTTTTGTTCTATTTTTTTTTGTGCATAATTTTCAACCAACAAACAAACACCTTGTTATCACGAGCACCACGTTTATCTCGAGCATTTAGTCTGTTCCGATCACTCCTCGAGATAACGAGGTTTTATTGTAATATACATTGATTCGATTGCTCGAAAATATAGCAAATTAACTCAAGTTGTATTAGTCCGGGACAGGATTATCTGCATGTGGTATTTTTTTTGTTCGTTCACTCTATAGAGTGCTGCGAGGGGACATTTGGTCTGGAATGTCGTCATAAATGCGGTATGTGTCTGGATAAAGCCCCTTGTAATAAAAGCACCGGCCATTGCCCTGCAGGGTGTGAATCCGGATTTAAGGGGCCCAAGTGTCTGGATGAAGGTATTTATGCTTTCAATATGACATTAAAATGCGAACTTTTACAAAACTGCGATCCGGGTCCAAATCCCGATCGCGGTTGGTCATACCCTTCTATGAAAATTTGACAAAAATGACGATTTACCTCCATATGTGGAGAAGTTGCCGGTTCATTGTTGAAGGGTGAGTTGGTACTGGTTATTATACAGTCCAGGAAAAAACTGGTTAGGTGAACTGGTCACCGTATATAACTGAAAAAAAATGTTGATAAACGGCGTGAAACCCAGTGAAAAGAATGTTTTAAAAAGAAATATTCACAATGCTACTTAAGTAGTTTTTTGTTATGTATACTGCTGATATAGATTTATCCAGTTTCTTCAACTAAAGCAGATTTATTGTTGGTGCTAAAGTATGGGTTTTTGCCAGTATAACTGTTTATAATATCAAACGGATTAATAAGAATTTAATTCAACTTTTTTATCCAATATTCATAATAAAAATCCATTATTTTATTAACTTGTTCCTTCTCTTAGTAATCTCATTGGATCAAAGTGCCTACTTAAGTGTTTCATGATAGAGTTGTAATATTTCTTCGACTTGAGCATGTTATACACGAGAGTTTTGGACATGCTCATATTTGAATGATCAAGGACCATGTCAATGCAATTGATCACGTGGTTATAAAATTCAAATCCGAATGAATGCCATATTAATTTTTGTTTTGTTTTCTGAATAGACGCTGAACTCTCCGCTGCGAGCATAGCTGTATTAATCATTGGGTTTATACTTGCATTAGTGGGTCTTTTCGGCGCTTTTGTCGGATGGTGGATCTATAAAAAGTATGTACGAAACATTCACATTACGTACTTGTATTGCTTTTGGTTTTGGAGTGCGATGTTCAAATTATTTAACATTCTGTATTGCATACTCATTTCACGTACAGTCAAACCTGTGAACAAAGGCCATCCTTATGCTAGAAAAAATGCGGCATGTATTGACAGATGGCCTATATCCGGAGGTCAGTTTATCCTAAATAATCAGTGACAGTGTTTCAAAGAATGGCCTTTATGCACGGGGTTGTCTATATTTTGAGGTTACCACAAACACAGGTTTGACTGTATTTTAAAACTTTTGGACCGAGTGAGTATCGAATTCTCCGTGTTACAGTTACATCATACCAATATGCACGACACGTTTTGTAAAGTTAGATTTGATAGTACATGTATTGTAGAATGAGCTTCGCTTTTCTGAATCGAGACGCCATTGTCTCTATAACAAAAACTAGGTTATCTTCCTTGCGTTTTTGATGAGTTGTGTGTAAAATATTATAATGGAGCGTCATGGATAATGTATAAGTTCTTACACTGATTTCAGAGGATCGCTGCCTTGGTCAGGTTTTACTGCGAGAAAACGTAAACGCAAGTATGGCGCAGACGCTCCCAGAAACTCAGTTATCTCCCGTGTCTATGAAAACGACATCATGGCGGACTCCGGTGAGTTTGGGTTATAGCTACAGTAAAACTCCTCTGTTACGGACAGTTGTGATTTTGGTGAAGAGTCCTTAATAGAGTGGTGTCCTTAATAGTGGATCTCAGTTGTCAGTTGAGGAATGTGTTTGTTCTTTCAAAAACTGACCCTAATTCCGGGGTGTCCGTAATTGTGGGGTCTCCGTAGGGTGAAGTTTTACTATATTCAACTTACGATCAAAACTTTTTCACGGCAATCAGTTATGTAATATTAATGTTGTTCGTAGGTACACCGTTACTTTATTGTTACAATTTATGTATCTGGACACCGTCTTTTGTTACGTACAAAATCATTGCCATAATCATTTCATATCCATATTACTTGAATGTTGCGCAGAGCCAGCAAAGTTAAAACGTAATGGATCCAACTCAAGCACTTTTATCATCCCCGACACTAAACCTAATGGAACTATTGCTGTGGAGGATTTCTGGGACTTCGTTCAGGACCGGAAGTCGTCACGACCGGAAATGGCTCAACAATTCAAGGTAATTATTGTTTTTTTATTCGTGTGCTTGGCTAATTAATTTCATTCGGGGAATTTTAATGTGGTATTTGTTATGAAAAAAATAGAGTAAATTTATTATTGACAACATTGTTTTGCATTTTCAGGATTTAGCTGTAGGATTGACACACCCCTGTGAAACTGCTAAAAAAGCTCAAAACCTCCGCAAGAACAGATATAAAGAAATATTTGCTTGTAAGTTTTTTAATGAGTAGATTACCAGAAATATGGAGATATTTTGCCGGATGGGAAAATATTATTTAGAAATATTTTGTTGCTTTCAATTCTCTTTTTTACGTAACAGAGTATAAATATCTACAACATAATGCAATAGCCAGAAGTTCTATAATTTAGTTACAGCTCTTCCCGTAGAAAATATACGTGGGTTGACACATAGTTTCAACAGTATAGTAAATATTAATTGTTTTACATTATACCGTTACAAATCTAGAAGGAACTTTAAATTATTGAAAAGAAAACATCGTACAGTGGAACCAGTCTGAACCGGTAGAGCCCGGGACCAGGTCATTTGGCGAGTTTACAGGGGATGCCAGTTTGGAGGGGATTTTTGAATTATTTAATGATGAAGTCGAGACCAGAACATTTGGCTTATTTAGAGGGGAACCGGTTTATAGAGGAATCGGTTTATAGAGGAACCGGTTTATAGAGGAACCGGTTTATAGAGGAACCGGTTTATAGATGATATAGACAGTAGTGTAACTATGTTATATAGTTATGACTATATAGTATACATATATTTTCAGACGATCATTCTAGGGTTAAGTTGAATATTGTACCAGGAGACAATGGCAATGATTATATCAATGCTTGTTATATTAGTGTAAGTAGCCTAATAATCAATTAAGAAAGCTAATTAAATTTTATTAAACATTTCACAGTCCAGGCGAATCATTTAACTTTCTCGGTAACAAATACTCAATTCAAAATTATGCTAGAATACGAACCATACGAGTGATACTTAATTAATTAGTCAAACTCTAATGTAGGACCACCCGTTTATGAAGTTTTTTTTATACTTTTTCCAGGGTTACAATAAGCCCCACATGTATATCGCAGCTCAAGGTAAGATATATTTGTCCATTTATCTTTAACACAAAGATTTGTTACGATGGTCACTATTTCCTATAAAATAGTTACTTTTTTGTGATAATTCAAATTTCACTGTTCACCTTATAATGGATACGTTTTCATCATGCTTGGCTTATAATTACCAAACTGGGAGTACTTTCATATTCAACTATAATCGGATATTCCGTAATCAAACTACAGTAAAACCTTGATATTGAAACCACATTTGGGCCCAAAAAAATAGGTTGTATTAATGAGGTGTTCTCATTATCAAATTGAATTATGGTTGTTGATAGCCGGTCCGAAAAATAGTGGTCGTTATAACAAGGTGGGCGTTACATTTAAGTGGCCGCTGTTTGAGGCTTTACTGTGTTTGAGAAAATAAACTTTATCATGTACATATGTTGATACAGATGTTTATCATTCATGACAACAATTGTTCCCACACATGTTCTGTACGTATCTGCACATCAATCAACTCGCCGATACCCAGGGGGAGGTTAATTGGTCAATAAAAACACCATTTAACTTGTATCGGGGCTCACATCTTACCGGACCTCTAGACGAGCCTCGAGCGCCTATAACTGACAGCGTTATGTTTAGTTTATCGAAATATTTGACCATTTTATACAATAATCTCAGAGTTGGAATCGTCAACCCCTCTAATATCTATATACGAGTTGTTACTATTTATCCACTATATAACCCAGTGTCCATTTCGGATGATAAGATTTTATGTAAGGTGTCGTTATTTTTTATGTGAAAGATTACAAATGACAAAAAAAAACTGATTCGTTATAAAGTTATTGATATAATGTTTATATTTGTCCCAGCTTATATATTAATAACTTTATAGCGAATCAGTTTTTTTGTCATTTATATATACACGTGTGTATATTCGTCCCAGATATAAGATATAAATTATTACACATGTGTATATTGGTCCAAGATGCGAGTAAGGAAGATGACCCCTAAATAACTGTTATGACGCCCACTTTACTTTCAGGACCAACTGAAGAACTGGTTAATGATTTCTGGAGAATGGTGTGGCAAAAAAGAGTCCGTAAAGTCGTCATTTTAACCCGACTTGTTGAACATAATAAGGTAAGCATGCGGTATTGGCCTAAACTTAAAATTTAATTTGTAACAAATTCTTCTAGTCTTACTGAAATATAAAGATAACTCTTACATAACTTTTCTGCTCAGCTGTTAGCTTATTATCTCCCCTTATCAAAAACTGCGTGATTGAAAAATAAATTTTGTCTGTAGATGATTTGGTTTTAAATCTTTTTCAATACTATCAGGTTAGATGATCTAGGCTGGAAGTTATCTTTTTCCCAGATTTATATACTTGGATCATTTCTTTACATCTGTTGATCATAAAAATATTTCAAACATTTAATATTTTCTTCATAAATTCTGTAAATCAGGTAAAATGTTGCCAGTACTGGCCCGACGAAGGATCGTGTCAATATGGTGTGGTGAAAGTTGAGTTTAAAAGTTCGGATGCATATGCGGACTTCACAATCCGACATTTCACTATTTCAGTGGTAAGAACATTTCATAAAATATATCCATCTGAGCAAAATAGAGAAATAAAAATGAAAAAAAAAATATTGGCAGCGGTGGGATTCGAACCCACGCCTCCGAAGAGACTGGTGCCTTAAACCAGCGCCTTAGACCGCTCGGCCACGCTACCACTTGCACGACAATTGAAATAAATACCAGTGAGTATGTAAATATAGATTTTTGTCTATAAATAGATTAACGGAAAAATACGGAAATTTACGAAAACATACGAAATAAAAAATATATATATTTAGATTTTACGTCGTACGTGCAATTTTACACGCGATTATTCGTTTAAAATTTCCATTTGATTTGATTGCACAAAATTATCGACTTTGGTCGTTACAAACAATCAAATATTATTTATTCATTATAAAGAATTCACTTTAGAACATAATATTTATTATTTTATTAAATTTTGTTTAACAATCGCATGGCCGGTTAGCTCAGTCGGTTAGAGCGTCGTGCTAATAACGCGAAAGTCGTGGGTTCGACCCCCACACTGGCCAGTTATTTTTATTGCTTTTTTCATCACAGGATGGATCCGAGCACAGAGAAGTCCGTCAGTACCATTTCGAGAGTTGGCCAGACAGAAATGTTCCCGACTATGCGTCATCCATTATCCACTTCAGATCACTGGTGAAAACTCATGACATGAAAGAAAACGTCCCAATTTTAGTTCATTGCAGGCAAGTATCATGCGAGACAACAGAAAAAAACCACCATCATTCCACTAAAAATAGTTGTAAATTTAGATTATTTCAAGATGGGTCAATAGCTCTATATAAGGCTCTTTCACACTTCTTAACTTATATTGCAGCATTTTATGAAACATTCGTATCTCCTGGGACCAATATACACATGTGTATATTGGTCCCAGGTATCTCACAAGGCAAATAAAAAACATGTTCTACTCACATCAACCAAAAATGTAGGGTCGCAAGGTTAGTGAAAACCAGGAACCTACTAGTGATTATCAGTTCACGTTTATTCTTTTATTAATTTGATTAATATTATTGAAGAGATAAATAATTACCACATTCGATTAATTAACAATTAAATACGTAAAACACACAATACCTCAATTGATCCGCTGTACAATAAGTGTACATACCTCAATGGATCTGTTGTACAATATGTGTACATACCTCAATGGATCTGTTGTACAATAAGTGTACATACCTCAATGGATCTGTTGTACAATATGTGTACATACCTCAATGGATCTGTTGTACAATATGTGCACATACCTCAATGGATCTGTTGTACAATAAGTGTACATACCTCAATTGATCCGTTGTACAATATGTGTACATACCTCAATGGATCTGTTGTACAATAAGTGTACATTACTCAATGGATCTGTTGTACAATATGTGCACATACCTCAATGGATCTGTTGTACAATAAGTGTACATACCTCAATTGATCCGTTGTACAATATGTGTACATACCTCAATGGATCTGTTGTACAATATGTGTACATACCTCAATGGATCCGTTGTACAATAAGTGTATATACCTCAATGGATCCGTTGTACAATATGTGCACATACCTCAATGGATCCGTTGTACAATATGTGTACATACCTCAATGGATCAGTTGTACAATATGTGTACACTATTTTCAGTGCTGGTATAGGAAGAACGGGTACTTTCCTGGCTTTAGATTATCTCGTAGAACAAGCGAGCGTTGAAGACTATGTGAATGTATTCCAGTGTGCTCAGAACTTGAGACATCAGAGAGTCAACATGATACAAAATCAGGTAAACTAATAAAATGTCCAGGAAGAATTCACGTAAGCTTATTTCTATAACCCAGTAACTCAAATTTGTGGCAGTATTGAGATTTTGGTATTATTGTCTCAATGAGCTCTATACAATGATCATAGCTACCTGCTTGTAGGTCTTTCATAAATAGGGTTAATCCCAATTCCACAAAGCCGTAATTGGCTTTAAGTTATTGCATTTCAAAACTTCAAATGCGATTTTCTCAAAATTTGAAAAAGTGACACCTCGATCAGGCGTACACCTGGGTAGAATTACCGACTTAATAGCTGACTGGACATCGCTCTCTTTATGTGATAGTCATCTTACTTAACATTGAATAAGCTGGGTGAAATTATTGATACTTCCGACATTTGTTGATTATGTAAGCTTTCTGGAAAACTTAGATCAATATAAATGTACTGCTTTTCGTTCTAATGCCGAGCGTCATCAACTGACTGCACATTAAACAACAATTGCTGATATTTCAGGCACAAAATTGTCTTAATTGCATTTACCTAGATTAAACAAGTGCAATTTGAAATCAATTAAGAAATGTAATTGCTGATGATTAGAAAAAAAAGATATATACCGTGGCATTCATTGGTATAATTGTATTTTCCGAGAAGTGGGTATGTGTGTTATTGTGTCAAACTCGGTATCTATGCATGTCTATTAATTACTGTATTATCTTCTGTTTTGCGCAGGCGCAGTACGAATTTTTACACGATGCTCTTCTGGAGGCATTATTCTGTCCAAGTGAGGCCACACCCAGTGAAAGATTTTCTGCTTTCTATCAAAAACAACTGGAAATTGATCCAAAAACTAAGAAATCCAAACTTGCGTTAGAGTTCGAGGTACACACATATATTTATATATATGTTTTCATTCTTTTTTTCACTGGGTTTAACGCCGTTTTTTCAACAACTTTTTCAGTTACATACGGCGACCGGTTCACCTAACCAGTTTTCCTGGACTGTATTCTAACCAGTATTAACTTACCCTTCCACAAGGGCCGGCAACTTCTCTACGTATGGAGGGTAATCGAGATTTTTTGTCAAATATGTATATTGATATGTTCTTAACATGTATTAATTGTCAAACTAATAAAAATGTTTCTAAAATGCTCTGTTTGGTACAGAAATGGTAGTGCATTTAAAAATGACATTGTTATTAAATTTTAATGATGTACTAGTATATTCCTGGTTTTGTTACATATATTAATTAACGAATGCTGCTTTTTAAAAGTGTTCTAAAATATCACAAACCGTTAAGATGACAACTTTCAAATGAAACTATTTTTGTCAAATTTAATTTTAAGCTAGCTAAGTGCAAATACATCTTCTACCCATAATCTACATTGGCCAGGCCTTCATGTAAAATGAAGTGAAAAGTAGCCATATATAATTTCTCGAAAATAGAACTTCATTTTTTTGTAGATAGATTTCTGTAAAATGACCATAAAACAGTGATGTAGCCTCGGAGATAAATGTCTGCACCCTGAAACACATAATAAACCCACAATCTTAAAAGCAAATAAGTTATACGGATTCTAATATGTTAGTCATATTTCTATATTAATGTCACTTTTATTACAGCGTTTACAGTACGTGACGAAATATCAGGAGAGCCTAAGCCCCAGTTTCTATAGCAACGGGAATTATAAAGCAGCGAAATGCAACGTAAATTTGGAGAAAAATCGTGTACCTTACATTATACCAAGTAAGTAGGTAAAAACTAACAGTGAAACATTAACCATGAAACATTATACTTATATGATGATAAAAACATTTTGTTACATTAGCTATAAAGATTTATGATTAATACACTCTACAACGTACAAAAGATTCATTGTAAATTTATCATAAATTTCAAGTACTGCAATATATACTACGCGCACCAGGAACTTTTAGAAGGATTGTCACCTCAACTAAGTTAAATACAGTGGAAACTCAGAAAACCGGACACTCAGAAAACCGAAATCCTCGGAAAACCGAATATTCGAGCTGGTCCCGATTTGTCTTCTTTTTCGTTTGCTTAAAAGTTTCGAAAATCCGGAATCTCAAAATTCCAAAAACCGAACGATTTTTTCTATCCCTCAACTGCATTAAAACTGTCTGAGATATATACACATGTACAACCTTCTCGATCTAAAGATTAATACAGTGGCTATTTTTGTTTTAAATTGATGGTACAGACTGTATCTTCTATGAAAAATTACTATTGTCACAGCTGTTCTTTTCTTCCGACATTTATAGCGTTAAACTAGATTCTGGAGAACTTGGAGTAATTCGAAAGATGAAAAACTCGGCGTACAAGTTCCATTTAACTCAGATTCTAAATTACCCCGAAAAGTCACGTGATTTCTTGTAGTTTTAAGGTTTCCGTTTTTTTGTCTGTCAGGCATATGTGGAACATTACTGAAATATCTTTTAGAATTATGTCATTTGGATTTGCCCGCGGCGTATCGTCTACGTGAGAATTTTTCAGCACAGCTCCATCCCTCCCTTATTTCACGAATATTGGCATTGTTCTGTCTTGTTATTTGGTGAGATTTCTTACGCACGTGAATTTTGATTATGGTCGGGATGAATGAATGATGGCAGGTTTTTGTTCTGTCTTGTCCTATATGTATTTTATACACAGAATTATCTTACTTGAGTCGCGTATGTATCAATTTCAGCTTCAATATGACAAGTCATGGTAAACTAGATATTAATTCTATGCTCCCTGTATTTGGTAAAAAGTGGCTTAGTATTCTACAAAGATCTCTTTAGAATATGTTGACAGCTATACAGCCGAGCCTGTGCTTGTGGCAAACTCAGAACAACGACCACCTTGTGAGTAATGGCCATTCTTTGAAAAAGCATCACTGATCATTTAGAACAAACTGACCTCCGAATAAAGGTCATCTGTCAATAAAGGCCTTTTATCTTTCCCAAAGGTGGCCTTTGTCCACAGATTTGACTGTACAGCGGAAACCCTCTAAACCAGTTCCCCTAAAAACCGGTTTCCCCTCTGAATGTCCCGGTCTCGACTTCTGTACCATACAATTAAAAAATCCCCCCTAAACTGGCATCCCCTCTAAAGGGGCTAAATGACCTCGTTCCGGGCTCAGTCGGTTTAGAGGGCTCCACTGTAATTGAATAGTTAAGTAACAAAGTACTAATCGAATCTAATAGAAAATGTCAGATGTTATTCTTAACCAAACTTTCTACAAAACTGAAATCAAATTATTGAAATATTTCCATTTTAAACACATTTGAATATTTCATGACTTCCCTGTTTCTCGTGACCTAGTAATGTTTTCTAAATGACATAAAAATGTTTTTATTGGTTCGTGAAGTCACTTTCCAACTCATAGAATGATATTTACCGTGTTATCGTGTAAAGTTACAGAATCTGTGAATTCTTTTTGGGGGGAGGGGGGGGTTAACATCTCACAATAACCTGTGTCTGTCTTATACCAGAGAGATCTCGTGATAAATAATGTTGTATAATCAAGTTGAATTTGAAACTTTTAGTCGTGTTTTTTTAATTTTCTATCCTCGTAATGAAGCATTTGTTTGGCAGGAAATTTGAAGTAATAACATCAAATCACACTCCTAGGGACAACGAAGACGTGAAATCGTGCTTAGAAATCCGTCTCTCCAGAGTTCATTTTTTATTTTTACCATTTTTGATTGAATAAATAAATGTCATTTGACGGAGCGGTTTATCATAGCGAGTTACAACACTATAATCTAAAGTTTCTAAATTGAACAACGGCAAATGTAGTAATTGTTCTCTTCGGATTCTTCGATGTTCATAGTACATACAATCTGATAACATAAGTGGAGATTTTTGAAGTATAGTAACATTGTTAAGTGAATGTTTAGCAATTGAAATATAAAACTATGCTCGTTAGGGGAGTCAATGCAAGAGAATAAAGGAATGAATACGTCAATTTACTGCATCAAAATGATAAACGAGTCGCTTGTATTCGGAAGAATTTAAATTGTTCATCAACGAAAGTATAAACGTTTCTTTTGTGACATTTTTAACCCAGTTAGAAGTCCAAATAAACGTCCTATTCCAATACTGACGTCTTATTACACATATTTAAGATTTTTTGTATAAGTTATGACGTAGACGCTTTAACGGAACCATGACGGCGTGTTTAAATATCCGCCATGCCGTTCTTAACGATTTCCCCCTGTTTCCTGGGCTTTAAACATAGCACCGACAACCTGGATCATTTGGCGACTTGTCCAGCTTTAACGGTGGAGCCAAACCTCAGGCGTACACCTGGGTATAGCCATCGACCATTCGTCAACTAGCTGGACAGCTTCCTCACATGTGAAATGTGGTTCCGGGTGAGATTCGAATCCACAGCCGTGAGGGGCTAGTGAGACCATAACCACTCCACTGCAGAGCCCCCTTTGTACGAAATAAAACTATAAATAGAGAAGACAATGTATCAGAGTCTCACAATGCAGGTTTATGTTGTGTACAATCATACAGTCAACTTGTAAACAAAGGCCATTCTTGGAAAAAAAAAATGGCTTTTGTTCACAGGTAACCCTAATTCGGATGTCAGTTTGTTCTAAATAATCAATGGTGGTTTTCAAGTATGACCTTTATTGGCCGTGTGGCCTGTACTTGAAGGTGACCACAAAGAATAGTTGGACTAAATAAATAAGTATAGATACAGAGAAACCTCGATAATGAAACCACCTTCAGGATCCGAAAAATCGGTCGTAAGAGTGAGGTGGTCTCATTGTCAAGTTAATTTATTAAGGAGTTATTTTGAGCCGATCCGAAAATAAAGTGTTCTTTATAACAATGTGGTCGTCGTAATATGGAGGTGGTCGCTATATGAGGTTTTACTGTATATCAATGTGTTCGTGTATGGCAGGTGATGAACATAGACCGTGGCTGATGACAAGGGTCCTTGATAAGAACGATTACATCAATGCAGTATATTTACCTGTAAGTAATGAATGTTACAATCTATATATTAGGCCGAAATAGAAGAATTTTTATGATGGTTACATTCTTGTGAAGGCCAGTATATGTATGTAAATATAATTATGTTCCATGTTTTACACTTAAATACAATCGCACTGCTTTCTGCTGCAATAAATAATTATCATGTAATATTTGAAGTATTTTATGGCTAGGTATAAATAACCAAAGTTGAAAATACGACCACTGCTTTTGTAGGCATTAGAGTACCCAATAGTAGCGCATTTGCACAAAATGGAAGTGTGTTTAAAATCTTTTATTTTTAATTTACGAAACCCCCCGCGCAAGTGTTTGAATAATATCATAACATTGTCCTGTAATCTTTGATCACGTGATCATAAAATTTCCACCGATAATGGATACTTCTGAATTAGATTCAAATTACTTTCTAACATACGTAATTACAGTGTTATACACAAGTCCTTTAATTCTAAACAACTACAATTTTCGAATGAAGTACAAAAGCATAAGTACTGTTATTATTCCAAATTAAAGCGTGATATTGTGAATCATTTTTATTTCAGTCCTACAGAGAAGACAAGATGTTTTTATTGACCCAGAATCCATTTCCAGACACAATAGTAGATTTCTGGAGAATGGTTTACGAAAATAAAGTGTCAACCATTGTCAACTTGGATCAAATCACTATCTCGGTTGGTAATTTGTACATCGTCATGTTTGATAAGGCTTAAAATTGGGCTATGGGAAACAAAGCTAGTTTTAGGCCTAACTGTTGCGTGACGCTCGGGTTTAATATACTTCAAAAGTATTCGATGTTTTTAAGCGTCAATTAACCGTCTTTCTTCTAAATTTCTTCGTTTACACTAATTGACAGTTAAAACGTATAACTGGATAATTTCTGATTGATTTTACTCAAAGAACCGAAATTTTGTGTTGATATTAACTTAATTCTCTCGAAAATAAAGATTCAGAGAATAAGAAGGGATGAATTAAGAGTATGTAAATCGTCTGTCAAATTATTTGTAGAACTAATTCAATCGAGTCCCCTTTTATGTAGCTAATCACGTGATCTAGAAAGATAACATATCGAGACACGGTATGCATTGACTTCTAGAATATCCAGTTCCGTAATTACTTTTTATAAAAAAATAAGAAAAAAGAGGGATTTATGTCTTAATCAATGTAATTGAAAAAAAATATTAAAGCTGTATCGCACTAACGGGACTCGATTGTATATATTTGAGTCAGGATTTACTCGTATCCTTGGTTACATAGATCATTATTGTTGATTAATTGGACTGGACGTTTAAATTTCTGAGTATTCGTGGCTTTAGTTTTTTAATATGCAAGAAATCCTATGTACGACATATTGTTTTTTAATTCAGAAATGTTACATGATTTTGCGACTCGATAATTCTTAAATTAGATTCACAAAAATGTAGAATAAAATTCTCTGTTTGCCGAACATGATTTCAATATTACGTCAGGAAATCAAAGACTATGCGATGGTGTCTCATAAATGAATAATAAATATATTGCGACCTCTCCCAAGCAACACCCTTTGGCAGAAATAAAATTATGTTGTTGTTGAGAGGTTGTTACTCTAGAGAGGTAAAATAATAGTAAAATCGCACAGTGGAAAGAATCATGCTGTTGTAGACGGTAGGTTGGTGCTCAAAAGAAATCCATTCTGGAGAGGTTGCACTGTATCAATAATCTCATAAATAAATAATAAATAATAATAAATGAATCTCTAAATAATTTTACTATTCTGATTCTGAAAGTCAAAATAATATAAATTCTTGTTTTACACCGGGCACGATAACGAACCAGTAGATCTATTTGAAAAGAGTAGGGATATATACGTCCGGTTCTCCTGTATCTTCTCCCCTCCCTCTGGGGCGGCTCTGAAATGACCAAAGCTATTGAATGGGTCATTCAACAACAGATAAACGATGTCACAATGCAGTATTTAAACACTCCTTCGTTAATGAACTAAGTGTAGTGTAATAACGAGAAACGTTTTATTTAAAAGTATAAATGTCATGATAAAATTGTTTTAATTTGATTACCTTTGCACAGAAAATAAAAAAAATTAAAGTTGGCTAGGACTTTACCAATTCTTCTTATGGTGATACAATCATGAAAATATAGATTTCCCGAACGGAGCCATGCAGTTCATTAGCAAAAAACTTGAGTTAATGACAGTGTTAGTTTCTCGGTTACTCTATCATTAAGTGTTTTGATGTTGAAAATACGCCTCTCAGGAGTTGAAATAGTTTTAATGATACGTTTGAACCCAAAACAGATTATTTAGATTTGTGCTTGGTGTTTTTATTAATCCTTTTTTCGTGCATTTTTTCAGTCGGAGATATATTGGGCGAAGGAAAACGAAACAGTGACCTTTATACCATTCACACTACATCACGTGACTGAGACTGATCACGTGACTTACATAGAAAGAAATCTACGACTTCAAAATGCCGAAGAAGTAAGTGCACATTAATTAGATAGCGGTATCTCAAAACTGATTAAAATGGCTTATGATCATAACATGTTTTATTTCATATATCTTGCATTTTGTCATTGCAGTCAAAATGATTGGTTTATCTTTTTTTAACTTCCTTAATTCATTGGCATAATTTCAATCACATGACATTTTTCCACGTGCTTGGTTCACTGTGGAATAGGTTCGCTCATAGGCCGTCAAGACCTGTTGCATTGTATGAAATCGCCTAATTAATAGCATGTGTGTTTTTTGGGGGAGTCAACGTATTACGAGTATGCACTGAATGTTACAAACTTACAACCTGAATTAGTCGCTTAACCCGCTCTTGTTGAATTAGAATTCGAGCATCAGAGAAAACGACAAGTGTAGTCAAGTCCTTTTTATGAATTCTGATCTTTGTTTTGTTGTAAAATTTGAAGGTACTGGCTAGAAAACTTTCTCTTACGGCCTTCAGCCTTGGAAGTTGATTTAATCATAATGGCATACCTCACGGTAAATGATGAATTAAATCTTTATCATACTTCTATTTCATTAACGAACTCCGTACAATTAGACACCATGCTGTCTGATCTTGTATCGCTCTCTATTATTGATCTTTATTGTTTCTATAAAATTATATGGAGAGCCGCTAGTACATTGATTCACCAAGGAAAGTTAATTGTTTTGCATAGACATTTCAAATATTTCCGCACTATTACCATCGGTATCGTCAAAATCTCTAACATTACCGCCCCCGTCATGATCTTCAATAATAGTATCACTGCCAACATTAACAACGCTAACCATTTTTATCACCAGCATCATCTGCAACAACACTTTCAATATCATCATTAACATTTCTGACACCTACAATAATGATTTTTTCAACTACATTAACATCTCTGCTATCATCATGAATATCACTATCGTTATCATCAGTATTATCATCATTGTTATCACAATTACCACACTCTATATTAGCCTTTCTCCCACGGAGGAGTATACACAGGCATAGTTGAGGCGCGATCACCTTCCTGTTGAATTGTTTTTTTTTCTCCAACGACGCTTTTGGACTAATAAAGGAAATCTGTCTATACGATAAACTGTGATATTTTTTAAATACACTTCCTTTTAACCATGTATACGTTTATGCACTATATATAATACAAAGTAAGTAAAACAAAAATGTAGCCGAAAATGCATTATACGAAATTACCACGAATTTACGTACCCAAAAATTCGCCGATTATGGTAAATCCACGAAATTTGATACAAACGAAATTAAATGAAGCCACAGTATATAAATGCGCGCTACATGACCTCTAATTGTACCATAAAACACCATTAAACAAACTGTCTGACACAGAAACTGGAAATAAGTTCATTCTTTATAGCACATCCATCTTTCCTCTCTACAGGAAGTCTACAATGACAATTTTCTCTCTGACCGGAAATGAATTCAATTCACGTGTCATTGACTTCCTCTGTCGTTCCGTCACCTACCCAATCACTATTCAGCTAATATTGAATAGTAATCATTTAGTCAATACAAGATTATGAGAGTAATTTAAGTAATTTTGTGTTAACCTTGATACAAACTGTGGACGTGCTTGTCGCTTGTTGGTCTGAATAAACCTCTTTTTGCGCAATACTGAAATCGTATTTGTCAGAATAGATATATTTCTAAAACAAATTGCATATATTTCTAACTATTTCCGTTGTAGCATTGTTGTACAGTGCAACCAATCCAGGGGGACCCTCTCTTGAGCAACTACTTCCATTCAACAACAGCATGATTTTTCCCCACTGTACGATTTAACTATTAATTTAACCCCTCTAGAGCAACAACATCTCAACAATAACAACATAATTTTGCTTCTCCCAAAGGATGTTGTTTTGGAGATGAATCACTGTATTTATAAGTTGAATACTATTCGGTTGTATTCAAGAAATGTATTGCAAAGACATTCATTTATACGGGCAATATTTCACCAAAGTTTTTATGTTTTAGCCACGAGAAAAGGCAAGATGTGTGAAGGTGTTTGAATGTAAATTTTGGATGAACGAAGATCGGGTACCAGTGGGCGGGGAATCAAGTCTTCTGGCAGTTTATGAACAAATAGTTAAATGGCAACAGAATAACGGAATTTCACCGATTGTTGTCCATTGTCGGTAAGTAACACTGTTCATGCTTCCCGAAAGTCGGACTGTCGGACATGTTTGGCAAATTTCTGGCGAGTACCGGACTAGACGTCTGGTAGTCGGGCTCGATTTACAGCATTTATCACTTATTTATAATACATGTATATTCGGTCAGAAAAAAATTCATTTGGTCGGATAGAAATTCTATCTTTGACTGACTACATGTAATGCAGTATTCCAGCAGTTTGGAGAGGCCTGATTTTAGCATCATTATATTTTTCTTAAAGTTTTATTTTAAAAAAAACATTGAAGTATTTCCAACAGGCTGTACACTCCAATGAAAAAAAAAGTTTAACGTGCGTTGACATATTTTATGCAAATATACGAAGCATCTTCACTCGAAGTTATAAATGTTTTAAAATATATTTTTTCATGTTTGGTTGCAGTAATGGTGCCACAAAGAGCGGTTTGTTTTGTGCAGTGACGTCAACACTGCAACGTTTACGTCACGAACGTGACGTTGCTTTACAGCAGACGATAAAACAAATGAGAATCCGCAGACACCAAATAGTACCAACATATGTAAGATATTGTATATCACTATAATTTTTTTCTTCTGGTGCTTAATTATGTTGCAGAAACGGTATGAATACAGTAAAACCTCATATGGCGACCATCCCAATATTACGAACACCTTGTTATAACGACCACTTATTTTCGGACTTTTTTTCAATAACTCCCCCATAATTCAACTTGATAATGGGGCTAGCCTCATTATTACGACCGAAATTTCGGGTCCCAAAGGTTGTCTCAAAATCGAGGTTTTACTGTATATAGTATCAAAAATAAGACAAAACAAATCGCTTTTCAAGTTTAAAGTGTTCGGTTTGTTAACTCTCATACATCTAATGACTGGAGAAAGTTGTTTGCTGAACTAAACATTGTATTTGACATTTCCAATTTTTAATACGTCCATTTATTCATACACTGCTTTATTTATTCTTTTCAGGAACAATATAAGTTTTGTCATGATATCATTGCCGAGTTTATCAGCGGTCTCGACTCATTCTCTAATTTCTACATCTAGAAGTGGGTCAATGTGTCACCATTTTCAAAGACGCGACTTGTGTTTTTTCAGCTTAAGACATTTTTTTCTGATATATGAATTAAGAAAACGAAAAAAATGGATGGAAGGTTTTGTGACGATTGACAAGCTGGAAATTGATACTCGTGTGACCAAAAATTGTTTTTATATAGTCATATTTGTACATAATGTGTTTAGCTGCAACAACTTACAGTCGCGGTCATGGTCCAGTGGTTAATGCGCTGGACTTGTAACCCAGCGATCCTGGTTCAAATCCTGGTTGCGGCAAGTCATACCTTTCTACAATACCCTATCGTGTTAGTTATGCAACTGATACATGTTAACAACATATAAATATGGATACTTGACAAAAATGTCGATTTTCCTCCTTATGTGGAGAAGTTGTCGACACCTTGTGGAAGGGTAAGTTAGTACTGGTTAGAATACAGTCCAGGAAAACTTGTTAGGTGGACCGACCGTCATATATAAATGAAAATATGTTGAAAAACGGCGTTAAATCCAGTGAAAAAAACAATGTACAACCTCATACTCAATTACTGATAAAACTGGTGAATACACATATGACTGTGCGTAAACTGTTCTTGTACAATTTGTCGCAAAAAATACGCATGATTGACATCGGTACAATTTTACATTTCTTTCTGATGAATTGGCACATCCGTATGAATAGTTTCAATTAATGCACAGTTTCGTACTCTATGGTCATATTGTAATTACACAATGCGATGTGATCTTCATCATCCTTATTCACAGTAAATGTCATTTGTTAACATACGTCATGCATATTGTATTCGCCATTCCTTGAGTCGACAATTTGGTGTACTAATTATTTCTCTTGAATTGCTGGCTTTTATGCGTTATTATAGATTATTACAATAAATTTATAGAAGACAATATCAAATCTTTGACTGCAGTCATTTCAACCTTTATACTTACCGCCGTTTTGAATAATTTATAATCCGTTTCCCATTTAGTCACATAAATACAAGCAGCACACAGCTTTATGCAGCTGTGTCACGTGGTTCAGTTTAGTCTAAAGTACATTTACACTGAACAAAAAAGTTTGAATAAAATCCGAACACGCCGTTCTCTGCAAGACTGCAATATCTTATCACGCCTACATAGTGGTTGTAATATATGGTACGTGAAAAATGCGTTTGCAGTCAATATCGTGCATTGCGAACAAGGAAAGAATTCTGATAGATATGAATGATACTAAAATAGATATTGACTGCAAGCTTTAAATAAAAAGTTGGATTGGAACAATTGTTAAATTTCATCATTAAATTTCGCGGTTACATCTTCTCAATGCGTAAGAATTGATTTTTTAAACAAATGTGACATACAAAATGAAATATTCCTATTTAGTCGAAAGGCAACATATTGATTATCACGTTTTAACCATACCGAACTTTAAGGTCCATCGCTGAAATTCAGTTTTCTTGCATCAAACATAGATACGTCAGTTTCACCACTTAACTATAGACCTAATGTTTTTCTCCAATACTTTCCCTTTGTGATTTTATTCACCACTGACGATCGTGGATGGACCTAAAAGTTGAACATGCGTGTTTTGTGTCGGTTATACATCCACAAACATTTTAACAAGCATTTCTAAGGAATGATGATTATTCCAATGTTAGCCTTTGCTTATCTGTGGTGTTACATTTTTTGTAAGAAATGACAAATGTAAATTAATATTTATGGCGGACCCTTGATGCTTGATGAAGAATTCAGTTGTATAAGCATCGCGGGTACGGATGAAAACTCGTCTATAGGTATCACACGTTCATTACGTGGAGCACTCAGTCAGAGCGAATTAACCAAATTTTCTTAAATAAACTGGTGTTTTGTATATTAGCTTTGAATTACGACGAGTCCAAAATAAGCTTGTGAGGCAAAGGGTTGTGTACTTATACGACAAGTAGGGGTCTGTAATGTAAACGCTCATTATACAACGTACTGTTGCTTGGGAAACGAAACAAATCTCACGTGACCAGATTAATGTCAGACTTGCCAAATGTGACACTCATACAGTATCCTGCCTGCATAATATAAATGGATTATTTCCATCTGATTTGTACAATACTGATGATTTGCCACCTCTCGTGAAGAACAGTGTTTTTTCTGGCTTTTTTGCCTGTCTGCATGATACATGCTGGAAATGTTCTTATCTGTTCAAGAACGATTGATTGATTGAAAGTTCAATGTACGGGTGTACGGTGAATAGAATAACAAGTTTAGATATTAATCGCAGCTTATTTTGTGTAGGTAGTGCGCCGACTGTCAATAAGATTTCTCAGTGCGTTCATTTGAATCATAAAACAACATTTTGACTCGTGAAATCAGTAAAATAGAACTTTTGACTCTTGAGAATTTGTACTAAAGGGTCAAATTCATAATAAAGTTAGAAGGAAATTTCGTTGACTATTTTAATTACCATCAGCAAAGGGTCATTTTTGACCCTCAACTTTTGATGTCTAGTGAAAATCCTGTATCTAAGTATGTACATATATATGATTCTCATATGATACATGTACACAATGTATCAGTATAATATTGGTGACAAACCTGGCTTTCCACATGCCCCTTCAAGCAAACACATAACTTAAATCGTCTTGTGGAGGATAAATAATGACCTTAGGTAGCAAACGACCTTGACCTATGTCGACATATGACAAATGACCACAGAATGTAATGCAATGTACATTGTATTTAATGAATCATATTGAATTAAAGTATACAGTGCAACCTCTCCAAAGCAACACTAATTGGGAGAAGCAAAATTATGTTGTTGTTGAGGGGTTGTTGCTCTAGAGAGGTTAAATGGATAGTTAAATCGTACAGTGAAAAAAATCATGCTGTTGTTGAAGAGAAGTTGTTGCTTCAATAAAAGCCGCTTTGGAGAGGTTGCACTGTATTTAATTTGATATTTGACATGTTTCACGTAGCACAATGCGGAGTTACGTTGTTTGTTTATAGTTGTTATGTAAGCAAGGATCAATTGATAAGGTATAGCCTTAACTAATGATATTGTTAGTTTGACTCTTTGTAAAAGATTCAAGCATTTTACACCACTGATAAGAATATAAGGCTATAAATAACATAAAATATAAATACAAAATAAGAACTACATTTAGTCAACATAGACACTGATACTTTAATAATATCTAGTTGTTTTATAATCAATGTGCGTATATTTGTTTATTTTATTGTCTGACAGGCAATAAATATCACTCTACTGTAAGCGAATGTGAAAAGATATTTTCCTACTTAGTTCATGAATAATAAAACTCTAGATAATGTATTGGTGTAGCTGTAAGTCGGTTAATCGTTCAGAGTTCTGTGAAATGGATGAAGAATAATACAGTCAAGCATGTGTTTGCTGCCACATCCGAATAAATACCACATTATAAATAAATGGCATTCTTTTAAAAACTGTCACTGATTATTTAGAACAAACTGACCTGTGAAATAAAAGCCACCTGTCAATAAAGGCCACATTTTAACTTTCCTAAGGGTGGCCTTTGTTCACAGGTTTGACTGTACTTCATTTAAAAAACAACAGCACACTACACCAAACTGGTAATTTATTGAATAGATATTGCTTTTGTAAAAAGATGCAAATTTAATCATGAACTTGACACATCACCGAACATTACATCACAGGAACAAAATGTCACCTAATGTGATAAATCAGAGCGTCACTATAAACATTGAAGTCAGACGTTGCGTTGGGTTATTTTTACAAAACCTTTATGCCATTTTTCCCATTTTGAGAAAATCGCATTTGAAATTTTGAACTGCAATGACAAAGCGAGTTACGAGTTTGTGAAATTGGGATTAACCATATTTAGAATAGATCTACAAACAGTTAAGTATGATCATTGTAAAGAGTTCATCGAGACGAAACAAAAATGTTAACAGAATTTTAATATTGCCAAAAATTGAGTTACAGGGTTGTAGAAATAAGCCGACTATCGGTGAACATGTAATACGAAAAGGTTACACAAATACGCGTTTAGACATGCTGAGCGTTGGTGTATATTTTCTGATAACGTTTTATCAATAAACCTGATAACACAATCAGGAAGTTTTCATTATCTAGACCACAAACGATTAAATTCCATAATCAAACGATAAATTAACTTCGACATGAAACTTATATACGACAAAATGTACAAGTATGCTTTCAAACAAAATAATAGCTCACATACCTTTGATTAATACATGTACATACTGTTAGAGCTGTGAAATAATTACCAAACATGAATTAGTATTGTTCATTTAAGGATTAAAAGAAGACATTCATTTGTACAATTTTGGCAATTATCGTATAGTCTCGAGAAATACATTCCATGTAAAAATCCCCAATCACTTAATTTCCACATTTCCTTGTCTTAGTTCTTGGAAACCCGCTGTCCCTCTCCAAACACAGCATTTTGAACGAGCAAAACTGATATAAAATAGCACAAGTTCTCTTGTATGTACGCGTACGCATAATTATATAGCATGCCATATGTTCAAACCTGCCTCCACATCATCATCGGAGACAATTTAGTATAGATACAATGCGTCTCGCAATACCGTGCAACCTCTCCAAAGCAACACCCTTTGGGAGAAGCAAAAATATGATGTTGAGAGGTTGTTGTTCTAGAGGTGTTAAATCAATAGTTAACTCGTACAGTGGGAAAAAATCATGATGTTGTTGAAGGGAGGATCGCTCTAGAGAGGTTGCACTGTATTTGCAAACATGAAATAATCATTCAAACCGCGAAATCAATACTAGAGTTTGACAAGATAGGGTGAGATAAAATTCCCGAAGTAGTGTAGACAATAGCTTTTGATAAGTACTGTTCTGAAAACGAATATGTTTTGTTACCTTCATTCACAATCTGGTTAATAGAATACAAATTACAGTAAAACCCCTGAAAACCGGACCCTTTACGGACTGATGTAAAAGTCGGGTTTTCTGAGGATTTCGGTTTTCAGAGAACCATTGATTATGTAAGATAAAAGGGACTTGAAAAATTATCCGATTTTCAGAGGGAATTCTGGTTTTCAGGGGTTTTACTGTCCAAGGTTATAAAACTTGAGATCGGTCTCCAAGCTCAAATCTCATATTTTGGCCTTCGATGTTTCTAACTTAATTATTACTAAATCGACGATGTCAATTCTATGTTATTCTGCCCGCTAAAATGATCTTAAAATGTATTTAAAAATTGAACTGCAATATCTTTCAAACCAGAATGCTTAACTAACGAAATTGAGATTTGAGCTCGGAGACTATTCTCAAGTTTTATTACCTCGGGCCAAATACAATTTTAAACTTGAGCAATGCACATGTTGACTTATCAGTACATATTTACATTAGTCCGTCTCTACGATAATGACATTTCCAAAGTTGATTCGCAAATAAACATTCTACAATCATTACATGACACAAGCAGCGTGAATCAATGTAAAAAAGCTCTATTTAATGATAGGCGTTACAATATAAAATCAACTTTTTATGATAGTAAATCAGAAATTTAATTAATGAATGTAGTTTGTTCGAAAAAGATCTATACACTCAAGTCACAACTACAGATGTTTTGTCTCAGGTCGATGTAAAAAAACACAATCCATATTATTTTACTGAAGTCACAACCACTTTAGGGATAGTTTCCGAAATTCTCCGTCCGTTCGTTTCGTTTTTTGACTGTCCTTTTTCAATTTTCTGTCCTGGACGCTCGAATTTCGCTGTATAAGCAATGACACCAATAATAACGAGGCTAACAATAGCCACAGAAACACCAGCAACAATCTCAACCCCTTCATATCCGTGTTTCTGATTCTGTTTTAGGGGTTGTGGCATTGAGGTTGAAATTGCATTCTCTGGACGACTGGTTGGCTCAGATGCAGCGGTCGATATTATGGCAGATATTGTTGTTTCTTCCAGTGTTGTAAATGATGATGATGCTGCGTCCATTGTCATTGTTTTCCTTGCTGTTGTAGGAGATTCAGTTGCTTCAGTAGTAGACATGTTGCCCTCTGCGGTTTGCTTTATATCTGCTGTCGAATTTGCTGTAGAAATGTTCGGTGAAGATGCTGTAGCTGCGGATTGCACAGAGGTCGAATTAACGGTAGTTTCCGCATAACAAGTCTCCCATTTTAGAGGCATAATCAGGATGATGACCATGGTTATACGCCACCGGTCATTCATTTTCATATCACTAAAGCAATTTAGATCGACAATATATTTATATAAGTGAGATCTGTTCTCTGTGAATCCCGCGTAATTCTTTATGGTTAAGTCAAAACAGTGAAGAATTGTGGATAATTAAATAAACCATGTCCATATCACAAGTACATAAAAATAAATAATAATTACGAACACAAATTCCCACATTCAGATAAAAACATACCACTAAAAGTTTTCACTAGCCATACAATCCGAATTAATATCAAACAATATAAATACTGCACTTCCTTTAATCGACTGATAAGAGATTTGTTCAACTATGTTCAAGTGTCATTTTCTAACGATAAAAATACAAGATAACAGATAAGTTGGACAAACATGAATTATACTAACGTTCAATAACTCAAACTGCATTGATAACATACAATAAGTCAAACGAGTGGAAGCGAAATCTAAATTTTCACAATTTAATGCGGTTTATATCTACGATCTTTATTCTTACATCAGTACAGTAAGACCTCGATAATAAGACCACCTTCAGGACCCGAAAAATCGGTCGTAATAGTAATGAGGTGTTCTCACTATTAAGTTGAGTTATGGAAGTGTATTAGGTATTCAAAGCCAATCCGGAAATAAGTGGTCGTTGTAACTAGGTGGTCGCTATATAGAGGTGATCGCCATTTGAGGTTTTACTGTAGTTCTTATTACACTTAAGACAAGTCTTCTTGCTGTATTTGATTTGTTTGTATTTATGTGACATTGTCATTAGTTTTCACACCGTTTTTCGACAATTTTTCAGTTATATACGGCGACCGGTTCACCTAACCAGTTTTCCTTGACTGTATATTAAACCAGTACTAACGTACCCTTCCACAAAGAGCCGGCAACTTCTCCACATATGAAGAAAAATCGAGATTTTTGTCAAATTTTCATAGAAGGGTATGACCTACCGCGACCGGGATTCGAACCTGGATCTCAGAGTTACAAGTCCAGCGCACTAACCAATAGACCACGGCCGCGGCTTTAAACATATTTGAATCTCATATCGTCAGTATTTTTTGAGCTTGGAAAAATGGAAAAATGAGGACACTAAACACAAGAGATAAACACAACCAATGCGGAATACGTCAATTAAATAAAATCTAGGCATGAGATGATTTGATTAAATTGAACATAATAAATCAATAACGAATGTTTATCTGTTCTTTAACGGCCCATTTGACAGCATTTCAGAGCCGCCCCAGGGGGAAGAGAGAGAGAATACAGGAGAACCGGACATATGTCTTCATGTATATTCCTTCTCTGTTCGAACAGACGTCCTGGTCCTTTATCATGCCCGGTGTAAAGTACAGATACACGCCTCACCCGTTTCTTTTGATTTTCTTAAGACAGTACTGGGCTAAGTTGTGGAGTGGGGACACTGAAAAACGTTGCTGAAATATCAGAAGCCGGAGTCGAGATTCGTACCCACGACCTTTCTATTTGTGGTCAAGCGCGTTACCACCAGACCACCAGCCAACCGTACCCCCTCCCCCCCAAAAAAACGAAATGGTTATGGTACGAAGTGTAAATGTATGGGTTTACAATGCATAATAAGTGACAAGAATTTTAGTACATTCCATGAATACACAATGAAGTCAAACCGATTGATACACTATTCTAGATGTAACGCACCGAATGTCCCAATTCAAAAATCCGATACTCGAATGACTCGGTAATACAAGCAGAAATGTTTGGTACATTTACAGACTGACTATATACCATAACTGGTCACGTGTACTACGGCATATTTAATTTGTATGACATCTGACATCTCTAAAAGGGTATATCAATCTTGTTAGGCTGTTATTAAAGACCCATTAATGTTGTTCCATTTTTATATGTGTCTATATGTTGAATAAGCAGCGACAAAAGAAACAAAATTTCGGTGTCAATACAATTACTATACATGCTGTGATATTCATGGATATTGCACAGGTCTTATATAATTCTATCCGCTAATCAAACACGATGCGTGTTAGCAGCTAATCAACTTTATCAATCTCATTACAGTGTTCTAATTATGTCCATTATGCGAACATACACTAGTTTTTTCTTGGATTCTTTTAATGGATATTTTTTGCCGTTCAGTCATTGATCAGCACTGATGAGTATTGTCCGCGCTCCTGTAGTGATTTAATTGTGCGGCAGAATAAGATATTACAGCCCGCACATCGAGTTCATCGGATATGCACAAAATAGTACAGCGGAACCCTTCTAAATATCGAGGTTTTACAGTTGATGATAGTGCTGGTTTTGATGCGAAATGTGCTGACATATTCATTCCTAATAATCTGACACAGTTACCTCACAGCAGGATCAATTTTCAGGGAGAGTTGTTTCACAGCCACGTCCCAATCCTGATAGCATTTGTCTGAAGTTTGTATCACACAAGCTCGTTGCATCAGAAAATTTCAATTTATTTTTGCTCGGATTTATTGCAAGGCATGTGGCGTTCTTTTAGAATCCGATTTGTCTTATCTCTGGCTTGAAGTCCTGTCTAGACACAATAATTACATCGTCGAATCGCACTTGCTCAATACTACATGTTCTTACGTTCAGTTTGTGTACTATTGTTCCTTAAATATTTCTACTTGAGATAATACATCTCAGCTCCTCTAGACTGACCAAAAGTGTGCAACTTATATCTTGGCATATAATACACCCTGTATATTGTCGCACTTGCCAATTTAATCTAAAGTCTTCCAATGTATACATCTACAATAAAACTATGAAAATAACTTTTTTAATCAGTAATGTAATGTCGCACCAGCAGCTACTTTTCCAACTTTAACACACGAGAAAGACCCAGGCATACACCTGGGTAGAACCGCCGACCTTCCGTAAGCTGGCTGGACAGCTTCCTCACATGTGAATTTATTCTGGTCTCTGGTGGGATTTGAACTCGTAGAGTTGAGGGACTAGTGATTCCTAGTCAGAGACCATAACTACTCGACCATGGAGACCACCAAACTGTAAGCATAACACAATACAAGCGTATTTACGTAATTCCTTAAATCGTACCTTCATCTAGGGCCATACATTGTTATTATGGCAACATATAAATTATGAAAACATATAAAAGTTAATGGAGAACGAAATGATCAAAAAGTGATCTGTAGTTTCGCTGGGAACAAAAGAAATAAAAATACGGTAAAAATCGTAATTACGAGCATCGATACCATGAGCACTTGATTTATCTCGAGGAGTTTTTAAATCCCGTCAATTTTGTTCTTTGTTTTGTATAATTTTCAACCAACAAACAAACATCTTGTTATTACGAGTACAACGTTTATCTCGAACATTTAGTCTGTTCCGATGACTCCTCGAGATAACGAGCTTTTACCGTAGCACCGTTTCATTCACTTGGGACAAAAAGTCGAATCACGTTGGCTGAGGAGATTTCTAGTGACAAGACTGTATTAAGACAATGTTTATTACTTTTCTTCTTGTCCTTAAATTCACATCTTTCACTAATGCAATTTGAGCTTAATGTCTTCGGAAGGACGCAAGATGTGTTCTAATGGATAAACTCATTAAGATAACAAAATAATCCCACGCGTCAACAACATTTAGCTTTTGGAAAAGCAGACATAAAACAGAAAGGCTAATGAGTCTTATACAGTGGAATTCCATTAAACCGGCCAAGCCTGGGACTAGATCATTTGGCCGGTTTAGAGGGGATGACAGTTTAGAGGGAATTTTTAATTATTTAGTGGTGAAGTCGGGACTAGAACATTTGGCCAGAGAAATTTTAGAGGGGAAACCGGGTTATAGAGGAAAAGGTTTAGAGGGTTTCCACTGTACTGACATAACACATTAATGAAATGTTACACAATTAACAACCCGATAATATACAACGAATTCATGGACAATGCATTTATCATTTCTGATTATGTGAAGAAACTTTCCAAATGTTCCGTATATTCTCCTAACAAGCGTTATCCAGTAAATTACAGAATAATAAAAAAATATGTTTTTTCTTTCAAGCGCAAGTAAACTTGATAGTAGTCAAAGTTGCAGAACTTCTATGATATTGTTTCCTCCCGTTCATTGCTTGAGGACCCAAACCACCAAAAATCGACATTATCTAAAAGTGAATATACGTATACAGTCAAACCTGTGTTCGCGGCCACCTCCGAATAAAGACCACCCTGTGAATAAAGGCCATTCTTTGAAAAAAACATCATTGATTATTTAGAACAAACTTATCTCCGAATAAAGACCAACAGTCAATAAAGGCCACATTTTGTCTTTCCCAAGGGTGGCCTTTGTTCACAGGTGTGACTATATAAGATAATGATTCCCAGAAAAGACAAAATACAAAACATCCATTTTTAGCAAAGCACAATTACACCCCAAAACCACCATCCCTACACCTACCCGTCCCAGAAACGTACGAAAATTGGGGGACAAAACACAACCTCCCCTGAGCGGTACCTCCTTAAAACTGTCTACAGCAAAGGTAAATGGAGTATAAACTAGTCCAATATCGCATTTACTCTCAGGAAAAAATACAATATTGCTTAATTAAACCTGTCGTCGGACTATTTCTACAAACTCGTACATCATTTTTTCCCATTTTGAGAAAATCGCATTTCAAGTTTTGAACTGCAATAACTTTGAGCTAGTTACAGGCTTGTGGAATTGGGATTAACCCTATTTATGGCAGATTTACGTGCAGGTAAGTATGATCATTGTAAAGAGCTCTGACATCGAGACGCATAAAATGATACCAAAATCCCAATATTACCAAATATTGAGTGATGGGGTTGTAGAAATAAGCCAAAATGAGTAGTGCCGAATGTTACCAAAATAATAGAAATTCCATATTTCCTTTCTTTCTGTAATAATGTATGTCTGCTCGAGTTATATCCCAGGCCTTCATTTTAATCTGGTATGGAATATATTTTGGACCTTTCATTGATGTCATTATAGTACACCGATCAGTCATTCATTACTCAGACGCACAACTATAATAGTGTAAATAACGCTTAATGAGGCTCTTTTGTCATTCATTTATTTGTCAGCAGTCTTTTAGAGAAACACTGTGTCATTGACAAATTGAACGGTTAACTGGGTGAGACACTTAAGTGTGGCGGACAAATGGTTCAGATATCCGAGGGAGACAAAGTTGACAGTGAAGTTGTATTTCCCATAACGATAATTGACGCCAAAACATGAATAAATCCCGCTTGGTTTTATTTAGTAAATAATGTTAGGCACAATTATAAGAACGTGAAGCACATTTTTTTCTGGTTCTGCCTTGCTTGAAAAGTGGTTTAAACGACCAAATAAAGTGAGTTTATTGTGAGTTTATTGCGGGAGATTACTCTTGAAACTGTGTTTTTCTCTTTTATCTAGAGTGTGGTTGGTAAGATGTTCATATACAATGAATATAAATTAATTAGTCATAAAAAACATTTAATTGTACTCGACCAACCGCACTCGCCATACTACGAGCCCGTATAGACAAATTTCGGAAAAGGATTTATAAAGATTTTTGCAGACTTATATAGAAATTTAGGGCTGCTTTTGAAAATACTTTTACGTTTTATTGCAATTTGATATTGCCCCTCCCCCTCTTCAGGACTATTTGATTGTTTCCCTTTAATCAAATCAGGTCCAGAGCGGCCCTTGAGCAACAACCTCCCTTCAACACCAGTATGTTTTTTCCACTGTACGATTTAACTATTAATTTAGCTTCTCTAGAGCAACAACCTCAAAACAACGACATATTTTTGCTTTTTTGCAGTGTGACTGGTAGACCATCTTAAATGTAGTAGCGATAAAATGCTACTATTACCTTGGGGACCTTTCGGAAACTGAAGGAAAAAAGATACAAACACCCAAATTTGAAAGGAACAAACTGACGACTGTACACTACTTGATGTATATGTGAATTGATGTTAAAATATAAATGATTATTTAAAATATTAGCGGCGTGAAATTTCTTATTTACGTCCAGTGTGTTTTGTGTAAATGAACATTCTCCACAACAACACGTTCAACATAGTCGAATAATGATGATTACATCCCATAATATACGCCTACGACAGAGGCAAACATTCTGCAAGATATCCAACGAACTGGTTAATTCGTTTTTCCTCTTCTTCTGCAACACTGAAATGTGGTGAACAAATGAGAAAATGCTTGGATTTACTTGCAAAATGCTTTGAATTTCCTTGCAAAATGCTTTGAATTTATTTGCAAAATGCTTTGAATTTACTAACAAAATGCTTTGAATTTACTAACAAAATGCTTTGAATTTCTTTACTCCATGCGCCTCTTGTTTTGTTTTCCTTTTTCGATGAAGGATATTATCAGATGATGCATAAAGTATATAACCTAATGTTCTCGTACGTTATAATACAGTAAAACCCCACCATTACGGACACCCCACCATTACGGACACCCCGGTATAAAAGACAATAACAATTGAGCTGAATTATCATTTGAAGAATGTGTCTTTTTTTATAAGACCCCACTATTTATAAAGGACTCTATTCCCAGAAACACAACTGACGTAATAGAGGAATTGCTTCCGTTTTGTGTGAGATATTATTATTTGACAGATAAATATCAGCTTATACGTAAGTTGTCTATGTTCTCAATGAGAATAGTTATTTCTTATATCTTTCTCGAAACAGATGACATTTGCAATTGTGCAACTTTACTTCCGTGATTTGTATAAATTATATTCACTTATGTGAGCAAGATTCAAGTAGGCTCCTTCCCATATTAATAATCATTAACTTCATAAAATGAACAATGCCTTCTTTAAGTGTCGTTATTATGAATCAGAAGGACAATAACAATCATCAGCACTTACTGGAGTTATCAGGTAATTATAGGCTGATGTCTGAACTTACTATGGGATGATGCAGCACATTGTTTTGTCCGACAATGACCTAGGCAAATACATAAATGTAAACCACGGACACTATTTTACTTATCACATATTAACTAAAGACCAATAGAATCAGTTTATTGCAAACCATATACTAGACAGCAAAAACGAATTAACAAAAAACACTTACTTTCAATCGATAACAAGTAACTTTAATGAAAGCTTTCAATTTCAATTAAGCCTTATGACAAAGTCATAAGATAATCTATGGATCTCCCTGCTAAATCTTTTCAAACAAACTAACCAATTACAGTCAAACCTGTGTTTCCACCTCCTCCGAATAAAGGTCACCTTGTGAATAAAAGCCATTCTCTGAAAAAATGTCATTGATTATTTAGAATAAACTGACCTCCGAACGAAAGTCATCTGTCAATAAAGGTCAAATTTTGTCTGTCCAAAGGGTGGCCTTTGTTTTTAAGGCTATTAAAGACATATAAGAATTCCATCTTACTAAAGTCACCCATTGACAACAACCCCTAAAGAATCTTTCAGCTTTGTTACAAACAGTTCACCACCTACAGCATCAGTAGTCCATTCTAAGTAAGTGGTCGATTCCAGGAGAACTCTTAGTGAATTGTTCAAATTTCTGCATAACAACTCCTCAAACATAACAGCTATAACATCTACATTGTCTTCAATATGCATCGAATGAGCCACTTTCAGTTCAAACATACACCAATTACTTTTAGCAAAACCATTGGACAGCACCAAAATTATTCTTTTACTTTCCTTCATTCGTTCAACTATATTATCATTGATGAATGTACCGGCTTGAAAATCTCTATCATGAATACACAATTTAAGATTAAATTCATCTTCTAACATCGGTACCAGAAAATTCTTTATCCATCGTGATTCGTCATTACTGTAAGCCACAAACGCATCGTATTTATATACATTACCTTCCAGTGGAGTGTATTCTCTTCGTTTCCTCATCAAATATATATAATGTTTTATGTTCCATCTGTTTCGGTAGAGAACCACAGTTGCTATAATGATAATGATGACCAAGGGACCACCTATTACACCCACCCATTCAGCTGTACTGAAAGGATGGCATTCTAAATATGAGAAATGAACTTCGTTGAGTTGTTTGTTTGCCCTTTGTGCTGGAGAGGCACACTTGTACTCTTCTGGGTAGAATTTCAATCGGGACTTATCTGTAGCTTTTAGCCAGTTGATAAACCATTGGAGATTGCAACCGCAAATGAACGGGTTTAATGATAATTCAAACTCAGTAAGATTATTTAAGAAACTTATAGGCAACGCATCTGTGCTAATGGTACCAATTTTGTTCCTTCTAAGTAGCAATTCTCTGATGTTTGAAGTTGCACTAAAGGTCCCCGGAGCAATATTTTGAATAATATTTCCCTGCAAATCAACTCTGGTAAGGTATGGTTTATTTTTCAATATAGAGCGAAGATCGCAATTTAACTTACAATTATAACACTTTATGCCACGGAGATTGGGTAATGGAAAGAAAAGGTCGGAAACATTTGTGTTTGTTAAATAATTCATATTTATGTAGAAGATATACAGAATTTGGAGTTGAGGTAATCCTTCGAATGTATCTGGTATTGATTCGAAAATTTCTCCAGCAAATCCGTCGAGACCAATACTCAGTACCTGCAAGGTATTGGAACTAAATGCAAACGGATGTACCTTTTGACTATGACCTGAATTACCTTGTAAATCTAATACCTTGATTATCGGGTTATTTGAAAGCAGCATTGTTGGAATATTATCTATGAAATTGTCTCTTAGTTTCAGGCGCTGTAAGTTTGGTAGACATCGAAATGTCTCCTTGGTTATAGTCATAATATGATTGTGATTCAAGAACAAAAGTTTCAGATTCGGTGAGAGAGAAATAATGGTAGAATTCTCATAACAAAAGTTTGGTACGGCGGATAGTTTGTTAAAACTTATTCTTAATGTTATCAAAGATTTCATCTCCGGCAGCTTGAATTCATATAATGTGTTGTGATCCAAAACCAGCCCCGTAAGGTTATTTAAACGCTTTAATGTATCGACGGAAAACTTTTCAATAGAGTTGTATTTCAGATCGAGATAAGAAGCTGGTGACGTATTTAATAAAGAAAATGTTTCATCTCCAATAGTTTCACTTCCCATGAATTCCAAATATAAAGAGTCCAAACGATTTTCACAAGATAGTTGTGCCAGCAAATGTTTCATATCGTCCATATTGATTCTGTTTCCTGAAAGATCTAGGGACCAAAGACTTGTAAACATTTTGAATGCGTGTTCGGAGACGTTTACGATTCCATTTGACGTCAGTAGAATTCTTCTCATATTACCGGGTCTTTCGATATTTCGAAATGTTTCAGGCGTTACGTCACCAAGTGTGTTACCACTAAACTCCAGTACCGTTATATAACCGGGTATTTCCGGAATGTACGTAAGATTAGCATTGTCACAACTTGCTCTATCTCCAAAGAAACGACATCCGGTCCCACACACTTGATTCACCTTGGAAACTACCAGAATAATCCACAATATAAAACCAGGCGTGTTCATTTTCTAAGTGTTCATATTTTGATTCGTGACAGAAGCACAAACACTAGTTTATTATTATATTGCATGAACACAAAACTTGTTCCATACGTAGACAACGCATTCGACTGATTATTAAATTCCGCGAAAAACGGATGTATTTAAATATCAGTAGCACACGTGACTGCGGTATTTAAACTATTGTCTTTCTGTTTAACACTAATACATGTACTAGCCCGGCTCGGCTATTTATGAGATATATGCACATGTATTAAGTATTCAATATAAGTATTACAGTGAAGTATTGTCATTTTTTATTTGACTACATTCTCGCATTGCATAAAAGTGGAAAAGAATAGCGTGAAAATGCCGAAAGAAAAGAATAATTCCAGTTTACAATACATTAAAGGGGGAGCGGTATTTAGGAGATATGAAAAAACAACAACCAATTATTTAATGACAAAATTATAAACTTAAAATGAAGCTTATCAAAATTTATGTACAATAAAACTCCTCTATCACGGACTTTGATGTTCTGGTGAAAACAGTCCCTAATGGTGAGTGTATTTAATAAAAGATCTAAATTGTCAGATGAAGAGTGTGTGTTCTTTCAGAATCTGTCCCTAATACCGAGATGTCCGTAATTTTGGGGCGTCCGTAAGGTGAGGTTTTACTGTTTTATCATTTGTAGCCTTCCAATCGACCAAAGTAACGTTGAAAACATCGAATAAACATGTAACTAACTGGCTAGTATTAAATTGATTAATTAATTATGTCATTTTATAGATCGTACATTTTTAATGGAATATTTATTACAATACAATTCAAGGACAGCAATACCACAACAGCAAAGGTGTTCACAAAAGTCAATAAATACATTGGCAAGGCTAATGTCAGTAGTATTGGCAACATTTGTTATGTTTAGAAATAATTTCATTAAGTCAATTTTGAAACAGTTTTTAGAAACACTATTTTAGCGTTAGAAACACTAATGATAGAATATGTCCCAATACACGTATTAAACCGTACGTTTGATGTATCCTCTGTAAGCGTATTCTTAGATGCCACGCGATCAGTCATTGATTCAATTGTTACGAGGACATCTGTACTTTGATCCAGGGTTTTATCATCTGTAATCCCTAGAGGATTATGAACATAATGGACCATTCTCTTGTGATTCAAAGAGAAAACTCACAAATAATTGGGAACCAGCGCTGTAAGAAAAAGTATGCCTGTGAACAGTAGATAACATTATATGGAATGACACATCTCTTGACTTCCACTGTCGTTAAATGGCCGTACAACGAAATGAATGGTTCAAGTTGCATTTCGTACGTTTGTTTATCTCCAATGTCGTCTATACAAGTCACATATATTACGCCATCAGAAACACTATGATGATTTATGAATTATACAGACGCCTGGAAACGAATGTAAATTCGTGTTACCGTGGGATATGTCTATCCGAAATACATTGTTTAAGAATAAATATGTCCATATGCCAGGTGTCAATGGTGAAGTTTAGATAAACCTCATGTTGTAGGATTTCCAGAGTGCCCGATATGATTAGATTATACTTTCTCATTATTTTTCTGAAGGTCATAGACTTTAAGTTCCCATGGAATGCGCTGATTACATGTATACAGCAATAACACAAAAATGTAGTTTCATTTGGATATATAGGACGGACATACGCTAAGCTTCAACTATGTTTGTCATTGAATCTTACACAACATTATTCCCCTAGCTGATATCTCCCAGTGGACTACATTTGAATTTCCAAAACGTGACCATAGAAAAGCAATATATCGTTGACCATTAAACCTTGTTTTGAATGCCATTAAACGTTAATGGATTTTATAGTTTCACGGAAATTGTCCTAAACAGAAATGCCGGGAGCACTTTTCATGTTTTATTTGTTAAAAGACACTTTCATGAGAAAACACATCGAGTTTGGTGTACGCTTTCAAAGCATTGTATGAATATCAAGCACACAAATACAGCGCAACCTCTCCCAAAACAACACTCTGTGGGAGATGCAAAATTGTGTCCGAAGCAACACCCTGTGGGAGGTAAAATTATGTCTAAAACAACACCCTGTGGGAGATGCAAAATTATCTCCAAAACAACATCCTTTGGCAAAATTATGTCGAAAACAACACCATTTGGTAGAGGCAAAAATATGTCTAAAAACAACACCCTTGGGGAGAGGCAAAATTATGTCTAAAACAACACCCTTTGGGAGATGCAAAATTATGTTTACAACAACACCCTTTGGTAGAGGCAAAATTATGTCTAAAACAACACCCTTAGGGAGAGGCAAAATTATGTCTAAAACAACACCCTTTGGGAGAGGCAAAATTATGTCTAAAACAACACCCTTTGGAAGAGGCAAAATTATGTCTAAAACAACACCCTCGGGGAGAGGCAAAATTATGTCTAAAACAACACCCTTTGGGAGAGGCAAAATTATGCTTCTGTTGAGTGGTTGTTCTAGAGATATTAATTTAATAGTTAAATTGTATATCTAAATATTTTGGTATTTGGTGTTTCCCAAAGACGTTCACCGAAATAGTAAATAGTTAGCAGAAATGCCACCAGTCATATTGTGCTTACTAAAGTTTCTAGTTCATATGATAACCTATTTGTTATCTCAATCGATATGGGTAATTCCGAATCTGAATACCCATGATTACATAGATAAAAGATACATTGTGATCTAGGGCGCGTATCTATAGACTGCTACAGAAGACTTCAATGATATAGTCGATATAATGATATAGTCGGAATTATGTTATGTTTGTACAAATCAAATGGGAATCAGCAGATATATCTGACATGCAGAATTGTTACGATATACTTTTTGTCAGGACAGATTGCCATGTATTCAAATGAATTAGATAGTGCTACATCACTCGATTTTTATCTTAATACCGTACGTTAATCTATCTTTATGTATTTGTGCGTTACAAAGGACTAATAGTTTTAACATTGTTGCCAAACAGAAATTGCTGGTGACATTCGCTCCAAAATGTTTCTTTCGTGTTTTACGTAATGTTCGTATTTATTTACCTTCACTTTTGACTATGTTTGAACCTAAATTGGTTGTTGTGGAAATTTCACATCTATTCTACTTTACTTTTCTACTTTAGGCTAAATAAGAAATGGCGTTAAGATAAAATATTGTCAAAATTAGATGATTAAGATAGGTTTTCGATACTTACAGTTTCATGTTAGTAAGGTCTACTTACATACTCCCTCGAACAGATTGTAAGCAAATGCCTGTATATCTACACAATCAACCACACAGCATGACGTTAATGGATGTACCTCGTTTGTTCTTATAAAATGTTTATGATGTCCGGACCTGATCTTTATTAAGACTTGTTTAAGTGGATTCTGACTTTTGGTCAAATGTTTCACTCAGGACAGACCTATCAATTGCATTACATCAGATGGTAGTGTATCAATACCTTGTAATGTAATAACCGAATAATGATGCTGCCAGTAGTTTTCATTATGTTATTTTAAGGTATGCTAACCAAGATGTCTCAAGTGTAAAAGAGGCATCTATGGACTTGCTGTCATCACACAAGGAAAATACGAATGAAATTAGTTAATTCATAGTTTTTTTTTATTATCATCTTGGTACGAGTTTTTGATACGGCCGTGGTCCAGTGGTTAATGGGCCGGATTTGTAACCCAGCGATGCTGGTTCAAATCCTGATCGCGGTTGGTTATACCCTTCTATTAAAATAAGACAAATATGTCGATTTTCCTGCATATGTGTTGAAGTTGCCTGTTCCCATGTCGAAGGGTAATTTAGTACTGGTTAGTATACAGTCCAGGAAAAAAACTGGTTGAGTGAACTGGTCGCCGTATATAACTGAAAAACTGTTGAAAAACGGCTTTAAACCCCAGTGACTTTATGTCACATAAAAACGAACAAAAAGCAAACAAAGATACAAATATTAATTGAAACTCACCAAAAGGCGAAGAAACGTGGATCGAACACATCGCTCAGCAATTCCAAATCCAAACATTTTACTATTTTGACTCTAGAAATAACCGCCAAATTGCTTACAGTGCTCTGACAATTTGTTTGCCAAAGTTGCTTATAAGAAGGTTATATTATGACGAAATAAAATCAATTATTTTCTATTTCTCAAGACTACTTATGAATATGAGGACTACAGTGCAACCTCTCCAGAGCGACCCTCTCTTGAGTAACAACTTTCCTTCATCAACAGCATGATTTTTCCCACTGTAAGATTTGACTATAAATTTAACTTAATTTTGCTTATTCCAAAGGGTGTGGCTTTGGAGAGGTTGCACTGTATTGCATTCTTGTAAATATATTAAAAACATTGTTCAAGGCATTTTATTTTGCTGTTTTCTTTAGTATGATTTTCAGAAATGTATTTTAGAATTTCGTCAGATATGTCTAAATGGTTACATTCATTACCGGAACAAATTCTCTGGCGCGTCAACAAAATCCGTTTAGCTTTAGAAAACGTGACAATCACAAATCTTGGTGCTGTAATTCACTAAAATAATTCGGCGTTAGATATTAGAATAATGAACCAGATTTTCTGGCTTCACTTAGACAATGAACAACAACACATCTAGTCTGACGAGCGCGTATAGTATAGTGTTTTATGATTTATGCATATCTTATCTTAAAGGAAACCTATTATTTTCATTACATACCCCCCTTAAAACTAATGTCTATAACAAGACAAATATTTTGTATCATTGTGGTGTAAATCTTTCAACTCACAGAAAACAACCACGCTAAGTTGTGAAAACAAAATTAGGACAAAGTAATAGAATGTTCAACTCAAGGTATGAGATAATGCTGTTAAAATGTTAAAATACTTCATTATTGATATGTACTACACTACTTTCAAAAGTGGTGACCTATTTCCACCTTTTTGGTTTTGTTGTTCCTATGGTGTGACAGGTCAAGTAGAGTATTCTAACAGTCTCAAAAGCTTAACATACTTTTTTCTCATTGAAATCTAATGTTGTAACTGTCTGTCCATTTTGAGAAATAGTTTGGTCTAAATTATACCGACTTAATACTGTGGAATCTCTCTAAACCGGTCGAGCCCGGGACCAGGTCATTTTATTCTATTTAGAGGGGATGACAGTGTACAGGGGAGTTTTGAATTATATAGTAATGAAGTCGGGACCAGAACATTTGGCCGATTTAGAGGGGAAGCCGGTTTATGTACGAACTGGTTTAGAGGGGACACCGGTTGATAGACGAACCGGTTTAGAGGGTCTCCACTGTACACAGATTTCTGTTATAACTAAAAACGCTATTACGCAACTAATTTCTATGTATAGTGCAACCTCTACAAAGCGACACCCTTTGGGAGAAACAAAATTATGCTATTATTGAGAGGTTGTTGATCAAGAGAGGGCCGCTCTGTAGAGATTGCACTATAGTTGTTTAATTTCCTTGTATTTTATCATTTTGTATTTCATGGCGTGCAGTTCCCACTTTTAATTGCTCCTTCCTTCCACCTTTTGTACTTTTTTCTAAGTTTAATAGTAACTTATTCTGCTTTTCTCAATTCTATAAATGATAGAGGCGCCCGTATATCAATCCCATTTTTCATTCATAACTGTCTTTAGTCATTTGGAGATTCATCGATATTGCTGAGAAACAGAAAGTTTGAATATAAGAGAAATTTGTAAGAATGTTTCTGGTTGATTATTTTGGTTTTTGCGCAAGATAATTGTTACAGTTCAACAGTCTACATTAAACTGCGATATGATTTCTTGACAGAATGAAATAATATGATTTGCAAATTGGGTTGGATATTTGCATGCGGTTATTTTTTTTGGGGGGGGGGGGGGTTCTTGTCTTATATCTATATTCAGAGACAGTGTCGTGGTGCCAAGTCAAATATCAATTAATAGACGCGATAAAATGCGGTTACCTAGATAAATAGCTACTCTTAATTCACGAAACTGTTACGAAGTTGAATGCATACAAAGACTGGTATCTTGAAACTCCAGAACTCATCGGGGACTTATGAAATAATCTAAACTAGAAACAATCAAACTAGCAACTGTTAATTTTCAAATTAAGGTTCAGGTCCCTCGTTCCATACAAATATAAAAACATAATATAAAAATATTATCAGGATTTCACAACTGCTGCAGAATATTTAATGAATTTTATCTCTATTTCGTGATCAATAAAGTACTGACGAACGGCAGAAATTCCGGAGGTGTTACAATTAAAAATTTGAAATGCGTTTGTTTATTTTTCTTTTAAACAATTTTAAAACGGAAATGCAATGACAATACTGCAGATCAGTCTGCGGCTGGGTCACCTAACCAGTTTTCCCGGACTGTATACTAACCAGCACTAACTTATATTTCCACATGGGAGCCGGCAACCTCTCCACATATGGAGGAAAATATTGTTTTACAATTCTATTACGCGTGACTGCTATTTCCTGAACATGTAATTCAAATACGTTTCCTGTTGAGGAAAGCACGAGTGTGATTCGTATCAATGTTGACGGTGTACTCACGTTAAAAAGAGATTTTATGTTCCGAAGCAATAACATTGCGCTGACGACATTAAATACCGGTAAATAACTACTTTTTGCAATAAAATGAAAATATTAGTCTTTAATCGTGATCATGTATTATTGATATTGGTGCACACGCATATTGATTGTGAAAAATAATTGTTTTAATCAAAGGACAATAAATGCTGTGAAAATTAATACGAAAGATTATTGCTCATTACCCTGGATATAATCGTAATTATGTCGGCGGCAATAATTGGAGTATCATGATGAATTGTACTTGTTTATTTCCCGTGTGAGACATAAACGGATCAGAAGATCGAAATTCTGAGAAATAAAAACGAAGGTTTAAACAGTAAGCTTAATGTTGTTATTTTAGCACATCTGAAATTAATGACAGACAATAGTCGTGTGAAACAGTATACATATGTCTTCCTGGAGCTACCGGCCTTGCAGTTGATATCCCCATAACGACGTTAAGTCCTTAATCTTTCAGACAATAACGAAAAACTATCTTGGGTTATGTATATAATATCATGGCCTATGCTCATTCGTTTTCCTCACCACCAGTATTACAAAATGTACGAACTTCAATATTGAAAGCATCAAATTACTTTAACCGTTTGTCTCATAATAATGGTTTCCCCCCGCATCTGAAGCAGACAACTTTTGAAATCATTGTGGCAAAAGAAGCCATTGCTTGTAATGAGTAATGAGATCACCCTCGGGATCCGAAAAATCGGTCGTAATAATGAGTTGGTCTCATTATCAAGTTGAATCACAGGGAAGCTATTGGAAGCCTGACCGAAAATAACTGGTCGTTATAACAATGTGGTTGTAATATTGCGGTGGTCGCATTGTTAGGTTTTACTGTGCAAATTTAATATAAGATCAATTATTTCGGGTCCCTGGTAAGAATCGAATTCCGTAAGGGCTTTAGTGATTAGTTGTCGACCACTGAGGCTCCCTATAGTATTACTAGTGTTTACCTTTGGCAGAATTTGTAAACAAAAACTATTCCAGGTCATTTGATCGAAGTCTGAAATTGAGAGTTACAACTTAAGTTCAGACGAGGAAAAAGCCACGAATGCACAATTTCGAAGCATTAATGAGAAATCAAAGTTTGTGAGCTATCTGATGACAAGAGGAATGAACAACAAGATTCGTTCGCCAGACAGTTACATATCAAAGAGATGAATATTTGATATGTAATTGTCTAGCGAACGGATCTTATTTTTCATTCCTTCAATTTTCATTCAATATTTTGAATCAAATATTTTGTGCTCTGTCATTACAAATACATTCTGAAGTGAGATTGCGGCCACCTCCGATTAAAGGCCACCATGTGAATAAAGGCATTTCTTTGGAAAAAAAACATCATTGATTATTTAAAACAAACTGACCTTCGAATGAAGGCCGCCTGTCAATAAAGGCCACATTTTGCCTTTCCCAAATAGGGCATTTGTTCGCAGATTTGACTGTATTGATATCTTTACTTTGTCACATTAATCATGAAATTAAAATACAAAATTTTCGAACTCTAAATGGTCATTATTTAAACTTCAGCAAAAACAAATCTAAGCTGGTGTTATGAAATAATTAATACGCTAAAAGTAGACACAATTTTGTCATAAGTAGCTTCTGTATATCCATACATTTTATTCAAAACATTGTGTAGTTTTTTAAGGCATAAAAAGGGTTTGTTTCCGGTTACACGATCAACCCATCTTTTACCTGCCGACTCAAAAGTTTTTACGGCATCCAAATCTTAGTGCTATATTTTGATTTCCACACCAGTGTTGCCGATATTTGTAATAAAAAACGAAAAAAATCCCTACCTACCGACCCATATTTATTTGGACATGTAACCGGAAACAAAACTTTTTTGTTTAGGCCCAATTGAAGCTACACTAGCCCATGTAATTTCCCGGATTTTTGTGCCATATGAATAGATAAATGATCGTACAATCCGTTATCCGGAATCCCACAAAACCAATGTCACCGTGTTCAGCATGAGCTTAAAAACAACCTGAAATAATTATAGCCGAATTTTTTTAAGAGTCCGAAAGTCAGTGTATATTGTATATAAACAGCGATATATATCTTAGGTCTCTATCACAGTCATCAATAATTCAGTGTAGATGCAATGAAAATGGAAAATGACAACACGAAATGTAAGGTGCAGACACAATTAAAGAGAACAGGAAGTAAGATTAAATCCTTAGAAAATTCCTAACGCAATGAATTGTACACCTTCATATAAACTTAAAATTCATTACCTTATAAATACCTTTTGAATCAAGAGTCAGACACAAATCGTCTGCTTATTTCTACAACCCCGTAAGTCAATTTTTGGCAATATCAAGATTTTGGTATCTTTTTTCGTCTCGATGAGCTATTTACAATGATCATACGAATAAAAGCCACCTGTCCATAAAGGCCACATTTTGTCTTTCCCAAGGATGGCCTTTATTTACAGGTTTGACTGTTATTTTATTTTATGATGTTTGATAACAACACCGACAATTACGTGAATATTCAGATGAAGTAATACCCCATCAGAAACAAGCAACCGTTCGGGGAGATTCACCTAAAGAATACAGAACATTAAGGGATGGTTATCGTCCGAATAAGATTGCTGTACGACACTATTAAGCAACATGCCATACAATACATCCACTCGGGATTTCCTGCGCCATTTTAATTGTCATGAATGTGAATAATGTCGTTTTAAAGGAACTTACATTAGGATTTTTTTTATTTTGGTCCGGATTAATTTATTTTCGTGTTCCTGTCAATGAAACATTTATCGTAATGTTTACATATTAATAGCATTTAACATCGGGTTTGTCTAAATATTCTACAACACAACTCTAAAACAATACACATGCAATCGGCCGTACCAGACAAGAATCATCTTAATTCAATAGCAGTATCTTTTCATGCAATCCGGAAGAAAGATGGACTCTTCACAGACAATAAAATGTATTACGTTTAAACGCACATTGCTTGTTGTACAATGGAACTAATGCTTCAGACGTGTGGTATGTATAGGAAAACCTGTGAGCAAAGGCCACTCTTGGGAAAGACAAAATTGGGCCTTTATTAACAGGTGGCCTTTGTTCGGAGGTCAGCTTGTCCTAAATAATCAATAATGGTTTTTCAAAGAATGGCATTTTTCGCAAGGTGATCTTTATTCGAAGGTGGCCGCAAACACAAGTTTGACTGTATCTGCTCGTAGACGATGTTTATTTGGAATTGGCTGTGGTAAATAAGCTAGAATTGAATGCGATGTACGACTTGATACGTGTACGCCTGATGTAGAAATGAATTGAAGGCGAATTGGACGTGCTTGCGAAGGTCACAGACAGATAATTGATAGCTAAAGGTTTCTGCGAATTTCAAAGGAAAACAATTCTTGCAAACAATCACTTAGCAATTATTTATGCAACCACGTTTAGGAATTGGGTGTTGTTTGGTACATGTGAACGGAGCCCTTAAACCGACATTCTACACTTTTATTTAAACTTTAGCATTGTTTTTATTTCGTTTTTACGAAATAACATTAAGTAATTATGTATTATTATTTCGTTTATATACATTACTAAATACGGAAAGCAATAATAAATACAGTGTTCCCTGTCTTGAGCAACATTTTGCTGTTGTTTGTATGGAAGTATACATAATTATGGGTTACGACCCTTAATTTATATTTTGTTTGTTTGTACAAACAAACATTCAATATTTACAATGTACAAAAACCTTGTATCTGCACAATGACTTGGCACGAGATAAAAGCGTGAAAAGAATGTTAAAATGACTTTCCTCTTCAGTTTGTTTCCACTTCCACTCCATTCCACTTGATACTCAGTTTCGCATTGTATTAATGTGTTGAAATGAACCAGGCGTTCTTAATTATGGCGATTAAGATCATCACAAACATAAGTGATGGGTTGTGAGAATATATGCTCTTAATACTTAATACTATGATTGCTTATACATACTTTATGATCACGTGATCATTTCACAGCAATCATGAAGACTTTTAATAAAACATAAAGATGCTTTTTTATGAGTCATTTATTCAGATATGTTCCTAATTATGTAGATGAACAAAACACACAAGAATTCATTGGAATTACAATGAGCATATGATAGCATTAAGACATAACAGTCGATTATTCTCTGTATGAATATGTTAAATAAATACTTATGTAGGTCACTGTATGATAAACTTATTAATCAGGTCATATAAGAGGATAATATTTGGCTGAATTTGGTCGTAAAACACAGGCTGATGCATTATTGTAACACAAATACACCATATTTACTTCAATACCCCAAAAACAAATGGAACTTCTCCAATATTTAGGCTAAGCGAGTATCGACACAGCGAATCCCGAACGTTTTTTTTGTATCGTTTATTTGGACAACGTGCGTCAATCTCTGTTTAGACAACTGTTTGAAAATATGGAATTCATATACAGTGCAACCCCTCCAGAACGGCCCTCTCTGGAGCAACAACCTCCCTTCAACAACAGTATGATTTTTCCTACTGTATGATTTCACTATTAATTTAACCTCTCTAGAACAACAACCTCTCAATAACAACAATGTAATTTTCAATAGCTAAATCGTACTGAAGGAAAATAACCATGTTGTTGTAGAAGAGAGGTTGTCGCTCAAGAGAGGGCCTCTATGGAGAGGTTGTACTGTACATGTTATTAATTTTCTTGAAGGTTTCAGTTTAGCGAAGAGCGATAAAGGTAGATTACTATTAGTTCAGCCTTTGGTAGTCAATCTACAACGAAAATTTGAAGTATCGTCAAGGCACCACCGCGTAATCCATATTAATGTAAAATAATATTGTACTCTTGCCTGCGGTCGTAAGATATATATCATTTAATATTGAATAATTATATCTTTACAATGTACTTTTTTCTATAACAGTGTTTGTTCCAAAGGAGAAGCAATATCAATGATATTGGTTGAAATTATTTTGTATTAGTGTGTATCATTATGATTTTAAACGTTGCCTAGTTGCAGAAAGATGCATTTTTCATTTCTTTGTCGAGCTAAACAATGGTAATTTAATATGTTCGAATTTGTAACATTGTGAAATATTTTCTGTGGGTGTGTGGGTGGGTGTGGGTGCGTGCATGCGTATGTGCGTGCATGCATGTTCTACATCTAACTAAAGCTGCGCTTCTTTTAACCAAACTCCACCGATATCACCACGAAACAATGCAAGTTAATATATATATTTAATGATTACGTTTTTATAAATGTTCGCGTAAGACACAAATAACAGCTGTACGAATGTAATCACTCGCTTTTTGCATTCTATTTCAGTTCAATATTATTTTACTTTTTCCATAGAACGAATCAAGTCATTCATTTATAGTCCCTTGGAGTATATCATTTCCAGAATTCATCCACGTTATGTCAAGATGTAGGGTAAAATTCCATATAACAATACATGATATGTCAACATTCTGCATGTAATGAAATAATCTGTCAGAATTATGATTAATTGTTGTTTTGAGATAGATAAAACTGTGAACTGCGTGTTTAATTTCCTGTTGTTGATTTCAGATAAGCGTTCACGGGACAACTTGATGATCACATCATGTTTGTACATATACATGCTCGCAAAAACTGAATTCTAGTTGTCTGGCTACTGTCATAAAAACTGCAATAGTAATTTATTTTGTTTTTAATTAAATTGAATGCAAGGGCGGGATGTTTTTGTAGCATTTCATTGGAAAATTAATTTTGTCATCTATTTATAACATGCATCACTGCAACAAAAATGAAGGGTACCTCGGTGACCGAGTGGTTATGATCTCTGACTCGTAATCACTAGCCCATAACCGTTGCGAGTTTGAAACCCAACCGGAACCAAATTTCACGTGTAAGGAATCTGTCAAGTTGGCTTAACTAACTTAGATTTAAAATTTGATATTGTTACTACAGGTCTTTTCAAGGCAGTAACCTTCTGGAGAAGATGGCTTTTTTTTCTTTTTTTGTTTTGTTCTATGTGTTGGGTGGGTTAAAGGTTAAAAGACTTTGGGGGATAGTATTTTTTGGGCCAAGATGGGATGTTTTGTATGTGTGTTTTTTTTTCTAGGAGACCTGTTCTTATCTATATACGTGACACGCCACCAAACCAACACGCAAGTGGCAAAGGCAGACACAGAACGCCATCATTCTTACATATACAGTCAAACCTGTGAACTATGTTCGCCCTTGGAAAAGACAAAATGTGGCCTTTATTGACAGATGGCTTTTATTGAAGGTCAGTTTGTTTTAAATAATCTGTGATGTTTTAAAAAATTACCTTTATTCACAGGATGGTCTTTATTTGGAGGTGGTCTCAAACACAGGTTTGACTATAGTTATAACAAACATGGAATAGTTGTCATTTTTTTTCAGTAAAAGTTAGGGACTTGTACGCTTGCTTCAAATTTGGATCTGTTTCTCAGTGTAATACATTACTATGAATAAATGAATTGTGTTTTACCATACAAAATGATGAATGATATATAATAATTCAACTGTAAATTCGTGTGATCAAGTCAACATACCACACAACATCTATCATGTAGGAAGATGACTAATACCGATTCATTTATTTCAGAGACGGCAGAAACACAAAACTTGATTACTTGTTTATATTCCGATAAACACTAAATACACCGGTTTATAGGCTTATAACTAGATTAAAACATATCTACAGACTTACAACAAAATACAAACTTCATCGTAAAGCGATACATGGTGATACATTGTATCGCTATACGCGGTGATACATAGATAGGATTTATATTCTTCATTCACCGCGGATAACTCAATGCCGTATAAAATCGGAAAGCAGGTCGCAGTTATGTCAGAAGAAACACAGCTGATTGTGATCAATTTGTCTGGAATGGTTAACAACGTATCAGGGAATCTAAATGAATTACATACAATGTCGAAGATAAATACTGTTTTTCTAGCGTAAAATACAAGAATTTGTAAAACGTAAAGCTGTCTGTTTATCTTCAAGACTATGTGTCTATATTGTGTTGCTACTTGTTGCATGGTTTCTTTGCTTGTTTGACTTTACAAATTTGTGAAAGTTCACATGTAGATATAAATGCATGTACATTTAAGTATTTGCAATGTGCAGGGATACGCCATTACTTCGCAACTTATCAGAAATATACAGTGGAAACACTCTAAACCGGTTCCTCTATAAACCGGTTTCCCCCTCTAAATTGGCCAAATGTTCCGGTCCCGACTTCATTACTATATATATATATCAATTCAGATATCCCCTCTAAACTGGCATCCACTCTTAAGCGACAAAATGACCTTGTCCTGGGCTCGACCGGTTTTGAGGGCTTCCACTGTATTAACAAAGAGAAACAATGGGACTTGTAAAACCATCCGATTAGGATAATATTATGACATATTGCTTCGAAGTCAACTCGTTATAAGATACAGTGCAACTTCTCCTGAGCGACCCTCTCTTGAGCTACAACATCCCTTCAACAACAGCATGATTTTATCCCACTTTACAATTTAATTATTAATTTAGCCTCTCTAGAGGAACAACCTCTCAATAACGACATGATTTTGCTTCTTCCAAAAGGTGTTGCTTTGGAGAGGTTGCACTGTATATGATTAATATACCTGAGATATTCATGCTGACAATAAACGTTAAGAAATGGTTGATATGAGTGCTCTATTACATGGAATTCTTCAGAGAATTTGTCTGGGACAGACGATACCCTTCAGCAATGAGTTCTTTCTTCAATTACATGTTTTACAAGTTTTATTTCTCAGTTGATCGATTTCACATCGTGTTTCCAGTTCAGGACGCAATGTCTCTCCCTGTAGCTATGTGACAGAACGTTCCAGGGCGGTACTCTCCGTAAAAATGTGTTTTCTACACCATTTTTATGGTCTTATGTGTGGGATGGGTTTCGAGTTTTGTTTTTGTTTTTCTTTTTGATGGCATTTTTGGGAAGATGTGGAGACTTTTTTTCTATGAATTATTCACATATCTTTATCTGTACCAAAATCCTCGTCATATGAGCCGAAAATGCAGGTTCATCTGAGCCAAATGTCAAATCACTTTGCGATGTGTTATATGTTTTCAATGATTAATCAAATTGTGCCATTATATCTTCACTATTGGACTTTTGTGTCACAAACAGCCCATGTAGGGTAGTTTGGCGAAACCCGTTATATCACAACTTATGTTCTTTCAAACTATGTTAAAACATACAGTGACACCATACATTGGGTACACATGACCTTTTAGTAATACAGTGGAACCCCCCTCTAAACCGGCCGAGCCCGGGACCTGATCATTTGGCGGTTTAGAGTGGATGCCAGTTTAGAGGGAATTTTTGAATAATATAGTAAAGAAGTAGGGACCAGAACATCTGGCCGATTTAGAGGGAGAAACCGGTTTATAGAGGAACCGGTTTAGAGGGTTTCTACTGTATTTTCAGTATACACTCATACACATCGGTCAAATTGATTTAGTCATCATACAAGCATGAATTATGAAAACTATTTGAGACATAAGATGATGTACGATCGTTATCTAGCAGTTACATACAATAGAGTCAGAACTTTTTTAAACCTGGTTTGAATCATGTTCAATAAATACATTTGGGTTTGAAGTTTGGCAACATTGCTTTCATAAAACTACGAAGATACGAATTGCATGGTGCCAATCGTTCTTTTAAGATGATCTGTGGTACTCCTCTAAAATATATCTAAATCAGCATTCCAGTGGTTAGACGGATGCTAAATGTAAAATATACTGATTAAAAATAATTATGGAAATGGGTTACGCAATCACATGTATCCGGTTATGTTTTCTCATTCGTAAACAGCTTCGAAAACACATTTAGATATTGCTAAGGTTGCACCGATCGTAAATGTGTTTAATTAATCCCACGGCTAGAAGAAGTTTTATTGAATGTGCGGCATATTTAACTTCCAGTTGATGATGTGGAAGAAAATTCTCTATAAAATATTTAAACTTCGCCACGAACTATGTTTAGCATACGGTATTTATTACTACTACGGTGGAAACTCTCTAAACCGGTCCCTCTATAAACCGGTTTCCCCTCTTAATCGGCCAAATGGTCTAGTCCCATTCTCATTACTATATACATTTGTAATTCAAAAATCCTCTCTAAACTGGCATCCCCTCTAAACCAGCCGAATGACCTAGTCCTGGGTTTAAAATGGGTCACACTGTATAATCTAGTCCGCTGTTTGCTCATTAAATCTTGTAGAACGTATGGGTTACATTTCATGGAAGATATTTCGAAGACACAACCATCACAGTGATCAATTAGATATTACATGTAGGTTTGATTGGGTCAAGATATTGTTAGTCTGAGTGATAAAGTAGAATTTAAGCACGAGATCTCCTGGTTATTCGTGTTTACAATGGAACCCCTCTAAACCGGCCGCGCCTGGGACTAGGTCATTTTGGAAGGAGTGCCAGTTTAGAGCAAATATTTGAATTATATAGCAATGAAGTCGGGACCAGAACATTTGGTCGATTTAGAGTGGAAACCGGGGTATAAAAGAACTGGTTTAGAGGGTTTCACAAGTACTTGTAGAGTCAAATAAACAAATTGACCTGCGAATATAGGCCATCTGTCAATAGAGGCCACATTTTTGCCTTTGTTCACAGGTTTGACTGTAGTTCCATTACGTGTGATCGTACAGTACCAATTTGAAGTAAACAAAGCCAGATATGAGATATGTTGGTACAATTTATTAGTAAACTAAGTTTTTTTGCTTGGTGAATGCAATACAAATATGGGCCAATAAAAATCTGATTATCAAATTATCAACTTGTTTCGTCTGAAGCTGATGTTTCTTAGTGACAATTTTAAGCATAATGAGTTCACTAATGTCATTTGTTTCATCTCTGAATGCGATATCATGTTATACAGTCAACATTATGCGTAAAACTGTTTGTTTCTGGTTGCAAGCTGATTAAAGCTAAGGTAGGTAGGTGGGAATTTTTTTTTTGGGGGGGGTATTATTCTTGAAAGACGCTGTTGAAATTATTTTTGTGAGGAAAGATAAAGATGTGAGGCAGTGGATGTATCTTTTGTCGGGCCAAATAAAAATCTAGGGTATCCGTATCACGAACGCTTGCGGGGTATTTCAAACATTATTTGAATTTGAAAATTGGTCAATCATTTTCGGGAACAGAATTAATGAAGATCGCGCCTTTGGTTGCTCTTGTTAATTATATTCTGTGTCTGTAGCGCTCACTGAAAACGTATAATTAATATCAGATATTCAGTAACGTTATAATTATGTGTAATGTCAGTGATTTGCCTTTGTAGGGACTTCGTTTTAATAATTGTGTGGCCATTAATTATTCATGCAAAAAGGCGCCTCAAAAGTTTTAAATACCTTGTTCTCGTACCATTATGAAACATTATTGATTTGCCAGGGTCATATCGCTAATACGGAGGGTAACGCCCGCATGTGGAATTTTGTTTGCGGCTTAGTAAAGTCGGTCACTGATTTGCATTTTTTGTACAACTTAGCAGACGAAAGTCAACAGAAAGAACGTAGCTTTGAATTCGTTAACATAAATTGGCCTGTATCACAGTATCAATTATAGACATTTTCCCTTTATGCACCAAGTTGTTAAACATGTTTCGAGTAGCACATATTTTGTCGCATGTTAGAACTGAGTTAAAATTGCATCTTACCTTGTACAGAATACTTGCTGTTGATTGGTTGAGCCAGATCACGTGCTGACCTAATATGTTCCTGTATTAAGTCAATAGCAATTCATATCCAGTCAGTAATCATAATTTTAATAAAAAATGGCTGAGATGTCATAAAAGTTTGGTAAATTGACGGCATAAGAGTTTGATAAATATGCTACATGGTTTCTTCCTGCCCCCGAACGGTGTGATACGGGGTCCGTAAATTAATAATGGGCTTGAGCTATCACCCTCGCTTAATATTTATTTACGGACCCTGTATCACACCGTATCGGGTCAGTAAGAAGCCATGTAACAAATAGCACAAGACTTTTTCACTTTTCTTCTCATTAAATTCAAAACCATATCATATTTTAATAGTACGGATTATGTGTACTTCAGAGCTCACGAAATACAGAGAAGTGAAGTGCGCCAATGAATGGTCAACAGTGTTAGTGTAATGTTATGCGAGTCACTATTTAAAACAACAGAACTGTGGATAGGCAAGAATGTTGTTTTCCTTAAACGAACAGTATCGCCGTATTTGCATTTTGTCTATATATAACAAGCACTTACTTCGAAACTTAACTAATAACAACGAACTGTGGCAACGTATACATGAATGTACAGTCAAACCTGTGAACACAGGCCATCCTTGTGAAAGACAAATTGTGGCCTTTATTCATAAATGATAATTTAACCAAGGTTTTTTCAAAGAATGGTCTTTATCACAGGGTGGTCTTTATTCGGAGGCAGCCGCAATTACAGGTTTGATTGTATATATATAAAGGCAAAAATTAATATCTTTCTCATAAATAGTTGCGAATCGTAAAACTAATGTTTATACCGCGTCAAACTCTGAAAGCTGAGTCACACAATGGTTTTATTTAGCTTAAACACATTTATTCCAAGTCATCAAACAAAACATATATACATGATAAAACAATACATTTATAAGGAAAGGATTGGAACGAAAAACAGTGTCTCATAGAATTCTTCTACTTGGGCGGACAATGTGTAAGTTAACACAGAGCTTACTCTTAAAAAATCGGAGGATGACAAAAATAATAATGATTCTATTCATAGTTTAATTTATTTATTGCGTTTTAAGTAGATTTGAACACACTGGATCATTCTGTTAAAAACAATACAGCAATATTAGCTTGTACCAATATCTCTGTTAGAAGTGCGCGCCCCTGCTATTATTAACGTCTAGCGTTGTAACCCTAGCGAGACGAATGGTTCTTAGCGACAATTAAAATTGACATATGTACATGAACATATATCGTACTTTGTCCCTCTAGTTCTTAGATAAAGTTTGGAAGTTAAAACCTACTTTTGATGTTGGTAAGCACAGGTCTGTAGCCTTCTTTCACTGGTAGCTCGGGTGTATGGCTGCAACATTCACTGTTGATACATGGAGCTAGACTAATTTAAACATTAATCAACGATAACGATATGATTTTTCTGCAAGTCAGAGCTGATTAGTCTGTCACCAGCAACATAAATCAGGAGAGAAGAAAACATTGTCTGAAAAATTATAGAATAAACTATTATTTATTTACTCCGTTGACGGTTAAATAATTACATTCCAATACATGATAAGCAGATGAATCAGACATACTCGATAGCTAGCAATGAACCAATGCAATCAGAATCATTGATATACAGTCAAACCTGCGTTTGCGACCACCTCCGAATAAAGACCACCCTGTGAATGAAGACCATTCTTAAAGAAACCGTCACTGACTATTCGGAACAAAATGACCTACGAATAAAGACCAAACGTCAAAAAGGCCACAATTTGCCTTTCCCATTTTGGCATTTGTTTACAGGTTTGACTATAGTATTTAATAATGAGAGGAGAAATATCAATGAACTGTTTTAAATCAGTTTTGGCCCAGCCAATGACGTGATGAAAGCATTATTCGGTAATATAAGACAATAATGGAATTATTGACGTGAACCCATTGTTCAAAGAAAATTTGAAATAAACTAGAGGAAAACGAGGTGAAGTAGCCCCGCAAGACGAGAACACGAACAAAAGCAATTGTTAGTATTTCATCTGTTCAAAGACCGTCAAAGAGTGGGTTTTGTTTTGACACCCTTTACATCTTGACATACAAAATGATATGAACTTAATACAATTCACGTAATTTGGACAGAACAACACGATTCTGTCAAAGGAAATAGATATATGTTTTACTTTGAACGACACGTTTTTATAAAATAACGCTTCCCTGCGGTAAACCATGTCACTTTTTCTGACAGGAATAAAAAAAATTAAAAAACTGTCAGTTGTAAATAGGCAATACTTAGATTTATCAATTACGTAGCCTCAGAACAAACTCTGGCATACAAGCTTCTACACATCACTAAGAAAAATGGCAGCATTGCGTGCAGAATATTAACAAAACCCCTCTTTTTGCTCTCAATAGCCAAAAACGTTGAAGAAACACAATAACAGACATTAAAGCCACTACAGTGGAAACCCTCTAAACTGGTTCCTCTATAAAACGGTTTCCCATCTAAATCGGCGAAATGTTCTGGTCTCGACTTCATTACTATGTGATTAAAAAATTCCGTCTAAACTGGCATCCCCGATAAACCGATTAACAAATGACCTGGTCCCGGGTTAGGCCGGTTCAGAGGGGTTCCACTGTATTCCGTTTAATCACAATCACATATTTATAGCTGGGGCAATTATTAAATGTTTAAATAATATCTGTATCTATAATATCTCAATATAAACTGTAAATGATTAGACTAAATAATCGGACACTCGGTGATTTATTACGACATATGTGTACGTTATAGATCATTAAATCAACTGTGGATATGATTTAATTAAGATTAAATGTTTTGTTTATACAGTGCAACCTCTCCAAAGCAACACCCTTTGGGAGAATTTGGGAGAAGCAAAATCATGTTGTTGTTGTTGTTGTTGTTTAGAGGTTGTTGCTCTAGGGAGGTTAAATTATAGTTAAATCGTACAGTGGGATAAAATCATCCTGTTGTTGAAGGGAGGTTGTTGCTGAAGAGAGGATCGCTCTGAAGATGTTGCACTGTACTTACGCATGACGATAAAACTTTTTGATGAAAATAAATTCATCTAATGGGGTAAATCGACATTCATACGTACACGATCGACAATTACAATAAGATGAATGGGTTTCATTAAGACACAATCGACACGTTTCCTTTAAACACCGAGTTTATTCGGACATATATATCGTTATCAGAACTCACTCGTATATACAGTTGACATTTGTTTTAGTTTCTACAAAGTTAATGTAATTGGATTTAAAGTTATTTATTCGGTTACAAAGATCATAAGACTGCAGGGTTCGCTTGATCCGTGAAATGTTACGAACATATTTCTCTCCATGATAATTTGATTGAAGATAATGTGTGTACAGTGGGAACCCTCTAAACCGGTTCCTCTATAAACCGGCTTCCCCTCTAAATAGGCCAACTGTTCTAACCCCGACTTCATTACTATATAATTCAAAAATCCCCTCTACACTGTCATCCCTTCTAAACCGGCAAAATGACCTAGTCCCGGACTCGGTCGGTTTAGAAGGGTTCAACTGTATGTATATTCAATTATCTTTTCACTGTATATTTAATTATCAAATAGATAATATTACACAAGCCATGGTTACCCAAACTTTTAACAGTGGGTAGTTATGTTAACATTTTTGTCATCTATGTATGCGTGTACTAAAAACGAAAGGCTAGAGTAAAAAGATTGTTGTCAAAGTCGCCAAAATAGTTTGGGTTTTTAATTAGTCTGTCCCGTAACTGCTGACTAATCTTCTTTAAGGATAATGCTATAAAAAATTCAAATCTCTCGGTTCCTTGTTTAAAAATAAAATATGTGCATGTACTTGTGTGCTGGTGCCGTTCTTGGTGATACAATTTGTTTTGTATTTGTCCTTGTCTCATTCATTTAATTCACTGACCCCTGCCTGAACCTTTCCGAATTTTCCAGGCTATATAAGGCATATGTTTCCTTTATTGGCTTCAAGGCAGAAAGTTAGCTACACGTGTCAGCAGATGATGCATGTCTAAGATTGTTACATTGTATCTATTTTAGTCGGCCAGCTTCACAAATGTGATTCGTGTTCACAACAGATACGTAAGATTGCCTTATGTGTAATATGGCTTTTCATCTCTTGTGTTTGTTTGGACAGTATAACTAGGTACAATTAACGAGTAACTATTAAACAAGACGGTCGCGACCGTGGTCCAGTGGTTAGTGTGCTATACTTGTAACCCAGCCAAAAAACAATAAACAGATAACATCGTGTAAAAATAAAGCAGACAATGTAGGTATACCACATTTTCAAAACATTTCACGTGGGACTACTTACTTGGTACATGTCACGTGGGACTACTTACTTGGTACATGTCACGTGGGACTACTTATTTGGTACATGTCACGTGGGACTACTTACTTGGTACATGTCACGTGGGACTACTTACTTGGTACATGTCACGTGGGACTACTTACTTGGTTAAAAAAAATTCGATCATTGCTCATGCAGCAAACATCACAGCGACTCACTTACATCCGTATGGCAACATTCTTCAGTTAATTAAAAACATTCAACTATTCCCCGTTGGACGCATAAATAAATGCTGAGGTCTTTTTGTCTGGGCACCATCTGATGGATTTTCACTGAATTTCGACTGGTTTGTGTACGAACAGTGATAATTCTATGGTAATTGTGATATATGATGGGTAACTCATGATTTATAGTATGTGTAAATGCCAGTATTATCATGTCTTTATTATATAAAGATTCTCTGAAGCAAGAGATAAACACAAGAACTCCATAGAGTGGTGCCAACGCTCGTCTGTTTTACAGCATTCTCTTTAACAAGCAATTTTGACCTAAATTCTAAATTAAAAAGGGGCATAACTCTAACAATATAGCTTTCAGAATAATGCCTCTTGTTTTGCAACAGTGCCTTGTTATGATAATCAAGTACTCCAAGTGTCATGTTGATAAGTGTTTGAGTAATGGGCTATATTAAAGTTTTTGCATCACACCGCCGACGACGACACCGCCGCGATCATAATAGCTCAACTTTTTCTCTAAAATAGACGAGCTAAAAACAAAAACACATTTCAACATCTGCTTTTAATGGAAACCCGGTTCAGTTAATCTAGAAACATGCAAATAAACCGTTATTATCACTAAAACAAAGTTTAGTATGATGTTTGTTTTGCACCATTTTCGCAAATCAAACAAGGCACTGGTGTGATTACGATTAATCTGTGATATACTCCGTACTTCTAAGACAAAACATGTATTGATTATTATTTATATATTAATAACCAGAGACAATTCTCTCAAATAGTTTATGTATCTTGTGACAACAACTGTTTATTTTTTGTTTGTTTTTGAAGCAAACATCTTATGAGGAGAATTCCATATACGATAAGACACACAAGTTTCCTAATTAACGATGTGCAATCATATGCCAATTGAAGTTCTCGGTTACATAATACGCCTTCTCGTGCGCATGGTACAAAATTCCTAGGCAAGACTCCTTTGATAAGAACGCATACAGACAACCACGCATGCGCAGTTATCTTTTTTTGTATTTTGACGGAAAAAACCATTACGGAACAAGCATTGCATACAAAATATCACACTTAATGTATTGGGAATGGTAAGCCTTTTGCATATTTGGCATTTAAGTATTGCACTAGGGTATAGTAAAAACTGTGTGTCACAACAATTTACATGTTTCTGTATCAATTAATAGTAATTAAACAGATTTAAGAACGAACAAGGAATACCAGAACCTAAAAGCTCTGTCATCACAATATGTTGTTTTGTATGCTTTATGACTTGCTTAGTAACAATTCCTTAAAACGTTCTTAGCAATACACGTGCACCATTTGTGTTTAAATACATCGATGCAGAAATGTTGATCCCAGCAAAAGTGAGGGATTTTTTTATTCAAAGTATTATGCCTTGACCATCTGACACGCAAATCGGCCTAAATAGTCAATATCAGACTGTATCCAAAAGTACATTTCAAGTGGCATACATCATTGCCATAAGTGACGTATTAATTGATGGCTTCTAATTGACGATCGTCAGTCCTTGACAAGGCTAGCAGGAAAAATCAGTCAGCTCTCACTAAATCCACCATATTTTCACTCAATTTGTCATTTTTAGCTTGGTGTGAAGTATCGAGAATACGTAAAAGGCCAATTATCGTCACGGAATTAAGCATTAACCCCTGAAGCTATTTCATTCATTCCTCTCCTTAGGTTTCAGCAAAAAATTTCGTTTTCATCCCACTTGAGTCAAGTCGCGTAAACTCACTGTTTTCTTGTTGCTATTACTCTAGTGTAACTACTCATTATGCCTCACTGTAGCTTCTATTTATGCAATTCCAAAACATTTGCCTGAACTTAAAAGCACGTCGCTTGTATGAGCTAGGGGTGCTCAAGCTAACGTCGTCACACGCACAAAAAACGAGCGAAACAAAACTAAAATAAATAGAATGTTTGCGTTCCAGAGAATCCTTTCAGCAATTTTATCTTTATTTGAAATCTCGGAAAAAGGCAATTATGGATCTAATATTGCCTTTTAAGACAATACTACAAATATGGTTAAGCTAGCACGTATTTGATCGTTTCCCAACAATTTACAGCATGCGGATATTCAAAACAAAATAAATTCTCCCAGTGGACATTTAGCCTTCATATGTCTGGTCTGTGTTATCTAAGGCTATCTTGATCAACAAAATAACAAACGTTCAAATGATTTCAGTTCAGCGTCCACTAATTTGTACTACTTATTCGATTTTCAAACTTACATCGAAATGTATGCTGTTAATGACCTGGAAAATGACCCGGTGATGAGGTTCATTGTCGCTGTTTTGCCCTCTCTAAATCAAAGTAGACAGCGACAGATTTACTTTTATAAGGTTACCATTTGTCCAATGTCCTTGTTAGGATACTTCCTCAAAAGAAGATTAAATTCGCCGTCCTTTATTGTCTGGTAAAATCTTCACAGCGGTAGTCAGAACACAGCACAACATGACAAAGGTCTATTTTGAACAAAGGCCGTCATTTGGAAAGGCGAATGGTTGCAAACATAAGTTTGACTGTTTATCTAAATATTTTTTTCATCGGGTTTAACACCGTTTTTCTACAAATTTTCGGTTACATAACGGCGGTCGTTCACCTAACCAGTTTTCCTGGACTGTTTACTAACCAGTACTAACTTACCCTTCCAACTTCTCCACATATGGAGGAAAATTAACAGTATTGTCAAATGTATCTTAGCAATACTGTTAGAACATTATAGTTGTCACTCAGAGGATTGGCTTCAACGCATCATGCAAAATATATGGCATTTCAAAGGAAAATTGACAGATATTTCTAAGAGATGTGATGTGATGTGCCATTTCGTTCGGTCATCACTTTTAATCAAGAGTGCTGTACTTATAGCGTTTTTATCAGTTTTAGGTTCGCGTCTGCCATTTATATACATATACACACTTGTCAAGGTTTTTCTGGTTGTTCCGGTCGTAGAAATATTCCATGTATGGTTCACTGTCACGTATCCTTGCGTGTAACGTTTGGCTTTTAACGTGTCTCTCATACGCACGATTTGTGAATGTAACATTCTAAGGTTTATTATTAGTAAACTCTCTTAGCAATCACTTCAGAATTAAAACAACTCTCCACGGCAGGGTGGTTATTGTCTCTGACTAGTTGTAAGTTCGATTCCCATCCGGGGCCACATTTCTCATTCAAGGAAACTGTTAAGCTAACTACGGGATCGATGGTTCTACCCAGGTGTGTGCCTTAGGTCTTCCTCCCTCACTGATGTCAACCAAAGACTCATTCTGTTGGTGCGACGTAAAAAAGGCAGTGAAAAAATAAAATCACCTCATTACACCGACCACAATTTTCAGATCAATAATCAACCTAAATATATGGTTCGAAAGATGGTCTTAAAATCGATGTATTACAGTATTAGTTTTAATTCGTGCATAAGGGACATCTATAAACGTTGTTATCATTGTTATTTGCGAGGGACCCGGACTCCTTGACGAGATCCTGCGGGTGCTCATAGATTTCAAAATCGGCGTCAGAATCCCTGGACTATGAAAAGGACTGGTTGTTTATCTAGAAAAAGTAACCTAGTTTGATTGATATAAATTTAATCTGTATTGCACTCGTCAATAATGTATAATATATACAATCATAAAACTTTTCTCAGAATTTTATGGGACCTCCAAAGATAGCATATACAGTTAAACCCAATTATAAGACCACCTTCAGGACCCGAAAAATCGGTCGTTATAATAAGGTAGTCTCATTATGAAGTTGAATTATAAAGAGTTATTGACAGCCGGTCTTAAAATAAGTTGTCGTTATAGCAAGATGGTCGTAATACTGAGGTGGTCTCAATGTGAGGTTTTACTGTACCTGCATTTTTGTATTGGTTTTATGAGCTGAATTAATAATAAATAATTCAAAATAAATAGGGTAAAGTTTTCGCGAAAGACTGCAGTTCTAGTTTCAATTTCTGATGAAATGTAAGAAAATATATTTAAAGGTGATTTATGGATACAGCGTGTAAGAACATACACGTATAGCAAATGAATATTGACAGCGGCATGAACAGTAATTCAACAAAACCTTGAAGTAATATTTAACTCTCTGGTTATTACACCTTCGAAATCTAAAAAAAAAACGACAGAGTTTTTATGTATACAGTATAGCCCCTGAAAAACGGACCCTTTCCGGATTGATTCTAAAGTCTGGTTTTCTGAGAATTACGGTTTTCGGAGAACTATTGATTATAGGAGAGAAAAATGGGACTTGAAAATCATCCAATTTTCGGGGATTTCCGATTTTCAAGGGAGTCCGGTTTTCAGGGGTTATACTGTGTTTACAAGATAGTATGTCGGTTAACATTAAAACATTATGTTTTGTACATAAATAATATTGTTACTGGTTTCTGTTAGTTTTACAGTGGTTCACTAATTTTGACAGGAATTGTTAGGTAAAGCACACAGTGTCCACAACGTACAATTTTATAACGGAAATAATGAATAATACTATGTGAATTATAAATTATGAAAAAGTATTAAAAATCGTCATTTCATGACCCTTAATTCATTCATAGATATCCCACGACACTGAGCCCTTAAAGGGAGTTCAATGTACAAACGGCTTCTACTCTGAGCATTGTTGGAAGCATTCAAACGCTTACTTCGCCGACAAACATATTGTTTAAAGTAAATATACACTATTAGATATAAGACCCCTCTTGAATAATACACACTCTCCGATATTTCGTACAAGAGGCTTATATGCAGAGTACTTTTTCTGGCACCACTTTTTGTCAATGTAGCTATCTCAAACGGCGTATGGCATAACACAAATACTAACACAATAAAAAATATAAACCGCATTATATAATAGTATGTCTCAAATCTCTGTTTTATGGTTCCGTGTTGTTTCCTTAAAATCGCACAAAATTCAGCTCCTAAAATAAAACATGGAATTACGTACAGAACTATGAAATCCAGAGAAAGAAAAGCACGTTTCATGGATCTGAATCTATGAGAAAAGAAACAGGTTTTGCCATATAGTATTGTCGAAGAATCCATGAAATATTCAATGTGGGCCACTTTTTCGCTGTCGTATATAGTGTAGAAGACAACAGTCCAAATGTTGTAAGCAGTGGAGAAGAACCATACAAGCGTTATGAAAAACATACAACGACCCGCTGTGATGAACCTTGACGGATGAAGAATATTTAGAATTTTCTCCGTTGTTAATAGTATTACTGTATACGACACAGCTGTCCGTGAAATACATAAGGCATAAAAGTACGATTTGCATAAATAGACCGACATTGATTTTTCTAAGGCAATAACTATATTATAAGGTATTGCTCCTGCGCAACAAACAACATCAGCCATGGCTAATGAAAACACAAATACGTTTGTAGTCCTCCCTAATAACCTCCTTTGACATATAAGCACTAATATGCCAAGATTACCAATAAGATTAAGACTGCAAATGACGGTATTGGCAAAATGTAATGAATATTGATAGGTTTTTAATCTATCGGCATTATCATCCGTTGAGTTGGTAAAGTTGTAAAGTAAACTCACAGATGAGTTATTCATCTTTGGAGTGCAAACACCATTTGCACTAACCCTTTGTTGGTATCTGACAAGTTCATAGCACAATTACTTCCCTGTGGTTCAGTTTTTTCACTGTTGTTTCAACGCAGATTTGAGCTCACATTACTCGTGGAGCTGTAAGCACTTAAGCAGCGTGTTATACATATTACTGGTGAATCATCAATAGCAGGTTCCTCTTTGAATCCAATTGTCGATGCAATTAACGAATATCTAATTTAGAGACAGGAAGTACAACTCAATAATCTGCGACAATCACATCTACACAAGATGTTGCGAGAATAGCATTCATTGAAAATGTTCTCCCGAGAAGCACAGCGTATAACCAATTTTGGTTCATTAGGGAAACACTTCCAGCTATATATTAGGCGTTTCTATTTGCTTAATTACTGGCGGACATGTTCTACTTCAATCCAGTCTTAAATAAGCAAACAAGCAAACCTGGATTTAGAATGGATGTGAGAATCCTTCTCAAGACATTGATCAGAGACATCGAATACAATCATAGATCAAACAGCCGTACAGCTCATTTCTATGTTATAATTAATCACATAATCTGACACGTTCAGTACCAAGGATGTATGAATTATTTTGAATGAATGGAACACAGACAGTTGGTTTTAAACATCGTTGTTCGGCTCCGTTATACAATATGTCATTATAGCGTGATGAAAGCCAATATGAACACAAAACGAACTATATCAACATCCTAAATATCACATTACGTTCCATAAAGTATATTTAACACGCAAAAATTCTCCAATATCGCCGAAGTGTAGTAAAAGCTCGTGTAGTGCGTATCTTCTTCACTAGCGAATCTTTCATAATTTCCTTGCGTGATAAGAAGACCAGTGTCGGCTACAATGATGTCCTGTCATCAGGAAGTGCTCCCGCGGTGAACAAAAATGTCAAGTTCAAATGAACAGGCCTACAGATGAGAATTGTTCGTGATATGTTCAACAGCTTTGCTAAAGGGAAAGAAGATTACGTGCAATGTAAAAAAAGGTCAAATAACCATGAAGAGGCTAATTAAACTGGACACCACTAAATTATCTGTTTCCTGACATGCTATTAGATGTTCAATCATGGAGACAATGCGGCGTGTCGTGTTTTATTTCAGCATTATCGTTTTCTTCCTTCCATTTGCAGCTGGAAAAGAAACAACACGAACAAAAATAATTGTTGTGTTAAGTGGCATTTATGACTTCATATGTGTCCAAAATACCAAATATGATCAAATTGAATTAATAATTTCGTATTAAAACTTCCTGTATTGATTCATGTCAGAACAAAATGGGGTATTCTCAGTCAGAGATACGAGTAAAGAGTGTTCATAGAAACTTTTATAAATAAGGGTCCTGAAATACACCATACATACAGAATATCGGAATTCTCATAAACTGGTTTTTTGGTCCTATCAGGAAGGGGTCCGTTTTTTCAGGGGTTATTGTTTTACCTTATAGGCGCAGCAAAATGTTTCAAAACATTTACATCATCTGTTTTCACTTTCTTAAAAGTACGCCCTTAAAACACGCTAAATCATTTTTTTGTGAGAAATTTTAATTAGATGTAAGGCTTTTTAATTTCCCACAAGTAACTTACTAAACAGTTTTAGACTGACTTTTAAAGGGACCATGTGAAGCGCAATCGAATATCGGCATGAATTTTGTATTTTCTTCGTAAAACCTTGTAATAATCTGTTTTAATTTTTTATCATGCCATCGTGTCTTATTCAAAATTAAAACAGACAAATTTATGTAATAAAAATGCATGTACGAGTATATCACGTTGACAGTAGCAGAAAATCCATTCATAATGAGCATGATCTTGTTAATCAGGGTAATTTTTTTCATGATGATAATAAAAGTGTTTGTAAACTTAAATGCATGTTTCCTTACATAATTTGATTATTTTGTGATAATTTGAACATTGCGCAATTTCGTGTTTTATTAATGGTCAAGAAAACTCATTTGCTCGCAAATGATGGAAAACAGTCATGAAAGAACAACACAAGAACCAGACGGATTGGAACTTAAACTTGATAAACGAATTAATAAAATATCATCAGTGATTAAATATCTATAAGCGACATAAGCATAATTACCCAAATTATGCACGAGAGAACTTTGCAATCACGTGTTGACACTCTATAAAGAGTGTCGATTGTCTAAATTGGTTTCTTAGTGTACCTTAGAAAACTTCCGAATACTTTAAATTACAGCAATCATAAGGTAATCTTAATTTTAGATTCAGAATGCCAGAAATAGAAAAATTAATAATGATAAGAAAAAAAAACGGAGATTTAACAATAATCGTAGACACGGACAGTGTTACAATGAAACAGCAGGATATTAACGGATTCGTTTATCAAATGAACAAGTAACAATAATCCTGGTTACTCAAACCACAACTTTAACAACTTTCATTCACATGATATTTATAAATAAGTACCATGAGCAAAGTACAATTATATGTAAAAATACATAAATGAACTCGTACCTTAATTTTCAGTTTTCACCTTTGGTGCGTCAATTTAACAATGACTAGTCACTAACTTCTCCCTTTTAATATTTTGCATGTTCCAAATACAGTGTGACTAAACGGCCAACAATTAAAATAACATTATGAGCAAATTAATGATACTCAACTCCTATAAAATATTGTCCAATATTATTCCATTAATAAAAAAATATGTTTACCTTAATCCGATACACGTTTATTATATATTAACCGCCGGAGAAACTCACGCTTTCTCTATTTCTCTCTCTCTCTTTCTCTCTCAGAAATAACAGTTTTCAACATCAAGTATCGAATTTTTCCGATCATGCCAAGTCGGTAACACCGACAGACTACGAGGGCATCTCGCAATTCAAAATGAAATCAGTTACAAATCTTATCAGCCAATATTTACAGCCTATATATGCTTAAACTGCGCAAGTTCCCTCTTTCAAGTCATTTGCCTTGATGCAGCGTATGAAGAACTGTCAGACATGTGCCAAGGATTTGATTAAATTGGTGAAGAATCTATTACACCATCAAACATTATAGATGAATAGCGGTTAATATGACAATCAAAATGTACTTTTTTCCTATTTCCTTTCATGAAGTTGATGAATATCCATGGTAACAGAAATTAAGCAATGACGTTACGCTACTCAAGCGGCGAAACCGGCATTTTATACAACCACAGATATTACAGTGTTGCCACATGACCCTAGCTGTTTGTGCGAGGTTAAAGCTCGGTGAAAAAATATTCATACAGTCCACCCACTCCAAAGCAACACCGTTCAGGAGAACCAAAATTATGTTGTTGCTGTTGTTGTTGTTGAGAGGTTGTTGCTCTAGAGAGGTAAAATTAATAGTTAAATCGTACAGTGGGGAAAATCATGCTGTTGTTGAAGGGAGCTTGTTGCACAAGAGAGAGCCACTCTGGAGAGGTTGCACTGTATTTAAAAAGCAATATTGCTTGAGCATCTTTACTTCTGTTGGCAAAACACCAACGACTGAATCATCACATGGGTTAATTGCTTCTTCTAGGAAATGGCCAGAACTTCTGCCGTTCATGAAAAGACATTTGAGAATGCTCTTAGCGTCATTTTCAGATTTAATATCCAATCAATTTAGAACGCCTTACGTGTAACCAAGTGGAGATATGTCTTTCACAAAGACTTTTTCATGCGATCCATCATTTTAAGGCGACTATGTCTTGGAGAAACAAGAATTCAGTGCAGTCGATCAAACAGTTTTAGTTTTTGCCTTTTTGCGTTTCGCTTTAACATTTATATGTGAATTACATATTTTTCAGCATAGTCCATTTTAATTGTCATAAAATACCAAGTTGTTATCGTGTTTTTATTCGTATTTGCAATGGAGGTGGTGATTGCTCCGTCCATTGGAGAAGGTAAAAATTATGTACCCATATTTGAAAATTTTCGAAGTTGATATGCATGCAATTTATTAAAACATGTATATACTGAACAAATCAAAATCCCGGTCGCAGCAGGTCATACATTTCCACGAAATAAATTGACAAAAATGCCGATTTTCTCCCACATGTGGAGAAGTTGCCGGCTCCTTGTGAAAAGGTAAGTTAGTACAGTTCAGGAAAACCGGTCGCGGCTAATTATTTTCAGTCATTTGCAGTTCCTCATACAAATATACTCTTGTCAGAAGCACAACGTTTTATGCTTTGTTTTATTTACAATGTTAACAACTTGTTAATAATATTTGCTTGCTTAAAAACAAGGCCCAGTTTGTTAAAGAGCGAACTGCTGGAATGTTTGCAAATATTTGAATAATTTTATGCGAATGTTCTTATGCGTTGAAAATTAAGACTGAAATCGCGTGTGAAATGAAACAAATATTTTGAGATTATAACGTATAGTAATTTATTGTAATGTACGAAATACATTATCATTTTTGTCTTTAGTGTATTCATTGTTCTACGGTGCGTGTCAGAACTGCTAAATTCAAATATTGAACAAAAAAAAAACATTTACCCACCAAGATCAACGCGTTCAGTCAAACAATGGGACGTTAATGAAAATGAATATTGGGTTAATCCCTGCACCGAGCGTTTATGTCTAACTTGATCTATTTGTACCAGGCTTTAAAGAGAATTTATAGAAAGTTGTAATGAAACTTTGGATTGTATCGACATTAATGAACGATAACAACACTGAATAGTAGACTGTAGTAAACATGTAGTAATGTGGATATTTAACATGCAACTCATTTAGATTTGTAACAAAATGCAAAAAAAACAGTCCAAACGCAATTAGAACATGTTTATCACAAGATTTGTAATAAAAGGAGATACTGAATGTCACAGAAACCGCATACCACACCTACACCCCACACGTGAACGAATAAATATTAATTACTTATAATATTGTTATCTGATTATCATCACGTGTAAGTAAACAGGTGCATGGAAAGCAATCAGCACATTAATAATAAAGCATTCTTGAAGTTTTCAAATATTAATATTTTCAAGAGCAAGTAAATTCTATATAAACAATGTGATCGTATTGTGTCTAGCAAATTATTAATACAGCTAAATTACGTTCAAAGATACCTTTACACTCACATTATTATTGTACAAAGCCGTTTGCATTTATTCCAAAACAGTAACACCCATTTCGATATACCGTTGTTTCTCCCAAAGTGTGTTGCTTTGGAGAGGTTGCACTGTAATTCATCTACTCATTGAACGTTAGATCACGTGACATAGGTTCATTTTGTGAGACAGCTTCCGTATCTAAATCTATCATCAATCATAGAAAAATCCAAAGCTACATGATTCATTTGGGAACATTTAACATTATTGCTCCTGGTACTCGCTAAAATGTTGAATAGAAAGTATTATGTATGAAATATATGTACAGTAAAACCTCAATAATTGGACCACCTTTGGGACCTTAAAAATAGGTCGTAATAATGATGTGGTCTCATTGTTAAGTTGAAATATAGGAGAGTTAATGAAAGCCACTCTGAAAATAAGTGGTCGTTATAACAAGGTGGTCGTAATATTGAGGTGGTCTCTATGTGAGGTTTTACTGTATATGTTATTAATTCCATACCATACAATGACAGACAAATGTAGTTCCATAGCCAGTAAGTGGATATATCAGAAAGTATTCAATCATATGTAGTCCTTAAACAAATGAACAGAAAATACAATTAATTACAATGGAATATATTATACGATAGTATTTTAAGTACCTCAACACTATGTCAGACATTCTATAGTTTTAATCATTTTGTGATGTTTTGTGGTTGTTGTAATAAAGTATTTTTGCAAACAAAAACAGCTTTGTGTATTAAAATAATTTGTCTTAGCCTTTTCTTAATCGTTTGTGTATCGGTTTAAACAGCTCCACCATCATAAATTTCCTTATGAACCGTTCTTTTTTTCCAATTTTTTCTTGGACGCAATGAACTTGGAACGCATGTAACCATTCAATGATGTTGTTCTAAAATATTGCTTCAGGAGTATTGGCAGTAACACTGTGCAGTGTTGAACGAATGTTCCTAAATGAACTCTGGATTCCCTGTGATTTTTCTTCCTGAAAAAATGAATTACGCGTTTCATGTTACCGCTAATTGGCATTTATTTGTCTTTAATTAGTTGTTAAAACATAATCATGGGGAAAAATAATTGCGTTTGTAAAAAGATACCCTGATTTATTTTATAAAGACATTTATAAAGCAAAAAAATCGTCCACATAATGGAAAAGGCACCACTTCTTGAAAAAAATGAATCATATTCACAAAAATGAGTCGAAATTGTGTTTGGTTCGTAACATTATCCATTTTTGCTGTCAGTGAAGGAATATTTGAATGAATTATTTGAATAAACGGATTAAAACAGTACACTGTGTAATTCTCAGTGATTAAACCTCATTTGTTTGATCCATTCCATTCTTTCATGAAAATGAGGAATCTTTATTTATCTGAATGTAAAATTGAAAAATTTATATTTAAAGCGCTCTAGAATCAAACAGCACTGAAAGAAATACATGTTACATAGCCGCGTCTATTTCATCAACAGCTGAATTAATTTTGCCCGGAATAAGTTGCATGTTTGAATCAATTAATATAGTACATGCTTATATAGCAAAACATAAATGAAATTAAATTTCCATGCTACGAGCTGAGATATTCTTTGTGTTTTTTAAAGTATTGAACCAGTTTGAAACACCACCTCTCACGAGGATTAATTGTGTACTATTTGCTAAGCACACTGTACAGGGAACGAATAACACTATGCCATTGACTTAGACGGACGAAACGCAAAATGCATATTTCAATCCTTCTGTTTGATAGTTCAGTGTCAATGTGTTGAATGTTACAAATCACATTACCGGACCTCGAGCCCTCTAAGATTGAATGAAATCTGTCGATATTAGAACATGTCAGATTTTAACAGGATTAGGTCTGTACAAGCTTGAATGAACGTCTTTGAAAACTACGGGAAAAGGAAAAAAATGTCACTTCGTTTCCTATTAGGCATTTTATTTCATGTTTTCCAAATGCAATCCGGTATTACATTTTTTTTTGCGTTCCTACACATTATCCAACGTGGCAAACACGTAAATTACAACGACAGACAACAGCTTTGTCAACACAGTAACACCGCGGGATTATCACAGATTTCTCTAATGAATTCTTCAGTAATTCTTAACGTTTGAGGCACACATTTGTGTCAAAATTGAAGAAAATACGATTCCGTCTTGTAAAATAAAAGTCAGTTTTGATTAATCTCTTCATGTTTAGATGACCTGTATCTGCAATTGGAAACATTGAGCGTATCTGTCCTGATGCTCAACATTAGTATTACAGTGGAAACCTTCTAAACCGGTTCCTCTATAAACCGGTTTCCTTCTAAACCGGCTTTTTTTCTTTACTACATAATTCCAAAATCCTCTCTAAACCGACCAAATGACCTGGTCATAATGAATATCTGCCTTTTAATTCTGTAAATATCAACCTTTTAAAACTGTTAAATATATATGTACGCGAACGGCGAACGTTTTGATCTTTAGGGTAATGCACAAAAAAAAACACAAACGTTTACAGTGCAATTTCTCCAAAGCAACACTCTTTGGGAGAAGCAAAATTATGTTGTTGTTGAGAGATTGTTGCTCTTGAGAGGTTAAATCAATAGTTAAATATTACAGTAGAAAAATATCTTGCCTTTGTTGAAGGGAGGTTGTTGCTCAAGAGAGGGTCGCTCTGGAGAGGTTGCACTGTAATAAAAAAACGATAAGTGAAACACAGTCCAGTTGTTACGACTGATTTTTAGATCTTCAGATATGCGTGTAATCTAATTTACCCTCTCATTGCAAATTCTTAAAAGTGTCACACTTCCAAGAATAACCTGTGAAATTGATGCCCAATGCCAGTGAACTTATATTGACGTGGTTTTATGATGTATCTCTTGTGGATAGTTGTATACACTGTTCAGGCACTTGTTTTGACATCTTATTGGTCGAAATTCTAGAAATGAGAACATAAATCACGTATTGCTGGAAAAAAAGGTCATCGACTTGACAGAAAAAGTCTTCTCTCCAAGGTCGATGTAATGTACACATGTGTCTACATGATATTCACGTAATCTAATTATGAGCACAGCTCTCTATTGACGAAACCTATGTTAAACTAGGTGCTATTCTAATAACAGTGTGTCCATACCACGTGAATTTGACATCATTTTGGGGTATTACAATACTTGAATGAGTATTCTTTGTAAAAAGTATAATACTAATCTGAAAATGTATCTCCAACCGTTATGTAACTTCTAAGGTCGACAAACAACGACAAAAAAGCTGGATTTTACCTCCAGATGAGTTTCAATCATAGAATTTTAAATATTTTACAAAGAGGCCAAGTTATTGAAGAATAATTCAAATCATGAAGATTTAGGAAAGAGCAAGATTTGTAATGTGACAAAACACAACATCCAGACCACTTTTTATTGTAATGTATCCTGAAATCCTGAACCTGTGGCAAGCTTTTGTGATTATAAATAAATAAAGCATTGCTAAATGGTACAGTGGAACCCCTCTAAACTGGGCGAGTCCGGGACCAGGTCAATTGGCCGGTTTAGAGGGGATGCAAATTCAGACGGGGTTTTGAATTATATAGTAATCTAAACGGAACCAGAACATTTGACCGATTTAGAGGGGAGACTGGTTTATAGAGGGTTTCCACTGTACCAGGGGTAAGAAGATAAGGAAAGCATGTCTTGTATTGGAATACAGAATGTTTTTGTATGTCACGTGACTCGCTTGACGGTTTGATGTATAGTATCTTCCTAACAGAATTAATTCCCACATCGTGGATTGTGTAGACTGGTTATAGTCAATACCCCTCACTGTTTCTGTTTCTCTTAGGTGTGATAATTGTCATGTACTTTACATCGGTATTTGAGAATTGTATTTGATTTTCCGTCTTGTAAAGGGATTTTTATGAAGTGACGACGTGTAATGAAAGTCTGCTCTGGGCATCTAATTGGAAGTATAATTTACTAACAAAATATGTTTCGGTTATTAAACCTCAGAACAATCTTCATACGAGAAATACATTTTGTTGTTATTTTAAAGTATAACTTTGTTGTCTATTTGTATGCGATGATTGTCTTTTTTTGACTATTTTTTTCTTTTCACCGGAAGTAAGGTGTTTGACCCTTAAAACTAGTTTAACCCCATTGTAGTTTTTGCTACATACCGTTTCAAGGCGGAACCTTTCCGGGAGACTGTGTTTGATTCTCCGCTTTATTGACCCGTGAGTTGGAAGAGTTTCGGGTTGGGTGATTTGGAGGATGGGCTGTAGATGAGAAGTCTTGTGTGTGTTTTTTTTACTAAGAATCCTTTTCTTATCTATTTTCATATTTAGATATTGTCTGTATATTTGTATGGCTTACCAATACCGCTTACATTGAATGAAAATATATTTTTATATTTGCGACTGTTAAACCTCTTTTGAGACATGCTATGACTGCAATACAACAAGAGACTGCACAGACTAATTACATACTCCCTTGATGAATGATGTATGAGTGACATTACAGTTAAAATGCTGACTGAGTAAATCCTTATTGCTTCCTAAAGTGTCATACTTCTGAGACAGAGAAACCTTTGTTTATTTAGTTTATAAGACAGTTACAAGAAATGATTTTCCGGGACTGGCGCTTGCATACAATACAGTGGAAACCCTCTAAACTGGCATCTCCGGCATCTAAACCGGCCGGGCCCAGGACCAGGTCATTTGGTCTGTTTAGAGGGGATGAAAGTTTAGAGGGGATGAAAGTTTAGAGGTTTTTTTTTGAATTATATAGTATTATCATGAAGCCGGGACCAAAGCATTTAGCGATTTAGAGGGGGGAACCTGTTTGCAGAGGAGCCGGTTTAGAGGTTTTCGACTATACCGCTTCAACAGACTACTTTAATAACAAACCAAATATCTTGGCAACAATAACCATATGCACACATCACCATATCAATACAAAACAACGCTAAATATTAACTTCGCACAATCAACGCATTTTTAAATAAAATATATTCTTTGTTGTAGTATATACGAGCAATATAATGCTTTATGCGCATTTTATAATCATAAGCTTTATTTCTCCTTGTTCATGTTGAGAAAGCTCACATTTCTTATAGCACACGTTTTGCTAACGTAAGGATACAATAATTACCAGTAACGACTGCGATATTGTTTTTATTTTGACAATAGTTTCCTTTCCTTTTTTCTCAGAGTTAACATACTTCCATTAAAGTAAAAACAAATAGGAAAATGATGACAAATTTCCAAACTATACCTTATCATGACTTTCTTGTTAGTTTTAGATCATAGAGAATTTTGTATTGCGCAATACAACCAAACTTTGGACGATATCCATCTCCCGGCGAAATAAAAGACGCTCGTTATAAACAGTTGGTTTTCATTATTTTATTCCAATGCTTGTATGATTTGCTACTAGTATTCATATTCATATTTGAGCATAAGGTATTTGTTGTCTTTTCTCTCTTTTTTGTAGATGCGCGCTACCTGACCGTTGTTGTTTTTTGTTGTTGTTTTGTTTTTATGTGACATTGTCACTGGAATAAACGCCATTTGTCAACAATTTTTCAGTTATATACAGCGACCAGTTTCTCTAACCAGTTTTCCTGGACTGTATACTAACAAGTACCGACTTACCCTTCCACAAGGAGCCGGCAACTTCTTCACATATGGAGCAAAATTGACATTTTGGTCAAATTTTCATAGAAGGGTATGACCTGCCGCATCCAGGATTTGAACACGGATCGCCGGGTTACAAGTCTAGTACACTAACCACTGGACCATGGTTGCAGCCTTCCATTAGTTGGCGATACGAACTAAAACAGTATGCTTTAGTTTGTTTGTATTGCACAAAAGTAAGATTGAATTGAATTTCCGTTTCGCAACAAAAGCTATGGAATCTGGCAAGAACACTTGCTGAATTTATTCTTTAATTTTAATAGCAACTATAATCAATTTAGTTTGTCGATTTCCAAAATAATGTAAAAAGACCCGATGTTTCAGTAACCTGATAAAACTATATTGTATAATCCAATACACTCTTCATGAAATATATAAGATAGTGTGACCATTTTACTGCATTCTGTAGCGAGCAAATATAAATCATTTTATAAAAAGGCCACTGTAATCATATCAGGGGATGGTTCAACAAACTATAGTTAGGCGTTCAAATGTACTTCTATATCCATATCCGTCATTGTTATGTGTTGATAAAAACTCTGTCACAAGGACATCGAACACGCTTATTGCTAATTATTAATGGAAACATTGACCTCGGAACTTTGGATGCCAAGAGCAAAGTTGAATGTAAGATTCTTAATGGACTGAGCGTAATCATTGACCACTCTAACGATACCTAATAAAAATATATTGGTCTGCTTATTTTCTAGTAATATATATTTATTAAATCTTAGTATAGCTATCATCTGTCACCTTCTGTCTCAATAAACAAAGGTTGTGCTTAAATGGGTTGTGTTAGATAGTAATCAGTTCTTTTTTATTTTCATTTTATACTTTTCTGTAGTACACAAGAACAAATATATTCATTAATTGCGCCGATTTGTCTCATAGTGTCTAAATCATTATCTAAGCGAAATAACCAACGTTGCTTCGTATTACAATGCTCCCTCCGAAGAGCAGCGCTTAAATCGCAAAAAAGTGCTCTTATTTGAAGGGAGTTGTTGTTCGGGGGGAATTGATACATTCGCGACAAGTTTTTTATTATGTGTATGTGTGCCTTTTACAGTCGTTTCATGGAGGGAATCGGTCTTTGGAGGTGACGTTACGGGAGGGAGCACTGTATCTTTAAGTATTTGTAACGTTGGTAAACAAGAACGAAATAAAACATTACCAGAAACAAACTGGATACAAACTGACATAAAATACAGTTTAAACGTGATAAGCATCGATTTCCAGAGATAAGATTAATGAATTTGAACGTTGCAGCGATTTAAAGCCACGAACTTATTTAACGAGCTTCCTTATAGAGACAGTATATTCAACATTTTAAACGCAGAAACAAAATCATATCTTCCATTTCTTAATAATAAGAAATATTAAGTTCGACGTATTGATCAATTTATTGATGGTAAACATTTCTGATTTATTCAGAACAACATGAACAGAGCATTTTGTAGTGAAATATTCACAAGAACGGTAATTACAGGATGAACAAGAATCTCTCACGAAGACCGTTGTATACAATACAGTTTTATTTCCAATTCATTCTCTTCATGAGAAACCTCGAGAGGATCATGTTACAATACAGTGCAACCTTTCCAGAGCGATCCTCTCGTGAGAAACAACCTCCCTTCAACAACAGCATGATTATCCCCACTGTACGATTTAACTATTAATTTAACCTTTCCAGAGCAACAACCTCTAAGCAACAACATCATTTTGCTTCTCCCAAAGGGTAAGCAACAACATCATTTTGCTTCTCCCAAAGGGTGTTGCTTTGAAGAGGTTGCACTGTAATATCAATTTTTGAAAATTTTTGAAAAGTTGAACTTTCGTATTTCTAAATACTTACTCTATTCAAGATTTTCTGTATTGATGTTGATTCCATTGGCATTATTGAGTGTCTGATAAAATAGGCCGACAGTTTTATCTGGTATCAGTTGGCTTTATTGAGTTTAGCTTTGGGCAAACGTATCTCCACAGTCATATAATCACATCATTAGAAAATATTTACGATTGGTCTGTGAATCACCCCATATATTTTCTTAAATAGAAAAAAAACTGAATATATGGGTTTACCGTCAGCTCGGAAACGTGGCATTAATTGTCTGTATTAATAGATAATGGAAATTGATTTAGGTGAAAGCATTAAGTCTCATTTTCTTGCAAGGCTAATCATAGCTAAAGCCACGTACCTAGAACTACTCACTAGTCTCTTAAATAACGATGAAAGTTTGTTGGATTCCAATTGTCTTTGAGTGGAATTTCGTGGAATCCTACATTCAATATTATCTGTTACATTTGTCATCATATTATGCTTATCGTTAGATATGGATAGTCACTATTGCGTTAATGAATACATTTGTAATATCAAGTGATATTTTTAGTAAACGAACGATGACAAAGAATGGTTGTAGAAAATATTACCTTCTGCCAGGCACTTCAACGAAATCCTAACAATGTGCCGTCGCTTGATTTATATAACACCTATATACGAGTTCCAGTGCCAATCCTTAACTTTTTTTGACGCCGTAAAATAAGATGCTGATATATTAGAAAATCCGTACGGCTCTTCCCAAGTGGCACAGCTATATATGTACTATAATTTCGTAATGAAAAATAAGCGTTCTTGGAATCCAAATGATCAAATCTGTCGTAAGTCTCAGCTTTTTTGTACATAAATAGTAATTGCTGGTGCCACAATGATGTAAAGCCGTTCCAAACCTGGGCTCTCTAGAGATTATGACGTGGTATTACGGTTCATGTTAAAATATGATAAACTGGTTTATGTGAATTAAAACAGATATTTCATAACAGTTCGCGTCACAACTTGTAGGAACGTTAAGTTCAAGCATAAATCAAACAGAGTCGGCATCTTCCGCAGCGATAAATCATCACTTCTACGATTGTTGAATGGTCCTTTTGGGTAATATGAAGAGCTAGTTTTGAGGTTGCGACTTTAAGACACTTTGATTTGTATATGTTTCTTCTTGACCATGTCCCTGACAATGTCACAGGTAATCATTGGTACTTAAAGGCGTGTACACATCAAATCTGTAACTGAAATGTTGATATATGGCTTCAAATGAACAAACATCATTTCGAGAGACACTAACTGTTATGTCAAATGTGTGTCATTGAACTTTGATTACACGATACTCCTTGATGGTGAAGTTAACCTAAGAAGCACGACAGAAGATCAGACATTAAATTAACTTGAATGTTGACGTAAAACGCATTAAGACGCCTACTTAATGATTATTTGTACACGCGGATCTTTAGTTTAGAAAACGGGGTAATTGCTTAACGTATAACAAAAAGCAATACTATTACTGAACAAACACTTTATTTAGAAAATACTGTTATAGTGTACATCTTGTGGCAACGATTGTTATAATTATAGTCTTTCAATGTCCATAGTTGCTATATGAGCATCTCTTTTCCCAGTAAAAATGATATTATTTTGTCACTTAGATTTAGTCAGTTAATTGGGAATAAATTCAAACAGTACAACCTCTCCAAAACAACATCATTTGGGATGAGTAAAATTATGTTGTTGATGAGAGGTTGTTGCTCGAGAGAGGTTAAATTAATAGTTAAATCGTACAGCGGGAAAAACATGCAAAGGTATGTTGCTGCTCAAGAGAGAGCCGCTCTGGAGAAGTTACAGTGTATTATATATCAAGGAGAGTTCCCGAAGACACAGACAATACAAACTGTATTCACAATTCACAATAGTAAAAAGTTCAATAAATGTCCAGTTACACTGTATTATATATCAAGGAGAGCTCCCGAAGATACAGATAGTACAAACTGTATTCACAATAGTAAAAAGTTCAATCAATGTCCAGTCAGGTTGATTTTGCAGATTATAATCATGATTGAAGTATCACAAACAAGTATTTTTCTGTAACAAATTTACTCAGTTAAGTTAATTAAAACAAAAGCTTCATCTCCTCCGATTAACAATACCACCAGAGAAATAGTGCATACCAGAATTAGATAAAATGTCAAGATGAAAAAGATATTACTCCTTTGAAAAATAACGTTCGTGTAATAAAAGAATTAGTTGATTGAGTTATGGTAGGAATAATGTTCTTGTAAAAGATTTACCTCGTTGTTGTGAAAATATTCAGTTTATCAAACCATAGACACATATTTTTTCAAATACCAAAGGAACGCTATTGACACTCATCACTAAAATGGTATTTTTTAAACAGTAAAAATTCAGATCTTTTTTAATATCTTTGAGGCGCTATTGTCTGATGTTTTGGGTACTAGTATTTTTTACAACGCATTATAATATCCTTATGACATATATGCATGCACTCTAAATCTACATTAAATTCTATTCAAGGAAACCATATAAAATAGCGTTTAGTCAGCTGACATCGTAAATGTAATGTCGTGTACAGCTAAATATAGTAAAAATGATTAACATGAAAGCATTTTATTTCATTTCCTTGTACAAATTTAAATTAATGGAAAGTGTCAAATGCAATTCTAGTATATAGATGCCTGTCAGGATATTTAAAGCGTTTTTTCTCACATTCACAAGAGGATTCTGGTTGTGCAAAAGTACTTACTGATTTATCAAGAGGTCTGTTTATGATTCAGTTGAATAACTTGAGGATATGAAAACATATAACATCCCTGTTTGGGGTTTTTGGGTTTGTGTGTCACGATTGGTGCCAGTCACGTGGTTGAATGGAGACGTTTTGTTTGATTCATGTTACTGGGCCATGTTTTAACGAAGTTTTTTCATTGACACATTTCTCCTTAGATTATGTTGCTGGGTGTGGAATGCCGTGTATAGATGGTTGATTTCTGGCTATGGCCGTCTATGTGAAAAGGTGGGATTATAAAATTTACGGAGGCCTTTTACTTTCTACAGGTTGTGCGAGCATTAGCGGACAATGTGTACATCACACAAATATTGAAGATTCCGTTTTCCAGAACATAGTATAGAGGAATTGACGTTTGTTTGTGCTCTTTGAAATGTATTCTGTTTATATAATTATATAGATTACAGTTTCTGTAAACAGAACAATTATACTTAAGTATTTATACTTTTATAATTATATTTATTTGCACACGAAGAATGAAACACGAAAATGAAAACTATGTTGTTTTGGGATTGTAAGGAATGTAAGCGTCAATACAGACATAACAACAACAAATTGAGTATTTCACTTTAATTGCACCCGACACTAATTACACTACAAACAACTTGAGTAAGTTATTCATAGCATATTCGAGTGAACTTAATCAAAATAAAAAAAACATATAAAACCGTATGAAGAAATAATAATGTGCAACATTATAAAACTTACACCTGATAAGAAATGTCATAATAATGATTAAAGCTGCTCTTAAATGTTGTCTAAATGCCAATATGGGAAAACACAAACATAAAATCATTACAAAGACGTGTATCATGTATTTCACTTAGTCCACAAAAACTACATAGCGTTTCTCATATTTTTTGTTAATCATATTTAATGTTATTTCTATTTAATATTCGTTTTTGGTGTATTTACAGACATTCTGCAGGCGTTATCAATAAATGTACAAAACTTTTTTTCGCAAGAGAAATTGATATGAATTATTCTATGGTTGTCATTCAGAACGTGGACCGTTTCAATGTCCACGACAAATATACTGGCTGTCATAAGAAAGTAACCAGTAAGTGATGTTGGTATAAAATAGACAAAGCGCAAGACATCGAAATGAATTTAATTCTGGAAATAGCTGAAACATTTCATGATATGGTTCATTGTTATCCATTATTGACCATAAAAATGTTGTATACCATTGAAATTTCAAGGTCAGTATATTAGGCCGAAAATAGAAGAATTTTTATGTTGGTTACTTTCTTATGACGGCCTGTATAGTGTCTAGTGACATAACAAACTCACAACAACTCAATTTACAGAGCTTTTGCAATAAACAAACACAAAAGAGTTCCACCCAAATAACATGATGATGATGGTGGTGAGGATATTGCAAATGATGATGATGGTAAAGAAATTGCTAATGATGTTAGTGGTAGAGACGTTTTGAAAGGTTGACAGTGGTAAAAAAGTTGCGAATGATAATAGTGGTGAATGTTGCTAATGATGTTTGTGGTAAAGAAGTTGCTAATGATAATAGTGGTAAAGAAGTTGCTAATGATGTTTTGGTAAAGAAGTTGCTAATGACGTTTGTGGTAAAGAAGTTGCTAATGATGTTTGTGGTAAAGAAGTTGCTAATGATGTTTGTGGTAAAGAAGTTGCTAATGATGTTCGTGGTTAAGAAGTTGTCAATGAAGATAGTGGTAGATACGGATGCAATGATAATAATGATATTTAACTTATACAGTTGCCTTCATCGCCTAAAAATATTTTCATAATGTTAGTCATAAGTGTCTGAAGCGTTGCAACTCCGAACATACAAATAACAAAGCGATTCAGCATATAGGCATTTTGACAATGTTCCAGAAGTCTCAACAGAATAAATTAAATTGTTATTCAGTTTAAATTCCTTTCAATGTATGTGACACAAAACCACAAAGGAATACTCCTTTGTGATATGACTGAATAAGTGTGTCTTTTCCCCCTAACAATTGGCGAATTTAATTCAAATGAAAGCGACAACTTTTATTCGGGAGAATTTATACTTCCTTGAAGGATGTATCTGAGAAGAGAAAGTGGATAAAACTTTCCTGTTCATTTAACAGTAAATGTGTTTTCCATTAAGCTGTTTCGGTTAAAAAAATAAACAATCTACCTTTGTGTTCCTTTTTCCGAAATAAAAAATTGGAATCAACACAATAATATGTGATATTTAAATTTCCTGTAATTTTGCCTAATTCGTCAATTAACATTAGCTACGATAAAACAAATATTTTTATAGTGAAACTGGAACTTCGAAACTAGTTTGACCCCCTTCCCTCAGAGAGATTGTGTTTTGTCGTCCATTTTTGTATGGTCCTATGAGTTGAGTTTGGAGTTGGAGGATATGGAAGAAGGTAGAATTTTGGGATGATGGACTCGTTTCCTTATCTATATTTAGAAATACAGTGAAACCTTTCTAGAACGGCCATCACTTGAGCAACCACCTCCCTTCAACAACAACATGATTTTACCGCTGTACGATTTAACTATTAATTTAACTTATCTAGAGCAACTACCCGTCAACAACAATGCAATTTTGCTTCTCCCAAAGGGTGTTGCTTTGGAGCGGTTGCAATATATACTTATTGCATGTACACATGCATGGATTAAATGATCATCATCATAATAATATACTATCAATTTATTTGTATCAGGTAAATACCTGCATTACCTCATTCCATTAAACAGCGTCATAGACAGTCAAAATGCAAATGGAGACTTTAGATATTTTGGCGATGACTTTTTATGTATGTATCCAGGGAGGTAATAGTTTATATCACATGGATGATGATGTTATGGAAAACTGGTCCCTCGAGTCCATGTGTATCTATATACTAAGGTAAAATAACATCAATCAAGAAGCCTTTTGATAGAAATATACATCACCATAGGTTGGATGATACTCATCCAGGCATGAATCCCACTAGACTTATCACAATTATGAGCAACAATAACTGCTTATTTGGTTCTGGAAACATATTTTTCATAAATGTATTGTCTATTATATTGTATATCAATTTTATTTGCCATTCTATAACAATATCTTTTCTAGGCTACTGTGCCGCTACAGCCTCAAGACACGTGGTGGGACTTCTTTTAACACCATCACGTATAACGCGGTAATGATATAAGTTAACTAATTAGGTATGGTATAATGGTATGTATGGCACATCGCCTTTGGCCAAAAAATATGAAGAACGGATTGTTGTTATAAGGTCTTAATGGGGATGTTAGTGAGCTGTACATCGAATGAATGGCTTCATTTGAACAATTACCGGAGAATCCATGGAATATTCTAATATTGAGAACGTGTTTGTCCCAATTTTGATTGTTTAATTCGTCTTATTGAGGCCTTGTTGGAATAAGCTTTGCCACGTATACGTTTAAAGACAACATATGTTTTTTGCGCTGCAATTCCCATTTAAGATGGCATTAATATTTGCGACAATTATGACAAAATGTGGGTCTTAAATGTTGAAAATGGAACAAAAGTAGTAATTTTATATAACTCATCATACATGAAGTATATATAAAACATTTATTTACTTGTGAATAAAAAATGAAATACCACAAACAGGTAATTCTAACAACACAAACCAATTATCACGAACTAGTAATCCTAACGATGACCAAAATGGTTAATACAATATTCGTCTGTCGTTTATGTCGAATTTTCGTTAAGGCAAAGTATTTTTTGGGGACCCGAAAAATTCGACATAATAAGAGTTGACGGTACATGAAGTATCATTGTTGAAATGGTTCACTTCGTCATGATGATGTTAATGACAAAATCTTTAAATACTAAGACTAACATGGCGGGAGTTTGTTTCCTAAATTGGATATGTCTAAGACAATTAATCTACTTTCAATGAAACATTATGTTTGATTAAGTATTAATTGCATTAACTGAAAAACGAAAAGCATAAATCTTGTCCCATTCTTACAAAAACGTGTCAAATTTCTGTACTTCTATTGTCTTGGGACGAATTACCTTATAAACAGAGCCACGACTTGATTATTCCAAGAAATAATTTTGATATCATATCAAGATTTCGAAACTACACAACACCGTAAAATTTGCTTTCTAATGATATCAAAATGCGCTTTAATGTAAAAAAAGGTTTTTGTCCATGCCTCAAGTTCTAAAGTATCATTACCATGTTGAAATAGCTTTCCTTCTCAATAAAATCTTCCCTTCCACATCCGTCTTGGTATATGTCACCACTAGCAAGGACTGACACACTTCCGTACAGTCAAGTATTAGGCAGTGAAAAGTTTCATGGATATGGGAAGAGGAACGTGTCTACAATCACACACACCGCTTTGTTTAGAGCAGAGAATTACGATTTCTGTGACTGAATGTCGTAAATCGTGTCGTGTGGAGTGGCATTTATGGATTACACCCACGAATAAAAGTTGATAATGAGAAAAGCTTAACTTTGTAAACAACATTTTGCGTTGTTCTGATGTTGAATTACAAACTGCCACTCCATACTAGTGTGAATCATTCTATTCTACAACCAATCGTTCAAACAAAAATTGTTTTTAGGCTGACAAGCTACTGCGTCTTAAAATTTTATATAAAAATATCAAATATAAAAGTTTCGTTGTGTTCAATTAACGGGAATATGCTTTCTACTGTTTATAAAACAGTGCAACCTCTCCAAAGCAACATTCTTTGGGAGACGCAAAATTGTGTAGAGGTTGCCGCGCTAGAGTGGTTAAATAAATGGTCAAATCATATGGTTGGGAAAAACACATCGGTGTTAAAGGGAGGTTGTCGCCCAAGAGAGGGCCGCTCTGGAGAGGTTCCACTGTAGGATAGTCAGAAACTGCCATTTTCACAAGTTGAATCACTACATGATATACTTTATGGACATACCAAAACATTTTTAGAATAGAATTTCTTGTCTGCCTTTTAATTCCATGATAAATAAACGGATGTTAACGGAATATTGAAAAATAAACACGTTTGTCAAAAACTGCGACCTTGGTCAAGTGGTTTGTGCGCTGGAATTGTAACCCGGAGATCCCGGTTCAAATCCCGGACGCGGCAAGTCATACCTTTCCATGAAAAATTGAGAAAAAAACGATTTTCCTCCAAATGCGGAGAAGTTGCCTGCTCCTCGTGGAAGTTTAAGTTAGTACTGGTTAGTTTACAGTCCATGAAAACTGGTTAGGTGAAACGGCGTTAAACCCCAGTGACAATATAACGTTTGTGACAATCAATGGAGTCGAACTGTTTATCATATGTTTTTTTAATATTGTGCGTGCAGGGACGCCTCAAAAGCAGTAACACAATGGATTCCCATAACGGATAACTTTATACACAGACTGACCTAGCCATGAACTTACCTTCACGTCCAACACTAACTCAAAAAATTCAAAATACACAAAACACGCATGTTTCTTTACTCCCATGTGTGCGTGCCAGACTTCATTGGCCATAGCGACAGACATTAATGCATCAAAAGTGTCCCCGTACACAGGAACAGGTTGACGTTTTTGGCATCTGCAAGCTAGCAGTAATTAACGTTCGCTTGTAATTAATTCCCGCATCATCTGTTCACTACTGAATTCGTCTGCCAGCACAATGCGATTTAACCATTTGCTTCATAAGCATATTTTGGATTCTTTCAAAAAGATTTTTACTTAAAAAATATCAATAAAAATACGTGCCTGTTGTATTTGTATTTTCGCATTGTTGTGTCTTGCCATTATGATAAGCATAAAACCATGTGATATATCAGCACATTTACAAAGTATACGCCATATTGCACTACTCAATATACCTCCTCCTCATGTTTTAAATTTTGAATTAGTTCACATATGAACACGAGCTCCGAACCACTTATTGCAAATATGATCTAACAGTGTTCACGATCTATAAATTCTAAACTATTTAAACCTCTTGTAGTTTAGGTTACGGATCACTACAATGCTGTGTCCTTGGGATATTTAGTATTTCTACCCCATATTCTGCTCTGTGTGGCCGCGACCGTGATTCAGTGGTTAGTGTGCTGGAAATGTAACCCAGCGATACGGGTTCAAAACTCGGTCGCGGCAGGTCATACCTTTCTGTGAAAATTTGACAGAAATGTCGATTTTCCTCCATGTGTGGAGGAGTATAGTCCAGGAAAACTGGTTAGGTGAATCGACCGCCGTATATAACTGAACAATTGTTGGCAAACAGCGTCCGTTGATATGTTAACTTTTTCTGGACTGTGTTCTTTGGTGTGAGACTGCTTTGTGGACTACATTCTTTGATGTTCGCGTATCTTTTTTGTGTGCGTTTGTGGGATTTGTATTTTCGCATGTGTCACGTGATAGAACAGAGCTACCTGTCCGTTTGTATTAGCAGATAAAGATTCACTTAAAATACATTTGAGAAGTGGCTCTTATCTTTTTGTAAGTATGCTAAAAGCTAATGGTTGTTTTAAGATTACTCTATCCTTCAGCCGATAATGTCCAGCATTTGTATGTATGTATATGGAAAACTTTACACTCCTGGGATATTCTGTACGTTGTTTCATTAATATATGTAAAACATTGTCTCCTTATTGTAGTCAGTTATATATGCCCTAGCACTGCAGATTCGGCTGTAAAATCTCTTAAAATCATTGTCTCGTTTTGGGCATGTATCCTGTTATACACCTTTGGACGACTGACGAATATCAATCTTGTATACTAGACACAAGTTGTCACCATTAGCTTTCTATTTTCGATTTAGCGCGTCAAATTTTCATAACGAAATGTGTTTTTTTTCGGTCACAACAATGAAAAGAATTGTAGATGACACGTTGCTTAATGATGCAATGCAACTGTGTTATATATACCTGATTACAGAAGACGCTCTTTTTTACTATTTTATGTTTCAAAAAGAAAAAGAAATACACAAGTTGAGATTTTTATTCAATTATTTAATTGTACGTTGATTTCAAGACAATTCTGTGGAATGTAACATTGTTCTAATCTCTGATTACTTTACGTAGATCGAAATTGCTACCGGCGTTTGAACTGATTGCCAGGAAAAGTTGATTATAATATCAGTACACCCCTTGCGATTCCAGATTACTCGAGTAATCATTTTCATACGCAGTTTTTATTAATATAATTATGTTTATTACGCGTGTGCGTATATTTTGTACGAGGTATTGTGATTGTTTCAAACAATGTTTAATATCTTTAGTTCCAGCAACCTATGAATACGCCCGTAATGTATTCAAGACTGGTAACACATTTTCCAATAGATATCAGTTTACTTTTATAACAAAAATTCTCGTAAATATATTCATATACTGTCAAACCTGTGAACAAAGGCCATCTTTGAGAAAGACAAAATGTGGTTTTTGTGGACAGGTGATCTTTATCCGGAAGTCAGTTTGTTCTAAATAATCAGTGACTTTTTTTCAAAGAATGGCCTTATTCATCGGGTGGTCTTTGTTCAGAGGTGGCCTCAAACACAGGTTTGAATGAAATCATTATGCAAATAAAGCATTGAATGGTATCGTACAACATAACTACCATACATAGATGCCTTACATGTAGAGATGAATGCACAAGGCCTACTAACGGTAGGTCGTATCTTTCAGCTGTTAGACTATCAACATGTTTTACTATCATATCCATTGATTATCCATACCTTTGTTAAACGTAACGCAGACATTATTATAAGTATTGAAACTTTGTTTTACATTTTTTCTTCGTTACCGTAATGAGAGTACAAAATCGGAAGTTATAAGTTAGAAATTTCACTTCTCTATTTGAGCAAAATGTTTCAAATGATTTTTATTAAATACTACACAAGAACATAACCTTTTTCTACCCTCATCGGAGTTCCTTTGTTTGATTGATTCGAATTATGCATTTTACATAAACAAAGTAATTGTGTATCACTCTAACGTACAATATCATTACAGACATTGCGTCACATCGATGGAACTGTTGTTTGGATCGTTCCCCACTGCGTCATTCATTTCTCCATTGAGTGACTAAGACATTTGAAGTACAAACAATAACTGAGACTGTCGTGTATGACAATGATTTGAGACACAGTTACGTGAATGTCATTACCCTCTGTATTGACTTCAATCAAGTACTGACGTATGTTGAGCTATGTAAAGGGAAAACATTGCCTTACATAATATATACACAGTTATTTGTTTGTCTATATTAGACGGGATATATTCAACGGAAGGCGTTGATTTCAACTTCCATCCTGACAGTGAGCCTAGACTATTTATTTAAAGGTTTGATTTGACCAACAACTTTTGCGGCACTAAATCCCTTTCCATTGATGAATGAAATATTCTGGCAGACTTTGTCTTTCAACAAGACGTATTCACACATCTGTTCAGAGGCTAGACATTTCATTCATAAATATATCGAGTTGTACTATGACTTTGACAAATTGGACCATATTGCCAAGCTAAATGTGAAACATAAAACGGCCACATTGTATAATATGTTACACGAACGTCTGACAAAGGGCAAAAAAATGCTTAACGCAAAGTAGTTACCACGTAAATTAAGAATACGTGTTTGTTTGTCGAATACTTATGCTAATATGTAATTCTTCGTATATTTTGTAATCAGCACTTATAATTATAGCATAAATTTTAATTGATTTCTTGCTAGTTAACATTAATTTGAATTTATGGTTCTAAAAAGGAAGAACAAATTTCCATAGTATTCTTATAATTATCGTTCTTAAATCAACATAATATTAAGGAATTCTTTTCTATCCATCAGCTAGGAAAGATAATGTTTCAAAAAGCGAAGAATTGAACTGACATTTAATCATTTAGCCGCGAATGTAGACGTTTTATCAAATTAAAACAATCTTTTTGTAAGGAGTTTTCCTGCATATATCAGCTAATTGAATTTTCATTTATTCATTTACCAGTTCCTTTCAGCAATACTGGAATGAGTAAAATATAGACTTTGATCTTTAGTTGATGTTCTGAATTTAATTAGGAGTAAAAAATTGTTTCTGGTTACATGCTCATTAAACATAGAGTAGGATAGTACAGAATGTGTTTATTTATTTATTTATTTATTTATTTATTTATTTATTTATTTATTCATTCATTCATTCATTCATTCATTCATGCATTCATTCATTTATTTTTAGCTCGGATTAGAAAGGTTCTACTGTATCGAGTTTTGTACAAGCAACAGTGTAATAATATGAGCCAGGATGTAATACGACATTGTGTTGTAATTTTACACAATGTGAGGTTCAATACAATCGCTACAGTTCATTAATTCTGATAGCATCTGACTTTTATGCGGCAAATTGTATTAGTTCACACATAGATGATAACTAATCTTCTAATCTGTTGAAGGTCAGACTACACTGTAAGTGAGTAATGTCTTCAGCGGTATACATCCAATAATTTGGTATCATGTACTCTAAGAGTGGTAACTAATATGCAGCCGCGACCGTGGTCCAGAGGTTGGTGCGCTGGGCTCGAAACCCGGCAATTCGGGTTCAAATCCCGGTGGTGGCAGGTCATACCCTTTTATGAAAATTTGACAAAAATGGTATGACGTGCCGCGACCTGGATTTGAACCCGCATTACCGGGTTACAAGCCCAGCGCACTAACCACGGGGCCACGGTCGCGGCTCCTGGTCTTTTACTGGCTGATTGGAGTACACTGTAATTACGTGAAGAAAGAAAAAAAATGTTTTATATGACATGTCACTTGGGTTTAACGATGTTCTTCAACAATTTCATTAATATGGGCCGATCGGTTCGCCTTACCAGTTTCCTGGACTGTAAAAAAAAATTGACGATAATTATTTCGGACGACTCATGTTAATCGCTGAACTTTTGTTTTTGCTGCTGTTGTGATTGTCGTCCAAATTTCCCTAAAGTAATGTCATTTCAGTAAAATCACATCCGTGGCGAATATTTTGGATTTTCTTGAAACCGGAAGTAGCAAACAAATTTTTAAACATTGCACAGAAAACTTCGCGAAAAAAATCAAACTGGAAATCTGTAATTGCAAAAAGCTGCACAATACATCTTTCGATACTCATGGTTTCCTGGAAAAAAATATTTTAGTTATATATGATTATGAAAAGAAACAAAAGGATGTCTGCTGTTTCCGTTAAACAATTAGTCATGGTTACCATAAAAACTCCACCTACGTTGAGCGTGTCAGAAAATTTAAAAAAAAATCAATCATGTCAATATATTGTTAAATCATCAACATTTACGAAGGAAAATTCTTTCATAAGTTGAGTAAGAGTTGTTTCCGGGTTTTCTACCGTATTAACCAATGAGAGACAGGCGATGAAGTTACACCACATCCGGGCTAGAGAAATCACATGATGTCTCAGAAAAGCGTTCAGAAAAATTAGAATTACAAAGGTATTCAGCTATGTTATGGTTGTGTTAAAGTGTCCATTTGTTGACGAACATGTCTAGACTATGAGCGGAAGAAGTGCATTATCTCACTTAAAAGGAGAATAATAAATATTACAGTCAGTGTGTGATAGGTTCAACATTAGAGTTTGAACAGTCAGACTGTGTGCCAATAGCTTTTTGTTACAATTAAAGTTATTCTCATATGTTGTAAGCTAAAACTGAATATATTACCGTACTAGTAGACGTACAGTGCAACCTCTCCAGAGCGGCACTCTGCTGAGTAACAACCTCCCTTCAACATCAGCTTGATTTTTTCTTACTGTACAATTTAACTGTTAATTTAACCTCTCTAGAGCAAAACCTCTCAACAACAACACAAAATTGCATTTCCAAAGGGTATTGGAGAGGTTGCACGTATATTTAAAAGTATTTGATATTCGCATTTTACAGTTCTGATATATGGCTAAGAAATTATTGTAATACTGTCTTCTTTTTTCGCGAGTATCTAATTTTTGATATATTGGTGAATAAAAAATAAATTAGATTTTGAATTTAAAAAAAATAACGACTCCTTAAAAAATAAATATGGAAATAATGGAAATTCGCATAAATTAGATTTTAGAATATTAGATTCAAATTTAAATTACGAAACTGTCATCCGCGAAACCTCACGATATACGGTGTATGGATACCTAATGACGCAGACAAAATACGATTTACTTAATCTAAAATGAGTACTGTAATATAATCTCTCATTATGTTCATTCGATTTTACATGGGTAACATAATTATTCAAAGAACACTGACGTCTGGCAATCCTGTAGCAGACAAATACTGCAATACATAACCATAATAGACATATATGTAAAGTTTTATCAAACTTCTTCATTTTTCCTACCTTTATAGTCATTTTGATAAAATTACCCTGATGTATCCCATCCCAAAAACTCGTATTCAGTCTCTTCTGATAACCGTTCTGATTTATTTGAGCAACGACAACAACTGCTTGTTGAACATAATTGTATCAAAATACACGCTGAAGAGACATACAATGTAAAATACCGTGGAATGATTATTTCGTTTTTCACAAATCTTGTTTGAACGAATATAATTCTCATTAGAACGAGCGGTTTGGAATGCTTGAGAAATGATATTTGAACAGGAGAATGTGAAATCATGGGAGTTACAATTTTAATCATTACCAGGCACAACTCTAGAGCGACATCGTCATGAAGAATTAAAACAGACAAAATCCAAAATATCCAAAGAAATTGACAAAATAAAAACTGTGGGGTTAGTTCCATTTAGCTGGTCTTGGCAGGTTCTATGAAAATTTGGCAAAAATGTCGATTTTCCTCCATATGTGGAGAAGTTGCCGGCTCCTTGTAGAAGGGTAAGTCAGCACTGGTTAGTATACAGTCCAGAAAAACTGGTAAGGTGAACAGGTCGCCGTATATAACTGAAAAACTGTTCAAAAAATGGCGTTAAACCCAGTGAAAAAAACATTGTTCCATTCTAAATGTTACTTTTGTTGATATAGTAATGTTGAATAGAAAAACTTAATCTGAAGTTTTACCCATTTAGACTCGATGCACAATACTACATGGTGCGTATAATTCTTCAATGTGACAAAACGAACTTTTCAGTAAATATTGCGCTCAGTTGCTTGAAATGAATACAACCTTCACTTTCCGTGTGTATTGATCAAATAAAACACTGATATTTTCTAAATGTTTGATAAGAATAATAGTTGTTTTATCATTGGCATAAATATAAGACACAATACAAAATTAGCTTTTATTTGATCAACAATTTCCTTTAAAACAGAATATCAGACACGCAATTACCAAGCAATGATAGTTGTTAAATGTATTGGGAGCATTGAAACACTGGTTAAAATAATTGCATTCCTATAAAAAGTTAATATTAGCTTTAATCTAAAGCTATAAGAAAATCCTCAATGAAATATAATTTACACGGAAGAGAAGCAATTACAGTGCAACTTCTCCAAAGCGACCCTCTCTTGGGCAACAACCTGCCTTCAACAACAGCATGATTTTCCACTTTGCGATTTAACTATTAATTTAACCTCTCTAGAGCAACAACTTCTCAACAACAGCATACTTGTGCTTCTCCAAAAGGATGTTGCTTTGGAGAGGTCGCACTGTACAATGACAAACGACAGTAAGTGCATAAATTATATATATGCTCATATGTCATACAATACAATCTGCAAATATTTGTCCCTTAGAAGACGAATATTCAAAGGCATCATTCAAAGCACATTATAAAGTCATTAAAACAATTTCTGATCAGGTCGACTTGCCTGCAGTTTGTAAATTCTGTTAGGCTAACGCGTCTCTGCAAACAGATTGGTAAAGATTGGATTAGAAGCGTGAATCATTTCGCAAGGAGTGTTTCATTCACTGACAGTGTGAGAACCCTCCATTACTCCTCTTGTAATTCTCAACATTTACCTCGAGAGTTCATTAATTGGAACAATATCTGAACTAAAGCAACTGAAGCCAAAATAACGCTAAGTCTAAGAGTACATTAACTGTTCTGATTTCAAAGAACACGATTTGCCATAAATTCGACCTTCCGCTTCGTCAGAAACGCGAATGTAATGACAGTTTAATTAACTATATGTACATTAGAGTACAGAGCATGGTATGGAAATGTCACAAACAGTCAACAATTATCCAGAGTCAAAGAAAGAGAGAAAATTAGCCACACATGACAAATCTTCTGGTGCATCAGTTACAGTTTTACTGCGTGACTTACATACAGGGCACCTGCTCTGCAGTCATTCGGCGTAATACGATAATTACATAACATGTCTTACTTGCGAATTATAATCATTAAATCTTCAGCAGGAAGTTTTTTTTTCTTTCTCTTCTGTGTTTAAATTGGTTACAAGTAATAAGAGTGTTCTGCTATGTGGCTGGTTTATACATTATTTCAATCCGAATATCAAATTAGAAAGATTGAAAATTTTGACGGTTTTTCAATCAAGATTATTGGATTATAAGTAATATTACTTTTGCGACTGAGTGACAGAATTGTTGTTCGTGCAGGCAATTGTTGGGAACCAGGCGACTGCTTATATGCACTAGAGGCTTTGTAGAGGTAAAATGTGTCAAAAATGTAAATGAAAGTACGATGCTTTTTTAACCGTCTTCTGTCATACAAAGACATAATTATTGCAGCGAGTGTTTTACTGTAGTCAAATATACAATGTATCTTTTGGCGTAGATGTTTAACATGTACATGGAAAATTCTGTAAATTCATCTTGCTCCAATTGCTATTTTATGTCAATGGACTCGAAACCAAGGAAACTTATCATAGAGATTATATCTTCATGTTGATTACTATATTGAGATAATGGTTCATACGGCTGATGTACTGTTAGGATAAAATTTCGCAGCAACACAGCCGTAAAACAATAATACTTGTTGACATAGAGTTACATAATATGAAGAGTATTGTACAAAGATACAAAAAATTGCTTACAAACACATTTCATCATTTTAACCATATCTAGAATATTAAAAGAATTAGATGGATACATTGTCAAAAATACGTCAGAATCACACATGTCTAACAATATTAGATGTCTGATACTACGACAGATCTTGCTCTGTAATAACTCTTTTGGGACACCCTCGTGTCATTCCAATACGCCATTAATAAATGAATCTGCCTTGACCTGTAGATGACCTATTGGCGTAACAGTCCGTGCTTTTTCTGTCTTATTTATTACATAGAGTAAGCAGATTTTGTTCACTATCTTTTGGTGCTTAACTTATTCATTTAAATACAAACAAACATGCGCGAGTATAGCAGTCAATGTAATAGGTGACAATTTTCTTAAGAACGTATATAAAGTGATTACTCCGGATGTTGACATTGCATCTCATGTTTTGTCTCCCCGGAGGTAAGTGCAGAGTTGGGCCAACAAAACTGGTAGAAAACTCTCGTAGCTTAGTTTAGTTACAAACCGTTTCAAGGCGATACACTCCGGTGAACTGTGTTTTGTCTTTCGCTTTTTGTACGCTCAAATGTTTTAGGTGAGTGTTGAGTTGGTGGGTTTTGGGGAAGAAAATATCTTGGGAAAGGTAGGATTTTTGTTCGTATTTTTTTTCTATGAACCCTTTTCATATCTATTTTAAGTAATTCCTGGCAATGTTTATATTCTACAGCCTCTTTTCTTACAGTGTGATCAATTCATTTCACTGTTCTGAGAGTACAATTTGTACGAAGAGGACATTTAGAACGAGGGGCTGTTTTTATTTGATCACCAAGTTCAGTCTGAACAGCAATGGTAATAATGATATTCCCATATCACACGCCATGCAAAACTATCTGTGAAAGATATTACTGTGTTCCAATCATCCGTTATGCAAATTGTTTTGCTGTGCCAATGTCAGATTTGTTTCAATTCCCGCAATGTCAAACGCTTCATAAACTCCTCACAAAAATAAATGTATCTCTAAGTTCGTTTTTGTTCCAATATTCCTCCTAGAATGAAAATTAATATAACGCGTGACAAATTCTACAAGACTGCCTGTTTTCAAATACGGCTTTTTTGTGATAAAAAACGCGTATTCTGTCTGACTGAACGAAACACGTGGCGGCTCCACTGGCTGGTTTTGGCGCGCGACGGGTAACTTCGGAATTTAGGGCTCCAGTGTATTGTATAAAATAATTTGATTAAAGTCAATTGCCTACATCTAATGATATTTTGTATCAAACATGCTACAAATGTGAACATGGAAACATTATAACCATTTACCAGTATTACACACAGACGTAGATGAATAACATAGGAAAACATATCACCATTAATTCGTGCAGACAATATGTTATTAGTGTTTTACATCAATGTACTTATTATTCAACCACAAACATATCAGTATTGTTTCGGTTCAGACGTATGTATCCAGAAAATGCATATATATCTTCCCAATGTTTTGTTTTGAGACGGAAAACAATGTCTTACTATGTATGTAAGTGACAAAGTAATTCACCAGGAATGTATTATCAAGTTAAATACGAGAATTTATCACTGTCAGATAAACACCAAATACAATTAACTCCATACCCCAAGTAAAGGCATAGTTTTAATAAAATACTACACGAGCTAGTGCATGAAATATCCTAGACTAACATATTTGCAGACTTTGCTACCAACAAAGGGGTCCGATACAGTTAAATAGAATTACTCAAATTCTACTTATCACACGCGAAATATTGGAGAGAAAGGCGGACGAAAAGCTCAGTACAGTCAAAACTGTGAACAAAGGCCATACTTGGGAGAAACAAAATGTGGCCTTTATTGACAGATGGCCTTAATGTGGTTGTGAGTTTGTTCTTAATAAAATCTTTAATTATGTTTTTTTAAAGAATGGCCTTTATTCACAGGGTGGCCTTTATTCGGAGGTGGTTACAAACACAAGTTAGACTGTATTTCTATTATTGTAATTATCAAATATAAATGATTTAAATATCTGCATGGAGCAAATGACCCTTTATCCATCTTCATTCGTCACTATTAAAACGTAATACTTTTTTACAGTTTGATACAGCAAATGGGTAACTGTTAATTGCACAATTATATTTCCAACATCCGTCACCATTATCACGTAATGTGAAGTAAGGTTTTATCAAATCTAATTATAAGACGAATGTTTAATTAAATCTGATTTTGCATCATTTTGTTAAAACATAATATACATTAAATACAGCTTTTTGTTAATCATAATTCACTGGGTTCATCAACAACGATCAATGAATATGATATAAAGTTGTCGGTCAAGTTGTTTTTAGTAAATCAACGTCGAAAATATTGTCTGATCCTGTTTATATGTGTTTGCGCTGCATGTATTGGGCTTGTGGACTATTCTGTAGGGCCTCCGTGGTCGAGTGGTTATGGTTTCTGGCTAGTAATCACAAGACATTCACCGCTTTGAGTTTGAATCCCATTCGGGACCAGAAAAAATTCACATGCGAGGAGCAGCCCAGCTAGCTTACGGAAGGTCGTTGGCTCTGCCCAGGAGTACGCCTGTGGTCTTCCTCATGTTTTAAAGCAGGAATAGTTGCCGTGTAACCCGGCTGTTGGTTCGACAGTCAATTCTATAGTAAAAGTCCAATATTACGAGCATCGATGTCTCAAGCTCCCAACTTATCTCGAGGAGTTTTGAGGTCCCGTCAATTTTTGTTCTTCGTTGTATATAATTTTCAACCAACAAACAAATACTTCGTCATCAGAAGCTCCGCTTTATCACGAGGATTCAGTCTGTTTCCTCGAGATAACGAGGTTTGGACCGTTTTGGAAATAACCAGTCATTTTAAATCTACCATTTTGGAATTCAGTTAGTTGATCAGTGAATCATGACTCATTCGTTTAGTTCTTAAGAAAATCTTAAAAGATATTCAACCGCTGAACAATTTTTTGCGTTGCCCTTATGTCAAATGAAAAGCAGTTACAATGACATCTTGAATAGAGTCGAATAACTGTGTTTCTGAATGGAGCTCGTTGTATTGTTATACAATTTGTCTAGACTGCAAATTATTTAACTATACTTCGTGGAAGAGATATTATTGCGCTTCTGACAGTTCGTCATTCTCCATTACGAATTATGTCGCCACTTGAAAAATTGTCTGACTTCTTTCAACCTTGAATGCTTCTTGAATGTTTTGCCTGTCATAATATTTGTATAACTCTGTGAAATCATACTTCACAACGAACTAAATAGAATTCTGTAATAAGTGTCTGTCTTGATTTTTTAATCTTAGTTAAACCAAATGAATAACAAATCTATCAAAGCGATATGACATTTGGACCACTATGATTTGAATGAAGCTGTCTTATATGCAACACGACGCTTTTCTTTGAAACAGCTGAGACTAGGTACAGTCAAACATGTGTTTGAGGCCACCTCCGAATAAAGACCATAAAAAAATAAACCTATCCGTTAAAAGCATTTCAATGTTGAAAACTAATACACACCTTTATTGTTACAACAGTCCAATTTTTGAATAATTCATTACTTCTTCATTCTCATTTTTACATTTACATCTTAAGTTTACATTATCTTATTAAATGACTTATCATTGTTATCCTTATCACTTTGATGCGCGCTACATGACCATGAGATGTCGATGCCCCATAAAACATCAATAAACAATTTAGTTGGTTATACGTTTGTGTGTTCAAACATTTGTCTTTATATTATATTTAACAAACTTCCTACTATTAATGAAATTCCATGCATTGGTCATGATTTTTGAAAGCTTCTCTATCACCCTGCTATAAAAATACCATTGAAACTTATCTGCTATAAATATTTATGAGGCTAAAATTTTAACCATTTCCTACAACTTAAATCCCACGAAATGTCTAAAAATTAATTTCCGTACACATTTCCTTTATCTCTAAATTGCCTTGGATCAAATACAAAGATTATTGTCTAAATTGTTCGTTTTATATTGAATTGAAAATATTGCCTTCCAGATTTCAGTGTTAAATGTTTGTATAACGAATAAAACTATGATAAAAATGAAATATACCCAAACATGGTTTTTTTTCAATACAGTTCTCCCTCTTGTAACGCCACCTCCAAAGACCCGATTTCCTCCAAGAATCGACAGTAAAAGACACACATACACGTAATAAAACACCTGTCGCGAATGTATCTATTCTCTCTGAACAACAACTCCCTCCAAAGAACAACACTTTTGCGACCCCGACAAGTGTTGTTCTTCAGAGGGAGCACTGTACAACATAATTAGATAATGTCGTGCAGTAATTGATATATTAAAAGATAATTATTTAATTGTTATCTACAGTATCATATTAGTGTCTATGAAAATCATGATCTTGAATAATTGACTCACTGCATTGATGTATGCATGTTGCAGAAGAGGAAAAAATTTAAGTTAAAAAATCATCCGATTTTCAGAGAATTCCGGTTTTCAGGGAGCCCGGGTTTCAAGGAGACCGGTTTTAGCGATTTACGATGCATTTCTGATACAGCAGATTTTATAATTGCCTATTTAACATATTGAGACAATGTTTCCATTGTTTTTTAAATCCAACCTCACAAAAGGAATATTTATCTTTTGTGTCTCCGCATTTGTTGTTTATCATTGATGTCTAAAAACATTATCAAACATTCTATTAAGATTTATATGATTTGAGTATCATTTATCAGGAAAATAGAAACATTGACATTACTATTAAAGTTGTCCATTACGCCGGCTTTATTCAACGCATGATTAAACAGAATGTATTAATGGTAGAAAAAGCTCTTGTGGGACTCATTTGTCACATTCTAGCGCGTTATTAATAGATAAATTAGATTTTATTGTAGACGAGCTATTGAAATAACCTTAAACATTTTGCCAGGTCTTTCCATAGGGAAATGTTTCAGCATCAACGCATTCCTGTAGAAAATCCCAGCTTTTTTACACTGGAGTTTAACGTAGCAACAGCAGCCAGGGTCATTTGGCGACATTCCCACTTCCAGGGAAGACCCCAGGCTTGAAGGGAAGACCCCAGAACCGCCGACCTTCCGTAAGCTAGCTGGACATGTTTCCACACATGTGAAATTTGGTACCTGGTGGGATTCGAACTCATAGCGCTACGGGGCTAAAGATTACAAGTCAGAGACCATAACCACTCAACCACGGAGGCCCCACATGTTCTGTTTACATGATTTAAGTAAAAAAGCTCCTGTTCTCATAAGCATCTTATATCGAATACATTTAAGCATGAAAATAAAGAAATAAAGTTGTGTGCATAAAATAGAGATGTTGCTAATGTTGGAATTGTAAATTGTATTTAAAACCCACGCGCTATCTACATCTAGCTCTGTATTGCAAATAATTATATATCAATAGGCAAAACATGCATTACCCGATAATTCCAACACATCACAAACATTAAATGTCTAGACAGCAACACTAAAAAGAGAACAGTATCGTCTTTGAATAAACTAACGAATGTAACAAAGCATAACAAAAAAGGAATTGCCTTTGAGACCATGTTTGTATGATTTTTCCTTTCTGATATATAGTGCAACCTCTCCAGAGCAGCGCTCTCTTGAGCAACAACCTACCTTCAACAACAGCATAATTTTTCCCGATATACGATTTGACTATCGATTCAACTTCTCTAGAGCAACAACATAATTTTGCTTCTCCCAAAGGGTGTTGCATTGGAGAGGTTGCACTGTAGTTTGCTTTTATCGAATTAATTAATAAAAAAGTGCTTGTAGATAAATCAGTAGATACCACTGGTCCTATCGTCATAAGAGAATTGTATTGTAGCAATTTCGAAGCTTGTACTATATTATAATTTCAAACGCATTAAAGAACAGACTCTGATCGTAACAATTCATGAAAAAGGCTGTTAGATATCGGGCTTAATTTAAATATCGCGCTTACTTTAAATGTTAGTATAGAATTAATGTAATGAAATGTGTATAAACTACAGTGCAACCTCTCCAAAGCAACACCCTTTGGGAGAAGCAAAAATCATGTTGTTGTTGGGAGGTTGTTGCGCTAGAGAGGTTAAATTAACAAAATTAATAGTTAAATTGTACAGTGGGAATAAATCATGCTATTGTTGAAGGGAGGTTGTTGCTCAAGCAAGAGCCGCTCTGTAGAGGTTTCACTGTATAGACACTGGTATTAGATTCACACATGTAGAGAACCTAGAATAACTTCTGTGAAACCCCCCAAAAAAAACAACAATCATAACAGATGAACATTCTGCTATGTCGAGCAGTTAATGGATATTTTGCATAGTCAGTTGTCGACCAAACTATATTTTGTGCGAACGTTGCCTTTTGTCCAGACTGTTGTAATGGTAGAAAAGTCAACATTTCCATTACTGAAAACCATAAATCAGATGTTCAAATGAAACAATGTATTTAAGATGGACGTATATTGCAGGGAAAGAACAATGATCCTCGTTTCTTTCATACAATTTCTTTTTTATTGCATTACCGCTTGTAATATGTGCGTGACCGGCTTTTGATATTGTGAATACCAGCATTTACGTGAGACACTGTGTACCGGTCCAAGCATGTTATTCAAAAAATATATATAATATATAAGCAAAAAATACCATGCCTTCCGTAGTGGTACTGTGATTCGCTGACGCAAAACATTGAGGGACATTCACTCAAAAAGATTACTGCTAGCGTGTCCGTCTTCATATTAGTGTAACCATTATACAGGAACCTCACCAATGTGGCCCTTTCTTGAGCAACAACCTCCTTTCAGCAACAGCATGATTTTTCCCACTTTTACTGTTAATTTAACCTCTCTAGAGCCACAACTTCTCAACAACAACATAATTTGCTTTTCCCAAAGCGTGTTGTTTTGGAGAGGTTTTATTGCACATATAATAACGTTTGTGATTTATTTTTTTTGTTAGCTTTGGTTATCTTCCAACAGCTTAGATACATCGCTAACATGGATATTCCTTCTTTAGTGTTATATATGAAATATAAGTTATTCGGTAAAATATTGTCATTTATGTACCTAAATACATGGTTATATACAATGGACGATGCAAGATGTAATTGATAGTATTTGATTCAAACGTGTTCCATTTAATATAAAAATGGTCACAAATTGCACAGACATAAATGAAAATAAATGCCTCGTATATATGTAATGCATTCTGTTACTTTGAGATAATATTCCCGAATCATTTATTACTTTAAACACACATTTAATAGTACATTACTGTGGTGAACAATTACGGCTAATATTTCATCTCAAAATATTATCGTAACATGGCGTATGCCATTATTATACTGTCTGTACAATGATGCGTTGCGAACAAAATCTACTATTCCATAGTTCAATACAGACGTTAATGTAGAACCAAAAGAGAAATGCTACAAGCATTGGGTAATATCTCATGGGTAATTGTATATTCTCGCACACGAATACACGAAAACTACAAACTTTCAGCGTTCACTTTATGGCCGATGTTCTATTCCAATTTTATAGTTTTTAAGTTTTATACTTCCATACAAATTGTTCTACTTTTCGTATGTGTCATATTCTTTTATTTTTCGGAATGTTTTCTGATTTCGGTTCCATTTTAAAAACTGGAGTATAAGGACAAGTCATGAGTGCGGCTTGCGGTGGAAAGGCCACCTTTATTGTACATCTCACCATCGCATTAAATACCCTCATATTTTTAATGAGAAAAAATTAGAAGATCTAAATGCGGCTTTAATATATGTTTGATCATGTAACACCATGTAACACGCAAAAATTATACTAGAAAAGTTAAATGCAATATTACGACTGCCGAAGTTGAACACCAGTACGGTAACCTGGGAGGTAGATTGCTTGAAATGATAATCAATAATATTTTATTTTCTTCAACAGGTTCATTTTACGACAGCAGATTCTCCGCGCATTTTTAGAAGGTGGTGTGTCATGATGGGCGGGACTTTATGAGTATATTTGACATTATTTTTTCAACGAATATGAACAACGACTGTCGGATCCCTCAACACGATTAATTAAAGCGCCACTATCCGCTACAAACAAAATTTCCATCGGATGCTGAACAAATATATTCCTAACTAAATCTAGGCAGATACCATATTAAGCTAGCTAGTATTCAGTAATACTGCTATTTTCCCCTATGCATGGTTTGTATTCACAGAATTGATTAAACTTTCTTCAGAAAGTTTCAATCAAGAGCGTGCTTTGAAATGAAATTATCAAACAAAATCAACACACTTCCTGAATCTTGTATCTTGCATAATCACTGTGTCATTAAGATGGTTATGCGTGCCGTTTACGTTTGTAATAGAATTACAGTGCAACCTCTCCAAAGCAACACCGCTTTGGAGAAACAAAATAATGTTGTTGTTGAGAGGTTGTTGCTCTAGATAAGTTAAAGTAATGGTTAAATCTTACACTGAGAAAAAAAAACGCTGTTGTTGAAGGGATGTTGGTGCTCTAGATAGGACCGCTCTAGGGATGTTGCACTGTATTGCACACCTATGGGTTTTTTTACAATTCTACATACATTCTCAAGAAAATTAAGTCAGTTATCTCCGAATAGCGACATAAATGATACACGCATTGTATTTAATTTAACCTCGTTGACACACTCCGTTCACGCTACATTACAAATGATTGGTCTTATTTAAGCATTGTAAAAGATAAAGACATTGGTTTATTATATCTTTTGACTAAATCTTCACTCTCAGACATATGGTAATAATCATCACCTATGTTCATACTTTCTGGTAGAATAGTACAACACCTCTTAGTCTAGACAATAACGATTAATAATATTAGCTGTGATTATTTCCGTTAAATTTGCAACTTTCTACAAATGGATGTAATCTATTATTAATAATATATTTTTGATTATGTTAATAAATATCGCGTTATTGGGCAATTTTTGGAAATTATTCTGAATCATTAACGGGACAGAAAACAATTTTGTGTAGACTAATGGTGAAATTGCCGATTTTTTTAGAATATTTCACTCAGTGACTGTACATCACAGAAACAAAACAAGCTGCATAATAACAATATCACGCAAGGAATATTTCTGACATAAATCAACTATCCGGGTGCTGTAATACCACCCAGAAATGTTTGTCGCGACGTAATGGCGTCTATTTTGTAAACACAACACTGTTTCAACTTGCATTAAGAAACTAAGAAGTGTTCGTGATAATAGTACCAACGTGTCGTAAGCTATTAACACGGCAATCTGGTAACAAGATGCCTTTGCAGAAAAACGTCCCGGCGCCAAATACATACACGCGGAGTTAATTCGTCAGTCAGGCATATTGTCAGTTAGTTATGTTCAAAAGTATTTATAAGTATGGAAGCACTGATGTCCCTATGGAATAAGAGGAGTACTTTGTGTTTATAAGAAAAAAAATGTATCAATTGCACTTAAAGATACAGTGAAGCCTCTCCAGAGCGCTAAAACCAGTGAAAAAAAACAAAATATGCTTAAAATTTTCTACTCCTGTTTTGTAAGTAAAATGTTTTTTGTTCAATGGATTGTTATGGGCGTCTATTTGCGTCTGTTATTATTTACTGTCTTAAATGTTTACAATTAACAGTATTTTTAAGCTCCAATTGCTATTTTAGCTAAGGTATGTCTTAAAAACAGACCCCAGCGCCATGTTGTAAAGAAAGTGTAAAATAAAACGGATTCTTATGCAATGTCGAATGGAAAATACAACTTCACTGTACCTGACCACACATCACCACGTGCTGGAACCCAACCACATACGTCTACTATGTCTTACTTATTTTATACCGCTCCGATTATTATCCTAATTGTAAGGAATGTATCCACATCAATGTCTTCATTCATTTTCACACATTTTGTTGTCTAGACACCATAAATATATTAAATCTAATTAATTCTTTAAAGGAGAAAATAGCTTTAGCATATGTGTCCCAAATTTGTTTAACACAAATGTATTTCTAGACTATGAACAAGACAGATATTTATGGGAACAGCATAATTATTGCCATTGCTGTTATAGACCTGAGAAAGAGCCATTGAAACATTATAACAGGTATTTTTATCTCTAGGTAATATATATAATACAGCTTTGAAAACAAATACAGTTAAACCTCGTTATCTCAAGTGGTCATCGGAATAGACTAAATGCTCGAGATAAACGTGGTGGTCGTAATAACGAGGTATTGTTTGTTGGCTGAAAATTATACACAACTAAGAACAAAAATTTACGGGACTTTAAAAATCCTCGAGATATGTCGGGTGTTCGTGATATCAATGCTAGTAATAACGAAGTTTTACTGAAAATGTATTTTTTTCGGGCTTTACGCAGTATTTTCAATAATATGTGAGATATAATCGTTGAGCAGTTAGCTGAACCAGATTTCCTGGCTTCCATACCGTTAATAACCTTGTTCTCCGCAAGTAACTGCCAACTTCTTTACATGAAAGATAAACGGCGAAAGGCGAATGACTTCAGATGCAAAATCTTCAACCCAAAATAGGCAACAACGTGTATAATACTTCGACCTAACACAATAATAAAACAATATATTGACAAAGAGCCAACAATCTGCAATTGAATATGGTCAAACCTTTAAATAAAGGTCATCATGTCAATAAAAGCCATTCTCTGAAACACCGTCATTGATTATATAGAACAAAATGACCTCCAAATAAAGATCGCCTGTCAATAAAGACCACATTTTGTCTTTCCCAAGGGTGGCTTTTGTTCACAGGTTTGACTGTAAAAGAAGCGGTACGAAACCGTACGAATTGTTGGTCTCCATTTGCGTGTCACATATATGCCAAATTCCTCTTAGTGTTAGTATTTAATAAATATACACTTACAGTTAACAACTCATGATATCAACATTTATCTACAAGAAGTTAGTTGCGCTAATCTTCCATGTACAAAAAGTAGGCGTGTTTTTTTTTTTAATTTTAATAACGCACCTCGCGACAAAACATAATTCAAACTGCGAACGCGAGTTCTTGATAAAATTAATTTGATACATTAAAGAAGAAATTGCGGGAATAAGTTCGTTAAAATTATACGATTTAAGTTTGTAAATCGTGTAAGCGCACACAAGCTGCTCAATTATATAAAAAAAACATCCAAATTTGTTCAACGATTCAGAAGGTTTTGTCCAAGACGATGTTGAAGATTTTGTGCGAAAATTGGTTTTCTTGAAAATACGGGTCTAAATGAACGGTGTTCTGGAGCAATTATACAAATGCACCCAACTAATTGGTTTTGTCATGAGTTTTCGCCACCTAAGCAGAAAAAATATTAGCATATCTCCTCGATGGTGAAGAAGATGATTCTAAGGGTACATTTGGTTATAGGGGAAATGTTTGTTAGTGTGTTTGTGGACTTATTTGTGTTCTAGAGTTTATGATGTAAAAAGTCAGATACAATTGTTGGAGAGAGACGCGTGTTTTCCATTCGCACCGAATACAACTCATGTATTCTATCTGGGCCATTCTAGCACGCGACTAAGGGTACTCATTAGGAATGTATGTGATGACCCTGAAGCGCTTGTTAGATGCGTGAAGAGTATTTTCCCACATCATATATATTTTATTCACTGGGGTATAACGTCGCTCCAACAGCTACAAGAGCCATTTTGAAAACTTTTCCAGTTTCTTAAGACGGAGGAAGCCTCCAGGCGTACACCACAGGAACTTGATCCCTGAAGGGATTCGAACACTCAGCAGTGATGGGTTAGTGATAACTACTCAGAGAGCATAACCTCTCGACCATGGAGCGCTCCCTCCAGAAATGTTACACTCCGCTGGAAAATCAGATGTAGGCAAAATGTAGTGGAACCAATGCACGAGTATTTTTTATTGGATTTAACGCCGTTTTTCAACAATTGTTCAATTATATACGGCAACCGGTTCACCTAACTAGTTTTCCTGGACTGTTTATCAACCAATACTAACTTACCCTTCCACAAGGAGCCGGCAACTTCTCCACGTATGAAGGAAAATCGACATTTTTGTTAAATTTTCATAGAAGGGTATTACCTACCGCAAACGGGATTTGAACCCGGATCGTCGGGTCACAAATCCAGCGCACTAACCACTGGACCACGGTCGCGGCCTGCACGAGTAATTTACCTTTTTATCTGATGTTAGCATGTATGTACGGCTTGCTGCATACTTTATCTACCTTCTGTCCTCTTTGACAAATAATTTGGAACTGTTTCAACAAAAATCACGTGTCTCATACATCGGTAAAAAGAGCGTAGGGAGAAATTTGGTACACGAAGGTTAGGGATGTACTAAACTATTATACATTTAGCTAACAGCGTCAAACTTAATACAATGACATCAACATTGCACTTCAGTAATTAAATTTCACACAAAAAAAAGAAACGAAAGAAATTGATTAGAAACATAATACTGGTTAAATTCGAGAAAAGATAAACGTTTTGCAAAAACGTCAAATCCATTTCTTATGAAGACTATTTGCAACTGTGTAATATTTAGTAATTAACTTTGATGAACTAAATACGAATGACAGAAAAGTTACAAAAACGGTAAATTAATACATAAAATAATGTAGTTCTTTAATCTACTTCGGATACAATATATCTAAATGAATAATAAAATATTTGTACTCCATACTTGGTGAAAGGTAATTGTCTCACACTGGTAATCTTATTAACACGAACCATTCCTAGTAATTAGAAGAAGAAACTACAGAAATAATTAATTAAAAACCAAATAGACATTGATTACGCGACAGTGTGTTCTAATTATTGGCATGTAAGTGTTGTAATAAAATTTTATTAGTTACAACAAAGTGTTTACATTCAATTCTTGACAAATACCCACCATGCAGAAAGCTTGGTGTACAGTGCAACCTCTCCAAAGTAACACCCTTTTTGTTGAGAGATTGTTGCTCTAGAAAGGTTAAATTAATAGTTAAATCGTACAGAGAGCCGCTCTAGAGAGGTTGGGGTAGCTCTGTATACTTTTTTAATTCAACTGTTTCCTTGTTGTGTCATAAATTTAAAATATTTTATATACTAGCAGCACGTGCTTTGTGAATTTTATGCATGTGTTATCATTTGGTGATAATCCTGGAATATTGCTTTTTTTCAATACCAAGACATTGAAAGATATTGAATATAGTGGAACCCCTCTAAACCGGCCCAGCCCTGGACCAAGTCATTGGCAGGTCTAGAGGGTGTGACAGTTATTGGAGATGAAATATGAACTATTTCGTTCATTTTACTCATGATTATTTGATTTCTAAGCTCTGTTTCGTTCAAACGTTCTGACAATGTTTCTTAAAATATGACAAAATGCAGTCTATCCCAACACATACTTACAATTGACACATTTTTCGCGACTTACTGCCGTTTATTTCTGATCTTTTTCTTTTTAAATTATGGTTATAACTTATATTTAGAAAATGGAAGCAGTATTTTCAAATTAAAATATTTATTCAGCCTAAGAGAATTTCCAGTTTAATCAACACCATTTGTAAAGTTTTCAACTCATTCATACCACTTCCGAATCGTCAAAATTGGTAAAAAAAAGAATTGAACTATTACGCAATTACAATATTTCCATTCCAAATTCCTCGAGCGCTATTAATGAACAAAAAACATCACAAATCATTATTTCCATAGAATCCTCCGTACATTCACATATTTAATTAGAAATTTAATATTTTTTTTGCTAGGTTTGAACAAATTGAATATTGCCTTCGTATAGATAACCTTGAATATTTCTTTGCTTGACGTAAATCATTTTTACTTATTCCAATCTAACGGGAATAGTCTCATAAGGATTGGAATTACGTCTGGATTGGTAAATGAAGATTGTGTTATGATAGCCGAATAATTATGAAATCACAGACTGGGATATATAATGTCTATTAACATGCATTATTTCGAATTTCTGTCATTTTCATTCAAGATATCAAATTTGGAGGATCAAAAAATAGAAATAGTCATAATAACATTGAGGGATATTTTTGCTACTTGGCAAGTTAATAACTGTCAGGTCATTAATTTGATATCTCTATAGGCTATTGCATTAGTGTTTTTACTCTGTTTTCATGCAGTGCACGCTTACCAAAATAGAAACTGAAAAAGAGAAGAACGTATAACAAAACATTGTTTTGTTTCTCTTGAAATATGCACTAAAACTATATTGAACCTCGTACAATAATTTTGTTCAGTTACGTGGTTTACAAATACTAAAAGCTTGCTTGAACACATTTCCTGACTGTCCGTACGATAGACAAAATATCTGACACGTTTATGATGAGCATTTTGGTACACTAAGTACAGAAAACCATTTTTAAAACGTTTTATATTTTATACCTTATGAATATCTCAATGGTAGTCAGAATACACTAAGGTGATTGAATTAATTCAATTTGCAGAACGTTATGTAGACAATACCAGCGCACATGATCATTCTAGGGTAACATTTAGGCTTGGTGAACACAGAAGTAAGAATTACTTCACATAAATGTGTTACATACGGGTCCCCATGTCACATTCTCACGACTTACCGCAATATGTCATGCAAACCTTTGCATATTATCCAGAAATAAATAATTCGCAAATCTTGTAGAGACATCCGATAGAAATTAAAAGTCAAACGTGTCTCTGATTTATGCATAATGCAGTCAAACCTGTGAACAAAGGCCACACTTGGGAAAAACAAAAAGTGGCCTGTGTTTTTAGTATATCAGTGTAATGTTATTCGTGTTGTGTATGGTTTCGACAATATATTAACAACTATGCGTTAATCAAATGCTGTAATATAAACGTAACCACCCATGCCACTGATTGGATCAATAAATGGTCCAATCGAAAATAGCATTCGGCACGGCAGGTCATTCATTTCCGTCTGTTTAACATTACATTTGTCTCGACAGGATCATCAATTTATCTTATTTTCCAAACAACCTAAGAGTGTTTGTAAGCAGTATCCCAACTTTAGATAAACCATTCCGCCATCCAATTATTTGTATATAGTGATGACACCTCTCAATACCCACCGAAAATGGACAGACAAATTACATACGTTAATAAATGAGCTATTGAAGATCAGTCTTCAAAATACATAGATTCGTCTGTCTAAAATACATTGGGAATTAAGAAACACTTGAAGCATGTTCAGGCACGTGTCTGTCCTCTTTTAATTTGGTCTGATAATGTGGACCCGACCAAGTGTTGGGCCTTGCATTAAACTTCATAAAAATGTCATTTTTTTCCATTAAACGCACCAATCATCCGCAATTCTATTTGATCCAATTTGTTGCACACATTTGTAAGGAACTCGGACAAGAGACGACTCTCATTTTTCCCAATATTTATAGAATCTACAAGGGGTATTGTCATCACAGATCCACCAATTTCTTGTCTAGACTATAACTATTACAGGATTATCAGTTGACAGTACTTCCGTTCATACGCTCAAAATGGCAATTTCCAACCAATGGGTTCAATCTATTATCACTATAATGTTCTAACACCCAATTTTCCCTCATAAATTTGATTGAACATGCATTAACTACATATATTCTGTAGTGCAGCGTCAATCCTCAATTAATGTAGGATATGTAGGATAGTCTTGGTTTTGTTGTTTTTTTTTGGCGGGGTAGTATTTTTGGGAAGGTAGGATTTTTTCTAGGAAATACTTTTCCGAACTATGAATGTTCTGATGTTGTGTCGCATTGGTGTCCCTCAATTAATTTGTCATCCAAATTAGATCTCAATTCATCTTGTGATAAATTTTTAACGAATGCAACTAGTATTAGTTTATGACACTCAAAACTGACGTTTATTTCTTTAACATATAAAAATTAATATGGCTTCTTTTACGGTAGTACAATTATATTAAATGAATACCGTTGTTTTAGTACGTACTGATATTTGCGTTAATTTAATCAATTAAAATTGATTCTTAAACTGGAAACAAATCAGATATAATTCGTTATTGTAGCTGATACAGTGCTCCCTCCCGTAATGTCACTTCCAAAGACCGATTCCCTCCAAGAAACGAATGTAAAAAGGCGCATTAACATAATAAAAAAACACATGTCGCGAATGTATCAATTCCATCCGAACAACAACTCGCTCCAAAGAACAACACTTTTTGCGACTCTGACAAGTGTCACACGCTAAAGCTCTTCTGAGGGAGTTTATTTGTAAATATGCGGGTTTTGTTCGCTATGCCACGACAGCAGACATAATTTCTGGCGGTGTTTTTCTTAAAATTATCGTTTAATCGAGACGACTTTGACATTTAATTTCCACAGAATATCCATGTTATTCATGCGCACGTAAAATAAATATAATATACGCGCAAATATGTGCACTTGTTTGTCTAGAGGGTTCTAATTTAAACTGCAATAATATATCCACATTGTTTCAACAAGATATGTTGCCGCGACACTACAAGCAGATCTCATAAATAGCGGATTCTTATTTAGTTTAAAATATGTGTTTGATTTACACAAGTCATGAATAATACCTTAGTTAAAGTGATATATATGTCTGGTCTTGTTCATGTTCTCAAAATTGTTCCAGTTCAAATTGGAATATATGTAATGATTAAGACAGAGAACGTTTATTAAATATTGATAAGAGGCAAATTGAATTCTACTTCCAAGACGTTGAAATAGGAACAGTCAAACATGTGTTTGCGGTCACCTCCGAATAAAGACCACCCTGTGAATAAAATCCATTCTTTGAAAAACCATCACTGATTATTTAGAACAAACTGACCTCCAAATAAAGACCATCTGTCAATAAAGGCCACATTTTGACTTTCCTAAGGGTGGCCATCGTTCATAGGTTTGACTGCAATCCATATCACATTTTGCCACACAGTATAACCTCGCATGGATCATTTTAGTATCGATACCGCTTCTTTATAAAGATCTTTTCAGACTAGTTTTGTAATTTGAAATGAAAACGACTCTGATGATCTGAATATTAAGGTTTAATTATCTTTGATTATTCCATCGACTGCATAGAACTGTGTGCGATTGTTCTTCTGGACGTGTATGCCTTACACGCCAAGAAGGGGTTGTGAAATTGAGAATTGTTCGACCTGAACTACGCATGGTATTTTACCTATGAATAGATGCTTAATCTAAACATTAAGGCTTCTAACAAGCCTAATGAATTACATTCATCAGCTATTACTCATACAATATACAGTTCAACCTCTCCAAAACAGCACCCTCTAGGAGAATCAAAATTATGTTTTTATCGAGAAGTTGCTGCTCTAGAGAGGTTGAATTAATAGTTAAATCGTACAGTTGGAAAATGCATTGCTATTGTTGAAGGGAGGTCGTTGCTCAAGAGAGAGCCGCTCTGGAGAGGTTACACCGTAACGCAATTTTCAGCGCACGATCGCATTGACTGAACTTATTCCTTGTTGCTTTTGTTGCTGATAAAATAATAATCTTGAAGGGATTTTTACACCTCATCGAGGTCCATTTAGATTGTCATAGGGTGCATAATAATACAATTTGTCTGTGTTGCTATTTCTAATCATGTTCTTTAGAGGTAATTCTAACACTCACTGGCTCCCAATTACAGTTTAAGTCGCCACAAGATAGTACAGAGAATTGATTGTAGACGTGTATGACATTATTGTATTTATTGCAATTGATGAGAATATCGCTGGGAAGTGATCTAATCAGTTACTCAAAGCTCAGAAACCAAGTGAATAAATGAAAAGTACAAAAGGATTTTTTTCAGGAAGCACTTCTTGCATACCATACACCTGTTGACATAGACCGCTGTCTAACTACATCTTGGGACGCGATATTACCCATTGCTTCAAGTTTTTAGTCAAGTCTTTCTCCAAAAGTTTCTTTAGATGATCAAATACAGAACGAGTAATCAGCTAGGTGGCGCCAACAGTAATAAATATCACACGGAAGTAACAAATTATGATAAATGACAAACTTCATATTGAATTATAATTGATTGTCAAAAATACTTAAGTAAACTATACGATGTTCAGGATAAGTGAACTTGTTTATAATTAGGATGTTTTCCAGTTTTTTGGCAAACGTGTTGACATTGCTCGTGTGTTTAAGGATACATCTATTCCACAGGGGTTCATCGTCACACCAACAACCAGGGCTATTTGGTAATCTTTTTCCAGTTTTAAAGGTGGAGAAAGACCCGAGGCTTATACCTCCCTAGAACATTCACCAGCTTCTTCCCCTGTGAAATTTGGTACTGATGGGATTCGAACGCTCAGCGATGAGAGGCTAGTGATTTTTAGTCAGAGTTTATAACAAATGACCGTCGCGACCCTCTCTACGATACATCTACAACTGACATTGTCTGCGGTACTCCCTAGGATATTTCTGCCATTGACATAGACGTGAACTTTGCTGGGTAAATAATAGATATTTTACTCACAGCTTGCCTAACCGTTAATATAGTAGATTAAGCATTAGAGAATAAAAGAGATGGTGATAAGATTCGTCTTCATTTCTATGTCGCATAGTAATAGTATGTTGTACATCTGTGTGATTATATGTTACATATATATATATAGTCAGTCTATAACATCCAGTCCAAATGGTTTCAAATAATACGAAAAGTATAGAAAATTTTCAATAAATATGCAAATAGTCTTACGATAAGAAACGCAATCAGTTTCATTTGACAGAAACAATGAAGATAGAATAATTTTTCTGGTTATTTATGTCAAAACCCATTTAGAAACTGCAATAGCAAACTATGCGATATTTTAAACATAATTCTGGGAAGGGATGGTGAGATAAGTTTTTTATTTTCAAATCTAAATTCAAAGTCAATTGGCCCATGAGGACTATGTATTTACAACATATTTTCAACATATTTATAACATGTAAACATACACATATACATACGTGTGTATATACATATATAAACATACGCAGACAATCCTATTAATAATGATAAGATTTAGAGCCACGACCGTGGTGTAGTGGTAAGTAACCCGGAGATCCGGGTTCAAATCCCGGTCACAACAGGTTATGCCCTTCCATGAAAATTTGACAAAAATGTCGATTTCCGTCCATATGTGGAGAAGATACCTGCTCCTTGTGGAAGGGTAAATTAGTTCTGGTTAGTATACAGTCCAGGAAAGGTGAACCGGTCGCCGTATATAAGTGAAAAATTGTTGAAAAACAGCGGTATACTTACTCGTGATATGATACAAGAAAAATAATGATCTTTTAGCGCGGAAATACTCGTAGCCCAGATTCTCAAATTCTCCAACCATATCGTCTAAAATGTTGATAGGTCGAATTCAGAATTCGCTTCAATTTGGTCAATTCATTTATATTCACGATTCAACGTAATGAGCCTAATCGGTAATCTTGAAATATTTGCTAAAAGGGAAATCCGTATATTAAATATTTATCCAAAATTGTGCAGGGTAAACATTGACAAGTCATCAAATTGTAGATCAGCTTTGCGTCTCTTTATTTCGGTGGTATATTGAAAACTGTCTGGTAAAATAATTGTATCGCTCAGATGCAATATTTACACGTAATTGTCATACTAGCTTCCGGTTGAAAGTGTCTAGAAAATTAACTACAATCTAAATCCGAAATAGCCAGACAATTTATTGCATTATATATAAGTATACTTAATATTTTTGATGTAGCGATTTTAAAAAGAGCCTAGTTAAGAAATTAAATGTCAAACATGTCTTCATGAAAGAATGACGTAATACTTCGTGAGGTACTTTCTGTACATTGTATTTCGCACCTTATTTGTCTCGCATCCTTATTTTTGTAAACTTGCCGTTTTAGATATATGAGAACAAATATTTAGGGCAGGATTGATTCGTAAATTTGTCTTTTCCTTCATTGTCCTTTTTAATCTAGAATAGTTATCTTGACGTTGGTTAATAGTGTAGTTCTTTGGTTAATTCAGTCTTACAAGATATTTTCATTTCACTCAACCCCTCATTATTTCATTGACTGAAATGTCCATCCTGCTTAAGATCAAAACATACTAATAAATTGTATTAGTTTTGTACGTATTGGGAGAATTTCTGCGAATACTGTGCCTTATCTTACAAGACTTGTTGTTATACTTGCGTTTCACAAGTACTTGAGTACTTGTGTTACTTGCGTACAACAGCTGACCATGTTTTGAGACAACAATAAAGACCTTATATATTTAAATATCTATTATAATTATTGTGTTATCTTTAGCCTCGGCTAGTGCTTCAGTCTTCAGACAAATCTTACTTTTGTGAATTCTCAAATTTAATCACGAAATGTTTTGTCTTCTTGTAAGTTTAATTACTTTTAAATTAAGTCTTTAAGCACTTCAAGTGTCGTATTTCTAAGCTTTCGATTGTCTGCACGTGAAGTTTCAGGCACTTCTTTCATTGATTTTTTCTGTTCTTCACCCGAAAGTTCGTGGAATTGAAATTCTTTTGGTGCATTGATTGACGGTTCAATCAACAGTACATTATTGTGCTCGCTATACACGCCTGATGAGAAACAGTAGTATGAATTACATATTGTGGTCAATCGTGATAATTGAGACATTTATATAAGTCATCTAGGCCGCGAGCGTGGTGCAATGTTTAGTGCACTGGACTTATAACCCGGCGATCCGGGTTCAAATTTTGGTCGTGGCAGGCCATACTCTTTTATGAAAATTTGACAATGTCGATTTTCCTCCATATCTGGAGAACAGGTTCGTATACAACTGAACTTTTGTTGAAAACGGCGTTAAACCCAAGTGAAAAAAACATAGTATGTTAGCTGCCCCATTATACACTTTTATATGTTTGTCTTTTATTTAATATGTCCAATGTAAAATATCCATGTGTTTTTTACATTTGTTCCTCACTTGCTTTACTTCAGATATTCGTCTTGCTGCACAAACAAGGCTTCCCTTTGGCAAAAACACTTCTTACGGACATTCCACCTTCCACATTTCCCTTACCATGAATTTTTGCTTGATAAAATTTTCCTGTCCACGTCTGCTTTGATTACTCCGCTCATATTTAGAATATTTATCATGAAATATTATCGATTTCGAAATCAAAATCTCAGCCCGATGTTTTTATTTCATCATCAACATTTTAACATAGTCGACTTTATTTTTAAAAGTCTCTTTAGGCATACAATCTTGTATCACGTCACCATGTACAAGTATTATACAAGATAATCGTGAATAGTGCCATTGCAATATGATAATCAGCTTTGTTATTTCCGTATTCCGTGAGCTTTTATGAACATCGAAGTGCAACCTATTGTATGATCAGTTCCTTTATATGTTGTTTTAATCCGTGAGAATAAAAGTTATATAACCAGCTATTGATAGTTTCTGAAACTCATTTAAGTCTTCACAACACGAATAGCCATGCCTTACAAATACGCGTATCTGTATTAGCTCAGATGATAAAATGTCTTTATGCACTTTGTGTAAAATAAGAGATAAAAACGATGAATGCCCTGGAAAGACACGAGCAAAAACATCTACCGCATCACCAAGCTAACATAGCATTAAACTAGTCTAAACTATTACACGCACGCTAACAACAAGATACAATGTATGGTGGCATATTTCTGCAAACATTTAGCGAGTTAATTTTCGCAAAAACGGTTAAAAATGTTTTATTTTCATGATATGTTTTTGATTATCTTATGTAGAAATATGCCACCATCACAATGCAACCGGAACATTCCGCTACCAGTTGATCAATTATGTGCTACGTGTTATGAAGGCTGAACATCAAACACTTGATTACTGAACTAAAATGCATCCTCCTTATCAGACAAAATCGAAGAATACCCCGGTAAAAAAATAAAAATAATTTTAAGCGACTTATGAAACCTACCGAGGAGTTGGTAAGACGCAATACATCTATTTCCATGTGTTTAAAAAGTGGCTGATCAATCAATCCAGGACCATTAGCTCGCCGGTATGAATGTAATCCTTCATTGAAGCTTTTCGCAAAGTCTTTATTTGGAACATGACCCAACAGAAACAAATAAATAACGCACGAAAGATCTGACTGGGATTAAGACATTTGAATGTATTGTGCATCCTCTCCAGAGCGGCCCATTCTTGAGCAACAGCCCCCATTCAACAACAGCAAGTTATTTTCTACTGTACGATTTATCGATTAATTTAACCTCTCTAGAGCAACAACCTCTCAACAACGACATAAATTTGCTTCTCCCAAAGGGTGATGCTTTACTACGACCGAGATTTGAAGTCCAGCGCACTAACCTCTGGACCACGGTCGCAGCCTCATCGAAAAGAAAAAAAAACAGAAGCAATTGGTACCATCATAACATCAGTAACATCATTTAAATACAGTTTATAACAGACTATTTGGAGAAATTGTTCTAGAACCAAATCTATAGATTTTAAGTAAAATCCCAAAAGATGACTGTTAACTTGTATACGACAGACGGACAGACGGACGGACGGACGAATAATCAGTAGAGGATCAAGTGTTTTCATTTAAACATTGTTGTGTGCAATATGATCAGTTCTTTGAGTGTATTACTGGAGTCAGCAATATTTTACCATGTACTTCCGAGGTTCAGGCAAAGAGCTGCTAAATATATATTCAGTAATACAAAACAGATGCATTTCCTGCCATTGCATAAAATATCGTATTGTGTCTGGATTTGGCATGATGCAAATTTAAGTATGCATTGTCTAATGACATTTACTGTCGGTAAATGTGTTTTGTTAATCAGGAGAAATCTGTGTGGAAATTAAGTTTCTCAAAATAAGCCTTAACCATTATCTATTTGTAAATAATGGTCAAAGAAGGAAACTCGCCATATTCTAAGCACCAGACTGTACGTAATTAACTTAGTGTTCATTTAAACGTCCATTATTGAAACGCGACAAAAACTGTTTGCATTAAAACTTCAGGAAAAAAACACTTCAACTCGTCGCGTCTAAACTTCATTATACCCGCAGTAAAACCTCAGTGCAGTGCTTATAACAAAACAAAATCACGTTACCAATAATGGGAATTAAAGACCTATCCTTACTGAGAATGAATTTGATTTCTAATGTAAACTTTACAATACTTTTTGTGTTGGTAAATATATTGTCAGAACATAAAACTCAACATCATTATGCGAAGACTGGTTGTTTGTTTGTGTCCATCGATATGTATCCGCACTTGATTAAGTAAAATGTTGTTTTACAGACGAAAATGTCAATGATGATTTAATCAAATTAGGAGTTAGGTATAGTGCGTCCAATTTAGAACAAAGCTAACCTTGAAGACATGGTATTCCTGTGTTTTGGCTTTAATTAATCGTTGTTTGGTGTGTTTTGAATAAACGAATCTTGTAATTAGTTATATGCCATCTTATTTTAGTCCCAACCATGTTCAGGAGTGCTGTCAACGTGTTTCTAGCATTTTTGTTATTTTGTCTGTCGTGATAATAAAGTGTATTTTTGTAGAGTTTTTCAGTTATTTCTTCAAAGGTTTTCGGTATCGTTGCAAAAAAACTCTGACATGAATGGCGCTTAATTCTTGTGACTTTCGTCTGTGTATACATTTTATTATTTGTAGAGAAAGATGAAAACGTATGAGGTCATATTCATAACCAGTCCAAAACTTGATTCAATCCATTTATTAATATGGTGAGGAAATACGAGTCTCAGAAGAGACATTAAGGGAATAGGACCACAGTGTAACAGACAAATCATGTTCTGGTACGGCTGATATAAGGACGAGCTATACAATTGATAATACTTTAATCAAACTGATAATAGAGCGTTAGACTATAGATAATTTAATGGAATGTCTTTTTTCGTGTACAAAAACACATTCGACGTTCGAGGAGTTCAATGTAGGTCAAATATTGAAATGGCGTACCAAGAGACAGACTGGACTTATAATTGCGTGTGTTTATCTGCGTGGAAAGACTTCGTTTGAAGTGTTTTGTGTTACTGTGTTTCTCGGATTTCAGGAATGTCGTTTTGTGGCAAAATTCGAATATTAGTACCTTTCACATCCTGGGAATTCATTCCGCATCAGGGTAATTGTGTGTGTATCGTGTCACTTGACAATTGTATCTAAGTGGTGTGTTCAGAACAATGTTTTTTTGCATGGAATGCGTCAGCATTTATAGTTTATACGTCGCCTAGCAACGCTTTAATATATATGTAAATATATAATTGTAAGTAAAATAAAATGAACAAGAAAAACACTTTACAAAGAGTCCGATTTCATCGTATTAAAAGAACAGTCAATGTGATGTCCAGTTGTCAGAACGTAGGATTGGTAAGGGAGCGAACTCGTCTTGTAAACTTCATATTTACGGGTTGATTTCACACGACTTTGATCAAAATGCATATACACCTATATATATGTGTGGGGGGGGGTTGCAACTGATTAAATTCGATACATACCCGATGATTCATCGATGTAAATATCTGATAACAAAAGGCTATATAGTCATATCTGTCAAAAATGGCCACACTTGGAAAAGACAAAATGTAGCCTTTATTGACAGATGGCCTTTATTCGGGGGTTAGCTTGTTCTAAATAAGCAGTGATCGGTTTTCAAAGAATGGCTTTTATTCACAGGGTGGTTTTTATTTAGTGGTGCTCGCGAACACAGGTTTAACTGTATTGTTTTTACGGATAATTTAACAAAGTAGAAACCAAAATAACGATATAATCGGAATATTCAACAAACTTCGCTTGTGTGACAGATTCAAACTATACTCAAATACATAACTTACCGTCAAACCTGTGTTTGCGGCCTCCTCCAAATAAAGGCCATCTTGTGAATACAGGTCAGTCTGTGAAAAACCGTCATTGATTATTTGGAACAAACTGACCAGTCTTGTCTTTCCAGTGGGTGGTCTTTGTTCACAGGCTTGATTGTATAATGGTAGTAATTTGGTGTTATTACACGCGCTGATGAGTATGTTCAGCGTGTCATGAAGTTCAAACACATGTGTTCTATATATCGTGACCTGAATGATGACAATACAATAGCGTTACCCATTACTTCGTATATTAATTGTTTGATTTTGTCAGGTGACCCGCCCTAGATGCCATATAGGGGCATTCCTCCATACGGTACAACCTGTGAACAAAGGCCACGTTTGGGAAGGACAGAATGTGGCCTTTATTGACAGATAACACTTATTATTATTAAGTTTGAATGTAGTTCATGAAGCTTAAACTTTATGATCCCAGTATTAACTTACTGAGATCTTAGTTCTAACACAATTCTTTTAAGAGTGTATGTATATCTTGAAGGTATTTTTTCATATTTCAAATGAAATTAACTCTGCTCTGTCCGAATAATTACACGTCCGTATATATGTATGGTAAATATGAAATTTGATATATTAAACAAAGTCAAATCACCTAATATGTGTGGTGATATATGATATAAGTTTGATGGGGTACACACGCGTATTTTGAATTTAGTTTGCTGGTTGTATAATACTTTAAAATTTGTTGCGAATGTACAAAATGCTTCAACAAAAATGACAAATTCATGCGACCATTTATACAGTGTCCTCCTTCATCTATAATCACGCTGTATCCACAATAATTACTTGGAATCGCCCAGAAGAGGTGTGACATTGTGACATTGACATTGTTATTGCCTGTGTCAAGAATGTATGAATTCATCTCGTTTTATGGTATAAATACAAAATTGAAACATTTTATCAAATGATCTTGACACGTATAAAACCTCTATAAATTTTACAACAAAACAACATTTATGTGGGTATATGTTACCAGCCAAACACGTATAAATCAGTATCATTATATCATAATCATATGGTTTTATTGTCACTTTCCTTTTCTCGCTTCACTTGCCGAAATTTAATATAACAGCTACGCCTGATTTCGTTTCGCATGACTGTATTACGAACGAAAAGCAATTTTATTTTGCAACGATATCGCATTTGTATTATCAGATGTGTGCAAATCCGCTCTTAAAATGATTCACGCATATTTTATAAGCCAGTGATATAATTTTATTACGGGAACATTGTATTCGTGCGTTTCATCGCTTTTATATGCAAACATGGCGCGATTTAAAATGATCTCAAACCTAATGGCGAGAAGAAAGTTTGTCGCAAAACGTTTTGTTTTAGCAGCTTTTTACTTGTCTGTCATCGCAATGTCTTTCCACATCTTAGGAATATTTGGACCTACGTGGATGTACGTCGAAGAAGACGTGGGCGAAGACTCCAACAGAAAACCACAGTGGTTCCTGCAAGAAGGAATCTGGCTTGCTAACTACTGTGATCAATACGGACGGAACTGTTACATATCATACCGGGACAGAGTCGTGAAAGATCTACCAAAGTCTGTTTCAGCTGAAGGTTAGTGTTCATGCGAGTGTTTATAGTATAAATAAAACGAATTTCCAACAAAGTTCGAAATGTTTTAGTAATTTAATAGTAACAGGTTAATTATGTTGATAATTGAGGTGCCGAAGCCGCACTGACGGTCTGTCTCCTTCATTTTGTTGTATTAATTTGATGGGGACATCCGTGATCGAGTGGTTATGATCTCTGACTAGTAATCACTAGCCTCTCAACGCTGTGAGTTCGAAAGTTTAAAAGTGTTTAAAAAGTGATCAACAATAGAATCTTCGTTGCTGATCTTTGATGTTATTTCGTTGATTTGTAAGTAGCTGGTTATGCATGATTTGTTGTGTGTAGCAAGTTATGTTTTGTACTTTAAGCAGCTCATTATTTTGGTAATCATGGTATGGTTTTATTAATAATTTGATTATTAGTTCGCGGTAAGTCTGTTTGTGTTGTGTTCTATGTTTGTGTTGTGTTTGTTTATTGTTTAATGGTGTTTCATGGCGCATCGGCAACTGACGGTCATGTAGTGAGCTTGTGTTATATACAGTACTTTATGTTACGTCGTGTTGTGTCGTGCCGTTCGAGATTGACACATGTTACAGTTTACATTCATATACACCCTGATTGCTAGGCTGTAGATATCATTCTTCGCAAGAAGTGTGCGATCTGCCATCTGCGTAATGTCTTACCCTTACATCATATTTGAGGCAGCGACCGTGGTCCAGTGATTAGTGAACTGGACTTGTAACCCGGCGATCCGTGTTCAAATTCCGGACGCGGCTGGTCATAACCTTGTATGAAAATTTTACAAAAATGTCTGTTTTCTTTCATATGTAGAGAAATTTCCGGCTCCTTTTGGAAGGATGAGGTAGTATTGGTTAGCATACAGTCCATGAAAACTGATTAGATGAACCGGCCGCCATTTATAACTGAAAAATTGTTCAACAACGGCGTTAAACACAGCGACAAAAATACGTCATAATTATTTTGTTTCATTTTAGCAAGCTTGGGCTCTCACTGGTTGGAGTTCCAGATCCTGTCTATCGTGTCACTTCTCTGCAATATGATGATCGTGATATCTATGTATGTAATACAGTGCCGAAAGGATCTGAAGTATGACGCTATAGTATTATATGGGAGTATTTTGTGTTCATTAGTGTCTTGTAAGTAGTGTGTATTGTTAGAAATAGTAAAAACAACATGCAGTTCTTATGGTGGCATTTTTCTGCAAACACTGCGAATAATTTTTGCGAAAGCTTTCTAAGTTTTCGTGAAAAATGTTTTTAATTTCATGAAGATATTCGTCCACGTAATAAGTACGTTTACCATGCAGGAAGAAATCTGTGAGTAACTGATTTTCGAAATGTCTTCGTTTTTCATGAAAATCTGGAAGATTTTCGCGAAAAAAATATTCTGATTATCTTATGCAGAAATATTCTACCATAAGTTCTGATATTGAAATAATTTATCACAGAATACGGATAATTTCAGTCTATTTAAAATAAGAAAAATCGAAAGTGGTTAAAGATATTTATCCATATGGTATTGCGCGACATTGGCCACCTGTCAGACGTTCAGAGCGAGTGAAATTGCTATAAGCACCTGGAAGATTTTCGCGAAAAAAATATTCTGATTATCTTATGCAGAAATATTCTACCATAAGTTCTGATATTGAAATAATTTATCACAGAATACGGATAATTTCAGTCTATTTAAAATAAGAAAATCGAAAGTGGTTAAAGATATTTATCCATAAGGTACATTGGCCACCTGTCAGACGTTCAGAGCGAGTGAAAGTGCTATGAGCACCTACAAAGTTGTTTTAATATTAAGTGTTAGATATAAAAAGAACTATTTAAGAGTAGAAAGTCCTAGAGACATTTTATGATTCCATTCAAGCTTATTGCCTAGCGCAATCTTACAGTAATTTCTAACACGCACACTTTCACACCATGTACTTATTTTATACACCAAACATGTACTCTAATATAATATCTTTCATTGAAGGTATTACTTTATTGATACCGGTTATGAAGACGTGGTCTGTAGATGGATCTAGTGTAGTCACATCCTGGGCTAGATCCTCAGCGGCAGTTGGAACTCTTCTTGAATTTATAATTACGATTATTCTAGCATTCGCCGTCTACCGAAATCGTATCATGAAACTAGAAAGAGATCAAAGACATGAACGAAGACGACGTGAAATGATGAAAAGAGTTATCGCGCTTCAAGGAAACAGAAACCCCGCGATGACAGGATCGGGAAGACGAGCTGATACCGAGGATAACAGCAATGTAAACGGTGTCCCCATGACAACACTGCCAGACAAACTAAACGTTGAAATAACCACTACGCCTAAACAAAACAACATTGCCACAGCTTTTGATGAAAATTCAAACGATGCTGAACGCATTGAAACTGAACGTAACACAAAATTTAACATGGTCCAAGGCAACACAACGGATAACATAGGTGATGAAGATAAACAACATTGGGATCAGAGTTTTCTGGAGGATAATATTGAAGAAACAAATCTTGCAATAGTCACACAACTTAATGAGGAGGAGAGCTCTAAGGGAAATACGAATTATGATACTAATGGAAAAATATATTCGTCTCAGAATGAGACTACCATTTGAATATGATTTTATTTTATTCTATCATTCAGAATGAATGTTGTGTAATATAACTCTCAAACTGTGATGTTGTTTCTCCGTCTGATGTAACAAAAGATTTATACAAAGCCATGGATTTCCTACGAAATACATCATTCTCTAAAATTTGATTTGATAAGTTACACGTGAACAGAATTTCAACAAAAATGAGAGAAGGAAAATATTTTGGAAATTCTTGAGAATGCTCTGTTTGTCTTACTTTTTTGCTTGCGACAAAATGGAGACCAATTGAACATGAAGGTATTTTCTCTGAGTCAAACTTGAATCCTGAAATTTCTAGAAAATATTATTACGGCGTATTATTTTCATTGATATATTACCATCATTATTATATATCAATAGATGCTGTCATAAACATCAAGACAAATAAGGTTAGAATTTATAAGAAAATAGCTGCACATGTTATTAATATGATACATGTACATGATATTAATGCTTTCCGTAGTGTCATTTTGAATGTGGATGCAACGCATTGATCTGATACCGAACCAGAGAATGGTCGGCGTGAACATCAACTTGGCAAACGACTCTGGGAGTTGCATCAAAACAGCTCAGTTTAAAGGTCAGAAATGTAATAGAAATGTGTGAAATTGTTAAAATTCTTGCAATTGAAAGATCAGGCGATAAAAACGTCATTTGTCTAGAAGCAGAACAAATTCCCACAATAACAGCGATCTCTTAATTCAAGGCCGCGCTGGTGTAATCCGATATTACACTAAAAGTTTCTAGATAGCATACACTTGCGGTGTGATAGAATCTCAATCTGACGATATTGTTCTCAATTTTTCTAATTTCATTTAAACAACATCGTCTGCCGCGGAAACATCTCCGTATTCACTGACTTTGGCATACGGTTATTATTAAATACATTTAACGCTTTTAAGTTCTCTTTTACGGGCGTCTCACGTTTTTATTTCAGACGCAAATAAAATTTTGCAATGTTGCAATTTTCAATCGCCCATCCCTCTGGTTAACGAACCAGACATCCATTATACAAAAATGCGAATGCACAGGAATTCATTCACACTGTTTTGGTTATTTGTCAATCAATTCACTTCAAATTTTAAGTTTGAGAGTCTGGGAGTATGTTTATATGAAATCAGAGAAAGCGGAAATGAGATTGTCTATTTGAGCTGAAAAGAAGTAGCTTTTTCTAATGTTTAGTTCATTACAATAAGGAAACCTGGTAAGTTTTTGAATGGAAAAAACTCTTGAATAAAATAAATTACCATATCTCCTTTCTTGTCTATCCACATTTTAATTTGAAAATTGGAAAGCAATAGTACAAGGAGTGTCGCTTTCGTGATTGTGTAAAGAAGATAGATTGATAGAAGAATGGAGTCGCACAAATATACAAATTCGTGAACATTTTTGTTTATGTTGTATGAAATTTCTTAATTGGAATTGATTTTGAAGACTGCACGAGACAAGGAATGACAACCATGTAATGACTGCGTAGAATAAATCAGTGTCTGAATATTGATACAATTACAATGAAATATTTGACACTGGCAAAAGCTACAATCAATAATACCAGTATAGTCTGATCATAATTAACTTTCAAACATTAAAATACAGGATATGAGATTTGAGCTCGGAGACCGATCTCAAGTTTTATAACCTTGAACCTAATTTTCCAAAATAACGTTTGACATTTGAACATTCAGAAATGCAATAGATGAAAGGAATATATAACCTGCTCTACGGGTGATACTCAAATCTTATAAAATGGGTGCTTTTACGCTTGGTACGAGTACATGTTTTAAATCCAAAATACCGCTGCTGGCAACTTCTCGTTTTCGACAGTTTCATTCTGTTCAACTGAATGCATACATGCATTCTGTTATTTCATAAATGTTTGTGAATACTCAAAACTATTGTTTCAAAGTAGCTTAGATAACTATCGCTAGCCAAGGATATTAACTGTAGAATGTGGTTATGATTGGCTAAAATGACGTAACATGCTAAAGCATACTTACATTATATATAAATACTCGTACACTCAATCACTTATAATTTCTTTTTTGAAGCATTTTGCAGTTTCACTAAACATGGTATTTGACATAAGCTCTGTTTCTAAATCGAACTTGATCCGTCTTAGTGTCAGATGTGTTTGAATGGTTGAAACTTGTTCTACTAACATAAAACATTCTCGTGTTTTATGATTTCTTAATAAAATTGAATCACATTACATCCATCACTTCATGTTCTTTTTTTCTAAGCATTGTAATTTTCATTCAATGAATAAACATTTCATTTTGTACCTGCAGTGTAATAAGTGTTGTATTTTAGAAAAAAAATACCCACATTGGCTCTTTGTTATTCTCTTCAACACCTTTGTAAATGGCCAAAAGCATAATACGGTAATGCTGATATGCCAGTAGAATGTACAGTACAGTCAAACTTGTGAGCAAAGGTCATCCTTGGGAAAGACAAAATGTGGCCTTAACAGTTCGCCTTTATTCGGAGGTCAGTTTGCTCTCAATAATAAGTGATGGTTTTTCAAAGAATGGCCTTTATTCACAGGGTGGGTCTTTATTCGGAGGTGGCCGCAAACGCAGGTTTGACTGTATGTACATTAATAAAGCAAGAGCTATAAAGCAAAAAGTCATTAAACAGAAATTCTAGACACTATCTCAAATTAGCCATGATAAAATACCATTAATGAAATGAATTCAGAGGCGCAATAAGCCATCACGATGAAACAGATGTGCTTGGGAAAATATAGAGATTTCACTAAGCTTCTTGAAAAACACACACACGCACACTCTCCTTCATACAATCTCCTAAATTTATTCAAAACCTGAATGGAGAAACATTTGAAGGACAACTTGTCTGATATCTGATAGTTTTGGATCACTATTTGTCCGGAATAGAAATACCAACATGTTTAACAATCACAATCAAAGAAACAAAAATGAGCATATCGAATTTTCAAATTACTTTTAGTGAACATTCCCGTGAAACACTTAATTTATTTCAATCATTCAAAAACTACATTAATTGTATTAATTTCAGTTTTCTTATTTAATTACGCATCTCCATAGAAGATTAAATGAACATGCATGTATTCTGATGCGCCAGACCGCATTGCTTAATAGAAAGTTTCATTCAAACATTTATTTTCGAAACCTGGTCGTGACTCAGGTTTCTCCGCTTTAATTTTCTTGAAGAATTAAAGCAAGTTAAGTCCTATTAATACGGATATAAGGACCACTGAACGCTCAGTATGTATACAGTGTAACCTCTCCACAGCAACACCATTTGGAGAAGAAAGATATGTTGTTGTTGAGCAGCTGTTGCTCTTGGGAGGTTAGATTAATACTTAAAGTCGTACAGTGGGAAAAATCATGCTTTTTATGGGAGGTTGTTTCTCAAGAGAGGGCCACTCTGGAGGGTTTGCACGGTACATTAAATAGAAATGAATCCATATTGTCCATGCATGGGTTCTTTTTTTGGTGCCTAAATAATTTTACTTTGAGTTTTACAAATTAAGGGATCAGACAACCCAATATCCTGCAACTTTCTCAAACAGTAACATTTTTATTCCTGTTAAAAAGACTTCATAACACGCCTAATTGAAGGGAGTGACATATCGAAGCTCACAAGAATTCTTCAAAAAGTTGTTCCTCTGTCAAATCTGTATCAGTTAAAATGAATCACGAAAGCCATTTATGTAATCAATGGTATACTGCGTCAATATGATTGAAAATAGAAAGTTTTTTCTGAGACAGTTCAAAATGACATCACGGATGGTTTGTGCAAATATTAGCACACACAAAAGAATGTATGATATGTACTTTATTCATTTCTCAGGAACATATGAATCTATAAATACAAATGATAGATCAGTAAGATATTTGGAGTAGTAAGTATACCTGATACTAAGTAAGTATATTCATATATTTTTACAAACATTTTTTATATTGTTCAATAGATTTATTCGTATTTCAATACCATCCTTCGGAAACAGTCATGTTGAATAAATCATACGATATTTTATTAATTGAAGTAAAAATCCTGGGGAGTCATAAGGTTAGTTAAAACGAATTTGTACAGTGAAAACCCTCTAAACCGGTTCCTCTATAAACCGGTTTCCCCTCTAAATCGGACAAATATTCTGTCCCGACTTCAAAACTATATAATTAAAAATTCCCTCTGGGGCGATTGAATGACCGGGTCCCGGTGTCGACCGGTTTAGAGGGGTTTCATTTTATGAAGTAGTTTTACAAATTATTATCGAAAATAATCACACACACACATTGACAGTGATTCAGTTAATTCCAAAGATTATTCCATCTGTCAGATAAACCGTTAAAACTGTCCAGCAATGATCCAACCATATCATTGAAACCACCAGCTAGGCTGCCTAGTCTTTCTTGAAGTAATTCCCCGCCGCACTGGGCACCGTCAACAATCATTTGTGTAATGACGCTGTAATTAGTAATGAGACTTACCAGTTACAATAAATACCACATGACAACAAAGTTCGTTTCTTATTGCATTAGAAAATGTGTTTTTGTAGCAATATTCGTGATATTGTAAATATGGTTTACAGCTAATTATTGTGACATTATTTGTTTGTGGTACTGAAAAATTACCGGTTCCTTGTGGAAAGGTAACTTAGTACTGGTGATTATTCAGTCCTGGAAAACTGGGTTGTTGAACCGGTCACTGTATATAACGGAAAAATTGTTTGAAAACGGCATTAAAAAGCCGGTGACAATAAGTCACATAAAAACTAACAAATATTGAAAAAATATTTATGACCGCGCACGGCTAGGTTAATGACTTGTTGCTTGTGGGAACCAGTATACTTGTTATTTGATTTAAGCATTGCATCGCTCCGTTCACTTATATAAATATATCCCAATCATATCTATTTGTATACCAGCGCCTTGTCAATACTTTGTGAACGTGCAGTTATTAGGAATAAGGGAACTGTATACGAATCACATGTTCGTGAATTCTAATATTTGTGGTCCATACTTCAGAAAGCTGTTTTTATGATTACATCCATACTTGGTATTCTTTGGTTCACTGAATAACCCTTTGCCTCATAATACAGCATTTCCCTGAATCTGAAGCAGACAACTTTTGAAAACATTGAGACAAAAAGAAGCCATTGCTTGTAATTAGCAATGGCTTCCTTTGCCAAAATGTTTTCCATTCTGTCAGGGAGAAATAACCCAATTTTCTTAAATAAATTGATGTTTTGTATATTAGCTTTGAATCTAAAAGATTCCAAAGTATGCTTACGCGGCAAAGGGATGACATGGAAATTCTGACATATAGCACAGGAGAAATGTCTGGGGTTAAAAGAGATCGTAATTTATGACTGAAACGCTATTGATAAACAACACAAAAACTGAACACAAACAAATAAAACAAAACACCAACAAACAAACAAATTTACGAATCCTCTGCAGGATTGAGAAGCCATAAAATCTACTTACGCGGGTTTTCTAAGACTGACTAATCTTGCCACATCATCCAGTGAGATCATTTCTGCATATTGTGCAGCATTGTCTCGAACAAATGAGCAGAAATTTACACCGGCTTCGTTCACGTGATCAATACAATCCAACATGGCTGCCGCCCCGGCGTCACGTATGTCAGAACATCTCATAGCATGGACGTCGTAATATGGTATTAATGATTGTCTGATACACTGGTTTGTTTCATTTAACCATACACGTCCCTGTTTATACCAGAAAAAAAGACAATTAAGATGTATGCGTTTATTGTATCCAACTTTGTTCCGATTTTCACGAATGAAAACGTCATACAGCCAAGGAGGTAATCCAGTGTTCCCTCCCGTAACGTCACCTCCAAAGACCGATTCCCTCCAAGAAACGACAGTAAAAGGTACACATACACATAATAAAAACACATGTCGTGAATGTATCAATTCCCTCTTAAGAACAACACTTTCTGTGTCTCTGACATGTGTTGCTCTTTGGAGGGAGCACTGTATACTTATTACGTACTGTAGTTATATGTATGAATACAGTAAAACGTGGTTACAGTGAAATCGCTTGTAGTAACGAATTCGATACAGTGAATCATTTTTTATCTACGTACGATAATTAATGTAAGTTATAAATAGTTCCACCTGGAAAATGTTTTCGCATTTGAACGTCGTGTGTTTTGTATGAATTTTATATATATGGGGCTAATATACAGTACAGCCTCTCAAAAACTGGACGCCCTGAAAACCGGAATCCTCTGAAAATCAGACAATTTTTCAAGTCCCATTTTTTTCTTTTATAATCAATAGTTCTTTGAAAACCGGAATTCTTAGAAAACCGGACTTTAAGACCCAGGCCGGAAAGGGTCCGGTTTTCAAAGCTTATACTGTGTAAAATAATTTCATTTAATTAACAGATTACATTCCCATCTCGTGGGGACATTCTTACCTCTGGTGTAAAGCTTTGCATATGCTCGTTCTTCTTTCGACAAAAGTGAAGCCCTACATTCAGCGTGAATTGGTCATGACCACAGGGAAATCTTCTTTCAAGGCATTCGTAAAATTTACACGGATCGTTCGCTGGTGGGTTCATGCACTCCTCGCTGATTTCTGCGTGAAAAAAAAACTCGGTGAATTTGTACACTTTATGAAGAGTATTAGAATGTTACATCCCACATGAAACATAAAAGTAAGAGGTATCAAAAATCGCTTGCAACAAAATACAGATGAACTCTCTAAACCGGTTCCTCTATAAACCGCTTCCTCTATAAACCGCTTCCTCTATAAACCGCTTCCCCTCTAAATCGGCCGAATGTTCTAGTCCCGACTTCATTATCAAATAATTCAAAAATCCCCTCTAAACTGGCATGGCTTCTGTACCAGCCAAGTAACCTGGTCCCAGGTTCGACCGGTTTAGAGTGATTCCACTGTAGACCATAAATGTAACTGGATTCTCAGTGTTACTGAAGTATTAACAAAAGCAACCTTTACAACAAAATGTGGTGCATGCTAACATTTATTTTCTCATTTTCTCAGATATTTTATCGACGATTTAATATCTTTAATTTTAAACCTCATCTAACTGTGTCATGAAGTTCTATTTATTACTCCGAAGGTGGGAAATTTCACACAAACACCATCATTATGTAGAATTGAACAACATAAGTTCAGTGTCTTCATTCTTCACAGATTTGGAATTGCATTAATGTAACCCCCTTATTGTATGTATTATATGTGTCGTGTTATTTTTAATTTCTTTAAACGATTCTTCGAACAACCAAATATTAATTGCAATGTCGTAAAATGTTTTGAATTTTCGGTCCGTATTTAGCAAGACTTAGTTGCCGGCTCCTTGTGGAAGGGTAATTTAATACTGTTTAGAATGCAGTCCAGGAAAACTGGTTAAGTGAACCGGCCGACGTATATATTTGAAAAATTGCTGAAGACGGCGTTAAATCCAAAGAAAGAAATAGCAAGACTTAGACAATGATAGTTACGGTATAGGTTAAAAAACACGAGAAACCGTAAACGAAAAACAAAAACAGTATAATGTGACAAAATTTAGAAACTGCTGAAACATGAAGAAAGCTACATTTTTCTTGGTATGCCTACTACAGAGGAGGGAAGAGTTGAAAATACAAGAGAAACTGACCAGGTTTTATGCGTCAAAACAGTTTTACGAAAAAAATAATCACTGGAATTTGAATAGGGCGATAGAAATGGTGACGGGTGATTGGTAAGAATGGGTGATAACTATATTTTGGATAAAGATTAAGATTTAGAAGAAAGTAATGAACGGAGGAAACAAAGTGATCGCAATATTATACCTTCATGTGGCAATATCGCGGGTTCGCTGAACCACCAAGCTGCTGTTGCTGACAACTGTAATGTAATAAAAAATAACACAATCCTCATTGTTGTAATGTTGTAAACTCTTGCCCGTTAAAAATATTCAAAATGTGAATATAGTAAAGCTTTATATGTGTATATATATATATTTGTAGGTGACCAACTTTATTGCTTCTAAGCTTGAAATATAATTCGTAAGTGTTAAATAAGGTATCATACAAAAATTTCGTTTTATCGGTGTTTATCAAATTTTATAGATACCAAGTACCAAAGGTTACTTTAGAAAGCTTTGTTTAAAATGTTCACAAGATATCACGCCTATAATGATATCACATAAAGTGATTACCCGAATGATTGATTAAGTTAGGGTGAATGTTTGGGATGACTTGGGGATGGTGGAAGAGATGAGTCATAATTGTTTCATAAGTCAATGCCGTTATTTTCTTCCAATCTGCGATGTTATCAGTTTTTAAATCTTGTTGAAGTATTGTATAGCCAAGCCCTATAATGATTATTTCAACTTATTTTAAGTAAATTAATTTGATTGGTCCTCAACTACCCGAAATCGACACGAATTTGGTTTGAATTCAAACAGACCTACATAGATGGTGCAGCCTCGCCAAAGCAACACCCTTTTAGAGAAGCAAAATTATGTTGTTGTTAAGAAGTTGTTACTCTAGAGAAGTTAAATCGTACCGAGGGAAAAATCATGCTGTTGTTGAAGTGAGGTTGTTGCTCAAGAGAGGGCCGCTCTGGAGAGGTTGCACTGTATTAGACAAAAACCGCAGTATTCTGCGAGAATTTTCTAATCTAAACATTTTTATTTCTCTATTTCCAGAGTGTCGCTAACAATGTGTAGTTTCAATGCTAATAATGAACTCTCCAGCGAAATTTGGAACGCAATTAATCATTAAATAGAAATAAATGCATAGCAACAATTGCACTTATTTATCCAATAACAACATTTATGCCTTTATGAAACCGAACTCATTCAGCTAATAAAAGATTCTTTTGTTTCAGCGAGATACTTGTAGTTCATGCATGTCTCTGCTATATTCAATTGTTGCTCAAGAGAGGGAGAGGCTGCACTGTACATTACTGATTTCTAACTTCTCACGATGAATGAGTTCTACTTTAAAATTATTAAGTGTCAAAACTGGATATCTATAACATGTTAATTGTTTAGTGATATGACGTCAGTTCACGGGTGATAACATGAGTACTTTATCAGTACAATGAACGATAGCTGACCTAGCGAAAAATGAATCAATTTACAAACTAAAGCATTGATTGCATAAGCAACAGTGATTGTCTTTCTTAACTTTTTTTGAGTATGATAGTATCATTGCATAAGGCATGCGAAATGCCCTCACTAGTTTCTCAAAAGTCATTTGGTTATACGATGCCCTGTGCTTTGTCAGACCTACGGAAACACTCCATAATTTTAAAAGCCAAATTGAAAATGTTGTTTTCGATTAACTGATCTGATAAGTTCATTTTACTAATTTTGATGCAAATCGTATCTCGAAATATTTCGAAAACAAGAAAGCATTATACATTCTACTCAATTTCCGCCCTTCTTGTCACTTTGTGGCGAAGTTTTTTATAACGTTCTAAAGAATAATCACCAGTAATTATAGAGTACCGGTATTAATCTTTAGAACATTCTAAAATTCAGTCTATTAGCATTCATAAGACAGTTCTAAGAGACGCTGGTAAAAAATGTTTAGATCGATTTTAAAAAATTCAAAAGAAATTTTAAATCGACCTAAATAGATATAAATAAATATAAATATCGTCTTGAATTATAGTCACTTTCTATGAGATGAAATTGTTTTAGGACATCCTACTTTTTTACCATGGTAATCTAGAACGTTCAAAATATCCATTTATAAATTCGTGTTATTATTTTTCAAGTAAGATTGGGGCAAATTAAAGACTTAATTATGTTGTTGTTATCAGTTCACTGAAATAAGAATATTAAGATACAATAACACAATATCAGTCTAATTCGATATAGAAAAATATAGGTCACCGTCCAATATCTACAGAAATTAATATTTTACGATTTTACAACAAGGGCAACAACTCTAACAAAATTTTCAAAATGTGCCATTATATAAATTGAAGTATCCGGGAGAACTATTTAACAAATAATGATAATTGGCAATAAAGTTTTTAATTTTATTTTAATAAATAATAATTTTTATGTAGCATTGAGCAAAAAGTCGGATAAGCACAGTATTATGCATGCAATACCTAAATATTGAGGTGATCATATTATCAAGTTAAGAAATACGAATAATTAATAATTAAAACAGATCCGACATTAACAGTTTGCTATAATGAGACGAGTCTTAATATCGAAGTAGGCGCTCAGTGGGGTTTTACTGTAATTTCTTCAAGAGACGTCCAACTATTTACACAGGATACAGTGACGTCACTCGTCTACATGGGAGACAACAACTTCCGGTTTGTCATCTATAAATGTACAATACAGTCTAACCTGTGTTTGGGACCACCTCCAAATTAAGGTCACCCTGTGAATAAAAACCTTTCTTTGAAAAACCAAAATTGGTTATTTGGAAGAAACTGACCTCCGAATAAAGGCCCTCTGTCAATAAATGCTGTATTTAGTCTTTCTTATAGGTGGCCTTTATTCTCACGTTTGATCGTATATATAAGGACGTATATTTATTCAATACTATAACGTTATGCTTTTTTTATTTTATTACTTTTAAGTTAAGAGTAAAAACAGATTTCCACGAAAGGCTATTTATGTGAGTTACACAATATCACAATGACCACCTTAATCTTTCGACACGACAAAGAATCTGGTAAAAAAACTCAAAACATAACTCAGTATGACCGTCTCCTTGTACAGACAATGTATTAATTACATCTGTTATACTAATTTGATTTAATTTCAATTCAAAATACTAAAAATTCAAAATTGACTAATTATCCTGACTCTGGATAATCGTTGACCGTCTTAGTCTATAAATAGTTCTCGAGCGAATCATTAGATTGATCATGCGTGTAACTATTTCATACCATGTGTTACTCATACACAAATCACAGCGTTGATAAATTAATCAAATACAATTGTGAATGTCAAGTTATGATATAGTTCCGAGTGTTTTTTTTTGTATTTGTTAAGTTCAAAACCTAGTGCAGTAACTGTCCGTACGATATACATGCATGTAATATATCATGCTGTATTGGGGTGGCCCGCCATAATTATGTGATACGATTTTAATTATCTTTTGTTGTTGTTTCATTTAAGTAAATTCATTTCCATAAATTGAGGCTTCTACAAGTAAGTTTTCGTCAGTACAGTCGGAACAATAGCAATGGGAATTTAGGCGTACCATGTTTATTATTTTTTAAGTCGTGTCTGTTATTCAAGCGTTGGTCTTAGGTCCAATATAAGATGATATAGACCATAAACAATTATTTCATACTAATGGCCTTAAGTTGACTAATTTTATCAATGATTACGCATGCGTACTTAACTTTAGAAATGATAAATAAATGAGATAAATTCTTGCTTTCCTGTCTTACTTTGTTCTATTTAGTTTAGCATTGGTTCCTTAAGCAAGTATGAAGGTTTCGGTGACAATTTTGCTTTCTGTCTTTCTTTACCAAGTTTCTGCTTATAGAATTTGGCGATGGAATTTGTTTTCTGATGAAACTGATGTGGATGCTGTAGCGGGTAGGAACTATTATATATGTATCAAAATCTAATGATAGTTAAATACGTTTTATAGATATTAAAATGCTTCTGATATCGTAACATTGTCACTGGCGATTAACGCTTTTTTTTCAAAAATAGAAGTAAACAATCTTTAAAAAATGAATTTATAGCACGTGGTAATTTTTTGTATCCCAGGAGCTCTGATGGGGGAATTTCACAACGCTGTAAATTAGAATACTGTTACCAAAACAGCGCTAGAAACAAAATGAAATTAAAAACAAACACTTCCCTTCACCGAATCTTAGTTTCTGATTTGGATGGAACTCGCTGACATTGAAATTCGCAGTGTCTGCTATGAACTAACCAAAAATATCCGAAATATCGTCGTGTGATTGTGTGGGATATATCATCCGGCTTTCGTTATTTAGACCGTCTCGAGTACGTTATTTTTCTTCCTAGTTTTATTTGACATTACTTCGTCTTAAAGATGATCATGCGCTTAATCGAATTTTTTTATGCCCTTAAATTGGACCTTCAAACGAATAATGCCTTGTAATAAACATAGGTTATCATTCGAGATATTGTCTTTTTTATCACCGTACATTTGTTTAATAGACAATGAAACAAAATTCTCATACAACGAACTAAACACTGGTTTAATGATATAAGCAGGGGATGTATAAAACTAAACCTTAGTTGACAATATCGCTGATATAATTTCTGGAACACATAATTCCATCGTATTTTAATGATTTCGCTATAGGTAACCGGTATGTTTCTTCTTCGAAAAGCCTGATTAGGTTCAATTTCAAATTATGGTTATGCACATAAAATAATAGCTTCCATATCAAAGAATGATATAGATTTCACATCACAAGTTGTAGCAATAAATCTCTTTCACGTTTACAAAAAAAAAACGTGCAAGTTATTTCTCGCCCTTTTAGGCCGCCAGAAACTACGTATCCTAATGATGAAATACATTTTGACGTAATATTTTTAAGCGCAAATTACCTTCCTCATATATTTCATAAGTATTTCATAAACTCTGCAGGTATTTCAAGACGAGAATGCTATCGTCAGTTATAAGGATATAAGTTATACTGGTCGCAGTATTTGAATAGCTACTAATACGTATAAATGACATATGTATAGTGATTTGTTAATGTCACAGAGGGGGAGGCCTTCGTAGTCGAGTGGTCGTGGTTTATGGCTAGTAAAAACTAGCTCCTCTCCGTTGTGAGTTCAAATCCCACTCGGGACCAAACAAACTCCCTATGTAAGAAACCTGTCCAGCTAGCTTACGGAAGGTCGGTGGTTCTATCCAGGTGTAAGCCTTCTGTCTTTCTCAACTGTTAAAGCTGGAAAAGTCGCCAAATAACCTTGGTGTTGAGGCGGCGACGTTAAAACCTAATCAATAAATGTAGCCTCTAGAATTGTATATGCTGCACAAATTTGCGTGATAACAATGCACATTGTTAAAATATGAACAAACAATGGGGAATAAAAACCAAAGTGTTTATTTCTGTGCGTCAATCGCGAATTCTTGACACCACTTGACATGTCTGCATTGAGTATTTTGACGTACCGAAAAAACATCAGCTAGTCCCAATTAGTATAAAATAACTACGGGCACGTCAAGAGTTTGTTCCGCTTTACAGACTTTCAAGGTTATAATTATTCAGCATAATTATATGTAAACAATATTGCTGCAAACATCATGTGTTGTTTACGATCACCATATCAGATAATAACTATAAATAGTCAAAACTTGTTGCGCAATATAACCGGACCTTATTTAGACGTGCGGTCATTATACAAAGGAAGAAAAACTGGAACAACAAAAAAACTATTTATTTTTTAATGTGAGTTATGGCTAGTAAAAACTAGCTCTTGAAAGTTCCGAGATTCGGAAATTGTAGAACCTGACGTAATTCAGCAGTCCAATAACTTCATTTATGCCATCTCAAAATTTGTATTCTGTTAGGTGCTTTGGCCTAAATTTGTGCTGGGTTCATTTTGTACCCCGGGAATATTTTTGATTCCTAACGTATTTTCAGGGAAGAACTGTCTTTGATTTTTTATATCAATAGGAAGTTATTCTGAGGGAATATATATAATCGAGTAGTACAGTTGTTTATTACATAGAGCTACACTTGTTTCATTTGAGCGTGCAATATTTACATTTATAACCAATGGACCAATACTGCTGTAAAAATAGAGGGATTTTAATTCACGCTTATTAAAAATTAGTTGTAAAAATGTTCGTTTTTCACTTTTTCATCTGTTGTTTATCACTGACTGAAAATACGAGTAAGACAGTGATAACCCTGAACTATAATTAACTGTATGATACGAATATTTCATTTCTAGACCTGAACTACTTTGTAGACACAATGAAGGCCACTTTTGGATCGCGCGATGATTACTGATACGGGTTAATAGTATATATACAAGATGCACCATCCCGTTTTAGTCGGTCAGTTCAGAGATATAACTTGATATAGATTTCATTCGTCAAACTGAACATTCATCGCACATTTGCGGTTTAGTTCGTAACTTCCCATGCAGACACTTAAGAAATTGGGGTCTTTCTGCGCAAATCCCTTAACATGTGAAACAAAGTTCCGTTTAGGGCGTAGAAATCGAAATAAATAAAGTAAAATGTAAAATGTGTGTATTAAATTTCAAAAATTAAAACTGGACACAGAACGAATGCTCACAAATGAGCGTAAAAGTAGAGGGTCAGTATATCAAGTATCTGACCCTCATTGCCCGCGTAAATAAAATTACAATCACAAGACTATGCAGCAAGACGTTCAGCGTAAAAATGGAACATTTTTATCCCAATATTGTGTAGCACATGTATATCCCATATGTTAGTTATTGTTTAATTATTTTCTAATGAAAAATAATGACAGGAAATAAATCACAGAGAATTCCGCTAATGCTCTATTCGACCTTCACACTTAAATGAAGAATATCGACTTATAGCGAGAACAATCTGTTTTGAAAGCTAAAGAGATCTTTCATAAACACACAAGATATTCCTAAGGATTGTAAATGATCAATAAAAAAGATTTCTTCAAATTCATTTCAACTGACTTAATACCATTGATGGATCCATTTTGGGGTGTTGTTAAATCCAATCAGAGCTTTGAAATAAGGTCAGAATACAATAGGGCTGTACAAAAATCGTAATGAATTAGTTTTTAATTCGAAGTGGTACAGACAAACTTAGGGATTTCATTTATCGATGTGAAAACTAGAAAAACCTTGTTGCCTCTCACGACTGATGTAAAACGAATTTTTCATAAGAATGTTTTGAGTTAATTAGTCAAAAAGCTTTCCCAAAGTTATAGGCCACGTGAATTATGGCATAAAATGTTAAAACAGGGCAATGGGAATAAAAACTGCCTGCAGGGAATAATGAAGTTGTTTGCTTGTTTGTCTTTATGTGACGTTGTCACCGGGGTTTAACACCGTTTTTTCAACAATTTTTACTTATACGGTGACCGGTTCACCTAGCCAGTTTTCCTAGACTGTATACTAGCCAGTACTAACATATCCTTCTACAAGGATCCGGCAATTTCTCCACATATTGGGGAAAATTGACATTTTTGTCAAATTTTCATAGAAGTGTATAACCTGCCGCTGTCGGGCTTTGAACCCGGATCTCCAGGTTGCAAGTTCAGCGTACTAACCACTGAACCACGGTCGCGGCCCTTCTGAAGTTATAATTACACTTCAATAGATCATATTTAATACCTAAATTTAACTTAGCAATGGACGTTGCTTTTGATAAATTAATAATTGGCAATTGCAAATCGGTCACTTCCAGATATTGTTCTGCGTGTCTAAAATTATTGTTGCGGCTTGTGACTGCGTAAGTCTGTGTTTTGGAAAGTGGATTTAATACGAATGAAATATTGGTATAATCCAGAGACTTCGTTATTATATGAAGCCGTCATTGCTAGATGTCCATGCAAGACGTTAACTTTGATCATTTGTTGCGACTGTGTATAATTATATGTTTGATATTTGATAATGGTTATACACGGCAATTTGGGATAGCTAGATACAAACATGCGCAAAACGATATACATGTACCTGTTTAGCAAACAGCAGTCGTACGATATTTGTACGATGACCTACATAAATTTCTCCGCGTGTGATCGAAATATTGCAGTGTGACACAAGATTGAATCGCTTTACATAACTATAATACATATAAATGTAATATCCACCGTATTGTGATATCAGATAATTAGTTAAATTGACCTAGAAGTGAAACAAACACTGAGAGAATGAATGTATTCATCCTGATATAACATGTCATCGCACGGATCAAACTCGTGCGTTTGGTCCAACATGACGGTCATCAGAATATCACAGGTGCATCTAAATCATTTTATCAACTGGGTTTAAAGACAGTCATCAACAGAAAATCAATTATGTACGGCAGACATCTTACTTAACTAGGGATCTTGAGTAGTTTATACTAATTTATTTTAAACAAGTAATTTTGCTTATATTAATCACGCTAGAGTCCACTTCCTGGACACTACACCCGTACTGCGTCCGAAAAATGGGATTGTGAATTTCACGACCGAAACCCGTCGAAGCCGGGATTCGAACTTAGGACCTTCGGATCAGAGGTCGGACGTTCTACCTCTGGACCACGATGCATTTTGGGTAACATTTCAATACGTATCCAAATTTGGGTAACATTTCAATACGTATCAAATTTTGCTCCTAGTTGTGTATAATTTTCAATCAAAAAGCAAAAACTTCGTTATCACGAGTACCACGTTTATCTCGAGCACTCAGTATGTTCCGATGACTCCTCGAGATAACGAGGTTTTACTGTGTATATTTATTATTTTTTCAGAAATCACAGAGGAATGTGTTCGGCTAGCGGGATGGGGCCAATGTGCCTTTTATGATTGTTTGGAAGACAGATTTCCCTGTGGAGATGATGGCTATACTAAAAAAATCAGCAAACATTTCTGTACCAAAATCGACCAAAGTTTCAACGACTTTGATACATTCGTATGTCCTTATTAAGCTCTTTTTGGTATAATTAATAACTTAACATTTTACATAGCTACATAGGTAAATAACATACCAGTATGAATACTGGCTTAAAGTGGTCATTCAGCTCATAGCTCACCTACCTCTTCACGATACATCGTTATTTTCCCGTATGTCGCTAATAATGGAAATTTTATATAATAATACGCTTTCAAAACAACAGGTCAATTTTTTTTCGTTTTAACTTGAACATGCCTTATTTTGACATATAACTAGACGCATGCTGTTGAAACGTCTATTACATCAAAATATTTTGTACCGCTGAATAAGAGGTTGGTATATACATAACATATATACAGTCAACCCTGTGTTTGCGGCCACCTCTGAATAAAGACCGCCTTGTGAATTAAGGTCATTCTTTGCAAAATCCGTCACTTATTATTTAGAACAAACAGACATATATGTCAAAAAGGCCACATTTTGTCTTTCCTGAGGGTGGCCTTTTCTTCACAGGTTTGACTGTATTTAATAATTAAAAAATGAGTCAAAGAATCTTTGTCAAATTGTCACATGACCCAAGCTTTATTTAAAACTATGACTTACGGCGGTCATGGAAAAAAATGAATAAACAATAAGATCCCAGATTTCAGTATGAAATACAATGTATACTAGTAGAGATTATAGAACGGCAATTAATATACATCGTGTTATTTATTATATCAGCTGTTCACTGTTGGCTACAGTATTTTTTTATATCTGTACTCTATTTATTTATGTCTTTTTTTTTGTTTCCTCGAAGGTTCGTGTGGTTCACTCCCCAAATGGTTAAACACTTTGTAGCTTTTGCTACACACCGTTCCTAGGCGATACCTACGGTAGACTTTGTTTTGTCCCCCATTTTTTGTATGGCCCTATGTGTTTGGTTCAGTCTAGGTCAGTGGAATGGGGGGAGGTGGGATGTTTTTGTTCTTGTTGCTTTGTTGGTTGTTGTTGTTTGATAGAAATCATTTTCTTATCTATATTTATCACATCATCTGTTACCAGGGACAACTTTGGTTGAACCGGACAAGTATCTGTCTCCTTGGTTACATGTTACCTATCTACCAACAAGAATCTACAACATGCCAAGCGATCAAAAACGCCGGTATACAGGCTATTCTTAATTGTAATGACGGTAAGTGTGCAGGTATTTAACACTCTTCCACCGACTGTGTCTAACCTGTACCTGGTTAATCGACATTGGCACACTTTGGAATTTTCCGGATGTAAAACCGGCAAATGTAGCAATATAGAAATATAGAAATTTGAAATACCAAAGTAACATGGTCTTACCATATTGTCAATATTCATCAATTTGTCTTTAATTAAATAAAACCACTGAGTTTGTTAATAAAAACTTTTGTTGACCTGCCCATGACTAATCTATGACATTCTTGATTTTTTCGCTATCTCTTAATTTTCAAAATAAAATCGCTCAAATAACGATTTTACTAATGTCATCGTGTCTTCATGTAAAAGCCGGTACAGTCCGGCCACGACCTGTGAAAGTCCGCTCTGTAGGGTGAGCGACATTTCGGAATGTTTCGGTAGTTTCCGCGATACATAAATACCAGTTTTTGTCCGTTTTAATTGAGATCAAGGTTATGTTTAGAAAAGCGCAAGGTCATACTATTACTTACCCCTATTTTAAAGAGTAAAACAATCATTGACCTTTCGTCACACCTCGCTGCCCGATTTCTATCTATTACATAATTTTCATGACTTTGTAGCAATCGTTGATGGACGAAATTTTTGTGATTTCTTGGATACGAACGGAGACAACTACGGCGACTTGATGGGCCGTGAAGAAGTTTTGTTATTGGCATCTCTTAGAAATCCAAGGTATATACATCAACTTAGTCCAACTTATATTTTCAACCCGCCCTTTTAGCTCACCCGAGCACTTAGTCCACACCTACGGGTTGTTAATACTCTAGAGGTCACGGTTTTGATTGAATCTTCACTAAACCATATCATATCTCCGGAATATCTTGCTAAGAAAGTGCAATCTTTACTCAGGTGAGCGACAAAGGGCCATCATGGCCCTTTTGTTATCAATTTGTTGTATTATTTTGTTGCTACAGTTTCTATTTCTTTCTGAATGGCTGTTCTCAGGTGACTGGTATTCTTCAAACCGAAATAGTGTCATTATGTTTTACGGTCAAGTTTAGAATTGTCCACTAAGCGGATTTAACTGAAAAGTCTTAACTCAAAATGAATGGATGAAATATAACATTGTTTTTGCAGAGTCTACACCAGTATGGTGTCTGATGCGGTACAATGTGGTGTCAGGAATCTAGGAGATACATTACGTGGCATTGGACAAAGAGTACTCAGTCGTATTTACAGCTGGTTTGATTAAATATTAAAAGCCATGACATGAACAGTTAGAGCACAATATTGTTATTATTCGGAAAATAAACATAGCAAATCCGTTCAAAGCTCTATCAAATTTTCTATTACTAAAAAGGCAAAAGTGAAAATGTCGAAAAAATGTTGATAGTAACTAAATACGTGCAGAAATTTGCGTTTGGTATCTTTCTTGTAAAAAGTATTCAGGCCCAATGTAACAACATTGTAATGTGGTGATACAGATGACACAAGAATATGGTATATTGTGTAATGTTACTGTTCTACTTGTCTACCCCCCCCCCTCTTTCGGCTCAACTATTCTTAACCTTCCCGGTATATTTTTTTACTCTTTTATTTAACAATTGCTTGCTGTCACTTTTCGAAATCCCTACCTACCTACTCAATGAAAAAAATGTTGGGTCGCGTTACAGTTAATAAACATTTTTTTAAGTATGGCCTATTCGTGAAAATTATAATCACATATAGCATGAAAGAATGTCTTGATTACTATACGAAACAGATTGTGTTTTCTACAATACCGTGTAATAAAATCTTTAATGGTCTCTTTACTTGTAATTTCTGAGTTTCCTTTGCCAACAACACCCCGGTAACTACATTTGTAAACACTACAGAAGTCGGCCTCTTATACTCTAATGCCTAAATTACTTTAAGAAATATCAAAAGTATGTATGAGTGTATATATATGTGTATGTGTTAAATGACAGTTTGTAAGCAATGAAAACCAACTTCATCACGCGCGATGTTTGTCTGTGTAGCTTAGTCTCGGGGTGAAAGTTGAAAATTTAAAAAAAAACGGAAATCTTAACCTCGGTGTCGCGGAAACAATAAAAACCAGTATGGTCCGGACCTGGGAAAACAGGAGGTTCCGTAAACTTCCGGAAAACTTTTTACCATGTGAAAATGGTTCGAACAATAAACTTATCACCATTTGTTCAGAAGTATTGAACAATCCATTTGGGATGAAACATTTTCTAATCATACTAATATATCACATTACTTTATTACTTCATGAAGTCAAACAATAACAGTGAATTACTCAATGAGAAACACACTGACAACAGCCAGAAGTTTCCCGCACAGAAACGTTTTCGACCACTAGGAACTCGGTCGAAGTTTCTACATACATATCAGTTTCTTGTCATTTTCATTTTGATCTTAATACTGTCTAGCTCCTTTAAACAAAAGTTTACGTATATTAATTACAAGCAAAGTCAACTACTGTGTATAAACGAGTCAAGTTCCGGTAATCACCATAGATCGTACAAGTTGAATTATTATATCGTACCATCACAATAAATCGTAAAGTGATTGGAAGTAGCAGGTGCTCGTGATTACAATAAATCGTACAGTGATTGGAAGTAGCAGGTGCTCGTGATCACAATAAATCGTGAAGTGATTGGAAGTAGCAGGTGCTCGTGATTACAATAAAAAGTACAGGTTGAAATATATAACATAACAATTATTCGTCAGCATTGCCGATGCGGCTTTTGTCTACCTGTTGTCTACTTCTCGACTTGGTGTATGAGAACGGCCCTGGAAACAAATTATTTTGGCGGCAAAGTTCAGTCACTTTAATTTAATCAGTCACTTTAATTTAATTTGTCTCGAAACACAAACCAAATGTTTACCCAAACAACCCAAAAACATGACTTTTTTACCTTGCTCTGTCATGTGATATTAATTTTATTGTTTGATATTTTGTTTGTTCCGTGTTTATGGTGATGAACTTGTGACTCTATGCATTGAAAGACGTATTTGCGGTTGATTAAAGTCATTAGACGCAAAGGAATTTCGTCGACCAACCGAAGTCGATGGAATGTTTGGATTACGAATCGGTCATGACGAACATTACAATGGAGATTTCATTCATAAACGTATAAATCGACTGCACAAAAAATCTATTTACGTACAAATATCACAGTCCTTGTAAAGAACTCATAAATTGATATACGTGCGCATAAGAAAGGAATTCCAAGATTTAAAACACACACAAAAAAAATCCCAACTTCTCCGAAATGATACCGACCCAAAAGACCTACCAACCCAAAACCAACCAGGGTACCAACTTAAATCTTAAGCTTTGACAATGTCTTACCCCAAAGCTACCTTGAATGGACCAATTCATTGAAAGGGGTCTATGAGAAAACAACTATTGTTCACATGTGTTTCTTTCTATTTATTTTACATGTATACATAATCAAAGCACCACATTAGTCGCAATTAAGACATATTTCAATACTTCGATATAATTAGCATTAATACAGTGAAACCTCTCCGAAGGAACACCCTTCGGAATACACAAAATTATGCTGATGTTGTTGAGAGGTTGTTGCTGTAGAGAGATTAAATTAATTGTTATATCGTACAGTGAGGAAAAATCACACTGTTGTTGAAGGGAGATTTGCCTAAAAGAGGGTCGCTCTGGAGAGGTTGCACTGTACTTTGTGAAATATAACAATATCAATAAAATAAGAGAAAAGACGTTAATTATTGAAATAGTTCTGTACGAGGAAATGTACGAGGATTGACACAATAAATCAATCTAGGCCTTCGTTTGTTGCAGCGGCTCAATACAGTCCAACCTGTGTTTGCAGCCTACTCTGAATAAAGACCACCCTATGAATAAGGCCATTCTTCGAAAACCGTCACTGATTATTTAGAATAAACTGACCTCCAAATAAAGGCCACCCATCAATAAAGACCACATTTTGTCTTTCCCAAGAGTGCCCTTTGTTCACAGGTTTGATTGTACACTCATGTATAGTCCCTACATTAGACAATAAATCTTTGCTGGTTATTTATCAGATATCTCACATCTAAAAGCAATATTTTCACACATGTTTTATCAGTATCTGCCACTAGAAGTTTTGAAGGTAATCTACAGCACTTTGTCTAGACGGAACATTTCATGGCACCTCAAGCCGTGTGAAGGACAAACTCTTACTAATTGATCACTCAGTCGGTTCGTCTCTAATTATAAAACAAAGAAGCTGTTAATTGTCCTCATCTGTCGTTGCATTATATGTGGGCTATTCTCAAGTATGCAGAAATTACCATGGCATAATTAGTAATCATCTTTCACAAAAAACTATTGTGGTGGTCGTAAGAACTAGACATGACGATGGTGCACAATGGTAAGAACATTTGATACTGATGCCAATGACCTACTTACCATAATGTACAATATTTATAACCAAAGAGGTTCTACAGTTAAAATGTGTTCCAAAAGTTTCCAAACAATGAACATATTTCACTATTTCACAGTACGAGGTTTTGCAAAATATTAATTACGTTGTCGAATCGATTATCCAGATCTATAACACATGATTGCATTAACATCATCACGCATGAGTTTTCTTGATAAATTTGAGTACAATGTAACTATGGATTTCATGAAATATTAATGCGTCTAATACAATTGTTGTGAACTAACAATGGCTACAGTAGATGTGGGTTACAACTGGCTTCATTTCAACTCGAATTTATACCACCTAGTGTAGAAATATGAGGAAGAGCTTAATGCAGGCCCTACAGAACCAAAGTAGGGTTTTTCTTCACCACCTTGAGATGCTTTAGGGGTGGTTGGGGGAAGTTTAGGGTTAACACCATTTCGTCCATTTTCCTCAATCATCTCAATGGAACCTTTTTCTCCGTACAGATCCCTGAAATTCTTGTCCGTTATTGTATGCGGAGGCCCTAAAGTAAAAGAGTACTATTGTTTTAGCTACGATTTACACTTAATTATGATGAACAATTACAGTAAAACCTCACAAAGTGACCACCTTAACATTACGACCAACTTGTCATTACAACCGCTTATCCTCGGACTGGCCTCCAATAACTCACCTAGGATTCAACTTGATTATGAGACCACCTCATTCTTACGACCAATTTTGCGGGTCCCGAAGGTGGTCTCATTATTGGGGTTTTACTGTAATTCTTTTGTGTCATTACGGTCATTTCGCCAACTTTCAATGAGGGATCCATTTGAAATGCTTTGAATTAAGCTGTAGAATAAGTGATGTAGTGCACATCATAAACTAAAGCCATTTTTGTAACTATTTTTCTAAAAAATACAAATCAGTGGCTTTAATTACTCGTGTCGGAACACAGCAATGACATGAATCATGAATTTTAGAGACAAAATGAGACACGGACTAACGTTTTCATTGGTAACTTCATTATATCAGCATGTGTCAAAATGTAAGGCATTGAGTGACACTTTAGGGAAAATATGTTTACTTGATAAAACAAGAATGGTGTTATAATTTCCTTTTCAAATGCCTGTTTTAACACTTTTGAGCGGACGAATTACATTAAAACTTCAGAGAAAGAACAAAGTTTTCAGCATTACCTGGCCAAACAGAGGGGTCATACTCCATTGTTTCAACGTAGTAAAGACCATCAGGTTTCATCAGTGCCAACAAGACATCCCTGTACCTTAAGAATAAATTATGAAATATAAAAGAATGTATAAGGACACAACGTGACTTCTTTTACGTCCATGGCACATCATCATACTAATTGTGTTCACAAGTATGATTTAATGAAAACAGGAAAATAAGAATTCAGCACTGCCTTCCCTCGATGAAAGGGTTTCAACATAAACGGATTTAATTCATTGAAGTGGACCCCGTGGCTGAGTGGTTATGGTCTCTGACTTGTAATCACTAGCACCTCACCGCTGTGAGTTCGAATCCCACTGGGACCAAATTTCATATGTGAAGAAGCTGACCAGTTAGCTTACGGAAAGTCGATGGTTCTATCCAGGTGTAAGCCTGGGGTCTTCATCCACTGTTTAAGCTAGAAAGTCACCGAATGATTCTGACTGTTGATTCGACGTTAAACTCAAGTGAAAAAAAATATTTATCTATTGACGAATTATCGAGGTATTTGTATACATGCATTCATAATGTCTTAAGAGCGTACAATGTGAACAAATGCAATTTCGAACAAGAAATATATACATACTGGTGCATTGTATACAATACCTAAACCCATCTACATGAAGTACATGTATATAATAGTCCAAAGCCTGTACAAAGCGGAAATTTTAAGAAATGGCTTTGTAGAGAGGTTGTTGTTGTGCGAAGGTCATTTGTTTATCCAGAGTAAATTCTATTAATGAAAGTGTTTTATAACTTTGTATACATAAAATATTCTCTACAAATTTGTGAAATTAGAAAGACAAGGGAGTTAACTCTCATAGAGAAAAGCTTGTTTTTTCGCTTGGATTAAACATCTCACCAACAGGGTTATTTGGTGACTTTCGCAGTTTTAACGGCAGAGGAAGACCCCTAAGTATACGCTTGGGTAGGGCCACCGATCTTCATCATATGTGAAATCTGGTCAAAGATGAGATTCGAACTCACAGCAGTAAGGGACCAGTGATAATTGTCAGACACTCAGCCACGGAGTCACCAGTACAGGATATGTACTTACTGTTGATGGTCTGCAACGTTTATAGCAACCAGTGATTTCGAGTCAAAAATGACGTCAAACTGCCCACATAACGACCTGTAAATGTATTTTTCTTATTACAAAACTTGTTTTATCACAAATATTACATCATGTATATAGAATGTAGATTTAGGATAAAAACTAAACATTGGTCACAAAATTTGTAGTATAATAACAAAAGTGTTCTATGACACCGGTCGTTCGTTTTAAGGTTTGCTTCAACTTATGTTAGGTGTACAGAATCAATCGACTTTAAATATCATATAAAATATCCCTCATTGCACGTAAATCCATCCAAAAAGACGTGAATTACTGGAAAGTAAAGCACGTGTATACTTTAAGTATATTTTTCAGATTATATTATTGATACAGAATAACCCCTGAAAAGCGGACTCCCTGAAAACCGGAATTCTCTGAAAATCGGACGATTTTTCAAGTCCCATTTGTTTTCTCTTCTGTAATCAATAGTTCTCTGAAAACCGGACTTTTGCCCCTGTCCCGAAAGGGTCCGGTTTTTAGAGGTTTTACTGTAATAATGATACTTACGGAGACATGTCATATAAGTCTGCGACGTACAGTTTAACACGACCATCTGTACTCTACAAAATATATCATTATCATCTGTAATATCTTATATATTTGGTGGTAGTGGTAAGGACTTAATTCTTTCGCCACAAAATACTATTCATATATATTTATTTCACATGTTCACTGGCACTGGTCTGGATCTAAACTCATTAACTATAATGTTTATAAGATACTGTCAGAGAGGCGTGCTGTTGGATAAGTAGGCGTGGATTATTAATGATTGACATGCATATGAGTATTAACTGATAAACACTACACTATCATGTTACAAAATGGTAAACTGATTTAAATCTTCCCTTACTGGATGCGAAAAAAAACTAAATATTTGGAATCATCATGACGGTAGTAACACATTCATAAAACAAGGTCATTTAAGGGCTGGTCTCAGACAAGCTCGCGACAGACACAGAAACGGTACGGAATGCTTTAAAAATAGAATGAAACCATTTAATATGACACGGCTACAAAACTTGATGGATGAATAAAATAATACTGGTACCAATCAGTGACTTAATGTGAGAGGCAAATGATAGCGACCATGTAGGAAAAGTAACTGCCGTGATCATATGTCTGAAACTAATTATATAATCCTTACACCAGGCATAGGTGTAATTAAGACAAATACTAGCACGACTTTCCCTTTCATAGTTTGATATTACCTTATATAAGGTACCAATATTCTCAATTTGTTCAACTTCTTTTTCGATATTATGCTCTTCAAAAAATTCTCTAATCGGTTGTTCAGCAATTTCCACTCCACACACTGTATGTCCTTTGTTATACATCCTGAAATGTGTTGAAAATATACAAAATAATACAATATAATGATACATACATATTTTGCTTAATGAAATCCTGCAATCAACATCCTTGGTAGCATGATTTCTTAATTTAATTGCATAACTGTATTTCTAGAGTTTTTGCTAGAGTTTCACGTCGACTTTTCCAGCCATAGCGATGGAGAAAGGCCCCTGGCGTACACTTTTTCAGCTTCCTCAGATGTTAAAATTGGCCCCGGTTGGATTCGAACTCACAGCGGTGAGGGGTTAGTTAGAACTAGTCAGAGACCATAACCACTCGACCACGGAGGCCCCTATCTAGATTGAAGATACCAAGACAGATTTCCATTTATAAAGGTGTACTATTCATTTGAATAATCGAAAATTCTACGTAAATAGTCGATATTTTCTGTCGATATTTCTAGATGGATCACTGAAATTTCTTTGTAATTATCGATATATCTGAATAGAAAATCGATTGTTCTATGCCAGTAATTGATATTTCTATGCATTTATTTCTTTGTAGAAAAATCGATGACTCTTTGTGGATAAATTCTATGTAAATAGTCGAGAACATTAATAATACAGTGCTCCCTCCCGTAACGTCACCTCCAAAGACCGATTCTCTTCAAGAAACGACAGTAAATGGCACACATACATATAATAAATCACCTGTCGCGAATGCACCTATTCCCTCCGAACAACAACTCCCTCCAAAGAACAACACTTTTTGCGACTCGGACAGGTGTTTCTCTTCAGAGGGAGCACTGTATCCAACACATTATAAGAAACGGTTGGTTTACAATTCGGGATAATTGAACGTGAAAAAATTACCACAACATATCTAATGATTTGCCACACAAAGGAACAAAAACCGATTTTGTTTTTCCCTCAAACATTTCCGCTTCTTTTGCATCTAGAAACCTGTATTGAATGAAAGATGTGGTTAATAAGCACCTTAAAGAAAACAGAAAAAAGCATCCATGTATCTGATACAGTCACTTATGAACCAGGTGATATATTCACCAAAAGGATCAATATCTCTGATTGTCAAACCTGATCAAACGCTTATAAAACAAAGGTGTATACAGTGCAATCTCTCTAAAGCAACACCCTTTGGGAGAAGCAGAATTATGTTGTTGTTGTTGTTGTGGAGAGGTTGCTGCTCTAGAGTTAAATCGTACAGCGGGAAAAAATCATGCTGTTGTTGAAAGGAGGTTGTTGCTCAAGAGAGGGCCGCTCTGGAGAAATTGCACTGTATTCATTGTTTTTTTTAATTTTAAAAACATACTCATTTCATCTGCCAGTGATGTTGATATACTTGCTGAGGTAATGTTTTTAGTCAATATTGTTAAGATAGGAAATTAAATATAAGAGTAAGAAATCCTTGAAGAATTTGCCCTATAGTTAATTAATCAATAATTAGGAAATCATAGATAAATTCCCGTATTTTTAGTTGAAGTGTGGGCAGAATTTCCGAAGAGCAAGAATTAAATCGTGAGTGTGTAGCACGTGCCATTTAATGATTCATAGCCGAACAAAAATTGAGAAAATATAGAGGTAATATAGATTTATTGTATCGAGTCTGATCACCAAAGAAAATTAGCAATTACACACGTTTTTATTAGATAAAATATGGCTAAAACTACATTTTTAAACGGCTTTTATATTTTACCCCTGCGTATTAATATCAACTCCTTGACGTCATTAGCCTAATAGCTAGGTTACAATCAGACGGGTACAATTAAAACAATTGTTAGTGTTATATTTGAGTATAATACATGGGGTGATTCAATAATTATATGTATATTTGCAATGTTGCAATTAGTGTAAGAATCGATACAACATACGGGTCTGATTTGGATTGGTGGAAGCCCGTGTCGCCTATAGCCCAGCAATCCACCCATACATCGTTGTTAACTATTCCCTCATCAAGCTTGGTTTCGACAATTTTGCTTGTCATCTTGTACACGCTGAAACAAGATAAAAGAAACAGAAGATGTAAAATATCTGTTCAACGCAAGCATGTTTAACTTACAGTCTAACCTGTGAATAAAGACCGCCCTTGGGAGAGACAAAATGTGGCCTTTATGGACAGATGACCTTCATTTGGAGGTCAGTTGGTTCTAAATTATCAGTGACAGTTTTTTTCAAAGAATTGCCTTTATTCACAGGGTGGTCATTATTCAGAGGTTTGACTATATGTATAGTCCAACTGATTAGAATGTTTGCAATGGCAAGATATTTTTATCTGACCCGGTCCCGCTCAGTCAAACAAAGAACTGCATATTTGTTAGTAGTCCAACTATGATTAGACTGTTTGTAACGGAGAGATATTTTTTATTTGGCCCCGCTCCGTTCAGTGAGAATGATGTTTTGTCGAATTCATTTATGAAATCGGTCAACCAAAAAGCCGAATAATTAAGTAGAATTAGTTTATACGAATCTAGGTTGAGTGTTTTTATCTAAAATCTGGTGGATATGATCGGTGCAGACTACAATTTTGCCCTGAAAATAGATTCATAGTCTGCAATTTAAAGCATAATTTATACGTTTGCAATTAATATTGTGTTTAAGATTATTAACCCGTATTAACATATGTTTAATAAGGACAGACACTAAACACGCAGCGCTATAGCGTTAACCTCAATACAGCCCTTTCCGCTCTTGTATAACAAATAATTGATCATAATTGTTTAGAACACGTATGATGAATATGACTAGTACATATGTAAACAAACAGCACAACAGCGGCGTATGTGTTTACACATTACTGGACAGTGAATTGAGTTGAATGTCTATTATACCGACACTAGTTCAAACATATATTGTATATATGTACACGAAGTTAAAAGCACATAGAACCAATATACACAGAAAATGCATAGAAATTATACACTCTAGTACACGAAAATTAATACTAGATCTTTATTTAGCCTGAATACGTATATCAAACAAGAATGCATATCTCTAATATGTAGTATAACAAAAACAATTACCTCAAAATAGCTGTGTTTTAACAAAAATGAAGATTTGTGTCTAAAACTCAATAAAAAATTTCTTGGTCTCCAAAGATACTCTGTTTTGCAAGGTATCTTTTATTTATAAAATCATGTTCTAATTATTAACCTGGCGTTTAACAACGTGCGGATAGGATTTAAACTGTAGTAATAAACATAAAGTACTGTATCCAGCTACTCGTGTAAAGTTACTTAAGTGTATGATATGTTTTTACCTGATTCAACGTTTGAAGATCTTTATGCTGGTCCAACAGATATGATTAAAAAAATATCCGAAATATCACACTTATCATAAAATCTAATGTCAGAGATCGTTGACCTTTAAAAGTCGCGCTTCAGGTCATTTTGTCTCTATACATTTACAAACAATTGCAACTCAAATGAAATGATTATTTGGGGAGCAAGATTTCAGATTGACATGTTTTCGAAGTATGAAAAAAAACCACTTTCGTATAATTTTGATGGTAACATTATTTAATCAGAATCATGGAAACGAAAAGTAAATTTATTCGCAACATTCGTTCAGGTCTTAAATTCTTTTTTTCACAAAGTTTAACGTCGTTTTTCAACATTTTTTCACTTACATGTACGGCGATCGGTTCTCCTTACCAGTTTTCCTGGACTGCCGGTACTAACTTACCCTTTCACAAGGAACCGGCAACTTCTCCATATATGGAGGAAAATTGACATTTTTGTCAAAGTTGAATTATAGGGGTGTTATTGAAAGTCTGTCCGAAAATAAGTGGACATTGTGACAAGGTGGTCGTAATATTGAGGTGGTCTCTATTTGAGGTTCAGTAAACTTCACGGTGTGCATCGCGGGATCTTATATTACTTAAGAATGATATGTATTATATGTTTGGAATATTAAATCCTTAATTTTAGCATTTCAAAGCTAATATTAATATTTAAAGACTTAATATATGCTAGGACAATAACTTGATGGAGCCTTTCACATTGCTGTTAAATTTAGAACCCTAATGCCTACAACACCAAATGCATCAGCGTGCTATTCTTATACCTACACCGAAAATTATGTTATGGTGTTTATTTTGTAGCAGTTGTGCAATAATTTAACGAAGAAATGTCACGGTCTCCGGATGTGGCAGTTTTATTTAACTGATTGATAAGCAGCAACTATCACAGTGCAATCACTGATTGTCGTCTTTTTTACAATTATTCTACCTGTCGGTGATTTTTCCAAGGTAAGTACAGTTGATTAAATATACTTCCGGTTCACCTAACAACCGAAGAGATGTTATATTATCAAATGCATGAGGACTTCACTTGAACTTAATTCATTTTAAGGTACATATACTTATAACGGAAAAATATTTAAAGCCTCAGAAAAGTTGACACAATCTCGTAGAGCCGTCAGATGGGTAAAAACAACTATTCTAGTAATGACACTCAAGCAGGAAGAACACGGCTGGCAGACATTACATGCAGGCTTCAAGAAAGTTGCTGGACCATCGGACTTATCAGGCAAATTTTGTACAGGTCTAATGACTTGGCCAGGCACAATTTACAGCATTTATCACTTATTATTTATTTCCAAATCGACAGCATGTCATATCAGAACATGGAAATAGATTTTGGGCTCATAACATGATATAAATAGTGCCTACCATGTGGCTCTATTTACTGGTTCAGTCGTTTTCAATAATGTACCATACACATAAAATCTATAGAGTCTTTTATTCTTTCCATTCAGAAAAAGTCGCAATATTGACGACTGTTTTTTTTTTAATTCCAGTTTAATACAGACAGACTCAGTGCAAGATGGCTGACAACAGTAAAGAAATTAAAAGTCTTATTAAGCTGAGACAACAAAGACCAGCATTTTCTCGCATGATTTCCTGGGAAATCAGCCAATGTAAAAATCAACAACCAGCGAAAAAAACCAAGAATAAGAAAAAACAGGTGCGTATATTCTGTCATATTCATCACTGTAGTGGCTTCATATTCATAGACACTAATTTTGTAACATATAATTTTAGCAATGTTAACTGAATTATTGAATTTTTAGACTGCTTAATTGCACGGTTCAAAGTTTTCTGGAACCTCTGGTTTTTCCCACATCTGGACCCTACTGGTTATTATTCTTTCAGTGAAACTGAGGTTAAGATTTCTGTTTTTTTTTTTAAATTTTCAACTTTCATCTATGTAATTGTTACTGTTGTTTGGTTCTATTGTTAGCTTAAATTAGGTTTAGAGTAAAGCGAAAGTTTCGCATTGGCAGTTGGTCTGAAGACTTGATATCCAAGCTTAGGGATACATCTCCTACTCTGATGTTATCACTTCATGATGTCCTTGTCAACTGCATGCAAAGTGTAGGGGAGTGTAACAGGGCTGTATATATAATATATGTGTTTATAGAAGTCTGTATGCCCATCAGCCCGATAAACACAATTGGTAGAGCAGCTGACTTGCAAGCAGAAGGTCGTGGGTTTATGCCCATATTGGATACTTATTTTCTGCCTCCTGTTACGTTGGTGCCATGAGTGTGTGGCTAGCCTTGGAATCTTAGAGCTAGGGTGAAGCATTGGCTTGGTTAGCTTAACAAACCTGTGTGGTTGTCGCTTAATTAAGGAAAGAGGAGTGTAACAGTGTTGTATATATAATACATGTGAAGTTTGTATGCCCGTCAGCCCAATAAGCTGTTCGTAGAGCAGCTGACTTGCAAGGTCAAGGTCAAGGGTTTTGAGCCCTACATCGGGAACTTTATTTTCTGCCGAAACATATTTTTTTTACATGTAACTGGAAACAAACCTTTTTTTGTTTAGGCCTATATTATACATGAAGAAAGATTATCATACTTGTCACTTGTGCGAAGATCATAGAAAGCATATTGAACATGTTTTTATATTTTCCAGGCTCTGAGTGCTTCCTCTAATGAAGAAGTTGATGATGCTGAGGATATTAATTCGGAATCTGCTGAAAGTAGTGAATATGAAACAGCAAATGAAGATGCTGAAACAGATTCTGGTCCAAGCTCTCTCACTCTATCTGATAGTTTTAATTTTGATGAGCTCTGTTTAATAACTGATGATACAGTTCTCGAAGAAGATGATGACAATGATGATGTTGATGATGATGAACTCATGATGTCATGCAAAAGCAGTAACAGTGTGCGCAGTAACTCAGCGAATGAACCTCAACAGGAACGACGACGAAGACCTTCTAAAAAACAAAAGAAAAAAAGAAAGAAATATTTTAGAATGACATACCTTGATGATATGTACAGTTTAGGGAGACTTTTTGATCCTGAAGATAATATAGATGATGTTTTTACTGAAGTTTACGAAGAGGGTATTGATGTTGATGTGAAATTCCGAGTACCAACTCTTGTTGAATTGTGTTTAAATGCTAGTCGTAAAAAGCGTAGGTCAAATTCAACTAAATCTAAGTCTTCTCACAATGAACCAATATCAAATCAACAAACTGACTCTACAACAGGTCAGTTACAACTAACAATGCCTGTAGGACTGAAGAAATTATTGTGTGGCAGACATCCAGCAAAATATGATACTCAAAATACCATATCATTTTTCCTTAACCAAGTATTACCGATAATGGAGGAAACTTTAACAGAATCAGGCGCCTATAATACTATGAAATCACTTCTTCCATGTGATGTAGAGATGAGACCTGCTATTAGGAGTGTATGGAATGTTCTACCATATCCATGGTATCAGAGCGGGAGAAAAGAAATGTCAACAGCATTTCTTTTTTCCTCATCTATGCATCGATGCTTGGAAGCAGACAATAACGATTATTATTATATCTATTCGTATGATGTTATAAATCCATTATGGATTTCTGGAATGTGTGGTAAGTTATTATAAACATGTCAAAAGTATTTGATAGTATTGATTGACGTGTAATTACCACACCTTTCTTTCTTATATATTCCTGTATATGAAGGTTTATATCTTGTTTGAAGGTTATGAAATTTAAAAAAATTGGTCTTTATGTGGAAATTGGATATCAAAATCCCATATATTTGTTTAGTATTTCATTATATAATACGTAACAGCTTTTCAGAATGCATTTACAGTGCAATCTCTCCAGTGTGGTCCTCTCTTGAGCTATAACCTCCCTTCAGCAACAGCATGATTTTTCCCTCTGTACGATTTAACTATTAATCTAACTTCTCTAGAGCAACAACCTCTCAACAACAACATAATTTTGCTTCTCTAAAAGGGTGTTGCTTTTGGAGGTTGCTCTGTACATTAAATTTCGTAATCATATCTTTGTTAACTGGAGATTATGTTTGAGCAAAATGAATGTTTAAGCATACTAGAGTAGTCTCAAGTCATGTACTGTCTGATTTAAGCCTAATTTATATCATTTTATCATACAGCTCTGGCCAACGCAATTGACTTAATGCTACCAAGCCAGATTTGTACAACAGCAATTATCAGGGTGAAAAGAGCTCTGGGTTTGAGGTATGTGTATAAAACATGTCTTTAGAAAAACTCAGTAAATGTAAACTAATGGTAACACAGGTGGTTGGTTATCTCAATCTGTATACACATATTATATACTGGTTCAGGGATCCAAACATCGGTAGATGGTAGCTTTCATTCGTATGGTACAAAATAATTTTCATCCTGTGTGTAATTAAGTCTTTGTTAATATATATTCCCATCTCAAGTAGGACTATTATACTGATAATTGATGTATTGCAGTGACTTTTTTTTGTAATTTTAGTAAAGGACCCAGGTCCTGTTGGGAAAAAATGTGTGGTATGGTGCCAAAATTGGGATTTTTTTGGTCCGATATTGGGAAAAAATGTGTTTATTTTCAATTGGGAAGTTTCTGTTGTACGGACCCAAAAAAGAAGGAAAAATCGCTGTATTGTCTTTTATTTTCAGGTACAAAAGACTTGTGGATAAATATTTTGAGTCTGTACTGCCATATGTAATGTGGTCTCGAGGTCTGGTCTCCATGGCAACTGATATGTTCAAGTCATTAATAGAAAACTCAAAAACAAGTAAGTATTATATGTAATGGACTTTGAAATCTGTTACAAAGATGACCAGGGTAAATTATTGGGCAATTAACAAATGAAGAATTGAATAGATAGATAAAAATATAATTAAATTGATTTAAAATTTGAAACAGTTGAATTATGTGCAATTAGTATTTTTTAGATTTGCTAAAATATGCTTGTTAACACTTGTTATTGTAATAGGACCAATTACGTCACTGTTCTGGATTACAATTGTGAGCATATGGCTTCATTTATTGTATGTAACCATCAAAGGACTATTATGCTTACAACTGTGCGCATATAACTAGTCATCGTATGTCAATGTCATCTATTTATTATCTGTCTTAATCTGGTTTAAGTTACCATGAAATGCATGTATTTGAGTGAAATTGCAAAGATGCATGTGATGTTTGGAGATACAAAGACGGCTGTACAGTTTTACAGACTCGCATCAGATACTGCTAGTGAGAACGCTCACGGAGTAGACCGAGACCGGATCCTGGATGAGTTTTCAGAACAAGAACAAGTGCTGCTGGCCAGTGTTTATGACACAGGGTTTGTCATTATCTTATCTGCAGTCAATACTTCAGCTTTCTTGTATTTTTATATAATTTTTGTTTTTTAATATTTCACAAATTTCTTAATTTGTTAGATTGTATTATTTTTTGTGTAAACAATCATGATTTTGTGCTGAATCTTTGTTTCCTTAAATGAGATGTCAGGATCTTAGAAAACATTGGGATTGTTCAGGTGTATCAACTTTCAAGAAATGACAAAAATGGCTTCATGTATTGCAATTGACTTTAATTAAATGAATTAATAAATAGTCAAAATCTTTAAAACTGATACGTTATAACAGGGGTCAATCAAATTGGCGAGTGTGGCGATTAACTCGCCGTGGTCCTTTTACTTCTCCAAAGGCAGCGGCAATAATCACTTTGCCCTAAAATCTGGCAATAAACTCTTTACCAAAATTATCATTCGTCTATTGATGATGTTCAGTTACACGCCGCTGCCCATCGCTGTTTGATACACATAGGAATCCGCCCCCCATGCATGGCAAGTAATCTAAACAATCGATAACGGCCATTTACAGCGCTCATTAGATAGATGGTTACCACTCTCCACCAAACAGAGCGTAGTTTACAAACTAAGAAGTAGAAAATGAGTTCCTAAAACCAACAGCGCAATGAGTGCATGAGAAAAAAACTAACAGCACAAGGGCTTGGTTTCTAAGGATATTAAGATCATGATAACATTCAGTACTTCCTGAAAGGCTATGTGACCGTCAGAAATTCACTTCTCTGGGTGTGGCCCCACTTGTTTCAAACCTGAGCTGAGGCAGTAGTGACTACTCCCAAAATTCTGAGTCAAGCTTGACCCCTGTATAAGTTAGTTGTTCAAGCCCTAAACTCATGCGTCTTTAGCTGTAATCAAAGACTCAAAATGGTCTAAAGTACAGTGTGTTATTTTTAGGGTGTTAGACAAAGACAAGGCTCATCAGTCTAACTACTGTTGGAGTTATTTGTTTGGTTTACATAACACGCGTATAGAAGCCATTGTGGCAGGTGTTGATGCTTACTTGTGCTATCACCTTTACAACTGGAACGGTGAGTGATATTAAAACCTATTAACATATTAGGTTCAAACTAAACTTATCAGTCGATTGTAGTAACTATGATATTCCGATACTTTGACAGCATCATGAATCTGTACATGACCCTACCCGTTCAACATTTTTTTATCTCTGTAAAAGTAGTTTGTGTTTTTGAAAAAATAATTATCTTAATGATAAATCCTTAGTAATTGTACCTTACTGTGAAAAAGTAATTACTGTTGATTTTGTTTGGTAGAAGGTTGAATATGTGTGCATATTATATATGACTGACCCCATGAATTTTTTCAACTTGAAAGAGAATGTTTTGGCTTGTTCACAATGAAAGTTTCCGGTTTTTTTACTTAAAAAAGGTCATGAGCCAAAGGAATGATGTCTCATTTTGATTTGTTTGTTTTTATACAACTTATTGTCACTGGGGTTTGACGCCGTTTCTCAACAATTTTTCAGTTATATACAGCGACCGGTTCACCTAACCAGTTTTCCTGTGTATTAACCAGAACTAACTTACCCTTCCACAAGGAGCCGGCAAATTCTCCACATGTGGAGGAAAATTGACATCATTGTCCAATTTTCATAGAAGGGCATGCCCTGCCGTGACTGGGATTCAAATCCGGATCTCTGGGTCACAAGTCCAGAGTACTAACCACTGGACCACGGCCATGGCTGTTTCATTTTGACTTCATGTATTTATCTAAAAGCAACCCTAACTCATGCTTTATTAGTGTGCATGTTTGTCTATTTGTATTTTAATATTATCCTCAGACTCAAAGAGATATGATGAAGTTGTTTCGAAATTGGAGAAAATTGTAAAAACTCAGGAAGTTGTTGCTTATTACTTGGCCATGATGTATGCATTACAAGGGAGAGAAGACAAATCAACTAGATTATATAGACAGTGCAGATTTGGGTAATTATGCTGTTGTATTCATTTTAAACCGTTCAGATTTAAAATTGCAATACTTCTAGCCCAAAAGTCAAACACTTGAAATTGACTTTGTCTGTGATGGACCCACCAAATGTATAGGGCTTTGAGATCAGCAGTCCTATGGTCTTAATTCATAGCCTATCCACTTATTTCAATAGGAAAACATTAGGTCCATGGACCTAGGGTCCATGACTTCAAGCCTTAGGCTTAGCGTATGTTGCCATTTGGCGACTTCTAGTTTGCATATAGCTATAAAAGAATAGACTTGTCATCAAGTAACAGTTATGTTTGTGGCTGGGATTCTGTTCTGAATTGCTACTTTGGGTAACAAAATGAACTATTTAATAAAATTCGCAGTTTCAGGTAATAAATCTATCTAAGTTCTTATATTCTTTGATATTAAATTTGGATTTCATTTAGTATATGTATAAAATTGTATTGTTAGAAGAAATAAAGGTGGTTATTTGGTTAGTATCAAATTTAACAACAAAATCCATCATTTGCAGTCCCCACGGGGCTCCTGCTGACCTTATTATAAGTTATTTGGACTCAAAGGCAAGAAATCCATGGCAACCAATTATAGACCTTGTTAATAAACAAAGATCACCAATAAGTCCACTGAAGGTCGTCTGGCGAACGAATTTACAAGCCCCTAGAGTTTCAAAGCACAGGTAAGCATGTATGAATGTGAATCAAATGGTTGTATTTTTATTTCTACCTGATGTCAGTAATTTAATTTTATATATGAAAATAGATTTATATATTATTTTTACACAAAATGGAATTACATGTATATTTATTTTATTTGATTTTCATTTATTCACCCATCTGTTCTAATTATATTTTCTACACGATTAGAATAATTTAAATATGTGTTTCATCAATAATACATTAAGGATTAAATATACTCTTCTCATCATATTCAGAGCCCAAGAAGGGGACTTCACTGGTCATGACCTTGACCTTCGTCTTAATGAGATGGGCCATTTGTCAGGTAATATGCAGATGTTGTTACCGCCTATGAGAAATGTCTCCTTGGATCTATTTTCGGGGTAAGTTCCTTGTGTGCCTTCTGTTGCAGACCTTAAATAGGCATTTGTTGGCAAACCCAAGCATGAAGTGCTCATAGTGAGATATAGAGATCGTCCTGCCAGTCGTTTTGTATTGTGTATTGTCAATAAAGTATTTTAAATGACATCTCTGAAATCACAAGTCCAATTTCAATCAATCTTCACTGGAATGATCCTTGATTGTCGCTCCCTTTTTTGTCACTTTTCTATTTTCATTTTATGGACTAAAGAAATCTTACTAGCCAAGACCACCATGACAATTCTGTACAATCATTTCCAAGTTTTGTCAAATGATTGTCAAAGATGCAAGGCTCGTACAAGATTCATGTTTTCCACTCATTTTCAAAATGCTTATTTATGCCCATTTTTCCTCATGTTTTACAGCACAGTAGCATGTTATTATCACTACACGTTAACGTTAAAATGCATTCGTTATAAATGTATTTTATTGCTTTATTAAAGGTCTGTGGTTGTTGATAAGTTTTCTAGTACTGGAGTATGGACCAGTGCTTATTTCGACCCTGCTTGTTATATGTCAAGTATGTACCTGCTGTATATTCTTTATAAAATATTGAAAATTAATGTTCAAAATATTTAGCTATTTTGATTGAATTCTAGTTGATGTGTATTTCAAGATATATAAGATAATCATATTGCAATTATTTCTGATTAATTAGCTAATACATTATGCTTACTAAATAGTGAAAATTATGGACCTTATTTATTATCATCTTTTTGTTGTTTAAAGTCACATTACTAAACACGTATAAAACGCTATAAAAACCTGTGAATGATTATGTATAATTCATAGTATCATTCCTGGAACCGGAGATACTATTTCTAAAATTCTGATTTTTATTGAAGATTTTTATTTTTACAGGAAAGTTAATGGTTCCGACGCCAATGGTGATATACACAGGAAAAGATGGAACAACTGTTGAGCTTATGAATCCCACAAATAATATGATTCATTTTAGACAATTTTATACGAAAGTGACAAACAGTCCATCGTGTGCAGTTGCACTCCACTGGAGAAGTTCCCGTGGTCAATTTGCAAAATTGAATATATTTACGGAAGTCAAAAGTCGTGTGAAGGAGGTATTTATAGTTCTGTAGAATTTCTCATTATTTAAGGGTCCAATAGTTCGAAAAATGGAAAGGGCGAGACAATAAAGCTAAAACAATTCGTTCTTCATCACTGAATCATGTGCTTCATATGAAAAATCAGTTTTTCCTGTGACTTATTGTCACTGGGGTTTTTTCAACAATTTTTCAGTTATATATGGCTACCTGTTGTTTTAAGGTGTATTTAGTATGTTAATTCTGGTCAATTTGGTGTTGCGAGGTCGCGTTCGACTAAACGAAATTGACGATTTTTTGGAGGAAAATAGCAGATGAAATACCTGTTTCATTATTAAGAATTGGACAAAGTGCTTATTGGTTATGTGTACTTTTTTTGTGTAGTATAATGTATTAGCTATCTGTAGACACAAGTTATTAGAATTTTGAGCAATTTCTGAAAAAGTTACGTAGTGTTAAACAGACTTGGTGCAGAAACTGTCATTTCAGAAGTTGTAACCCTTGTATATGTATGCATATGATATACATGTTTTTGGTCTGTGTGGCCATTTTATGTCTGATACACCATTATACACCATCCCTTCAATGTGCTTGCCCCCTGTGAGTTCAACAGCTGTAATCCAATCTTCACAATATGATTTGATGGGCTTATTTTTGTGACAGTATGTTGCTCTTGTTTAATTCTTTGCCTCATAAGCATTTTTGGGCTCTTCCAAATTCAAAACAAATATACACATGGTCAATTTTTTTTCAGAAAACTGGGTTATGTCTTTATGACAGAGTGGAAAACATTGTGGCAACAGAAGTCATTGCTAGTTAAAGCAATGGCTTCCTTTGCCATAATGTTTTGCAAAATCATCTACTGCAGCTGTGGTGAAACGAGGTATTATGAGGTGAAGCGTTAAAGATGATTAACATCTTATACTGTTGGGTATTTTTTCATGGGTGGGGGTTTTGTTGTTCAAGCTCAATAATGTGGGTGGATTTTTGATGGTATTAGACGCTGTTATATTACCAGTGCATGAAATTCAAACAACAAAATCTTATTGAATATTTGCCCGTAAACAAAACTAAAGGTGAGTTTCAACAAAAACAATTGATAAGGTTTACATTCTAGCACATCAGAAATATCAAATAAGTACTAGACTGTATAATACCAGTTGTTTAGAGCTTTAAACTTTTCCTGGTTTTCTGTACGAAACACATTTTTGTTGGGTATTACAGATTGTACGAAATTACATCAAAAGAAATGAAGAAAAATTTTGCACACAACCGACAAATTCGTTGCTTAAGGACGAGTATGAACTGCTTTTCAAGATCTTAGACAAGACAGCTGACAAGAACTTAGCTCTGAGTACAGCTGTAAGTAAATTTTCAGGGTTTTTAGCTCACCAGAACTGAAGGTTCAGGATGAACTGTTAGGATGGGTAGGTGGATGCTCCGGCGTCTGGCGTCAACAATGGTCTTCTCTTCAGAAACTACCAGCCGGTTTTACTTCAAATTTGCTGTGCAGAAACCTTTTGACGTTCTAACTGCAATTTGCTCATATTGTTCCGGTTGACCGCTTTTAGGGGTCACTAGAGCTAAAAATAGAAATACCTTAAAATGACTTTTTCTCATGTTTCTATGGATGGATTATTACCAAACTTGGTTTTTAGCATCTTTAGATAGTGTTCTATTAGATTTGCTCAAATAAAAATGGTTGGCCCCAATTAGGGGCCGCTAGAACTAAACATAGAAATACCTTAAAATGACTTCTTTTCATGAACCAGTGGTTGGATCATCACCAAATTTGGTCTGTGGCATCCTTCAGTCATCACGAATATTCTTTTGTAGTATCCTTTGATGGTCCTTTATCAAGTTTATTATTGTTCCCCATTATTTGCCCACAAGTGTACCTGTATTACCTTTTTAGTAACAAGTTAATTAATATTTATTGTGGTGAGCGATGCAGGGCCATCATGGCCCTCTTGTTTATGTTGTCATGGTTCGGTGAACAGTTTTCAGTGTTAGTTAAGGAATTATTCTTCCTGGCGTATTGTTCAATTAAAACCTGTAAATGAGTCTGGCTTTAAGTTTTATCAACACAGGAAGTAATAGTGATTTTTAAAGCTTCTTAAAAAATGGTGTCTTTCATTGATAGTAAATTTGATAAATATTGACGATTCAATGAAAGATTTTCTTACATATTAAATCACTTTTAAGGGCATTGATTTTGCTGTGCGAAAAATTGCCCAGGCTCGGAGGGATAGAGAGAAAATGATGCAAAAGGGAGAAAAATCCGCAAAAAGTGGCAAGAAACAGAAAAAGAAGCAGAAAAAGAAGACATTATCGGATTACTGTGGAATTGATTATTCTTGGGAGAAGTACATGAATGTGCAGTTAAAATGTGAACCTTTTGTATTTGGAAGCACTGTGGTTTTAAACCTGTTCATTGAAGGCACCAAATCTTGCCCTGGGTTTTTCATGGTACGTGCAAGTTTCACACCATCTTTTAACAGTGTTAGCTCAACATATAGGATATAGTTGAGTGTTGGTGTCTACTCTTGTTCAGGAAAGCAAACATTTTTACTTTTATTTGCTGTCCTTGTTGTGGTTCAAGTTCCTCATGTATTGGAGTTTGTATTGCGACTGACTAATTGTTTTAATATTAGATAACTTAAAGTCATACTGGGTAAAAGCATTTTTGACTCAGTATTTTGTACATGTCAAAATGTATCTTGATATTAAATGGATCATCTATGGTCTTTGGGTGATCCTTGACGAAGATTGATCAATTTTTACTCTTGGGGTCAAAATCGGCTGCTTGTTTTACATAGATTTATATTGGGATAACTTTGGCCAAAATTGCCTGGCATATAGCTTAGTATTATCTGGTAGTCTTCTTCAACAATTGTTAAACTTTTTCCCCCGGGGCCAACATTGGCTTGCCCCAGGGGTAAATTGTTTTGCCTCGACTGATATACGAAAATCCTTAAGAAATATTCTTGTTAAAAATTGAATGGTTTAGAGTTGAATAATTGATGTGTTGCATTGCTAAGTTGTCCTCTACTAAGAATGTTCAAAATTTATGCTTTTAGAAAGACGATGTTTTATATGAGTATTAGATGTGTATCACGTTTCAAATTTTATTGCAGTTTGTAAATACAAAAGACAAGAATTCATTCTTACATTACAATTTAGTCGAACAAAATGGGCGTATATTGTATGATTGTGTCAGAAATAACCAGTCAGACGAGGAATTTTTGCTGGTTAGCAAAGATGGAACTAGGTAAGATTCTGTTTTGTCATCAAAACCTCTGATAAAAAGCTACCATCTTTGTGATTATCTGTCCTTAATGACAGAAGTAACCTTGATAAGCACTAAGCATGATTTAACAAAGCTACCTGTAACATATTTTTGACAATTTGTACTTGTTTATTATACTGGTGTCAGGTTGTCCGTCCGTCTGTCTGTAGACAAAATCTTGTGTGCATTTCTTCTCCAAAAAAGGCTTGTTCGATTTTTATAAAACTTTACCTACACATTAAGCATTAGGTCTACTTTTGCATATTACAAAAAAAATTTGGTCAGATTTATTTTCAAGGAGTTATGCCCATTATTTATTTGTCTACAGATAAAATCTTGTGTGCGTGTCTTCTCCTAAAAGGCTTGTTCTAATTTATGAAGCTTTTAAAAAAAAGGGCTCTTTAGGGGGTATTTTATCACTTCCGGTGATAGTTCTAGTTTCAATATAACTCTTTTCATTCATTAATACATTGTTACCTAGGTAATTATAGTATAGGTTTATTTTGTATGAAATTTAAGTCATATATCGTTGCATTTTGCTATTCAGATGTATAAACATTTATAACTCTACTGGGTGTATGGTGGATGAGTACACTGAGAAGGATTTACTTGGAGCTAACCCTGAAAGATATGATTTGCTCGTTATTGGACAGTTTATTTATGGGATTACTAAAGGAAGGAACAGGTTTGTGATGGTTGACAGCGATTAACTCATTGCACTTTTAAATCATTAAATACCAGTCTGTTGGTTTTTTTTAATTACATACAATCTTAAATGTCACCGTATAATAATTACTATGTTTTCTATCATTAATGACATCTATTTTCTATTATTTATTTCAAATCTTTGTCAACTTTTGTGATTATAATTCATTTTGAAATTATTCTTTGAACTAAAATTTCTATTGAAGAAAAGTCCAAACATCTGCCTTCTTATTGACTGCATGTATGAGTACAGTGCAACCTCTCCAAAGCCACACCCTTTGAGAGACGCAAAATTATGTTGTTGTTGAGAGGTTGCCATTCTAGAGAGGTTAAATAAATAGTCAAATCGCACAGTGGGGGGAAAAGCATGCTGTTGTTGAAGGGAGGTTCTCGCTCAAGAGATGGCTGCTCTGGAGAGGTTGCACTGTATCTAGATATATATATATTGCATCAGCTGTTTTATGGGGATTTATGTCCCCTGACATAAATCTTTTAAGTGCAGTACGACATCAGTGTATAAAATAAATACCTCATGAAGGTCATTGGGAACAAAAGGGGCAGTAAAAATCCTATCTTTGAATGAGTTGGTAAAAGTGTTACATTCCACGAATTTACATATCCTTAAAGATGAAACTCACTCATCTAACTTGATTCCATGAGTTCAATCAAACTTAAATAGTTTAACTGCCCTAATCTGAACTAGTATGAACAATTGGAATGTCCGGATTTCCGGGTTTGAAAGGTTTTCATTATTTTACTCAAAATCATACAAAGGTTTTAGGCAAAAGATATAGAATAATAGTTTGGTACTGATAACTTCATTCCAATTTTGGGATTAGAGGTGTCTGAATTAGAGCGGTTCCACTGAAGCCTCAAAATACTATTTGTGTTCTTTAGTTTGGGTGAAAATTTGAGAGTAAAATATGGATTTTTTTTCAGTATATTCAAAAAAAGAATCGGATGTGACGATGAAGGATTTTATGTTGAAAACTTTGTACATTGGTCTGTTGAATCAATCTCTGATCTGTGGAATGAATTGGGCAACAGTTCAAATAATCCACCAATGCTTTCTAGCATGACTTACATAGGAAAGAATTTTGGAGATGATGTTGGCAAGCTGCTTATGTTGAACCTTGGTGTAGGATTGGCATTTCTTGATCCTGACACGATGGAATTTGTGTCTGTGAACATTCCAGAGATATAGTATGTAGCATGAATGCAATCTCATATGCATGTTATTCCCGTACAGTATAACTCACAGACTCTGAACCCGTTAATATTGATTCAAGTTCAACAACTGACTGCTTTTACAACTGCTGAAGTTTTGAACTCTACTTTCTTGTTTCATGAACAAAATGAACAGAATAAGGGAATTTTGATATAGACGCTGTGTTATATCTTTATTCAAGGGCATCCAGGTCTCTCACAAGATTTACCATGTCATTACCATTCACAAACTTGTATAAACATTGTACTGTAACCTGTGATGTAAACTGGCCGCCCAACCAACTGACCGTCTGCTTCATAAATTAAATCGTATTTTATATAGACTTCTATGTATGTAATTTTATATGAATTGTATCTCTAATGTGAAGATCTTTATAATGAAATTTTTAACATAAGTATTTTTTCTGTTGTTTCGGTCACTGCATTTGGTTTGTCGTATATTTCTAGTTCTACACATCACGAGTTTACAAGTAATGGATGTCTCATGAAAGGAAACTTTCAGACTTGTAAAATTCTGACAGAGAAGAATTTTGTTGCTGGTAACTGTTTCACTACATGGACTGTTATTAGTGTACAGAATAGATTGTTTATTCTTGAAACTTCTCATCAAGCTGGTGAAAAAACTGTTGGTTTATCAATGATCTTCAGTCTTATATTGCCTGGAGTTGCTAAAGAAGTGGGCTTCATTGGGAAGAATGGTAAGTTTATTTTATTTGTATACATACATTTGAGTAATGCGGCTGAGGGCTGATCAGTTTTGAATTAATAGTTATGTTGTTATTAACTTCCAACCCCAAATGTGTTGTCCATCAACTATCAGTGGTATCTTTTTTACAATTCTATCTGTATGATCTTTAATTTCATTGGTTGGAACTCAAATTTTTAATAAATTTATATGTTGTGTATTTATTGCAGTAAAAATGTACAATGTATTCTTTATCCGCCTTTGTTTGATTATTTCTGTGTTCCATTCATTGTCATTTTGTTGTAAGGCTAGCACTGAGAATTAAGGAAGTTTTTGTCCATATAATGTCGCTTATACGCAGGTTACTGTTATCTTAGGGTTGAATGCATATCTATAATGATGCATTGTTTAATTAGCTGTTTTACTATACAAAACTCTTATCTCAATATCAGTTAATTGATGATCACCTTACATGAAGAAAATAAAGGATATTTTTTATATATTTTTGTTATATAATGTTTTACAGCTTTTGGCAATATATTAAGTTCAAATAACTTTATTATATTTCAGTCGGTTTGTTGATTTCACTGTCACAGCATTCTGACGATGATGATAGATACAGAGAACATGTTTATCAATATGACTTTGATGGGAAGCTACATGGTGTGTTACTGTGCCTCGGGGCTGGGCCAAGGTCATTCTTTACTCAGTATTTCCATGACAACGGTAACAATGAGGCTGAAAATATGACAGACAACCAGTCTTTGAAAGGCTGGCATGTATACATGAAAGATGGACGAGATGGTATTCTATGTGTTCAACTGAACCAATGAACTAACAGACTTTTTATGTGAACTTCAATTTAGTTTACATGTGTATGAAGAATACCATAGAAGTATGTACAAACAGTACAAAAACTGTGTTAGGATGTTCATTATGTCTGTGAAAATTGCTTAAAATTAGGAACAGTGCTATAAGTCACTGTAGCATGTATTTTCAAGAAAGGAAAGTAAAGTTTAAGTTAAGGTTTTGTAGTTAGAATTATGATTTATTCTTACAGTTTTTGTTTTTCAAACATTAAGTAAAATTATGCCAATAATCAGGTTTCCCACGGTTTATTTATGATTATGAGCATCTATTTTATCCTTGTAAACATCTTACTCTAAAAAATATGCTTATGCCTGAAGATTTTGGATATTTTTTGTCATTTACAGTAACTAACTTATTAAAGAAGAAGCCGATAGGGGTTTAAAAATACATTTAATGCTCAAAGATTGTGCAAAGGGTAAGGTATTGGTAAGGGAAAAATGGTTTTGGTCAGGGAAAAGTTGGGGAATTTTGATTTCTCTTCTTTGCAGGAACCCTGATAATGTTCTTGGTTGGTTAAAATTATTGTGCTGGTTTTGATTAATAAATGTGAAATGTATACAGTATAGTACTTTTGTGAAATAATCAGGTTGTCATACTACATTCGTTTTCTATAGTTTTTACTTATTATTAAATAATCTATAATATACATTTACATTTCTTTACTTGTATTACTGTACATACTGCAATATTATAACTGTGATACTGTTTTTTCATAAACATGTTTTTCTTATATACACGTACTACATTTGCAAAGATTTAGAACAAACTAAACAAAAAAAGTGATTATGACCTACTCTATTTTTTGGTCAAGTAACCAGAAGCATGACTTATTTCTCTGGACTAATCTATTGATGTGAAAAACGAAATAAATACAGAATTAGATTTCATGGTGTTTGTTTGTGTTATTTGTATGCTTGGAAAACAAATGAACAAAATGATGTACAATTTTTACCCTAAAATCTTGAATAAGACACATCTTGTGTAACTTTCTATTAATTACGCCCAGAAAAGTGTACTAGTATTATATCCTAGCCAGAACTGCTATATTTTTGTGTAAGTATTCACACAGCTACCTTGTCACAATTAATTTTACAAACTACTACTGGACAATAGATATTGTTGTAAAATTTGCAAAACGTTCATTATGTACCATTTAAATTATTTCTATAATCCAATAGAAGCAGGTTACTACAATGCATTATGCACATGTCCAGTGTGTGATCACCTTGTAAATTATTGCTCTATTTTGCATTGACATTTCTGCAAAATGTAGCCCTGTATTTATTGATACTGCTATCTGGGACCAATATTGGTCCCAGCTGCTATTGAAAAGATATGCAGAAGATATTCTTCATAGTATGTGATAATCCGTTGAAATATAATTTAATATATTGAGTTGTTTTAATATATTCAAGCATACAGTTATCTACAAATATTGTAAATCACAAATTTCGCTCTGTTGCTATAGTGATTAGTACAGCAAGACTGTAATATACTATGAAAAGATATTCTGGTCAGTGCTCTGATGGGGTTCCAATAACATATATCTGCATTCACAGATATGTTAATAATTATGCCCATTGCCTCCACAGCCACAGTCATGTGGTTAGTGGTTAGTGCGATGGACTTGTAACCCAGAGATTAGGGTTCAAATCCTGGTCACAGCAGGTCATACCCTTCTACGAAAATTTGACATAAGTGTCGATTTTCTCAATATATGGAGAAGTTGCTGGCTCCTTGTGGAAGGGTTAGTATACATTTCAGGAAAACTGGTTAAGTGAACCAGTCGCCATAAATAACTGAAAAATTGTTGAAAAACGGCGTTAAACCTCAGTGACAATAAATCACACAAAAACAAAACAAACAAACAAGGACTCTGCATTATGACTCATATGTATATTATACTGAAACATCCATACGATATTGTGCAGAAACCGTATTCCGGTACAGAAGTAAGCTGTAAGGAACGACAAATGTGGACAGACTTCACACATCTCACGTGACCATAGTTGGATCACATGAGTTTTAAAATGGCGAGTACGCCTACACAGAAGCTACAAACAAGGAAACGCTTTAGTTTACAATAAAATGGACATTACAATTTGAGATCAGGTAAAACATCAAGCGACGCGATTTCTAAGATATTCTCTTGCTACTGATAATAGAGACTTTGAAGTATTGTTGACTGGCACATCGATAAAGGGAGATCACTGCGTAGGAGATTTGTTTGTTTACAATCAGCATTCGGAGTACTCTCACCCTTTTCCATGTATGTAACGATTTCATTTCGAAAGCGAAAGTAGACTGCGGCAAATATTCTTTGTGCATGTGTAGTTTAAGAATCAGGCTTTATGAGTTTATCTGTATTCTATTATACAACGATGACTCCTGTACAAGAAAGAAGAAAAGAAAAAAAACAAAGAATATTTACTTATAAATAAAGGCCTTTGGCCCAAAATGCCTGACAATAACACGTACAAATATATATGAATCCCGAGTTATGTCATATACATACATTTATCAACGTAAATAGACCTACAAAGCTTTACTCACAAATTCTAAGCATCAAATGCTATAAGTATGTCGGAATTTTATGCAGTATATCAGAATTTTTAGTAGACGGTAGTGAATAGAAATCATGAAGGTCCCTTCCAGATGTATATCATGTGAATGAAAATTCATTTCTTATATCTGTACATTTTAAACAATGAAAGAAAGCATGAAACGCTGAATTAAACCATTGATTGTTAAACAATGATCACAAATGCGTTCATCTCTAGTTACACCATTATGCCTTCCAGTTCCAATCTTAAGTTTATGATTTGGCAATCTAAATTTGGACAATTAAGGCATCTTTTTAAAACTTATATGGGATATCCAGTAAAAGATGCTTTTCAACATCTAATAATGATTTAAAATGACAACAATGATGGCATCTATGAGACATATTTATAAAGGAATGCCAGTCTTGAATACCACAGTCAGTAACTCGTTTGAACGTCTTAATAAATACCTTGGGATTTTAAGATTTATACGACGATCTTTGCGGCAATGTGTGTGCAATTTTGTTCATGGTACGATTTGTCCCCAACTATTTAAATACATTTGATTTGCTGTTTGAAAGCGTCAGCGCCTAGAAAAAAAGTAGTCTGTCAGGTTACCGTCATTGATACTTTTTCTGGCAACACTGATACAAGTTCATATTCATACATGATACGAAATCCGGATTAAATCAGTCCCATTTCGGTCGGTATAAACAACTATCCTAGTGTTCTGTAAAAGGGGTTTTGATATATTTGTGATGTACGCTATGAAATTTTCTATTATATCGATAAATTCACAATGTTGACTGCTGTTTTTAACTTTCAGTTTAATACAGTCAGACTCAGTCAAGATGGCAGACAACAGTAAAGAAATTAAAAGTCTTATTAAGCTGAGACAACAAAGACCAGCATTTTCTCGTATGATTTCCTGGGAAATCAGCCAATGTAAAAATCAACAACCAGCGAAGAAAACGAAGTATAAGAAAAAACAGGTGCGTATTTTCTGTAATCATACCTATCATTAGAGTTACTGTAACTTTTCTCTAGGTGTGCTTGTCTAGTCAGTAATTTTACTGTTATACGGATATACCATATCACAGGAATCTTGGGTTGGAGCATTGTATAAGATGGTTGTACATCTTATTCTACGTAAATTTAGATTTACATGCTCTATTCCTTGTCTTTATTTGAACTGCTTAACAACAGCATCTGTGAATATTAACAGAACAATCTTCTTTCATTTGTTCTACATTTGATCTTGATAATTAAACCAGTCAATGTTAGGACCGTATTTCATTGGCAGGACTTTTTTTCATGGCTAGGGGAAGGGGCCATTCTTAAATATGGGGAAAAATAACGCCATATTTTTGCAAAAGGGGAAGAAAAAACTTGATGCAAACTGAATTTTAGGGGAAGTCTGCATGAATTTAAGGATTTTTCTTGAGGGGAAGACGCCTATATAAACGGCCTTTGCTCTAGAAGGAAAAAAGCCCTGATTGGTCATAAAGGAGATCATATTATCGAGATTTGATTGTACATTCTTTTCTTGCATTTTAGCTAACTAGGATATTGTGGTGTATTACATAGTTATATTTGAAGAAATACTATTATACTTACATGTAGACCACAGCAATAAATTGATTTTTTTATATTTTTCACAGACATCGGATGTTTCCTCATATGATGAAGATGACGATATTGATGATATTAATTCGGAATCTACAGAAAGTGGTGAATTTGAAATAGCAAATGAAGATGCCGAAAAAGATTCTGGACCAAACTCTCTCACTCAGTCTGAACGTTCTGATTTTGATGTGCTCTGCACGATAACTGATGATACCGTTCTTGACAAAGATGATGATAATGATGATGTTGATGATGATGAACTCATGATGTCATGCAAAAGCAGTAAAAATGTAAACAATAATTCAGTTATTGAACCTCAGCAAGAACGACGACGAAGACCTTCTAAAAGACAAAAGAAAAAAAGGAAGAAATATTTTAGAATGACATACCTAGATGATTTGTATAATTTAGGGAAACTTTTTGATCCATTAGATAATATAGATAATGTTTTTACTGAGGTTTCTGAAGAAGGCATTAATGTTGATGTGAAATTCCGTGTACCAACTCTTGTTGAATTGTGTTTACATGCTAGTCATAAAAAGTGTAGGCCAAATTCAGCTAAATCTAAGTCTACTCAGAACAAGGCAATCTTAAATAAGCAAGTTTACTCTACAACCAGCCAGCCTCAAGTAAAATTCACATTACCTGTAGGACTTAAGAAAATGATGTGTGGCAGGCATCCAGCACAATATGACACGCAGAATGAAATATCATTTTTCCTCAACCAGGTACTACCAATAATGGAAGAAACTTTAACAGAGTCTGGTGTTTTTAATATCATCCAAAAAATTCTTCCTTCTGATGTTGAACTGAGGCCTGCTATTAGGAGTGTATGGAACATTCTTCCTTATCCATGGCATTCACAGCAAAATGTGCAGTATGGAAGTAACAAGTTAACAGCCTTTCTGTTTTCCCCATCTATGCATAGATGCCGGGAAGCCATTAATTACGATCATTATTATAACTATTCATATTATGTTATTCATCCATTGTGGATTTCTGGAATGCATGGTGAGTCTTTGTAAACATTGTCGCCATCATAGAATTGACTGGACTTTGTTTCTTATTGTATGCCTTTATGTGATTGTACATCTCTTTTTTTGAAAAAAATGAGTTTTGTAATTTAGGTTGTAGAAACATAATGGGTCTTCAGAATGCCTGATTTCAAATTTCATAATTGTATCTTCATTACCTGGTGAACGTGTGCACAAAATTAATATTTAAGTTGGCATACAAGACACCAAAGCAAATTTTGTCACTAATTATTTCCTTTTATAGCATTGGCCAACACAATTGATTTAATGCTACCAAGTCAACCTTCTTCAACATCAATTATACAATTGAAAAGAGCTCTTGGATTGAGGTGTGTATATAAAACGTATCCTGGTACATCACAATAAATCAAAACCAATAGTGGCGCAGGTGCTTGGCCCACTGTACCCGTATATACATATTAAATTCAGGCTTCTCAAAACTGTTGGAATACTTGCCTGACATTTGGTCAGGCAAAGTTAGTATTTCTCTCTGACCAAATGAAAATTTGTCGGACGGAATATGTTTTAAATAAGTGATAAATGCTGTAGATCGATCATGCAGGACTGCCAGACATCTGGTCCAGAACTCGCGGAAAAAGTTGTTGGACCTGCTTGAAATTTGCTTGATATGTCTGACCTGTAAATGGAAGCATTCGTTCAAATATTTTCATCCTGGGTGTAAATTGAGTCTTTGAATGCTCCTTTCGATTTCTGCCGCGTAAAGTAAGACCATTGTACTCTTAACTTATTTATTGGCATTTAATTTTAAGATACAAAAGACTTTTGGATAAGTATTTTGAGGCAGTACTGCCATATGTAATGTGGTCCCGAGGTCTAGTCTCCATGGCAACTGATATGTTCAAGTCATTAGTAGAAAAAACAAAAGCAAGTAAGTATATTGTTTCAGAGATGAGCAGGATTTTCTTTGGTGAGACAGATGTAAAAATCAGATAAACTGACATACATTTTTGTTTCCTGCGCAACAAAATAATATAAATCATGCATCTTTTAACAGAATGATAAAACAAGTATAAATTGAAACAGTTGGATCATATTTACAATTAAATTACTTATGAAAATGATAAAACTTGATTGATATATTTTTGGAACCTTCAACAGTCTATTAGAATCACTGTTCCGGCTTACAACTGTGCGCAAATGACTTGTTATTGTGTCAATGTCATCTATTTATTACCTCTCTTGAATTTGGTTTAAGTTACCATGAAATGTATGTATTTGAGTGAAGTTGCAAAGATGTATGCGATGTTTGGAGATACAAAGACGGCTGTACAGTTTTACAGACTTGCATCAGATACTGCTGGTGAGAACGCTCACGGAGAACGCCGAGAACTAATGCTAAAAGAGGTTGCAGAACAAGAACAAATACTACTTGCCAGTGTTTATGACATAGGGTTTGTCAAGAAATGAACTTTCTATCATTATAATCAATTTGTAGCTCATTTAAGCGCATAGTCAGATGTTTTATTGAGATTTATGTAGGGAAAAACTCTCAAAGTCTTTTTGGCCATACTTTCATGACGTAGATCTCAGGTATTTAGTGTATAGCATTGTTTAGCTGTTCTGTTTAAAATTTTCCACTGGAGTGAAAGTTTGTTCTTTGAGTCACTTGTTTATGCTGTCATTCTGGTGAGGCCTCTACTTACAGCATTTCAGTAGTCCTATTAAACTCGATGATTTTTCTATCTGTGATCTTTAATCTATTCGATTTAAATAATATTTTAAGAGCCTCTTTATTTGTATTTTAATTTGTTTATTTATTTGGGTACAAATCAATACATTTGCTTAATGATAGTTTCCTTTGAAATGCCTGAATCTGTGAAAACTGTAAGATTGTTTAAGTATATTACCTGTCAAGAATTCCAAATAATGGCTACATATGTAACGGTGACTAAACTTTTATTCACTACTAACCGGTGAAAGTCATGTTTTTATGTCCCAAAGTCTTGTGTCTTAGGTGATGAGTATTGCACAATGTTTGTCAATGGCTCAAAATGGCATACTGTCGCTAAAAATAATGCGTTATTTCAGGCTGTTAGACAAAGATAAGGCCTATCAGTCAAACTGTTGTTGGAGCTATATTACTGGTTTACCCACAACACGTGTTGAAACCATCATGGCTGGTGTGGATGCTTTCCTGTGTTATCACCTTTATAACTGGAATGGTGAGTGATATTCAAACATTTTGACTATTGATTCAAGTTAAAGTCACGTTGTCTAGGAAACGTAATAATTATTATGGTATTCAGATAATCTGAATGCATAATATGGTTCTACATCACCCTAACCTTTCTACATATTCTGTGTCTATGAAAGAGGTACGCGTTCATCAAAAGTAATTATTCAAATTATAATTTCTGACTTATGGTACTTCAGTTTTGAAAATTTATTCTCTATTTAGATTTATTTTTAAAGGGTTAAATTGAAGACTTTAACATGTGACATCTGACTGAGTGAAATTATCTCGTTCTCAATTTAGGTTTAAGGTTTAATGTTTGACTCAATGAGAACTTGTCGCGTGTTAACACAATGTTCCGAGTTATGACTTTTATTTAAATGTCAGGAGTCAGTGCATTGATGTATCACTTCGGCTTTATGTATTTGATTAACAATAAACCTAACCCTGAAAGAAGTAGTTCTGTATTTATTTGATTAACAATAAACCTAACCCTGAAAGAAGTAGTTCTGTATGTATTTGATTAACAATAAACCTAACCCTGAAAGAAGTAGTTCTGTATTTGATTAACAATAAACCTAACCCTGATTATGTACAATAAACCTAACCCTGAAAGAAGTAGTTCTGTATGTATTTGATTAACAATAAACCTAACCCTGAAAGAAGTAGTTCTGTATGTATTTAATTAACAATAAACCTAACCCTGAAAGAAGTAGTTCTGTATGTATTTAATTAACAATAAACCTAACCCTGAAAGAAGTAGTTCTGTATGTAATGTTTCGTTCATGTTTGTCTATATGTATTTGATTAACAATAAACCTAACCCTGAAAGAAGTAGTTCTGTATGTAATGTTTCGTTAGTGTGCATGTTTGTTTATTCTTATTTGAATATTATCCTCAGAATCAATGAGATACGATGAAGTTGTTTCTAAATTGGAGAAAATTGTAAAAACTCGGGCAGTTGCCACTTATTACCTAGCCATGATATATGCATTACAAGGGAGAGAAGACGAATCAACTAGATTATATATGCAATGCGGATTTGGGTAACGTTGCTTTTTGATTTGAAACTACTCCTCTGATTTTGAAGTGCAATACTTCAAGCCTGTTTGCCAAGTCTTTGAAGTTGGCAGAAACTGTCATAGATCCACCAAATGTGTAGGAACCCTTGACTTTCAGATCAGCAGTCCTGTAATCTGAAACTGGAGCCCTCCCACGTAACTCAATAGCGAGAGCATTAACTTTGCGGAAATCGAGTCCGTGACTTCAAACCCTGAACGTCGCACATGTTATCTAATTATTAGGTTGAAGGCATTGTCTCTATGGTCATTGGTCTTCCAATGCTAAACCATTGGTTCCTCTGGAGAAGTTGGAAGTTACATGCAGAGAGAAAGGTTACCACGGATACAAAATCCAAGAATACCGTTGAGGTTAATTTCCCACTGCCATGTGGCTGAAATACTGTTGAAATCAGGCGTAAAATGTTTATTTATGTTATTATGTTGTCTGAATTCTGATCTGATCTGAATAAAAACTTGATTAAATATAATTTTATGAGTGAATTAATTGAAATAAACAAATCCTTTATTTTCAGTGCGCATGGGGCTCCTGCTGAGCTGATTATGAATTATTTGGGTGCAAGTAACCCCTGGAAACCAGTTATTGACCTTGTGAATAAACAAAAATCACCTATAAGTCCACTGAAGGTCGTCTGGCGAACAAATTTACAGTCTCCTAGGGTTTCAAAGCACAGGTAAATATGCATGTTTATGTAACTAAAGCCATTTTTTATATTTCAGTCAGATGTTAATGAAATGCAAAGCATTAGCTTAACATCGTTTTTTTTTATAATTACAGGTGTACACGTTTTTTTTTTAAAAATGAGATTGTTTTTTTATGAGATTTCTTGTGCTTAATATTCATTTGACCATCAATCTGTTCAATGTGTTCTGAGTTATTAAAAGTTGTGAAAATATGTTTTGTCAAAAATTCATCGAATAACTTTCATGATGTTTTCATCATATACAGAGCTCAAGAAGGTGATTTTACAAGTCATAATCTTGACCTTCGTCTTAATGAGACAGGCCATTTGTGTGGTAATATACAGATGTTGCTACCTCCTATGAGAAATGTCTCCTTGGATCCATTTACAGGGTGAGTTCACTGTGTGCTTTTTTACCTTAAATAGTCATTTGCATAATTATTTCTTAAGAGTTCTGAGGCCAAACGGTTTGCGAAGGAAGATCATTTTCACGGGCTTGTCCAAACTCAAATTTTCACAATATGCCCACTGTTCCATATGATTTTTGATAGAATTTCTTTAGCACTGTGTTTATTTACATATATTTTGTGGCTGTTCATAGGTGAATTAATGAATAAAACTTTCACAATCACTGACAGTTGCCCTGAATATTTACTGAAAACCCTGAAAATTCCTTCGACATAAGTAAAGTTTATTTTTTTATTGTAGGTCTGTGGTTGTTGATAGATTTTCTCGTACCGGAGTATGGACCAGTGCTTATTTTTGCTCTGATTGTTATCAGTCAAGTATGTGCCTTCCTTATTTAGTGCAAAGTATTGAAATTTATTTTTTGATAAATCTTGTTATTTTAATCGAATTATTACTAAAGCGGTTTTTCAAGTTTTATCAGCCAATCAGATCGCTAAGATTTACGCGTTTGCGAGTTTCTAGTCAGCAAATAAAAGGTACTTAGCCGTAAGTCCTTTTTTCATAATGCTTTTTCGGGTATATACCAAATGATACTGATTGGTCTGGAATAGAACAGACTTTAAATTATTTATAGATCTTAGGTTTTAACAAAATTTCAATTACTGTTCAATTAGTTAATACATTATACTCAATCTATATCAAAGATAATGCATTGTTTAAATTTCTTTATTAGTCACAGCTGTAATAAACAAATACAGTGCAACCTCTCCAAAACAGGAACCCTTTGTTAGACGCAAAATTATGTCGTTGTTGAGAGGTTGCCGCTCTAGAGAGGTTAAACAAATAGTCAAATTGTACAATGCGCAAAAAGCACGCTGTTGTTGAAGGGAGGTTGTCGCTCAAAAGAGGGTCGTTTTGGAGAGGTTGCACTGTATACTGTATAAAAGCCTGTAAATGTTTCATTTCTGTTATAATATCATCTTTCTCTTTTGTTCATACAGAAAAATTGATGGTTCCGACTCCAGTTGTGATATACACAGGACAAGATGGAACAACCGTTGAGTTTGTAAGCCCCACAAACAACATGATTCACTACAAATATTATTATGAGAGGGTGAAGAATACCCCCCCGTGTCCAGTTACTCTCATCTATAGAAGTGTCAGTGGTCAAGTTGCGAAGTTGAATATATTACAAGAAGTCAAACATCGTGTGAAAGAGGTGATTCGTCGTCTTATTTCTACAACCCCGTAACTCAAATTTTGGCAGTATTGAGGTTTTGGTATTTTTTTCGTCCCAATGAGCTCTTTACAATGATCACACTTACCTGCTTGTAGATCTTTCCTAAATAGGGTTAATCCCAAACCCACAAACCCGTAACTCGCTTTTAAGTTACTTAGGTTCAAAACTTCAAATGCGATTTTCTCAAAATGGGATAAAATCACTAATTGGTTGAAGACAACGAGTCTAAAGGAATTCGTCCGTCATCTTTGAACATGTGATTCTTATGGTAAAGTCTGTATGCATTACCGTGAAAAAAAACACGGTCAGCACTGGTGCAGAATTCGGGAACACTGGTTCGGATAACTGTCTGTTGTATCCATGCAATACTGTCACGAACATACATGAGTCTGCCAATTACCATACTTTACCTAATTGTTTAGGAACGTTTTGTTTGCTTTTCTGATCAAAGTATTAGTTGTATGTTTCATAAATGATCTGATTGAATACATTTTTAGGTATCAAGATGATGTCATTGTTTGTTTAATACTGTGTTTTGAATTCGTCATCATTCATCTGTCATGGCATGAAATATTTGGGGAAATCCTATAGTGGTCCACTCTCTAAGTTCCAGCAAAATTACCCTGGCTCTCTAATTATGGCCTCCGATACAGCAATAAATAATCAAAATACCATGTCTGCATTTTTTAGTTCAACAATTACTTTAAAATCATCATTAGCATACACACTGTCTAAAGATATTCGTGCGACAAAATTGTATTAAATATTTACTTGTGAACAAAACTAAAAGAGAGTTTCTATGGAAAAAGTTGATGACGTTTAGATGACAGCCTATAGATACTGGAGTTATCAGAAACACGATGTGACATCAGATGAGCACTAGACTGTAAATACTAATTGTGATCAGCTTTGAATTTCATTGGTTTTGGGTATGAAACACATTTCTGATTGTTCATTTCAGAATGTACGACGTTATATCGTGAGAAATGAAGAAAAGTCTTTGCTTGAAAATGAGTATGATTTACTTTTTAAGATTTTGGACAAGGCAGCTGACAAAAATTTAGCTCTAAACACGACTGTAAGTAAATGTTCGTCTTTTTCTTGTTGTCATTGTGTACTGTCTTCAGCGATTGTTGAGAAATCATTCATTACAGAATATTATTCAATCATTGCCTGTAAGAGAGATCAACCTTGGAAGTAGTATATGTGTGGTGCAGTTTATGTCCAGTACAACTTTTGAATACGATAACAAGAATTTATGTTATAAATAAAAATGATATTTTTATTACCATATCATTAATATTTATTGTAATATTTTGCTGGCTCACGTGTGCTGGGCCTTTCACCATCTGATGAAGAATTTCAGTTGAGTTAATGACGTAGAAAAAGGCGTGCCTTAGATTAATTATGGTATTAACATTGTCTTTTATTGTTTGTAGTTGAATAAGTAATAAATAATTAATTACTGATACAAAAGTTGTATTCACAAAGATTTTGATTTTGAAAAATCAAAGTTAGATTTTATTATATTAATTGTCTAATCATTTAAGGTCATTGATTCTGCCGTGTTGAATATTATCAACGCTCGGAGGAATAGAGTGAAAAAGATTCAAGGGGGAGGCAAATCTCCAAAACGTGAACGGAAACAAAAGAAGAAGACAGTTATGCGTTACTATGAACCTGATAGTTCCATGCATAAGTACATGAATGTACAATTAAAATGTGAACCTTTTGTATTTGGAAGTACTGTTGTTTTAAATATATTCATCGAAGGCTCCGGACCTAGCTCCGATTTTTTCATGGTATGTACAAATTTTCCATCCCGTACCCTTTGGCACTGTTAGCGCATGAAGATAAAGTGTTCGCATTTACTCTTGGTAAATGTTAATGAAAGCTATCATTTAAACTTTTATCTACTGTCCTTGTTGTATTTTCTTACGTGTCATATGTGTTTGTATTGCTACTAATTAGGTATTAAATGATTTAATGGTGGATAACTAAAACTAAAAAATCATACGGCTAAAAACATTAACTGGACCTGGTAGATTTAAACTTATGTGACATTAACCGTAATATACGAGTTTGTTAGACCAAGACTTACACGTTTTATAGATTATTTGTATTCTTCAGTCTGTATTTGTGTTTTATGATTACACGTTTTAGACTTGAAATGAAAGTTTTTAACGCGCTCAGCATTTGGAGCTTTCTGCCTTGTTTTCTTGGGTCAGTGCTAAGCTCGCTTTGAATATTTAACTTATGTAAAAAGGTATCTATACTTCTATACACAGGTGCTGGGTTGAAATTAAGCACATTTGAGAAACTTTCATACTGTTAATTATGTTTACTATTCCACTTTATGATCATCTAATATGCTCTGAGAAAGACAAAGTATTAGGTGTGTGTACTAAGTTTCAAATTATGTTGCAGTTCATAAACACTGAAGACAAGAAATCATTCTTAAATTACAATTTAGTTGAATATGATGGAAATATATTGTATGATTGTGTCAGAAATAACCAATCAGACGAGGGTTTTTTATTGGTTAACAAGTACGAAAAAGGGTAAGATTATGTAATCAATGCATCTGATAGTAGTCTGCAGTTATTGTGATTCTACGTAACTGTCCTTTTTTGAAAAGGTTTGTTTCCGGTTGCCCGACTGACCCAATATTTTGCCTGCTGACTCATAAGTTTTTACGGCATCCAAATCTTAGTGCTATATTGTAATTTTCACAACTCATTAATATTACAGCGCACATATGTGTTTGTCAATATGTAAAAAAAAAAACATAAAAAATCCCTACCTACCAACCAGTATTTTTGGGGGCATGTAACCGGAAACAAACCTTTTTTAGGACAGAAGTTAATAAGATAAGAACTGTGTATTATTAGGCAGAGTTTCCTTTAGTACATATTTTGTTTACTAGTAATTCGTACATGTTTATTTCAGTCTAATTCAAGTCTTTTACTGATGTTTTGTAATTCAGTTATATGAACGTATATTAAATTTAAATTGATAGTTGATACATTTTGCCATTCAGATATATAAATATTTATAACTCTGCTGGCTGTATGGTTGATGAGTTTGATGAAGAGGAATTAGTAGGAATGAACCCTGAAAGATTTGATTTGCTAATCATTGGACAGTTTATTTACGGGATTACTAGAAAAAGGAACAGGTTTGTGATGGTTTGCAGTTAAAGTACTTCCAAATCATTTTGTACCAGTCAGAATTTAATTTCATATATTTCTGAAAGTTTGAATGTACAGGTAATACTTTTGACATTGATTTTCCTTAAAACTTTGTACCATTAATGATATCTACCAGTATTTTATGATATTTATTTAAAATCTATGTAAACTTTTGGGATTGTAATTGATATTGAAACAATGCGAACTAAACTAAGATATGCTCTTTTATTGACTATACGTATATGTATGTAGATTTACAAATTTTATCCGTTGTATTGTGGGGATTTAAATCCCCTGACGTAGATCTGAAATGTGTTACACAAGGACATTGTACAAGAAATAATATCTCATAACATGTCAATGGGAACAATGGAAGCTGTAAAATGTAGTGTCCGTGCATGCATTGTTAAACATGTTACATCCAAAGGATCCACATTTCAAAGAAAAAAAATAGGTTTGTTTCCGGTTACTCGACTGACCCATCTTTTACCTGCCGACTTAAAAGTTTTCACGGCATCCAAATCATAGTGCTATATTGTAATTTTCACAACAGTTATGCCGATTTGTGTGGAAGATACTGAATATGAGTTTGGTCCAATTTAGAGAGGTTCCACTAAATATGTTCATGCTTTGTTTTAATTCGGATGGAAAGTTAAAAATGAAACATGAATTATTTTTCAGTATATTCAAAAAAAGGATTGGTTTTGATGATGTGGTGTTTTCTGTCGATAAATCTGTTCATTGGTCTGTTGAATCAATCTCTGATCTGTGGAATGAATTGGGCAACAGTTCAAATAATCCACCAACACTTTCTAGCATGACTTACATAGGAAAGAATTTTGGAGATGATGTTGGCAAACTGCTTATGTTGAACCTTGGTGTAGGATTGGCATTTCTTGATCCTGACACAATGGAGTTTGTGTCTGTGAACATTCCAGAGATATAGTATGTAGCATGAAATCATTCCCACATGCAAGTCAATGTTTAATCTATGCACACGAAAATCCCACAAAGACACTCTGACACCCCTTGGTCTTGGTTCAAGTTGAATTGTTTAAACTTTTATATCTTTGTCTTCCTTATTTTGTTAAATTTTAAAAGATATTGGAATCCTGATATAGACTCTGTGTTACATCTATACTCATGAGCATTCAGGTCTTCGACAAGATTTTTACCCCCAAATGATCACCACACACACACACTTGTATTAACATTATGTGGTAACCTCAGATTATAATCTCACCTGTGATGTTCGTCTGTCGTCGTCGGCAAGGACCAGGGTTTCACGCAGTTGATTGTAGACTGTGTGTCCTGAAGTGACTGGTCAGTCTGATCAGCGCACGGAAGTGGCATCCATAGGTTGGACATCTGTAGTCGGTCGCTGTAGTTGAAGCATTTATTATATGAGTCCCAGCTTGTAGCACGCATTTCTTGTGCAGATTTTGTACGCGACTCTTCTGATATCGTACGTCCATATTTGATTGCTCTATGGCAGAGTGTTTGTTCGACGGCATGTTTTTCCCGGGGAAATTAAGGACACTAAAATGTCCTACCGACCGACTGACTGCTTCATAGCATTTATAGGAATAGTGTATCATCCCTAATTGCAGTCCTTCTAAAAAGAGATATCTAAAATTAATACTATTTCTATGAATTGAGTTACTGTATTTGGTTTGCTGTATAATTCCAGTTCTACACATCATAAGCTTACGAATAATGGATGTCTGATGAAAGGAAGTTTTGAGACGTGTAAAATTCTGACAGAGAAGAATTTTGTTGATGGAGACTGTTACACTACTTGGACTGTTATTGGTGTACAAAATAAATTATTCGTTCTTGAAACTTCTCATAAAACTGATGAAAAAACTGTTGGTTTATCGATGCTGTACAGTCTTATTTTGCCTGGAGTTGCTAAAGACGTGTGTTTCATTGGGAAGAAAGGTGGGTGTATTGTTTTCTTATACACAAATTTGAGCGTCATCATTTGACTAATTTACTTTTGCTTTTAAAAAATATGGATGTGATTTTAATACCAGTGTTGGCTCTTCACAATCAGATCCTGCTTCATGCATTCACTGTATGAATTTAAGGATATACATGGATGTATGCCTTATGATCATTTCTCTCCGTATTTATTGAGGCCTAAATGTATAATACATTTATCTCCCCTTGTTTAATAATTTCTGGCAGTGTTGTTCCTTTATTGTCATTTTGTTGTAGTACATCGCAACCTCTACAAGGCGACCTCTCTTGAGCAACAATCTCCCTTCTACAACAGCATGATTTTTCCGACTGCACGATTTAACTATTAATCTACCTCTCAACAACAACAAAATTTTGTTTCACCCAAAGGGTGTTACTTTGGAGAGGTTACACTGTACTGGCAATGAGCATTTAAATTGAATTAATCATTGATATTTCTTGTGCTCACCAGCTTCCTTACTCTGAGCAATTGTGACACCACATTATGATACATGTACTTGGTACAACGTATAATGCTTTAAAACCTACCTTATTTAACTGTTTCCATATTTTGTTTTTAATTTTTAAAAAATAGGAACACTCTTACAGCATATCATCTGGCTTAATTCCTCCTCTTCACGTGGGAATAGGTTCCTTAACAAGTTTTCCTTTGATTTCAATTCTAGATGCATGCCATTGTCTAAAAAACAATCTTTTTCTGGTTGCTGCCAATGTTTGATTACTTTGTCTATTATACCTGTATATTGTTTCGGAACACGAGAACAAACTCTCAATGCATGTTATGTTAACAAGTACCATAGACACAATTATATAACACTCTCTGTAACTAATAAAGTTCATTATCCATGCTAAAGAATGTAAAATTGTTGTTACATGTATAATTTCATTCGAGATGTAGTCACTGTATTCTGCTCTTCATAGACTCTTACATAGACAAATTGCTCATAATTGTCTTTTCAACCGGTACCTATGTGTATAAATTACGATCTAAAAAGAGACATATTTAATTAATCTATTTGATACTAGTCAGTCAGTTGCATTTGTTATTCGATGTTTTCATCGTTACTTTGGTCGATTGGAAGGCTACAAATGATAAAACAGTAAAACCTCACCTTACAGACACCCCAAAAATACGGATATCTCGGTATTAGGGACAGTTTCTGAAACAACACACACATTCTTCATCTGGCAATTTAGCTCCATTATTAAATACACTAACTATTAGGGACTGTTTTCACCAGAACATCAAAGTCCGCGATAGTGGAGTTAGCAATGACTATGCAATGCGAGAATGTGGTCAAATCAAAATGACAATACTTCACTGTAATACTTATATTGAATACTTAATACATGTGAATATATCTCACAAATAGCCGAGCCGGGCTAGTACATGTATTAGTGTTAAACAGGAAGACAATAGTTTAAATACCGAAGTCACGTGTGTTACTGATATTTAAATACACCAGTTTTTCACGGAATTTGATAATTAGTCGAATGCGTTGTTTATGTATGGAACAAGTTTTGTGTTCATGCAATTTAATAACAAACTAGTGTTTGTGCTTCTGTCACGAATCAAAATATGAACACTTAGAAAATGAACACGCCTGGTTTTATATTGTGGATTATTCTGGTAGTTTCCATGGTGAATCAAGTGTGTGGGACCGGATGTCGTTTCTTTGGAGATGGAGCAAGTTGTGACAATTCTAATCTTACGTACATTCCGGAAATACCCGGTTATATAACGGTACTGGAGTTTAGTGGTAACACACTTGGTGACGTAACGCCTGAAACATTTCGAAATATCGAAAGACCCGGTAATATGAGAAGAATTCTACTGACGTCAAATGGAATCGTAAACGTCTCCGAACACGCATTCAAAATGTTTACAGGTCTTTGGTCCCTAGATCTTTCAGGAAACAGAATCAATATAGACGATATGAAACATTTGCTGGCACAACTATCTCGTGAAAATCGTTTGGACTCTTTATATTTGGGATTCATGGGAAGTGAAACTATTCGAGATGAAACCTTTTCTTTATTAAATACGTCACCAGCTTCTCATCTCGACCTGAAATACAACTCTATTGAAAAGTTTTCCGTCAATACATTAAAGCGTTTGAACAACCTTACGAGGCTAGTTTTGGATCACAACACGTTATATGAATTCAAGCTGCCGGAGATGAAATCCTTGATAACATTAAGAATAAGTTTTAACAAACTATCCGCCGTACCAAACTTTTGTTATGAGAATTCTACCATTATTTCTCTCTCTCCGAATCTGGAACTTTTGTTCTTGAATCACAATCATATTATGACTATAACCAAGGAGACATTTCGATGTCTACCAAACTTACTGCGCCTGAAACTTAGAGATAATTTCATTGTTAATATTCCAACAATGCTGCTTTCAAATAACCCGATGATCAAGGTGTTAGATTTACAAGGTAATTTGGGTCATAATGAAAAGGTACATCCGTTTGCATTTAGTTCCAATACCTTGCGGGTATTGAGTATTGGTCTCGACGGATTTGCTGGAGAAATTTTCGCATCAATACCAGATACATTCAAAGGATTACCTCAACTCCAATTTCTGAAAATCAACTTCATAAATATGAATTATTTAACAAACACAAATGTTTCTGACCTTTTCTTTCCATTACCCAATCTCCGTGTCATAACGTGTTATGATTGTAAGTTAAATTGCGATCTTCGCTCTATATTGAAAAATAAACCATACCTTACAAGAGTTGATTTAGAGGGAAATATTATCCAAAATATTGCACCGGAGACCTTTAGTGCAACTTCAAACATCAGAGAATTGCTACTTAGAAGGAACAAAATTGGTACCATTAGCACAGATGCGTTGCCTATAGGTTTCTTAAATAATCTTTTTGAGTTTGGATTATCATTAAACCCGTTCATTTGCGATTGCAATCTCCAATGGTTTATCAACTGGCTAAAAGCTACAGATAAGTCCCGATTGAAATTCTACCCAGAAGAGTACAAGTGTGCCTCTCCAGCAAAATGGTCCAAGAAACAACTCAACGAAGTTCATTTCTCATATTTAGAGTGTCATCCTTTTAGTACAATTGAATGGGTGGGTATGATCGGTGGTCCCTTAGTCATCATTATCATTACCGCAACTGTGGTTCTCTACCGAAACAGATGGAACATAAAACATTATATATATTTGATGAGGAAACGAAGAGAATACACTCCACTGGAAGGTAATGTATATAAATACGATGCGTTTGTGGCTTACAGTAATGACGAATCACGATGGATAAAGAATTTTCTGGTACCGATGTTAGAAGATGAATTTAATCTTAAATTGTGTGTTCATGATAGAGATTTTCAAGCCGGTGAATTTATCAATGATAATATCGTTGAACGAATGAAGGAAAGTAAAAGAATAATTTTGGTACTGTCCAATGGTTTTGCTAACAGTGACTGGTGTATGTTTGAACTGAAAGTGGCTCATTCTATGCATATTGAAGACAATGTAGATGTTATAGCTGTTATGTTTGAGGAGTTGTTAGGCAGAAATATGAACAATTCACTGAGAGTTCTCCTAGAGTCGACTACCTATGTAGAATGGACGGAGGACATCGCAGGCTGCGAATTATTTGTAACAAGACTGAAAGATTCTTTAGGGGTCGCTGACAATGGGTGATACTTGTTGAGTCGAGTTTTCATATGTCCTTAACAGCAATAAAAACGCAAGTTTTATATGTGTTATATTTTTGTGCCTGGCTCGACAGTGGAAGCCCTCTTAACCGGTTTCTTCTCTAAATCGGCCAAATGTTCTGATCCCGACTCCATTAATATGTAATTAAAAATCCCCTCTAAACTGTCATCCCCTCTAACCCGGCCAAATGACCTAGTCCCGGACTCGGCCGGTTTAGAGAGGTTTCACTGCACCTGGTATTCTAAAAATCCCATCCAAAAATGGTATTAAATGAGAACGTTTAACTGAGTAAGATTGATTTGTCAATGAATTTATTGGAGTATTATGAAATAGTAATTGTTTGTGTTCGTCCTTAAGTTAATCAAAATAGGCCAACTGGAAACTGGTATCAAACTTGCGTTTTTAAGCCGTTGAATATGCGTTATGTTACATTATTGATTCAAACGTTTTCATGAATGTGTACACTTAATGCATTTTTTCACAAATGTTTTTAGTTGAAATTAGAATTGAAAAAAAGTTATGATATAGAATGGAAATACAGTGCTACCTCTCTCGAGCGGCCGTCTCTTGAGCAGCAACATGCCTTCAACAACAGCAAGTTTTTTCCCACTGTACGATTTAACGATGAATTTAACCTGTTTGGAGCAACAACCTCTCAACAATAACATATTTGTTTTTCTTTTTCTCCTAAAGTGTGTTGCTTTGGAGAGGTTGCACTGTAAGCAAGAAAAATTGATGCTGACATAAATGTTGTATCGCTTGATCCATATGTTTATGTAACAATACCACTATATGTGTACAATCAAACCTGTGTTTGCGGCCACCTCCGAATAAAGACCACCCTGTGAATAAAGGCCATTCTTTGAAAACAGTCACTGATCTTATAGAACAAACTGACCTCCGAATAAAGGCTATCGGTCAGTAAAGGCCACATTTTGTCTTTTCCAAGGGTGGCCTTTGTTCACATGTTTGACCGTACATTTTAGTCGTTCCTGTAAGTGTATTAACTTTCCTACGTGTTATGTAGTTCCTATGCTAAACCAGTTAACATCTACACTCAACCAAATTTCTAAACGGCCATCTTATTAAGTGCGAGTTTAAAAAATACTATTTTATGATTTATTGTTATATGTATGAAATGATTTACATTTATGAATTTGCCAAGGTCATTGTCAGACAAAACAATGCCTCGTATCATCCCGTGGTAAGTTCAGACCTCAGCATATACTATCTTATAACTCCAGTAAGTGCTGATGATTGTCATTGTCCTTCCGATTCAAGATAACGACACTTAAAGAAGGCATTGTTCATTTTAGTTTGAAGTTAATGATTATTGATAAGGGAAGGAGCACATCATTAATGTTACCTATAAATATGTATTGTACATGATGGATAAAACGGTAAACGGTAACTATATCAGATCAATAAAGCTAACATATTTTTTTCTGCAATGTCAAATAAAGCAAGATTGCCTTAATAGTTCAGTGGAACCCTTCTGGACCAAGTCCAGCCGAGCCAGGGACCAGGTCATTTGGCCGGTTTAGAGGAGATTTTGAATTATATTATGATGAAGTCGGGGTTAGAAGATTTGGCCTATGTTGAAGATCAACCGGTTTATAGAGGAACCGGTTTAGAGGGTTTCCACTGTATAGTCACGCCAGAAGGATGTTTTATCTCATAGAATACTTGTTTAGTTACATTTAAAGCATGTACATATATATATATATATATATATTAATAATCTTACTTGAATCCGGCTCACATAATTGGGTATAATTGATACAAATCACGGAAATAAAGTTGCAAAATTGTTAGATAAATGTCATCTGTTTCGAGAAAGATAATAGAAATAACTATTCTCATTGAGAACATAGACAACTTACGTATTAACTGATATTAACTGTCAAATAATAATATCTCACGCGAAACGGAAGCAACTGATGCGCATGCGCGGCCACATGAGGCACTCATTTTAGAGGAAACATTTATTCTGTACGAATTAGAATATCTTAGCATTAAGCTTTTAAAATGTTGATAAGTATTTTTTTCTTCTTTGGAATGGTTGCAAGCAAAGCCGGTATAAATGAACAAGACTATATCTGATTTGCGTTCAATTATTTTGCCACTTTACACAATTATGTCTCGTATTTATAAGCATTAGAACAGCAATTATTTTTTACGTTTCAAAGCGACTTAACATTCCCAGTAATAAATCCGGCGATTTGTTTTCCTTATTCTCAAGATCCTACCAGTACTAAAAGATCCAGTCTGTAATCTTTGGTGAGATACAGGAAACACGGGATTAATGCTTGTACAGTAAAATTCCTCTGTTACGTCAGTTGTGGTACCTTTATAGCGGGGTCTCATTAATAGAGGAGCTCAATTGTCATTTGAAGAATGTGTCCGTTCTTTCATAAACTTTCCTTAATACCGGGGTGTCCGTAATGGTGGGGTGTCCGTAATAGTGGGGTGTCCGTAATGGTGGGGTTTTACTGTATTATAACGTACGAGAACATTAGATTATATACTTTATGCAATATCTGATAATATCCTTCATCGAAAAGGAAAACAAAACAAGAGGCGCATGGAGTAAAGAAATTCAAAGCATTTTGTTAGTAAATTCAAAGCATTTTGCAAGTAAATTCAAAGCATTTTGCAAGTAAATTCAAAGCATTTTGCAAGGAAATTCAAAGCATTTTCTCATTTGTTCACCACATTTCAGTGTTGCAGAAGAAGAGGAAATACGAATTAACCAGTTCGTTGCATATCTTGTAAAATGTTTGCCTCTGTCGTAGACGTATATTACGGGATGTAATCATCATTATTCGACTATGTTGAACGTGTTGTTGTGGACAATGTTCATTCGCACAAAATACACTGGATGTAAATAAGAAATTTCACGCCGTTAATATTTTAAATAATCATTTATATTTTAACATCAATTCACATATACATCAAGTAGTGTACAGTCGTCAGTTTGTTCCTTTCAAATTTGGGTGTTTGAATATTTTCTACTTCAGTTTTCGAAAGGTCCCCAAGGTAATAGTAGCAATTTATCGCTATTGCATTTAAGATGGTCTACTAGTCACTCTGCGTGAACTTTTGCATATTTATGTCACATGTTCTTGAGAACGCATTAAAGCAAAGTTGTCATTCAAATTTGATTTTGTATTAAATAAGAACGATAGGAAACAACTCAATTGATAACATTTAGTTGCACGTGCATTGTTAACAAAGGGAGGTAACGCAACTAAGTATACTACACCGGGGGGGGTCTGCAAACCGCTGTGGACATTAAACACGCGAATGAAGCCGCTGTATATCAGTATCAGGGATGACGTATTCATTGTTTGGCTTTTATTGTGTTCATTTGATACAACGTAGAAGTAATAGAAAATGCAGGCTAATAGTATTTTAGACCGATAACAAGTATTTCCTCCTACGATTTATAAATTGGTATCCAGTATTAATGAATATTTACAAATATGTATAGCGTTGTTAGTACAAGTTGCAGTGATTGGTGTGATTCTACGCGAGGTGACATCATCAGTGCTCAAAGAACTTCTCTTGTAGCAGATGTTGATAATTATTTTCCGCCCATGACGGACCGAATCATAAACCTGATTTCCGAATTGAGTTAATTACGAATACTTTTAATCTTTGCGATCGAACCGGAGATGGAGTTTTTGGTGATAATTCCAAACATTAATTCAGAAAAGATGACATTGCGTGCACAAACTTTAAGTGAAGGAATAAACTATATTATTGAATGTGTTACTAAGTGGTTTTTTTGTTTATATGCTGGCTTTTACATACAGATGGCTGTTATCTTAGGTTTGGATGTATTTCATGTTTATAATCATATACTGATATACATGTATGATGTACATAGGCTGGTTACCTTTCAATACACAACTCTGACCATGATGTGTGTAAATTCATAATCACCCACCTGTCATCTTGTTTGCCTTTTCTTGATTAAAACTTTCAATGTTGTGAGAATTTAATTTTATGACTAGTTTAGATCGTTGATTTTTATTTTAAATGCATTCTTGTGGGGTTCGTGTTAAAAACGCTGCAGTTGAACGTTTTAGTATCAGCGGAACGTTTAAAAACCAGCTGCCATCTTGTTTGCCTTGTTAACATGGCATGATTTATATCCTTGAAATAAGACCTGACTGGTGATGGAAATCTGTTGACAAAATGCTCTCGCATTAAGAAAATTGAAGACATTTTTATATTATAATTTATGTTTTTCGACAATGTATTAAATTTAAAAACTGTATATTTCAGTCGGTTTGTTGATTTCACTGTCACAGCATTCTGACGATGATGATAGATACAGAGAACATGTTTATCAATATGACTTTGATGGGAAGCTACATGGTGTGTTACTGTGCCTCGGAGCTGGGTCAAGGTCATTCTTTACTCAGTATTTCCATGACAACGGTGACAATGAGGCTGAAAATATGACCGACAACCAGTCTTTGAAAGGCTGGCATGTATACATGAAAGATGGACGAGATGGTATCCTGTGTGTTCAATTGAACCAATGAACTAACAGACTTTTTACGTGAACTTAATTTTAGTCAATAGCTTTACCATAAAATGTATGAGAAAATATCTTTAAATTAGGATTATTATACCATAAGTCACAATACTTAACACATCCAACGAACGGTAAGTTGTCCGGCTTTCTGTTTGACCCGGTTAAGTTGTCGAAATTTATCCAATATGTGTTGTTTACAACCAGTTTTGTAATGCCAAACATTTTCTGCTGAGGTTTTCATTATCATTATGTTTTGTTTATAATGTGAAAAATATATACAGTGCAATACTTTCTAAAAAGTGAATCAAGTTTACATATCATATACATGTCATGTATAGAGAGAGTTTAATGAATTTAAGAATTTTCTGTTTTCATATTTAGAAAACTGTTACATACTTTGTTGCTATGGGTGCAAACTAAGATATTGAACATATTCTGCGTTTACCGTAATTTGAACTAATACCTGATTAACGTGTTTTTATCACATTTTGTATTTAGATACTTATTGAATTGTCTATATCATATATTTAATTTCCATACTCATGTAGGTGTACATGTACACAACTGTGATACTGTTTTCTTTTCATGTTTATAAGTATTTGTGGTATTTACATGCATAAATATAAATCTTTATTTTCAAACAATTAGACCGAAAATGTGTTTGTTTATAACCGGATGATATCAGGTACATTATTTTAGTATCATAATTATCAACGATTAGATAAGAAGTTTTTCTTAATGCGTGTGTTGTGCAATGTCAACATCATATCATGGCATTATTGTCGAGCCCACTTGCGGTGAGCTCAACATAGTTGTCAAAATGGCGGTTTCGTGTTTGTGCGCCCGTGGGTGCGTGTGTCCGTGTGTTAGTCCGTCCGACTTGACTTTTTCCGGACCATAACTTTCTTATTGATCAATTAATTTTAAAATGACTTAGCTCACTTGTTCACCATAATGAGACGATGTGTCATGCACAAGACCCAGGTCCATATCTCAAAGGTCAAGGTCACACTGCGGGCTCGACATGCTACCATTTGGCGACTTCTAGTTTTTTATTGCTGTTTTCTTCATTAATTAAGGGCCGTGGTTTAGTGGTTAGTGTGCTGGACTTGTAATCCGGCAATACGGGTTTAAATCCCGGTTGCGGCTGGTCATACCCTTCAATGAAAATTTGACACAAAAAATGACGATTTTCCTCCTTATGTGGAGAAGTTACTGGCTCCTTGTAGAAGGGTAAGATAGTACAGGTTAGTATACAGTCCAGGAAAACTGGTTAGGTGAACCGGTCACGGTATATTACTGAAAAATTGTTGAAAAACGGCGTTAAACCCCAGTGACAGTATGTCACATAAAAACAAAGAATCGTACAAGCTGTGTTATAAAAGAATCAGTTATATCATCTCTATTACTTATTGATCTAATTTACAAAATAAATGTCGAATTGTCCCAAAGTGATGTTCTTTTTTCTATGCTTTGAGAGCAGATGGAAGATGTTATGTACAGTTTTCAATCGAAAACAAAGAACATATTGTACAAAATGTGTATTTCTAATTTCTTAAAAAATGTTTTCTGTAAAGGGTATCATATTCTAGATAAAACTGTATTGTTTCATCAATTTATTAAATGCATCCTACTTATATGAGTACCGCTAGGTTAGTGTAATGATTAATTATCAATATACAGTTATCTGATGACCCGGGACCAAATTTTCACATACGAGCAAGCTGTCCAGCTAGCTTACGAAGGTCGGTGATTCTACTCTGGTGTACGCCTGGGGTTTTCCTTCACAGATACGACTTGAAAAGTCACTACATGACACTAGCTGTTGGTGCGACGATAAAACCCACTGACACAATTATCTGGTCAAGAGCTCTGCACTGTTTTTTTTTCCATTTTCAGCATATTTTGCTTTTCTGTTGTTAAAAAACAAAAATATTTTAAAGTTTCTTTTTTCTACTAAAGGATTGCAGCGATTAGTTTCATTTGTACGGTCAGTCCAAAGTTGTTGGGGTTTTTTTTGTTAATTTTACATAAGAATCAATATTCTGATTCTAGTATCCGCATATAAAACAAATCTGCTTTCAACTGACGTGTTAAAGCAAAGCTAAAAAGTAATAACTTTTTCACCGTACAGTAAAAAAAACATGATATGAATAAACTTTTTTTAAGAATAAGACTACTAGTATATCAATGATTCAAACATCCTCACAATTAGTTTCATGTCATATTTAAACGTAAATGTATTACAATATGTGTACCATAATTTGTAGCAACATTACTTGATACAAACCTCACAGAAAAAGTAGGTTATGAATAAATGTAATGAAAAATAAAACGAATGATTGTGCATAATTTGGAACGTTCAGAAGCCCCATCATTACTTTGTAGAGAGATTGTACAGGAAAAGCCTGTTACGATATCCTCCGACAATCAATCTGGAGTGATCACGGTCATACAGAGCACAGTATGTAAATGTTCGTCCATTCTTCTCATCAATAATCTTTCCAACTTGTTTGCCATCTTTATCTATCTGAACGAAATTACCAGTACTTGAGTCTCCTATCAGACATGCGTCACCAGGTAAGACACATAAAGCGCCCACATTCTTGATATCTACAGTTATACATGAGCCACTTCCATTTTTGTCTAACACAACCAGACCTTTACTTGCATCAGTTACAAATATTTTCTGATTGTTCGCACTTAATGCAATCTGTCTGCAATCTGAAAACATCTGTTCACCATTTGTATTCTTATCATACGTTCTCAGTTTATTTCCAGATTTACTGTAGACGCTCACTTTATTTCCTTCACAAGCTAATATCTCCCCTGTACTAACATCATACGTCATCCCATAACCATCGTCACGGAGAGTAAATGAAGATTTTAACTGCATCTTCTCACCAATCGATACGATGTGAACTTTTTTTGACGAAAGTATTCGTACAGCAACCTCGTCATGACTAATTTTACAAACTGCCACAGGTGCACCCGGTAAAGAGATCACATCTTTAAGTTGAAAATCTGCATTATTGTATCTCTTAAGTTTATAATTGGGATAATCTGCTAGAAGCAAGTCACCGGAATGCATTATGCACATGTCAAATACAAAACCATCATGTGAATCATTGCTCTGCTGTACATTGATACTTCTCTGGAATGCCGCCACGTATTCTTTGGTATTTGTATCATCTTCAAATTGTTGATCATCTCCTAAACTTCCAAGTGATTTCCTTTTATCAATATTTTTCATAAATGTCTCGTCAAAGTTGAACTGTATATTCTTCTTTTTCCAGTCAGTTCCCATGTCTTGTAAAAGAAGTTCAGCATCATTCGTCACTGTCTTACTTGTCTTGACATTGACAAACAGCTCCTCATCATCAAGGCACTCTAATTTCTCAACATGTGCAGCAGCATGTGTTATCACAGCATCTATGCCTCCAATGTCATCATCAAGAGTTGTTTTGTGCTTCTTATATTTAGAAAGTATCGCCTTTCTTGATTCTTCGGCTAGACATTTAATTCTTGCAGTAATTTGCTCTTCGTAGCTGTCAACTTTAGCTATGAGTTCGAGTTTAACGTCACCAATATGATCTAAGTTTTCTGTTCTTTTCAGTTTTTCTTGTTGTAGTTTAGTGATTAGTTTAGTGAATTCTTCCTTACAATTATTCACCTCGGGGTTGGACTTGAAATCCATAGCTGCGACAGTTAGCGATTCAGTTGAACATTGTCTAAAACAATATACAAAATAGGAACATAACTTTTTTCATAATGAAATATATATAATCTTAACTTCTTTCTCAATAATTGACATCTTAATCCGACATAGTACTGCCCAAATGGAGAGAAGCTCGAGTCAGTATATAAAAATGTAACTATTTCCAGTGGGTGTTTTTATGCAAAATCGTACTATGTGTTAATATCAAATGCACAAAGACAATATTTGTTTCTCCTCTAAAGATTCATAACATTTCTTCAATGTGAAAATAGTCATAATACATAAATTCATAATGCACACACATTTCTATACCAACGAGACCTCTGAATAGCGACCAACTGTGCATAATTAAAGGTCATATTTCTTCAATTTGTGGACCTTTGTTCGCAGGCTCGACTCAACTTAGCTGCATTAATTCGACTATTCCGTTGACCGATATCATGGCAGAATTCGAGCGGGCCATTCTTTCGGACCAAATAAAAAATGTCTCGTCGTCACAGTCTCAAAACTTTAGGCTCTGCTTTGATACTGCTAATATAACTACAGAGGTTACGACATTAATGTAGGAGTTTTTGATCTACAAAAAAATGACATAGATATAAAGGAATATTTGATAATACTAATTACCTGTGTCTTACAGCGATGCATATTTCACAGCAAACCTCGTCATGATCTTTACAGTAAGTTTCAATGATTTTATCTTGATGTATATGACATCTTAATCTCTTCTGTGATACACGAGCGTGTTCTTCTACCTCATCAGATGAATTAGTCGAATCAGAAGTAATAACATCGTTTACCTGGTGAGTCTTCGATGCCGGAATTTTGTTGTGACATTTTACACATTTCGTACAGAAATACAATTCACAGTCCACACAATAGTGCCTAGCTAATTTGTCTATTCCATCGTCAAAGCAGGGTGAACAACACGAATGCTTGTTGTCATTTATTCTGTCCGAATAATATTTAGATTGCACATTCGTAGCCATATTGGGCGTTTAATGTAACAAATCCAGGGGGCGTTGTATTATTCAATACATTCAATATCATGGTATTTAGTAAACATTTTCAGAAAACGGCTGTCCTACATTCAGTATGTAACTCTATATCTGTTAACTTCCTTATTAAAAATTAGATCAAGAGCGTAGGTCTATCTACATAGTGGGGGTGTACTGCAAAGTGAGATCATTGTTACCGATTACTTTGCTGTAATTTTTTTGCATTATCAAGCCCAATGAGTTGCACGTGGTATCTCAATGACTAGTTTGTTCCCATTTTTTCTAACTAATCTCGTGTGCGCTTTGAAAATTTGTAAAAGTAATCAATGATCTAGGGTAAAAGATGCTAATTAATGTTGGTCCTTACTGTATAAACCCTACTTAGTGACAACTTCAATATAACAGTCACCTCTTAATGTAACGACCGATTTGTCCGAAGGGTGGTATTTGCACGCGGTTTTGCAACATACAAAGTTGTTGCACTCAAGACTGCACGCGAAGACACAACAAAGCGACATGTGTAGTCAGAAGCGGCTGGTATTGCGCCAACTGGTTCGCAAATTTAGGCACCAAGGGCGTAGCTACCAGTTCGCACGCTGCGCACATGCGTAAGTTAAAAAATCCACACATTAGTCGAAGCTGCCATTTCGTCTTCAGGAGACAAAAACGGATTGAAATTCCCTCTGTATATGCTCAGAATACACCTTGAATATCTTGAATATCAAAATTTTCTGGGGAAGGTCCCCAAACCTTCGATGCTCGAGCACGCCTTCGGCGGGCGTACTGTTTTATATTCCGTGGTTACGCCCCTGGACACTGTACACTGCAGGTGTTTAAAGATCTGTTCGGGAAGTGAATGAAATAAATCAATATACCGATTTACAATAGCTTGTCTTACGAGTCATTAAATCACTTGTTTTAAATTTCAGTCGGTCTTACCCTTACCAGTTGTATTTTCGGCAAATTGTGTCGTATCTTATTTGAGATAATAGTTATAATATGTCATGCAATCTGTTCATTTTCAAGGAATATGGGAATAATGTTTATGATTTTACGATAATATTTTACAATAAGTTGTTCATAATTCAATTCATAGGCCTGCTGGTTTGTTTGTTCGTTGATTTTGGCTGTCGATTGTGTAACAACTAAAGCAAGCCGCTGCAAATTTACGATACGTACTAATAATATTGTTATTTACATGTTAAACTTTTTCTGATAAGATACTGTAAGTGGTATACGTACTAATAATATTGTTATTTACATGTTGAACTTTTTGTGATAAGAAACTGTAATTGGTATACGTACTAATAATATTGTTATTTACATGTTAAACTTTTTGTGATAAGATGCTGTAAGTGATGTATACATACCAATAATATTGTCATTTACATGTTAAACTTTTTGTGATAAGATACTGTAAGTGGTATACATACTAATAATATTGTTATTTACATGTTAAACTTTTTATATTACTGAAAAATTGTTGAAAAACGGCGTTAAACCCCAGTGACAGTATGTCACATAAAAACAAAGAATCGTACAGGCTATGTTATAGAAGAATCAGTTATATCATCTCTATTACTTAATGATCTAATTTACAAAATAAATGTCGAATTGTCTCAAAGTGATGTTCTTTTTTCTATGCTTTGAGAGCAGATGGAAGATGTTACGTACAGTTTTCAATCGAAAATAAAGTACAGATTGTACAAAATAAGTATTTTTAATTTCTTAAGAAATGTTTTCTGTAAAGGATATCATATTCTAGATAAAATTGTATTGTTTCATCAATTTATTAAACGCATCCTACTTATATTAGTACCGTTAGGCTAGTGTAATGATTAATTATCAATATACAGTTATCCGATGACCCGGGACCAAATTTTCACATGCGAGTAAGCTGTCCAGCTAGCTTACGAAGGTCGATGATTCTACTCTGGTGTACGCCTGGGGTCTTCCTTCACAGATACGACCTGAAAAGTCACTACATGACACTAGCTGTTGGTGCGACGATAAAAAACTACTGAAACAATTATCAGGTCAAGAGCTTTGCATTGTTTTTTTTTCATTTTCAGCCTATTTTGCTTTTCTGTTGAAAAATAAATAATATATAATATAATAAATAAAGATATATATAAATAAAAAATAATATTTTAATGTTCCTTTTTTCTACAAAAGGATTGTTGAGATTAGTTTGATTTGTACGGTATGTCCAATGTTGGTTTTCGTTAAATTTTTATAAAATTTCAATATTCTGATTCTTGTATTCGTATATAAAACAAATCTGCTTTCAACTGATGTGATTATTCAGATAAAATGGGTGGGGATACCATATTGATAAAGCATGCCCCTATAAGATTTTTAAGATCATTTTATTCAGGTATAACCCAGAAGAGAAGAAATTATGTACGCAAGTTCATATGAAGTGCAAACAAATTTTGTGAACGTCTTGTTACACACAAAGAATGATTTATAGGTTAATAACGGTGATAAAATCAATTCTATTACTGCTTGCTCTTTTTTAAAGCAAAGCTAAAAAGTAATAACTTTTTCACCGTACAGTAAAAAAAACATGATATGAATAAACTTTTTTTAAGAATAAGACTACTAGTATATCAATGATTCAAACATCCTCACAATTAGTTTCAACGTCATATTTAAACGTAAATGTATTACAATATGTGAATCATAATTTATAGCAACATTTCCTAATACAAACCTCACAGAAAACATAGGTTATGAATAAATGTAATGAAAAATAAAACGAATGATTGTGCATAATTTAGAACTTTCAGAAGCCCCATCATTACTTTGTAGAGAGATTGTACAGGAAAATCTCGCCAGGATATCCTCCAACAATCAATCTGGAGTGATCACGGTCATACAGAGCACAGTGTGTACATGGTCGACCATTGTTCTCATCAATAATCTTTCCAACTTGTTTGCCATCTTTATCTATCTGAACGAATATACCAGTACTATAGCCTCCTATTAGACATGCGTCACCAGGTAAGACACATAAAGCGCACACATTCTTGACATCTAGAATTATACATGAGCTACTTCCCTTTTTGTCTAACACAACCAGACCTTTACTTGCATCAGTTACAAATATTTTCTGATTGTTCACACTTAATGCAATCTGTCCGCATTCTGAAAACATCTGCTCACCATTTGTATTCTTATCATACGTTCTCAGTTTATTTCCAGATTTACTGTAGACGCTCACTTTATTTTTTTCACAAGCTAATATCTCCCCTGTACTAACATCATACGCCATTCCAAAACCATCGTCACGGAGAGTAAATGAAGATTTTAACTGCATCTTCTCACCAATCGATACGATGAGAACTTTTTTTGACGATTGTATTCGTACAGCAACCTCGTCATGACTAATTTTACAAACTGCCACAGGTGCACCTGATAAAGAGATCTCATCTTTAAGTTGTAAATCTTCTGCATTATTGTATCTCTTAAGTTTACGATAGCTATTATCTGCTAGAAGCAAGTCACCGGAATGCATTTTGCACATGTCAAATACAAAACCATTGTGCGAATCGTTGCTCTGCAGTACATTGATACTTCTCTGGAATGTCGCCACGTATTCTTTTGTATTTGTATCATCTTCAAATTGTTGATCATCTCCTAAACTTCCAAGTGATTTCCTTTCATCAATATTTTTCATAAATGTCTCATCAAAGTTGAACTGTATATTCTTCTTTTTCCAGTCAGTTCCCATGTCTTGTAAAAGAAGTTCAGCATCATTCGTCACGGTCTTACTTGTCTTGACATTGACAAACAGCTCCTCATCATCAAGGCACTCTAATTTCTCAACATGCGCAGCAGCATGTGTTATCACAGCATCTATGCATCCAATGTCATCATCAAGAGTTGTCCTGTGCTTCTTATATTTAGAAAGTATCGCCTTTCTTGATTCTTCGGCTAGGCATTTAATTCTTGCAGTAATTTGCTCTTCGTATCTGTCAACTTTAGCTATGAGTTCGAGTTTAACGTCACTAATATGATCCAAGTTTTCTGTTCTTTTCAGTTTTTCTTGTTGTAGTTTAGTGATGAGCTTAGTGAATTCTTCCTTACAATTATTCACCTCGAGGTTGGACTTGAAATCCATAGCTGCGACAGTTAGCGATTCAGTTGAACATTGTCTAAAACAATATACAAAATAGAAACATAACTTTTTCATAATGAAATATATATAATCTTAACTTCTTTCTCAGTAATTGACATCTTAATCCGGCATAGTACTGCCCAAATGGAGAGAAGCTCGAGTCAGTATATAAAATATAACTATTTCTAGTGGGTGTTTTATGCAAAATCGTACTATGTATTAATATTAAATGCACAAAGACAATATTTGTTTCTCCTCTAAAGATACATAACATTTCTTCAATGTGAAAATAGTCATAATACATAAATTCATAATGCACACACATTTCTGTACCAACGAGACCTCTGAATAGCGACCAACTGTGCATAATTAAAGGTCATATTTCTTCAATTTGTGGACCTTTGTTCACAGGCCCGACCCTACTTAGCTGCATTAATTCGACTATTCTGTTGACCGATATCATGGCAGAATTCGAGCGGGCCATTCATTCGGACCAAATAAAAATTGTCTCGTCGTCACAGTCTCAAAACTTTAGGCTCTGCTTTGATACAGCTAATATAACTACAGAGGTTACGACATTAATGTAGGACTTCTTGATTACAAAAAAATGACATAGATATAAAGCAATATTTGATAATACTAATTACCTGTGTTTTACAGCGATGCATATTTCACAGCAAACCTCGTCATGATCTTTACAGTAAGTTTCAATGATTTTATCTTGATGTATATGACATCTTAAACTCTTCTGTGATACACGAGCGTGTTCTACCTCGTCAGATGATTTAGTCGAATCAGAAGTAATAACATCGTTTACCTGGTGAGTCTTCAATGACGGAATTTTGTTGTGACATTTTACACATTTCGTACAGAAATACAATTCACAGTCCACACAATAGTGCCTAGCTAATGTGTCTATTCCATCGTCAAGGCAGGGTGAACAACACGAATGCTTGTTGTCATTTATTCTGTCCGAATAATATTTAGGTTGCACATTCGTAGCCATATTGGGCGTTTAATGTAACAAATCCAGGGGGCGTTGTGTATTATTCAATACATTCAATATCGTGGTATTTAGTAAACATTTTCAGAAAACGGCTGTCCTACACTCAGTATGTAACTCTATATCTGTTAACTTCCTTATTAAAAATTAGATCAAGAGCGTAGGTCTATCTACATAATGGGGTGTACTGCAAAGTGAGATCATTGTTACCGATTACTTTGCTGTAAATTTTTTGCATTATCAAGCCCAATGAGTTGCACGTGGTATCTCAATAACTAGTTTGTTCCGATTTTTTTCTAACTAATCTCGTGTGCGCTTTGATAATTTGTAAAAGTAATCAATGATCTAGGGTAAAAGATGCTAATTTATGTTGGTCCTTACTGTATAAACCCTACTTAGTGACAACTTCAATATAACAGTCACCTCTTAATGTAACGACCGATTTGTCCGAAGGGTGGTATTTGCGCGCGGTTTTGCAACATAAAAGTTTGGTGCACTCAAGAATGAACGCGAAGACACAACAAAGCGACATGTGTAGTCAGAAGCGGCTGGTATTGCGCCAACTGGTTTGCAAATTTAGGCACCAAGGGCGTAGCTACCAGTTCGCACGCTGCGCACGTGCGTAAGTTAAAAACTCCACACATTAGTCGAAGCTGCCATTTCGTCTTCAGGGGACAAAAAAAACGGATAGAAATTCCCTCTGTATATGCTCAGAATACACCTACAGGCGTCCTGAATATCAAAATTTTCTGGGGAAGGTCCCCAAACCTTCGATGCTCGTGCACGCCTTCGGCGGGCGTACTATTTTATTTTCTGTGGTTACGCCCCTGGACACTGTATACTGTAGGCGTTTAAAGATCTGTTCGGGGTGTATGTGAAATAAATCAATATACCAATGTACATCAGCTAGTCTTGCGAAGTCATTAAATTCCTTGTTTTAAATTTCAATCAGTCTCACCCATACATTGTATTTTCAGCCAATTATTTTGCATTTTATTTGAGATAATAGTTATGATATGTCATGCAATCTGTTCATTTTTATGAATGTGGGAATAATGTCTCAGATTTTACGATAATGTATTACAATAAGTCGTTCATAATTCAATTCATAAGCCTGTTGGTTTGTTTGTTCGTTGAATTTGGCTGTCGATTGTGTAACAACTAAAGCAAGCCGCTGCAAATTTACGATACGTACTAATAATATTGTTATTTACATGTTAAACTTTTTGTGATAAGATACTGTATGTGATGTATACATACTAATAATATTGTTATTTACATGTTAAACTTTTTGTGATAAGATACTGTAAGTGATGTATACATACTAATAATATTGTTATTTACATGTTAAACTTTTTCTGATAAGATACTGTAAGTGATGTATACATACTAATAATATTGTTATTTACATGTTAAACTTTTTGTGATGGGGGGGGGGGCAGAGCCGGCGTAGGCCCCTCCTAAAATCAATCTGGCAAGCATAAAAAATCTGTGCTGATTGTGTCTATATTCTACATTATATAGACATTACGACTCCCGAACCAAAAATCCTGTACCCGCCCCTGGAATGTGTATCTGTTTATAGAATGGTTATCGTTATTTATGATAATTATGATCAGTAACGATTTCATAAATATATGCATTAAAATTTATTATATATATAGGCATTAAAAAATTATTTTATATATAGGCATTAAAAATTTATTTTATACATATATGTATGCATTAAAAAATTACTATATGTATATAAATACACATTAAAAATTTATTCATATTAAGTTGTCCTATCAGATTAACTTTTAGATCTTCATAATTACGTATACGATACAATGTAGATACATGTATATATGTGAAAAAAATAATCATTAATTGCTTGCTCTTCATTTCTTCATGCGAAAATCGTGATTTTGGCATCATCGTATTGTTCTCTGCAAGTTCCTTTGTTCCATTGTTTCATTTAGTAAACAATAACGATAGTAAAATAACTAACATCATTCCTCACCTAAGACCAATGTAAGCCCTTTTGGGACTCAGGGTGTGTTACCCTTTGCCACATAAGCATATTTTGGACTATCCCAAATTCATAACAAATATACAAAACATTAATTTATTTAAGAAAATTTGATAATTTCTTTCTGACATAGTGGGAAATCTTGCGTCAAAAAAAGCCGTTACTTGTTGCAAGTAATGGCTTCTTTTGCTACAATGTTTTCAAATGTCGTTTGCTCCAGATGTGAGGAAATGCGGTATTAAGAGGTAAAGGGTTAATCTCTGACAGTAAGAAATAAAACATGACAAATAGTGAGAGTTAAACCACCTCTCAGACAGGAAATATTTCAGCACTGATTATTGCTTCTTGAGAAATATGCCAAACCGAGGCTCTGTATACATTGTATTTTAATAATTTCATCACAGTCTGCTTCTACCATCAACCAAACCAATGAGTGGCTTGACAATTCATTTCCCAATGTTTTTCACACAGCCAACACCAGTCTCCGTGGCATTTGAAACAAGTCATATGCATACATCCACCTGGAATAAAACCAATTAAAATGAAAATAAGGTCCGGTTTTGGTTCAGGATGTTGATATCTTAAAAACGTTATTTTGTTTTTCGAAAGTTTAAAACACAAAATGAATATGTGTAATGTAAGAACAAGAATAGACAGAATGCAAATACAGTGCTCCCTCTGAATAGCAACACTTGTCGGAGTCGCAAAAAAGTATTGTCCTTTGGAGGGAGTTGTTGTTCGGAGGGAATTGATATATTCGCGACAAGTGTTTTTATAATGTGTATGTGTTCCTTTAGTGTCATTTCTTGGGGGAATCGGTCTTTGGAGGTGACGTTACGGGAGGGAGAACTTTAGATTCGCGTGTTAATCTGCCACAACTACAGTAATTCCAGACTACTCAGATAAAACACCTACCATTTTTCTCCGTGCGAACACCGCAATGCGGACATGCTTTCGTTGTTTTATCAATAACTTTCGCTGCGCGCGCATCTTCCTTCCGATGAATTCGTCTAGCAACTGCCTCATCTGATGGCTGCAGAAAATAATTTCACGTGATTAAGTTAAGTTTTATGCATTTGTTTTTCTTTTAATCGCCTACCAGGATCAAACGATTAGTTAAAGAACAATCAGGTTGCATGTGCAGTTTAAAATTAGCGTGTTTGAAACAATATAATCAAACTCTTCGCCAAACAAAGATGTTGAGAGGTGTAGTTACCTGTCTCCTGTCTGTCGGACTTTTGTACCCTCTGCATTCCTGGCAGAGTAAATCTTCCGGTTTAAATTCTTCATTTGCTTCGGCTCCACATTCTGTCCTTGCTGTGCCACCAAAATATGCCTGCCAAAACAAAAGATTTGTTTGTGTTGAGACATTTAGTATCTCCAAGGTTACCTTGGATGTTCTATTTGGAAAGGTCCTAAAAATCGTACTTTGCATTTCTCATGCATCATTGCTTTTAATTTCTATCAGGTAACAGCCTACATGTACCAATACCACGGAGCCCCTAACGTGACATTCTATTCTATTTTAACTTGTAGCATTCTTTTTTATTTCGTTTTTACGAAATAACATTTCGTAATTACGAATTATTATTTCGTAATTACGGAATAAGATTTCGTAAATACGAAATAATTTACGAAATACTACTACGCTTTTACGAATTATTATTTCGTTTTCGAATTATTATTTCGTAATTACGAAATACTACTTCGTAAATACGAAATAATATTTCGATATAACGAAATATTTTTATTTCGTGAAAACAAAATAAAAATAAAATGCTACAATTTAAAATATAAGAGTAGAATGTCACTTTAGGGGGCTCCATAAAATACAGGTTTTGTTTCACTTCTCATTAGGCATGCTGCATTTATTATTTTTTTTTGGATAATTGAAAAAAGAGGATGTGTTGTTTGATATATTATCTAACTGTATACCAATGTGCAATGTATATTAGAATATTGTATTTTTAATCAAGATCATTCCTTCGGATTCTGTTTTCTTCATGTACACCGTATAATCATACAACATACAGCGCAACCTCTCCAGAGCGACCCTCTTTTGAGCAGCAACCTCCCTTCAACAACAGAATGAGTTTTTCCCACTGTGCGATTTAAGTATTGATTTAAGCTTTCTGGAGCACCAACCTGTAAAAAAACTACATAATTTTGCTTTTCCCCAAAGGGTGTTGCTGTGGAGAGGTTGCGCTATACTATATATTGTTTTTTACCTTTTTGCATTTATAGCAACAATAATAAATGTATCTCTCCATGGCATAATCTGTCGGTTTGTTGTAGAATTTGCCTCCCGGATTCTTTATTGCTGGACTAGTTTCTAAACCTTCATATTTCAGTCTCATCAATGCTTTTTGTCTAATATCATCCTCTAATTGTTTGATTGGGTACATCAGCACTTCCAGTTCTTTGTGTTCTAATGTAGCCTTTGTTTGAAAAAAATGATGTTAGCATATCTTCCAAGGAGGGGGAGGGGCTCTGTGGTGGAGTGGTTATGGTCCCTGATTGGTAATCACTAGCCTCTCACCGCCTTGAGTTCGAATCCCACCTTTGACCAAATTTCACATGTGAGGAAGTTATCCAGGTTAGGAAAGGTCGACCCAGGTCTACCCAGATGAGTCTGGGGTCTTCTACCACCGGAGAAGTTCAAAAGGTTGCCAAATGTCCATGGTGGTTGTTGGTGAGACGGTAAACACCCACAAAAAATAAACAGTCTTGGATAATGTGTATGTTCTAGAAGGAAGCTATTTTGAAGAGAATTTTATATCAATTTGATTGAGGTATATACACAGATGTTGATTTCTATAGTAGAATGTGAACATGTGTATGTACTTATAATTCTACATCTAATTAAAGTTGAACCTTCATGGTGCTTAAGTTAACATAATTACTCGTACTGATAAGCATTTATTTGGTGAATATTTTTACATCAGTAATGATTACGACTTACCTTACACACGGGGCATTGAGTAAAATTGAAATTAATTCGAGGTCCTACCCATCGATTTTGTAGAATACGCTTTACGCAATGCAAATGAAATATATGACCACACTGCATCTAAAACAGATGTGTCAAAAATAGTCTCAAATGGTTCAAATGAGGGGTTGTGGTAACCATGGCAAATTACGCCAGCCATTTCTACAACATACGGCTTATTTCTACAACCCCGTAACTCAAGTTTTGGCAATATTGAGATTTTGGTATATTTTTTTTGTCTCGATGAGCTCTTTACAATGATCATACTTACTTGTTTGTAGATTTATCCTAATTAGGGTTAATCCCATTTCCACAAACCCGTAACTCGCTTTAAAATTTTCTCAAAATGGGAAAAAATGACAGTTTGTAGAAATAACCCGACGATTTTTTCCTCTCATCAGTCGTCATTGAAATTGTGTAAGAAGTAAACAAGGTTTTATGAAGTGGTTATTGCCAAAACAACCCGTAATGGAGGATTTTGATCCACCAACATTTTTTACTGCGAAACATTGCTTTATAACCTATGTATAATTACAATGCAACCTCTCCAGGACGACCCTCTCTCCAGCAACAACCTCCCTTCAACAACAGCATGATTTTCCCCACAGTACGATTTAACTATTAATTTAAGCTGTCTTGAGCAAACAACCTCTCACCTACAACGTATTTTTTCTTTTCCCAAAGGGTGTTGCTTTGGAGGGGTTGCACTGTAGCTGTATTGCTTAGAATGCGATTTTAATACGCGTCTGTGTTAAAAAATGATTAAAACAGTAATTTCGTCATGAACAAATTTATAACAATGATGTAATACTAAACATTTGTTATATAGATAGTAAACACGAAGGTTACCATGACAGCAGGGGCCGCCGATATAAGGTCCGTGTAACAAATGATGCAGTCCTCTTTTGACGTCTGATTTTCAGTTGAACAACCCGGTTGCAAGCACGGTAGACAAACTTTCTCATTCTTGTATCCGCCGCATTTATGACCACATTGTAACAGTTTGTTACAAGCATTCGTGTTACTCTCGCGTATGCATGTTGATAAGAGGTCATCTACAGAGCAAAGTCAATGTCTTATTTTGATTTCATATATCGCATGACGACGAAAGCAATCTTTGTTTATATAATATTATCCGAAGTGGTTAAAATAATGACAACAGTCAGTTGCATTATAAACATTATAAATAAGTTCCTGTTTACTGTTTCGGCGGTAAAGTTCTTGTTATCAAAACATTAAGAAACGAATAATGAAACAAAATATTAAGTACAGTAAAACCTCAAATAGCGACCACCTCAATATTACGACGAACTTGTTATAACCTAAATTTCTTTTTGGACGATTTTCAATAACTCTTTTTTCATTCTACACGATAATGAGACGACTTCATTATAACGACCGATTGTGCGGGTCCCGAAGTTGATCTCATTATCGAGGTTTTACTGTAATCGCTCTGATCAATATACCTCTTCTCATTTTTGCCCGCAAAGATTTTCCGCTTGAAAGTGATTCTTCTTTTGATCGGTTGCCATGACGTCTTAATTCTTGTGTGAATGACTAAAATCAATATGATAGTAGGTGATTTTCTACATTAAACAATGCAGTATGTTCTAAAGTATTCAAAGATGGCATCCTTTTTATTCCGTAAGAGGCATTTTTAATTACTACGAGCGCGAAAATAGCAGAGTGTTGATGTAAACGCCGTATTAATGTAAGAGGACAATATCACGCTTGTGCAGCTAAATGAAGATATACATAATTGTAATATTTTACAGTGCAACCCCTCCAGAGCGGCCCTCTCTTGAGCAACAACTTCTCTTAAACAACGGCGTATTTTTCCCACTGTACAATTTAGCTATTAATCTAACCTCTCTAGAACAACAACTTCTCAACAACAACGACAAACGACATAATTTTGCTTCTATCAAAGGTTTTGCTTTGGAGAGGTTGCACTGTATATACTTATATAAAAGTAGCGAATACAAAGATAAATGACAGTTGAATAGATCGCTGATTTATCAAGCCACGGAATTGTTAGAGGCAAAATATAACTCACCTGCTTAACGTGTTTCCAGTCCGATCCTTTGTTCCATATGAAAATAGTTAGTTGTTGCAATGTGCTGCGGGGCGTATCTTTTTCAAATGTTGACACACACTGCATGATTGTTTCTGCTGCATTGTCATGAGGATAGCTTAGAAATCCACAACCTAATGCGGGGAAAACTATCGACTCCATGTCGTTTTTATGGGCTTCGGTCAGGCATGCACAAACCGTTGCACACAGCATCTATAATTGTTTGACAATGTCGACAGTTTCATACTATATTACAGTGCAACCTCTCCAGAGCGGCCCTCTCTTGAGCGGCAACCTCACATTTAACAACAACATGATTCCCCCACACCGTACGTTTTGACTATTAATTTAACCTCTCTAGAGCGGCAATCTCTCAACAACGGGATAATTTTGCGTCTCCCAAAAGGTGTTGCTTTGGAGAGGTTGCACTGTAGTGGATTTAAACTATCATTTCATATACTCCAAACACGTCACGCGACAATAAGCAGAATGTGTTAACGCATCTTAGAAAGCTTGAACTGTTTTCGTTTGTCTTAACCTTTCTGATAAGGAAGTGAAGTATTTTGTTTTTCTTATACAGAACCATTATCAACAATACATGGATGAAAGCATTAGTACAGAATTTTAAGGCTTGACCATTTCATTTTAATGAATTGTTTGTATCATATTACAAATTACCACGATCAAATGCAACACCAATGGAGAGGACTTCCACTGGTTAATTTGATAAAGTTATGATAACGTATGTTTTCTATGGATGAACCATTTGATGATCGCTATGATTTATAATGTTTCAGGCATGTACGGCAGGGACGTATATTTTAGACAGTTGTATTCAACATGGTGGCTGGAAAATTTCCTTTTACATTAATATTAATAAGTGTCTCATAAACTTTGCTGTATGAAAGTCAAGTACGGACTTAAAAATAAAACTTCATAAAAATAAAACTTACTTGTATCGCGTCAGCATATTCAGACTCCCATTCAGGTAATGCTACGTGAAAAACCTTTTTGCACTTCAGCTTATATCCGCTGGTAACTGCTACCTCCCCAAAACAAATTCCATTAGGATATTTCCTCGAGCATTCTTCCTGTAATCCAGGGCCAGCAGTTTGAGACATTGCTTTAGATATACCTCCATGGCTCAAGAACAGGGCGGCATTTGTACTGTTTACTATGACATCAGCCTATAACGTAATATTTTATATGAAATGATTGTCAAATTTAAGTTGACAGACAACTTCGCACTACAGTGCAACCCCTCCAGAGCGGCCCTCTCTTTAGCAACAGCCTCCCTACAACAACAGCATGATTTTCCCCACTATACTATTTCACCATTGATTTAACCTCTCTGCAGCAGCAAAACTCTCAAAAACAACTTAATTTTGTTTCTCACAAAGAGCGTTGCTTTTAGAGAGGTTGCACTGTGGATGATTATTAAAAGAATTTTAAAAAGCGTCGTTCCATTAACAGAAATTTCAACTGATTAGAAAATCAATCAATCGATGTTAGAACAATAGTCAGAATTTACACCGTTAACTCAATTAACTAATTAAAAAATGTAAGATTGCAAACTTGTTATTTTAATGTTAGAATGGGTTTACTATGAGTTCTACATGTTTATTTGAATACTAATATAGATAAATTTTGCAAACAGGAGGGTCGTGTTTCAGTATTGTTCAAATTAGTAACGTTGCTATCTTTATCTTGCTTAAGTTACTGTATTTTTTTATCTATATAATATGACAGTTGTGATAAATTGTGCGTAAATATAATACATACATACACGATAAATGTGCATTCATATGTAGTGAAGTAAATTGATAATATTATCAGGACACTGTTAAATGAAGTTATATACAAGTGTATGAGTTAATAAAACAGAAGAATTTATTACCAATCACAACGACATTCATTTAAATAGTCTTTAAGTTATGTACTTCATTTAAAACTTTATAACATAGATAGGATATAACCTTCTCATAACCCTGAATTTTGCTTTTAGTCTGTAACCATTTATATATGTAAAAAAATAGATTTGTTTTCTTTTTGTTTCAAACAATGGGGCCTCCATGGTCGAGTGGCTAAGGTCCCCGACTTGTAATTACAGGACCCTCACCGCTGTGCACTCGAATCCCACTTGGTACCAAATTCCAAATGTGAGGAAGCTGTCCAGCTTGCTTACGGAAGGTCAGTGGTTCTACCCAGGTGTAGGTCTGGTGTCTTCCTGTACTGCTAAAGCTGAAAAGTCGCCGAAGACCATGTCTGTTGGTTCGACTTTAAACTCCGTACACCATGACGAAATGATTTTAAGTTCACGTATGAATCATTCTACATGTATATACATATGTGCTCATCTTTTTCAAATACAGTAGAACGCGGTTATAGTGAAATCTTAACGACCCCAATAATTACTCCGTTATATCAATATTTCACTCCATCCATAACGACGGTCGAGCCTGGGACCAGGTCATTTGGCCTGTTTAGAGGAGATGCCAGTTTAGTGGGGATTTTTGAATGATATAGTAATGAAATCGGGACCAGAACATTTGGCCAATTTAGAGGGGAGACCGGTCAATTGAGGAACCGGTTTAGAGGCTTTCCACTGTACTTCACTGTGACCGATTCTTCACTATATCCGAGTTCAATATAACCGATTTTTACTGTACTTTGAACTGTTCGTCTATGCTAAATGATTCAATGCATTATTGATGTTTTGTAGGTAACTCAGCGGTAACTATTGATAGAAACATGAATAGAACTTTCAGGCGCGTACCTATCCATACGCCAGTACCCAGCTGAGTACACATCATTTATTTTTTCCAAATAAATAAATAAAATAACATAATACGTTGTATAAATTATATTGGGATGGTAAAATGACTGTAATAAGCAATTAAGATAAATCAAATTCTTGACTGAGATGGGGGTTTAACTAGCTACTTTCATAACGTATCATGTTCTTGAATCCACTTCAATTTAGCTTGGGTACGCGCCTGACTTTGAAGTAGACCAAATACAATAGTTAGTTACCTCACAACTTGACAGTGATCCTTCTCGTATCCTAATATCAATCATGTTACTCCAAACTGACTATATTCTATTCTGTCGATAATTTTATTAATCCCCTTAAACAAATAAATACAACTTATCTTTTTTCAACTTCAAAATTTGTATACATTTTTATAACGATCCTTGAGATAAACGCGACAAGCGTTGATATGGTGGCTGATATATAATTATGTCACCATAACACGTTGTCTTTTTGCGGGCGAAAACATGACAACATGAAGTTATAGGACGCCACTGACAATTCGTCGTGTTTTTTCGTCCTTTCTCGGGCGATGATTATCGTGCTTTCGTATTTTCTTGAGCGAAAAAAAACGACGTTTTATTGTGATATAAATCCACCATACTTTGAAGAATCGATAGTAATGTACTTCCCACTTTTGGTAAACACGTTCATGTTTTACAATTTTATTAAATAACTTATAACTTATATCATCGAAAAATAAAATACAAATTTATTAGATTTGATGACAAAATTTATTCACGTCCAATTCAAAGGTGTATTATTTTACAATACGAACACTTTATCACAAAACTGTACGAGTTTAATAGAAGTAGTAGCTAAAATTGTTATTGAAACCGAAAGTAGGGCTGTAAAAAACCCGGTGCTGTTAAATATAAACAAATGATAAAACTGGTTTGACAAGCTTTATTTATATACATGTACTTTGAATAGACACCGTCTCGCAATTCCTTTGATTATGTCTTATTATGATATATTAAGGTATTAAGTAATAACACTGACCGTATGATACCGGATACAGAATTTTATACATTACCCATGAGTAAGCTCCCTTGATAATCATTGCCCCCCCCCCTCCGAAGAGTTATGCATGTACTACTCTAGTTGTTTGTATATTTAAATAGGTTTTTCTTAATTTACATCATGCACTTATCGAATGGGATATTTTTATTCAAAATCAGTGCAATGGTAATAAATGTGAAATGTGGACTTGTTCAACATTATACCTAATGATCATATTTTTTCAAGATAAGGCATGCATCCTCGCATCACATCAGATCAATTTACATTTTAAGAATAAGAACATAAAGTTACATTAACTAAACGAAGGTGTTGGGTCAATGTCTCCACCAGGACTAACTCGTGTGCCAAATGTAGGATTTTTGGTTGGGGCTAGATGTTTATGTAGGGTATGGACACATGAATCACATAGCTGGCGTTTTTTACTTATGCTTGCCAGATTTTAGAGGGGGGCGCACGCCGCCTCAGCGCCCCCCCCCCTTAAATCCGCGCTTGCAACTTATGATATTAGTAGAACATCAAGTGCTTGCGGTAACTGCTGATCAGGGACAAGGTACTTTTAGCAACGCACCGACCAGACGACGCATCATGCAGCCAGTAAACCAGTCTGATTTACGAGTATATGGGGTTAGTACAAACTGAAGTTGCTGTTAATGTAGTGGTACTGACTTGGATGGTTTGAACATTCAAGCAATAAATGAATGAGTTAATATGAACAACGTCCCAGATGCTAGAGTGTAAGACAACCTTCAATTTGTCAAACAATTCATGTCTGGGGAAAGCGAGTTCTCTGCACGTAACGATTATAGAAGGTGAAAGACTGTCCAGGACTTCCCATACATTTGTAGAAACATGCTAAAACGTTATAAATAGATACCCATTCCTCATATAGCAAGGTCTAAATGCGGGAATACAACAGATGCACAAAATGAGCTAAGTGTTTATTAAAATCATTACGAGGAATATTTATATTAGGACTAAAACAATTATCAATTAATCATTAATTTGGACATTAAATCATAATATGATGACAAATATTAACCCTCCGCACAAAGGCCACTTTCAAACAAAGACCACTTTGCTGATTTTCTAAAGCCGGTCTTTGTTCACAGGTTGGACTGTAGATCTATCATACAAATCATATTGCTGTAACACTAGTTATTAAGTTTGTAATAGAAACTTATTAGACATTATTTGGAATCAGTAAATAAGTCCGCATACCAATTTTAACCAATTACAACACAATTAATCAAATATACATTACATTTTAATATCTTCATCTCAATTAACATGAGACCCACAGATTGGTACAAACAACAATAAAAACATGTACTGGCAATGTCCACAAGAACTTTAAATATACAGTATAACCCTGATAATGGACTGGGCCAAAAATCCAGTTTTCTGAGAATTCCGGTTTTCTGAGAACTAATCATTAATCATTAAAGAAGAAGAGAAAAAATGCGACATGAAAAATCGTCAATTTTTCAGAGAATTCCGATTTTCAGAGGTTATGTTGTATCAAGTTGATAGGAAAATCGACCATATCGAGCAACACATAAGACCACAAAAAAATGGAGGACAAAACACAGTCCCCTTGAGGAAACCGCCTTTGAACGGTCTCATTATACAAATTTATCCATTACCACGCCCAAGCATATGTAGGCAGGTGTTATAAACAGTGCAACATCTCCAAAGCAACACCCTTTGGGAGAAGCAAAATTATGGTGTTGAAGAGAGGTTGTTGCTCCTGAGAGGTTAAATTAATAGTTAAATAGCACAGTGGGAAAAATCATGTTGTTGTTGAAGGGAGTTCAAGCATATGTAGGCAGGTGTTATAAACAGTGCAACCTCTCCAAAGCAACACCCTTTGGGAGAAGCAAAATTATGGTGTTGAAGAGAGGTTGTTGCTCCGGAGAGGTTAAATTAATAGTTGAATAGCACAGTGGGAAAATCATATCGTTGTTGAAGGGAGTTTGGTGCTCAAGAGAGTGCCACCTTGGAGATGTGCCGCTGTATCGTCTGTTCATTAAACTGTATTAATTCGACATAGCTCACAACCAAGACAACATTCTTTTCCATTTGGGGAATGCTGAACCCCGAGAGGACACTTCCCACTTAGTTGCTTTCCCGAAGGACCGGCAGGGCATTGGGGCAACATGTTGAAAGCATCCATCCATAGAAGATTTCTGTAATCTGTGTGACAAGCGTCGCAGAAATGCGTGTTTCCAAAGCAGAAGTATACAGCCACACTGCAGCAATATTTACATTTGAAATACAGAAAGTCTGTTCCGTGGATATTGCAGGGCTGCAAAGAGAAACGATTTTTTTACACGTTCAGAATATACATACAGTTATAAAATAATTACATGTAGTTTGTTACATATCGTTAGTTAATGAATTATTTAATGAATAAGATAACCATGTAGTAATGATAAGGTATTATATATTATAATTTGTATTTCATGGAACACAGGTTAGCGAAACAACGCAAAGCTCGATGGATATTTTTCCTGTGGATTCTAAAGTCTTCCTACAATATCTGATATTAAGCAGATAAAACAAACTCAGATAGGATTTAACCAAGCAATATAAATAAATTACTTGAGCTATCTGAGGTCCACTGCACGGTGGACAAACCAATTCTTCAACCTTCACTTCTGCAACTGCTCCACCTTCACACTGGGCAACACCCCCGAAATATGGCTGAAGAAAAAATACGGAGTTACAGTGGTTTTAATATGTTGAGCTGCATTTTTATAAAATTAATCGCGTCCTTAATAAATGTACCCATTCTGGATTTTTAAAAAAAAAATAACTCGCTAATAAGAAGTCAATATTGTCAAAAATGTAGTCTAGAACATATCGAAAGTGCCCTGATTGGAAGTTTGATTAACTGGAGGTAAGAGCCGTGCTGGGGCTGAGGATATGGTAGTCATTAAGGAGCGATTACGTACGCGGCGTCTCTCTTTCCATTCGTAAATTACGATGTACTAACCTTTTTGCATACGTTACATTGATAAAAACTATATCTATCCATAGCATACTGTTCTGGATTGTTGTAGTAAAAACTGTTTGGGTCAGTTATTGTGTCAGAATTTTCCAGGCCCTCGTTTTGAAGCATCAGGAGTGATTTCTTCATAACCTCATTTTGTAACGCGTTAATTGGTTCCAATAAAGTCATAAGTTCTCTATGCTCTATAGGTTCCTGGAAACATTGAAGAAGACGTTTTAGTGACATATAACCCATCATCATGGATTGATAATAACTGCCATTTATAATTGATGTACCAAATGCTTTAACTAGCGAACGGTTCCGTATGGAGATTTAGACTCAAAGCAACATACAGGCTAACCTGTGTTTGCGGCTACATCCGAGTACAGACCACCCTGTGAATAAAGATCATTCTGTGAAAAACCACCATTGAGTATTTAGAACAAAATGACCTCCGGATAATGTTAATAAAGGCTATATTTTGTCTTTCCTAAGGATGGCCTTTGTTCACAGGTTTGACTTCAATTTCATTTATTAAATAAATGATTATCCCAAAAGATAAAACAGAACGTGGAGATCTGTTAAGATGTTACCGTCAATTAAAGAACCAGAGGTAAGACACTGCTATATGTTGATCCAGAATAAGATTAATCGTTAATGAAATTTCTGCTGGGACCAAATAATGTAAAACCTCAATAATGAGACCACCTTCGGGACCCGAAAAATCGGTCGTAATAATGAGGCGGTTTCATTATCAAGTAGAATTACAGGGAAAATTTTGAAAGTCTGTCCGAAAATAAGTGGTCATTACAGCAAGGTGGTAAGGTGGCCGTAATATTGAGTTGCTCGCAATGTGGGGTTTTACTGTATAAGGCATATATTGCACTTAGATCGATATTCACTTCGTTGGTCTAAAATAAAACTTAGCATGTTACCATGCAGATTGGACACAGACTGAAGTGAAATGACATTCTTGTATCTGGCCACCTCTTCTTCAGAACATCTTTGGCACATTCAAAGTGGTACACATGACCGCACTTTAACTGAAACACAAGAGAATAATACAGTCAAACCTTTGGTTGCGGCCAACACTGAATGAAGGCCACCCTGTGAATAAAGGTCATTCTTTGAAAAAATATAATTGATTATTTAGAACAAACTGACCTCCGAATAAAGGCCGTCTGTCTATAAAGGCCACATTTTGTCCTTCCCAAGGGCGGCCTTTCTTCACAGGTTTGACTGTACTTCCACTCTGATAGGCAGATACTAGTTCGTGTTAAATCGTGTAAAAAACTACATATCAGATGTTCGATACACAAAGGATGTTCTCCGTTTTATTGTAAAGCTAAACACCTACCTGCTTCTACAACAAATATTTCGGCTTTTTGTCAAATTTGGGAATTGTAATTCGAGGTTCTCGTAACGCCATTTTTGGCAATATTTTTCATTATTATGATCAACAATGTATACATCAATATATGCATGAACATGGTTATTCATATCATCTGGCGGAAAGATTACCTCTCATTACAACTATGCTTATAAATTGATTTTTCCTTCGTCCTGTGCATTAACCGGCCACGCCACGAAACCATAATATGCTTTGCACCTTGGTAAAAATACAAAACTTTAGACCACAACAACCCATCGACAAAATCCTAGCCGCTCAATGTCTAACAATCGAAACGCTATTTTTGATTCCAAATTGCGGTATCCAAATAACACATGAGGCACGAATATAATTGATATTTACTTTCCTTGACCAAGGGTTCACAACAAAGTCACCAACAAGAACAAAAACTCTGACACGCAGCTGTAAAATACATTTTACTCAGAATGTTTACACCAAAAAATCAGCGATTTGCGAGGTGCGTTCTTGAGGAAATACTGACCTGAATGATCGGAAATTCAGAAAGCTCGGTAAGACAAATCATACAATAGTCGTAGCCAGTTTGGCTAGATTCATTCACACAGCATTCGGGCTGTAAACAAGGGGGACACTTCTTCTCGTCTTTTATTCCAGAACATAAGTGCCCACATGACAAAACTTGGTTACACGGCTCTATCGCCACTGAAACAATAGACAATACTTGAAATATGGCATAAATACAATATATATTATCATAAAATTAAACCTGGATCGCCGGGTTATAAGTCCAGCGCACTAACCATTGGGCCACGGTCGCGGTTTTGCTTTGCTTTGCAGCCAAAATTTCTTATTGAAATACTCGAAACAAGAACGGGAACATAATCTTCAAGATCAATATACATTGTAATTATCTTCCATGAATGGTTTAGTGGAATCGCTTCGGACTGCATGAATTATTTACATACATTTAATAACGTCCTGAAAACTAATTAAACAACAATTATTTTTTTTAATTATTTTAAAAACCTGTGTTTGCAGCCACCTTCGAATGAAGGCCATCCTGTGAATAAACGCCAATCTTTGAAAACCCACCAGTGATTATTTAGAACAAATTGACCCTCAAATAAAGGCCATCTGTCAATGAAGGCAATCTTTTGCCTTTCCAAAAGGCGGCCTTTGTTCACAGGTTTGACCGTATTTTCCATTTATGTGACGATTTGCCGTTTATACTTACGGTCATTTTTGTCTCCTATTCCTAATGCGTAATTTGCCCCATATCTCAAACCGTCCATTCCAAGCTGTGGGATTATATTTGGCAACATCTCTGATACATCTGTAAATTGAAGTTTAAAAAATATGAACTGCGAACAAATCTAAAATATTTACACATTTTACGAACACTTGATCAATTTAAATGTCCCCAAACTTCGAAATGACGATAACGGGTACATTACGTATAGAAGTTGTCTGTTGTTTGTGATGGTACAGGTACGTAAGTAACAAAGGACGACTGGTCCAGTAATAGGTAATGTTGCTAAAGGTTGCTAAAAGATGCAGAGCTAAACAATTACTTGTATTTATCAGGGCATGATAATAAAATAGAAATTGTGCACCCATACTTAGTTTTGTTTATTGTCACGACAAAATTGTATATATGTTACGGTGTTATATAAGTGTTCTGCATCAATAAACTAATGTTCTGTTCTGTCCTGTTCTGTTCTGTTTAGCGAACAGTTGTAAGATGAGGCGAATTAACGAAATGAGAGATTTAAAATTTCAGTCATTCAAGGATTACTCCTAAATTGATATACAATAAAACATTAATAAGTATGCCCCTTTTGGGACCCGAAAATCGGTCGTAATAATGAGATGGCCTCATTATCAAGTTGAATTATAGGGGAGTTATTGAAAGCCGGTCCAAAAATAAGTGGTCGTTATTATAAGGTGGTCGTAAAATTGAGGTGGTCGCTATTCAAGGTTTTACGGCTGATTCATATTTCAAGGAGGGTAATGAAGCATGCAAAATGAAAGGATGGCATAGAATATAGAGGACTAACTCACGTTTATGCTCTGCTTGACCACTTATAGCAACCATGTTGGCCGATCGGGAGGCTTGAACGCTAGGATTCTTAAAATGAATCACTTCACCATCGTCTTTCATTATATTTACCTGCAATGTTTGCTAATACTATTGAATACGCAATGTATAGTAAATATGTTTTGTATGCATTTACATAATAGATCTAATAAATTTCCGCGTCAGAAGAAGTTCATAATAAATGTCAATTATGATCATCTTCTCTTGCAGCCATTACACAGTTAACTGCTTTTTAAAACAGACTACGCTCCTTTCATACTGTTAATCTTTTTTATATTTCAACTCACCGTGTGAATAAAAGCAAATACAAAAAGACGTAACTCATAAGATATTTCGATGCGCTTACCTCGTCTATCTCAGTCAGGTCAACCTCAGATATTTTTTGTATAGCATTCTGTAATTTTCTCTCAGCAGAAGCCGCTGTTTTGTGGACAATTTTCTTTTTTCTCCGAGCAGTTCCCTATCAATTTAAGAAAATAGTTCCTATTAATGCTGGCAAGAAAATAGTCCCTGACAACGCAAGAAATTCTGAACTGTTGTCTATATTGTACTTAGACCAGTTAAGACATTTATTCATTAAGGTATACGTCCGCACGGTGTATACACAGTCAAACCTGTGAACAAAGGCCATCCTTGGAAAAGACCAAAAATGGCCTTTAGTGACCGGTGGTCATTATTCAGAGATAAGTTTGTTCTAAATACACGTACTAGTAATCAGTGTCAGTGTTTCAAAGAATGACCTTTATTTACAGAGTGAAATTTATTCATAGGGGGGCTGCAAACACAGCTTTGACTGTATTCACAAAGTTTTCTTATGTAGACACCTACAAAATACATAATCAACATATATAAAGCATGAAATTACCAGTTCATGGTTGGTCAAATAAGAAAACCTCTTATTTGACTGAGACATTTATGAACAAATTGCTTCGGTAGAACCCGCTAATAGGACCATCTGTGGTTCCTTGAAAATGTGGTTTATAGCTTAGTGGTCTTATTATCAGAGAAGGCAGACCAGAAAAGTCTGCAGGTCGTATCCTTCTATGAAAATTTGACAAAAATGTCGATTTTCCTCCATATGTGGAGAAAGATGCTGGCCCCTTGTGGAAGGGTAAATTATTACTGGTTAGTATACAGTCCAGGAAAACTGGTTAGGTGAACCGGTCGCCGTATATAACTGAAAATTTGTTGAAAAACGGCGTTAAACTTAAACCCCAGTGACAATAAGTCACATAAAAACCAACAAACTAAAAATGTATTTCTAAAAAAACACACAGACTGGAACATGTGCTTAATATAAACCTGATACACACCTTACCACCTATCCGAACTTGCGCTTGAAGTTTTTTTAGTTTCTCCGGGTTCATTCCTGTAACAGAAAATCCAAAGATGATGTTAGAGATATTGCTAAACACGGAATTGTCGTCATTTTCCCCCATTTAACATTGTCTACATTTGCATGACTAATACTGAAAATCTACGAATTTTCGTCCCAACGAAATAGCTATCTCAGTGTTTTCGGATATTATGAATTTAGGTGGAAAATCGCCCTATTATCCTGGCTATTGGTGCGATGTCAGACCAAACAAAAACAAACAACAGAAAAATATGGATTCTGATTGTATAAAATCAAACACGGACTTCAAAACAAATTGTGTGTTAGTTAATTCTAAAACCACCAAAAGGAAGATTCAGGCCTAATGTATTAGCAGATAAAATCTTGAATCGGGAGTCACCGAAATATGTCTGTAATGTATTTATATTTGGGTATTATTCCAAATTTAATATATATGTTAAATATATAAGTTAATTTTAATATATATGAGTCCCTGTGCCACAAATGATGGGATAAAGAAGTTAAGAACACAAGCGTGTTTCTACTACAACTTTATTGGATGAACTGCCGAACTGGCGGGAAATCAACGGATGTATATTAGAGACTGACCAATGTTGCAAAGCGTGATACAGTGGAATTTTACCTGGGTAATTCAAGAAACATGATAAAGTTACAATGTCTGCTTGCATTCTTTACAGTAATTATCACATACACACGATTCTGAGTACATGAATACAGTGCAACCCGTTCAGAACGACCCTCTCTTGAGCAATAACCTCTTTCCAAGATCAGCATGATTTTCCCACTGTACGATTTAACTATCAATTTAACCTCTCTGGAGCAACAACCTCTAAACAACAACATAAGTTTGATTCTGCTTTGGAGAGGTTGTACCGTAGTTTCTTTACAATTATTCAGGTAAGAGACATAGAATGTTTGACAAACGTTTTTAAACTTCCGAAATATGTACATATCAAATACCTCGACCATCAAAATCTTTTCACATAACCATGATACATAAAAAACGTGTACTAGTATATAAATAAATAAACAAATAAAACCCTAAACAATATATCCTTAAACAAAACGAAACACGAAGAATGGTGTACTATTTCCTCAAAGCAAGAAAAAAACGTTTAACTGAGTACAAATTGAATATTTGTTACCTTAAAACTGGTGAAATTTCCGTTTACAATATTGATATCCGTGTCCGTCCAGGTTGAGTATCGACAGATGATTTAGACAAAATTATGAAGTAATGTTCCATATATAATACGCAATTTTGTTATCTACATTTTCGAAAAAAAGAAAATACATGGATAGAGTCAGTCGTCATTGCGTAAGTGTGTGGTCATGCGCGCATTTCGAATTGAACCGAAAGTAGGAATTTTATAAGAACGTGTAATACATGAATAAAATTTTATTGACGAAATGGAATTTCATAGTATTAATGACTCAGGCTTGGATCGTCTAATTCAAACTATTTTTTTTTAATTTCTCATGTACTGTTATTAAGTGTTGTATGTCCCTTCTTTTTTGTTTTTTTCTTTCTATCTCGTTAATTAATCTACTTTCTCTTTGCGACGCTCTTAAACCTTTGCATTTCCAAGTCCGCTGCTGTGCCATTTTATCGCATTGACATTTTGTGGATATAGATTTAATCGTTAGAACCACCAATTAGATTTAGGCTGCGACCGTGGTTCAGTGGTTGGTACGCCGGGCTTGTAACCCGGAGATCTGGGTTCATATCCTGAACGCGGCAGCTCATAACATTCTATGAAAATTTGACAAAAATGTCGATTTTCCTCCATAAGTGGAAAAATTGCCGACTGCTTGTGAAATGCTAAGGTTGTACTGGTTAGTATACAGTCCAGGAAACAGGTATGTTCAACCGGCCGCCGTATATAACTGAAAAAAGTTGTTGAAAAAAAACGGCGTTAAGCCCAGTGGAAAAACAAATAATTTTCCATGTTGCTATAGCACCAATTCTTTTGTCGCACTGACATTTTGAGCATATAAATGTACTAGAACTATTTTATTAGGACTACTAATCAGAACGAATTGGTTTTCTGAAATTGATAAAACCGTTTTCGTTATCGTTCTCAGAAAACACCTACATTATTTTTTCGTGAATCATGAGTAAAATGACGTCACAATAATTCATTGTTTTATGATTATCACCACTGATATCGCACACCCAAATTAGATCAAGTGTCCATGTATTCATGCTGTTTTATATGATATATCGCATGTACATCTAATGTACATAGTATATGATTTTTGTGTTTTAGTAGGTAGCTAGGTCTTGCAAAATGACGCTTAGAAAATAGAAAAGTCGCCACATGCACTCCTGAGTTAATGCCCTTTATGAATGTTTGTGTCATTTATCGACCCTCTTAAAACGTTGTCATACTGTTTATAGACTATCATCAAGCTTACATTTACAGTTTTTAGATAGAAAATGAAAATAAAAGCATTTTGCCAATAGTTTCGTACGACTTGACTGGTAACTGCACGCGTATAGTACGCTTCTACGTATACATACCAGTTCGTTTTTACGTGACATTGTCATTGCGTTTAACGCCGATTTCAACATTTTTTCATTCATATATGGCGGCCAGTTCACCAAACCAGTTTTCCTGGACTGTATATTAACTAGTACTAACTTACCCTTCCACAAGGAGTCGACAACTTCTCCACATGTGGAAGAAAATCGACATTTATTATCAAATTTTCATAGAAAGGTATGACCTGTCGTGACCGGAATTAAAACCACGGTCGCGGCCTCTGTATACCGGTAATTAATTATATGAAAAAAGAAACAAAATTAATAAATATCACAAAATAAATCAATTCAAACTACGTCTGAATATTTCATTTCTGGTCAGGCATTTGACAATATTCGTGCATGTCATTGTTCAGGCGTTTTCTTCTATGCCTGTGTAAATGGTATGTACCTTTAGCGCAACCTCTCCAGAGCAGCCCTCTCTTGAGCAACAATCTCCCTTCAACAACAGCATAATGTTTTCAACTGTACGATTTAACTATTACTTTAACTTTTTTTAGAGCAAAAACCTCTCAACAACAACAACAACATAATTTAGCTTCTCCAAAAGGTGTTGGTTTGAGAGGTTGCACCGTATGTAATAATTACCATTATAATCGCTTATTCTCAGTAATAAGGATCGCCTTCTGTATCAATTTAGTTCAAAAGTGAACTGGGACAAAAATGAGTTTTGAGAACAGGATATCAATAGATAACATTTAACAAACCTCAAACCATTCAATAAATATTTAATGACGTATAATGTGACTTTGGAATGGTGAGGCCGATATGGCCATATTGTTACGGTTGTTTTAGGCTGTAGGATCACTATTCAGTGATATAGGACGTAATTAAATTTTGTCACGATTGGGATTTGAAACTAGCAAACATTTTTTGTCTGTTATATCTGTGTCATTAAGATTTTATCTATGGTATTTTATTAATGGAATGAACAACTTGAAACACAATGTTTTCATTTATGCAAGCGTTTTTATTGATCTTGCAACATGATAAATACTCTCAATATAATATTTGTTCATTTTTTCCAACGTAACAGTAAAGTATTACCGCAATTTTATATATATTATATACATTTGTACAAATAACATGTTAACAATATAATACATTATGAATGATATCAATGGTGAAAGAAACCACACATAAAATCACTGATAACCAAATCAGGTCAGTCCTCCTAACCGCTAATTTGTTTACAATTAAGGCAAAAGCGAAAAAATACCATGTTTTCACTAACATCACCCAAAAATGTGGGTTTGGTAGGTGAGTAAAACTTTTTTAAATATTTTGTTTTAAGTTTGGAGATATGATTCATTTGAATATGAAAATATTGCCAAGAAAAAATTGGCCAAGACCCCCCCCCAAAAAAAATCTAGGGTCAACAGCAAAAAGTAGGGTCAATAAGGTTAGTGAAAACCAGGAAGTTTTTATTTTACACCTTGAACACCTCTGGTTGGAACAATAAATTGATATATACATGTATTTACATATTCTCATTAGAAATAAAATTACAAATAAAAATTACAAAAATTAATAAATTACAAAATAAATAATATACTATTTTGCACATTGACTTATTTATATCACACTTATTAATAGCATACATGACATGAAACAATATTTACAAAACATGAATATAGGAATCCAATTTAGAATCAAAAAGTTTGTAGATTTGAACAAAGTCCACAACCCAGGCAGCATTCTGTTCCATTTGGGACATGCTGAATACCGAGGGGACAAGCCCCATTTAATTGTTTTCCACATGGACCAGCAGGACATTGGGGCAATGTATTTGAAGAAGCCATGTTTTGCACAAGTCCGTGCTGCGAATGACATTTGTCACAGAAGTGTGTGGTTCCAAAACAGAAGTACACAGCTACAGTACAGCAGTATCTACATTTATATTCTATAAAGTCGGTTCCGTGTGTGCCACATGTCTGCAAGGAAAAGTATACGTCATACAAATGTGACAACACCTAAGAAACACAAGCAATCTTTTAGATTTCAAAAAGGGTATATTTTACAATCCTAAAAAAAGTAAATACCTAATTATATATAATGTAGACGTGAAGTGACTAATATTAGCATAGAATCTTTAAATGATGATGGCTATTTTACAGTATATAGTTAAAATACCGCTGTTTTACAGGCATTTATGACTGAAGTGACAGTCTGAATTTAGTTACATGCGTATATCAATTATATAAGTCATTACATAGAACACTTTTTACACTCTGATGTACTGATCAAATAGCAATGTTGTATCAGTAAAGATTTCAGATTCACCATACGTACCACTGCAAAGCTACATTGTACATCGTAAGGACATCTCGAGGAAATGGAATTGGGCGTTAGGAAACATATAAAGCAATATCAGCACATTAAGCTTAGGAAAGTAAAATTATATACCTGTGCTATCTGAGGTCCGCTACATGGTGGACAAATTAATTCTTCAACCTTCATCTCAGCCACTGCTCCTTCTTCACACTGAGCAGCCCCTCCAAAATATGGCTGCAAAAAATAGCAACATTCATGGCTGACAAAGCAAAACATGGAACTATATTTTGTTGGTAAATATCTAAATAAGGTATTATAAATGTAAAAGAGTGGGGTAAATTTAATTTTGAATGATTGTATAAAGTAAAATCTTACAGCCTGTAAATATGAAGCAAAAAGAGTATTTTAATAGGAGTACAAAAGTAACATTACCGTTTTTCTATGTCAAGATATTACGTAAGTTTAGAACTTACATCATACGGAATAGATACCTTACCTGGTTACATTTATAACATTGATAATAACAATATCGTTCCATGGCATATCGATCTGGTTTGTTGTAGTAAGGACTGTTTGCGTTCGTGATAGCATCAGATTTCTCTAGGCCCTCATATTGAAGCCGCATCATAGCTTTCCTCATGACGTCATCGTATAATACTTTAATTGGCGCCAATAAAGGAAACAATTCCGGATGTTCCATTGGCTCCTGAATGAATTAATAGATTCGTGACAACCAGTGTTAAGTGTTGGTTTATTCAGCTTTATCAAATGAACAGGGTTATTTATATAGATACATCTAGGGTGTAAGTAATGAACAAGACACCTCTAAGTCAGATATTGTAAAATTATTGAAATGTGTTGTCATGTAAACATTTATCTGAAACTACGTAATTGTTCCTTACTTAATGGAAACCAGCAGAAGAATTTGGCTCAATGGGTCAGTTTTGAAACAAGATATTTTTTTTCAGATTTATTCATAAAACAAATATATGAGGTACCAAACAGCATATAAGGAAACCATCTCTGGTGTCAAAAAATTATCTCCCTTGATTGGATACATAATAAAAATGTTTTCATAGAAGCAAATTGGCTTGAAATGTTTACATTACCTTACAGATGGGGCACAGAATGAAGTTGAATGATATTCGTGCTCCAACCCATCGATTCTCTAGTATTTGTTTTGTACAGTGTAAATGAAACACGTGACCACACTTCAACTGTAATACCAAGAAACACTTTTGTTATTAAAGACACTCAATGATTTTAAATTGAGTGTGTAATTAATGTTCCCATTTTAGGCATTCACCATAACTTGCTACCGTAGCATTTTCTGTCTATGAAAACAACACAGAGTACAAATAAACGCCTAATTTATATGATAATCTTTGTAACAGGAGAGCCATAATTAATGTAGAACAGCACTTGTACATAGCCAAAACCTTTGGCTCTTTACGTTGTACATGTATGTAACATACACATGTACAAAAGGCAATAAATGATAGTATGATTAAAGCTTTTTTTCACAATGTAAATTGCAGTAGCAGACTTCATATAATTCATCTGTCCACCAGAACAGTATAACACAGTACTATTAATTCTGTTACTTCATTAGACAATGATATGGTAATATCTACCTGTATGATAGGTGCTTCTGAAAGTTGTTCGGTGTAGCAAATAATACAATCGTCTGTACCAGTCTGACCACACCCAGTAGTTCCACATCCGGCGTGTAAACAAGGGGGACAACTCGTCTCATTTTTGAATCCAAAACAATAGTGTCCACATGATAGAGCTTTGTTGCATGCATTATCAGATCGTTCAGGTAAACATGTCTCAGATACATCCATAAATTGTTGCGCCTCGGTTTCTTAAATAAAATAATAGAATAGTTTTGAAAATTGTGTTTTGCTATTCAACGGATTGAGTACTGGCTACAAATTCTGTGAACAAGAGTGCAAATAATGAGAGACAAAATTGGAAATTTCCATTTGTCATACTTTAAGAAGCATATTATAAAAGATGAGAAAACTGTCAAATAAAACGCCAAAAACGAACCAGTAAGGGTTTAGTTTAGTATATTTAAAGCATTCAGAAATGCAAACAAAAGTCATGTTTATAAACAAAGGCAATGTCACACCAGTTTTTATGATTTACCCGAGGCACTAAAGATTTCTGTTTTGAATAGGAGCAATTATGTGAATGAAAATGTGACAGATTTACTAACCATGTGCTAGCCGCCTCATTGTAGAACGTGTAATTCTCGTATTCCTGTTTGTTCCCAATAAAATTTCTTCAAAAACCTGTATTCATAAGGAAACAAATTTGTTTATCTTTGCAGCAAATTTGACTTAATACAGATAATCTAACCATGTTTGTATACTGCTAAAATGAAATAATCATACTGTTCAGTAGATTATAAAAACTTGTACATGCATAAGTAAACAATAAGGAACATAAAACACATGTTTTTTTTGTATTCCAGTATAAAAACAGCAAAATACTGACAACTGTATGTAAACATCCTGGTGTAGAGATGTTTCTCACATCTTTTCTTTTTTCTAAATATGTAATGTAACAGTTTATGGTATTGCTCAATTAATACACATTTTAATAGTCTAGTAGATGAACTTTTGTATATACAGTCCATCAAAAGCAATATGAAGTGATATCTTTGAAACTAATAAATATTGTATCCACAATTCATTCCTTTTAACTACACCATTACTAAATGATTGTAATTAAGAATTAATTCACCTTGACATAATTTCAAGGTCAAAATAATATACAAAAAGTGCGAAATCATTGTAATTCTGACGCGAAATAGTTACTATCTACCTTTTTGACATTTTTCCAGCCTCTAGATTTTGTGTAGACAACAAAGTACAGTTGTTTCAATGTCGTATCATAGTGCGTAAGTTCAAACGTCTGGACACATTGTTTGATTGTATCAGCAACGACACCAGGCGGGTGTCCCAGGAACCCACAACCCAATGTTGGAAATGCAATTGACGTCATCTTTTCTTCATGCGCTTGTTCCAGACATTTAGACAGAACTTGGCCTAAAACCTGTGGAAGGAAATTTTATTTTATATTTACCTGTGATTCAAAGGATGCATACCGATTTGTTATAAAAAATGAAGAGTGATACAAGTATAATCATGTATACGTTGTTTACACAATCATTCATTATGATCCTAAACAATTAATTCGCTTCTGTGTAGCAAATAAAATGTACTTGTTACATACATGTATTTCAATCATAATTACTTTGTTAATAAACGAACCAAGGAAAATTATTAAATGAACAATTGTTCATAAGAAATTTCGTCAAGATAAACTGCAACGTATCCCTTATATACATTATGATAGTATGGCTATTTCATATTACTTTAAAATTGCCTCTTATGACAGTGTGACTGTGAGGTACGCGGGGTTCAAGTTGTACATGTATGTACAACCTCAGCAGCACCGCTTCCCAGTCAAATAAACGTTACGAATCAGTTTGAATTAAAATAATCAATTAGACAGATGAAACTAACAGTATCAAAAGTACGTAATTTGCATTAAGTATGTAAATAACTACATGTATACATAATCTGTTTTCTTTAAAAAAAAACATTTACCAACGCCGGCTCAACGACCATTGAATCCCAGGCGGCAACAGACACGTGGTACACTCGCTGACATTTGAGTCCATGGCCTTGAGTTGTAGCTAATTCTCCGAAGTTAATCCCGTTTGGATAGTTTATGGAACATTCATTTTGTAGACCTGGTCCTGCATATTCCAGTATGGAATGTGACAAACCACCTAGTTCCAGCAATAACGCTTGATTTGTACTGTTTACAATCACATCCGCCTGCAATGATACAGGTTTTATCCAAGTAATGTATTTTTCGAATAAATTATTGTACATGTATACATCTTATTCTGAATATTCTCAAATGACTTTGTTATTGAGCTATATTAATTCATACCAATTTTATTAGGACCCACAATCCAGGTGGCTGGCACCCAAATTTTGAAAAACAAAGTCTATAAAAAATAATCAGACATAATTTAATTATTATGTAATATTACGAGATAAACAGATATAAATCAAAAGATACCTTGAATTAAATATATGTGAAAACGTTCCGTTTTATAATATGCGTAAAATTCTTCTATCGGCAGTATATTACTGAATATAAAAAAGAAAGCCCTTTGCCACACCTTGCCCCGCCCCTCTCACTGCCGTTATGCTCATATAATATTCCCTATTATAGATACAAAGCTAACTCTGTCGTGTTAGCATACTTCAATTCGTTATGATCTTGATTAGCCGTAATGATGATAAACGTCATATAATTAAGACGGACCCACCCCCTTCTTTTAAGAGTCATTGTCAGAGAGTGATAGGTAACATGTATATAAATATTGAAAAAATTTAGGGTACTTCTACGTTAATATGTACATACTACTTAACAAAAATGTTTTTATCATAAAAATCTACGAAAATGTCTGTTTGATGAAGCTACTATCAATACACGAATGTTTATAATTCTAAGATCATCATAATAGCATCAGTAAGCGTATTATTGTAAACAACACTTCATTTATTATTGTTTTAAATAAATATATAACCAATTAAATACAGCTTACCTTAACATTGGCGAGAATCCCTTCCTCAATTACGATTTTCATGTCTGACTTCAATGACGAAAGTTACAATAATATTACGATAACGAAAGTAGACACTGTGATGATTATAAATATAAAATGCTGACTTGAACGTTTTCGGAAAATGTTTTCTTCCGTTTAAATATTGCGCAATCAGAAGCAATGTGTCCAACGCAGTGACCTCCCTTCCCAAATTTAGTTGTAGGGTAAGGGGAGGTAATCGTTACGGGAGGTTAGAGGACTGGTTTCCGTTCACTCCTTGAAGAACGGCATCATGGAACGAAAACCAGAAGACATAGTCAAAACGAAAGTTGAATTTGGTACAAAGCATGCATTTTCATTAACAAATATGAAGTGATCTATGATAATACGCACACGTGAATATTATCAACGGATTAGATAAACAAGATTTGATACAATATTTTACGTCAAATTCATAGTATTGATTTAATTCAAGCAATTAATGGTTTCTACAGATTTTAACAACTGTCAACGTACAAATCGTCAGTATTTTACCTTAGGAATATGACTTATTTCTTCCATTCAGCTTCAGGATGGATAACGATGATGATATAAAGTCATTTCCGGTGATAAACCAGCAGTTGATTTTCAATGATTTACAAAATACAAGCATTTTTCTAATGTTTTTTTCTGATGCAAATAAACGCTCTCAAAAAGTAAGAGGTTCAAGGCACATATGTGTGACATATATCCTTGAATTTGACAACTAATTCAAGTGCACCTCTCTTATTCACACATTATGTAGGTATGAAGTCAGTAACTAAGAGGGACAGGTAAGTACTAGCAGGTAACTCCAGAAGTCTGGTGTAGCTAACTGTCTGCCTTCTGTAATCAAATCAATCTTGTCAAACTTTAACGATGTTGACAAAATGGCAATAAATCCAATAAGAACTATGAACATTACATTTCCATGAGCTACAGACCTGAATGCTGTAAACTGTGGAAAAAAAACAAAGTAATTTACTGGAGTTTAATGTTGCACCAACAACCAAGGACAGCTGGCGACTTTCTAGTTTTAATGATGGAGGAAGACCCCAGGCTTACATCTGGGCAGAAATATCAACATTCTGTAAGCTAGCTGGATAGCTTCCTCATGGGTCAAATTTAGTCTCAGATGGGATTTAATCTCACAGCAGTAGGGGCAAGTCAGAGACCATAACCACTTGACCACAGAGGTCCCACACACAAAGCAATAGGGAAAGAACAAAGTGTATGAGTTTGCATATTTTAATACTTTCCTCTTCATTAGAACACAATCATTTATTTCCATGCTGACTGCACAGAAAACAAAAATTTATACACATCAATATTATAAAAATCCAAAAAAAGGGACAGAATCAGTCCCTTTACGTATCAACAGCACAATTCTAGCATGAAAACATATATATGAGGTCATCTGACAGAACAATATTCTAAATGGTAGATAAAAATAAATTAATCCTCAAATGAACAATTAACTGCATCTCAGGGGTGTAGAAATGTTTTCATGAATCCAGTAAGCTACTAGAAGTGGGTATGAGGTCCCCAGTATTGGGCAAAGGAGCAACGTCCCCTGTGGGAAAAAAGTAGCCAGCAAGAATGATCAAATAGCCAGTTGTTTTGTACACCCCTGCATCTTAACCAAAGGTTCTAATATCTTAACAGTGAAATGTTTTATTAATACACATACAACATATCATAGTCAAGTACTGTGATTCAAACACTATCCATTTTGTAGCACAATTTTGATGCTTTTTGTGCAGGTAAAATGGCAACGTTTCAACCAACAACTTATACAGTTTGTAATCACATATAAATTATAGAAACATCTTTCATTTGTTAACTACAGAAGATATCTGTCAAACAGAATTCCTTAACCCTTTGCTTCATGAGCATAGTTTAGACTCTTTAAAATTCAAAGCTAATATACAAAACACGAACTTATTTAAGAAAATCGGGTTATTTCTCCCTGAAATAGTGGAAAACTTTGTGGCAAAAGAAGCCATCACTCATTACAAGCAATGGCTTCTTTTGCCACAATGTTTTCAAAAGTCGTCTGCTTCAGACGCCGGAAAATGCCGTAAAATGAGGCGAAGGGATAAGTTATTCATCTAACATTTTCAAGCACTTACTTCTATTTTGGTCATAAATTTATGAACCTACCAGAAACCTCTAATACTGACAGTTCATTTGTTTACGATAGTTTCATATAGTAATTGTACAATCCATTTTTTTTTACAATTTTTTTATCATAAATACTAATATCGTTCAAACAATGAGAGTATCTGACTTTCAAACAATATTAGTATTAGACTATCAGGTTGGTAGACATATGAATGTATTTTTATCATAATTTTTAAATATTCTGTGGAAAAGTAACATGTAATGAGAAATGCTTGATCATAAAATAATTCCTTGTAATATTGACATAACATCAATATAATTCCTAGTAAAATTGACATAACATCAATCAAAATAACACTTAAGCAATAGTTTAAAACAGACATGATATTTAATTACTTCAAATCTTTAATTATTTCATATCCAGTAAAACCTCTAAACTAAGGACTAGTCCAGATCAGGAGAAAAAGCCAGATCAGAAAATTTTTATATTCAGACAAGATTAAATAAAAAATTTTACATTAGATATTGAAAAAAAAATGGGAGCAACAAGTATGTCTGAATTAGTAAGATTGCCCATTGATATTTTTGGAAATTTGGGAAAGGGTCCAGTCCAGTTGGGAAAAAATATGTGGTGTGATGCCAATATTGGGAATTTTTAGGTCTGATATTGGGATAAAATGTCTTTATTTTCGAGTGGGAAGGGTCCGTTTCCCAGACCTAAAAAAAGAAGGGAAAGAATTGCTGTTTCCAGATTAGATGGGGGCTAGATTGCAGAGGTTCTACTGTAGAGAATTTGAGCCTTATGCTTTAAATATTCTAAAAGACAATAACACCGTGAGATTCTGGCTAGAATTACAAACAGTTTACATCTTCTTCTAGTCATCCTGGAATAGTCTGTGCTTCTACCAGTGTCTCCAAATCATTTAATATACACACATACAGTACAAAACATTCTTACAAACAACTACACCTTTCTCATCACTTTACACGTGTCCCCTCGACATTTTGGACAAAACCATTTACCCTTAGGTTTACTAGTAAGTCCGACACAATTAAAATGGAACCACTCTATTGCACATGCATCATTGTCACAACCGATCATTTCACCATATGATACTTGTTGGCAAAGACAATATAGGGGCTCATCAGGGTCAATGGGAGGGTCAATAGGGGACTGCTCTTTATCTTTCTTTGTCTTCCTTTTCTTCTTTTTCTTTGGCAATTTCTCCTCCTGAAGAAAAAGTTTGATGTATAATGCATTCTTTATTCATTGAGTAAAACATACCATGAGCAAAGTGAATTAAAATCAAATAAGTGTTGGACAAATCTCTGTAGGAACATTTATGTCAGCTATGGAAAAATCAATTCTTACAGTGAAATATGTTTAAAGGTCATAAAAGCCTTTTGATTTAAAATTAAGATTTTAAACAGTAACCTCCACTTATTGACAAATTTGTCGAAAACTGTAGGCATAAACAAGAACAACCATTCATGGGACAATAGCAATGTGCACTGTATAATGTTTCAAGTCTATGCAATTAAATTTACAATAATTTTCTCCTACCATTTCCACTTCAATGTACACAAAATATACCACTATACTGCAGCCACTGCAGGCAGGTGCAAGGCAAAGGTTTATTTCTACATGAGTATAAGTCAAAGTGGAAAATTTTACTAAAGTATACCTCCTCTTTTATCAAAGTATCATGATTTTTCTGTCTTCTCTGTCGTTTACTAGTTGTGATAATTCTTTGTTCGACGATTCGTTCCTCTTGTTTATTCACCTTAATGTTGTTGACAACAGGGGGCTGTGGTGTGAACTCTTCTTTCTCTGGCTCTCTGGTCGATGTTGAGGTAGGATCTAGAATAGAACAGAGCAAAGATTAAATAACAATAAATCTGACTCAGAGAAAAAACATAATGAATTATAACTACAACAAATTCGCTTAGGATTTCAAAAGCATTATCATAATCAAATTTGACAGTAAATGAAACTGCTAAAAATCGAGACCAGGCATCTATAGGTTTTAGTAGATTTAAAAAAAAACAAGTAAAAAGGTAATATTCAATTTGATACCATCAATAATTTTACACTCATGAAAGCCAGATAGTTAAAAAAAATAATCTGGCTTTCATGGGTGTAAATCAACATAAAACCATTTATTATGAACAAAGGCGAATTATGAACAAAACTTAGATAGGGAAGAGTGTGGGAACTTATATTTTGTCTGATAGCAGACACAACTGCACATATTTTTGTATATTTGCTATTGGCCAATCTTAATAAGCTGATACCAACCAAATAAAATACCAAGGTTTTCCCTATCCTGATCCAGCTGTCTATGTCTGTTTTCTATGAAGTCATGAATCAATGTGAGTAAGTGTAATTTTTCATCTCCAATCTCCTGGCATTTAACCAATGTTCTCTGTATAGCAACAAATGCTTTCTTTTTAGCAGGTCCATTATCTTCTTTCAAATATACTTCTTTGTGTTGCTCTGTGTCTTGCAGAAGCGCTGGAATTATAGTTTACATTCTCTGACTCAAGTTTATTATAGTGCCTATTTATAGATATCACGTGACTATAATCATGTGACATGCAGCGTATACCGCGTAACCTATTTTTAGAATCATGTTTCCGATTTTGACAACACATAACGCACTGTACACATAAAAGCGACGCAGTTGTCTAAAATTCTTATAATCAAGTAATCATTACATTATACATGTACATAAACACGAGGAACACAAAACGAAACCGCAAAAGTGAACTGAAGAACGAAATCAAAACGATCTAAGAGACGTAGCTTAGGGTCAATAATGGCATGTCAGGCTAAACTGAAACTGCGAAATAGACATCCGCTGAAACAAAAACACTCTATAAAAGAATCACAGAAATATATGGAAATCTTACTTCTACACTGAATGTCCAGCTCCCGTAACTGAGTCACTATTCGTTGCAAATCGTCCGGCAGGTTGTCCATAGTTTCAAGATAATTTTCCACATAAGTGGCCGAGCACAAAGCTTCGACCGCTGCCTGGTTTAATATAGACATACTGATCAATTGGTGGGTAACATCCGATAATATTCTGCTCCCTAAAGAAGCGCTGGGAGTGAAGAATAAACTAAGGTATTTCCAACACACAGATTGTTTTCCCTCGCCGTTTAGTTGAATACAAGCCTCGTTTTAAAATGTGTATTGACCCACATATGTGTTTACACGGCGGATCATTTTATTGCATAGAGACTCAAAGATACTCAACGATCGAAAAGTGAAATTACCTGTTGAGAGCAGTGTCATCATGCCAAATATCTAGACAGAGAAAAGCTGATATGAACCTATCCTATAGTGTGGTGTGTGAAATGAACGAATAGACCCAGAAAGCCCCCCCAATCAAAAAGATCCCTACCCTAAATTAAATTTATGTAGAAATTGGCTAAAATGTGAATTTTATGTTATAATTTGCTTCAATTAATTTGGTTTTAAGTATGCAATGTAAATTAAACTTAAGTAGGAATAAGTAAACTTGTGAGAATTTGTTTTAATTGACCAAAAAGGCCAATTAGATAAAAGGAAACAACATCAAAGATTTGTTATTCCCATTGTATATAAAATGAACTAAATTATAATCAATAATGATTAAAGAAAAGTAAAAACAGAAAAAAAAACGGAAACAAAATTGTCTTTTTTCACAAGGCCTAAATAGATATTGTAACTTTGAAGACCTGAATAAGGGTGCATTATATAAATAGTACGTAACTTCGAAGATCAATGTTAAGTTGAATTATAAGAGGGGGGTATTGAAAGCTGGTCCTAAAACGAGTGGTCGTTATAACAAGATGGTCGTTATATTGAGATAGTCGCTATTTGAGGGCTCACTGTATGTATATATATATATCCGCAGCAGGTCTCCAAGGTGAACAGCCTCTAGTCGATAGAACAATATATATATATATGTATACTCCATATTTCAAAGATAAAGGATGGTGTGGTATTTTATTTTTTTGTTAGCTTTATGCAGTATCACTTTTATGTATTCTGGCGTAGAAAAGTATTTTTTTTCCTGTGAAGCAATAAATGCACTTTCACGACGTTTCCTAAATTGAGTTATTATAGTGAGCTGGTCACTTGGTACGGATGTTGTACCTGAGCGGTACTGCTCAACTTTATCAATAACTAAGTAATCTTTTTGTTATTTAATATTCTTTCGTGTACATGAATCCTGTGTTCCGATTGGCCTTTGGGATACCGCCGAAATTCAACTCTACAATTATTTGAGTATAAACAATGTAATATTTATCAATGGGATTCATGCTTTAATTCACAGAAAATTGTTCAATGGACCCGGAGAGTACATTGGATATTGTGAGAATCATATGTTGTGACTGTCACGTTTGAAAACCGGATAGAATTTCGAATATTTTTCATTCATTAATCGGTGAGTCATTTTTGATAGCATTCATCGCTGCACACAAGTTTAAAGGGCCATACAACGTGGATTGGACCCTGAAAATTTGGTATTACTTGTTTAGAATGATATTATTCAGTGTAATCAGGTTTCTACATATTTTTATTTTTGTGATTCTGGAAACATTGTTATGCAATATCTGTTTAAATTGCTCTCATACATGTCTTTATTTTTCAGTTTAAAATGTCAGTCATACCACTAAAAGTTGTTGTTAGAGTGAGGCCACTCATTCAGAAGGAAAAAGATGAAGGATGTCAGATGTGTACAAATTTTGTACCATATGAGCCTCAGATTGTACTTGGAAAAGACAGGAGTTTCACATACGACTTTGTTTTCCGGCCAACTGATCCACAAATAAGTGTGTATGAAGATTCTGTGAAACCACTCGTTCAGCATATATTCAAAGGTAATTTATTCAGTATTATTTTTTCTGCATGTTTAGACCAGAACAGGGCTTTTTTCACAGGTAGAGGGAGGGGCCTTTCTTAAATTTTGGAAAAAAATAACGCAGTATTTTTACAAAAGGGGAAGAAAAAACTTGAAGCAAACTGAATTTTAGGGAAAATCTGCGTGAATTTAATTTTTTTCCTAAGGGGAAGACGCCTATAAACCACCCTTGCTATAGAAGGGAAAAAGCCCTGCAGAAAAAAATAGCTGTGTTTCCAGTTACCTTACCAATTCTATTTTTTTTGCACTGACCCCCAAAATTTCAAAAGCAAGTTAAAAAAATTACTACCTATCATGGTAATTAATTTCATTATAATAACTATTTGACTGATATTCTTATTATTTGGATTGATTTAAATTCAGACATGTCTTGTCAATTAAAGTTGTGTAAATCCGGTGTGATTAAAGCATTACACAGTTTATTGCAAGTATCATGATTCTTGGAAACATGATTATGTGGTATTTCTTAATTATCACTAAGATTATTATTAATAATGCTGCCATGTTAATAGCTTCTTATTGCTTGGCAAATGATTAAAATGTGGATTTGAAAAAGTGAGATAATTAATCGACAATTCATGAAACTGTACATGTATATCTAAAATGATTACAGGTTACAATGCAACAGTATTAGCCTATGGACAAACTGGTAGTGGTAAGACGTTTACAATGGGTGGAGGTTACGAGGACTCGCTTAAAATGGACCCTGAAGGAATGGGAATTATTCCACGTATTATTCAAGAAATATTCTCAATTATTGCTGAAAAAGAAAATTACAAATACACAGTAAAAGTGTCCTATTTAGAGGTAATGATTTAACATGTCGTCCATTGATATTATTTTATATTTATCATCTCTATATGTGTCTGTTTTTCTTAAAATGTATCGGAAAAAATGTTTGGAAATTCCTGGAATGCATTCATTTTAGGTGATTATGATTGACACATGTGTGTAAAAACTGTTTAACCCTTTACTTCATAATCCCGGGTTTTCACGTGTCTACCGCATTTTCATAATCCCGGGTTTTCACGTGTCTACCGGATTTTCATAATCCCGGGTTTTCACGTGTCTGATCTTCAACCGAAAATAAATCCCTTTTCCATAAATATCACCGATTTTTTATTACTACAGTCATTAAATTCAATCTTTCATGAAGACAAACATCCAACAAAAATATTTGGTTTATATTAAAAAAAATGCCGTAAATACCATGTAAACACAAGACGTGTCACTCGCCGATACGATCACTCGATGATTACACAGTAGTTATGATCACACGGTAGTCTGCGGACATGCGGTTTATTTTTGACATCAATTATGCTGGAAATTTTGTTGAAAGATACGTTAAACATCAATTCTTTGACATTTTCAAACATTCTTTGATGCTGTAAAAATTGTACACCACTGTTCCCGCTCTGTCTTTGAAGTCATAAAACAATAATACCGACACAGACTCGCGGCAAGTTCACATGAAAACAAATTCAAATTTCACCATATTTTGTGCTAATTGATGCAGTCATCAAGGAGATTAAGTCGGCAAAACAGTATGTGTCCTTGAATTATTACAAAAAAATGTGTCACCCGGTGTTTTATGACCCCCCCGCATAGTTTTACAATCTGGCACGTGTGACAATTTCTTGACAAAATATATGACAGTAGCCTGGGGGCCTTACAATTTAAGATCAATAAAAAATATTGTCCACGAATGTACCGTGTATGATCAACATGCTTAAATTTGATACATGTACACAACCTTTGATTGTTTTAACTGCATTAATTGAACTTGACACATTTACCAGACATTGTCTGGGTCACGATGACATTAATTATGGGAAACAAATTCCTCAGCTTATAGAGTCAATCAATGGCTCAGAGCCAATTTGGCAGTGGGCCAATTTTACCCTTCTCATTGTTAATAGTTGACTATTTTAAGTTTTAGTGTTTGTAGCTAAAAAATAATTTAGTGGAGTAGGCCATAACATTTCTTGTAAGGAATTTTTGACCATCCTATGGTAAGTTCAAACATGAGAATTTATATTTATGAAATGTACAATAAAAAATATTCTATTTTGTATGTTATTATTCTACATTGAGAGAATAATTTATAGTCATTCTTCAACATATTTATTGAATTATGTTAGATGAAAACCATGTGCCTGTGAACTGAAAAGGCAAAATAATGAAGTTTATGTGTACAAAATCCCACAGAATTTTTGTCACCTTGTACTCTTTATATTTCCCTTAATATTTGCCTAATATCAAAACTTTCCACATCAGAAGAAAGATATTTTAAACATCAACAAATTGGCATAATTTAAAACTCATATAACAATTATTTAGCACCAAAATTAGGTGATGAAATGACCAGGTATCAAATCAGTAAAACAGAAAAGAAAAAAAATACACTTGGAAATATTTATGTAACTTTTGTTCCTATTTATCTCCCTTAATATTTATCCTACAATTACAAAATTTATACCATAAGAAAGGTTACTTAATTATGAACAACTTTTGTGTTCACTCAAATTTGATTGGATTAATAATTAGTATAGTAATCAAGTGATGAAGTAGACACATGTCAAAACAGTAGCATTTTCCCAATAACCTGTATGGAGATAGTGTAGCAGTTTATCTAATCCACTATCAGTATACAGTAGGTATATTGACTAGGGGGCTATGAAGTAAAGGGTTAAATAAATTAAAATTTATGGTTATGGACTCTCAAGAGGCATTATATTACTGAGTAAATTAATTTGTTTTTGAACTTTTTTTAAGTAGATATATTGTCATATGATCTTACATCTATTCATTTGTGTTCGTTTTACAGATTATAAATGAAGATTTACAAGATTTGTTATTGTCTGGAAAACGTGATACTTTAAGTATTAGAGAAGAAAATGGAATTATAAAGGTAATTAGATAAAAAAAAACTTGATAAATCACTACATATGTGACTATTTTGCATCAAATGAACATGTGGGTGGCAACTGTAGAGGTGTAGAAATCTTTTCATGTAGCCAGAAAGCTATTAAAAGTAGAAAAGGGGTCTGGGGGGGTCCCCCAGTTGGGGGTAAAGGGCAATGTTGTTTCAGAAAAAGTACCCAGCAAGAATGCTTAAATAGTTGGTTGATTTTTCTGACTCATTTCACACCCTGCAACTACTTAGGCTAATAAGCATAAAAGAAATGTTTCACATATTTTCTTTTAACACATCAGTATTTTATTAACTTTAGAATTCCAGTTTTATGCTTGGTCAATTTAGGGATATTGTTAATGAAAATCCTTGTTAAATGAATATATTACTTTATTTCACAGATACCTGGTTTGAAGGAAGTACAGGTTTCTGGTACTGTTGAAACTATGAGATACTTAGAAGTTGGATGTAACAATAGAACCACTGCAGCTACAGCAATGAATAACACATCCAGTAGATCTCATGCTATTTTCTCTGTTCTCATAGAACAGCAACATGAAGAAGACATGTAAGTTCAGTGTTTGTGGAACTTCTCTTATCCTTAAACGTGTGAATTTTCTTTAAAATGAATAAAATTCGAATATTGTTCACAGTTTGGTTGAAATTATACTGAGATGAATTATGTTTCTCCTGGACATTCATTCAACCCTTAAAAAAGCATTTTGACTCTTGAAATCTGACAGTAAAATTAAGCTTCTCTCTCTTGAGAATTTACAACAGAGTGTCAAATTTACTGTAAAATAAGAAATGAAATTTTGCAGACTCTTAAAATTTTCATTCGCCAAGGGTCATTTTTAACGCTGCTGTTTATCTGTACTGGTTATTTCAGAAATGATTTTTGGAAAGTCAAGTTACAGTTAGTAGATCTTGCAGGGTCGGAACGAATCAAAAAAACGCATGCTGAAGGTCAAAGACTCAAAGAAGGTACATATGTTAACAAGTTTATTAATTAAATATCAAATCCTTGCATGACTGAAAATATTTTGTTTTATTTTGGTCTCCAAGTGCAGTCAAACCTGTGAACAAAGGCTACCCTTGGGAAAGACAAAATGTGACCTTTTTTGACATATGGCCTTTATTCAAAGGTCAGATTGTTCTAAATAATCAGTGACAGTTTTGCAAGGAATAGCGTTTATTCACAGGGTGGTCTTTATTCGATGGTGGTTGCAAACACAGGTTTGACTGTATCTCCACTTGTGAATCACTGCTTAGCTGATTCATGATCATTTTGCAGAAGATTGAAGCAATCATACTAAGTGTGATTTTGATGTCATTATTAAGTTACACAGTCTTGAGTCAAGTGATTACTATACATTGTTAAAAGTTTTCCGGAATTTTCCGGAACTTCCAGTTTTGCCCAGGTCCGGACCCTGCTGTTTTTGTTGTTTCGGCGGCACCGAATTAAAGATCTCTGGTTTTTTTTTTGAAAATTTTCAACTTTTACCCATGTGCTATATTTCTTATTCAGGTATAAATATCAACAAAGGTTTATTGGCATTAGGAAATGTTATTAGTATCCTTGGTGATGATTCAAAGAAGGTATCTCATGTACCATACAGGGACAGTAAACTGACCAGGATTTTACAAGGTTTGTGTGATTAATTATGTTTTAATACTTTATTTTTTAAAAAGATATGGTCTATTCCTTGTTGCATATTTACCAACTTATTTTTATTAGCTTAACAGACACACATTTGAATCGGTTGTTTTTCCAAGATTTTTAAAAAAATTTCACCAAAATACGAACAATTATTGCTGGATTTATCTGTTGCCTTTGGCAAAAAAAAATCGGTTACTTAATTTTTTAATGAAAACCTTGTATGGTGGAATTATTCACCTACTAACAAACTTATTCTTTATCTTAGATTCTCTCGGTGGTAACAGTCATACATTGATGATTGCATGTGTAAGTCCTGCTGATAGCAACATGGAGGAGACTCTTAACACACTGAGGTACGCTGATAGAGCAAGAAAGATCAAGAATAAGCCAGTCGTCAACTGGGATCCACAAACTGCTGAAATAATGAGACTGAAGGAACATGTGCAGCAATTAACAATGAAACTGATTGGTGCTGGTATATCTGACTTAGATAGGTAAGTACTATATAGTGTTTATGTACTACAAGTACTACCTCGCATTTTGAATTTCCTGTTAAAAGAAATTTGAGCTTGATTAAATGAATAGTTGATAAAAATACTCTTACCTGTGAACTTGATGAAATTTGTTTATCTTGCGCACTATTTAGTATTAGTAAAGGATAATTACATTGACTAGTACTTCCCTTGATCAAAGTCACTCAAACAAATACATGCAGAGGACGTTTTTAGGGGTGCGGGGAATTTGCAAATTTTGTCTTGAATTAGTAATGTCTCAGTGTTTATGTAAATTTTATTCTGTTAAGCCTAAAAAAGGTTTATTTCTGGTTCCTTGCCCCCAAAAATATGGGTCAGCAGGTAGGGATTTTTTAAAAAAAAGATTTACATATATTGGCAAACATTATGGGAATGTGTGCGCCTTAATATTGATGAGTTGTGAAAATTACAATATAGCACTATGATTTGGATGCTATAAAATTTTGTGAGTAGGCAGGTAAAATATTGGGTCGATCGGGTAACTGGAAACTAACCTTTTGGGTTTTAGGCCTTAGGTATGTACATAGAATTTGATGTATGAAACTGCTCACTTTTTAAAGCTATGATATTTTACAGTGAGAGTGATATTATTTTACCAAAACCTGAAACTCCTAACAAAGAAAAGGATAGAAAGATTATACAGATGTGGATGGATAAATGTAAAGAATTAGAGGTAAAACTAATGTTTTATATGAATATAATGTTTTATATGAATAACATATTTCAGGCTTTTCTCTCTATAGCAGGGGCTGTTTATGGGCGTTTTCCCCTCAGGAAATATCTTTAAAATCATTTAGTTTCCCTTAAAATTCAGTTTACAAGTTTTTTCTTCCTCTTTTTGGAAAAATACTGTTATTTTCCCCCAAATTTGAGAAAAAGGCTCCTTCCTTTACCTGTGAAAAAACCTGTATTATAATAAGTTTCAACAAGGTTTTAATGATTTATTTCTGTTTATATTTTATGTTAATGTGTCCTCCTGTGTCTTGCATTTTGTGTATCTTTGTAGCTTAGAATATATTTCGTTACAGTGTGAGTTAAACAGTTACATTTTATCATAATGTTATTTTTTTTAACGTCTTATAGGAGGAGGTGACGAAACTACACACCGAGTTACAACAATCAGTCGATCAATGTGTAAGTTTGAGTGAGAGAGCTATTACATGGGAGATGAGATGTGACAGGCTGAAAACTAGACTGAAGGAACTAGAAGAAAACATAGGGTTTGTATGATAAATATTCATGATTCTTTTATATTTTTCATTTCTTCAAAATGTATATGTATTTGATAGCTCCAAAAATTAGTATTTGTTTATTTTAGATCAATTTTGTAATTTTTAATGGTTAAAAGTATTCTGGATTTTTTTGGAACCTCCAGTTTTTTCCTGGTCAGGACCATACTGGTTTGTTTCAGCAGCACCAATTTAAGATTTCAATTTTTTTTTGAAAAATTTTGACTCTGAGTTTTACATGTCTTTTTTGGATTTGAAAAGAAAAATTTAGTATCAATTGGAAAATGAAAGTAGCATTTCTTATGTAAGTTAAGTACAGCTGTAAAGTAATGTATAACTTGTTAACTGCATATAAACAAACACAATGGTTTTGATTCTGTGTGTATTTTTTCAGAGTGGATTTAGATCTATTGAGTTCCAGTGTAACCGAGGAAACTAATCCAGTTCTTGCCGAACAAATTGAAAAATTGAAAACTTTTGCTAATAAGTTACACGAGTCTGTGGTAAGTTTGTTTAACGTTCCTGTAAATCATATGAAGTGTGAATTAGTATATAAGTAAAATAGATTTAAGTAGGTTCAACTCAACATGAGGTCTTTTTTTCCATATTTTGTGATAGTGCTTATGTCAGGGTATGGGTTGCTGACTGCCTAGTATCTGATTTAAATTCTTATCTAACATTATTAGATTACATGTGACATCCAGGAGTTAATTGTATGATAATTCTTACATTCTACGATTAAGTTGTTTTTATTTCTTTATGAGAAATGTATTCAATTAAAAGAGTTTGAGAAATATCTTTGTGTTATTTCATGGTCCTTATAATTGACTATGAATTTCAGATAACAGAGGAGAATACAGATGATTCTGTTGATGCAGAGAACTCTATAGAGGTAGAGGTAAGTTTTAGTTGATGATTCTGTGGTTGCTGAGAACTATAGAGGTAGAGGTAAGTTTTAGTTGATGATTCTGTGGATGCTGAGAACTCTATAGAGGTAGAGGTAAGTTTTAGTTGATGATTCTGTGGATGCTGAGAACTCTATAGAGGTAGAGGTAAGTCTTAGTTGATGATTCTGTGGATGCTGAGAGTTTAAGTTGTAACATAAAGCTTAAAGTCATCGATATGTCTACGATTGATTTGCTAATTGCGCAATAACTGAATTTTGTGATTCATGTTACAGGAAAAACTTTGGCATTCATAAGTTGATATTACAATACATTTCATTTCCATATTGTGTTGATATATTAAACCTCTTTGATGCTATACTATATACAAAGTTGTTCTCAATAATATTTATTTATAAATCGGTTAAATTTCAATGAATAATGAATATAACTAATTTTTTAGACTGAAGAGAAAACAGAAGAAGTTCCAGCTACCCCGGAAACGTTAGCCATCATGAAACAGCATACACTGAGACGAGCTCGTATGAACAATGAACTGGAAGAATTGAATAAAATTCTTCAGAAGAAAGAGAAGTTAGCTAGTCAGATGTCACATAATGATGAGAAGATGATTGCCATGAAACATCAGTATGAGGTAAGTGCTAAGAAAAATAGTTAAATCTTGAAGAACAAAATGTTGCAGTGCTCTTATTTGACTCTTAAAATGGCATTTCGACGCTTGGAATGAGCAAAATAAAGCTTCTGACTCGTGAAAATTTGTACCAAAGGGTACTGTTGAAGTAGAAGGAAATATTATTGAGTCTTCAAGTTATGCTGACTGAGGGTCGTTTTTTTTTACCCTTTTGACATTTTGTGTTCACCCTGTGTTTCATTTCAAACATTTTCTTTTGGTTCTATTATTTCAATACAAGACTGCAGTTCTCCCAACATTTTTCTGAAATGGGGCCAGGGCCCTTAGAAGACTGCAATTTTTGCTCCGGTTTTGAAGAAAGGGGGAATTTATGTGTTCTCTTGTTACAATTTAAGCAATGCAGAAACTTGGCTGATTTAGAGTGGTGTGACATGTTTATTTTTTCTGCCGGAATAAGTGCACCTTGGGATACTTTTCATTTGTCCCTGTACGCATTCATCAGAGGCTAGACTACACTATGAAGCTGCAACCATATACGCCCTGAAGCAGGATTTAAATTACTAGTGTGATGGTAGTTCACACAGTTGAATCAGCTCTGATGGTTAAGTACAAGAAATTGGGTTAATGGTTTTGAGTTGGAACAATTTTTTATTGTCTCTATTTTTTTGTTCCAAGTGTGAATTTGAATGAGTCAATAATGATGAATACCTTTTATGTAAATTTGGTTTCTATGGAAACCTCACAAATATTTTCATTTATATTTGTTTATTATTTTTGTTTTAGGAAACTATGAAACACTTGGAAGGTGAAATATCTAGTCTACAGAAAGAAAAGGAGACATTATCGTCTGCCTTAGAAGATGCTAAAATTAACAATGCCGCTAGCAAGTATGTTATAGACCACCGTGATTATATCTTCCTGCAGTAGTTTTATCATTTCATTATGTCAGATCTCGGAATATCTTCTTTTTAAAAATAATTATTTTAAGGGGCCTCTATAATGGAGTGATTATGGATTTGGACTTGTAATCACTTGCCCCCTCACTGCGAGTTTGAATCCCATTTTGGACAAAATTTCATATGTGAAGAAGCTGTCCTGTTAGCTTACAGAAGCTTATCCATTCTACCCAGGTGCAAGCCTGGGGTCTTCATCCACTTTCCAATTAGGAAAGCTGGATAAATTAGCAAAATCCTGTGAAAATGTGACAACACAGAATAAATGGTGACTTATAATGTTAAATCCTCGTACATAAAATGTCTTATTCTCTCTTATGTCACGTTTTAATCGTAGAGTCAGTGAACAGAGAAGAATGAGGTTACGAGAACTCGAAGGACAGATGACTGATTTGAAGAAAAAGTTAACTGAACAAAAGAAACTTATTAAGTTGAAAGATCAGTCTGACAAACAAGTGACAACATTGAACACAGAGATACAGGTAAGGCCTGATAGAAATGGTTGTATATATACAATTACCTGATTGACCCTTTTTTGGTGCTGACCTGAAAGTTTCTAACAGCAATTCCAAATTACATAAATATTTGGGGACGAATTGTACACCAAAATTCGTAAGTTATGTTTAGATATAAAATTATAAAAAAAAACTTGTGTGACCTGTCTACACTATTTTTTGTCAAGTAACACTTAAACATGATTGTTGTTTTTTTTTGTTACGTAATAATATTGAAACGGTGGTTGTTAGATTTTGAAGTTGAACATGTGGTAAATTAAGTTACCCAATCTTCACATTTTTTTTGAATGTGGGTTGTATATTGTTATAAAAAAAAGCTTTCTTAACATGTGTGTACATTATTAATAAAAGTGGATAATGTAAATTTTGTTTTATAAGCAAAGATTTTACCTCGTCTTCTTACTGTTGTTGAAAACTTCACACTAATTATGTGACAATCCATATTGTTAAAAATTTGCATTGAAGTTAATTCAAGATGCATCACCATCTTATGTTGCTGATGTGACTTAATATGATGTTTGAAGTTGTTGTTTTGTTGATGTAAATGTAGGGATTAAAACAACAACGAGTGAAGCTGATGAAACAGATGAAAGAAGATGCTGATCAGTGGAGAAAATGGAGACAGCAAAAAGACAAGGAAGTGCTTCAACTTCAGCAAAAGGTAGTTGCTTTGACAAGGATGGATTTAGGTGCTCCCTCTAAGATGTGGCAAGCATAAGTAAAACGAATATCAGTTATACGCTGTTTTTGTCCATATTCTACATTACCCAGACTTTACATCCTTCCTAACAAAAAATCCTGTATCCACCCCTGTTTGTTGCAAGAACATTCATAGATAAACAGCTTGTATTCTTATTTTACAATTGTTGGTGATTCATTTATTGTTAAGCGAATATTATTCACTTTTTTAACCAATAGAAAGTTAGTGTCTTTTTCATGTTTCTTTGTTTTATTGAAGTGATGGTGTACAAACAAAACTAGATATTATTTTCATCTGGTAGAATTATGTGATGTCAATTTCTCTAAATTAAGAGATGATTAATAAATCAATGACTACTTAAATATATCTTCTCTATTGTTTAAAGTGATGAGACATTTTTTGGATATGCACTTTAATGATATGATCTGTATTATTACAGGATAGAAAACGTCAGTTTGAGATTCAGAAATTGCAGAGAGAGAACCAAAGAACGCAGAGTGTGTTACAGAGAAAATCAGAAGAGGTTTGTTTTTTATCTCTTTTAAGTTGTACCAGAACATGACATTTGTATCAGACAATTCAGGCATAAAAAATAGGTTTGTTTCCGGTTACTCGTCCGACCCATCTTATACTTGCCAACTCAAAAGTTTTTACGACATCCAAATCTTAGTGCTATATTGTAATTTTCACCACAGTGTTGCCTATATATATAAAAAAAAACACAAAAGACAAAAATCCCTACCTACTGACCCATATTTTTTTGGGGCATGTAACCGGAAACAAAGCTTTTTTTGTTTAGGCCTCAGTAAAAAATATATGGTATTTATACATCTGTAATAAAAAAATTCAGTGACTCTCTTCAAAGCAGCTTTTTAGGGATATTGAAGAAACTATTACTGAACTTGACTGCAACATCTTTCAGAATTCAAGTTGTAAATTAATTGTTATCAGATATATTGATATGAGATGTTTTGACATTTGGTTCTTTCAGATTTAACATTTATATTGACAAACCTAATACTTATCATACTGTATTCCCTATTACTGATAAGCCACGTCCACTGCTGAATTTATTTTATGTGAAACTAATAAGAAGTGGTTTGAACCAAGGTCTAGGTCATTCTCAGCTTTGGGGAGAATGTAAATACAGTGCAACCTGTCATCATGCTTAAGGATTAAGATATGTTGCTTTATATTCAGGGCTTTTTTTTCACAGGTAGGGGAAGGGGCCTTTTTCTTAAATTTGGGGAAAACACAGTATTTTTGTAAAAAGGGGAAGAATAAACTTGATGTAAACTGAATATTAGGGGTAAACTGCATGATTTTAATGATTTTTCCTGAAGGGAGGATGCCTATAAACGGCCCCTGCTGTAAAAGGATATAAACCCTGATATCAGTTATAGAAACTTCGCGTTTGAAAGCTTGAGTTTTATTTAATTAAGTCTGTTTTATGAACCAGGCTTCTGCTGCTAATAGAAGATTGAAGGAAGCTTTGGCTAAACAGAAACAAGTGATGGAAGAGAGAAGTCAGAAATTTGAGAAATGTGATAAAACAGCTGTAGGTAACAGAGTTAGGGTAAGTTAAGTTTTTGTCGTATTCTTGTTTTAATACAGGAATTTAATTCCTCAAATTTTAGTTTTAACCCTTTCCTCAAATTTAATTTAGAGATAGGGTAGAGATTTGTATAAATCTCAGGCTGATGACTGAGTAATATCAATGTATTGACTTGTATTTTTTGCATGTTAATTTCATAGATACGATGACTATTTGAGCATATATTTAACCCTTTACCTCAAAATACATTTCCCCACATCTTAAGCAGATGACATTTGAAAATGTTGCAAAAGAAGCCATTACTCATTACAAGCAATGGCTTCTATTGTCGCAATGTGTTCCACTCTGACAGTGAGAAATAATCCAATTTTCTTAAATAAATTGATGTTTTGTATATTTGCTTTGAATTTGGAAGAGTCCAAAATATGCTTATGAGGCAGAGTGTTAAACATTAAGCCGCATGATTTTGTTGCTAGTTTTACATTATTTTTGCTCGTTTATCAACAGAAATGGTTGAGCTTTGAGCTCGATGTTCATGTTGGTATCATGGAAGCTAAATATCATCGTGAAAGTCAGCTACAAGATAGAAAAACACTGGCTGAACAACTGAAAGAGGTCAAAGAGAGTGTTTGCGATGAAGGACCTCCAGCAAAGGTTATTATTAGGATATTTCATCTCAGATATACTCTGCATGAAGCATATTACTACATATTCTGTTTAGTTTTACTGTAAGAAATATTCAACCATATTATTCATGCATCATGTCACAGGTTTTTATTGTATGCTGATTGCATTATGTATAAATTATTTCATTTGAATTTTATTTCACTAAATTCTAGTTGACTAATTCATTGTTAAGTTCTTCTTAATGTCGTAATGATTGATTCAATACTTTGAGAATCATAGATACAATATGGATAATGGTGATACTTCACTTTCTTAGAATATATAACGGGATATAATACATTTTCTTAGTGCTTTTTCAGGGATATAAAATGATATTTATCACTAAATCTTTGATGTTTATTTCTGTAGAAAATGTCTTGGATGGATGACTCAGGGAGGAAGCATGAGACTAGTTTTCAGGAGGAAGAAAAGATGAAGAAAATTCATCATCTTCAACAACAAATAGAATTCAGGTATTTGGTTATTGCTTTGTTGTGTGACTCAGGCTTCCGGGAATCCCGAAAGATGTCAGACATGTCAGGCAAATTTTGAGCAGGTCCATTAACTTTTTGATGAGTTCCAGACCAGATGTCCGGCAGTCGGGCACGATTTACAGCATTTATCACTTATTTATAATATATTCGCTCAGACAAATTTTCATTTGGTCAGACAGAAATTCCAACTTTGCCTGACCAATTGTCAGGCCAGTATTCCAGCAGTTTCGGGTGGCCTGATAACTTTATCCGTTACTGTTAATAATTACCTATTGAATTATTACAACCCTTTAAAATATAATAAACAGCCATTTGTAGCAATCTGTAATAAATCCTTTTGACACTATTTTTACTTAGTCTTGTATTTACTGTAGTTGAGTGGATATGGTCTATATCTAGTAATCATTCACCCCTCACCATTTTGAGTTTGAATCCCAGCCAGAATCAGATAAATGTTATGTATGAGGACGCTGTGCAGCTAGCTTACCAAAGATCAGTGATTCTACTTAGATGTACATCTTGGGCCTTCTGAGAAAAATCGTGGTGTTACTGTTTCCAGATTATCAATAATAATTTAGATTGAAGCATTTAGTTTAATTCATTCTATTCTATGCAAGAACGACACATTTAGTCGTATTGCTAAAAGGTTCTATGAGCAAATTTTCATGAAATATTTTCCTCTCATTTATAGGAATGTTCAGATTGCTGAGTTACAACAGAAGATTTTTGACGCTGAACAAGGTAACATTCTCAATATGAATTTTTATGACTTTTTAACATGTAAAAATGCATGTTAATGATTTGAATGGACTTGTCATGATCAGGGCTTGACAAATCCACTTGTCCACCTGTAATTTTGAGTAGAAGTCCACTCAGGACAAGTTAAAATTGCTTCAGAACTAGTTAAAATTCTAAGCTGGTCTTCTTGCAGGACGAGTAGCCTGAGAAAAATTTGTTGAGCCCTGATGAATATAAAATTATTACTTGTTGTAGTAACTGTAGCACTAGCAGTTTTCACGGGTTGACTTTCTCATTTCATGCCAGCTGTATGTTGAGTGTCCACTCATTTATTAAAGGAATGATCTGTAATATTTCAGAATGTAAGGGTAAATCTACAAAGGATAACTTACATACAATGATGGAAGCTAAGATTGCCATCAAATGGTTACTGGATCAGGTAAATGTTTTACTAGATTTATCATCCTACAATGACTAAGATATATGCAGCTATGTTCATTTTTGCGGATATCTTTGTTTCTGAAATTATCTAGTTAGTTACAGAAATAATCTGCTATAAAATGTGAGTTATTGCCATAAAAATGAATAAAATTAAGAAGAGGTTGGTATTTGTGGGGCATTTCTCTTTCAAGCCATGCCCTGGTTTTCGTCCATTAACTGACATTTTTTATTTTCAAAATGAAAATATTTTCACCTATCCGATGTTATGTTGTGTTATCCAGGCTGTGTCATACAAGGCTGATAATAATAGACTACGTCTAGAGATGGACGAACAGAAGGAATCTCTTGCTGGACGTAATAGCGACAATGATGAGTATATTATTGAGCTTGAAGAGAAAATTGAAGAAATTAAGAAAAAATATGAGACTGATACCACAAGATTACATTCTGAACATCAAAAGGAGGTGAATGTTACATTAAAGAGAGCTACACAGTATTTAGTGTTAAATTTTGTATCAACCATGGTAGTTATGGTTCAAAGGTTACTCTGTCCTTTGACCTTGCACTAAACAGGGCCTATAACAGGGAATTTCAGTATTGTATTTTGTGGATATTCTTTCACCAAATTAGGAAAAAAAGATTGGGATATCACTGAATATCGGCTTCTATTATAGAAGGAAAAAAGGCCCCGCTTAATGTTCAGATAAATATGAATCCAGTTAGATGTCAGTGAATGAATAACATTCGATAACATTTAATGTTGATTTTATTATGAAGACAATTGTCTTATACTCTGTTCATTGTGTCATACAGATTGAATTTCTGTTGGAGTCTGCACCTACCCACACTACGGATGGAGATTTGAAGAAACGGCTCGAGTTTCAGGTCTGTAAACAAAAAAATTAAATGTATGTCAGCTGGACTCAGTAATAAAGTTATTTTAATTGTCCATCTTTATTAATCTCATTCCAAAAAAATTATCGGCATTAATTGATTGTTTGATTTTTAGTAGATTTGAGATCAAAATGTGTAAAGTACTTCCATTATAAGGGATGTTAGGTCCCTTTATTTCTAAATATAATGAAATGTATATATATTATAATTATTAGTCATATCAGGAAGATTTAATGGCCCCTTGCTTTCTTTCACCTAAAATTTTACGCTGTTTTCTTGCAGAGAGAAGAGATAAATCGTTTAACACAGTTGAATGAAAGTCTGGTAAAGAAGACAGAACAGTTTGATAAAATGGAGAAGGTATGGTATGCTTGTTACTGTTGATTGTGTAGTAAATATATTAAATAGCAGTAATTTTATTGTCGAGCCCACTGGCAGTGCGCTCGACGTAGTTGTCAAAATGGCGGTTCTGTGTGCATGCATCCGTGTGTTAGTCTGTCTGACTTTTTTTGTCCGGACCATAACTTCCCTTTGCATCAATGAGTTTTAAAATGACTTGGCTCAATTGTTCACCATGATGAGACGGCGTGTCATACGCAAGACCCAGGTCTATATCTCAAATGTCAAGATCACACAGGTTTAAAGGTAAAAAATTGGCATATTTTACTTTGTCCGGACTGTAAAAAGGAACCTTAGCCGGCTCGACATGTTGCCATTTGGCGACTTCTAGTTGTAATTGACAATTTACATAGTAAATAGTTTTGGTAAAACTATCCCAGTTATTTTATTTGGCATTATTTCTGTGCTGATACTAGCCATGATGCCTATGTTGGGGCCTCTGTGGTCAAGTGGTTACAGTTACTGGTAATCACTAGCCCCTCATTGCTAGGAGTTTGAATCCCATCCGGTTTTTCCCATGTCCGGACTCTACTGGTTTTTATTGTTTCCATGGCATAGAGGTTAAGATTACAGTTTTTTTTTTTTTCTTTAGATTTTCAACTTTCACCCATGAATTCATAAATTATCACTACTATGGAAATGGATTTGCCCTTGCAGGGATAATGTGAAATGCTTTAATAACGTAACACTGAAATGAGTTTTGTATGAATCAAATCTGTTCTGTGTATTTCAGCATCTTACAAAGTATATGTACAAAGATAAAACTGTCGCACTGATGCCAGAATTACCTGGGGACGAAAATACACCACCAGAAGCCAGATCCCCTTTCTTGAACCAACGACCAAAGGTAGGCAAAATAAAGGGCTGAAGTTTGGCAAAATAAGGGTCCAAAGTCCAAAATTAGTCGAACTAAGGGGCCAAAGTTTGTCAAAATAAGGGGCCAAAGTTACACAAAATACGGGTCCAAAGGTGGGCAACTATTGTTGAATATGTATCTGTAAGAATTCATTATGATAAATCTTCTAAATGTCTAGAAATGAAATACAATGACAACACTTTTTTATTTTATTTTACAGACTTGTCAGGTTCTTTTATTCGTAGTAACATATGGATAAATTATGCTTAGTATTTATTTATGCTGTTTGTGACCAATATCAGAATCCGAATTAAATGCTTCAGATCAGATGAAAACTTGAAAAATAGCTACCTTTTGATTTGACTTTGATGTAGTCAGTTTATAGTCTGTTGCAAAAGCGTAAAAATATAATTTGTTCTTTTTTTTTTGACAGACAAGAGTTAACCATAAAAATATTGGCCTGATACAAAGTGACTCATCTGTAAGAAGTTCAGATGAATTTGAAAAACCGCCTCTTCCACGTATGAGGAAGTCCGTGTCTGCTGGAATGATTCGTAATAAGAGAGCTGCCAAGTCTAATTTACAATCAACTAGTGAGGAGGATGAAGAAGGTACAAGAAAATCCTTGAGGAAGAAAACATCAAGATCGAACTTGAAAGATAAACAGGAGAGTAAAAACGAAGCTCTACTCCGAAAACTTCGTAAACGATCGTCTCGATTTGATTTGAAGGACTTGATTGCGACTGATGATGATGACGACGCAGATGTTGAGGAAGAGATCCCAACAAAGCGTCGTAGTCTACGTAAAAATGCGGAGGTGAGAAGTGATGGTGAAGTTGAAAGTAAAAGAAAACCATTGCGGAAGAAAACGTCAAAAACAAATCTGAAAGTGGAATCAGGAGACAGCTCGGAGGATATTCCCGACAGAAAACTGAGAAAAAGGTCCTCTTTGTTTAATTTGAAAGATATGAAGGTTGATAACGTCACAGCTGAAAAGGAACTTCCAAAAAAGACACAAGGTTCTCGTAGAAGGGCAAGAAAGAGCAAGGAAGATGAGGCAACTGCTGGAAACTCGCTCAATGGAACTTTTACGTGTGAACCAAGCACTGATGTAACTAAAAGTTCCCTGAATGACACTTTTACATGTGAAAAGAATGACTCTCCTATAAGTCAAGACGATGACTTGTCGTCAATGTTTGACGGTGGCCTTAAGAAAAAAAGAAAATTGTTCAACGCGAAAGAAAGTTTTTTCTCGCCAGTAGAATTCCAAAATGAGGTTTTGTAAATGACAACATGATGTTTAAGTACTGTAACAGATTGTATACAACTGATACAAAGGTCAAATGATTTTTTGATGTGATAATGTTTAAAAATGAATAACATTATATTTGTTTTTGCTTTAAAAATTGTTTTAGATATCAACTATAATCTTGATAGGATATTTTTTTGTAAATTAAGTATTGGCTACTGCAGTGTAATGTGAGGCAAGTATTCCAGCAGTTTCGAGAAGCCTGATTTAAGTAAATTTTTATTCATTTTTGTATTATGCTTAGTTTTTGCCTATTTTTGTGTTTCGAGAGAAATATTTTTGTTTACACAGAAATTTTGTATTGTCGAGTGTAACCAATTCTGTGACATTATTTTATGTATTTTGTTCCTGTGTAGGAATGGAACAGTTGAGTATCAGGTGTGAACTATTATTAACTTAGTTTTCACGTTTTTGTCAATATTGCTAAGTATTAATGAACTTTTTATAGATTTTTACTGCTAGGTGATTAAACATTTGGTATAGGGTTTTTTGAAGGATTAAATTATTTATTGACGTTAATTATCTTTTATCATTCGTTATATTTGCTTCGCCTCATAATAAATTGTCTTACGTTTTTTCTACAGTATGTGTTATGTGTGATCGCTTTGTTTGGGATTCAAAAGAGAACAATATTACCCACATGACTGTTTAACTTGGAGTCATAACCCAGGAATTAAGTTTGCTTATTGATTTGTTCAAATTTAGTCAGTATTTTGTGAAGTTTGTCATACTTTTAGGGGCATTTACGTTTTTGGATTAGTGATTAACTTGTTTCATTGGCAGGTTATCCCAGTCTGATGTGTGTTACAAGTCTTGTATACATCAAACAAAATGATTTTTTTTTTATGTATGAAATATTATTTTTGTTTCTCTGTTTAGGAAATCTGTTTAAATCTGAACTCTACTTCCACCTCTCTGTGTTATACTTATTTTAGTCGTAAATGTTGTCTTATTGTGAAATACTGTTGATAGCTTGTGTGTGTATTGTATGTAATATTAGTATATAGAATAAGGAATATAAATGATCAGGTGTACAAGTTTTTTGTTACGTAATGTTCTGTGTATTTTCTCTTTTCCTGCTCTCTTCTGTTGTCTGACCTTGTCCATTGATGATAAATGAATTAGTGAGTTTTTGAACAGTGCTTGGAGGTGAACCTCAAATTCTCTGTATTTGATTGGTTAGTTTTTGACTTGGCCTTAAAATTGACCAATGGAAAGGCTTTATTCTTTGGCTCCAAATTTTTGTTTGCTGAAATTATGTGTAAATCTCTGTATGTGTCTTCTTGTTGTCATCTACTGTTATAAAAAACAACACTTACCTATTTCTCATCATTTGTGGTAGAATTTTCTATACTTTGTGTACCACAACTTCATGATTACATCATGTTTGTAAAGGAAAATATTATTGTGCAATGCTGATTTTTATGCCAAGCTAATTGCTTATAGTTCGGGTCAAATCTTGATTTACATTACTGTTCAAGTAAAAATCACTACCTATTTTTGTAATCATGGTATTAAAACATGGATTAAAGTAAGAAAGTGTGTTTTCGCGAAATATGATTCTTTATCCACAATTAATGAATTGAATGTTTTAATTTTATTTTACCATGTAGATATCTTGTTGCACTTCATGTATACAATGCTTGGTAAAAACTCTGTTAACACATATTTGTCTTTTGTTATTTATTTATTCTTTCTTTCTTCACACTAATTTCTCTTAAAAAGTTTTATATTTATCAAATATCAACAATGAAGACCCTCCTATCCGACAACTTAATCGCACATTTTGTGAATAAAAACAATATAATTATTCTTTGCTTAATTACACATTTCTTGTTCACAGTTCAAATGTTGGCCAATCAAAATGATGACAATTCCAAACTTTATTTAGAATGGATAATTTCTTTTTGAATATTAATGAGAGAATCATGTATATTCGTATACAAGCATAATATATTTCATGAATATTCATATGTGTCATGAGGCTCTATGTCAGTTTGTAATGGCTGGAAGTCTTCTAGGAGTAGGAGTTGGTAACGGAGCAGACATGTCTGGAACTACAGTTGGTCCAGGAACATTCTGTGGGTGTTTTTTCTCTTCAGTTACTGGTCCACTTTCGTCTGAAATAGAGACCATATTTAGGAGTAACCATTAGCGAACAATTGAAAGAATTGTTTCATGAGTAACCAGTCATATTCGTCTTCTGAATTAAACGCAATCTTGAGCTGTTCTGTATTATTCACGTTTTCTTTATAAATTAACCATTGGAAGCTTACCTATCACCAACACTGGTTTATGGTGAACTGTTATGTCATCAGCTATTACTTTATTGTACAGTATGACCCGTAAAATCCGGAATTCTTGGAAATTTGGACGAATTTTCAAGACCCTTTTTTCTCTTCTATAATCAATAGTTCTCTGAAAAGCAGAATTCATTTTTGTTGTTTTTGGTCCAGTCCAAGAGGGGGCACTTTCTGATTAGCTTGGCCAAAAGTCCAGTTTTCTGAGAATCCCTGATTTTAGAGATTTTTTTATTCTCAAAGAGAAAAAGGGACATCGAAAATCGTCCGATTTTCAGAGAATTCCGATTTTCAGTGGTTGTACTGTATAATGTATTCAAATGTGAAAAGGGAAACTTTGAAACAAGTCTTTGAAAGACTTTCAAAACGAGTCAATCATACGCTTGAGAATTTAGACTGGTTTACAAAATGTGTAATCTAACATCCGGGTTAGTTTGCCGGAAGCTGAATCGTGGAACTACAAGTAGAGAATAAATTACCTTACCATCTTGATTGTTTGTGTGGCTGATAGGATTGTTTTAGTGAGTATACAATTTATAAAATAATTATTTGTATTACACTAGTGTGGTTTAATCCAGAAATAATGTCTAATGAATGGAAAACAAAAAAATCCAGATACAGCCGACTTACTGTTTAAATCGAATGAAGTAAAACCTCATATTGCGATCACCTCAATATTACGACCACCTTGTTATAAGGATCACTTATTTTCGGACCGGTTTTCGATAACTATATTCCTATACTTCAACTTAATAATGAGACCACCTCATTGTTACGACCGATTTTTGGGGTCCCAAAAGTGGTCTCATTATCGAGGTTTTACTGTACATGTATATTACAAAATATTGTATATGTATTACGGTAGCAATATTATGGAAAACGTAATAACGAGTGTTGGTGTAAGTCACTGATATATCTAGTATTGCTGAATTGTTAGCCTTCTACTAATTGTCATATTGTGTATATTACGTCTGCATCAACCCTTGTACGATGACAGTAGCAGTTTTGCATGACCAAATTCGTAGCAGATCACATTCACAACAAGTAAGATAAAAAAAAATTGGCATCAAACACATTCCTCACAAAATTCAGTCAAACCAGTATTCGCTGCCACAGAATAATGACCCCCATCCCCGTGAATAAAGGCCATTCTTTGAAAATCGTCAATTATTATGTGGAACAAACTGACCTACGAATAAAGGCCATCTGTCAATAAAGGCCACATTTTGTCTTTCCCAAGGATGGCCTTTGTTTACAGGTTCGAGTGTAGGTTACATATGTGCTTGATTTCCGTTATACACGTGATCACATTTGTAAGACCTGTAATAATTGGATCTTTTACGAATGCGGTATAACACAGTTTTGGTTAGATGTTGCGGTATAAGATGAAAAATGTTAATCTAGGATTATGTACAAGTAGCAGCGAAAGCATAATATTGTAAAACTGTCCATACTTCATTTTTTATTTAATACATATAAGAAAAAACACAACAAAAATCGTAGAAAACAATGATTCAACGATGGCGGTATAAAAATATCAGCAACAAGTTTGTCTCATACAGAATGTCACAATTATTTAACTGCATATTTGACCATTTATACAAAATATTAAACATAACACACGTTTTAACCCTTTACCTCATACTGCTGCATTTCCCCGCATCTGAAGCAGACGACTTTTGAAAAGCATTGTGGCAAAATAAGTCATTGCCTGTAACTAGTAGTGGCTTCTTTGCAACAATGTTTTCCATTGTCAGAGAGAAATAACCCAATTTTCTTCAATGAATTGACGTTTTATATATTAGCTTTGAATTTGGAGTCCAAGATTATGCTTACGAGGCAAAGGGTTAAGATCATTTAAACTAACTGTATGTACACTTGATATGGTTTCATGAAATAATTCATCGAAGCGCTATAAACACAAACATAGTTTAATTTAAATTACATGCACGGTTATATTTTTTTTGGGGGGGGGTGGAGGGAGGGGGAGTGCATGGTAGTTTGTTATGTTCGAAAGTATCCACCAATTTAGCCAGTCTTAACCTCAAACAAATTTTAAAGTCTTCATAAAAATTACTTTCTACTACTATAGTAATGTCCGAGACAATATAACAACAACGTGGTATTGTCATATATATTATTTATATGTATTATATAAATACTACTTGTATGTACACTCATATATACTAACTTCGAATACCGTTACTAGTAACTTGAATATTGCAACCCAAAAAAAACAACTGATTGCGCGAAAATCGAACATGGACATGGCATTAGGCTATTTAGTGATTATAAATTGATTATACAGAATACAAAAAATATTTTCATAATTTTTCTAAGTTAAAAAAGTCTGAGAGCCAAATAAATTTCGTATCTATGAAACAAACAAACTTATTTTTAAGCAATATTTGAGATAAAATTGAAACATTGTCGTGAATCCACAAACGTAATTATAAGTACACGCATGGACTTTTAAGTTTAATACACAGTCAGTTAAAATATGAACATGATATAATTTAGATAAATGGGCAAGGAAAAGATCACAGTGCGGCTTTCAAATAATTATAATACTGAATAAAAGAGTGCAGCTCAAAATCCCCGCCGGACAAAAACCCTGTCATTTTTCTTTCGAGCGGACAACTTCTGCTGCAGTTTTCTGACATGGACAAAACCCTAGAAGCACTTTTTCAACTAGGACGAAACCAATTAACAAAAGAAATCGCTGATAAGTGCTTTGTTTGGGAGTGTTTTTGTCCATCCACCGAACGTAATGTGTCAGTAATATGTATCACATGTTTTATTTGCTGTTATTGTTTATAAGAGGAAAGATATGTTAATATATATCATATCTGTTCTAGTTTTCGAATGGAATAAATGATGTGAATAATAGAATATTGAAAAGGGGTTACTGGAAGAAAAGATGGCTGAAGACACCAATTGGTATGCAAGTCATTTCCTGGAGAATGAAATGCGGCATCTATATTGAAGCCAGGGTTGACATCAGTTGACGTTAGGATGGGTATTTAAGAGTGTAAACATCGAAAAGCCCAGCAAGAAATGAGATGGGTTAAAAAGAAACGATCACTTCGGTATATGAGTCGAACCTAAATTATTATTCACACATTAATAAAATGGTGAAATGACTAAGCAAAAATCCTGTGACGTAAGATTCAGTATGGCGCCTGAAAACATTTCTTTTACGCATACCATACCACTAACATTAAAAGCTTTTATTCCACAATCTTATTGTGATAACCATCTTACGGTTTTGTGTACCATAAAACATTACCTACGAGCAAAGTATTTTTGTACAACGTTAATGATAAATTTTATAGCATAATATCAACGACCGTTTCCAAAGAAACCGTTACAAAAATGGATATTTAAAAATAATGTCAATTAAGAGGTTAAATCTACAAAGCGGAATCGTTTATTGGCGGAAGCACTCGAGGAGTGTTGTCGACGGCGCCGGGTTTAGGCGGAAGTGGTGTCAATAGGTGCCTGTCGGGATTTGCTGTTAGGGCGGGGTTATCCATCAAATCCTCGATCCTCATTGGTTTCTCATTAACCATGTGACCATTTGCTGAAACAAAAATTCACCACAAACTCTAGTGCAACAGCAACCCAAGGAGAAATCATTAACATGTTTGCCTGTTTTGTAGAGTGACATGGTTTGTTTTAAAAATGAATTTAATTAATTAAAAAACGTATCTTTTCCACAGAGTGCCAATAAATATTGAAAATGTTCAGTATACATTGACACATGTCACAGCAAAATGTGGCAAAGTGATATCAAGTTATATATAATATAAACCAGTAAGATATCATAAATTTGTGACAATGTAGGAGAAAACAGATTTAAAAAGTATCTTTAACAAAGGTTGATCAATTAGTAACGTGTGTCAGTGTAAATTTGAATAAGTTCTTTGATATTTTATGTCACCCAACAAGACACGCCATGTAGAATGTAATATATGAAACCAATCCCAGAAGTTCCCTTATCCAGACAAAAGAAATGAGAAAATCGTTATTAGTTGTTGTTTTGTTTCTCTTAGCGAAACTTGCTCATATACCCGCGTTGATATACAGTGAAACCTCACATTGCGACCATCTCAATATTACGACCACCTTGTTATAACGAAAACTTATTTTCAGATCGGCTTTCAACAACTCCCCTATAATTCAACTTGATAATGAGACCATCTCATCATTACGACCGATCTGTCGGATCTGGAAGGCAGTCTCATTATCGAGGTTTTACTGTAAAGCGATTACGAGGTAAGACATTTATAGGAAGGTCTTTGTAGTATTCATTCAAAACAAAGATCAGAGAATGTTTTGGTAAAAGTTCGCGAAGTGAAAGATGATTGACTGTAGTTTTATTTGAATTTAATATCTCTAAGTGACTGCATTGGAAGTCAATTCTAACATAAAATTCTCATAACGGAAAAGTCAATTTTGTGTTTTCACACCGGGAATTGTAAAACGGACATTGATTTCATTTTGCTAAACAAAGCTAAAAGCATTAATGATAGAACTACGGCTACTGGACATTCGAATGTTCGACACTGGATTTCTGTGATAAACTATCAGCACCCAGTTGTATAAACATCGATTAAATTTAACTTCAGGGTTAAATTTGAGGTTAGGTTAAGAAGTTAACCAAAATTTAACCAAAAACAAGATGGCCACCTTCGTTGTACCAAACGCTTGATGACTTCAACAATTACGACCAGTAAACAGACAAACTGAAGACACTTGGACTAAATCTAACTAGAAATATTTTCTGATCAAATTTTGTAAGTTTTATACAACTGCTCCAACGAACTTTCACCTAAGGTTTAACCTAACCTTAAAATTAACCCAGTGGTTAAAATGAACCAATGTTTATACAATAGGGCTTTGAACAACAAAAGTTTCTTGCTGGCATGATTTGTTTTCTAACTAGTACGCTGCTAGACAAGCCGTAATAACTTTTGTTCCAACACAAAGTCAGAATATTCAAAGTTATCGTCAATACATCGTTTAGCATTTCTAACATTTACGTACATGTATATAGTATATACTTATTTATTTCAAATGTTTCCTCCGTCTGAAATTTAGAAAATAGTTAAACGTACGGGACAACAGTTGCCTTGGTTACTACAGAGAACCCTGTTGAGTTTCTGTCAGTCAGAGAATAGATGAAACGTTGAGCATACTCACTGAATACTAATATTTGTCAGATGTTTGTCGAACTTGACGTATTGTTGACTTAGTTTTTGAAATAAAACAACACTGATTATCCATACTCATGTTCGTTCAATTATTCAATTAAAAGGCTTAAATTAACGTTAGGTACAACTGAATTCTAAGACTGGGTACAAAGCTTCTAATTACGTGATTTCGCCACTTCCGGTCTTTTCCCAAAAACTCCACTCCCCCCCAAAAAAATGAAACACAATGGAAACAAACTCAGGCAAATGGCTGATATTCCCTTGATGTCGAAAACACGACTGAATTTTGCTTTTTTTGCATCGTTTAAGGTATTTTAGTGCCTCACAAACATACACGTATGACAAAGAATAGCTGACAACAACCTAAGTGACTTAAAAGTATCTACAAGGACTATGAATCTGTAATCCTATGAAGTAAACACTCTTTCCATGAATACAATTGGGAGATTATATCTGAAAAACATTTTTTTCACTGGGTTTAATAAGTCAATAAGTGTGTCGTGCTGTATTTTGTGTGTAGTTTATTACCCGAGTGATAATTCAAAGATTGAAAGTACAAAGAAAATATAAGATAATAATGATAATTACATAGCTATCCGATAATAGCGATAATTATCATGATAGATAATAGCATAGATAATCGTATTGTAGTAAAGTCCACTATACAGTCAAACCTGTGTTAGCGGCCACCTCCGAATAAAGACCACCCAGTGAATAAAGGCCAGTATAAAATTCAACACTAATTATTTAAAATAAACTGACCTCCGAATAAAGGCCATCTGTCAATAAAGGCTACATTTTGTCTTTCACAAGGATGGCCTTTGTTCACAGGTCTTACTGTAGATATATGTCTATAACTTACGTGGTACTGAGTTCATGTTATTATCACTATGTCCAACCTCCTTCTTTTTGAAACAGAATTTCTTTTTTCTAAAGCAGAACCAGTAGATAAGGAAGACAATGGCCAGAATAGCCAGGACCCCTACAATGGCCCCTATTATCATAGGTACTATACTTCCTCCACCGCCCGACGTAGACGCTTCTGTGTTTGGCCCTGCTAAAATTCAGAACGAATACAAATATGTAAATTTATGTACAACTGGAATTGGAGACATAAAGGATGGCTCATGATTTTTTTTTGCTTATGTTTTGTTTTCTTTCATTGTAGTCTCTATAATAATCCCGCGTTCTCTGTCAGTACTTATGCACAGGCATTAGTAACGGACCTGTGATGGCAAAATTGCTATAAATTCTTTATAAAACATCACAATTTAACCCAAAAATACCTTAAATGACAGTTGAACGGGGTCGAATTCTGTGATTTTTTTGTCATTTAATATATTCTATATTATGATGTTTTATGAAGAATTTATTGCAATTTTACCATCACAGGTCCGTTATTAATGCCTCACGATGAAACTGTCATGGTTTGTCCAATTGTCTGTTCGACACAGTGAAACATCAGAATTGTGAGTAGGTCTGTTGAAGTGTATTTAGCGAGTTAATGTTCTTATTTATTTGATTACGAAAAATGTAAACAAACAATATTAGTCAAGACCATAACATAAAGTTTAGCTAACGATAAACTCGACAAACATTTCTTTCACTCAAAATACATAAAACTGAAACTTTGTAGATGTTACATTTTTGAAAAATATGTCATTATTAAGTTACTCGTCACATGAATTCATATTTAGAAAAAATAATAAAACATAATCGTAGATATATATCAAAATTAAATCAATAGATAGAAATAACAGAACATTAAAAGTAGAACATCAGAAAAAAATAAAATAAGAATCATTTTAAGTAAAGTTAATACGGCACATAGTGAAGTTATATAGTCACATTTACAGAATCAGATGTTAATTTATTTCTATTTTATTATTTTATATTATTTAAGACTATAAATTCTAGCTCTAAGTTACTACCATACTAGGTTTGAGGTTATAAAATCTTTCTTTGATACCAGTCTCAGAACCATTGAATTTGATTGGTTATTCAATACTTCAGCTTTAAAATTAACCAATGAATTGACAACCTCTGACTGGTTTCAAAACTTTAGTTTTATAACTTCGCGCCATATTGCTGAATTTCTAATTTGTTAATTCTACACTACCGCCATTTCCCCCGTTTCCTCCTGTAACACCGGATCCGGAAGTTGTACTCACTGGTGAAGTTGTTGTTGTCGTAGTGGTTGTTGTTGTTGTAGTTGTTGTTGTAGTGGTGCTGGTTGTGGTAGTGACTGTAAAACATGCATGTGGCCTCCACACGTAAGTCAACACACAACAACAACAAAAAAACAAGACAAATACGTGGCCAGGTAAGGGAATTCATGCGCAGAATATTATCACATTGGTCCCTTCTGTTTTTTTTTTAAAACATGGCGGAATACAAACTATGCACTATGATATACATAGCGTTAACAAAATGGTTCCATTTTTGCCAACTGTCACAATACCATAGCAATGATTACTGTTTTATATCGAATAATGTAAACATTTTGTAGAAATTTAGAAACAGTTACTTATATTAATGAAAATATGAAACTTATTATTTTCTGTAAAAAAAATCTACATAAATTTTATGCGCATCAAAACTTAAGTAACAAAATTATCGTAAAATGATTTTTATCAAATAGATAAGAAAAGGATTCCGAGGGAAAAACGCACACACAAAAACAAACCACCATCACAAAATACCACCTTCCCCTATAAGTATGTGATAATATTCCAGTTAATGGGATTTCAGAAGAAATCTGATTGGTGTCTTTTTAATACATATAAATACACAAACATGCACTGAACTAGAGCTTTGACGAAAAGTGAATCTACCTTTCGTATAATAGACTACATAATGTATTAGAATATATTAATGAAATGTGACATTTTGATGAAAACGAATTATAAATGGAGATATTTTCACTTCCTGGAACATAAAATGAAGTGTAGTGAAATTGGTGAAGATATAAATTTTGTATTATATTTTGACAATAAAAAATGTTACCTTTCTTTACATTCGAACTAACTACTTACATCTACTTAACGGTGATGCATCTTTAAGTTATTTATATTTGATGGTTTAAATTGTACATTATATAATATGATACATTTATTGTTAGTTTTAATTAGTAAAACTACGGGTCTTAAGTCAATACAATCTGATTGTCCATTCAACCCTCTTGGATAGAGACAATGTGTCCATAAAGTTTAATTCCTGACATTGACATTTTAGTGTATTAGACATATACAGTGAAAACCCTCTAAACTGGTTCCTCTATAAACCGGTTGCCCCTCTAAATCGGCAAAATGTTCTGGTCCCTTCTAAACTGGCATCCCTTCTAAACAGCCAAATGACCTAGTCCCGGGCTCGACCGGATTAGAGGGTTCCACTGTAGTGTGTTTTGCAGTCATGTTTTGACTCAATAAGAAATAAAGAATTTAAGGCCAGATAAATTAATCAGTAGATAAAATGCATGAGTGTGAAAAATTATGAGAAAGCCTTTCACCACGCTAATAGATAGGCCTGTGACCTCACATGCCTGTATGTGTTTACTTTATTCACAGAACAAAATCACGAAGAAATAAACAAGAAAGACATAATACTATAACAAAGACAGTTAATATTACATCGGGTCAGTATGTACACACACATGGACTGTTACAATGTTAGACTATAACGGTTCAAAGAGGAAAGGAATAGAAGGAACCATAACTCATGCATGAAAACATTCCGGATGACTGAATTAATATTTTTCGCAATCTAAATTACATGTTTGTATAAGTCCAAAATTACTTGGAAATTTAGTTAATCCAACTTTGGCGGTAACAAATGTCGGCCATGATAGTCATGTGATTTGGTATTTTGTCTACGTACCTGAGAGAGGTTGCCGTTTTGTGGTAACCACGTGACTATGACGTAGTGGATATTATGTTGTTTTTTATACTGGGTTTCTGCGTGAATCAGAAGAGAGCGGGGAGTGGGGGCTGAGAACCTCGAGAGGTCATATAATCATCATGTAGTTGAGACTATAAGTAGGTTTATTTAGCTTACGCCAGCACTAGTTTGTACGGGGACTTCAGTGACGTGCCACATGGCAAGAGCCGAAAATGTCTGGACTCTGGCATATTTGTCAAGTCAATCACAAGGGAATATCGTTGTGGTAAATTGAATGAATGTAATTCTGATATCATTAGGTTGTTTCATTTCTAAACACTAAAATGCATGTATTTTGTGGCCTACTAAAAAGCGTCTATCCTTTGAATTTTATATAACCACTGTTAGTAAAACTAATAATTATTCTAAAATAATATTTGTACATTAATTGCTACTAATTAACAGCTAGTCAGATTTAACGTGCAGTTAGTTATTTCCTATATTTGGGGTCGAAAACAATTTATCCGTGCATGCATAACTAAATTTTCTAAAACCTTGTACCCAACATCTACCGATCTATTAAAGCTTCATACTTACAACACGGTTCTGAAATAGATGAAGAAAAAGTTCACATAAAGAATAGCACTCTTTAGTATAAAACAAATTCATTCTGCTTTCAGCAAATTTTCATTAACTAACCGACTTACAATATTCATTGATTCATTGTGTGATGTACAGGAGATTCTTGTTATCTCAAGGTCTTCGGGACTATAAAAAAATTAGCTTGAGATAACCGGAATTTGAGATAAACAAATATTTTATAATTTGACATTTAAAATGTGTACGTCTTTCATTTAATGAAATGCATGTACTCGTATGCTTACGTAATATCATGCGGAGATTAGAACAAAAAATAAACAGGACCACGAGAAACAGTTTGACATAACCAAAATTTTGAGTTTGACACGATGAGAATCAACTGTATTATGATAGAATGACAGTGTATCAATTACAGTTGTCATTCATGTTAAATTTGCATACAAACAAACATTCTTATTATCGGTTTAAATGGAGATAAAATATACATTGGTAAGTTGTCATACAAGGGAAGGATTCGTCTACAATAGATAGATAAATAAATAAATAAAGATTAAATAAACAAATAAATAAATAAACAAATAAATAAATATGAAATAATGAAGCAGGTTATACACTGGGGTTGGCAACTAAGATCCTTACATCTTATACAGCTATAAAAAATTATGACTACTAACTACTGACCTTTTTTGCTCATTACAGTCAAATAACCTATATCAGTTCCGGAGTGGTCAGTGGCGTAAGCCGTCGGTGTTTGACCTGCCGTACAGTTGTTGTATACAAACGACGCGGCGGTCCCTGCACTGTTTGAAACCTGAAGAAGACAGTATTACATTATTATGTGACATATTGTCACTGGGGGGGGGGGGTTAACGCCGTTTTCAACAATTTTTCAGTTATATACGGCCACTGGTTCACCTAACCAGTTTTCCCGGACTGAATACTAACCAGTACTAAATTACCCTTCACAAGGAGTCGGCAATTTGTCCACATAAGGAGGAAATTCGACATTTTTGTCAAATTTTCATAGAATGGTATGACCTGCTGCGACCGGGATTTGAACCCGGATCACCGGGTTACAAGTCCAGCGCACTAACCGCTGGACCACGACCGCGGCCCGAAGTAATACAATGAACAAGCAATCGTCAAGCCTTAGTTACCGATCCTCTTTAGATATCGGTCACCTGTGAATAATGTTTACATTCTACCATGTGCTCATGGATATAACTGACCATATGAATCTCTGAACAAATATTAAATGTGTGTAAGGAACACAATTCTTCTCACATTTCTGAGACATTAGTTCACATGTTTTACTGTTATCAAACTTCTTACAAAGATTCTTTACCGGATGCTGATTATTTTGCCTTACATGCAATCAAACCAACAGAAAGGAAAGATATTTTATCTAAATACAGTATAACCCCTGACAACGGGACCCATTCCGAATTGGGTCAAAAGTCCGATTTTCTGAGAAATGCGGTTTTCAGAGAAAAAAGGAATTTGAAAAGTCATCCGAATTTCAGAAAATTCTAGTTTTCAGGGGAGTCCGGTTTTCAGGGAAGTCCGGTTTGCAGGGGTTGTACTGTATTAGTACTTACAATACAAGAAAACTGATATGTAGGCGAACTATCGGTGTTGTACACAACGGAATATTCAAATCCATTAGCGGCGATCGTCGCCATACAATACACAGTACCACTGCCTGTAATATATAATATAAATTACATCAATTACTCCTTTAAAACGATTATTATCGCGTGGTAGTCTCGAAATTAAGCAACAGGATTCTGTAAATATTAGACATTGTAAACGTATCATTGTGTTGGTCCTCAAGTTATGACGTCATTCTTCGTGTCTCTCCCTCCTATCCTCCCTCAAAACCAGACTGTCTTCTTACTTTTCTCACAGTCTTCCTCTCTGTCTACCTCCTCTACATTCTTGTAAATACAGTGAAACCTCTCCTCAACAATACATTCACCTCATTATATAACGACCACATACATTCGGACCAGTTTTTAATATTTCCCTTCTATTTCTACTTGATAATAAGACCACCATTAAGATCATTGTTTCAAGACGCAAAGGAGGTCTTGATATCGAGGTTTTACTGTGTAAGTGTTTGATGCTGGTACGAAATTGATGCCGTATATTTATATAATTATTTCTACATCAGTAGCCGGTGTTTATTGTTGCATCTGATATTGCGTGCAGACCATATGACGAAATAATAAGCGGGTGTTGGGAACACATTTGACCGTAGCGGAGGAAGGAGTATTTGCCAAGATTCTGTAATGGTCAGTTGGCGTGTTTGCGTCAATTTTCTTATATGAGAGCACTTTACTGATGCAGTCTATTTGAATCATAATACCACTATTTTGTGATAAGACATTGAGTCGAATCCTAGGATTATGCACAATAGTTAATGTTTTGTATACTAAACCAATTATGTACAAATACTAGTCATGAATAAAGTATAATTCCATTTAGCAACATCGAATACAGTCAAACCTGTGTTTGAGACCACCTCCGAATAAAGACCACCCTGTGAAAAAGGCCATTCTTTGAAAAGCTGTTTCTTGTCTATTTATTGGAGTAAAAAGATCAACAGACTTAGAAATCACCGAGTTTAGTGGAATGCTCAAAATGAGGTTTTGGAGAGGATTGGACCCGGTACTTACTTGAATAAGCCATCTGTGTTCCACATGTACCATAGTCAAATATCATCTTTGAGGTGTTCGTACAAACATCCCAGTCATCCACTGACGTATCACAAGTCACGGTAGATGATGTATCCGTGACATTATAATCAAATTTATACAATAAAGACGAAGCACATTGTTGCATGGAAGCTTCCTCTTGGCCTGAAAGATAGCATGAGCGCTTTCGTGATTGGGTGGTTATGGTCTCTGACTTGATATCACTAGCCCCCCTCCCCACCGCTGTGAGTTCTACCCCACACGGGAATAAATATCACATGTGAGGAAGCTGTGCGGCTAGCTTACGGAAAGTCGGTGGTTCTACCCAGGTGTAAGCCTGGGGTCTTCCTCCACTGTCAAAGCTGGAAAGCCGTCAAATGACCCTGGCTGTAGATGCGACGTTAAACTCCAATGAAAGATAATATATACATAATGCTTATATGTCTATGGTTCAACAAACAATCCAACTTAATTGAATGTTGCGTGTGTTAAAATGTTCAGGTAATTGTCTACTGTTACACCGTTCCACCGGAAGAACCCGATATGTTTGATGCAAGCATCTCCAGGAAAAAGGGACGAAGAATGTACGAGTGAAGGGCTTATATTGCTTTTACTTACGTAACCGTTTTTTGAAAATTCAAACTAACGTTATTGACTACACAACTTCTTTTCTGTTTTATATTGAATGACAATTGCCTCGTAATAAATTGTAGCGTTTTGATATAAAGTTTTTATAATATATGATGTTGTACACACACCTTGTTTTACCATAAAATGGAATTCTTCACTCGGTACGGACGAACCGCTACATATTGCATTTTTATCTGTGATTGTGCCGTCAGTAGAAAACAACGCTCGTTCATATCCGCCTTTTTCGTCCTGGTCTGAGAAGAAAAAACACAGAACGTTTTATAACAAACGTAAAAATTAGACTCTACAGTGCAACCTCTCCAGAGCGGCTATCTCTTGAACAACAACTTCCTGTCAACAACATCATAATTTCCCACTGTAGGATTTGACTATTACTCTCTGGTGCAACAACCACTCAACAACAACAATATAATTTTGCTTCTCCTAAAGGCTGTTGATTTGGAGAGGTTGCACTGTAGTTTATTATTCAGAAACAGACAAATAATGTAACTACCATCAAAAACGTTTGTACACAGTCTATTTTCTAACCATAAAATCGCTGTGTCGTTGTGAACTCTAGTCAACCAACATGCATGTTGAAAGTTGTTTCCGAGAATAAATCAGCAGAAAGTGGACAAAAGGCACAAAGCAGATCAGGTTAGGTTTTTTATTTATGCACAATCGTGGCTAATAGTTCGGTCTTCATTTTCGTCTAGTGGTTCATTTTATCTACTGACTGTTTAAAATGTACGTTGATGGTATACTGTACCTGTTTTTTGGTAATATGTATATGAATTTGTCGCTACCTCGGTCATTTCTAGACACAGATAAGTTATCCAAGTTTCACCAACATAGGAAAATATATCTGTTGCTCTGTAAGAGAATTTATTAAATTTGTTACCATTGCATGTAAAATTATATCAAGAGTTCAATAAAAGCTTGCTTTTGACATTGATTTGGGTAAGATAATACAAGGAGACTTAAGACCATCAAATGTCTATGATAGAAATGGTCGTCTCTATTCATAAAAACCAATATTGAAGCAACCATTACAGCAGGGTAAGCAATGAAGGCTTGTAAAAAAGGAGGACAAAAACTCACTTGACTAAAAGAATGCCGTCACCAGCAAAAGAGTTGTTATTCAAACATTCCCAGTTGCTTATTGTTGTACCAGTAACAGTTATAGACCAGCCTGTTAACGTGTCTGTTCCAAATGTTATTGTACCACGTGTATTATCAAGCCACGTGGAACTTTCAAACGGAGCCGGCCACGTGCAGCCTCCCTCTACAAGAAAAAACTTGCATTAGTATTTGTACATCTACTCCATGAGTGAATTGGTCTGCGACACACATGTAGATAACGAGGAGCGTGTAGATTTATGCTACAGCACTAAAAATTGTATATATTTATTTTCTTTTCAAAATGCACGTTTATATAAATCAATTAATTTTTTAATTGTTGTGAAAATATTTCACCTTTATTCAAATCGAAGACCGCCTTCGTTGGTATTTTCTAAATATTCGAAAGATCAAACGACGAAAGAAAATTTATGATACATCAAATACATGTGAACTAATATGTATGACAGTGCAATAAAACCACAAACTATTGAAAATGAGTCACTAAATCTGATCGAGTTGGTAAATATTAAAGTTATTGATCAGAAAAAAATGGTTACATAAAGATGTGCTTTTAATTTATCTTTTATATGCAATGATGACTGTATAAAGGTCTTTCAGTCTCTACAAATCGCTGAGAGAGGTAATCTGTACATTAAGTTTCCAGGTCATGTGAGGATTCGTTTAGAATTGATTTCATAAGCGAGTAAAAGGACACATTCACGGTAAGATTATTTAAAAAAGCAAAAATTTCGTGCGTTACGTGATAGTAAAGTATACGGACACATTCACGGAAAAATTGTTTGTTAAAAAGCAAAATTTTCATGCATCACGTGACAGTAAATTAAAAGGACCAATTCACGGTAAAAATTTTGAAAAAAAAACAACAACGAAATTTCGTGCGTCACGTTATAAGAAAGTATAAGGACACATTCACGGTAAAAATATGAAAAAAGGGAAAAATACGTCCAAGGACGGAAATTACATAAATACCATAGCAAATATACGATTTAATCTTAATTTTAGAAATATTCATCCTAATAATACAGATTTTTATTTAAATCTTTAAATTGATGTTCCGGCGAAGTATGATAGCATCGAATAATGACTTAGAGTGAAAGAGTATTCATTAAAGATAAGAATTTAAACCTAAGTATTGTGATCATCAATGCGTTGGTTTGAATTGTATACAAGCATATATACAATGGCTATCATTGAAGTTTTCTACTCCATCAATCGGACTTTTGTGCGTGTTTTAGTTGCGTTACGTAGACGCGAACAAAGTGTACATTTGACATGATTGTACAATAAGATTTATGCAAATACAACACAAACATTCGATGCATTGTAGAATATTGACATTGATTCAAACCTTAAGAATATTGAAAATAACCGTTTAGTTGTAATAAAAATAAATAAATCTTGCGTTGTATTTTAAATAAATAATGACTTAAGAAAAATTATTAGAATTAACGTCAGTGGAATCTTTTAATTATAATTTATTTGACTCGCGTGTGAAAGCTTGAACGATGTTTTTCAATAAACAACATTGGTTTTTTATTAAATACACACGTTTAACATGTATTTCTTTCATTTAAGACCTAGCTTCTCTCTTTATTGCAAATGAAATCAATATATTTTCTTTAAGATTATTGAACTTTAATTTGAACAAAATCAATTTTTTATTTCAACCTTTTCGGAATGAATACGTTTGTTTGAACGTCATAATGACGGCTTCTTTATAACATGGCATGTTTTATAGCAACGTCAGTGGGTACATAAATTTTACAAAGTTTTTTTTAGCTGTTGTAATAACCTGTGCATGTATGTACCTGCGGTGTTCGGCTAAAATTAAGTATTACCCGCTTATTAAAAAAGCATTTAGGTATATAACAAGAAAGGCGAATTTCCATAACTTTTAATTACATGATAATTCACAGGATCAAAGGATTTTGTCTTTAAAAGCAGCATTCGCTATCCAATGTCAATGTGTAAAAATGATGTTATATTGCATCTTTTGTGTGGTATAACAAAAGATTGCAAATATTTAAATAAAATTGAAAATTAAAAATTAATTAAGTTTATGAGGTATAAAAGTTTTGATTTATTGAAATGTAAGTTCGCTTTAAGGCCAGTATTTCCTGTTTACTGACCGGGCGCGGTTGTGAATGGGTCAGAACTTCAGCACCACATTCACATACAGTCAGACCTGTGTTTAAGACCATCTCCAAATAAAGACCACCCTGTGAATAAAGTCCATTCTTTGAAAACCCGTACTTACTCTTTAGAAAAACTGACCTCCGAATAAAGACCATCTGTCAATAAAGGCCAAACTTTGTCTTTCCCAAGTGTGGTCTTTGTTTACAGGTTTGACTGTATGTGGTTTCTCTCTCGAGTTAAAATATTATCGAATTTGTCAACATAAATTCAATAAAACCTAGAAAATAAATCCACCGCTGTGATATATCTATACAATATTAATTATATTATAAACAGCATTACACCATATAGCAGAAATAGAATCTAGGGTAGATAAGATATATGCGTGTATTAGAGGTGCGCTCTTTGGTCTAAGAACGATTCATAATTTACATTTTTACAGTGCTTTTTTATTTACTTTAGTAATAAACCAAAAACCACCATGGGTTAAACTTATTATGTTTCCAAAATAAGATATTCGATCGTGAATCAGATACTTTCCGCTTTTAACTAATTATTACCATTGCGCGGCCGGACGGTTCGTTTTCTGATATATTTATAATCAATTGAACTTCATTTCATTCATTATTTATTTAATGTATCAATTTGTCGATAGAAAAGTTTACAAGAACATAAGGAGTGTCAGCTACACTGGATTTAAATTGAATTGAATATATTACAGTATAACCTCTGAAAACCGGACCTCGTCCGGACTGAGCGAAAAATCCGATGTTCTGAGAATTCCGGTTTTCAGAGAACTGTTGATTATAGAAGAGTAAAAAATGGGACTTGAAAAGTCGTCCGATTTTCAGAGAGTTCCGGTTTTCAGGAAGTCCGGCTTTCGGCGTTTTTACTGTATAATGTTTACGACCATGTATAGTTAGTGTTAATATACATATTGTACGGAATATAAACTTGTAATAATGATTATAACACATTTATATATTTTGATATAGATTTGTGGTTGTTATGTACGTGGTAGACAATATTTAGCTCAAGGTTGGTCCAACTTTCTGAATGTTATAAACATGACAGACGTATACACATCTACCTTATTGAAGTAAATGTAATATAAGACCTTACCATTATATGCAATAACTGTGATAACTATGTATGTTGATATTTTAAATACGTCTGTGGAATGATACAAAAGTAAGTACGCTACCACAACGGATATGTAGACCTAATTAGGGGCTTTTTCAGCATAATTTTGGATCAACCCTCGTATGTCAATTTTGTGCAAAAGTCTGGATTTTGTATATTAAAGTTGCCTAATGAGATCAATGTCTTATGAAAAGAAAATCATTTAGTTGAATGGATTTGCTCTTCTAATTGTTGATAATTATTTCAGCAAAATATTATTCTATCAAGACCAACTGTTCCGAATCGCTTTTACAAAAACACAGGTCCAATAAAATCCAGGCAGCCACATGTAGGGCACATTATTAATCAACGCAATCTTAATCTTCGTTCGGTCTGGGCTGGGCGTCATTACTTTGAACTTGAGCCCAATAGGTTAGATTTAAAAAAAAATTCTCCCTGGATATTCGAAGACATTGTCGTACGGCTGCTGTCTGGAATATACGAAGTCTGGAAAACCTGAATGTCTCACTTCAACAAATATCATCTTCAAAAAAGGATAAAAACATTGATTTTAAAGTATAATTCTTTTGTATGGGAAATTGAGATACCTCAAAATAGATGAAAACAACCTAGCACCCAACTCAACTGTTTCTATGTCGCCATTGAAATTACAAATTCATGTACAAATTAATAAAAACACTGTGATTGGAAAGACTTATGCAGCATGTTTTATGAATTATACACGAATGTACAAATGTCAATGGCTGTTTGTTTCCAGGGCAACTTACGTATACTTACACCTAGTTAAGTTCTTGAAAAGACTGGAGCCAGCTTGTATACACAGACCGGGTTCAAACCCTCGACCCCTAAATCTGGGACCCAGTATCCTGTTCTGTATAAAACCCAGTAATTTAAACGACTAAAGTACAGCAAAATATCAAATGTGATTCCTATAGTGGCATATTTCTGATAATCAGAATGTTTCCGCGAAAATCTACAAGATTTTCATGAAAAACGAAGGCATTTTCTCGAAAATTCAGTGACTTTTCGTGATAAGATTTCTTCACCAGAAAGTAAACGTACTTATTAAGTGGATGATCAAAAATTTTCTTGAAAATAAAGCATTTTTTTCACGTCACGAAAACTTAGAAAGCTTTCGAGAAAATTAACTCGCAATGTGTATGCAGAAATATGCCACCATGGATTCCATTTATATCAGCGTCAATACTTACCGCAGTATGTTATTAGACATTTAAATAAAATCCAAGTGTACAAGTAATTCGCCATTTTCAGAATACACAAATATTTCTCACAAAAATTACATACACAGACACAGTTATCCTCCAACATTCACCAAAATGACCCCTTTTTATATTTCCAAAATATTTTTCATGATATTTCTTTAACACTTCAATAATTCTTCGTTTAATTACTGGTACATTCCATATTTTTACTAAATGATTAACTTTGGCGACTGATGTTGGTAATTTTAATTACCTAATTAGTCATAAATAATTGATTAAATTATATTTATATTAAATAATATTCTTCTATTTTGTCACCACGTTAAATTTTCCTGTAATTATGTTGATAAATCATGCACATAGCATATCCTTAAATAGGAACAAATTAAAATAAAGCGAGAATCAAACTCATTGATAAATTATTACATTCATACGAAGACTGATACACTTAAATGAATATAATTCATTGATACAAAATCCGTCTCATCTTTTTTGAGACCAGAGATCAGTAAATGTGTGTAAGCGAGAATCTACCATCAAACCACATTATACAGTTTGTTCAATCACAGATGAAACACGTTCATAGAAATTTACTTTATGTCTTAATATGATCTTGAAGCTTATTGCAAACACTCTGTCTGGTCCTGAAGTGAAGTTTAAACCATAATTTAACCACGTTATAAACGAAATTTTTTCGTTGTGATCGACTTCAAGGCGAGGCCAGGGGTCGTGTATTTGTCCAATTTGATTGGTCGGAAGTTACACACAATAGCAGTTTCCACAACGTGATACAAACAGGTTCTTATATTTGTTTGCAAGACGAATAACGGTTTGAAAAAGACTATTTGAAAAAGCAATACAACTTGAAATCACTGAAGTCAACAAGGACAAAATAAGAAAAGCTACACGGACGTAAGATGAGATCATTGTTGAAGTACATAGTAAGTTTTTGCCTTTCCTCGAAGGAAGAGTGTTATTAAGTTGTTGGTTGGTTGTATTGGGGTTTAACGCCGTTTTTCAACAATTTTTCAGTTATATACGGCGACCGATTCACCTATCCAGTTTTCCTAGACTGTATACTAACCAGTGCTAACTTAATTACCCTTCCATGAGGAGCCGGCAACTTCTCCACATACGGAGGAAAATCGACCTTTTTGTCAAATTTTCATGGAAGCGTATGACCTGCCGCGACCGGGATTCGAACCTGGATCTCCGGGCTGTAAGTCTAGCGCACTAACCATTGGACCACGGCCGAGGCTGGGTTATTTAGTGTCGGTATTCTGTTCAGGCAATTTAAAATATTGTATTGCTTCATTTGACGAACGCGCAGATAAACGAATAAATGGAATAGTTCAAAAGATAAACTACAAATACGTAAAGGAGGGCTTCCGTGGTGAAGTGGTTATGGTCTCTGAGTAGGAATCACTGGCCCTTTATTGCTGTGAGTTCGAATCCTACTTCGGGTCAAAATTTCACATGTGCGGAAGATGTCCAACTAGCCTACGGAAAGTCAGTAGGTCTACCCATCTGTAAGCCTTGGGTATTCATCCACAGTTCAAACTTGAAATGTTGCCAAATGACCCTGACTGTTGGTGAGATGTTGTGGAAAAAGCAAATATGTAGCTTTGGGTTTTTTTTCTCTTAATTATTTTTTTTCATGTTTGATTGATATTATGTGGCACCAAACGGGCCGTTTGGACATATAAATAAAAAAACATACACGGTTAGGAGAGCAAACAATTTGTAAAAACAAGCTTATTTCATTGAAACAACAAGCTTTAACGCGAACATTAATGACAAACTTGTATTTGATATCTGATACAAATTATGCCAATCCGGTTACTATATAAAGATTGAAGCTATAATCGTAAATCCTGTTTTTATAAATGAAATAATGATTTTTTTCACCGGGTTTAACGCCGTTTTTCAACATTTTTTCAATAATAAATGGCGGCCAGTTCACATAACCAGTTTTCCTGGACTGTATACTAACCAGTACTAACTTACACTTCCACACGGAGCTGGCAACTTTTCCATAAATGGAGAAATATCGATATTTTTGTCAAATTTTCAAATGAATTAATGAAGTAACCGGATGATCCAGTAGGTGTGTCAAAACTTCAAACTCTAAATAATATATCAGTACTCAATACAACACGATGGTTACTTCCATTCATATTTCTGGATTTGAGAATTTGTATAAATAATTAAAATCTTCTGTAACAACGGAGATTATGACGTATTGTCGTTTTATTTAAATAATGGATTTTTAAATGGATTGTCGTATTTATTTTTGGTGTTTTATCTGCTTCAGCGCCAGGTTTGTAATTTACTGTATGGAGAGTTTTGTATTGAAGTTAAATTGCTAAACCTTTTTACTCGAGTAAAGTTCAATACCAATTACCGACGTAAACATACATTTCAATAGATGTTGTATGTACGTTATCACCTATTCAATTTATTATTGACAAATTTACATTGGTGCTTTTTGAAGGCTGGGTTTAAATTCTAAAGCAACTCCGAACGCTTTCAGACCGTGTTTTGTGTGTCATTTAAATCAAACCATTTAATTTCTGTAAGGACGATCAATGGCATGTTGAAATCAAATGTTCAAATTGAATAATGATATTTTCATACATCTATTCTTTCTCTAGCAGTGACAAAGAAACTGCCTTAACTATTGAAATCGATATAAAACGGGACGATACAATGAAGAGCCGACATCGATTTTGGTTTAATTTAGACAAAACTTTTACATAACTTGAAAATAACGCCAGATTACAATGTATAACGATGTAAGTAAAGCGGTTGTATGGACAAAAAGCAGTCTGAATATTTTAATAAGGAAATCAATAAAGTTATGTATACTTACGACAGAAAACTGAAATCACAAGAGAATATTACAATTAAACATCATACATATTGAACTAAGACTAGGTGCAAGTTTGAAAACAGATATCATGATCAATACAAACGTAAATGTGAGATTGAATGTATTTGTAAATCGTATTTTTTGTAACGAAGTACCGTATTGTTATGTGGGTAATGACACCCCTGAACAATTGCCCCTCCCCCCTCCCCTCAATAAATATCATTATAATTCACTAAGATCATACAAATCTTAAAACATCACATGACGATGAACGACTTGACAATCTTGTCGAGTCTTCGGTTGATGAGAATATAGATAAGCAAAGGTTGTTCTGTGACTGCACAGTTTGTCATAGCGAAAAGATCAAGCAAGGACCCAAAAGTACTCATTTTTGGTTCCAAACGGTATAAATATACCCAAAACTTACCATACGGCGAGAACACGATAGATGAACCAATAACATTTCCATTTTTGTCGGTGGCAACAACAGATGACGTCATTTGATTGGTACAGTTTTTGTATACAATAGTAGCAGACGTACTGTCAGACGAGATCGCCTGAAAATAAAACCGCAGAAGCATCTGACATGCGATTTCGCAGCAAACAGTGGGTGAGTTAAAACCAACACAAACGTATCAATTTCACTCAATAATTCAGATAATTACAAGCGCACTGTAAACTTTCTTGGAACAAATCGTCGGTACAAAATGGTCGATGCATTGTTTAGAATGACGTTATGACTAAATTTGCAGTGCGATAAATACAGAAAAACCTCACAAAACCACATCAATGGCAAGACAGTCCAATTACAGAGATCAGTTTTCAATATTTTCTCTATATTTCAAGGGGCTCAAATCCCGGTCGCGGCAGGTCATATCCTTCCATGAAAACTTGACAAAAATGTTGTTTTTCGTCCATGTGCGGAGAAGTAGTTGGCTCCTTGTGGATGGGTAAGTTAGTACTGGTTAGTATACAGTCCAGGAAAACTGGTTAGGTGAACTGGCCGCGGTTTATAACTGGAAAATGTATAATGAAATACAGTACCAAGCATGAAAACCGATATGTTGTTGAATCATCCGCAGAACCAGGGTTGTAAAGTTGAACAAAAGTGGTCCCACCTTCGACTAATGACGCCACACAGAACACAGAACCAGCTTGTAAATTACAAGAGATACACATCAGACAGTGACAAGTAAAATTTACGAAATCGTAAATCGGAGAAAAACTTCAATAATGAATTTGATAGACTGATTCATTTCGAAAAAAAATGCATTATACATGTATATTCGCGTTATTAAGACTAGAATAGACAAAAAAAGACATCGTAAAGACATGTCGACTTCCCATTATGTAATGGTACTTTTGAGATCCGCGTGGTTTTAGAAAACTGAGGTTTTCGTGTAAAATACATAAGCGGCTGTAAACGTTGTACAAAGTGCACGGAAAGAAAGGTAACACTTTGAATACAAGAATGGCATACTCACGTGCATACACTGGGGTCTGAGAACAAGCAGTATCAAACTGAATTTGAGTTTTATCTGTACATACATTCATGTGTTCTGGGTTGGCTGGGTCATTGCAGTACGTTGTCCCTCCAGCGTTAGTATAATTGAAATCGAATCTCCCCAGTAATGGACTAGGGCATTCTATGTAAGCATCGGACTCGGATCCTGTAAACAATCAGAAACAAGATGATAATATTATTTACACGGATTTTTACTGACCCGATAGGCAGTAAATAAATATTGGGCAAGAGCGACAGCCGTGTAACGAATTTATCTTACCATATCATTCATAAATCAATGACCAAACTTTTATGCCATCTCCGTCATTTTCATTTTGAAATTATGATTGCTGACTGGATATGAATTGTTACTGACCTAATAGTGGAAAATATCAGGTCAGCACGTGACCCGGTTCAACCAATCACCGGTAAGTATTCTGTACGAGGTAAAATAAAGTTGATTCTCATATTGTCGAACTCGCTTGTATAAAAATTCGGTTATTATGTCAAACTGTTTCTTGTGGTCCTGATTTCAGTTCTAATCTCTACAGTCATGATATTACGTAAACATTCTATTAAGCTCAATGCGTACACATATTAAATGTCAAATTATACAATATCTCTTTACCTCAAATTGTACAAAATCTGTTTATCTCAAATTCCGGTTATCTCGAACAAAATGCAAAATAGGAATTTGAGATAATGAGCATCAACTGAACTATGATCGGAAAAGTGTGTCTTAGAATTACGAGACTACAACGTATTGATTTTACTTGAATGAAACTAATAATTCTTTTGAATGAAACTAATAATTCTTTTGAATGAAACTAATAATTCTTTTGAATGAAACTAATAGCTCTTTATGTGACCAGTGTACCGATACTGCCAACAAAACTATATTAAATGAATTTATAAAGAATCTACGCCCTCAATAGATTTATAACAAACACCAAGTCTTGGAACATCTTTTTAAAATCAGGAACTATAGATCTGTGAACAAGATGTACTCGTGAGAAAAAAAACATGTTATTCGAGCAAGTGGATTCTATCATTTTGTTTTTAAAGAATTACTCAAAGAATTAATATTGGATTTGAGTTCAGAGTCATGTTTATATATCAGATATGAAGACCATGTCAATTTCGAGCGAATAACACACATATACTTGCAGAGATTAATTATAAAAGATGGCGCTTAAACACGCCAAGGTCATGAACTAATAATCCCAATATATTAGTTTCTTTAAAATTACTATCTTCAGTCTATAATTTCGAGACTGGTGACAATCTTCGGGAGTAATCTTTTATCTTCATTGAAATAATCGCAAGGGCAATATACACAGTCCCAGCGTCAAATTTGCCACCGTAAAATCTGCCATGTTATGTAGAAGCTGGTCTTCCAGATATCTGACTAACCAACATTGGTACTCTAATTTACTCTTACATTATCTATTTATTTATCTATTTACCTGATTTTATCAACAGGGCGAATTCAGACCCAGTAGCACCGTTCGCATCGTCACATGTGTTGGATATTGTGGCTCCGTCATCGTTAGCACCCACTATGTAACTCTTCAATCGTGCTCCCCCGGCATTCTCTTCGGGCTCTGCAAAAAGTTATATGCTAATTAGCAATTAGCGTTTGAATAAATGGAGGCTTAGCAACTGCCCTGGCGCAGATGATTATTGACGCTTAGATTGACATGGTACATCATCTGGTTTGCCTGTTGTAGACCAAGCGGTACAAGTATTTTACAATAATAATAATAATAATAAATGAGATTCACATTTTTATATCATGTACAGTCAAACCTGCGTTGAGGCCACTTCCGAACAAAGACAACCCTGTGAATAAAGGTCATTCTTTGAAAAGCGATCGCTGATTAATTAGAACAAACTGACCCCCGAATAAAGGTCATCTGTCAATAAAGGCCACTTTTTGCCTTTCCCAATGGAGGCCTTTGTTCACAGGTTCGACTGTGCATAAAATGTGGTGTACATACGGTTTTTGCGGTAATACATGTATGACTTCGTTGTTACTTCAATAAAGTCAATGCATATATGAGCGTACCAATCTTGGAACAAAATATTCACAGAACTTGTCGCCCTGCAAAAATAATGATAAGCCAAAATTAACAATAATGATATGGCAGATAATGAAGTTACATTTGAAATAATTCAGTTATCCATATTGAACTAAAAGACTATACCCAATAGATAATCAATAAATCATTGTTTTAAATATTGCAACATGTTTTGTCGCGTGCTCAAGTCAAGCATATTTAGATAGCCAAACCCAAATATGTTGCTACCGATTTTTAGCAAAAAACTATTTGATTCATGGGGCGTTTCTATCAAAATACCGATATAGGAACGCAGCAGAAATTAATCTGGTTCATTGCGAATAAAAATCTTCAACTAACATTCTGGCAACAATTTTTTCGTACCTGAGCAAAATTCTCCCGTTTGTTGAGAAAGTTTCCTCACGGCATTCCCACTCATTTACTGAACCATATGAGCCAAAATCAGCCAATAGGCCAGTCACCTGATTGGTACTAAACACAGTCATACCTTCCCGACTGTCATGCCAAGTACTACTTTGTAATACTGTCGGTAACGTACAAGCTCCATCTAAAACGCAAAGTGTTTCAATTATTGAACGAAATACAATATCTTAGTACGTACAGTGAAACCTGGATGATTAGACGACGTTTAGGACCCAAAATATCGGTCGTAATAATGAGGTGATCTCATTATCAAGTTGAATTATAGGGACGTTATTGATAGACGATCCGAAAATGAGTGGTCGTTATAACAAGGTGGTCGTAATAATGAGGTGGTCGCAATGTGAAGTTCTTCCTTAATATATTCTTTTTTTGTCTGGGTTAATTCATGGACTTTCCCTAATTATTTTACTTCCCTCTGTATTTTTTTTCAATTTCTGGCATATGTGTATACTTGATACTGTTTTGTCTTCAAATAAGACTTTCCTTTTTATTTCAAATCCGCCTCTAAACGCTTTCTTGAATTAAATTGGTACGGCCTACCTCAATTATGGGATAATAACCTTTTCTTTGTACTGTAACATTTTCCATTAAAAAGTGTGTCTTGAAGACTTAGTAGTAAGTCTACCGATATCTCATCGCACATTTTTAATATATTTAACTGTAAGATATGGACCAGTGGTTAGTGCACTTGACTTGTAACCCGGAGATCCAGGTTCGAATCCCGGTCGCGGCAGGTCATACCCTTCCATGAAATTTTGACAAAAAAGGTCGATTTTCTTCCATATGTGGAGAAGTTGTCGGCTCCCTGCGGAAGGGTAATTTAGAACTGGTTAGTGTACAGTCCAGGAAAACTGGTTAGGTGAACCGGTCGCCATATATGACTGAAAAATTGTTGAAAAAAAAAACGGCGTTATACGCCAGTGAAAATGTAAAATATGCAAAAGTACAATATGTGAAACTGGAGTACATGTAATTCGACCTGTAAATATGAAATGCTGCTGGTAAATGAGCTGACATTATGCTTAAATAAACTCTGAGTTGTATTGACCAACAACGCAATATGTGCGTATTAGACCGGTATTTACCGATTGATTTGAACATACAACTATTTTAAATACTGAACAAGCCTGTAGTCTAAGAAGAAATCAATGTAGGATCGACATGATGCATTTTGTGTCAAACAAATAAGACTTCATGCGCTTTCAATTTTGTAGCGTTTATAGACAATTAAAATATACTAAAATTACAGAAAAAGCCTGGGAACGACATTATAACATTGAGACTTACGGACGTTTGTTGGTAAATACATATAATCGGCAGTAGTGTCATTATGACTGTAAAGCTTGTGCTTCCTGGCTATATACCTGCCAGGCAACTATACTTTAGAACCAGGCCTGACGTACAAAACGCCTGTTTGCTTAACGAGTCTGCTAATTAACTAAAGCAAACATTTCGAAAACTTTATATTTTAGATTTATTTTTATAAAATTAATGCTATTGTTCGCAATGCACGACCGTAAGAATGATCAATGTCTATCCATTAAATGTCAACAAAGATTTCTTGTAGTCATCGAGAGCTGGAGATTATCAAGTGTTTTATTATTTTACAAAATAACGCCACATAAATCTATTAATCTTTTGTATTCTGAAGGAAGCAATATGAATGAGTTTATATTTATATAGAACGTTGAAATGGTTACAATCAATACTGTGAATGCTTTTTATTCGATCTCGTAGTCAGAGCATGCAATGTCTGCATGTCTGAGTAAAATAATTAAACACGCGTTAATCATTCTTAAAACATGTAATTCATGCGCAAACTGTCTAACATTGTACAACACGGTTCAGAGAGACCCTTATCTTCGTAGGAAAGCAAAAAATATCCTGATTGTAGAGTAGTTTTTGGACAGCCCTCGTGCATAAGAGTAAGGTGTTAGTCTCCAAAATTCGTGGGTAAAACCCCCATAAAATTTTGACCCCGTTAAAAATGATCCCAAGTGTCATTTCTCAACAATTTTTCAACCCCGACAGGTTTTCAACCATAAATTTTGATAAAAAAAGTCATTAAATATTGATCAGTGTTTATTTTTCTATCAAACCTGTGGTCATTTTTAACGGTGTCGAAATTGTTATGCTACACCGGCGAAGTATGCACGGTTCAATTCAATGCGACACTTTTCACTATTCTTTGAATAGTTACTTAAATAAAGACGCTTTCCATCAAAGATGTCTGCTCGGTAGAAATGTGAGGTAAGATGTAGATTGTAAAATTACCGTCTTATATTTAAATGTTTATTCTACAGCTTAATATTCAAATTTAGCTCACAGTAATATACACCAAACTAAATCAACATTGAGTAATACAATTGAAATGTTTTCATTTTCCTAAAATAGTTCATTTAATATCCAATATAATAAATTTCTGATTGTTGTTAGAGATTAGAGTAATTATAATGTTCTATTTGACGAAGAGGTTATTTCAGAGCATTCAACAAGTTCAGAAACGACATTTTCACTTTGGTATGACTAAACGATTGCCAGATTACAAAAGCGCAAATATGTACGTACAAGTTCAAAAGGTTATGCGCACTTTGGCGCTTCCTGTCTCTAAGTAAATAAAAAATCTAAGAATGAAACAATAGTTTATTTTTTTAATTGCCTAATACCAATTTTACATTATCTGAGCACTGTTTGACAAACTGACTCAACTTATCATGATGACTAGCATGTTTTGTCCGAGTAATTATTAATAATGTATTAAATGTTCATTTGTTCATATGAAATGATACGGCGATTTTTTATAGCCAGTCCTTGTAGAAAAAAAATGAAACTAAATATTGAAATTTGGTGATAGTAATTCTCTTTCAGAGCAATTACATCCCTTCAACAACAGCATGATTGTTCCAATGTACGATTTAACTATTAATTTCTATTTTAATCTCTAGAGCAACAACCTCTCAACAACAACAACATAATTCTGCTTCTCCAAAAAGGTGTTGCTTTGGAGAGAGGTTGCACTGTATACATGTATTTAATAAAAACTGTGCGATGAAATAAGCGAGGTTTCCTCGAGTTTGTTTAAATTATGTTTATACGCATAAAACACGTATCAACCTCAACAACCATGTTATCATTAATTTCGTCACAAACTGCTCATAATAACACATTAATAAAATAAAACATTTATTCAAAATCACACAAACTACTTACACGTATCTCGAAAACAGACAAACAATGCCATTAAAATAAATCCAAATTTTCTAAACAACGCTTGTTTAAAATAATTCGCCATTTTAGAATTTCTTTTTGTAAATCTTTTGTAAATCTTTTGTTAATCCAATTTTTTCCTGTATTTTCACTATTCTGTACTCTACACAACCTAATACGAAGCTGGGTCAGCTTCAAGACATTTTAGTTTACCATTAAATCCATTCAAATATTTCTATTTAAATAAATAAATATTTTTATAACTAGATTTCCGAATTTCGAACAAAAAGAATCTAATATATCACCATCATATTAGAATCAATAAATTATAAGCCACTTTTATTATGACACAAGCTACACAATAATTCTACATTCTAACATTATCCATTAACTATTCTGTGATCTTGTGAGCATAAACTGTTCTAAGTAACAGAACGCAAATATGAAATCTATCCTACGCAACATGTAACCGGACATGAAGCTTTTTATTCAGCTGTCATTTTTAAAGCGACCGTTCCGTATGCGTGCTATATATTTTTAGATAATCGATAATATACGTCTAACAATATCTATAAAAATGATAACAGCATTTATATATTTTAATAATAATATGATGATGAGGAGGAGGAGGTGGAGAAGGTGGGGGATATTTTTGACAATGATACTGATGATACTCATAATGATGATAATCATTATGATAAGGGAGATGAGGATGAGAATGAGGATGATGATAATTATGATGATGACATTGATTATGATATTGATGGTGATGATGATAATTATGACGATGATGTTCGTAATGATAGTGATGATGATTATGATTATGATAATGATGATGGTGATAATTATGATGATAACGTCGGTATTGATGATGAGGAGGACAATGATAAATACGATGAGGTTGAGGTGAATGAGGATTACGATGATAATTATGAAGAGGAAGAGAAGAATGTTGATAATTATGATGATGATGTTGAGAAAGAGGACGGCGAATACGAAAAAAACACGAATAACAATAAGAATGAGGGGGAATGAAGAAGACGAAAAAGAATTATAATTACATGTATTATAGGTAAAACATTTGATAATGATTATACGCTCAAGGGGAATATAATTAACAAAATAACAAAGCACACAGACTACAATTGAAATGTCACTAATTATATTTGAAGTCTAAATTCACTTATAGTAATTTTCTCCGTCTCAAAGAAAAAGATCTACACAGCATGTGACGTAAGTGTACTAAATGGAGTACTGAACTTCAATCTCTTCAATAGGACGATGCTATATGAATTCTGATATCTGAGATGATCAATGATCTGATTGTGAACATCGCATTTGATGGGATTATTACAACAAACATTCAACTATCAAGTCACGGTTCATAAACTATCGGAAAATTAATAAAACCCTACAATAATTTAACAATTCAACGATAATCAATTTAAAGAGACAACTTATGGGTAACAGTCTGCAGTTATACAGTCTAACCTGTGTTTGGGGCCACCTCCGAATGAAGTCTACATTGTGAATAAATACCATTTAAAAAAACATCACTGATTATTTAGAACAACTGACCTCTGAATAAAGGTCACTTGTCAATAAAGGCCTTATTTTGTCTTTCCTAAGGGTGGCCTTTGTTCACATGTTTAACTGTACATAAACTACAACAAAATTAACTCGGCATTTTGGGGCGTGCTCGTGCACGCGGTGTGCATATGAAGCCTATCAAAGTCCAGTAGTTATTCAGCTCTTGAGGTTAAGTAACCTTCGTCATAATATTAAAGGACGCTGATAATTTGTTTAAAACTTCAGTCTATTAAATCACCAGTTGTCTAATACGCCAGACTGCCAGATATACCAGACCATGGATGATGTTTTGTGGAATTTTGAAATGGACAATACAAGTTTATTCAGTGTTATAGATGTTTTCATAGCGAGGGCAGCTAAATATTTAATTAGGTCCTTGTAACCTTCAGGTTTTGATTCGACGGGTTTCGTTCACGAACTTCACAATCCCATTTTTCGGACGCAGTACTGGTGTAGTGTCCAGGAAGCGGACTCGAGAAGAATTAATACATGTATAAGAAAAATTGCTAGTATCACGATCGAGCTAAAATAATTAAGTATAAACTAGTATTCGTTCAGTTTTATTCGTCAGCAATGAGCGAGCATACTCCTTTAACATATTTCCTTTGTTCTTACCATTATGAATCCGGCGGACGACTTTTATTTGTACGGCAATATTCCTACTTTGAATAATAAAAATCGTTTCAATGGTTCTTTTGTTATGGCACATTAGGATTAAATAAAACACACACACTCAAGCGTACACATGAGTCTGTCTCGCGCAGCATCGATAAGTCTTATGTTATTTTCAATAGATTTAAATCTTCTCCATTATTTCAGTGAAAGGGTTGGGCTTCAACCAATCTTTTGTTGTTGAAGTATTAAAATGTATTGATATTTATTGCGAATCGATTTCCCATGACGCTTCATAAAATACGTTTTTTTCCATACTCCACTCTTAATTGAATTGTGCGTCATTTAACGCTTTTACAGATAAATCTATCTATCATTACAATGAAGAATTTGATCTTTTTTTTTCATTTTTAATATCTTGTAAGCCCGGTGATAAAACGTGTTTGCGTGTAAGTTAGCGGTGTCTGTCTTCATAATTGAATGTTAGATGACACACAAATGGATAAATAATTATGCGTATACGAATTAAATTGCAATTACAATATGAAGTTGTATAAAAATCTGTTCTCTTGATGGGTAAGTTTTAACATTGATCACATCAAAATTGTCTTATGAAATAATTTGTACAATACAAATTGTCATCAAAATCATTTTATTTACTTAAATATAGTTAAAATCTCCGCACAATCTTGTTGAAACTTTTACTACAAAAGAAGAATTCTTCATAGCTTCGCGTTTCTTAAATGAAACTTTTATTTCAACTATTAAAACTATTTTTTATCGAATATTATTCTATAGGAAAGTCACTGTATCAAAATAGTGATGTCATTACAACATTTTTGCGCCATTTTAATGAAAGAAAGTTATGGAGACGGAAGAAAACCTCATTGAAATAGCCAAAACGAAATAGGAGTAGTTGTTGCCGTCTTCAATGGATGCCTTTCATTATTCTGTCGAAAATACGTTCAAGTTTAAATTATCCCTGGAAAATTTATGAATTTCTATACGTGACGGAAGCTGCCACATTTCATATTTACATAATAAAACACACCTCAATTGTAAGTTCATGAATTCATGTGAAACTGGCAAACATAAAAAACGTACAGTTGTTAAAGTTATTTAATTTCCGGGCATTTTTTCATTTTGTTCAACAAACTAAGATATATTTTAATATGTTTGCATTCTACTTTACCTCCGTCCCGTGAGTGGCATTTAGATTAAACTCCGGACCGGAATAGGACCGGAATTCCTCGTCTCTATCGTACAAGGCAAGGAGTCATAAAACTTTTGATCGATCACTTGGCTCAAATATCAAAGTTGTGACATTAAAATAATGATTTGTACATGTTTTACTGAAAACACTCACAAAGTTGAGAACGTTGAGATCGATTTTAAGTTTTATAACCTCGGACCCGGGTATAAAACCCATTCAGACGATCCGACCCGAACACAGACAAACCCAAGGACAAGCTTTTTCACGAAAACTCATCATCTCTAACGCGCATTTAATTTAAATTTGTATACCTCAAACTGGAGTTAAATAAAGTTTATTGACTCAGAAGCGACAACTTTGTGGAAATAGAAATACGATTTTGAAGAAAATGATTATTCTGCTTAGAGAGCATTGCTGTATACGAATGATAGGGGCGTGAGACACGTAAATATATTCAATTACATTAAAAGTTTTATTCATCAATCGATTAGTGGATTTAAATTGATAGATTTTTTTGTGATTATAGTATTTTACCGCCCGTTTGTTGATGTATGAGCCACTTGTAATATTTTGAAGATATAATTGACGGTAGTACGAACAGTCTAAATAAATACCAGGCTTTTAACACAGCGATTAATTATATTCATATCATTGTACGAAAGTGGCATGAAAGGTTCTCTGGAGGTAATACTAACATGCTCACCTGAAATGACCGTAGCTGTGTTTTTGTGGTCAGTGATTTTAAAACAATATTATTTATATGGTATAAATATATTCTTTTATGAATAAATGCGCGGTTATCGATTCTAAGAGCAGTTGTGGAAACATAGCATGTGAAGTTTTTGTCATATTGGTAAACTAATAATTTTTAAAATCTGTGAATAAATGGACCCATTGAAAGTATTTGTAAAACGATTTTGTACATTCATTATTTCGAATACAAATACATGTACAAAAATGTACTTTTTCATGCACAAGTTTATACATTCCTCAATCAAATATGTTTTGGTTAAATTTAACTTAAATTTTATACAACCACTTTACTAAATGTTAACCCAAAAATTTAACCTAACCTGAAATTTAACCCAGTGGTCTATTAATGGAACCAATGTTTAATACAACTGGGTGCCGGTACGTTCGGCTCTCACTGCTGGGTGAACCCCGACGTCTTTATGGGTATTACTCCATTTTGTCAACGCGGCCTGAGCTCAATCGCCCTTTTCTTTTCTATAGTGGTCTATTTCAATTCATGATTGAAATTTAGCATAATTATGCCTTAGAATAAATTAATAATAATAGTCTGTACATAGACTGTCATAGAAAATGAATAATTGTGTCTTTAGATTAAAAAAGTGAACTAAATTTAAAAACGTCGCATGGACGCGATCTAATAAGAATCTAATAAGATCTTTATAAGAAATAATTACGTTGTTATATTAATGATATGTGTATTATGTGATAAATTCGAAATTTAAATTGCGGTCATACGACACCTTGGTGTGACATGCGTGTAGCTAAGGCATGTTCTGCTTCAAGAGCATTATCTAAAATGGAAAGTTGTGTACGACAAATAAAAAAATCTGTTGCATTATTCTGAATAAAACCTATTTTTATGATTAAATCCTGATTATTCAGAATACAGAGTGAACTAATTGTTTTTATGTGACATATTGTCATTTCGTTTTAATGTATTTTTTCAACAATTTTTCACTTATATACGGCGACCGGTTCATCTAAACAGTTTTCCTGGACTGTATACTAACCAGTACTAGCTTACCCTTCAACAATGAACCGGCAACTTCTCCATATATGAAGGAAAATCGACATTTTTGTCAAATTTTCATAGGGCATGACATGCCGCGACCGGGATTCGAACTCGGATCTCCGGGTCCAGCGCACAAACCATTGGACCTCGGCTGCGGCCCCAGAGTGAACGAAGGCCTAGGAGGTAAGAAATATGGTCTTTAGTCACAGTTAACCTATATTCATAATTTTATTTTGCTTATCATATGAATCAGCTTGTGTTGTGAAGTCCGCTGTTCACAGGTGGACTTTATTAGCGGGTGATCGTTATAACAAGGTGACTGTTATTCACAGGCGACTATTATTCGCAGATGACCTTTATTCATAAGTAACCATTATTCACGGATGGTTTTAAACCAATTTGACCATGTACGTTGCTGATTAAGTGAAGTACATGTATATTTAACAGTGTTCAATGTACTTGTAGAAGAAGTGGATACATTGATGATCTGATGTTTTGTAATCATTCTCAAATATTTTCTGTTTTCATGGCATCTAAGTAATTTATTCATGGGCTATGACTGTACGCTAGTATTGGACTTGCGTTATGCGTACAATGTGTCACATGACTTGAATGTATTCATATTTGTCACATGAAAATATAGTTTCTCCAAACATCATTCTGATAAAATAAACACAGCCATACCATTGTATGTAATTATTTATTTATTACCTGTCCACAGAATTAAAACTTGATTGTAAATAATTGTACAGTCAAACCTGAGAACAAAGCCCACCCTTGGGAAAGACAAAATGTGGCTTTTATTGATAGATAGCCTTTATTTGGATGCCAGTTCATTCTAAATAATAGGTGACAGTTTTTCAAAGAATTACCTTTATTCACAGGGTGGTCTTTATTTGGAGGTGGCTGCAAACACAAGTTTGACTGTATAGATAAATCATAAGGAATCGATTCAGATTTGTGGCGTAAATCCTTTGATGTGTCTTAATAAACTATAACAGCTGTTATTAACAAAAATCTGATAGGTGTCTCTTTATTTGATGATAAAAAAGCTTCAATAAGCATTAAAATTATTGACGAAATTATATAAGCTGTCTTTCAAGATAACAATTATTTCAATTATATATAAAAGGATTTTAACATTGGAGTTTTTTTTAGTCCTTCACTCATGTCAAATTATATTCCCCTGAGATCAAGTTTCAAAACTTTTACAAGTTAGTATTAAGCAGATTAATTTTTTTGAGACCAAATATGCATTCTGAATTTCTCAATATTTCCAAATTACGAAGATGAGAACAAACCATATATCTGAAAGTCTTATTCGAAATATATTTTCATCATAATTGATTCAGTAGAAATCATTTTGCCCAATGTATCTTTTGATGATAGCAAGTGATTTAAAACAAAAAAGACTTATCAGGTTTAGCCGCATGTAGCTAGGCCAAAGAACCAAGATATCAAATTTCACTTCCACAGACAAATTTATCTAAAAACATGTATACAGAATTTGTTTTCAAAAATCAATTTTTTTTGTGTGTGTTTATTGAGTGTAAATACACAAACCATCTTCTTTGATATTTGATTTGTTTTTATGCGACATATTGTCACTGGGGTTTAATGCCGTTTTCAACAATTTTTCAGTTATACACGGCCACCAGTTCACCAAACCAGTTTTCCTGGACTGTAAACTAACCAGTACTAACTTACCCCTCCACAAGGAGCTGGCAACTTCTCCACATACAGAGGAAATCGACATTTTTGTCAAATTTTCATAGAAGGGTATGACATGCCGTGACCGGGATTCAAATCCGAATCTCCGAGTTACAAGTCCAGCGTACTAACCACTGGACCATGGCCATGGCTTTGAGATTTGAGGATAGTGATTGATTCAAAGCACTGAATAAAATAAAAGGGCTTCCATGGTTGAGTGGTTATGGTCTCAGGCTAGTAATCCTTAGCCCCTTACTGCAGTGCGTTCGAATCTTATCCTGGTCCAAATTTTTACACGTGAGAATGATGTCCAGCTAGCTTTTCAAATATGAAGTTATTGAGCACTTCACTGAGCCAAATTTTTTAATATCTACTTTCTTCTACAGGAAGAAAATCATTAAACACTGGGTTGATTACCCGGTGGACTTTTAGTATACAGAATGCAGTTGTGACTGATTCACGATGCTCGTGTCCTTTGTGTTGTTTAATTCTAAGAATTGTAAAGCATAAGAATTAATTCACTTATTTGGGTTCTTTCCAGAATCGAATTTTATATGGCAGACATTCAACTCTGAGTATTTCAGGACATGACTAAATTCATTGTTTATTTATATCCATGGATCTTATTAAATACAGACATTTCAGTATTACAACACACACATTTTTCAATGAAAGCATAATGGGTACAGAGATAAGATTAACAACTGTTTAACAAAGTGCATTTATTAAATAAAAATTTAATCAAAACCATAAATGGAACCAAATAAAAAGTAGAATAATAATAAAAGGGGAGTAACTCCAAAAATACAGCTTTCAGAATATTGCCCCTTGTCTTGCAACAGTGCTTTATGATAATCATGTACTCCAAGTGTCGTGTTGATATTTTTAAAAGCTTGAGTAATGGGCCACATTAAAATTTTTGCATGACAACAAAAACAACCCAGCAATCATAATAGATTCACTTTTTCTTCAAAACAGATGAGATAATAAAACAAAAAAAAAACTAAAACTTACCTGGAGCAATAAGTAATACTTTTGTGTGGTAACAAATGCTAGCGTTACCATACCAATACACACTAAGTATAATAACAAATAATGAGGGGTGCTGTGTGATTGAGTGGTTACGGTCTCTGACAGGTAACCACTAGCTACTCATCACTGTGAGTTCAAACCCCACCAATGACCAAATTTCACATAAAAAAAAACTGTCCCACTAGCTTACAGAAGGTCGGAGTGCCCAGGAGCACACTTAGGGTCTTCCTCTACTATTAAAGCTGGAAAAGTCACTAAATGGCTCAAACAACTGTTGGTGTAAGGCTAAACCCCAGTGGAAAAAAATAACAAATAAAAATGTTTCATATAACACCAAGGGAGATAATTTTGAAAAATGACACTGATGAAGAAAATTACAAAATTAGGAACAAAATTACAAACAATACATTTTTTCTTGTCAAACATACATCATTTCTACTTTTATGGAAATTATGAAACCAACATTTGGTAGATAAATTTTTTGTACAGCTTAATCAATACTGTACCCCAAATGTACCTGAATTCTATTCCTGTGGTTCAAATTTTTATTATGAAAACAATAATACAGAATGTTAGGTGAAACCAAGTCCCTGGACCAAGTTTCAGCACCATTCAGCAGGCTTGTACAGTGGAACCCCTCTTAACCGGTCAGAACATAAAATTCATGTAAGAATGTCTGTGAACTTTAACCTCAGATTTAAGGTCTGAGAGGTATTTAAGTCGTACTATCATAAACCCTTTATGTTCAGATTTCCAGTCACGTAAGCAATAAATGATTGTAAAACTGGTACGCCTTCACCATTGATTGAGCTGAAAATATACACAATACATATCTATTGACAAATGGCATTTATTTGTAGGTTATTTTGTTCTAAGTAATCAGTGTCTGTTTTTCAAAGAATGGTCATTATTCACAAGGTGGTCTTTATTTGGAGGTGGCTGCTAACACACGTTTGACTGTACAGTAAAACCTTGATAATGTGACCACCTTTGGGATCCGGAAGATCGGTTTCATCATAAAGTTGAATCATAAGAAATATTGAAAGCTGGTCCGCAAATAAGTGGTTGTTATAACAAGGTGGTTATAATACCGAGGTAGTTGCTATTCGAGGTTTTATTGTAACAATATATCGTACAGATTGAAATAAATTCTAAGATAATAGGACATTGAAAAATCAACAAGAAGAAAATAACATCCATTCTTTACGTTAATGGCTTTGCAAAATGGATGAAACTATCATAATTAAAACAAAATAATTAACACATGGCACTTTTTTAATTGTCATTAAGTGGGCCTAAATTAAAATAGTACTTGTTTGCCATTGCCGACTGACCCACCAAAAAACCACCTGTCCGAAAATTTTATCACTACAAATTTAATGCATATATTTAAAATTCCTTTCTCCATTATTGAGAATATTTCTTCTAATTTCAAGGTCAATTTATACATGTCTAATATAAAAAAAATAATACTCCAACCGACCAACCCAGTCCAAAAAAGTATTGTTGGCAACGGCAAACAAGCATTTTTTAGGGTGGCCAGGCAGGTACTTACCTGACGAGAAAAGGCTGAGGGAAACAATGTGACGTCTGATTTCTGTACGATAATACTGACAGGAAGCTCTTCAATAAAATGGTAGGTTTAGCTTTATCGATCTTAGTCAGAACAATCTGAAAATGAGCAAAATATGAGGCACGTTAATTTCATCTTATACATCGTAATTTTAATACTTATAAATATATATAATATTAATGTCCCAACGAAAGTTGATAAAATGATTTATATAAAAATAAAGATTGTTCATTAAGAAGGTGAGGACAATTAAACATGTAATAATGTATAAATAGTGGTAGTATATAGATTCATTAGAGAAAATTTCAAAATAAAAACAGAAAAATGCATAAGCCTACAGATATGTGAAGATTTTGCTATAATTATTTTCATAATTTGTACAGATTTAAGGGTAGTACATGACAACAAGCACTTAATGCATTGTATACTATACATCACAATATTGACAAAAACTCAGAGCGGGTGCGGGGGGGGGGCAGCAACAGGTGCTGCAAATTGTTTGTTAAATGCTACAAAGAAATATTCACAACCTGAAGCTAAACTTGTGACGTTAGTAGATATGTCAATGCGTAAAGTTTAAACCATGGTTCATGAAAGAGCGATAATCTTTAAAAAAAAACACAGACAGAACATAAAGGGTGCCTCCCTGGTCAAAAGATTATGGTTTCTGACTAGTAACTACTAGCCCCTCACCGCTTAAGTTCGAATTCAACCCAGGACCAAATTTCATACCCGCGGAAGATGTCCAGTTAGCATACAAAAGGTCAGTGGTTCTACCCTGGTGTATGCCAGGGGTATTCCTCCACCACTAAAGCTGGAAAAATCGTTAAATGGCCCTGGCTGTTGGTTCGAATTTAAACCCAAGAGAGAAAAAATGTAAAGAATTACATTCCATTCTGAGGTTAAACTGCAGTGATATTTTAAAAAAAAATAAAACTACCTTCACCTCATTGAAAAGGGAAATATGGCAAGATGAATCATGAAAAGGGGGAAATTTCGAGAAAAAATAGCACTGTAGGGGGAAATATAGATTTTTTTGGCTTTGGGGAAAGTGCCTGTATTCTCCCAAAAAATCACTGAACTGGTCAGGAAATATTAATGGTGCAGAAAACAGGATCAAAACATGAAGACCAAATGCAGCTTTATGATTGGTCAATTTTATACTTTTCTCAGAAACAACCAATCAGATGCTTCTATTTAATCTCAGATTAAACCTTTATCTCCATATCACAGATAGACTTATGTTAACCCTTTACTTCATAATACCGCACTTCCCTGCGTCTGCAGCAGACGACTTTTGAAAAGATTGTATATTTTCTTTGAATTTGGAAGAGTCCAAAATATGTTCATAAGGCAAAGGGTTATACCTATAACTCAATAAACTGAAAATAGACCTACACAGAAATCTATATTCAATGACTTTATGATTTCAAATCTAAGCTCATCTGTTTTAGTCGGACCATTTTTCCCATCCATCAGTAAAAATGTCATCTTCAAACTAGGGATAAAACATAACATATAGTGTTACTATTATGTATAAAACTGCTAACATCAGCTACATGCAATGCAAAGTTATGGCTTTCTCTCTCTGTCATACATTTCACTCAAAATCTTAATTCAGTCATTAAATGTACCAAAACATACTCCCTATCATGTTAATTTATCCACGTTGGGCAAAAATGTTTCCAAAGTCTGCCCCTAAAATTAATTTGCACAGAGAAGAATCAAAATATGAGACAATCAAAATTGTTAGAAAGCCATTACTGAAATCAGGTCCTTACAAATTAACCCATTGCCTCATAAGCATATTTTGGACCAAATTCAAAGCTAACACACAAAACATCAATGTTTTAAGAAAATTGGGTTATATATCTCGGACAGAGGGGAAAACATTGTAGCAAAAGAAACCATTACTTAATACCAGCAATGACTTTTTTTGCCATGATGTTTTCAAATGTCGTCTGCTTCAGACATGAAGAAATGCAGTATTATGAGGCAAAGGGCCAAAAACAGAAGAGAAGAGTGGAGCACAGAGAGCCATAACTTTGAATAGCTTTATAATCATAAATCGCCAAGTTCAAACTCACAACATATGGTATATGGAATTCTTCTAACATATTTAAGCCTATAACGTCCCCTTCAGTGACCCCAACAGTACCATCAATCAGTAGAAATGTTCTACACAATCTGAATGTACATAAAGTATTATTAAAATTCTTTCAAATGAAAAACTGCCATTTTCTTCAATAGTTGAAAAAAAACTCATCAGAGTTTACAATTCTAAAATATCAGTACTTGCATTTGGTCAGGCAAAGATAAAATTTCTGTCAGACAGAATGAGAATTTGTCTGACTGAATACTTTATAAATAAGTGAAAAATGCAGAAAATTGTGTCAGACAGCCGGACATCTGGTCTGGTACTCGCCGAAAAGTTACTGGACCTACTCGAAATTTGCCTGATATGTCCGACGGTACGGCAACTTTCAGGAAGCCTGATACAAAAGTTTGAAAATCAATATGATGGTCAAAGTTTTTATATACACATACAGCTGAAGTAAGCCTACCATCAAAGACATTCAGAATAAAAATCAATCACAAAACAGAGGCTATTCTTAATATACAGTGCAACCTCTCCAGAGCGGCCCTCCCTTGAGCAACAACCTCCCTTCAGCAACAGCAAGATTTTTTCCCACAGTAAGATTTAACCATTAATTCAACCTCTCTAGAGCAACAACCTCTCAACATAATTTTAATTTTCCTAAAGGGTGTTGTTTTATAGAGGTCGCACTGAAATTAGCCAAAATTTCTTACTGGTATTAAAATGTTTAAACAATTTCTTACTGGTATTAAAATATTTAAACCAAGGTCAAGCCTATATGAAAATTCTAGCTACAAAGAAGCAAGATTTCTGACACTCATTATCTTAATAAAATAAACTGCAAGACAAATGAAACCTGCATGTTGTAATTAAGTTTATGGAGAAATTTTCACGCTTACTTGCTTCTGGAGGACAGAAACTGTTCCACAGATGAAGAATAATGCGCTGGCATATTAAACCCATATCCTGGCATGTCCACCATAGTAAAATGCTGGCCCATTTGGAAAAAATTCAACAACTTTGTATGACCCTGAAAAATATCAAATTCAAACAATACCATAAATGGACCGCAGCCATGAGTCTTAAAATTTAACAGCGAAAGCAAAGTTTGCTCAAATACACTACTCATTCACCTTAGCTCAATTGTGAAACAAACAAATTTGCTAATATATATCATGCTCAAGTCTACTTCCTGGACACTACAACAGTACTTCTGTGCCCGAAAAATCGGATCTGTAAGTTCATGAACGAAACCCATCAAAGCCAGTATTCGAACTCAAGACCTTCAGATCAGAGGTAGGACGCTCTATCTCTAGACGACCTGATGCCTCCAAAGTTTGCTATTTTAATTATATAAGAAAAATATCGAACCAAAATTATCACAGATTATTCGCTTTTGAAAGTTGCTTATTACACAGCAAACAAAATCATTTGAATAAACATGTTATTTTTAATGTGATCAGCAGAAAAGTTAAATACCGTCTAACCTGTGTTTGCGGCCACTTCCAAATAAAGACCATCCTGTGAATTTACTCAATAAAGGCCATTCTTTAAAAAACAATCGCTGATTATTTAGAACATACAGACCTCTGAATAAATGCCACCTGCCAATAAAGACCACATTTTATCTTTCCCAAGGGTGGCCTTTGTTCACAGGTTTGACTGTATCAAGAAATATACATTCACCATGCTAAATCCTACATTAACAGAGATACAAATGTGAGAAACTTGGCAAATAAAGAATAATTAACTTACAGGTTTACTTGAGGTTCTAACATGAATATCTGAGTGACTTAAAAGCATACTAATCAATGATGATTTTCCGACATTGCTTCGTCCAATAAATGCAACCTGAATGAATAAAGAATCAGTTTTATACAAATAGTGATTTTTTTCACAGAAAATAACATATCTTTGCACCAATCACCTCTGTTTCATCCCCTAATTCCAATGATCACCTAATATATATAGATATTCATGTTTTGTCGCTATCTTTCAGCTCAGCATTATATAAAATTGAACATCTACTCTAAATCATCAGCCTGTTAAGTCTATGAAGGCTTAAAAATGTCAAAACCCAAACAAGAGGGCATGAAGGCCCTTTTTTTGCTCACCTGAGAAAAGATTGCAAACTCTATGGTTTTCCTGTGATTTGACCTGGTGACCTAGTTTTTCATCCAAGTTGTTCAAGCTTTCATTATTATCATCGCTATCATTAATACAAACATTCTAACAAAGTTTGGGGAATATCCAATCAAAACTTTGACCTCAAGAGTGTTAGCAAGGTTTTCCAGTGATTTGACCAGGTGACCTAGTTTGTGACCCCAGATGACCCATGTTCGAACTTGTCCAAGATATCACTGAGATAAACATTTTGACTAAGTTTGATGAAGATTCAATCAAAAGTGTGACCTCTCAAGTGTTCACAACCCACAGGTGTGGACGACGGATGACGGAGACCGACTGATCATCATAGCTCACTGAGTACTACGTGCTCAGATGAACTAAAAAGTTAAATAACTGGTAAAGGAGTAATCAAATTCTGTACAGTCATCAGTAATATTTACCTCAGGTAAGTCATATTTAGGTAGATGTTCTTCCAAGAGAGCAGATTTCAGGAACTCTATTTTATTTTTAATTCCTGGGATAAAAAATTTTTGAGCTGCACATATGTCTTCTTCAGTAGGTTTAAATACATATTCTTCCTCTGCTAGGATTGGTTTCTCTACAAAGATGTTAATTACAGAATAACTAACTGCTTTCTTTCACAGGTAAGGGAAGGGAACTTTTTTCTTAAATTTGGGGAAAAATAACACAGTATTTTTGCAAAAAGGAGAAAAAAAACTTGATATAAACTGAATTTTAGTGGAAAAATGCATGATTTTAGTTTTTTCCAGAGGGGAAGAAGCCTATAAATGGCCCCCGTTATAGAAGGAAAAAAACTGATTAAATGAATATGAATGAAATTCTTTAAGGAAACAACATCTTATCTTAGATAAACATTACAGAAACATGCACAATTATGATTTATGACTACAAGAAAAAGATAATGTCAGATGTGTTTGGATCACTAAGTGATATAAATTAATCAAGATTCAAAGGTTATCCTTACCACACCATGGAGTTAATCTATATAAATCTATGTTTAACTTACAGATGATCTAAGCACATTGCAAAACTATCAAGAAGTCAACTTCAGGGCTCTCTCTTTCTAGGGACTGGGGCCGGGGCCCTGAGAGGGGGGAATTTTTCGTAATTTTCAGCTCAAGGGGGAATTTCAAAAGCCTAATTAATATAACAGGTGGGGGAATTTTTACCAAAAATAGGGGAAAAAAGTATATTCCAGAGGTGGAGGGAATGGGGCTGAATTTCGGCCCCAAATTCGGGAGATCGAGAGCCCTGACTTTGGATTCTAAGTACAGTAAATCCTAACATTGTGACCACCACAATATTATGACCACCTTGTTATAAGGACCACTTTTTTGGAACCAGGTTTTTAATAACTCCTATAATTCAACTTGATAATGAGACCACCTCATTATTACGACTGATTTTTCAACTCCTGAAGGCGGTCTCATTATCAAGGTTTTACTGTGTTAGGGATAATAAATAAGAAAATGCTATGTTCCGCACAATCATTACCAACATAACTTTGTAGTTTGTCAATCGGGTTGATCAAATTGTGCACGGTTCCACCAGCTTTATCTCTCCTACCCTTCAACCCTCGAATCTGTTGTTTACATCCTCTTTCAGGTACATTAGAAGTCAATGAAAATGATGATGCCACATGAAGAAGTCTTCGAGGTAATAATACACAATTTGAGTCATTTTTCACAAACAATTTATTATTACCACAATTCACATTGTTTCTTCTCAATAAGGAAGGATTTCCATTAATACTGGAGAAACATCTCTGACATATAGAGTTTTCTTGAAGTATGAACAATCCGGTACCAGGAGATCCTTCAAGCGAGTGTCTAAATAGTGAATTAAAACTGTAAGACAAATGAGGAATCCTCATCTTTCTATAACAAAAACTCATCTTCAATTCCTTCAATGTATCTTGAACAATTCTAAAATAAAATTCCACTCATTAGTCAAAAATATAAATGAGTAGTCTGTGACTGGAAAAGAAATCTCGTCAAAGTGTTATTGTTTTAACTCATAGAATAAGAGAGAAGCAAAAATTTATGAAATGAATGGTTTGGATCCGGATGTGTAATTTCGATACATTATGCTTATGGCAATAATCGGGTTAATTTCTAAACGTTTTGATTAACTCAACTGTTGGACTGTGCCTTTATTCATATTATGCATTGAACTATAATCCCAATGTCACGGTCATTCCACTTTCCAGGTCATGGTTAATGACGATGTATATTGCAGTAAATTAAATTTATGGTGAGACATCCTACCAGAATTGTCTTCCAAATCAAAATTAATTATAGCACCAAGAATTCCGACGATCGTTCTCCATAAATGACAAGCCAGTTGTAAACAAACTTACACTGCAATAAATGTCACATGCTGTTTATTGAATACAAATGGCGTCATTATTTAAAGGGAAGTAATCGTGAATTGATCGGTACACGCTTAAGTCTCACCCGTACCGAACTCGTTTAAGCGCAACGACATTTACAGAGGTCTAATAATGAAATCATGATTGAAGCTTTCAACTGGCATCAATCAAATCGATCCATTGTTTATTCAATATCCTAAACAAACACTGCTTCAATGCTTTTGACCAAAGAAACAAGCCAGACATTTTACAAAAACTATTGTAGAGTATATATCCTGATGTCCACAATTGTGAATATTCTGGCAACATACCACATCAATGTAATGATTGTGTCAGAGACTCTGTGTTACAATTGTAATGTAGAGTCCCTGGATTGAATAAAGGAACCCACAAACAAGTAGACAACTTACAAAAAAAATCACCAAAACAAAACAGAAGACAGAATAGGAATATAACAAGACTGTGAGGTTTATTTATGTTTATTTAAGTGGAGACCTCAAAATCAAATATTACAGAGATTTATTAAGACAAGTTTGGACATTATTATATCAATCAATCGATCAATCAAACCTGATTGATTGATTGATTGATCGATCGATCGATCGATCGATCAATCAATCAGGTATTCAATCAAACTGACTAATGATAGCAATGGGGTAAAAAATTACAAAAAATGGCAAAAAACTATGAAACAAATCTATCAATAATTGTAAGTTACTAAAATTACACCGTGTCTAATAAGAGTGTAAATCAATGGACTATTGTCAGACAGAAATGATCAGATAAGGACATATAACAAATATCATCACACTCATCGGAATGCAGAAATAGATACATTTAATTTTGGTATCATAACACTTTGGATGATAGTACAGTACAACCCCTAAATACTGGACCCCTTCAGCTAAAAGTCCGGTTTTCTAGATTCCGGTTTTCAGAGAACTATTGATCATAGAAGAGAAAAAAATGGAGGTTTTCAATTTTCAGGGTGTCCGGCTTTCAGAGGTTTTACTGTACCAATATATACAGTGAATTACTCATAACAAAATCATCTAATTCATAGTTAATTGGAATACAGCCTCAGAAAAAGTTTGTAATGAGATAAATATAATGTATCACTTGGACTAATATACACACATTTCATGAACTCAAAATCAAAAACTGAAAGTCAGGTTAAAAATTTCCTACAGCGCACACAACTATTAACAAATATAATTGCAATAAGAGATAAAGAAATCTCTTCTACCTTCATAGGAAAGACACAATCAACACTAAAGTGATGACCATTAATAAATCAAGAACTCAGAGGTCCAATTTTGTAATTAACTACTGAACACCAAAAATATACCCATGAAATAAAACTGTACAAATTCACGATTTACAATATGTGCAAATTTTATGTACATTGCTTAATAAAGATCCACACAAAGAGGCAAGAAATGAAATCTGATACAGGTTGCTTGTATACAGATCATGCATCACTTTTCGTGTCCATAAAAATAGCTTTTGCAGATACAGATATACCTGAATTCTTGCGGTGATCCGTCTAAGACACATTAAAAAATATCCAAAAATGATATCCATGATAATTGCTGTGACAGCTTAAAATTTTGACTGAAGTGAAGTGTAACAATAACTTAAATATTTCTTATGACAGCTATAGGATAATGAACTCACTCAATATAAGGTAAATCAACAAATGAGCCATGTGATTGATAAACAATATTATGCAGTGCAAACAATCAATTGACCAACAATCAATCGACAATGGCAGTAACACCAGAGTCCATTTCAGCTAGTTTGGAGATTAAATGGTGAGCATTTAATTGAATATTAGTTGAATGCTTAGTAATTAATAACACAGAGATAGAAATTTATGTCACTACACGACTAGTATTTTAGAGAGGAATTCATTGGTCCCTAAAATGGATTTATTGACGATAAAAAAATAATCGCATTTCATTTAAAACCCATAAAAATTGCAGAGGAAACATGAAAATAATCATTCCAATGTGAAAACATTCAAGAGAATACTTGCCTGATTATTTGTGAAAATACATACCATATTAATAATGAAACTTAAGACAGCTATGAACAAAAAGTAGTAGGTTTATTCTTGCACACTTTCTAACAGAAGAAATCTAACCATGGTGTTGTACTTATTTCTATCATAGATCACTGTTTATAGTAAGTACAGGGACATTAGTCAGATAGTCTCACCATCAATAATTCAACGTAATAAATTACTAACATATAAAACATGCAATACTGACAAAAATTTTTTACTATTTTACACCATCAAATAAATGATATGTTAAAATCAACTGAATTCTGGTGATATTTTTATAACTGTCAATAAAAATGAAAATGGTCATTTCTGTACAAAGTAAAACTTCAAATAGCAACCACCTCAATATTACAACCACCTTATTATAATGACTGTTTACTTTCAAACCGGCTTTCACTAACTCCCCCCATAAGTTCACTTGATAATGAAACCACCTCATTATTACAATGGATTTCTTGGGTCCTAAAAGTGGTCTCATTATCAAGGCTTTACTGTACAAGAAAGAGCAATGATTATAGGACAATATCATACAAATATAGCACTCTTTAACCATAAAAATATAACTAATTCTTCTTAATTCAATTGTTCACCTGAACCAGTTGGCATGTGGACAAGGACAACAACCAACAAAATAAAACATGTTTTGTACAATTAAGGGGTGACAAAACCAACATTTGAGAGATAAAATTGATATCTTAAGTTCATGAAACAGCCCAATGGCCAGAAATCATAAACACTTACATATAATCAACATCAGATACAGAGTTACTTCCCTTTATCAAATATGAATTGAGGTTGATGTAAAAAAAGTAAACATTAACAACAAAATTACATACACTGTATTGAGATGCTGAGACAAATAGTTAATCATTAACAAACTAAGGTGTTATTCTTAAAACACATGTACAAACAATGCATTCAAAAAACGTAATCAAAATGAAACTGAATTTAAAACCAGTACTAGCTTATATGTTGATTTTTAGCATATTTGTAGATTTTTTTTAGGGCAGGTTGGTAAATATTATAATTACATGCAGATAAATAAACAAATAAATATAGCACTTCAGACTCCAACAGAAACACACACATACGTAGGACTAGAGCATGCAATCGTTAAAAATTTCATTTCATCCTTTTGAGAGGTTTAACTCATTTTCAGCCATAATTTGTAAATAAAATAATACTAGAACATATACAAATCGAAGGAAATGTGGCAGTGTAAAGCAGTATTAATTGTAATCTACTGACTTCAAAATATTGTCATACAAACTATGTAACTAAATACATTAAGTACATTAGATTTTACTCAAAATACATATCTACCCTTCATGAAACATTATTGATTCAATAATGAGCCATACATTACTGTTTTTTCTTCACTTAAAATGTAATAAACAACTTCTTGAAGTCAACTTTTTGTGGAAAAAATCATTGCATTTTTTGGAGAAATTAAACGATTGTCGAAAACAAGCTCTCTCTAAGGAGTTGAAAAAATTTCGGCACTTCATATTTATCTTATTAAAAGCAGCATTTTAACAGACTGACATATGCATTAAAACTAAACACATGCAAATACCACATACAACGTATTCCTAACAACACAAGGTCAACATCAGTAGGAAATATTTTCTGGAATAAAGAAATTTCTATATCTGATCTCTGAAATACCCAGTACATGAAATAAAGCACAATTACATCATAAATATAACAATATTAACAATTCTATGTACATATTATGTACACAAACAAATGCATAATAATTCTGATTAAAACTTGACAGTTCAGAAGGCACTTCCAAGTACAAAATAGAATTCCTATAAACCAGCAAATAATGTCCTAAACCAGGAAATGTAAGAGGGAACAAGTATGGCATCAAATTAAAGAACTTTTCATGCCATAAGAACGAAATTGAAAATTCTACATTATCAATCACAAAAGATTTATTTTGAAGTAATTATTTTTAATTAATTAGATTTAATTGTTAAGAATGGCCAACCGAATATCCATGTGTACAGCAGTTCCATGAAGCTTACTTGAAAACGAAAGAGGACTTATCAGTTAATGTGTGAGGAACCATTAGCAACAAGTCATTATCCAATTAAAACTTCTACAGACCAAATGCGGAGCCTAATGACTCATATATACTGAGTAAAATAACTGCAACCATTTAGAAATGCACAACATATCAGAAATGTAATTTTACATTTCTTTGTTGGTAAAAAAAATCAAGAATATGAAAACATTTAATGCAAAATTCATTCAATATTTACAGTTTATAAAGAATTCTATTAGTACAAAGATTCCTCAGTGCTTCTCTTAATCAATCAGCCAATCATTAACAGTTCTCAAAAACAACCGACCTATCACTGAATGGTTTTCATAAACACCCAACTAATCATCTACCACTTTACAAACGTTCGTCCAATCATCAACCAGTTTACAAAATATGAAAGAGAACACTGTGGCTATCACATTTAAAACCTTCAGATATTAAATTACTAGTATTTAGTTCATAAAAACCCAAATAAAAATTCTCTTGTTAACACCAAAGGTAAAAAAATCACTTTGAAACTACAAAAATTGCATTTTGATGAAGCTTGGTCAAAACATCAGAACATGTTCTACATAGAAACTTAAGAATCAAACAGACCAAATACAAGAACAACTTGAGGTAAAAGTGAACAACTTCCAATAGAACTTACAAGAGATAGTCACGCCATGAAACATAAATAACAATAAGCATACACAACGAAAACAGGTCCAACAATTTATATGTAATATTTCCTACTAGTATCTAATATCTACTGAATCAAACATCACAGGAATGAACTGAAAAATGGGGGGGGGGGGAAAGTTCATTGACCTATCCTCACAGCCTATACCTTAGGCCTAAAAAAAAGGGTTTGTTTCCAGTTACCAGACCGACCCATCTTTTACCTGCCGACGCATAATTTTACTGCATCCAAATCTTAGTGCTGTATTGTAATTTTCACAACAGTGTTGCTGATATATGTAAAAAAAAAATAAAAGAAAAAATCCCTGCCTACTGACCCATATTTTTTTGGGCATGTAACCAGAAACAAACCTTTTTTTGTTTAGGCCTTAGTGGGTAAATACTATATTTTGTCATGTTGACAGAATTCTTATTAAAATTGTATTAATCCAGATCTTAAAATTACCAAAAAAGAATCTTAGTTACACACAGATTTGATATAATAAGTACCATGCATTTTTGTCTTAAAAGCTTTGTATGAAGACAAATTCATTTTGCAGAAATTTCCAGTATACTTTTAATCAAAGTAACAAATCTTTCTAGCCTGGCATTCAGTATTGTGACTATCTCTGCATTCTTTTAAAAAAAGATAAATTAAGTCAAACCTCAACAATATGTAATTCAACTCCTTAAGTTCAACAGGATTACAATAATCTCGAAGATACTAGTAAGAAATACACATATATTTTAATTGCACATGGTAACAAAATATGTATATGATAAAGCCGAGATAGTGTCAACAGTTATATGGTATAGATATATGTATATAAATATAAACAACTATTCTCTTGATTGGTAGAACAAAATGTAGCCAGTCTCTGAATTTTTCTGTATGTCTGACGATAAACCGAAGAAATCCTCCATCGAACTAGCTTCAATTTTCTGTAAAAAAATTTAAAGAAAAGCTCAAATATTGCAAATAATAAATACGTCAGCATAATTTAAATTATGCAGTAAATAGAAGGCAATGAAGATGTACTATATACAAAATACAGTAAAACCCCTGAAAACCGGACACTTTCCAGACCGGGCCAAAAGTTCGGTTTTCTGATAATTCCGGTTTTCAGAGAACTATTGATTATTGGAGAGAAAAAAATTGGACTTGAAAAATTGTCCAATTTCCAGAGGATTCAGGTTTTCAGGGAGTCCAGTTTTCAGGGGTTTTACTCTACAATATACACAAAATCCATGCACATTAAGTTAAAATTTTGAACTTAATTAAAATGTTAGAGGTTACAGGTAGTCTCATATAACTATTTATAATTCAGAGTCAAGTATACATTGATATAATACACATACATCTACAATATCATCATCAAAGAGAATCCATATATCTTCACTCTTCACGATACTGATATAATGTCCACGATTCAAGCTGCTACCAATATGTACAACTACAGCTACAAGATCATACATTCTGTCAGGATTGTAGGCATCATCAGACTGTAATATACAAACATTAAAACAATAGTCATCATATTGTAATGTAACACGCTCTATTTCAGTTCTACTCAGTAAATTCAAACAAGGCTGCAGGCTTGAAGCAGCCTAAATATGTGAAAATATGTCTAACAGATAAAATGACAATTCAGTGACTAGTTTTTCATCAATTCTAAGCAGTGTGTAGATTATGTGAGGTATCAATTGACCTCATCAGTGATGTAGGAACAAAAAGGCAAAATTGGCTGGTGAATTTTTTTTGCAATTTTGGGAAAGGGTCCAGGTCTATTCCAGCTGGGAAAAAATGTGTGGTGTAATGTCAAAACTGGGATTTTTTAGGTTGGGAATTGAGAAAAAATGTCTTTATTTATAAACAAAGAAGGAAATAAATCGTTGTACTTACAGTATTAAAAAGGCGAAGTTCAAGAGGAAAGACAACTCTATATGATAATTTGGTAAAACGTTTTAACTGTTCTGTGTATTTGAACCGCTTTAAATGTAAAGCCAAAATCTGTGGTAATTTTTTCACTCGCATTCTGAAATATACAAATGCAATAATTAGTACAAGAATACACTATATTGACAGTTTTCATTCACTAAAAAATCTCTTTTATATGTATGTGTACAAACATATATTTAATATGAACTAAAAAATGAATTATAACAAATGTTATTGTCACCTATACTTATTTACAGCACAAAAAATCTTAAAAAAAAATTCTTCAAATTTATAAATTTTAGTATTTTGTGTTTCATTACATTCCTTCAGCGTCTTCAGTGCCAGGCCATTTTTTTTAATTTTCTGGAGGCAAAATCTTTCAACATAGCTAAGAAATAAGCAATAGCCTTTAAAATACCAAAAACAACACAAAATTTGCCTATCAAACTATTTCATTTCTATTTTTGTATTACGTCAACTTTATTCTTAGACAATATCAAATAATACACCAAATTTAACTGAGCCAACACAATGAGACAATATCAGGTTTTCCGAGCTTATAAAACAAGTACCTGTGATCAGACTTACCTTTTTTGAGCTTCTTGCTTACTACAGCAAACTTCACAGTAATATTTATGTTCAGCACATAAAGTTTCAGTACAACTGAACCCTCTAAGGCAGTGTGTAATAGACGTATTTTGCTCAACATCCACCGATAAATCCAGGAAATCTTCATCCTTACTGCTGACCTGAAGAAACAATCATTTGACCAATTAACTTAATTGTAACTGGAAACAAGACTGTCACTGAATACGACATATTGCCCTGAAGTCGCAACAAAATGGCTGGGGCAACAAAAATTCCAAGCATAATGAATAACCTTGAATATGACCTTGACCTCGGAGCTTAGGGTCTGTGTCTTGCACTTGACACATCATCATGTGTTTGAACATTTGTGCCAAGTTATTTTGAAATCCATGGAGATATTATAAAGTTATGGCCGAGACATAAAAATGGGACGAATGGACAGTGAAAACGCTACATACCACCCTTTGCAGGAGTAAAAATGCCATTCAGTGAAACAAGTTCTTATATTCATGACAGTTCAAGCAATCATAATTTTAAGTTTGAAGTCAGAATTTTAATTTTTATTTACAGGATTGTGTGTTCCTCCTTTCTGTAATTTCTAACTTCTACTAAAGCCCTTGGAATACAGAAAATACATCCAAAAAATAATCTAGGGAAAAAGGGGCCAAGACCTGAAACCTCTTTGAATCATGCGGCATTTATAACCATTAATAAATCAGCCAATCACACCTCCATGCTATACTTACTGTTTCACAGTTGAGGCACCGAGTTTCGTTTGTGAATGTACCCTGAAATAATTCTTCTACCCAAGTGGGTTCTGGTTTTGTCTGGGAATTATTTTCACCATTTTTGGTTTTCCCTCCTTGTTTCTCAGCTGGAATGTACGAAATAAATACAAAATCATGCTTCACATATAAGTGATCAATACACAACTTTTCTAAAATTTTCTTCTAATTATTGTGATCAACAATCTATCTAAATACACACAAAAAGAAACAATGTCTTAAAGTTTAAAAATGCAGCTGTTATCTTTTACATTTATCAAAATTGCTTAAAATTGCTCAATATGAATTTTACCAGTGTATATCATAGCAGGATAATAATTGGTTCTTTTGAAAAAGAATGATGGCATTATCCAAGGAGAAGAAATGCTGATGTGTTCAGTAAATGTGGAGAAAATATTTGTCCCAAGAAACTGTATTATAATACATCCAATGTTGCATTTACTATCTGAATAGATCATGAAAATAATAGAATAATGAAATATCCACCAATTATGGTTTAATCTTTCTGTTGTTCTGCCTCAAAATTAAAGTTAATTTTAATAGGCTTGGAGAATTTAAGCACAGAATATACCAAAAATAGTCATCTGGGAGGGAAATGGGGTAAACCTAGGCTAAAAATAGGCCTTTACAGAATTTTAAGACCAGAAATAAAATTTAACATGTGAGTAACTCAGAAAACACATAGTATCATAACGACATGCTGACAATTCAAAGCTTACAATAAAAATGTATTAATCATAATTAAGCAGAGTTCTTAATACTGTACATCAAATGATAATGAAATTAACAAGGTCAAAGGTCAAAACACTCAAGGTCAGTCTCCATGCACAAAACTAACTTTTTATTCCCAATATATTTGGGCAGAGCACCAGTGTATACATTAGTTAGGTTAAGATATTACTATTTATCATACTTCCATATTTACCATGTAAAACTACAATGTAAGGAAAATTGAACATATAATGGGGTGAAAACAAACACTACAATGTTATCATTAGCTCTATCATAATCTTTAGCACCATGCATCATTATCACAGTTTTTTTTTCTTATTTTTGTAACAGAGCCTTATATATAATATATGTGTTTATAGTAGTTTGTATGCCCATCAGCCCAATTAGCTTAGTTGGTAGAGCAACTGACTTGCAAGCAGAAGGTCACAGCTTCGTGCCCCGCATCGGGAACTTTATTTTCCACCTCCTATTACATTTTGATAGAAATTCAAACAAATTGAATAGAAAATTAAGAAAAAGGAAATTAATAAGTGGAATTCAAAAACTAAATCCTGAACGATTAAAAATACATGTATTACTGATATAGATACCACTGATACAGTCAAGAAGGCAGTTATATATACATATGTACCATAGCAAAAGCAATAAATATGAAGCATGTAACTAAATAACAGTAAACCTACATACATTCACACAGTATGAGATAAATCAATACCTAAATAGCTGTACGCAGACCAAACAAATACTTCTTTTAGTCCCTAACGTGTTAATCAATAGTTGATTATTTAATTATCTACACTATAACAGCAATATAATAGCACCGACTAGTTACAACAATAAATATGAAAATGTTTTCCAATACCTTGAAGCAATTCAGCCACTCTGTTCAATAAATAGTTTAAAAATTCATGGGCATCTTGCTGCATGAAATTATCAAATAATTCTGAAATAGAATTGTAAGATAGATATACAGTATAACCCCTGAATACTGGAATTCTCTGAAAATCAGATGATTTTTCAAGTCCCATATTTTTCTCTTCTATAATCAATAGTTCTCTAAAAACTGGAATTCTCACAAAACCGGACTTTTAGTCCAGTACGTTAGGGGTCAGGTTTTCATGGGTTATACCATATATATAATACATATTTATCAGCTCAGATAAACTAGATGAAATCCTACCAATGACACACTTCAATAAAAATTCATTTTATTTTAAAGGGTATGTAAAGAACAAAACCTCTGATCAATAAATCCTCATATTATAATAACTAAAATAAACTACTGACATCATAGTTCATACTACATCTTAGGATCATAAATTTATATTGCACTTATTATATAAAAATATTTACCACACTCTTTTCTCAAGCGTGTAATGAACCTTTTAGGTGCGAGGGTACCAACTTTTTTCTTCTGCGTAGCAATATTATAGAACAGATCTGCGAGGCATGATAACAGAGTCTCTTTCTTTTGATTCTTCTGTTGATGTTTGTATTGCAATACTTTTTCTCTAAATGGTCGACAAAAGTATAAAGCTTGGAGAACTGAATTACAATAACATGTATTCCCAAACTGAAATATAAAAGAAACATTACATGTACTAGGTAAATCAACTCTGAGTAAAAATAAACAGGAAATAAATCAATAGTAAAATAGATATAACCATCACACATTCAGTCAATGGAAAGTAGTTTGTTATATTATCATAATTATGTGCCTTCAAATGTCAAATCATTATACTTTGCTAATAATTTATAGTAAACAATGACAAAATCTTATTTTACTTGAAGGATACAAGAATCTTTCATTCCAAGACAGAGCAATAAAAAACAAACTCACATTCACAAGCCCAAAATAATGTTCATTTGCTGGCAACTGAACCGATCCTATCTCCTTCTCCAACTGAGTTGGGTTATTACCCTGGAAATGCAGAATCAAGATAACATATTATTTACTGTTAACAAAGGTATCACAACAGGACTGAAGGGAAATTTTATCTCATTCTGTACATTCCACCAATATTATCTTACTTTTATTGGTTATTTTAAGTTACTTCATATCCTTGCATTAATTTTGATTTAGCCAAGCTGTGAATGGGAAATGTTATACAGGCATATTTTCTCAACACAGGCAAAAAAAGGTATTACTATCATTTAAAACGGGCCTCAGTAATTGAGGGTTATGATTTTGGTGAATTCACTCGGGACCAGAAAAATTCATACATCAGGAAGCTGCCCAGCTGGCTTACGAAATGTCAGCAGTTCTACCTAAGTGTAAGCCTGTGGTCTTCCTCTACCATTAGCTGGAAAAGCCACCAAATGACCCTGACTTTGGTGTGATGTTAAATCCCAGAGAAAAAATCATGAAAGAAATAATAGAAATAGCAAGAAAAGCTGATGGGAGCATTGTTAATTTAGTTTTACATCAGATCTTCACAGAAAAGCACATAATTAATGTTGTATGCAAGATTATCAAGGCTTACATACTTGTGGATGTCACAGAGTACTTGAATATATATCTGGCTCATAGAATACTAACATTCAGGGTTAAAACACTTTGATTTACATAAAATTCTTCCCTGATCAGAACACTTCATGCAGTACCATGTATGTAAACATACAAGTATGCTTGTAAGATTTCCGACTACGATGTAATGAGGAAGTAGATAAAACTTAGAGTGGATTAAAGCAGAGAACTCATAGAAAGGTCACAGAGTAAAAATGTGTTGTTATATCAATCATAATAAACATCTCATTTTCAATAAACATCCATTATACTTGCATAAGATAATAAATTCATTGAGGTCATGACTATTAATAGACAAAATGAAAATAAAATGTAACAAATATCAGAAGATACAAACAAAGCATTGATTACCATCAAAAAAAGATAGCAACACATAATAATGAATAACAATCTCTGCAAAGAGGTCTGGCAATGTGTAGAATATACAGTTTCTAAAAGGATAGCTGACACAACAAATCAGGGATAGATAATTACAAGACAGATCAAAACATGATTTACACATTTTTCTATCATTTTCTCGACTTTTTTCACCTTCGCTCGAAACAGAAAACAATCCATCACTTGTTAAATAATGAATAACTAGAAACAATTATTGTAATAGGCCATAACCTAACAAATAGGGTTGGGTTGCAAAATGTCAAAACAACAACAACATTAAAAGACGTTGCAAAATGCAATAGAACAGAATGCATTCTTGGTGACACTGCTTCGAAAGAGCTAAACTATGCATAAAATGATGTATTTAACAATTGTCAAACGAATCAAACAATTCATTACCATTTTGTAGCAAAATTTCCAACTCTTCGCCAAATTATTCATCCACTGACGGCCATAGTAGACTGGTGCAATACACAATGTACCTAAAGAAAAAGAAATACGCAAAAGATACGTTTTCCGTGGGTCTGTTTTTAAACGAGATATCACACGCTACAAATACGCAATGACATTATCTGTTGGAGTGTTATGGTGTTTATATGCATTGAATCAGTGATAAACTTCAAGGCTTGGGTTAGTGGACATCCGCTGAGTTTATTATTTTTATGAACGGCAACAATAATTATGTTATATAACGCCCGATATATTACATTCATGTAATGTGGAATCCATGAAAACACCGACAGAGAATTGATGAGAACCCGTTTATATTTAGTGAACACAGGACTTAAATTACTAAACATTTTTAATGACTGACCTGTGCATAACGCATAAAATGTAAAGTCGCTGTTGTAACGCACTTTTCCATGTATTCTGTGGTGTTTTATCTACCCGTTTGACATTTGGTGAAATAATTATAAATTTACGTGACGAAAGAAAATATACTGCCTTGAATGCATTCAACTTACATAACTTCTAGCGCCCCTTTTATAATATTGTCAATTAAAACGAACATTCAGGCTTGCACAGTCATGAAAATTCATACAAGTCAATTTATAACCCATATTCCGAGATAATTTCATGTATCTTCAGCAGTTTTTGTAGAACAAGTCCATGCGTTTTGGGATGAGCTCTAAAAATCAAAGTCACAAAAAGGCATAAATTTTGTATGCTTTCTTAGATTTATATTTAACATGGGATAATAAGCACGCGTGCGCCGTTAAATGCTAAATTTCCAATTGTATTATGGTACACGGTAAGTGATTAATTATCTTAAAAAATCAAAATATGCAGTGTTTAAATTTCAGGAAAACTCAGATATACAGACATCCTGTTAATTCCAAATGAGCAGTTAATGTCCATGCATAAAAGCCATAACGTAATAGAAGTTCATAAAACGTACGCTGAACCCGTGCAGCACGTGCAGAATATATGTGCTCAAACCATCAATGCGTAACGAACGAATTGGACGGTGACATGCATTTTTACTGATATAATAGCACCGAATCATGATTTAAAATTATTTTCTGAAAATGTAAGATCATAATTCCGAAAAATTATATGTGCATGCACTTTTTATGAAGGGTCTTTAAACTTTTTAAAGATGGTTTCCGTTGTTGCTCTCATATTATAAAATTGCCTCTTTCAAACAGCCATCGTTTTCAAATAACACTGGGATTCGACAAAATACACGTGCGCGTAAAATTGTCATATTTTCAATAAATCCTAACCAATTGAAGTACGTAGTTCATAATCAATCTTCCAAACATTTATTTTCCGTGGGGTTAAATGTTACGACGGAACTCTTTTGCGCATGCGTCTTCCTTTCTTTCCGGTCGGTCCTGAGCACGGTGTGTTGAGTAAATTCACGATATTCTTGTCCATTAAATACCCGTTTCAGTCGACATAATGCGAGCTTTAATCACGTTTTCTGTTATAATAATGTATACTCTCAGTGTCTATTATTAATCAAGTAATGTCAGTTGATTCTTAACGAAAATAAATTAGTGCTTTCTGGACACATGGGCGCTTGTTACTTCCCCTGGTTAATTTGTCATCAGATTTCGCGGAGCTGAAATCTGTTAATTCTTCATAATACTTCTCGATTTTTCCTGTCGCCGTAAGAAACTATGGAATGTCATGTATTGTATTCTAAAATGTTCAAATATTTAAGTTTTTCATCAGTAAGAAACATTAAATGTTGCAAGAAATCGTATTTGTCTGACTCCATGTTCAGCCAAATCTACACAGTTGCACATCATGCATATTTGGCGGTTTCTCTATTGCCATAGTCCTTGCATTATAATCCTGCCACCTTCTCCCCTTTAGTTGAAAGAAGTGCAGAATATTTAGTGGCATCTTTAATCCGGTAGGATAATTCAATAATCTGGCTTGCATCAGTCAAGTCAATTCTCATGCGTTATCAGTGAATTAATCAAATACTTTAATGTAATACTGAGTAACTAAACCTAAAGAGACTGGGAATCAAATATACCTTGTTCGTCATTCGTGTCAGTGTAACAAATTAAAAATTTGAATGATTTTGGAGGATTTTCTGTTGGATGATGGGACCTTTTAAGATAATGCCTACCTCTTTAAAAATCACCTTACTCTACATGTTTCACTGGATGTAAGAAATTTATTAAGATATTGAATTGAATAGAAAAAAGATCCCCAAACATCCCCAAATTTTTTTTTTTATTCCTATCATTGGTCCATTATATTCCATGCTGTTGTCTTATTGTTTTGACTGAATTATTATTCATTTTGCCTTTTTTTATTGCAGAATAAAGCAAAATGACCAACACAAAGGGTTATCGTCGTGGTACGAGGTACATGTTCTCTAGGAAGTTCAGGAAGAGCGGTCCTATCCCACTATCCACTTACATGAAAGTGTACAAACGTGGTGAAATTGTCGATATTAAGGTAACTACATGTTAAATTTGATGTGAAATACTAAATATTAGATTTATGTTCAGTCTTAACATTTGTTAATTTATTGATTCAGAAACCTGGCCTGAGCTCAATGTGTTACCTTTTATTTTACATTACTTATATTTTTGCCAATATTAATGAGTTATTGTTTTGCTTGATAGGGAAATGGAGCAGTACAAAAAGGTATGCCATTCAAAGCCTACCACGGTAAGACTGGCCGAGTATTTAACGTCACACAGCATGCTGTAGGTGTTATTGTCAACAAACAAGTGGGGTAAGTATCCAATTTCTCGACCCTCTCCTTTCACAATGCCCAAATGCCTTTTTTCTCAGTATGGATTAACTTATTAACAAAGTATTTGCAAAGGTTTTAAAACACTTGATATTTATTTATTTATTATAATGAGTTATTATTAAGTCTGATGTGCTGAATCCATCATTAGTCATAAAGTTATTTGATTTACAACATTGCTTCGAAGTTGCAATTGACCTCTTCAAAGTCTGACCCATTATAATTTTTTGTTTCAGAAACCGTATTATCCCTAAGAGACTTAATGTCAGAATTGAACATGTTAAGCACTCTAACTGCCGTCTTGATTTCTTGAGACGTGTTAAAGAAAACGCTGAGAAACAAAAGGCTGCCAAGGCTTCTGGTACCAGAGTTGATCTTAAAAGACACGTAAGTTGGGCTAAATATGTGTATATTAATCGCTTTAAGAAATATGCTGGAACTTAGGAAACCTTCTGAGATAGTTGAAAACTTTTAATGATAGTTTGATTTCTATTTGTTTGGTGATAATATTGATTGGCTTGTGAAAGTAGAATGATTTCATGTCTTTTGACCTTTATTTATATATTTTTAAATAGTATTTATTATCATATGAGCTCATTAAAAGTGTTATGTACAGATATTGCGTAGGATTTGTTGGTCTTTTGAAACTTGTTGTCATAAATTGCAAAATTCCATTTATTTTGCTTTAGTAGCAACTTTGTGCCTGTTCTGAAAATTTAGTATGGTGATAAAAACTCTCTGCAGTGTTTATTTAATATTTTCATATTCTCTGTTACAGCCTGCATCTAGACGATCTGCCCACTTTGTCAGGACCAGATACAACAAACCACAAGTTTTGCAACCAATTCCTTATGAATTTATTGCTTAAATTTGTATATTTGTAAGTGGTTAAAATAAAGAGAAAAAATATTCATAAATTTGTTATTATTTATGTACTGATAACTCATTTCAAGTTGATTGTTGCTATGGATACGTTTAACTTTACTGATTGGCTTTGATTAAAGCATGATAATCATGTCTTCTCTGTCTCACTCGCTCCCTCGTTCTCTCTCTCTCTCTCTCTCTCTCTCTCTATTTTGGTCTGATATTATTCTTTGTGATTACAACTTAGTGGATCGTAGATACTATTGTAAAAGAGTTTAAACTGGATGTATGACATGTACGATGTTATTAGATACTAGTCAGTGAGAATTTAACTTGTTTAAAGGACTTGTTGATTGTCATTGGTGGCATCTATATAAAGTATATTATATTTTTATATATGTTTATCTAATGTTTGCTAAATACAGCTCTTTTTTGATACAGTTATCTAACAAGTGCTTCAGCAATAAATCACAGAACTTTGAACATTAAAAAAGCAACATAAATAGGTTTCAGAACATTTCAAAGCATTTTGAGTAAAAGTGTGAAAGCCTGGTGTCACATGTATGCTGAAATACTGAATCTGCCATGTTAATGAAATATGTGACATGGACTACCACTTGGTAATTGTAGAATAAATGCTTTTCCAAAGGTATATGCATTTAGTTTCATCATGATAATACTTTATTAAGTTCACTAAAACATGCGAATGAAACTATTAAAAATCATACAGCTCATGTAGATTATTATGTAGATTCAAATGAAAGGGATTATGTTTTTCCATGAGAATGGTTCCTCAGAGAAAGAATAGAAGTAATTGCATTTTAGCTTTGTTGATAGAAGAGAAAAAGTACTGCAACATTAAAGATTGCTTCAAGATGAAAACAGACTTGGTTGTACATTGTGAATTATTGGCATTTTACTTTTAAATACGTAAATAAATGCATTAAAAATAAAATTCCTGCATAACAGAAAACATCTTTAGGAAGACTAATGAATTATTAAAAGAATTCACCATTTTTTACTGGCATCTTAAGTTGAAACTTCTTTTTTTAAATTTTGATGTGTCGATTCTTGCATCAATGTTTGAAAACAGCAGGGGGACTATTATATTGGTCTATGTTGAAATGAAATAGAAGTTAGTTGGGTAACTTAAAGAGCTATTTTTATTGTTATAATAGTGTATTGATGATGAGAAGAGATAGAACATAAAATTGTTTGAAATCATATGATTCAAATTACGCTCAGTTATCTTGAAGGAATGGTAGGTGATAGTCGGTGAACAATGTTGCATCTGTATATTGGACAGTTGCCAGTCTAACTGAAACTAATTACGGATTTTGTGTGGGAGATGTTATTTTTATGCGCATACCAAACAAATTCAGCGCAGCTTTTATTATGCACAAATAAACTGAAGAATTTAAGAAATCTAATGTGAAGTAAGGTAATTATCTGATCGTTATAAACCGATATTTTATTTTCGGTATTTGTTGATCGAGTTACACTGTTACACCTGTAATTAAACAATCTCCCGAACTGGAACCAGTCTAATTTGTTCGCATTCCAATGAAAATTGCATGTTTTGATTGGCTAAGAAACAGAATCTCCCATGACGTCATGCATATTAATGAATCAAAATGGCGTCGCACAACAAGAAATATTCATGAAATATGCCGAGAAGAAAAAATGGGGAAATTCCCCTACCAGAAGGCTGGGAAGAGGGTCGGGATTATGATGGAAAAGTGTTTTACATAAATCATAACACTCAACAAACCACTTGGATTGACCCACGGGACAGGTTTGTTGCAAATTTAGCGTTTTAAAATTCGGTCAAGACACGAAAACTGTGGTCGGAGGGATATCAATGATGATTTAAACAGAGTTTTCGTTGACTTTTTTCTGTTTATCGTTGTTATTATGTTAAAATATAGTGTTTGCTTTTACATCGCATGCAGACTTTTCGTGAAGAATGTTCGTTATGTTGCAAATGTGTAAAGAATTTAAAAAATGTCAGCGAATGAAAACGTCACGGGTGTTAGAGTTTAACAAGGGAGGTAACTCTATTATTAGTCAACAATCGCTGTATCATAACTTTTGTAACATACTACGAAAGTGCTCTGGTTTGAGATTTATTAGTTAAACTTCATTTTTAAGATCGATCATACAAGCCTCGTTACATCAGTTTCAGAACTTTAGTGACATTACTAGAACTTTAAAGATCTTACTATTGATTTAGCTCACTTTGAGCTATTTTACTCGATTTTCTCTGATTATCTTTATTATAGCTTTCACAATAGCATACAGTTATTGAACTAATAGTCTATGTACCTTTATAAGATACTTCTTTTTTCTGTGAGAAGACAAAGATTTCTATGATATCACCTATTTCAGTATTTGTGAGTTCATAGTTCTATTGCAGGTACACGAAACCTCCAACTTTTTCTGATTGTGTTGGAGATGAACTTCCCTATGGATGGGAGGAAGTGTATGATCATCAAATAGGTGTCTACTATGTAGACCATATAAATCGTAAGCAATTTGTTTGTCACTTATAGTCATAATGACTTCCTAATTGTAATTAAATTTATATTAGATTCTAATCTTGACGAGATGACATACCTATGTAAATTTCATACAGGGCTTTGATCATTCATTTCATGGCATGCTGCTTTTTATTGAATAAGTTGTACCATTCAATAATTGATTCATTAAAATATTGAAATAGCTTGAATATCTTTTGATTAATGTTACCAAATTATGTTTGATGTCAGAAATGTATTCATCAGGTACAGTTAATGACTGAGACAAATAAATTTTCTTTCTTGTAGTAGAAGAGTAAATGTTTGTTAAATTTTCTGTTGTTAATATAGAAACTAATCAGCTTGAAGACCCACGCCAACAATGGAGAAAAGAACAGGAACTGATGCTGAAAGATTACTTGGTAACAGCCAAAGATGATCTCGAAGTAGGTTCAGTTTTTAAATGATAACTTTGTCTGCTTTGATATTTTTGCGATCGGTTTATTGAAATACAATCTAGATATGATGAACCAGGCTGCATTTTTACTCTTGATTTGTATAATAATTATGTTACATCATTACATCCATTTTAATATTACAATTTAATTTTGTGGAATAAGATTAAAAATCCGGCATATTGATTTATCTTTCCTATATTGCTTTTACGAAAAAATCAGATATTTAACATTTTAAAATCTCCTATACATTACAGGCTAAGAAAGAAATTTGTACAGTGAAGGAACAGAGGCTTCAGCTAGCACAAGATGAGTATCAGCATTTGTATGATACTCTCACTGGTTGGAAGTCATCACGTACCAGTCGTAAGTTTTTGTCAGATAATTCTCTCTTAGTACAGTGAAACTACAGTAAAACCTCGTTATCTCGAGGAGTGATTGGAGTAGACTGAATGCTTAAGATAAACATGGTGTTCATTAAAACAATGTATTTGTTTGTCGGTTGAAAATTATTCACAACTCAGAACAAAAAATGACAGGATTTTAAAAAACTCCTCAAGATAAGTCAGGAGTTAGTGATATTGATGTGCTAAATTTTTCATATGTTTGAGTCAAAGTGCTTATTTAAGTCCATGCATACTCTATGAAATGCTGGAGTTTGTGTTACTTGAATGAAATAAGAGATTAGCAATCAATTTTTAATTTGTATTTAATTCAGTAAATGTTTAATCATTAAGTATATATTTTTTTATTACAGTGAACTCCAATTCCAGTGTTGGAAGTACAAAGTATGATCCTGACTTGCTCAAGGCTGATGTTAACCTTGCCAAGAAACGTGTTGAGAGATTAAAACATGAATTAGCTCAAATACGAGCTGAAATGCAGTATAAACAGAAAGGACTGGACACATTGGCAATGTAAAGTTGTAGTTTTGTTATTTGTGATATAACTACATCATTGTATGCTCAGTTATGTGTTTTCCTTATACCTCAATAAATGCTTTGGTAAATAATTTGTATAATTGTTCTTAATCGTACATTTATAAACATCTTTTAATGCAAATTTATGCTTATTTCAGGGTTGATGAGAAATTGTCAGGACAGGGTGTGGGTTACAGTGTGGATGAAGCTAGAGAAATTATGGATGAAATGAGGACTATTCAGAAGAGTCTCCATTCTGGTGAGCAAGAAAGAATGGAACTGATGCAGGTATGCTTTATCATAACATGTACTTTTCTCTGAATATGTTATACTTACCTGTGTAAGGGACCTCCTTGATGGAGTTGTTGTAGTCTCTGACTTGTAATCACTAGCCCCTCACTGCTGTGAGGTTGAATCCATTTGGGACTATATTTCAACTATAAGGAAGCTGTCCAGCTAGCTTACTGAAGCTAATGGTTCAACTTAGGTGTAAGTCTGGGGTCTCCCTCCACTGTTAAAGCTGGAAAGTAACCAAATAACACATTAAACTCTTACCTGTGAAAAAGTTACCTGTGTAAATCAATGTTATTTGACTGAATTTATAGATTAATCATCTGGGAACTGAGAAGTTGTCTGTAAAGGTTTATTATTAATTGATGAATTAGTAAGCATTTGATATATTTTTTTCAGTCTCTGGCTAAATTAAAAGAAGATTTTTTACGCACAAAGATTGGTGGTTCGTCTCCTGATGTCTCTACCTTGTGTATACCCCAGGAGAAATCTACAACAGCTTCTCAGACTGATCTGCGAGGGGAGGTAAGTCTCAACTTTCCACTAGTTAGGGATCTTTACTCTTACTGTTATTAGTTATTGTCAAAATTTACAGCTTAAAACTAGTCCTAAATTCCTGGAATCCTTCTGTTAGTACAAAGTGCCGTTAAACACCCACTTACATAACCATAGCTGTATATATAGCTAAACTCAAGAAATCTGTTGTCTGACATACTTGCATGAGATTAGTTTTATTTTTCCATCTGGAAAAAATGGTTATAATTTCATTTCCAAATTTATTTTCCAGTTTGGCATCACAAGTAATCGTTACTTGGCGGAGATAACTCGTCTAAGGCTGCAGTACGATGAATCAAAACGTCGACTCTCACAGTTGAAACACATGTTAGCAGACCTTGAAGATGATATGATTCCCGGACAGAATGAATCTGATAAAGACAGGTAAAGTATTAAAATCTAAAAATTATATTGTGTAGTACAGTGATTTTACCTCATAGTATAAAAGACCAAACTGTCAGTAACAACAGTGATTTTTTTCCTTCTTTGTTTGGGTCTGGTAAACAGACCCTTCCCAATTGAAAATAAAGACATTTTTCCCGATTCCCAATTTGGCATTACACCACACATTTTTTCGCAATCGAACCAGACCTTGTAATAATGCCTGGTTGACTTCAGATCATACAACTGTGGCAAGAATGTGTTATCTTTATAATGTTTATTTCTTATTTATTCCATATACTTTAATTTTTTATACCTTCAGTACTCATAATTCACTATGTATTAAAGCTGTTAAAATGACAAGATTTGAGCATTCTTACATACTTTATTTTAACATTTTTTTACTCCATTTTACTAAAGTTTGTCCCGTGATTTCAGGTTACTTCTTGTACAAGAAAAGGAACAACTTCTTCGAGAGTTGAGGGGTATTGACCCTAAGGGTCGATCTGTTGAAGAGATTGAAAATATTAATAAACAGATTGCCCAGTTGGGTATAGATTTAAATGATGCCAAAGAAATCTCAAATAAACAAATTGCAGAAAGGTATGTTTAGATCTATAAATTCACCAATTCTGTTTTAATGTGAAATGTTTATTTCTTGTAATATACATATTTATGCTGGGGTGTAGAAATGTTTTCATGTGGCCAGTAAGCTACTAAAACTAGACAGGGGTTTTGAGAGTTCCTTTCAGTAGTGGGCAAAGGGGCAATGCCCCCCCTGTAGGGAAAAAGAAGCCTGCGAGAATGTTCAAATAGCCGCTTGATTTTTCTAGCTTCTGTCTCAATTTCACACCCCCGTTATGTTGAGTTGCTTTGATTAACTTTGGATTCTAGATACTGGATTTATCAGTTACTGACTATCTCAGAAGACTAATTTTGTGTCTTTTTAAGGTTGAAACGACAAGAAAAGAAAACAGAAATATTGAAGGACTTGGCAGAAACTACACAGAAAACCACACAGTTAGAATCTCAGCTGAAAAGGTAAGTATCATTTCATCAGATTTGTTACTAACATTTACATTTTAATGATATTCTTCATTGTGTTTTTTTCATTTCGGCTTTGTCATAAACTTTAGCATGAAAATCACACATATGGTCAATTTTTCTTTATTTTAGTTTTGTGTCGATACTTTCTTTATCAATGTCAGAATGTGTCATTTCTGATCGTTTTCCACGACTTGATGATTGGTTATTTTTTATTTTCAGCATGTCAATGAGTACACTTTCAATATCATCAGGTTCTAGCTTGGGAAGTTTAGGATCATTGGGGTCACTGTCGGAAAGCAGCAGGGGCTCTTTGTCATCTCTTAGTTTAACAGACTTATATGGAACTCCGAGTTCCAGTAGTGCTCATCTGCAAGATCTGCATCGTAGAGTAGAAAAACTTTTGCAAGGACATAGTTCTAGTATATCACCTATACACGAAAATCCCATGTCAGTGGCCCCGGACGTAATGGCAGCAGCCACTGGAGGTTATTTACAAAGTGTACTAGGCAACAGCAATCAAGATTTATCTTCCAATTACAGTGCCAGTGCACCTAGCAGTCATGGAACTAATGTACCAAATGCTAGCATGCACATACCATCATCATTAGTGCCAGCTTCCCCTCATTCTTCATTGACATCATTATCACCTCCCATATCTCCGTACGATGTTGGTCCGCCACCAACGTACACTCAACACATGAATGTGAATGTGCAGAATATGTCCAAACCCCCACCCCCATATGTCCCCCAGGGACGCTTCCCTCCCCCATTTATCAACAGTGTAAATAGTGTGAACATCTCGAACATCACCCCCTTCGTACCTCAGAACAGTAGCAACCAATCAAAAGTGGCATTAGAGGCAGCATATTTGCCCACTTACTCAAAAACAGACTCATCGAGCATCAGCGGCCAAATCAATGTCAATTCTAGTGCAGGTGTACCAGTGATGTCTTCTCACGGATTAGAAAACTGTGCTAACTCTGAGAACGTGTTAAATAGCAATGTGGGAAGAAAGATTCAGTACCCGGACACTTTAGATGTAGCATCAAATCCACCGCTCAGTCCTATCAGTGAAAGTAGCTCTGGTGTAGGAAACAATTTGTCTGGTGGAAATACTCGTAGTGTATCAGCAGCTGTGAGTGATGAGTCAGTTGCTGGAGACAGTGGTGTTTTTGAGGCTGTTGTCAAAAGGTGAGCAAATCCAGTTTCTGTTTTCAACTATTGATGCAAGTTATTTTTTTTTTAATTATAATAAAACTGTTTGTTTTCAATAGAATTCATTATTATTTATTGTTAAAATATTCTCCGATTTTTTTTCATTGTGTCTATAAGCAAATGTCTTAGGTTTCTATAAGCAAATGTCTTAGGTTTCTATAAGCAAATGTCTTAGGTTTCTATAAGCAAATGTCTTAGGTTTCTATAAGCAAATGTCTTAGGTTTCTATAAGCAAATGTCTTGGATATTTTAACCTTTTATAGACGTAGAATTAATTAATTGTAGCTAAGTTTTCTTCAATTTCTTGGTGTATTGACTATGGTATCTGTAAGATCATCTTTTAAGTTGTACTAGAATACAGATAAAAAAAACTCACTGAATTTCCAATATTTTATTGATTCTACTTACGGGACTAGAAAAATCCGTGTATTTAATGTTATTTTTATTGTAAAAGTAATATATGTTATGCCTTATATCAGGGACATGCTGGATGAAGTGTTAGAGATAGGAATGGAGAGTGCTCAAATACAAATCAAACTGAAGTAAGTTTGAATTCACCTGTTCATGGTGTTTCCACCTGTTTCACTTACTTTTAAAAAAATGGATATATCTTTTCTCATTTAGAATGAAGTATGATGATTATCTTCATTTGTACCATTTTTTTTGCAAGTTTATGTTTATGCCACTTTCAAAATGAAAACCCAGCTCAGAATTTTTATTGATATCTTTTTTTTGAAAACAATGCCAGAATAAAATACTTAAATCAACAGTTTATTGACAATTTGAGAAAAGACAGCTGATAATAGATTTTTTCTTACCACATTGGTATCTTGAAAGATTTTGAATTTTCACACACTGAATGTTAATTTTTACCCACATTTCAAGAATGTGCGAGCTTAGTGTCGAACCTTGTTCACAGAGAAGGAAAGTTTCTGCTCTGAGTGTGACTACAACTTTGAAAAATGACTGAAGACTTACATTAATATCAGTCCGTACAGGTGCATGTAGATTGTGCTGATATATTTCTGTTCTGTTTGATTAGGTATGAAGCACTTGAAAGTCTTCTAACTATTGGTATTGAACAAGCTAGGAACCTGGCAGCATTACAGTTTCCAGAATCATCGAAAGTGTGAGTACAATACATACTAGTTGATCTGTACTGATCTTATTCAAATTTATCTACAAGGATATAGATTTTGATGATAATTAATGATTAATAGTGTACAAAATAATATTTACTGATTAATTCTTCAGTTCTTATATTAGTTCTGTGTTATTTGTATTTCCTAATTTAACATTAAATATTGTTAACTATGAAGTGAAGTAGAAATGTTATAAATTCGAAATAGATCACCAATGATCAATTTATATTCTGTACTTGTGTCCCCATACAGACATCATGATAGATGTGATTTCTGAATTTTTTAATGTATTGTCATTTTAATTCAAATCCAGTAAAACCTTGATATTATCTAGTTGAGAATTATAATGGAGGTATTGAAAGCTGGTCCAAAATAAGTGGTTGTTGTATCAAGGTGGTAGTAATATTGAGGTGGTCACAATGTGAGGTTTTACTGTATATCAAGTGTGGTAATTTTTCATGTGTGATTTAATGAACCAAGATAGTATCATCAAGTTTAGGGACATAGATTTGCCAAACTGTAGGTTTTCTTGTGAGATAACATTTGTAATTGTCTCTCTATATTATAATTAATTGTCTGTTGTATATTTCAGATGTATAAAGGCAGCATTACTCCCTAATCCAGAAATGTCCTGGGTAACAGAACCTTCATCAGATGTTAAGAATCCTAAGTTTAATCAACTCTTCCACATCAGCATTCCACAACGTATTTTGTTAACTAAAACTTTGCAAGTCAATATAAGTTGTTTACAAGATGGTCGGGCAGAAGAATGTTACGTAAGTAAATTACCTGACCTATATCAGCGGATAATCTCTTCTTTTAGATTTACCTTCCATTTTCTGCTGTGCAAAATGGCTAAAAAGTAGATACCAGAAAATGATTGTACTATCAAGAATCTAGCTGCCATAAGTATTAGAATACGTACAGTGCAACCCCTCCAGAGCAGTCCTCTCTTGAGCAACAATGTCCTTCCAGCAACATCATGATTTTTTCCCATTGTATGAACTATTATTTTAACCTATTTATGGCAACTACCTCTCAACAACAATATAATTTCATGTCTCTCAAAGGGTATTGCTTTGGAGAGGTTGCACTGTACTTATATCTTTTAACAAAATTCTGATGTTGCTTTTTTTATAATTAAAATTTATTCACTAGTGCCGTCCATTTATGGTCTTTGATGAGTTGAGTGAAAAAACAACAGCAGAGTTTTTCTTCTACATTCCAGTTAGAATAATAAACAATTTGAACATTGCTGTAGAGTCTAAATGTAAATTATGTACTTTAAAATATGACCAGAATATAGATTTAATTATGGATTGTAATTTTTGCAGGGTTGTGCATCTGTGAGTCTCGCAGACTTCGACCAAAAGGACGGGCCATCTATAAGATGGTACAATGTACTTAGCTTTAAATTCATGCAACCTGACTCCAGTGTAGTCAATAAAAAACTGTCACCTGGAAGTGCGGACTATATACAGCCAGATACTTACGTTAGTGAGAAGTCATCGTATACCAGTGTTGATAGTGTACAACAGGGAAATGTATCAATGACTTACAGCAAGAAGGAAACTGTAAACACACAATATGTAAGTTCAGTGATTTTTTTCTTTTTTTCAATTTTGGTAAAGCATCCCGGTCCAGTCCAGTCAGGAAAAAAAGTGTGATGCTAAAATGGGAAATTTTTAGATTGGGAATTGGGAAATATGTCTTAATTTTTATTGAACCGTATTATTTTAGTGACATACCAGTTACATACATTGAATCTATGAATGTGTGAAGTGTTAATATTTTCTTATTTCAGAGAGAATCGTACAGTAGCGACAAAGTTACCAAATTATTAGAAGCTTCATCTGCAAGATTACGCAAAGTTTCATACTCAAGTGAAGACAAAGAAAAGTGAGTTTATTTATCTTGTAATATATATTTGCCTTATGGTTTTGTGTTCCTTTTTTTTAGCTCGTCTATTTTGAAGAACAAGTTGCTATTATATTTATAATTGCAGGGTCATCATCGTCAATGTCATGGGGAAAAAATTGTAGCCCATTACTCAAATGCTTATAAAGATAACAACACAATAATTCTAATACTTGATTATCATGACAAGGCACAGTTGCAAGACAAGGGGCATTATTCTGAAAGCTATATTTTAGGAGTTATGTCCCCTTTTTAACTTAGAATTTTAGTCAAAATTTTGCCTTATCGTGTTCAAACTTGAAATCTCAAATGTGGCCCCATTGCCGACATGTAAAACAGACACACTTAGATTATTGATTGATGAATGTTTTTATTGTTGTTTTCAGTCAATTCAGGCTTCAGTCAGGTGGGATACCTTGCCCTAAAGAGGAAAGTAGTGATGAGTCAACGGTAATCTCATCACAGACATCAACGTTAACGCGTAACCAGGGTACAGATGAGATGGACGAACACGCTGATGATACTCTAAAAATTACTGCTGATAACGCTCTGGAAGATGATGATGACATTGGTGATGAAGATTTGGTTAGTTTCTTAATTTTCTCAAGCGAAACATAAGTTCAAGTTTCTTTGTTAATAGTAAGCATCACATGTGAAAATAGAAGTAGATATGGTAATTGTTTCTTTCTTTCAGGAATACTATGATGAGGGTTTGAATTACGTGGAGGCTGTCATACAGGGATTTGAAAGAACATTAGATGGTGTGTGTTCTAGTGATGGTTCAACCGATCAGGATGAGTCATGTAGAACTGAAACTTGTGATAAACAGACTAATACTGTTAGTGTCAGAATGCAGCAGAACTTGGAGTCTGGTCGAAGGTCACAGGGCTCAGGGTCTGAAGGACGTAATAGCGCTATACGACGATCACAGACATTCTCACCGACCGGTGGGCCTGGTGCTCACTATGTCTGCAAGGTAATTATTTGAATTTATTCTTTGTTTACAAGAATTCGGTGACATGATATATTCAGGGTTTCCGCTGCCATTGGCCAGTTTCACAAATGGTGAAAAAAATCTGCAAGTGGCGAAAAAAATCAAATTTAGCATACATTTTTGTATCCCGAACCCTCCCCTCCGTACTTGTTGTGGAAAAAATATAATGTCCATTGGAAACCCTGATAGTATTCAACATATATAACTTAAAGAAAGAAATATCTCATATTTAAAAATGCTATCATTTCAATGACTTCTTTATTGTATAAATCTTCTATCTGTGAAACAATTATACTGTGTATTTGTATTATTATTACATGAAATATTTATCTGTTATAGTTGAATAGAAGTGACAGTGACAGCTCCATGCCATTGTACAAGAGAGGGCCGTTCCAAAGAAATTCTTTACAAAGAAGAAGTCTTCGTTGGAAGAGGGTAAGTTTATGTCATCTTTTGAATGAAGACAATTAGATAGGCATGACATAAAAGCAATCTCTAATGCTTATATTGTGCTTTTGCCAATTGATGAATATTTATTTGTCAATTACATGTACTTGTTTCCTTGTAAATTCTCAACATCAATTGTATTTTTGCTTACTAAAAGTGGCCTGACTCGGATATTTTTCGGTTGAGCCAATGTCTGGATGGACAGTAGAGTACTACAGCTTGCCTAGCCTTTAATTCTTTAAGTACCTCCATTTTGCTGATGAACTGTTGGCTAGATTTGAACCCCTAAAAAAACTTTCTTGTACTTATTATGCAGCCTCTATGGTTGAATGGTTGTAATCTCTGACTAGTAATCACTAGCCTCTCACTGATGCGAGTTTAAACCCCCCCCCCCTTGGACCAAATTTCACATTTTAGGAAGCTGTTAAGGTGTACATCTGGGTTTATGCTCCACTGTTGAAGCTTGAAAAATTTTGCCAAATGGCCCTAGCTGTAGGTGCAATGTTAAACCCCAAATGTAAAAAAAATCTTTTATGTTTATTTATTTAATACTCCATCTTGTTTACAGACACCAAGCAGTGTTGGTTTACGCGGTGGTAAAGTAGTGACTCGAACATCGTTAGACATGGAGCTGGATCTCCAAGCATCACAGACACGATTGTCTAACTTAATGGACGAGAATACAAGACTCAGAGAATTAACGAAGAAAATTGAACTAGCCAAAGCTAGAGGTAAACTTGGTTAGAATTCTGTTATGTAAAGTATTACACTACTATAAATTATTTGCAATTACCCCTTATTTCTTTTGTTTCCTATTCTTTGCTCGGACTGAATCATTGTACAATAAAAAAATAAGTTATTCTTTTAAGTGCTTTTGTAAACTTAATTACCTTAAACCTCATTATCTCGATGAATCATCAGAACAGACTAAATGCTCAAGATAAACGTGGTGCTCGTTATAACGAGGTTTTTGTCTTTAAAAAATTTTAAGCAGAAAATACTCTGTACGAAAGAGTAAAACCAATTATATATTGGTTTGAATTTCTGGATGTCCTGAAGAACTTACATCAAAAAATCACTTTAATAAGAATAACCAAGTGGTTGTGTTTGATTAAATAATACAAACATTGTACTTACATATTAACGTAGGGTCTCTGTGGGTGAGTGTCATGGCCTCAGACTAGTGATCTAGCTCCTCTACTGTGAGTTCAAATCCCACCCTTGACTAATGATCCTGACTGTAAACCTCAGAAAAAAATAAGTATTACCTTGATGTTTTTTTTTCAGGAGAAACAGAGCTTCCTGCCTGGTTGTCTGATGATGAACACTTTCAGAGTCTCCTAAGTGAAGCTGATAGAATGGTAAATATAATATTATACAAATATGATATTGTACATTATCTTTTTTCTCTTACAGTTAAATAAGACAATAAATTCATCTCTCCCATTTCAAATCTAGCTATATGATGGTGGACTTTTCACTCCTGAAATCAGTAAAATAAAGATTTCGACTCTTGAGAATTTGTACCAAAGAGTCAAATTTACAATAAAATTAGAGGGAAATTTTGTTGAATTATCATCATCTAAGGGTCATTTTTGACCTTCAACTTTTGGTGTCTAGTGAAAACCCAGACTTACAATGTATATCTAAGAATTAAGTAACAGACATAGAGTGTTTTCAACTCATTACAAATTAGTTTTTTGCTAAAAAAGGGTGTCATAGTAACAAGTGTCAATATTCACTGTCAGAAAACTGACCAGCTCCTGGTGTAATTTTATCTTTCATGTAGAGTATCCATGTTCCTAATTGTATATCTACATTGAGACTTACTGTTAAATGTTCAAAATTAACTTATTTCTCTAGTAAAACAGTTGCATTAATTGTTGTGCTATGTAGGTAAATACCCTCATGTATCTAGTCAGGTATTAAGACTTTGTATTAAGTTCCAGTCTTTCTGGATTATAAATGCTGTTTACTAATATTATGATGTAAATCATTTATTTATCAGAAGTGGAAACTTTTTCAAGAGCATATACAAGAAGTAAGCCGCATCATACATTCAGATAACGTTGCACGATAATTGATATACATAGCATGGAACGCTGGGATTTATGTTTAACCATTTACTCCCTGTAATGTCCTTGTATTGTTTGTCTGAAATATTAGCGGCTTAATATATTCATACGGTGTGATATTACGGAGTTATGGACCTTAGTCCATGTAGTTTGACTGTGGTTTTTGTTAAAACGTCTTTGTTATACATTAATTGGTCATTATATAATCTGAATAATGTCTTATATTTGCTAATAGTGTAATTCTCTACCAGTTTCCAAAATCAACAATTGGCTCATAATAGAGGACTCATTGATTTTCGCTCATAACAAATTCATTAAATTCTCTAGTAAGAATATTGTAGGATTATTGCAAAGGAATGAGTGATTTCAGTATTTATATACAAGAATTATGTATCTTTCTATGTGAAGACTGTGATGTTTTGTGTTTTCGTAATGTGTGTATGCATAATTGTCAAGTATACATATTTAATATGAATTTACCTTATATCATGGTATATTCACACATGAATACATTGAGAAGGGATACTAACTGTTGTATTATATTAACTAGATGCTTACAATCATATGTTTATTATGTATGTTTTATTTGTTTAGTATTTATGTTGAATTTGCTACATCAGAAATACTTTCACCTGGAGCTATTGAAGCTGTTTTATTTGTTCAGTATCCATTCACTAGCCCTTCGCTGCTGTGAGTTTGAATCTCCCTGGGACCCAATTAAGGGAGCTATCCAGCTATCTTATGGAAGGTGATGGTTTTACCCAGGTGTATGCCTTGGGTCTTCCTTCACTGTTAAAGCTGGGAAAGTGGCTAAATGACCCTTGCTGTTGGTTAGACATTAAACCCCTGTGAAATAAATAGATGTATTCTGTTATGTTGTTAGAATTTGCACTTTTCTGGATGAGAAATCAATGATTCTTGAGAGTATGTCAATTAGTTCAGCATGTTGTGTTGAATCTTTTACCTTTTTGTAAGTTAGTGCATCTATACCTGTTAATAGACCTATTGTCATTTATTTGTATATCTTGAATGATTTTTGATATTTTTGTTCTTATTTACTATGTTAAAACAGGTATTATTTATGAGCATGCTGCTGTATGTCTGAGCTATTTTTAGCTTGTCTATTTTGAAGAAAAAGTCACTTATTAAGTAGAATGATGTATAGCAGAAGAGCATTAGTGCCGCTCTGCGGAGTCCTTGTTGTATTTAATGCTGTTTTTGCACAAAAGTTATCTATTCTTACTTATTTCTTAATTACTTGTTAGCAAATGTGCTCTGATGATACATATGATACTCATTGTTTTGATTACCACTTTCAACAGCTTGTTTGTCTAATTATTAAAATGTAATATTAAGTATTTAAATGTCTGTGTCGCTGTTGAAATCAATCTTAAATCAGTTCTACGAGAAATTTTCTATTGTGTTGGTGAAATATATTTATTACATTGAATGAATATTTCCTTTGTTTAGCTAAGTCCAATTGATACATTTGTCTACATATTTAATTTTAGCGTCAACGAGAGGAACTAGGTCAAATGACTCGGCAAGAACGTCGTGCTGAACAGCTGATGAAAAGAGTGACGAGAGATGTTCACAGATTGAAAAGAAATCATCCCAACGCACTTAGTACATCATTCAGGTATAAAATGTTATTCATCCTCAATGCAATCTATGTTGGCAATGTCTGCTCAACTATATCCATTGTAGTTTTGTTAAATTTCTAATTATGTGGGTCTTATTTACAGTGCAGTTTCTGAGCACAAAACCTTGCTTGAGCACTGATAACATATTGTCAATATACTTACGTTATGAATATGAAATCAAAATAATTATATTTTATGTTTTATTTTTTGTTTGTCATTTAGGACAAGGGGGTATTCTGTGTATGGATTACTTTGGTTTATGTTGTACGTAAACTAATCGTATTCTAATTGTTGGGAAGCATGTTACTGACTGGATCATTTTGTTCTAGGTTGCATTTAAAAAAAATATTTGTTTGCTGTCTCAAAATTTCAAAATATGTAATAGAGGGATGATGTGTTGTTTTTGTACAATGTTGTGGTCCTGTGTTATTGTGTGATACCTGTAATGAAAGCAGAATTCATCGGTAAATGAACAGCCTTGCCCAACATGGACAAATGCAAAAATTTGTGTCTAGTTTTTTCTTGTTTTCAAGAGGGACAGCAGGCAAAGATATTTTTAATATGGCCTAATGTCATTAGTTTTATTTTTCCTATATTGTGTTGATATTGCAGATTTGGTCATCGGCCTATGGTAAACTTGATTAGAGTTCACTTTTAAAGTTGTGTAGATATGCGTGGCTTATGAAATTATCTTTTGAGTGATATGTATGTCGATGTATTGGCTTGAAATATGTTTTACGAGAAATTTCTTTCATGTCTTCATAATGCTTTAGCATGCAAATGCATGGGATGGTACTTTGATGAAATGTTTGTCACACTGTGTAATCAGCAACTTAACCACAAAATCTGAATGAAGTGAATCCATCGAATTGCTTGATTTGAATTTATTTAATCAATTGCTATGTTTTGAATCTCCTCTGTTCTAAAAATGCATAAAAAATATGAAAACCTTCAAACTTGTGGTATGCGAAATGAAGTGTTTTGTCAGCTATGGGGTTTCAATTTGGATGCTAAAAATCTTTTCTTTGGTTTGTATTTATTGTGCTTTTGAGGAAGTGAATTCCCAGTACATAAATTGATTGAATTTGACGTATATCTTCCCCCTGTACAGTCATACTTTAATAAGCATGAGTTTTTTCTTGTACAATTTCTATTGTGAAAATGATAAGTTGAATTTGATGGCGTGATACTTTGAGAGTTGGTACTTTGGGTACATTTAAAGCCTGGCTTTGCATACTGGTATAACTATAGATAACGGTCTACTGTAACAGATATTAAATACTGCTGTTGTGCTGTGATCCCAATAAATATTACAGGTTTACTTGGAGAACTTCTGCCATTTATTCATGTATACATTTGTATGTCTGTTGTCACGGAAAGAGGTACAAACAGGTGAAAATATCAGTTGAATCCCTTAAGTTCACTGGACAATATATGCACTGTGTATGCTGTAAAATTATACTGTTCCTTTGTACTAATGTTCTTAATTTCCATCAGGACTATTATAAATACAGATTTTAATATTTTTTTAGTTATTTTGTAATCAACCATTATTGTATGTATAACAGAAGTGAATGTTGAAAGATCATCGGGGGTATATATAAAGGGCTGGTTTTGATATGCATGTAAGTAAAATGGTTTTAGTTTGCAGTGTCAGTGGATATTTCCAATTTTTGAAAGGATATTTTTCATATTTTAGAGAGAAGATGGCGTATATCACAACAGTGAATATGCAGGTACCAGTCATACCTTCGGATGGCGCCCAGTCTGAGGACTCGAAGGTCCAGGAACTTCTGAAGGATGGACGAGTTGGTCATGAAGTATGAACTCAAACAAGGGAGACAACTGGTTTCGTTATGAAAAGGATATTATCCTAAATCATTTGTAGTGTTGTTCGTCTGTAATTGTCACAAAGCCGCTTATTATTCAGTGGTGTGTTGAACTGTGACACTAGGCGCCAAGGAAGACCGCTACAAAAATTGAAGTCATGTTAAATCATAGAATCTGTCGTTGTTTATCATTTAGTGTCTGCTCCTGTGCCTTCGTATCTTAAGATCTGATGTAGATTTCATTGTACAACACTTTCCATCTAAAAAAGGATATAATGTAGACAATACAAGCCAGTAATTACTGTAATATGATAGTTCTGGTTGCGTTTAACTGGCTTGTAAAATAAAGCTGGTCTTAGAACCCACGTTATTGACTAGTTTTTATGCCAGTTTAGTATCTCTGACTGAGAAATGTCATTTATAATCTATTGTTAACATCATCTTCAGCTAGCTTTCATTGACATGATACATGTTTTGCTCATTTAGATAGATTTAACTCTTTATTTAAAGGTCAGGCATTCTTAACCCCTGTCTTGCATGTCTTGCCATGTAAAGACATTTTTTTTAATTTTCAACACCAGTTCTACAAATACCTCTAGGCTTAACCAAGCTTTAAATAATTATTACTATTATGGAGTGGCATGTACGTTTATTTCAGGGTAGTTTATGTTATTTGCTTGTGTAGCTTTTCTGACAGTCTACAATTAACCTTTCTGTTCAGTATATAAATTATTAAAATTATTCATATATATAAAATCAATGATTTTGAGTTAAAAGTTAAGTATTTGTGGTCCTTATTGTCCCCAAAGCTGTGAAGACTCGTGTGTTTTATTTCCAATCCTTTTGTTCCCTTCAATTTTCCTAATCCTTACATAGCCCCTAAACTATAAGGATTTGTTTCGTTAATATCCAACTGCTGGCCAGAATATTATCACTTAATGACATAGAACACTGTTCGATATCTGATGAAGTTTGGTGTTTTGCATCACTTTGTGCCCTGTGGTACCTTTCTGGTTGTGCATATTGTTTTTACACGAATTTAGACCAAATAATTTTGTATAATTCCTATATTGTTACTGAGGAGTGTTTAAAATATTTTATGTATATTTTACTGATTATAAATGTTAAGCATTGTGATATTCATTTTAAATGTTACAGCCAGTTGATCTGGTCATCATGTTTTTATCACAGAAAGATTGGGGCCCCTTTTAAGGGGTTTATATCTTGTTACAAGTGTGTACATTTCTACCAGTACCTGAGGTCGAGTTTATGGAACTTGAGATTTGTCTCCATACTCAAAACTATTTTTATTCTTAAGAAATTTTTTGCTTTTTAGATAATCATCATAGAATCCAGTGTGCTTCCTAGTGAAGCTGAGCTGAGTATTTGAATAAATACATTTTTATAAAACTGATAATATTTGATAGAAAAAAATTTTGAATTCTGAGACTGTTCTCAAGTTCGATAATCTCAATCTCAGGTTTCTATCTGATGTTAATATTGGCCATCTCATTCCAAAGCCTGCGTTTAATGCTGCATTGTTGCATTTAAGAATCATGTATAAACCTGTATCTGGCTTTGTTTGAATTTATTTACTCCAACTTCAGGCAGTTGTTGTTCGTTATCATAAATTTCTTGTTTCAATATTTTGGAGATATTTCCAGGGATGGACAAAGGTCTAACTATGTTTTAATGCTCATTTTTATGGCTTTTTTATAAGAACTTGGGGTTAAGACTTTTGTCATATTTGTATAATTTTTTATGAAAGTACCCTCAGAAACAAGTTATTAAAACACCTTAAAAAGTAAATGGCATTTCTTGATGGAGTCTTTGAAAAGAATGCGTTGACAAAGATATTGAATTCGGCAATTTTTACCCAAAATACCTGGTCTAAGGTTTAAAATGATGGACTCAAGTATTGAAATGAAGCATTATTGGTTGTAGCACAATTCTTATACATAAGCATTTCATCACTGTTTGGTCAACATGTTTAAATAATTTGTTAACAAATTTTGTGTCAATTGATTTTTTAACATCCGACGCAGTACCATGAAATATGTAGTTTATGGCTGATACGTGAGCCGTGCTGATGTGAATTAGCATCTTATTCTGACTTGTGATGAAGACGCATGATTGCTTATTTTGTTGGCTAGTTTCAAACATTTTCAAAGTAACATAGTCGAGTATTACATTGTTGCCATTTCATGTATTATGTATTTTTATGTTGTAAAGAGAAACAGATATTTTCTTAAACAATCTTTACAACCCGGTTGTTAGTAGAGATATTATTGTATATACGAGTCGTGTGCTATTATTTATTTGTACTCTTCACTGTGTTAACTATACCAGTATTTCAAATCTCAGTTACTTGCTGGTATATATACTGACGTGATTTAAAAACTGTGCTTGGGGAACATACAAGTTAAAAATTGACAAGATAACACATAATATTTTACCACTTAAGGAAGATTTCATTGAATATTTTATGAGAATTATGACAGGTTTAGTAACATAAGGGTCAAAACTAATGTCCAGCTGTGTATACTATGCACAGTTCTTAAGTGGCATCTGTATATTATCAGAGTATTGAAAATGAACAAAATGTGTATAAAAAAACCTGTTCAGAGTTCTCTCAAATTATTATACCATTTTCATTTGACATTACAATGGCTTCATTTATTGGTGCCTATGGTGTGAATTTTTGTAATCTTAGTTTGAAAATGTATCCCTGAGTGAACATTTCACCTGACTTGTTGTTACATTTATCAACCAAATATCTGAATTGACCTGGGCAGTTGGCAACTGCGCATATAGCTCTATATATGGCTGCTCTTAAGTATGAAAAACTTGTAATTTGCTGGCGGAAAAAAACATTTGAAAATATGCTTGAAATTTGACTTTCTAGCCTATAACAGCGATTAATTTTAATGTTGACTGGAATATATTATGACTAACTGATGACAAATCTATCTTAATGGGAAAAAACATCAATTTCTAAGCTTTTACATTTCTGCATAAGTTATTTTTCATATATAATCTGGCTACAATTTATTCTTACGTAAAATATGCACAAAATCCACCCTGGTGTATGGTATATTTAGTTTTTTCAGTGTTAACTTCCTGTGGCAGGTTCACATGGGTGGAATGCTACATAATAATGATTTTTTAATGAGTCATTGTTTGCATATCATTGTATAACTGTTCCAGCCAATTTGTTTAGCATTTCTTTCTTAAGTATTGTTTGTTCGTGCGATGCTTTAATGTTATATAATAAAGATGTTGTTCTATGCAATAGCTGTACAAGAATCGTCTTTATGTAAGATTTACATTAGCAATAGAAATTGTATAAAAAATCTCTTCTCTGACTTCTACATTGTACTCTTCGGAAGCACCATATTTTTTGGTCAGTATATTTTATGAGATTATTTCATCTGGTTATTTCCTATTGCTATTCTTTTTTGACCAGTAGAAGTACCAAGATTTCGTGGTGGTCCTGGTTGATCTGTAATTTCAATGTGATAAATTTGATATTTTTTTTAATATGCAGTTAAACCTGTGAACAATGGCCACCATTGGGATAGACAAAATGTGGCCTTTATTGACAAATGGCTTTTATTTGGAGGTCAGTTTGTTCTAAATGATCACTGACAGTTTTTCAAAGAATGGTCTTTATTATCAGGATGTTCTTTATGTGGAGTTGGCCGCAAACACAGGTTTGACTGTACCAGTTTGTGGAAATTAGTAGACTTTTGAGTTAAACCATGTATAACTTTGGAGTTAGTTAAATTATTTATTTGTTTCCTTCCTGATAGATGCAGTATCAACTTTCTGTGTGCTGTCTTGTCATTTACTAATCTGAGACCATGAAAGGATCAACCAATCGGAGTCTGAGTTATTACCTTTGACCTTTGAACTGACCTTACGGCAATTTTTATATGCCAACTTGGTGTAATTCTATGTGGTATATATCGGTTGAAATGAATTGATTTTTTTTTTCTTGAATAATTTTTTATAGCTAATCAACTGTCTTCAGTCATGAAAAAATCCCAGTCGCAGCTGGTCATACCCTTCTATGAAAATTTGACAAAAATGTTGATTTTCCTCCATATGTGGAGAAGTTGCCGGCTCCTTGTGGAAGGGTAAGTTAGTCCTGGTTAGTATATAGTCCAGGGAAACTGGTTAGGTGAACCGGTTGCCATATATAACTGAAAAATTGTTGAAAAATGGCGTTAAACCCCAGTGACAATAAGTCGCATAAAAACAAAAAACAAACAAATATTCATGTAAGTTTTTTTCTGTTCTTCTCTTGATGAGGCAATTTTTTAATGTTTCTAATGACTGAGATGGTCCTTTTTGGAGCATTCACTTGCTTGTCACACTTTGGTACCTATCTGTTCTGTGTGGTGTATTCTTTATATACGTATAATTTATTATTAAAGGTAAGGGTTATTGTTGACCTGGGTAAATGTTTCATATTACTGTGTATGTGTCAATCTGATTAACCAAATAATGTGTCTGTTTTCACCTCGGAGTTTTTATACCGTTTACTTGAAATAGTGGCCTTTTTATAAATCTTCTGTGATTTTATTGTACGGGCTATACCATGTGAGTTTGGGCCTTTTGACACAATTTTGACTTTTGAGTTTTACAAGTCTTTAAAATAAGATTTGCCTGTAAAATGAAATAGAAATTTAGCTTCTTAACTACCTGTTATTTACTAAGATATAAGTATTATTTATACTGACTTATCTTAGATATGTTATTCTTGATGCAATTATGACTTTAAAAAATTATATCCAAAGGCCCAAAATTGTACAATGGGGCTCAAAATCTTGCATGTTCCAACACCTTTGTAACTGTTTTATGGCCAGTGTATAAATGGTAGGGGTAACAATTATTTGTTCACAAGTGGTGTAATGGAAGAGAAAAAGTATGTGATACTGGAATTAGCATCATTAATCCTAATAACCAACATGTATTATCAGTTTTTTTGTTTGCTGCCATATATTGAGAGCTTGGCATAACCTGATTTATAGGTCAACATTGGAGTTGACTTGAAAGTGGAACTTTACCACTTTGGAGTTGAATTTGATTCAGTTTTACTGAAACAATTTGGTCTTCTATTTTTGAATATCAATTTAACCATTTATTGAGATAGTATTTAAGTTTGTCATCTTATATTGCTGTCAGATATTATGTACATACAGTGAAACCTTACTTTGTGATCACCTCAATATTGAGACCACCTCATTATAACAACCGCTCGTTTCTAGACCGGTTTTCAATATTTTTTCTTTAGTTCAACTTGATAGTCAGTCAACCTCAATATTATGACCTATATCTTGGTCCCATTGGTGGTCTTAATATTGAGGTTTTTCTGTATAATATAAAAAGTGTACTCTAATGTAGTTTGATTCAGTTAAAGAACCTGCTGTTTATGTTTTCTGTGTTACAAAGGTGTTGGATTATGTGACAATAAATTGTTATTATCAGCTTTCTATGTAGAGTTGTATTGACTGACTGAATGACCCAACATTGGGACGTGTTGTAATTATTAATATATAATGTATACATTTCTATTTTGCATAAAAATAAAAATATTTTTAAACACGATATTGTGTGGTTCTTTATTCGCCAAATGTTCTGTAAGAAAATGATAAAGCCGCTGTGTATTACTCTGAGGATATGATAGTGTTACTTAAAATAGGTTTAATTGTAAAATGATAAATCAACATCCAGGTATCTCTATGTATGGCACTGGTACATTTTTCTGAACTGGGCAGTCCGGTAAACAATGTAGTACAGATTAGAAGAAAGGAGTATATAAGATTCTCCTGATTAGCACATGAATACTGGTATCTTGGTCAGTATTCATATTGCTATTCGATTACACTTATAAAAAATATAGATCTAATGAGCCGAAACATTAACCTCAGTGCAATGAACGCTGTATATGAACCCGCGAACCCTGAAAATATAACAAAGTTCATATTTTATACCAAATTCAATAATAGGTTTATATTTTATACCAAATTAAACAATATGTTCATATTTTATACGAAATAAAGCGGGAGGTTCATATTTTATAGAAAACAAAATAATAGGTTCGTATATTTTCAAGAAGTAGAACAATTGCTTCGTATTTTATAGAAAATAAACAGTAGATTCATATTTTATAGGAAATAAAACAAGAGGTTCATATTTTATCGGAAATAAAACAATAGGTTCATATGTTATAGAAAAGAAACAATCGGTTCATATTTTATAGGAAATAAAACAATAGGTTCATATTTTTTGGGAAATAAAACATTTTATAGATTATAAACAGTAGGTTCATATTTTATAGAAAGTAAAACAGTAGGTTCATGGTTTATAGAAATAAAACAACAGGTTCATATTTTATGGGAAATAAAACAACAAATCCATACTTTATAGGAAATAAACATTCTACAAATTGACTGCCAATTGAAATCAATATGGAGCATATGTATGGAACTTTCATCGCATCCTAATACCATAGCTATATAGTTTCTTGTTTGGGAAATCGGATTCAATTGGTAGAAAGACAAATAGAGCCTATTAACCATTCTGATGGCGTAGATGAGCAGCTTTGTATGCAAAATAGTCAGATATTATATCAACACTATTGTCAGATTTAACGGATAGATAGACTTACATATTCCAACATTGTTCCAAAGTGGTACCCCTCAGGGAGACTGTATGTCGTCCTCCATATTTAGTTTGTTTTTTGGTTTGGTGAGTGGCGACATTTTGTATATTTTTTCTAGAGTCCTTTTCTGACCTACAGTGCAACTTCTCTAAAGCAACACCCCTTTGGAGGAGCAAAATTATGTTGTTGCTGTTGACAGGTTGTTGCTCTAGAGAGGTCAAATAGTAGGAAAATTCATATTGTTATTGAAGGGAGGTTGCTGCTCAAGAGATGGCCACTCTGGAGAGGTTGCAATGTATACATTGCACATGTACAAACCGAAGCTCACCTATATAGGCACATCCAATCCATGTTGATTTCTTGTAGCGACCAAAGTGATTGGGAAAAGAATCGATGAGATGACACCCAATGCCTACACCGACCATTCCACCAGCGATCCCAGTTCCCGTACCAATAATAGTCATCCTAAGATACATAACAAAAGGTAATACATGTACAGTCAAACCTGCGTTTGCAACAACATACGAATAAAGACCACCCTGTGAGTAAAGACCGTTCTTTGAAAAAAACGTCACTGATTATTTAAAACAAATTGACCGCCGAGAAAAGACCATCATTTTGTTAATAAAGGCCACATTTTGTCTTTCTCAAGGATAGCTTTTGTTCACAGGTTTGACTGTACTCAAATTACTGATACATGTACATGTTCGGAATTCAACTATACAAAGCATGACCGCAAAATTAATGTTTTCTACACTTTTTGGTATATCCGGTGAAAATAAAGACGACAACTTTCAAGCACTTGCGATGTACTGAAACATGTAAGGTATTGAAGTATAGGAACTTTAATAGAAGTATGAATTAGTAATTATACTAAATAATAGCAATAATAACAAAACATCAATAACATTGGTTTCATCAGGTGAGTTAATGTCACCAACTGGTTGATACAATATATTACATTCATTGGATCGTGTCTACCGCCTGTAATATATTTCTAGCATAAAGAATTTTCCAGATGGCGTAAGTAACAACTGCTGTGCACTTCTAGGTTTCAAATGGTAAATGCTAGGTGACCTAGGGCATCATTAGGCAACAATGGTGCACCGCTAAATACTAGTAACCAAGGAGCATTGCTAGGTAACCAAGGAGCAGTACTAGGTAACTAAGGAGCGATGCTAGATATCCAAGGAACATTGCTAGACAGTTAAAGAGCATTGCTAGGTAACCAAGGAGCATAGCTATGTAACTAAGGAGCATTGCTTGGTAACCAAAGAGCATTGCTAAGTAACTAAGGAGTATTGCTAGGTAACCAAGGAGCATTGCTAGTTAACTAAGGAACATTGTTAGGTAACCAAGGAGCATCGCTAGGTAACCAAGGAGCATTGCTAGACAACTAATGAGCATTGCTCGTTAACCAAGGAGCATTGCTAAGTAACTAAGGAGCATTGCTAGGTAACTAAGAGGAGCATTGCTAGGTAACTAAGGAACATTGCTAGGTAACCAAAGAGCATTGCTAAGTAACTAAGGAGCATTGCTAGGTAACCAAGGAGCATTGCTAGTTAACTAAGGAACATTGCAAGGTAACCAAGGAGCATCGCTAGGTAACCAAGGAGCATTGCTAGACAACTAATGAGCATTGCTCGGTAACCAAGGAGCATTGCTAAGTAACTAAGGAGCATTGCTAGGTAACTAAGAGGAGCATTGCTAGGTTACTAAGGAACATTGCTAGGTAACAAAGGAGCATTGCTAGGTAACTAAGGAGCGTTGCTGGGTAACTAAGAGGAACATTGCTAGGTAACTAAGGAGCATTGCTAGGTAACCAAGGAGCATTGCTAGGTAACTAAGGAGCGTTGCTAGGTAACTAAGAGGAGCATTGCTAGGTAATTAAGGAACATTGCTGGGTAACAAAGGAGTAGTGCTATGTAACCAAGAAGCATTGTTAAATAACCAAGGAGTGCCGCTATATGACCAAGGTGCATTGCTAGGTAACAAAGGAACACTAATTAGGTCAACTGACACATAGTACAAATATATGAAATCTGTATTTATAAATACCTTTTAATGTTATCTTAATTAGTCGAAAATGTTTAAAAATGAATTCAATAGTTGATATTTTCCAACACTAGATTTGTTTCATTCATCAATCCATCCCATAGTGTATCATTTATCATGATGATATCTTACTTATAAACAGTTATCTTAGTCAGTGATAATTCATGTTCTGGTATTTGGAGTGAGACTGTAAGTAGGTCAATGGTTGAAGTAAGTGTGAGGATCAAAAACTTTTTAAAAAATCAATAAAATAAAAGTTACGGCGCGTTCGCTGCTGATTTTAGAGTTTTGTTAGCGCTTGCGCCAGCCTTGTTAGCTAACGTGTTTTGCTCACTTCCCATTGGCATTGTTCACTATTGAAAACTTACGGTAATACTTCTGTTTTACATACAGATACGGTTTTAGAATATACATGAGTTTAAAAATGAATGTTACGATTTACTCATAAATATTCTTTGAAATCAGTGAAGCAAGAAGACCGGAAGTTGTTCATCTTACAGTCGTACTTGACATTACAGTCAGCCATCTAAAAATGGAGAGGACAGATTTAGGGAAAAAATATATTTTTTATAGGTTTCAAGGATAGAAAATAATTTACCGTGAGATTATTAAAACAACAATACTCCTTGAGTTATTGTAATAATATGGAGAATAATCAAACACATCTCATTGCAATTTGGGAAATTTCATTTCGGTCATAAGTGATCATAGAACGGTTCTATGATTGGATCCAACCGTTGACTCTACAATGTAGAGTTGCTATTCGGAGGTGGCTGCAAACACAGGTTTGACTGCAGTTGTTACTGTTGTATGTCCGCCACTGTTTCAATTTAGTTGGAACATGAACCAAATGTTTGCTTAGTTGATTGTATTCGTCATAAATTATACTACATGTATTTTAAAAGGTATGTAGACACTTATCCTCCATTGGGTTCTTCCGGGTTTGTTTGGTTGAAATTCAGTTACAATAGACATTCGTAACTCCTTTGATCTTATCTGTTTAAATAATTCCATGTGATAAAATTGTTCAATTGTTCCTAGCTCAAAATCCAGAAGTTCGAAAAATCACGTGACAAGATATTGAGTCGCAGATTCTTTACTACACACGTGTTTCTAATTATAGTCACTAGGAAGTCTATGACTTAAGAATCCCGATTTTTATTGAATTATATACAATTCGGTTCAGTGTACCGGAAGTAATTAGTAATTAGCAATTGCTAATTACCAGTAATTATACGAACATAATAACATAATGACCTAGATCACATGGTTATTGGGAATTTAATTATGTACAGTGTATGACGATATTTATACCGCAAGATGTCTTACTTCTTCTGTTTGATTGCCCAATTAACGTTCAATCAAGATTGTGTCAACTATGTGACATAATGCCGCCCATATTCCATTTTCTATCTGTATCTCTGTTAGAACACTTGATCATAGTTTTGGCGCATTAAGTTGTTAACCATACGTAACATCTGGTTCGGTTTGCTTTTTAATTGTGGCTAAAACGATAGTCGCATTTGTAACTGGTTGTAACACGCATTTTAGTCAGAAAACCAAAGTGCATGGTTAGATAAGATAGCAAACAGATAAAATAGTACAATATCATAGTTCTTATGATTTAGCAATATTCTCTCATCAGGAAGTTATTGATAATATCTAACGCTCCTTTAAATTGATTTGTCAACCGTTGTTTGTTCATGTGGTCACGTCATGTAGTTCATATCCGAAAATGAATGTTACAATCTGTGGATATATATTTACGCGCTTGATGTCAACGAATGAAAGTGAGTTTTGCATCTATGTGGTTAGAACTTTAGATAAAAATTAGATCGTTATTTTAAAGGAGATAACAGATACAAAGTATACACTGTCATATGCGCAATTATTTTCAATAAACTCGACACATGATAACTATACATCGAAACCTACATATTTGTAATATCCTTGAAAAAGAGTGTCTACATTGTGTTTTATCTGAATTGACACGTTTCCTATAGAATGCTCTCAGTTCCCTGTTTGGAGGAGTTTGTATTTGTGGAATCACACCTCTAATTATTGATACTGCGACGGATCATGCATTAGAGAGCGGCCATCATCAAGCGATTCCATATAATAAAATCTCTGTGAAGCTTTTTGAATTAAAGTGGAATTAATCACGACTAGGAGCTTTAGTGCGTCTCATGTGGTCATTGAATGAATTCATTTGGATTATTGTGCAAATAATTAGACGATTCTCTCGACAATAAAGTTCGGTGCATTTCAATAGAGATATGGACAATTGTACACGGAATGTTTCTGATCTATCTGCAACGGTCGTAGGTCATCTTTTGCCTTATCTAGACAATTGCAATGGCAGTAAACATGATGAATCAACAGACAATGCAACTAATAACACGTCCACGGAGGATGAGTGTGGAAACCTCTTGGAAGATACAGTGTCAGACTACTTGTGGAAAAGTGTCCCGCCATTTTTATTATGTTTCGGCTTAGTGGGTAATATTTTCACAATTATAATTATTCGTAGACTGAAAGCTCACAAGCAGCCGACATTAACGTTTCTTTTAGTCCTGGCTATCAATGATTGTATTGTCTTGATAACCGGTCTGACCCGATACTGGATTGTATACGTGTTTGATTACGATCTCAGAAAAGCAAGTAATATAAATTGTAAGTTGTATTACTTTTGCATCTATGCTTCAATGCAATATTCATCCTGGATACTTGTTGGGGTGACGCTGGAACGAGTCGTGAAAACTCATGCTCCTCTGAGATACAAACGTTTTTACACCACAAAGAAAGTGAAGATAGGACTTCTGTGTACATTGTTTGTTTTAATTCTAGTCAATCTTCATTTCTTCTTCACAAATGGCGTGAACGATTTTACCGAAGGAGATTGCAGCTCCCTAAATCCAGATTTTTTCTTTTTTGATGAAAATGTGTTTGTGTATATAGATTTTTCAATCGTCTGCGTGGTGCCTTTCATCATTATGATTATTTGCAATATTCTCATTGTTCGGGTTTTGAAAAAATCACAGAGAAATCGTGCGTCTATGATGCACAGATCCGTCTTGCACCGTGCGAATCGCTTCAGCGTCAGAATGACTAAAATGTTAGTTGTCTGTACATTTTACTTTCTAATTGCCACCGGGCCAATATCATTGTATTTCATTTTGGATACCTACCTTACACCGACATTTACCGCAAATAACAATTGTGTAGCTATTGCAAGAATGGACTTGTTTTGGACAATTACGTATCTTCTTCAATTCTCCAACTCTAGCATAAATTTCTACCTATACACCTCAATGAATGGACGTTTCTACCGCGAGCTCAAAGACTTCCTTTGTTGTCGTATGAAGTAAGTATAAACATGTTTAAGACTTATTATTTCACTTTGATCTTATTTGTATCTCTCAATTAATGTATATATATCTTTAAAAAATAGAGGGAACATCCATGACATTCTGATGGGACAATATAAATGTAAAACAAAGCAAGGATCCAGCCAAAATTGATAAACTTCCTTAGACTTTTCAGCACAATTTCGGACAACGCCAAATTTCGGATGGTTGACGGATATCTCGGCATTTATATTCGTGGGGATTTGATTTCGTAGAACAGCCTACCCATGAAATCAAATCCCCCACGAAAATTGGTGAACCAGCAGTATACTATGTGTCTAATATACCAGTGCTATGTTTCTATAGTAACCGATCGTATGGTTCCATTCTGAGCTTGAAAAAAAAATTATTTCGTGACGCGTCGGAGCGCATCCTTTTCGTGTCGCCAGCTATCTTATAGTATGATATTGAACATCTCTAAAAAATCTGTTGAAAGAAATTAAGTCATTTAAAAGATAAAAATTATAAAGTACATAATTATATCATTATTTTAGAGCGTCGGAATTTTATTTGAGAAAACATGATTCACAGTACAATGTACTAAAAGTACAAAAATACGTGATATTCATTTCATGCCGGTGATGTTGGTTAAAATTTTATGGCGATTTTATGAAATCCACAAACAAACTAACACGTACGACTTAACAATATCAGACACCCATTGCGAGTCTACAATAACAACCTATTACAAAATTAAGCAGTTATCGATTTCAAATACCCATTTGTATTTTCCGGTTAATTTAGAAAGCCCATCAGTTAGATTAGTTTCGTAATAAGTTCTATTGTGATGTGTAACAACATTTATTTGTTGCCGTATTTCCATGTTTTCACGGTGAAACACACAAGCACACAAAAAACTACGGATGTACGTGATGAATGTCTGCTGGTCTGACATTTTGATTTTCAAATGTAGTACCAAATAAACAGGATGCGGTTTTACTACAGTGCAACCTCTCCAGAGCGGCCCTCTCCTGAGCAATAACCTCCATTAACAAAAACATGACTTTTCCCTATGTACGATCAGACGGATATATAGTGCAACCTCTCCAAAGCAACATCCTTTGTGAGAAGCAAAATTATTTTGTTGTTGAGAGGTTGCTGCTCTAGAGAGGTTATATTAATAGTTAAATCGTACAGAAGGAAACATCATGCTGTTGTTGCAGGGAAGTTGTTGCTCAAGAGGGGGCCGCTCTGGAGAGGTTGCATAAACGACTTATCATGTATTTTCTACCATACGGAGGGTGATAAACTGACGTAAATTGACTTGTGATTTTGACTGTAGACGTGATCATGTAATCTAGATTCTATCATGTTTTACAGCAAACACTGTATCTACTTCCGATTCGTGAATTCAAACATTTAGAACTGTGTACATAAGATGGCTATCACTTTATATCAAAAATAGTATTTAATTATCAAACTTGTACATAACCAAATATGATAGTGAAGATTAGGTCGTTAGTGATGTCCCACTTGAATTAAGAAAATAAAGAAGTTTATCATACATTTTGCCAATCGGGTATCGTAAAATAGTTTTAAAAAATTCCCATATACATGTAACACAAATTGTTCTAACTGTCAAAAAAAACGGAACAATCTGTTTGATAATTCAGATTGAACGCCTTTAGTCAACAGTATTTAATTATTCAAATTTTACGGCGGACATAATTATTATTTCAGTCCGATTTAAAACCCGTCCCTCCGTCATTCAACGCTTTTTATTCCAAATCATTTGATTCCAGTTGATTTTTTTTTCATAAAAACACACTTCAAATACAGAAGCGAACAATTAGTTGGGCCAAGAAACCACTAAACTACAGAAATGCATGACATATGTAAGCAGTAAATCTTCCTACACAATGTGTTTGTTTTTCAAACTTTCAGATTCCAGCGCATGAGCATTTACAGCACCCAACGTCAAAACAACAGCAACAAAAGCTTGGCGCCAAGTTTGCGTTCTCAAAGCAATGGTGTTGAGCTTTCCATATCTGAAGAAAATCAAGTATAAAGAAAAGAATTGTTTAGCATATAACCTAAAATATGTATCACTCAGATTGTTTACAGAATCTACTCAAATTTTACAATTGGTCAACATAGTCTATTACGAATATTTTGCCGACAGCACTAGCGCCTACTCTATTTGACACTTGACAGATGAAATCGAAAAGTATAATATCACTTTATTCTATCGCAAACTTCAATTACTCTAAAATATAATGACATTTTACGTTTTGTATTGTACATGTCTTTGATTATCTTTAAATATTTAATAGTGTCATATACATTGTACTTATAAAATACTCAAAAATCTAGGTGACCGGTTATAAAATTTTTGTATGTTTTAATCGGAGTAGAAAAATTGTGACGGTAGAACAAACGTATGTTGACCTTTGGTTTTTGAAATTTACATCGCTACATGATCATTAGTACGATCGATGAAAGATGTAATTTTGTTAAATTATCTTATTGAAGGAATTAAACCTTGTGTTAAAAATAGTGAAATTTTAGGTAATAGTAAAAACCGGTCTGAAAAAATGGCCGTTACAATGAAAATTGTTTAATATTGAATCGTTTGCAAGGTAACACTGGTTGACAATGATAAGGAATTCACTTTCTGTTAAATCTTTGAAATGATTTGATGTAAGTCAGAGAAATAAGAGGTATGATAAATTAATATTTAACAATATTGATGTATACAGCGAAACGTGAAAAATATCCAGTATCCGGAATTCTGAGAATCCGGTACTTAGGTTTTTTAGCACAAAATACATGTATATAAGAGAAATTACGTGACTTAGAATATCATTCCGTTTTTTGTGAGTTCTGGTTTTCATAGATTACAACCTTGGAAGATATATTGTATCAGATTTGTTGTTTTTTTAATATATTTTTGGCTTTTCAGTCATGTTTTCAGTAACGCTGTACTTGTACTAAAAGTATAAAAGTATCAACTTTTGTGACTGGTTCACTAAATGAATTGTCTTATAATCTATGTGATAGATGCCTACATAATCAGATACTGTCCATAAACCCCTCATTATTTATTTCATTTTGCATGTTAATATTGTCTAGTCATGTTTGTAATAAAATCGTGACAAGAAGTTACTTTCTCGTTAACATATCGTATTCGTTTTCCACGAAACTATACCCACCCCACGAAACACCCTCCACGAAATCAACATCACGTGACAAGTCCTGCGTTAGAACACCCATTCAATGTTCGTTATACATTGTAACAACCAATATACTCAAATACAGCCGATCTCAATTCTCCAAATGTTGAAAATAAGATTGTTGTTGCTGTATTTGGCTTCATCCCTCGGCGTCAGCACCTGACATTTCTGATGTAGATCCACCGTTTTAACTGTCCTAATATTTCAGTTTCCACGGTTTTGTAGTCCTTCTTTTACAAACTCAGATTTCATCTTCCAAGTTTAATTTATTCATCTCTAACTTAGGACTTTGTTTGTCAAATTTGCCAAGTCGGTGTCAGGAAAAGTTATTCTGTTAAACTAGACTTTGTGCGGAGCTCATTTCTGTTTTTATATAGACGCATTTACGGTTAACTCATATTTTGTTCGTAGTTTCAACAATTAGAACACGGAAACCAGAGAGAGCTGAAAGGTTTAATGACTGAAGGTTTCCAAATATATGTGCACGTTATGGTACTGCAAAAGTTCGACCACAATTATTTCAAAATCATTTACATGTACTGTACAACCCATGAAAACCGGAATTCTTTGAAAATTGTACGATTATTCAAGTCCATTTTTTGCTCTTCTATAATCAATAGTTCTCTGAAAACCGGAATTCTCAGAAAATCGAACTTTTGTATCAGTTCGGAAGGGGTCCGGTTTTCGGGGGTTTTACTGTACAAAGAAAGGTTCAGGTTATTGTCATTATTTATCGCATTTTTTGGCTATTTAAGGAAGTGCATGTATTGCATGTTTGGACGACTTTGATTTTATCACCTAAAAGAATGAGAATGAAGTGCTGTATAACAAGATTACGGGAGATTTATCGGTGAAACATGATTTGAAAATGAATACAAGCTACAAAGCATTTATACAAATGTATTATCAATTTACTTAATGGCTTTGAAGAGGACGAATTAGAAGATACCCAAGACTGCATTATTTCATGTCTATGTGTCGACTGAATGTAAAGAGGCTACCACAATTTATTATTGTACTTCATATGATGTTAATTCTAGAGTACCTTCATAATTATACTGTCGGTATTCTTGTGTAATTATGACCTATGACCTCAAGTGCCCCTTATTATTAATATATTACATGTAAATATTTTTTAAAATTACATGTATAAATATACAGTAAAACCTCAAATAGCTACCACCTCGATATTACGAGCACCGTGTTTCAAAATTTTCAGCATTTTTTTTAAAACGAACGTTGTATAAGAATGTTCTAATAATTATCTAGCAAGACAAGACTGTCAATGATTATATTTCGTATAATGTTTTAACATTAGATACTTTGTAAAAAATGGCATGTCAAAATCAGGACTCATATATGTCCAATGATTTTTCAACAAGTTTGATTTAGATATACAATGTACATGCAACCCCCAAAGAATAAAAAAAACATGACCCATGGAGCTCCCTCGTATTGTTTACTTCTTGTCCATTTCCCTAATCGCGAATAAACATCAGGTGACGGAAAATGGCGAGGTGTTCCGGATGAGTTGAGTAATGAACTAAACTTTGTTTCGGCAGCTGATAACAATAACGCTGTGACAATAGCTTGTAACATAATAGTCGAAGCACTGACAGCAATTTCCAAAGAGAGATTTCTACAGGACGCGACAATTTCAAGTTCGTGGTAAAAAAATGTTATAGCGTGGGTAAAAGTTGAAAATGTTAAAAAAAGGCAATCTTAATCTCGGTGCCGCGGAAACAATAAAACTAGTAGGTTCCGGACCTGGGAAAAAAACGGAAAATTCCGGAAAACTTGTAATAATTCGGTTTTAATTGCTGTCTCGGGGACTCTACATGACAAGAGTCCCTGATCGTCTTCATTTCTCACACATTACAGACAAGAAGTGTACTTGTTTTTATCTTTCTAAGTGCTCCTATGATTGTACAACAACCTCTTACAAAACTACTCAAAACTTTGCACAATTTATCATAAAAAAAACGTCATATGGATAGACGTCTCATATTAAACAAACAAACCACATGGTCGAAAGAAAACACTGCTTTTGATGACACACCGTTTATATAAAAATCCTGTTTTCTGCGTTTAGTTGGCAATAAATAAAAAAAGCAAATTCAATATCATTGAAAGTAGTTCATAAATTAATTCAAGAGCTGTGTAAATATGAAGACATGACAGCACAAAGTGGTTTAAAGATGGTATTGCAAGCACACATGTTCTTTTCTTACAAGTTAAAGTACCCCCCAACATTTTAAGAAGTAAATAAACTTCTGTGCATAACAGGATAGTGATATTTCGAAAGCTCTGCGTTACATAGAATGGTACAAACACGTATTACAGACTCATTGGTGTTCTATGGAGCCTAATGGAAAAAGAACACGTCATACATACAATTATTAGCCCAACAAATTATCTTGTTATTGTGAAGTTATGTCGTTTGCAAGTGGTTTTTGTGCTGTGAAAAACCTAGTAGACGATCTTGTGCTGAATAAAATAATTTCAGATCACTGATGATACTAGCATTGGCGGATTAGCCCCAAGATCTGTGTTGCAGGATGGGAATCCAGTATCAAAGCAATCTAATGATTTTTCACTGGGGTTTAACGCCAATTTTTCAGTAACATACGGCGGCAGGTTTACCTAACCAGTATTCCTGGACTGTATACTAAACCAGTACTAATTTACCCTTCCACATAGAGCTGACAACTCCTCCTCACATATGGAGGAAGATCGACATTTATATCAATTTTTTAATTGAAGGGCAAGACTTGTTGCGACTGGGATTTGAACCCGGATCTCCCGGTTACAAGTCCAGCACACTAGCCGCTGGACCACAGTCGTGGCTCAAAGCAATCTAAACATATATTCTTTGGATTGATAATCTGGCACGTAATACGATCTGAATAAAATTCTGAAAACACTCCTTTAAAATATGTGTGTGTTTTATAAACAGGAATTCTGTTTCGAATTAAAATAACCAGGAAGTGTGAAAAAAGGAAATGACACTTTGATAAACGATATATAGCAATGAACTTGAATGACTTTGATCATTTTTTCTATTGCCAAAGTAAATTTATGACATAGAAATGTACAAATGCACCACGTGGCATTCCTATGTTTTATAACGTACACAACAAAATACATGAGATGACTAGTATAAGGATACCTAACTTTTGATGTATAACTTAAAATTAACCCTACCATATTTTGAAATACAGTAAAACCTCAAATGGTGACCGCCTCAATATTACAAACACCTTGTTACATTAAATTGTTATATTATTTTAGGACTGGCATTCAGTAACTCCTGTAAAATTCAACTTGAAAATGACACCATCTAATAATTACGACTGATTTTTCGGGTGCGAAGGTGGTCTCATTATTGAGGTATTACTGTATATCATCAGGTTAAACAAAGACCTACACTATGCATATAATTCAGGTCTTAGGTTTAGATAGTTGTTAAGCCACTGACTGCAGTCAAGACTCTCAACCAGCAGAAATCAAGACCGATACTTTGACTAAAAGTACAGTGTTACCTCCCCAGAGCGGCCCTCTCTTGAACAGCAACCTCCCTTCTACAACAGCGCGATTTTTCCCATTATATGATTTTACAATTAATTTAATCTCTCTATAGCAACAACCTCTTAACAACAACATAATTTTGCCTCTCCAAAAGGGTATTGCTTTGGAGAGGTTGCACAGTATGTAAATACCCAGACCTGTAGGAAGGTTTTGAACTTTTTCCATTTATGCTTATATTATTATATTATACTAATAGGTGACTGGAGATTTAACTACCAAGCAAGTATTAAAACATTGTGCAGATATGAGTCAAGAATTATCATACCGCCCAGACCCTGATAAATGAGATTGTTACATATGTTTATATGTAACCCAGTTAGTCAGAAATGATCGAGTAAGATAAAGAAAAACAAGGTGTAAGATTTATTACATGTACAGTCATACAGTCAAACCTGTGAACAAAGACCGCCTTGTGGAAAGACAAAATGTGGCCCTTATTGACAGGTGGCCTTTAATCAGATGTCAATTTGTCCTAAATAATCAATGATGTTTTTTCACAGGGTGGCCTTTATTCGGAGGTGGCCAAAAACACAGGTTTGACTGCATATGACTAATATTTAATACATAAATTCACAATTTATCAATAACAGGTAGTTATTACATGTCTAATGTTTTTCAACTGTTCAAGAGACAACACATACAGACAGCAAACAAATAAAGGTATTCCCCAGGGACAGCAGCATCTATTAAAACTATAAAATATCCTATTATACAATTAAATAAACACTTTTGCTAATTAAACACAGTTGGATCATGCAAGCAGACAACAGTGAGGCATTGTGAATAGTTATCAGTCAAACAGCAACAAAAATGATAATGTATATGTTGAGATCAAGAGAGTCACAGCCAGTCAGTGCAAGAATTGTAAGACTTTTGAATAATACCTCAAAGATCTGTAGATGTGAAAAGCAGAATTTTATTTAAGCTTTTGCCTCATAAGCATATTTTGGACTCTTCCAAATTCAAAGCTAATATACAAAAAGTTCTCTCTGACAGAGTGGAAAACATTGTGACAAAAGAAGCCATTGCCCACTACAAGCAATGGCTTCTTTTGCCACAATGTTTTCAAAAGTCGTCCGCTACAAATGCGGGAAAATGCTGTGTTGTGGCTCAAAGAGTCCAAGGTGATCTTAATTCGGAGATGGCAACAAAGATAGGTATGGCTGCATATGTATTTATAACTACACTATTTAAGTCAATTTTAAATACATCTACTTTCACGTTCTACCAGCATTTTCAATCATAAGAATACTCTTTGTCCATACTGAATTCTGAAAATTTTCATCATAAGATAAAGAAGATGATTTCACTGAAGTCAAGTTGTCATAGTAACAACCGCTTTGACCTTCGACCTCTGGAGACATTGCTGCATATAACGTGTTGTTGGCGCCTTGTTCTGTACTCTGAAATGAAAACAAGAACTAATCCTGAAATGTATAGATGCTCATCTTAAACAGCTCTAGTTTTTTACACTTTGATTACATTACAGTAAAACCTCACATTGTGGCCATCTCAATATTATGACCACCTTGTTACAATGACCACTTAATTTTGGACAAGCTTTCAATAACTCCCCTATAATTTAACTTGATCATAAGACCACCTCATTATTATGACTGATTTTTCGGGCCCCGCAAATGGCCTCATGATCAAAGACTTACTGTATCATAGACATTAATACCATAATAATACTAAGGTTCACTGATTGCTAAGGACAATTATATCATGTCAATTGGTTATTATTGCATTTCCATTCGAACATGGGTCATCTGGGTCAAAAACTAGGTTATCAGGTCAAAACACTGGAACATTTAGATCTCGGCCTGAGGTTAAAAAACTTGAGATTGGTCTCCGAGCTCAAATCTCATGTTTTGTCATTTAATGTTCACAGTTAATTATGCTCAGACAATAATAACATTATATATACATTATTTCGACAGCATTATTGACCTGAATATGTATTTTAACATTAATCAGCTTGATCTTATCAACCTACTTTGAGAATGGAATTGAAATTTCAGCACGGAGACTGTTCTCAAGTTTATAACATCGAGGCTTGGGTGGGTAGTGAGAGGCTAGTGAATACTTGTCAGAAAGCATGACAACTCGACCATGGTGGCCAATTCAAACTTGCTCAGACAATTTCTCCATACAATCCATACAAATCAGAAAAACATTTAAAACAAACACAAACAAAAATAATAATATAATAATTTTGATGGCTACAGTAGAATAAAGCTTTTGAACTACATAGTATGGGTATATCACTGGCACAAACCATGAATGTCATTTTTCCGATTAAACCAATAGGAAGTCTATGTATCCATGTCACATGGTTCCACAAATTTGATTGGACGACGCCAGGATGGAGGCTGCATACTGATACGCAGGTGTTGTCCTCTCGAAGCCTTTTGTGTAACATATTGGCTGCAGCAATTATCAGCAGTTTGGAGTCAGCGTACGCTTTGTGAGAGGAGTGTTCGAGCCAATGGCCCAGTCTGAAAATAAAATTGTTTGAATATTACAACAGTGATAGTCTAAGACAGAGTTACGTTGCGATTCACAAGTTAATTAATTAAGGGTAGAAGAGAAAGGAAACATTGCCTCTACATTAATAACAAGTGATATTACCTCAAGTTAATAAGTATGCTTAAATGTACTTTATTCACATACTTCTATTTCATTTTATTGTATAGTTACACTGTGTTCAAGGGAGATAACTTACACAAATATTACCTTGAGAACAGCCATAGTTATTTCTGGCATTGTTGACACTTGAGTTTTAGTAAAATATCAGAATATATAATGGAAACAGACTTGAATGTACAGATTACAAACCTTCATCAGCTGATCATCCAATCATTAACTTAGAAATCATTCTCTATAGTCAAACCTAAGTTTACAACCAACCTTGAGTAACGACCACTCTATAACCTATATTTATGGATACACCAGACAAAAAAACTATATAAATGTCAATGGTGCATAAACATAATTTTTTCACAACCTTTTTTGGCCTTCGTCCATAGTTCTGACTGTCTTTTTAATTATACTTTCTATTATAAAACCAAGTAATTCAATACCTGGCGTCCAAACTGTTAACTGATGGGCACCCAATGTAATGCATGTACGATGAGACATTAACGATTCTAGCCCACGATTCTGGGGAACCAGTCTGAACCATTTTGTTCAATAGAAGCTGTGTGAGGTAAAAATGTGACAAATAATTCACTTGAATTTGTTTTTCATATCCATCTGTTGTATATTCTAAAGCTGGAAACATCACACCAGCTGCAAGAGATAAACAGGACTTATGTTAGGTGTAAAAAAAATTGTTTGTTTCTGGTACCATGCTCACTACAAATTGGGGATTTTTCTTTTATTTTTTATTATTCTTGAAAGGCGATGTTGAGATAATTTTGTTCGGAAAGATAAAAAAGTGAGACAGTAGAAGCATCATTCCACAGGCCTAATAAAAAGTCTACGACAGCAGGGAAAAATTAGAGCAGGTGGGGTAACCAGAAAAAAAATGCCTTATAGTTTAGATAAACATTAGGTAATTCATAGATTCTCTGATATTGTTAATAATTACAGTATTTGTAGTGATATAAGAAGTCATACTCTTCATGTCAAATAATTCGCATTTCCATGACAATACTTTAATAGTGGGCAGTGACTTTCAATGTTTTTTGCACAGTTACACATTCATTATAATCTTATCTCAAGTTCAAATCCCACTCAGGACCAATTTCACTTGTGAGGAAGCTGTCCAGCTAGCTTACTGAAGATTGGTAATTCTGCCCAGGTGTACACCCGGGGTCTTCCTCCACCATCATAGCTAGATAAGTCATCAAATGACCCTGGTTCTTGGTAGGATGTTAAACCCCAGAAAAAAGGACCCCTATGACTATGAAGGTTTTTTTTACCATAAGGACTGTAGTATTTCTAACATACCGTTGTTGATGAGAATGTGCAAAGGTAAATTTCTAGACAAGAAATCTTCCACAAATTCAGACACTGACTTAATTGATTCCAAATCAAGATAGATAAACTCCACTGAAATAAAATAAAATATATAAAGCTGTAACATGTTGTCACATTGTTGTCACATGAAGCAGACGACTTTTGAAAACATTGCTTGTAACAAGCAATGGCATCTTTTGTCACAATGTTTTCCACTCTGTCAGATATAAATAACCTAATTTTCTTGAATAAATGTTTTGTATATTAACTTTCGGAACAGTCCAAAATATGCTTATAAGACAAAGGGTTAAAGGAGATAACTCTAAAAACAAATACATAAAGTCGATCAACATTTATGGCTATTGTTAAAATTTTTTGTTATGTTTCAAATTTTCAATTAACATTTACAGAATAATTATAACATGAATGCGATCTTAATAAGATTTAGTCAATTCAAAAGTTAAAGAAAATGCACATTTTCACATTAAATGTTTACCATGAAACTGTAAAATTTGAACATTAGAGGTTGTACAACAAACAGTCTTGAACAATGAATGTCGTCTGTTAACACATTACCTTGAGCATTTGGAAAATCCTTTCTTATTTCTTTGACGGCTTGCAAGCCAGTTTCTGAACATTTCCCACCTGCAATACAAGACGTTAGTGCTCCAATAATCTGATTTATTGATCATGAATTTTAGTATTGATAAAAACAACAGCAGAAAATACAAATCTGACGTGGAACATGTGTATGTTTTTATAACATCATGATCAAGTACCACAATGAAAAACTTCGTGCATAAATTAAGGCAGTTGGTGTAACTAGTGTGGGAATAAATTCAAAAATGATGACCAATCAAGTCTTCTCATCAAGTGATCGATGTTGGAATGATGATCATTTGTGTTTTGAACAGTTGTAATAAATTCTATTAATGATTTGAGCAATAATGCTGATGTGAGTCGAACTATAATATTTTTAATCAATTAATTGATTTTCAAACGTAAACGACTGGATATTGTCAAAATATATTAAAGAAACAAAAATAGGGAAAAACCCTTTGTAAGGAAACTCTGTTGACTAGGGTTTAATGTAATACTAACAGACAGGGTCACTTGGAGGCTTCAAGCTTTATCATTGAAAGAAAACCCCAGGTGTACCACTGTGTAGGACCATCTACCTTCTCTGAAGTAGCTGGACAGATTCCTCATAATGTGAAATTTGGTCCAAGATGGTTGTCAAACTCACAGAGGTAAGTGGCTAGAGATTACTAGTCAAGGACCATAACCACTCGACCACAGAGGCCCCACTCCTGATTTATCATCTCTCTAAAACTTAGTATAACACATACATGTACCAGTATACATAAAGACAGCACTAACTTTGATGTGATTCAACATATGATAATGAGATACAGGGGATGTGACCATGATAACTTTTCCTAGAAGCTGACTCCACATGTATATTGAGTACAGTAAATATACTGTTGATGATAGCAAGTTGAAATACCTTCTAAAATTATCTACATTTCAATACCATAAAACAATCATTAGAGAGTAGGAGAGACAGGGGTGAATGGATAATTATAGAGACAGGGTTGAGGGGATAATTATAGAGACAGGGTTGAGGGAATAATTATAGAGACAGGGTTGAGGGGATAATTATAGAGACAGGGTTGAGGGGATCATAATTAGAGAGGCAGAGTAAGGGATAATTGGAGACAGGGGGAGGGGATAGTTAGAAAGATAGGGCGAGGGGATAATTAGAGAGACAGGGGTGAGGGATAATTAGAGACAGGGGTGAGGGATAATTAGAGAGACAGGGGTGAGGGATAATTAGAGAGACAGGGATGAAGGATAATTAGAGAGACAGGACTGAGGGATAATTAGAGAGACAGGGGTGAGGGGGATAATTAGAGAAAGGGTTAAGGGATAATTAGAGAGACAGGGGTGAGGGGATAGTTAGAGAGACAGGGGTGGGGTGATAGTTAGAAAGGCAGGGGTGAGGTGATAGTTTGAAAAAAAGGGTGAGGTGATAGAAAGACAGGGGTGAGGTGACATTTAGAAAGACAGGGGTGAGGGGGATAGTTAGAGAGAACACTAGCACTTTGACTGAACACACTAGTGTAGACAACTTTATAGGGATCCCACATGATAGTTATCAACATTTATTTGTTTTAGGGCTAAAAATAGAGTGCAGGAATCCCACACTAATGTATAAATAAACCTTGATATCTGAAATCCTTTAGTGCTTCAGCACAGACAAAAACATGGCTTTTTCTATGAAAATCCAAATTAGATATACATCAAAGGAAGTTCCAGGATTAATGGTAAGAAAGGGTTATGTCAGGGCACATACTTGATCATTATGTTTATAATTAACATACTGTGAAGAATAAATTCATGTATTTCTTTTGTGCAAAACTAGTAAGCAGAAAATTGCATGCATACAGCTTTCGTGATCAGAGAAAATCAAAGCTTGGATATGGGTCTATTGGAGTAAACCAAACGAACAGATTGCACTGCAACATGGCTAACATCTGCATGCAATTGTATAATAATTAGTTTACTTAACTAAATGGTTGATTTAACCCAAGGTTAAATTTAACCATTATGGTATACTAATCATTAAAAAAATCATTTAAACATTTAAAAAGGGCTGCCATTTTGGTACTGGTTACCGTTTATGTTAAGATTTAACCAGCATCTTAGACTTGTGTTACATTTATTTGAGCTTTACAAAAACAAAATTTGGTTAAACTTAAACAAAATTTTCTACAACAGCTAACCGAACATTTAACCAAAATTTTAACTAAAACGCTGATTTAACCCAGTGGTTAAAGTTTATACAATTGGGTGCTGAGGCCAGGTTGAATTTTTAGCTGAAGTTGGGGTATGTCCAATATTGGTAAAGAAGTTGTCAAGATCCCCAGTTTGTTTCAATGTCTACTTGTCTGAATTATGTCGGTAATCTAGTGTTTGTTGCAACAACAGCAGCCATTTTGTTTCTGGTTAACATTTGGTAAACCTCTTAACCTGACCTCAAATTTAATCAATGTTTATACAATGTTTATACGATTGGTTGCAAGATCATCAGTCTTACTATCGCCTTGACAACAGGGGTAATATTTGAGTATAATTTGTACCATTCTAGTGTATTTTTTTGAAGCCCTTATTGTATGCAACAATTTCATCTAAGACATGACGTAATCCATGCATAAAAAATATACAGTGAAACCTCACTAAGTGACCACTTCAACAATACAACCATCTTATTACAATGACCACTTACTTTTGGATTGGTTTTTATTATTTTGTCTCTATTTTAACTCGATAATAAGACCACCTCCATATTAAGGCCATATTTTCAGGTCCCAAAGGTGGACTTAATATCGAGGTTTTACTGTAATGAACATGTTGCAAATAGGGCAATGAATTACATTCAATTAAAAGTACATAATTACCTGTAGTATCAAGTCATCTTAAAATACCTTCAAGGCAGACTGTATGAAGACAACAACACTTAGTAAATGATAAAATATCCTCTAACCATCAGAGCTAATCATTTTGTACTAATTTCAAAGGGATGTTAATGGCCTATTAACAATGTAGACGTACTAAGTTTGATGTGAACAACAGATAGAGGAGTATTTTATAGAGTGTGACAGATAGTAATTTGTTATGTCATAAAACAAATTTTAAGAGATGGGGTATCTGAACATCATTAATTATCATTTTCGGGATACAAAGGTGTAAATTAGCATTGATAATAATCATAAAAAAAATAGTTCTTGCACCATAAAACAACTTAATTATCTGGGTTTATAGGTTTGAAAAAACAAATTACTGAATTACTGAAAGCCGTTATGAAAATAAAGGGTCATTCTAACAAGGTGCTCTTAAATATTGAGGTGGTCCCAATATGAGGTTTTACTGTATGTGAATATGCATGTAACTTATCAAATGATGTGCAGATGATGAATATAAATATTGATGGGAAAATTTTAGTTTTCTTACCAATGAATACATGGACATTTCTGGCAACAAGACCTTTTGAAACATAGAACCCAATACCAGCAGCACCACCAGTTACTATAGCAACCTTCCCTGTTTGCAAAGGAATACCTGTAAAGTGAAGAGAAAACTAGATGTATATAATAATGAATATTCATGAATTGCATGTGATAATTTTGGCATGGCATTACATGGTTTTAGCTGATGTTATCCTGAAAACTTTGAATAATTTTGTATATGCTGACAGTCTTTTTATCTTTTTATGGTAGACAACAAGCATTTATCCCATTATATTCATCCTGTGAGTATCTGCGAATGTTTTAACAGAGTGTAGAAGAGTACAATATTTTCCTTTCAAAACTCTTGATATTGTTGGTTTTATAGAGCTACCAACATGTTTGTCCAATGAAAACAATTTTTTTCCTCACAATAAAAAATGCAAAGTCAACAACAAAACTTTCTCAAGCACAAAACGTCTTAATATATGTGCATCCAGCATATTATGCAGTTGGTGCAAAACAAAACAATAAGTTTAAGACGAAAACTTTAAAAAATTCAGTCATGCTATAAAAAACTTGCTAACTTGTAGTCTGACTGGGCTAAGAACTCAGGTAAAATTACAAAATTTAAATTTTTAACAATTCGCTATTCAGTATTGGATTGTGGTTGGGTTACAACTAAGTACAATATGAATAACCCAATGACTGACACTAAAAGCTTTTCACAAATACTGTTATGCCTGGCTGTCTCAAGTAAATAACGATAGAGGTAGCTACCAGTCAGTTGAGTTGTTTTGTATTCAAACAATCTAAATTTCAATCAGAAGGTTGCATTTTTTGTAGAGATCAGCTGGGTTTTCCTTCCAATAGCAGGGCCTGCCAGGAGCTGTTTATAGGCATCCTCCCTTCTGAAAAAAAATCTTTAAACTCATGCAGTTTTCCTCTAAAATTCAGTTTACATCATGTTTTTTTCTTCCATTTTTTTACCGTATTACTTTCCCCAAATTTAAGAAAAAGGCCCCTTCCCCTACCTGTGAAAAAAGCCCTGACTAGAGTCAGCATACATTACTAATAATACTAATCGTAAAATTTAGTTACCATGGTCGAATAAATTTGATGACGAAACAAAATGTAAAACTGAAAGTAGACTCGAATTACATCAACAATATGTGCCTTCATATTTACCTTGTATAACTTTACGTTTTGTGAAGATCTGCACTAGGAGACACCATCCACCAACAATGTACGAGAGTATATAAAACAATATCGCCCGAAAAATGTTCCACACGAACATAATTCAGTTAGTACAGTTGCTTCCCTTGAAATTAGGATGCCGCTAAAAATTAGGTTCCCGTACGACTTTGTTGATGTAACTGAGACTAACGTGCACAGATGTACATTGGTCCCAGATGTAAGCAAGTATATGAAAATACTTATGATACGCAAATGGGATACTTTATATAGAGACGTGGACCAAAAATTTGCTGAAACATGAATACAACAATTATTACTGGAAACAAATTAACATTTACAAAGGAGGGAAATTGAAAACTGAGTCCATCATAGTTTGTAACCTTTGGACGATCACTAACCTGTAATGTTCACAGCGTTTAACCAACGACTCACGACTCTTTAACATGTAAAAATGCGGGGAGAAAATCACATTAAACCTTCATGATAACATGTATCACATATCTGTGTTTTATGTAGCAATTATACCTAGGAAAAATCGAACAAAAACATCTCTATTTATTTGCTCCGGTTTTAAGAATCGCTGCATAATTATTTAATGAAACTATTATCATCTTGAGCCATCTCACAGAATCATCATCAGACTATACAGAAACATTTTCCAATGGAATGAGTACGCAAGGCGAGCCCCCTTTAAGAGACATGTCGAAATGTTATTTTCTGTTGGAGCACACACGTGAATTTCTTTTGAACATGATTCTGTGAACAGACAAATAACACACCTAGGATCAAAGTGTCTTCTTACACCAAGAACAGCACAAAAATAAAAAAATACACATGTACGTAGTTCAAAGGCAAAACCTTGATCACCATGCATTTTCGCAGAGGATCAAATATTAACAAAGCAAGTTTTCTTTACTAACTTTATTAAATGTAGTCTAGCGTCCTTATTTAAAATCAAACAAATAAAAACGTAAAACATATATGCTTCAATGAATATTGAATACAATAAAAGAGATCGCATTACATTGACATGAATAAAATGATTCGTGTACTAGAGTATTAATTATCACAATGCGTTTTTCATTGTTTAATAATTTATTATTAAGCGGCTGTGAAACATGTTGTCTAACCCTGCTCGTGGTCTGCTGGGCGAAATATTCGAAGCCAAGTTCGGTTTAACACGACCTTCCAACTATTTCTGACCGAGGTGTCCATAGTCCTGAGTGCGCGATCTCTCAATGGTTCTTCCCAGTTTTTTCCGTCCGTTGAGAATATTTAATCTCTAGTATTATTATAATGAACATCACTCGTATGAATTTAGTATTTTGTACATTTAAATGAAAATATACTTTTGGAAGGGGTACAACACGTCAACAATTCTCTTTAGTTTGGTCAAGTCACGTGACGACAATATGTTCGGTTATGTTCGACCATCCTCATGTAAATAAACAAATCGATTCAGATTTTTTATGCACAGTAGTTACAAAATTAATAATTTTCTGCACAAAAATACTTTCAGAAGCACTTATAACCAGGACCATAACAATACTAACTAAACATAAGCGTATGTATTAATTATTAGTATAAGCAAATGTTTTATCAGAACTAGCTAACATGGTCACGTGATCAGTGAACAATGAATCATTCTAAGTAATAACAGAGCTTCAGAGACTAACAATTAAACCAAATCATGAATGTACAATCGGAAGATGCTTTAGGCAGAGTTCTGAGAAGTTTACATTTACATGAAATGCATTAAAAGATGGACATCAAACTATAATTACAATGATAAAGTTGAAGAGTCACTTCTGGAAGTGTTACACTTCTGTTTATGAAAACAGTCAAACCTGCGTTTGCAGCTACCTTCAAATAAAGGCCACCCTGTGAATAAAGGCCATTCTTTGAAAAACTGTTATTGATTATTTCGAACAAAACAGACCTCCTTATAAAGGTTATCTGTCAATAAAGGCCATATTTTGTCCTTCTCAAGGGTGACCTTTGTTCACAGATTTGACTGTAAATACCAAAAATACAATGTATATATAGACTCACGTGCGCTAATACAATTAAACAACGTGATTATACGTTGTTGTTATTATTACGCTGTTGCTGAGCGATTGTTACACAACACAATTAGTTTTACATGTACTTTTAATTACTGCATTCGTCATCCATGACTAAATCCGGTTACTTTTTGCGCAGCAACAGCCGGAGTAAACAAACAAATTTTCATCCAGAGTTATCCGACCATGTAGTGCATGACGATATGATGAAAAAATAATATTTAAATATCATAATTATCATTTTAAAACCTTTGACGCATCAGCCACGAATTATTCAACGCAATTTTAAACACACACTCTGAAACGATGAAAACGAAATTAAGTAACCTCTCAGCTGTTACATAATAAAATCGCTTCATAAACATCAATAAAGTTATCTACAGTGCAATCGATATTACATTGAATAATGGCTAATGAACCGTAAACACAAAAATGTGGGCCGAGTGATTCTTACGCTTTTAGTACTAGTATTCTGTGTTATATGATTTGTCGAAAAAACGAGTCATTCTAATTATGCGACAACTAAGTCTGAATTGATCAGGAACACGCTTGCCGCTTGCAGAAAGCCTGAAATCAGAAGCCTTATACTTTGATTAAGAAAGGGATTCCTAGAAAAAGAAACACATACAAAATATTCCCACATTACCATCCTTTAAATGTTAATATATATATGTACAGGCATGCACACTACAGCATATACACAAATATCAGCTGGATGGTCAACCCCTTAAATAGGACCACCCTGGTAGTGGGACACTTTTCAGAAGTACCAATTGTGGTCCTATTAGCGGGGTGCTATCGTAATAAGTCGCATGGTTAAAATACATACTGGCTCTGCAGCATCTTGTTAATTCGCCTTTCAATCGCACAGTGTGATTTGTCTGACCTTAGCACATGTTACAGGATCTTAATTGATACTTCGATACTTATTATATGTACTTCGAAAACGAAAGTAGATGTTTAGTATTGATTATCAGTGACATTTTAAAAGCCAACCCTAAATATAACAATTATAATAGATAACAGTTATAAAGATTTCTGGCGGTTAGTTATAGCAAGGTCATAAACATGAAAAATGTACTATATGTACATGTACTAATTGCTTAATCGTCTAAATTTAGATAACGAGGTAACTAGTTTTCTGACTAACTGAAAAGTGATAAAATTGTCGGGGACAATAATTATTATGTTAACTTCGGTCTTATTAACTCATAAGGACGAACTAATTTCGTCTTCAGAGTCCGAGTCTAAGTCACTATCAACATTAATAGTTATATCGTTAATATCTTGAGCGCCTGAACATAGTAACAAATACTCAGCGTGACTTTGACTGCGCATGCGTGCAAAATGCAATGCCGTGTAGCCAGAATACGTTTTAGAATTTATTTCCAAACCAGGAAGTAATAGAAGATAATTTAACAATGCTGTATCGCCATTTTCTGCCACAATATGTACTGGAGATTTTCCAGATTTCATATCAAAAGTGTTAACATCAGCGCCTCTATGTAAAAGCAATGTCATAATGTCTTTGTAAGAGTTGCTTGTTGCAATAAGTAAACATGTCAAGCCGTCTCCATTTCTTATCTCTAAATTTTGAGGGATTTGCTGATAAGGTATCTCGTACGAATTTCTCTTCGTTTCCCGATATGTGATCGGAGTCAGAAGAGCTTCCGCAACCTTTAAAAATCCTTTCTTACATGCTACGTGCAATGGAGTGTCTCCCCGCCAATCCTGTATACAAACCTTTGCACCCGCTACTACAAGACGCCGGACAAGTCCATTGTCATTGATCAATGTTGCTAAATGCAAAGCTGTTTGGAAATAATTATTATACCTTGACAGCACTGTATGATTTTGTAACAAGTCTATCATTAATAGAGCGATATTTGGGAGTTTCGAGATAATTGCAACAAATAACAAATTATCACCGTCCTTGTCTGGTTTGGCAATTATATTAGTGAAATCCTCTTCAGGTTCTGCATCTCTATCATTCTTTTCACATTGACTATATTCATTTTCAAGTGAATCATCGAAGTCCTGAAAATTGACACTTAATAATCCAACCGACTCTGTTATTGATGTATCGAGGCTTGCACTTTTGAGTTTTGGTTCGAGTCTCTTGGAAACCATTGTTCCCTTTGCCGACCCTTCAATTATAGCAACTATGAACTTGATACATCTATTACAGATCCATACTCTGCAGAATTCAATAAAACTCAAAAACAAAAGTTAAATGCAAACACTGATATCATAATAACGTGGATCTAAAAATAGCATTTTGTGGAAATCCAAAATGAATTGATTGATAGCCACAAGTTCATCGACATTTATATACATACTATGCTATTCATCTCCGAAGATTGTTCTCATCAATTCACTTCATATTTGTATCAATGGACCATTAGTTAATTAGTTGGACCTTTAATTATATTAAGTTTTGAATATTTATATCTACATTGAAGAATTGCAATAGATGCATAGCGCATTTTTGCTATTCTGACAATCTAACTTAATGCATGTACATGCAACTGATATGTATTGTTAATGTATTTATGCATTTTGTTGATATAAAATTAAGTAGCTTGATAATTATTATAATATTGATATAAAATACATGCATTAATCAACGGACTATTTGTTTTAAGATGCAGACTTTTTCTTATTACTCATTTGTAGCAAAAGCCACAATGAATTTAATTTCCCGTAGCATATTGACTTCCAGTATTTATGGTATAAAAATGTACTGACTTTTCAAACCGAAAGTAGCATGTTTTAATGCATAGAACTGACAGTTGAAATTCTTATAGCCTTTTCAGGTTAATATCGTTTTTCTCTCCAGAAATTGGTCCGGGTTTTGCAAAATACCAACAGGACTTAGACTGAATTGTAGAATGATTTCTCTTATTATGAACTGAAAGTAATCGATTTTTTATTTTTTTTACAAATTTTTTATTAATGTTTTTACTGTTTTAGATATAATACAAGTAGAACGAAGTAATATAATAATAATATAAATATATAAGATAAAAATATAATATAATAATATACACGTAGTTATATCGGATAAAAATAATAAAATAATGATATACATGCAGATATATTAGATAAAATAATAATATAGATATATTAGATGGAAATAAAGAAAGAATAATATCAATATATTACATAAAAATAATAAAATAATAAAACAGTACAACCTCTCTAAAGCAACACCCTTTTGGAGAAGCAAAACTATGTTATTTTTGAGAGGTTGTTGCTCAAGAGAGGTTAATTTACTAGTTAAATCGTTCATTGGGAAAATATCATACTGTTGTTGAAGGGAGGTTGTTGTTCAAGAGAGGGCCGCTCTGGAGAGGTTGCACTGTATAGATAAATTAGATTAAAATAAAGTATTGCTCATTATATGGATTTATTTTGTGGAATATATACATTTGTACAGTTTTTCAATAAGTAAATATATATATAAACAAACGAACGGACGGACAGACGGACGAAATCGCATGCCATGAATACGATTTTCAAATGGAACAAGTGTATAGAAAGTTCAACTGCTTTCTTCTTTAAACCGACATTTGTTTGGCATTCATTCCAAGTATATATAAAATACGTTGTTTATTTTACATAACTTACGTAATTATGTGATAATTAGTGTTTACTACGCTGCATTCCCATATGCTACAAAAGGACGCACTTACGTATTGTAAAAATGCATTAGATAAAACATGATATGAAATTATAAACTTAAGTAGCATCACTGATACATAACCACCACTTGTTAAAACATTTAAATAATTTATGTGTCACAATTCGCTTCAAAATTCTCAATTTCTATATTGATCATTTCAAAATTGCGTACAGCGTTGTATTCATCACTGACTCGTGATGGGGACAACTTAACAACTCGCTAATGTATCCAGAATCTTGATCTTTCGCGATTCGCTGCAAAAAATACAGTCAATTTAATTATTGTTTGAAATTGTGTAATAACAATTTCTAAAAATTTACACGTATATTTTACGTGAGAAATATTTAAACATACGAACAAAATGGCAAAAACTCCGTAAAAATATTAATCCGAATGATGAAATATTATGATTCGGACACATTTCTAGTAATTATAAAGATATTATAATTAATGATGACAACAGCTATGAATTGCTCTTTATTTATTAAATCTATTTAACATATTTCACACACGTGAATATATATATATATGTATATATATATATGCACAGATCTGCATTAAAACGTACAGTAAAACCTCAATTTACGACCACCTCAATATAACGAGCACCTCATTATAACGACCACTCAGTTTTGGACCAGTTTTCTATATTTCATCTATACTTGAACTTAATAGTCAGACCACCTTGATATTAAGACGGCCCTTTCGAGTCCTAATGGTGGTCTTAATACAGATTTTACGGTACAAGGTTATTCTATGTATTCTTTTTTTCTAAAATCGAAGAAATTAAAGTTAATTAGAATGAAATACCAAAATACGACACACATAAAGATTTCCCAACAATAAAAACAAAACGAAGGCGACAACAACAACAAAAAACAGCAGCTGCAGTAGCAGCAACAACAATAGCAAAAACAACAACTACAACTGATGCAGGTAAAAAATGCTAAGATTTGCGGATCCGTCAAATTGACATTATGAGGACATAAATCAAAGCCCTAAGAGGACTGTTGTTGGTTGGCTTTTCAGAATAGCGAGTTTATTGTTATACATCTTCCTAAAACGCCTTCAAGGCTAACTTTGGCCAGTAGAAAACACACACAGATGGACAGATTGATTGATATTTCTCAATTTGAGATGCAAGAAAATGACATTGCTGGTGTCAATCCTGCTTATTCAATGTCCGTCATATATTGTCTGCTCGTATGGTGAGTTAAAGGGAAACAATCCAATAGTGAATCTCAAAGGGAGGCTACTTTTGAATTGCAGTAATACTAAACTGATCCCCCGTTCCATGTTGCAGTGCACCAGTACAACGGGAACCAGCTTACAGTAAGACGAAAAAGCTTTTTCAAAACTTTGTAAATTTGTTCGGCGGATTGCATGTCAACCAGCCAACAAAAATCGCAGAGAACTTTTCGTTATAAAAACATTTACTGTTGACAAGCTGCACGAATGTCCGTATACGGCGGACAGTTTAATTGCCGTACAGTTCGCCCTTTCGTTGTTATGTCTTATTTTGTTGCCTTGATTTTGTTAAAAAATACAACGACATAAAACACAACGACATAAAAATTGCAAAATATGATTCGGCTTGATGATTGTAAACGATAAAATGAATGTTACTAATGTACAAGATGATGCTGTATATGATGATAACATCGGAGTGTTTCTCACGGCTATGGCACAGTGCACCTCCCTGGGTTCATTAACATTAGCTAGGTAATTACAAGCAGTTAATTTCTTCATAGCTTTACTTTAATGTGTCTCGTGGTGTGTTGCTGTAACCGGTTATGAGGTTATAAAACTTGAGAACCGTCTCCAATCTCGAATTTCAATTTTATTCTTAAAGTATTATGTTCGAAAAGATATAGATGATTAACGTTTAAATACATTTTCAGGTCAATCATATCATGAGAATAATTGATCAATAATATCATTATTTTCTGATCGTAATTAACTTAGAAACATAAAAAAGTATAAGATTTAAGCTCGGTGACCAATCCCAAATTTTAAAACTTCGAACCCTATACTATGTTTTTTTTTGTATTTTGCGATGTACTTAGTACAAGTCTTTGAACAAAATGATGTTCTATTCAGTTCTATTCTATTCTGCTCTGTTTAATTGACATTGTCATTATACTGACACTATATGAATACGTCAACCGATATGTTTTAAGGGAGAAAAGGCCGGCAGTCTCTGGTGAGTTCATCTAATACATTTCAAAAAAGGAATTGTTGTACGGTGATGTAGGCTTTTTATTAATCTAATTAGGTCTTCACCACGTAATCCAACACAACCAAGCACTGGTTAATGTTGTAAAGGTGTAATTGACTTCAAATATGACAGTGGTTAAATATATAACAATTCAAGTGTGTTTTGCTCATTGATAGTCAATGAAGTAAATGAAGAGTGATTCTAAGAACTACTTTTCTGTTTTCTACCAACTTTGGTAGTCACAAATTTATTTGAAGTTGTTTAACAATATATTGTGTTATATTTGGTAGATTTAGTGTAGTTATGCCACAATCTAAACATATGAAATTAGTTGTGTTAATATCAGTATCAAATGTCAATACAACCAATTACTTGTACAGTGAAACTTCTCCAAAGCATCGCCCTTTAGAAGACGCAAATTATGTTGTTGTTGCTCTAGAGAGGTTAAATTAATTGTTAAATCGTACATTGGGGAAAATCAAGCTGTTGTTGAAGGGAGGTTGTTGCTCAAGAGAGGGCCGCTCTTGAGAGGTTGCACTGTACATCTTTTCATTAAGCTATGTTCGAGCATATAAAACATAAATGCGTCACAGAATATACGTAAGCTTCGCTGATAAGTACCAGGCTAACTGAGCTAATTGTAACAAAAAGTGCGAGGAGCTTTTCCGATTATTACGAGAAGATTACAGTACGTAAACAAGTAAATCAAGCAGATTTTTACAAATGTCGAAGATATTTGAAATTTTTGCTATTTCATCATAATGATATGGAAGAATAACCGCCGTCAAAAAAAAATGAAAATTACTTTATCGAATTTATGTAGTCACATGTAATTAATGAAACTAACCTTTTAGCAACATTTTTATGAAGCATGTTAATCATATCACTTTGTCAGCGTTTATTTTGAATAAGTTTAAGTAATGACTCACTAGGAACAAGAAGTGTGCGTTTTCATTGGTTGATTTTATATATCTGAAGATGTGATTGGTCGATAGATAAAATCTTAAGTGTTAATTGGTCGATGAATGAAATCTGAATTTTGATTGGTCGATGTATGAAATAACAATTTTGATTGGTCGTTATAATCACGATGAATGTATTTATTCTGGACGCAAATACCCGAATAACTCAGCATCTGGGTGGAAGAGCAAACTAATATAAACTGTAAGTAGATTTTCTTGTTCGTTAAATTATAATTGTTGCATTATAATTGTTAAATTATAGATATTTGCAAATGTTTTTTCTAAAAGAATCACTTAAACATTGTTTCATTGATAGAACCAAGTTTGGTGATGAATATAATATGTAAGTAAGTAATTAAGAAAGTAAGTAATTGTTTATGAATCATGAACAATATTTTAATAAATATATTGGCTGCAAATTTTTAACACCCGGTCCAATGGACCCGTAAGTTACTATAATATTAGAACATAGCAAGTTGTAATATTAATAATGTATATATAAACGACACAAAATTTGAAGCATTTGCATAAAAAGTTCATGTTGTATATGCATTCAGTATTCTTTATTATATAGGTAATGTCTGCCCCTTTTTTTAAAATGATGTTATAAGATAGTTGGTAACTTTTGATGGATACCATAGTAACAATGTCATTCCTTAATCTTCATCATCTAGATGATTGAAATTGTTCGAGGAATACTGGTCACAAAAAACCTCAAGTCTGAATAAAAATTACAGTTCAATATTATATGTCACGAATAAATAATACGTACATTTCGGTTTCATTTGAATAACTTTTTATATCTTTTTTTCATATTTTTTTATAAATTTTATAGAAGTTGATCTGCCACATGGTTGTCATGTTAATTAAACAAATATTTTTTGTAGTTGTTAAATTGTAAAAAATGTAACTTGTTTATCAAGAAATCTAAGTCTTAACTTTTTATATAATGGTATAAAACATCCTATCGCCCGATAGATCAAACTTATTGCATTAATTTAAAATCTATTCAAACCCGGTTAACAAGAGTTCTGTAATCATCTTATTATTAGAACTTGACAGTGCGTGCATCATGATAAATAAAAAAATACAATCGTCCTAAACAATGGAACAGACTTAATATTTTGTTGCTGACAAAAATGCCCGTGGTTGTTCTTGATTGAATACTGTGGTTTCACTAACTGGGGAAATAATGTCGTGGATTTCGTGGGTCGGCTGATTCATTCTTTTCTTGTACTACATTAATGACAGTCACATAAACTTAATTTGAGGATTGAGACGATACAAAAAAACTCACTGTCTAATGTAGATATAAAAAGTTGTGTTCAGTATGCGATAAAATGGCCTACATAGTTGAGTAGTTATGGTTTCCGACTAGTAGCCACCAGTCCCTCACCCCTTGAGTTCCAATCCCACCCGGGACCAAATTCCTCATGTTAGGAAGCTGTCCACCTAGTTTACGGAAGACAAGCCGATCCACGAAATTAAACCCCCGACGAAAATTAGTGAAACTACAGTATTTCCATTTTCCTTAACTTTTTTTTAGGATTGGCGGATTCCCTATCAATAAAAACGTCTGTGACAAATTCTTACGTTGTATATCAGCTTTCGAACCTGATTAGTGGATCGAAAAGTAGAGGTAAAATTTTCGTCATTAATTGTTTTCCATTTCACGACCTTTAGACAAGGGGTCGCCCGTCCATTCTCAGACCACTATCATACCGATTTCAAATCAACTAATAATCTTAAGCATTAGATAAATTTAAGCATGAGTATTCCGATGGGATTTTGATTTATTTGTTTATTTTATTGTATGAATTAAAATTGGAAGACAACTACACAAATCAAATCGAAGGGAGTGGTAATTTTATCCAGCATTACTGTTAGATTGGCGTGATTCGTCCCCGTGACGATTCGTCCCTGCGACAATTCGTCCTCGTGACGATTCGTCTTCCGCCGTTGATCATTCATGAATAAAAAGGAGTTGGCAGTTACTTGCGGTGAGCAGGGTTAGTACTGAATTAGAAAATTGCGTACGTTAACGTACATAAATTAAATGCTGTTGAAAATGAAGTCCAAAAATTCGCTAGTGAAATATTAAATTAAGTATCTATTTATTTATTCCGCTTTCATCACAGAATCTCTGCAGCCTAAGATGTAGCTTACTAGCTGTCACTTGAGATATCATTTTTGAGTTTAATAATAACGGGTGTTCGTGTCATTCTTATATAACATGATATATTAACATAAAATCATTTTGACGACCATCAACATTATTTACATCTGTTTTTTTTTTCAGAGCAGAAGCCAACAATATGTTGACAAAATTTATCATTTCGCTCTTGGTGTGTTATGCGCTGGGGCAAGAAAAGCCTATGGCGGTAATGTATACATGTATTTATATACACATGTAAACAAAATATGAGACTAATATCGGAATCTCTTTGTCTTGTAGTAATTTATTTGTTTATTGGTTTGTTGACATGGTCTAAATGCTTTAAGCGACGTAAGCATGTGTTCCACTTACATCCCCATCAAATAGCTATTCATTACTTCTTGGAAATGTGTTCTACGTTGTACCAACGCAGGAATTTCTAATGAAAGTTAACAGCGGCGTAAGCATGTGTTCCGCTCATATCCCCATCGAATAGCTGTTCATTGCTTCATAGAAATATGTTCTACTTTGTAGCAACACAGGAATTTCTTCTGAAAGTTAACGGGGGGAAAGAAGAAACTATTTTCAAAAATACAACTTTCAGTGAGCCCTTACCACGTGACATTTTGGTAATACGGCAAGCAATATTTGTCAAGACAATTTTGCAGAAAAATAAAGTTTTCTCGTTTTAGGGTAAAAAATGTTCATCTGTCAAGAACATATTACACTGCGCTTGCAGTTCACACTTTTGACCTTAGCCCCCGCTTTATTTGATCATACATGTATTTGACAAAGAAATGAAGAAGTTGAAGATTTCGAATCGAGCGGTTTGTTGATAGACTTTGCTTGCCGTATAAATTACCAAAAGATAACGTCAAAGTCACGTGGTATAGGCACACTGACTTTAGTCCAAGAAAGATCAACTCTGTCAAAAATAGATAACCATGATAAAATGCTTAATTCCAGAGTAGTTTAACATATCAGAATGACAATGACGTAACAATGTCGAAGCAAGGTCCAGAAGTAAGAGTGGAGAATGGGGAAATGTCTATAATTACGGACTATGAGAGGGTATAAGTGATTACATCCAACCTATTTAAACTGTGATATTTGTTCCATTTAACCAAAACTAATTCTAAATGTTAATTAAATATTTTTTTCCTTTTCCTACAATCGAGAGATATTGTAGAAACATGTTTTTGCGTGAACAGTGAGGTTAGAATCCTGTCTGTATAACTGAAGTAAAATAACGAAGGCAGTGATGAGTATAGATCATCAACGAAAACTTTATCATATAATCCATTGAATAATATCTAATTGTCATTAACATGCATGTATAATTAGACTCGTATGTGTAATTGACCTTGATAATCAATTGTATGTTCAAAACATAATTAAGAGTAAGAGAGATATACAGAGAGAGGTTCGCTTTGCCCCCTCTCCTTAGAAATTGAAGTACATGAAAACACAACAACACGTTTTCCTTATAACCCTTTAAAAATTATCTTCGTTGTACTGTAGGATCAAACAGTAATATCAGTGAATGACGACAGCACATGTATTGTTATGCAAGGAAAGCTACAAGAAGCACCTACTGTTTGCGAGGTAACAGAGGCAATGAACAATCCGGTAAATATATGTTAACAGTTTACATTTGTATATTCAGACATTAAAGATTTCAACAAAAATAAAAGTATGTTGTAAGCGCGTTTTCTCAAGTAACCCAGTAATCCTGATTTCGTTCGCTTGATCCGCGTCAAAACTGTGCTAAAACACAACGCTTTTACCCGCTGCCATTATGGTGTGTGGACTGAATAGTAGCAGTTATAACAATTATGGACCCGCGTCTCTCATCCTCTCTCCTATATTTTAGCTACCAATTCAAGCATAAGTTTTTCTTTGCCAACGAAATGATCACGTGACTTCTCCTATCATTGATAAATTTTTACTTTTTGATAAATTTGATGTACGGCACTATGTGTATTCGTATTCAGGAGAGAATGTCTTTCACAGATTTGTAATTAATAGGGAGAAGTAAATAAAAATGGTAAAATCATGATCACATGATTCCTTACAGAAAAAATGTTAAAAATTAAACGTTGTTATTCCGTAAAACTAAGTCTTAGTGTCCAAACGGTTCTCAAATCGTAGTCTTAACTCGCCCGGATAGACCAGGGGGGTGTATCACGGTAATTACTGGATGCACTCATAGACTTAATGGACCTACCGGTACCCTATACGGATTTATTTAATCGTTACAATTCTACGGTCGGCGTAGATAATTCTCAGATGACGACACCAACTGCTGTCATACCCAAGACTGATGCATTACCGTAGAACGTAAGCTTAACATGTATATACATGTATGTTGAAGTGTGATATAAGAAACGACAGTAAAATAATAAAAAAATGAGACCACCTTCGGGACCCAAAAAATCGTAATAATGAGGTGGCAGTTTTTGAAAGCCGGTCTGTAAATAAGTGGTCGTTATAACAAGGTAGTTGCAATACTGATGTGGTCGATATTTGAGGTTTTACTGTATGTCATATTTCTTTTTTAGGCTATTTCAATGGAAAGGCCAAAAGGAATGATGGAAATCAAACTTGCGCAGACCGAAAATAAGAAAAACACCGAGTTAGGGCCGATGGCAGCTTCAATGTGCAAGAAGATAATTACGACCAAGCAACTAACTGGTGATCTATAATGATATATGCATTTCACTACAAAATAAGTTTAAGTCATGTATCCTAAATGAACTTTGAAGGCTACTGGTGAAAAATATCTGTATATAGGCGGTTTTTGTAAAAATAACGTATATATAATATTATTAAAGAAAACATACATTTTAGTTCTAAAGTTAATGAATAGATTTCAAAAACTCACATGCGCTCACAGATATGCGGGCTATAGACGAACCCCTATTTTTTCTCCTATATTTTTCAGAAGAAGAAGCAGCAGACGAGAAAAGGGTGTCGAGGTGGAGTTGGTGGTGGCCTTGGAACTTCTACTTCAGACCCTGTAACTATTGTTACCGTGGTTACTATTACTACAATTACTATCCCTACTATTACCGGCCATGTTTTTACTGGAGGTTCCATATGTGTTACTGGCGATACTGTTATTATTTCTATCCATATTACTAAAAAAACATGATGTACAGCACGGACTGTCCAGATCATACTCGGAAATAATGAAAGACAAAGAAATAAATTCTTTATTACAATCACAATACACGACCAAAACATTTTATAACAAGAAAACATTATCCTCCCTAATGTGTTTTGGAAAATGTTCATAACAGTCTAAGACCGAACTGGATAAAATGATTAGAACCACTTTGTACGATCGAGTTCCGATGATTTTCACATTCTTGTCGCTTAATTACTTGTATTGTACAGTGGAACCTCTCTAAACCGGCCGATGCCAGCACTAAGTCATTTGTCCGGTTTAGAGTGGATGCCAGTTTAGAGAGGATTTTTGAATTATGTAGTAACGAAGTCGGGACCAGAACGATTTGCCCGATTTAGAGGGGAACCCGGCTTATAGAGGAATCAGTTTAGAGGGTTTCCACTGTAATTCACCCTGAGATACTTTACTAGCACCGAAGTAATCTGCTCTGTTTGACGGTTGAAATTTTCCTGATTGTAAGTAAGGCGTGAAAAATTATTTGCTTTTGGTGACCCGACCCAAAAAAATAAAATGATTCCCGACCTACCGACTTTGTTTGTAATGAGCATGAAACCAGAATCAACCAGAAGCCAACACATTTTTACGCCTAATTTCGTCACATGGTTCTACTTTCTGTAACATTATCTCTTTGTTGCCTGCTATTTTCAAATAAACACATTATATCACGCACCATTCTGTTAGCTTTGTGTTATTTACAATTGATACCTTTGTTGTAATGAAGGAGACTCTTGTTCCTTGTTGTCTCTTCGGGAAGCTGTTCTCACGAACATTCATCAGGATATGTTTTGTGTGACTGTCAAATGACCAAAACGTGACCATCAGAGTGTCTTTTGATAAGTAACACTGTTTATCTTAAATACTGTGGTTTCATTAATTTTCGATGGGTATATTATTTCGTGGATTCCGTGGGTCAGCTGAATATGAATGCAGAGATATACGTCAACCATCCGAATTTGGCGGTATCCGAAACACAGGTAGAACAAAGTAAACAACACAACGTATGATTAGTCGGTTTCCAACATAAGCATGAAATACATACATAAAAATAAGACAAACTAGGCGTCTACATGTGCGCATAATACACTTAATGTATGAAAGAAGAAGAGTAGCCGTTACAGTATAAGATGCACGCACAACTCTCTCCAGTATAACCTGTATTGATCAGTATATATTTTGTACTTCGAAAAAGTTGAAAACTGTCAGTGCCCCTAAAATGTTTGGGAAGAGAATTCAACAAATCTGATGCGCTGATCAATACGGAAATCCATAAATTGTTGTTCGCCAATGACCTTGATAAACGTTCTTTAATTATGATAGGCTAAAAATGATTTTGGGTAATTGGGAGCACTGAATTCATACAATTTATTTGAAACTTGAACAATACATTATATTTCAAGGCACCGTTATTAGATCAAATTCAGGCCTCCCCACATTAGTTTCAGACTTGAATGCCATTTTTAGCCATATTTATATTTTTACTTTTAAGTTGATGTTAAGCGAGTGTGTAAGTGCGTACCGCTGGCGACGGCCCTGTTAATTGGTTACATTATGGTAAAATAAGTCGTGTTTTACCTTTTATGTAATAAACTTCTGTTTATCAAGTAAACCTGCGCCAAAGACAGCAGAAACAACCAAATCCTATCAAAATATATCGACAAAATAAACAATTCACTGTGTCGGTGTTTTGAGACGCTTGTCGGTTTTAAATTTTACAATAATATTCTCTATGACTTAGGCATCACTTACAGGTATGAAATTCGCCATATCATTTTCTCTGTGCTTTCATGATACAGATGCTATATAACATTGTGATGATTTTTAGTAATTTTAAGTATTGGAACCGTGACATTGCGCTTAATGTGGCTTTAAGATATGTGACATCAGTTTTCGCGACATTTAGGTCAGACTTAACAACTTAAACGTTTAAAACAGGCTTTCATGTCGAGGCATGTGTAGTGTATATTTAGTTTATACTAACAATTATTCAGTACATCTTACTCGTTTATTGGTTCTTTATATGTTGTAAAATGGAAAGAGTTTACTAGTTATATGATCTGTATTAATTTGGCACATATATATTGTTTATTATTTGGTCGTATGTAATTGTTATTGTCAGCCAAATAAAAAAAATCTGATCCATTGTGATACGTTATCTGTTGACATACTAACGGAACAGACACATACTTAAACCCTGTCAATATGTGTACTTTAAATTGCAATGTATATAAGTGAGGTGCACAAATTCGTATGTTACTCATTTTGAGTCCATGAATTATATATTGCAAACCTTCTTTACCAATGAAATATTTAGTTTCATGTAAATGAATATACATGTACATGTATATTTTCATTCTCATCGCATAAAAATATGTGTGATAGACCTTATTTGAACCTTAATTATATGAATAAGGTAACTTTTCACATTTTTTCAGGCGTTTGAATTCGTGATATGATTAACATGATTCGTACATTAACTATTGTATGCCTGGTATCGCTTGTAACTGTCTCTAGTACCTCATATGACGAGAATGCATATCCAGGAAAGTTCACGTGTGTTTGTGGGAAGTCGTTCAAAACTAGAGAAAGTCTTCTACAACACAAGGCAGCTACCGGACATGGAAATTCCAAAGATGAAGTGAAAAATGATGACAAAAGTTTTCACAAAGATAATGTTGGATCAGAAAATACTGCTGCGTCTCATAAAGCCAGAATGCGGTACATATCTGAGCTAGAAAAGAATAGAATATCTATTGATAAAGCTGAAAAATCGGAGGCCGTATCTGACTATGGAAAAATAATTAAGCAGATTGTGGATCGTGTTAGACGTTCAAAATATGGGAAAATATACTCGGCGGACGTGCGAAAAGCAGGCAGTTACAAGATGCAGACGAAAGTCCGAAAAGCCGATGAATTCGATACAAATATTATTTTAAGTTTAGATGTTGATGAAATCCAACTAGAAGGTTATTTGCACTACATCTACGAAGACAAAAATAGCATTGATGTAAGTTTGGCATGTTTTATATGTGTAACCATAGCGCTATTACCATGAGTATGATAAAAGACATACATGCACATATGAAAATCAACGGTTTGTTTATTTTACAATTACATTGTATAGCGAAGTACTGCTAGTTCTTTCTTAAAATATGAGACTTAATAAAATGCTTAATTATAAATGATATCTAAATTACTGCAGGAAAACAGGTCGGCACCTCGACGCATGACAGCAGGTAGAAAAATAAAAGACCTTACATCCAACCCAATACATTTACCAGAAAGTCGGGCTGTTGTCAAATTAAAGGAAAAGGCTGTACATAACATAAGTCATCTTTGTTACAAAGGTGATTTGGTACCCTACAAAATTCTGTTAGATCTACATAACAAAGTTGATTCAGCGATAAAGGACTTGAATCTTCAAAGTAAGCAAGCGTTAATTGAACTACCACTGATTATTTTTGCCAATCCATGAATTTAAGGCCGAGTTCCGGTTTGTATCGCAATACATTGTTGATTATTTTCCACCTTTTTTCTAGGATTCGTAATCTGAAACTTTAGAGGTATGGGATCTGTTTTACGGACGTGTCTTATACTAGAAAGTAGTTTTAAAACTTAAAAAAATGATAACTGAATTCAGACATTTACCTGCAACAATTAATATTAAATTCCCAAAACTTTCAATAAAATTTTATTAACAAGCAATGACAAAGAGAATATATTATGTCCAAAAATTGCATTGCGTTGTTAACTAGGATAATTATGTCTAAGGAACGGGTCTCTGTAGAATAGGTATAATATTTTTAATCAGGAGTCTTTTCATTCATTGTTAGTTCCACTTATCATAAGTATACTGAGACAATTTGATGCAACTTTGCAGATGTAAAACTCGCCGATGTTGCACATGGACCGGCTCTTACCATTACTATATTCAGGAAAGATTCGTTCGACATATCTGTAGATTTAGTTCTATCATTACCATGGCAACAGGGGTCTGTGTCGATGTATGGATGGCCACGGAAAGGCTCTCGTAAGGTTTATGATCAGAAAAAGGTTGAACAGGTTAGAAAGGCTGGTTTGCATTTGGTGCCCAAAGGTAGGATTCTATAGTGAAATGATTGTGCCTGATCTGTGTGATGAAATTTAAAAGTATTTTGTAATGATGATTGTCAACAAAAGTAACATATTTCTTTGCGCAAACACTGTAATCCCAGGTTTTACACAATAAGGCCAAACCAAATCGCGTCTATGTTTAGGGTAACATCGAGTTCCAAAAACCTATCTAGCTATCCGGAAAAACGAACAAGTGCCTCAGGAAAAAAACACAAATTTCCTACTTAATTGTCACAAAATATTGGCTTCTATCAAAAGTTCAAACAGTCGCTCAGTGGGAATAAATATGTTCCATCGTCAAAATCAAAACAAAAGCATAATATTGATAGATTTTGATGATTGGAAGGCATATTGATACAAAGCAAATCGTTCCAGCATGTAATGGTCAAATAAAGATACATGTATTTCAATATTACGAAATGTTTTTTTATTTGACTCAGGTGGTCAAAACCTTTCCGTCCGTGGACGCTAAACATTGATACGATTTGGTATGGCCTAATCGTGAATTTGTGAACAAATTTAATGTACATTTTTTGTTATGCCTGTACATATGACATTAAATTATCAAGTAGCTGGAGAATGACAATGTTACCTCGTATTTTACATCTAGAACAATACGATGTGACACAAAAATATTGACGACTCTCTTTATGGACACGACAGTACGTACTACTTACTTAGTATTTATACATCCGCGAAGTTCATAACTATATACATGTATATCTCAATGCACTGTACCATGTACATAAATAGTTGGGTATTTTGTAGGCGATGAGACTTGGTCAATTTCTTTCTCCCGAGCAGAAGCAGCGTTGATTGATAATATAGATGTTGGTAATGAATGTAGAAGAGTTGTCATGCGAATATTGAAATATTTCCTCGATGTCTGTAAGGAAAAATCGTCCGATGGACTTCCTAGCATGTCGTCCCATCTAGTTAAGGTACGCGTATTATGTAAATACTAACGTAATATTGTGAGAAGCTATCATACCCAAATGTCTGGGAGTCGAGCTACATAGAAAGTATAAAAATGAGACCACTCTAAACAAATATGTGGAGAGAAAAATATGGGAATATTGGTTAAAAAATTACAATATGTCAATGTACTCATGAATATTAATCACTGGTAAGTAATCTAACACCAATATGTTTTACAAAATGATGAAATACTTCCGAATACGTGATTTTCATGTTTAGATCTTCAGTCAAAAGTACATATAATTCTTTATTACAAATAAATGACCGCTTCCAAGTTGTCGACGCTGTACTTATTAAATGTTTTGGATTTAATGCTAGGTAAACATAGACACATGTCGGGGGTTATTACACGTATATAAATATTTTATGAATGATGTTCAATACCGATACATTGTATTTCATTTCTTAGAATTCTACGTACAAGATATAATCTTCACGTACTTGTTTTGATCTATTTAAGATAAGGTATCAATTTAAGAACATTTCCTGAAATGTACACCAGTCCAAGATAATTAATAAACATATGCTATTCTAATATTACAAGTGTAATGTTTTTTTATATGGCAGACACAGATTCTATGGTCAAGCGAGACTCGATTGAAACCTGGCTATTGGAGTCAAGAAAATAAAGATGTTTGTCTTATAGACACATTGGGTGATATGGTGAATTCTTTACGTTCAGCAAGACTGTTGGACTATTTCAATGAGAATATTAACCTACTAGCCAACAAATCGTCACATGAATTAATGGCATTAGTTAAATGTCTCGAAGATGAAATCGAAGTCCTTCAAGTGGGGAATGTTGGAAAACTGAAGGATGAATTATAGCATGAATATATGTGTTATTCATTGGTGTTAATACAGTATTATTCGCAATGGTGTGTTGTCTTTGTTGTTATTGTTACTATTTATGTATTATTGAGACCATAGGGGGCTAGCGCATTGAAGAGATGGCGTATAAAGGTGTAATGGGCTTAAAATGCCCACACGGACCAAAAACGCGTATATCATATATATACATATACAATATATGTATAACAATATTATATAATGGACACTGTTCCACACTGTTATTTTGCCTTTAGAAACCCATAGTCTGCAAGAATCATAGTTTTTGTGACAATTTTCCGCAGTGGGCATGTAAAATTTAGTATATGGTACGCAGAAAATGAGTTATAAGGTTGCGAGGTATTTGAAGTTATAAATTTAATTATGAGAAGAAATGACATTCGTTGCGGACTTTCTTTAATCATACTTCTTAGTTTTGAAATTCTGACCTCAAATGCGAGGAACGAATTGAGAATTTGCCTTTATATTTCAAACACGGTTCACGATAAAATATTATCAAATCTTTACAGTAAAATTTATGAACTTGCTTTACATACCTAGACACTGGCTTTATTCATACAAGGTGTCAGTTCATAAAATGCATGTAATAATTACATGTATTGTAAAACCACAAATTACGGTCACATCAATATTTCGACCAACTTGTTATTACGACCACTTATTTTCAAACCAGCTGTCCCTTATAAAGCCACTTGATAATGAAACCGCCTCATTATTACAACTGATTTTTTCGGGTCCCGAGTGTGGTCTCATTATTGAGGTTTTACTTCGTTGAGCCATACAATCACATAATAGTTCTCAACAACAACAATTGTTTCAAAATATGATTTTAATGTCAAGTAAAATAATAATTGTCCTTTTAAAGTAGTGGATGAAATCTGAAAGTTGTTTCTGCGCTTGAAGTCTCTTCATATAAGGGGCGATTATCTTGTTGGAACACCTTTGCGTGTCATTTTACTCTTTGGGTTAATTCGCTCATGGGAAGGGAGATCACTCCAACTAATTGTTTACGCGTAGCTGTCATTTCATACGTGTAAAATATATCTTGCTGGCATTGGTATATATGTGAATGAAAACAATCATGCAGGAGTATATGAAAGAAGTGCTATCTAATTACGAGAAAATACGAGGTGAGTCTTCTGTTGTCAATCGATATTTATTAAATAAAAACTGTCGTGAATTTTGGATGCTGTGTACATCGTACAGCGTCGTCTGTACATAATCAAGATTCCAGCTCGCTGTTTGTTTCTCATTAGGTCTTGCTTGATTTGTTAAATTTTTGTCAGAATATTAGGATAGAATGAGAGACTCAAAATTAAGTTATTGTGCAAAATTATGATAACATCATGTCTCTGTTGGTCCAACTAATTAGACTGTTTGTGATATAATATCATTATTTTTATTTTGCCCTGCCTTGCTGTTTAAAAGAATTGGCCTTTCATCTTCATATATATTGTTCACTGATGCAGTCACGCTCGTCTGTTTTACGATGATTAGTGTACAAGTTCAAGAAAAGGAGAAATGATGATAGAAAAATAAGAAAAGCCTGATGATTTAAGGGTAGAATTAAAGCTATACACACTTATTTGGCTTTCCAGCTGGCCGATTTCTTAAATGATTTTGGGAGGGACTAGAATTAGAACTATGGGCCAAAGAAAAATATTTATATATCTTGCCCTCAAAAACAGCGTAATTAGTTGTGTTAATGGCGTTGAAGAAAGGGATAGTCTCTATGTTTTCATCTCTTCACTTCAAGCCAATCCAGTTATGTTTGCTGCTGCCAGCACAACTCTGGGGATCATTGGTGACTACATGTAGCTACACTAGGCAATGAAATGGCAAGAGTTGACAGCCATGCTGAATTCATTTATGAAATCAGCCAATCAGAAAGTCGAATTATTTGGGCTAAGTGAACGGTGTGTCTCTAAAATTACTTGATTTTGCATTTTCCTTATTTTGATTATAAATTCAAGTCAAAACTGATGCTATACCACTTCTAAATATTATATTATAATTATAAGCTTATACATAGACTTGAAACTTTCAGGGGTACTTCTCCATTTAATTTGACAGGGATTCTGCACTGGCTTGCAGATGGCTAGCCTTACTAATTCAGCTGTATGGTTCATAAATGAATTCTAACAGGCCATCCCTTCTGCCTGAGTGGGACTGTTCCAATGTAGAAAAAAATGTCTGACTGCAACAAACAGTCTAATTAGTTGGAATAGAGGATGGCCTGTCTGAATTCAGAACTATATAAATCAATGGAATAACCAAATCAGTGAGGACAAAGGATTCAGGCTTATTAACGAATGTTTGTTTTTCAGGCTGTGATAAGAATGATATAGATGTGCCTTTCTGGGATGTTATAGTTATAACAGCTGCTGATGAAGACCAGAAGAAAGTGTATGAAAAGCAGCTTAATTACAAACATAAGCGAAATGAGTTACCGAAAGGAATGCCAATCCTTGTCGTGGCAGACCCACCTGGTCCTAAATTAGGTTTGTGTAATCAAAATTGTCTAGTATATAGTCCTGCATATTAATTGTAAATATGTGACGGAAATAGAGTTGTGATAAATGCTTGAATAAAGATTGGCCAGTCGAAATGGTCTTTATTTTGAGAACAGTAGAGTTTACGATAGTGTTAAATATTCAGCCATTGTTTAAATACTTAAGTAGCACTTGACAAAATTCATCTTATTGTACAAATGCAAATTTGAGTGATATTGAATGTTATATACATAACTCTTGCATGTTAGCTTATTTTCAATGTGTGTGTACATTTTTAGAAAAAAAATAAATGCAAAATGTATTAGTTAAATTGTATTACCCTGAGGCATCATTTGCTTATCAATTTTGCATAACAGTGACGTAAAAGTTATGACATTAAAATGATAGCAAATTGGCAATGTCTAAAAATTGACATTTTTGAAACATATTTAATTGAATTGTAATTTACATAGCCATCCTTGTATACACAAGCATTTTTTCACACTTGATTTATGGACAAATGATGTCTTGTTTATAACATAATTTAAATGGCATGCGTTAAAATGACACATAAGTAAAATTAATTAATTTTAATTACAATTGGTTCTCATTATGTCAAACTTGCTTATGTCAATATTTTGGTTATGTTAAATTGTTTGCTGTGGTCCCAATAATTTTCGTTCTCATCTCTTAATGACATAATTATGTTGACGTCCATTTCACTTACCTCCAAATTTTGTTGATGTCAAACTATAATTTTGTCCACCTTACACTAAACAGCACATAGTTAGAGTAGCTCTTCTCAAAGTTGGAGCTGATTGGCGAATGCTTTCACATTTTATATGACATTTCGCTGGTTAAACTGAAGGCTCCACGAGAATTGCAATCGTGCAACAAACCGTAACCATAAGTTTTAAGTATCGTGATAATCATAACAGATATTGGACCATCAATTAAAGTAATAGTAGGCATGTAAAGCAAACAAATATGCATCGCATATGACTACGGAAGCAGTTAGTATCAGAATACTAGGATTCTCTTGGGTTTAATCTGAAAATCAAGTAGGAATACTCACCAATTGAATTGCAAACTTTAGGAAAATGCTGTTAGCTTGACAAAACGGTTTGTTTAGAGAATATAATTGACATTGTCGCAAATGCATTTTGCCCTCAATTGCATATGGTATGCCTGCCCATCCATAAATGTAACTCTAGACACATTGTGTTTTTGAATTCTTATTGAGAATCATTACATGTAAAAAAATATATATGTATTTATTTTGTAGCCTTATTTATGACCTTGTAGCCTTTTTTTATGACCTTGTTTACTCAATCGTGTAAAAAATATCTTTATTCGGGACATTACCAACTATTATTATTATAAATAGATACAAATTTTGTTTCTTCTCCACATGTTTTATTTAAGCAGAACGTAAAGATTGTAGTAAAAGTGAGACACACAGGCACACATTTAAAATTGTAAAATTATACTATATAAGGTTATCTCAAATTCTGGTTATATTAAACTAAATACAACAGCAGCCCGTTTGGATTTCATATAAAGAGAGTCTACTGGATCTAAACTAGTGGGTGTGAATAACAGGGCAGAGTTGTTCCAAAATGTTGTATCTTATTTTAATGTAATTATAAATCTAGGGATTTAATTTTCATTTTGAATTTTCACATTTCAGTCTTTTACATTAAATCTATATTGAAAGCAGATTCAATGGGTCTGACAAATGATTTTGAACTTCCATAGCATTTTGAACTTTTACATGTCAAACTTTCATAATTCAACTGTATTAAATAATCAATGTTGGCATTTTCAACCATTAGATCATGGGTAAATATTGTAAAGTAGCTATCATAGATTATTAATGAGGATATAAACTGTTTGTTTTAGGAAATGGAGGTTCCACTATGACAGCTCTTCAGTTGTTGCATGAGAAGTTTGGTGAGGGTTTATTCAGGCGTAGAGTGTTACTGATACATGCGGGGGGTCAAAGTCAGAGAATGCCGAGTACTAGCGTCCTTGGTAAAATATTTTCACCCGTTCCCAAAGGAGATCCTGTGTATCAAATGCTGGACCTTAAACTTGCGATGTTTTTACCATTGATTCCAAAAATGGGGCCCGGTGTATTTGTTACGGGTGCGGATGATTTTATTGTCTACAATCTAGGTCAGAATCATGACTCAATTAAATTTGGGAGAATAGGATTCACCGCTCTGGCTCATCCCTCTTCTATCTCTATAGGAACGGGACACGGTGTGTATGTGATTAAGGATATAAATAAAATTGATCCCAGTCTACCCCTTCAGACTCTCGAATGTGTTGAAGTCCTTCAGAAGCCAAATGAAGCTTTAATGTATGCCAAAGGAGCGGTTATGAAATCAAAAGAATTGAAGTTTTGCGATGAGATCGAAGTGGATGAATCTATGGTCTACACTGATAGTTCTTTCTACTTTGCGCATGATATTACTGAAAAATTGCTGAAGTTTCTGCAGGAGAATGGTCCTCTTGATTGTGAAATAGATGCTTATGGTGACTTTCTGCAATCATTGGGGTCACGTAGTACAGCTGACTATGTCAGTAATGTATCCAATGTAAGCTGTGTTACGCAAAATTTGATTAAAACCAGAGAGCAGATATTCGATATCTTGCACTCGTCTGAATTAACTCTTCTAGTGATGAATTCATCAAAATTTATACACATAGGAACTACAAAGGAATATGTTGAACATTTTTGTTGTGATAGAGAATTCCAGTCCCAACTTGGCCTTGGTAAAGATATATTTAATCTATGGATTGGAAGTCCTCTTGTCCAGACTAGTTGCCATGGTGACGGGGATATTGATTGTTTGCCACAAGCTAAGTACAGAAAACACTCTGATACTCTATTGGGTTGTGTTATGCACAGTTGTCTCCCTTTTAACTCTTCTGTCTCTGAGACTGCAGTCGTTGAATTCTGTAACTTCTCCGTACCTGTGAAGATTGGTCAGAATTGCATCCTTAACAATTGCGAGTTTGATCCTGCAATTGAAAAAGGTCAAGGTCAAACTCGTAAATCAGCTGATGATATAAGCAATGTGAAAATGGCGGAATTTCCAAATGATCTCTTTATGCATACAGTTCCTATAATATGCGACAATAAAACCAAGTACGTTACAGTTGTTTTTGATATCAAAGATAATTTGAAGAAAGTATTACCAAATAAAGATATAAGGAAACTTCCTTTTCTTGGTAAACAAGTAGAAGACTATATGTCACTGCTTAGTATAGATATGAGCACAGTAATGCCAGGTGTTGATAATCCAGCCACCAAATTCAATCTGTGGTTTCTCAATCTTTTTCCCTGCACTGAGAGTTCCAGTGAGTCCATTTGGCTGGCATTACAGTGTGTCAATGCTATGAAAACAGATAAGTCCAAAATGGTTTCATTGGCATCGTACAAGCTTGTTTCCATGGCAACAATTCTTAAAGAAAAAGACCTTGATTCTATGCTGGAAAATAGAGATCGTCTTTTCAATAAAATTGTGACAGGTCATGGTGTTATATAAGAATTGTGACATGCTTGACTCTAATAAGCATGTATAGGTAGCCATTGGTTAAAGATGTTTCTTTCAGAAATTGTCCCATTATGAAAGCATGAAACTGAACCTTAAATCAAAAGCATTCCAGTCTTCAAATTAGTTTTTATTTAAAGCACTAACCCAAACTATCTGTGGGCTATTGAAAATGAATAATTTACTGCCAGCCCAATTACACAATTTTGAGAAAGTTCATTTGCTTGAATAGAAATTTGATAGCCATGGGCTTTTGGATAGTTGGTTAGTGCAAAGACTGTTTTCCAGTTGTTAGATAGAAGTATTTTTTCCTCATACTTATGTCTTGTATGATTAATTTTAAAGTTCACCTATTGTATCCAACCATTGTATGTATCTCCTGGAAATTTTATATGATTTATTTAATTATTGAATGCATAGAATGAGGAGTTTTTTTATGTGAATTCTTACTGGGGTTTAATGTCACACCAACAGCCAGGGTTATTTGGCGACTTTTCCAGCTTTAAAGGTAGTGGAAGATTCCAGGCATATACATGACCTTCCATAAGCTAGCCGGACAGCTTCCTCACTTGTGAAATTTGGCCCCTGGTGGGATTCAAACTTACAGCGGTGAGGGGCTAGCGATTATTTATGAGAGTCTTTAACTACTCAGCTACAGTCTATTTGGTGATCTCTGAATTCCGTCATTTTTTGTTTATTGTTGTGTTTGATAGATAGTTTAAAGTTTTGCTTACAATCTAATGTATAAATATTTATATATATACATAGTTATTGGATCTGACACATTTTTTTAAATGCTTTTCATTTAGTCACAAATAAAAAATATGTTATCCAAGCGATTGGGTACCTATACCTTTAAAGTAGAAGAAAAATAATTTAGATTCTAGTGCATGGCTTTCAATGTCTGCATTTAATACGAGTATCCATTATGTTGTAGATTAGAATGTATGAACTCCATTTTGTCTGTTGTACTTATGTGTCCCTTTAATTACATAATATTGGTTACATATTGAAGACACTATGTGTTATACTTAGTCATGTATTGTTATATTCGGAATTGTTACTTATTGTGATAAGGCATAAAAAATGTTTTTTCTAGTTACCTGCTGATTAAACATGGGGTAGGTGGGTTGGGAAAATTTGGGGGAAATTTTTTTATTACTCTTCAAAGCTGCTGTTGAGATTTTTTTGTGTGGAAAGGTAAAAAAAGTGAGACAGTGTATGACTATACTGTTCCTCAGGCTTGATAAAGTCTAGGGTAATATTTAGGGTAAGTTCGGTAACCAGAAACAAACATTTTTTGTACCTAAAGCTGTTTTCTGCCAATATGACACTGTTTATTGTTTATCCATGTAATTTGTTTCTGGAAAGAAAATGAATTTTTATCTTTTTTTGCATTTGTAATGCATTAATGGGTTTTGTAGTTAGTCATAGATTTTACATAATCAGGTTTATATTTTATTGTTCTGTTATGTAGCCACAATTGTTCACAGATTTACCTCATAGCTCTAAAAATAGTATTTTTTTACCTAATTTGGACATACAATTGTTCAAGTTTGTATACAAGTTTATATACGCCATTGTACAAAAATGTAAACTGGAAATTAGATATTAGTTAATTTTGTAATCAAGATGGTAGAATTTTAGTTTGGTTAAAAAACAACATATGTTTCAACAATCCATTCCACCCAAATCTTAGTTCATGACACATTTTTTTTCGATATTTTTGATCCAAAAATGGATGTATTTTTTATTTTTACTGGGTTTAACACCATTTTTCAACAATTTTTCAATTATATACAGCAGCCGTTTTACCGAACCAGTTTTCTTATACTAACCATTACTAACTTTCCCTTCCTCAAGGAACTGACAACTTCTCCACATATGGAGGAAAATCGACATTTTTGTCAAATTTTCATTGAAGGGTATGACCTGCCGCAACCAGGATTCGGACCCAGATCGCTAAGTTTCAAGACAGTTGCGAGACACGGGGCATATTATTCTGAAAGCTCTATTTTTAGAGTTAGGCACCCTTTTTAACTTAAAATTTTAGTCAAAATTGCTTATTAAATCGGACAATGTAAAACAGAGGAGGATTGGAGTTCAGTTCTGTGGAGCTCTTGTTACAATGTCCAGTTAAGTGAAAGTTTTTTCATTTATGTATGAAGTGCATATTTATACATTAAAAGATCCAAATTTACTGATATGATACCACTTTCGATGATTTATTGATATGCTAAATAGAAAAGGTTAATTTTAGTTTCTGAGTATTGTTACCATAAGGAAGAGAAAACTTCTTATCTTTTTACGACTGGATGTATTTGTCTGTTTGTTGACACTATTTGTTTACATAATTTGACCTTAAAGTTATATTTGTTTACAATAATTTGACCTTAAAGTTATACTTGTTTACATTAATTTGACCTTAAAGTTATACTTGTTTACATTAATTTGACCTTAAAATTATATTTGTTTACATTAATTTGACCTTAAAGTTATACTTGTTTACATTAATTTGACCTTAAAGTTATACTTGTTTACATTAATTTGACCTTAAAGTTATACTTGTTTACATTAATTTGACCTTAAAATTTTATTTTTTACATTCATTTCACCTTTTCTCTGGTGTTTTTGTCTTCCTACTAGATAACATGCATAAATCTCATGTACGGCATTTTGACAACTATATGCTCCTTTTGTGTGTATGAGACTTGAGAATGATAATTTTGTGAGCTTATTATCAGCTATCCAATCAGTAAAAGAGTAGAAAAGTCAATGTGGAAAAGGTCTCTTCAAGGTCACTCCTGAAGTCTCTAAGGTTATGCAGCAGTAGCACAAAAATATAGTAAAACCTCACGCAGCTATCACCTCAATATTATGCCCACCTTCTTATAATGACCACATGTTTTTGGACTGGCTTTCAATAATTTCCCTATAATTCAACTTGATAATTCAACCACCTCATTATTACAGCTGATTTTTCGGATACAAAAAGTGGTCTCATTATCAAGGTTTTACAGTACATATTGTCACTTCATTATAATTAAGCCTAAAGATTCATAATGATCCATTTATTAGTGTATCAGGTTAGCTCTTGTAAGTCATTGACATTTTTTGTGGTTCAGTCAGCTGTTTATCAACTCATTATATTTTATTTTATCAATTCAATATAAAATATGTGTTTTTATTTTTTTTCTATTTTAAACAAATTTGTATTTTGTTTGTCATTCTGGGTTCTGATGGTGCTTCATGTGGGATATATATGATTTTTTATCACTTTTAGATTAGTATAATTTGTGTTGTATGTTTTGTCCACCATTCATGTTTTCAAAGCCTGAGTTTATAGAAATTTGGTATGTGTTCGTATTTTTTTTCATTTTTTAAACATTTGTATTTTGTTTGTTTTTAAAGGTGCTTTGTGTGGGATAAGTTATATACACTTTTTTGATAGAAATAATTTGTCTTCTAAATTTGCTCCACAGGTCTTGTTTAAAACCTGAGTGTCAGAAAGTATATCCCTGTGGCAGATTTACCCTTGAAGTCACATTCAAGGTCATCCATCTGTCAGATCTGCTTCACCCTATAACTCTGGGTAATAGTTGACCGTGTAAAATGGTCACACAGACCAAAAACATATATATATTCCGAAATGACTGCTTCTTCACCAAGTTTGTGTATTTGTATGTATATGATATATGTGTTTTTGGTCCGTGTGGTCATTTTAGGCCTAATACATCTTTATTCACCATCCCTTCAACGTGCTAGCCCCCTATGGACACTGGTGTCTTCTTTTTTTGAATGTCTTTTGTCTTTGTACAAAAAAGCCAAAACAAACTGATAGATCAATTGTATTGAGGACTATTTGATCTAGAGCTAATTATTTATGTATATATGGTTAATGTATTAATTATTTACTAAAATAAAATTGCTAAACCGGAACATTTGGTTTTGATAATTGATAATCACGTTGGTTTGTTTAAATAATTTTTTTGTACAAATTTTTAATGTTTCAGTACAATTAATCAAACATCCTGTCTCATAAGGGAATGTTTTCTGATTTTTTTGTGACGTAATATCTAATTTTATACCATGCTTAGTCCAGCATTTTTGTTTTCTGTTTCATGGAAATGCTTAAAATAATTCTGAACTGAATGAGGTCTAGATTACTTACTGACCCGGTATTTGAAAGTCCGTATCAGATCTAATATCTCAGTCACGCCATGGCTATAAGAGCCAAGTCAAGCGTATATCAGATACATAATAGTTATCAGGACATTAATTAATATCTCTTTAAACATCTAAATTATTTGATCATGCTGACATTTTATGCTATGGTAATGTTGATGTTTATTTTGTTTATACTCTAGAAGGAAATATTTCCCATGATAAAGTTCATGTCAGTGCTACTCAACAGTCTTGTTCCCAATACGAATTATTTTATGTAAAGTCCTATTCAAGGAGTTATTTATGTAAAACACTATAATTTAATGAACTTCCTGTCAGACTTTCAGTTCAGATTTGAATAAAACAGAATACCCCATTCATGATTATTTATGATCAAAATTACTCTGGGTTTAACACCATTTCTCAACAATTTTTCATTTATATACAGCTACTGTCTCACCTAACCAGTTTTCCTGGACTGTATACTAACCAGTACTAACTTACCCTTTCGCAAGGATACGGCAACTTCTCCACATGTGGAGGAAAATCGACATTTTTGTCAAATTTTCCAGGAACTCTACAAAACTGTAATGTTGAGTCCTTGAATTTTCTTAGGAGGGCTTGACCTGCCACGACCCGGATTTAAACCCAGATCTCCTGTCTACAAGTCCAGCGCACTAACCACTGGACCATGCATGATCACGGCCATTATAATTATTGGTATTATTGTCTTGTAGCTGAAATCAATGTGATTTATTCTGTTACATTTTCCTTGTTCTATGTATAACTGGTTATACATTGTACGTAGATAACCTGTAATAGTTTGTTATAACAATGGTATTTACTGCATTGTGTTATTTGGGACAAAATCTGGCTCTATTCCTACTGTAAACCTTGAATTTTTAAACTTCTTGTTTTGAATTAGTTTTATTGGCCAGCTTGTTCGCCAATCGAAAATCAGACTAAATATAAACATGTAATTCTATAGAACTGACATTAGCAATGAAACGTCGAATGTTATCAGAAGTAATATGTCACGTGAATGTTTTGAATGTCATACTTATCAGATTTAAATCAGTTCAGTGAAATATAGTATTAATGTTTGTATGAGTCACAATTTTCGTGATTTTACTTGACCAGTACATTATGGTTCGTCTTTGTTTTATCACGTACACTGTAAATGTGAAAGTTGCAATTCATGGACCTTTGTTCCGGCATTCTATAAAAAATCATGTTGGGCGACTGATTTATGCTGGAGTAGTTATCACAACTGTAGCTGTACTGTACATAATGTTCATGCAAATATTTTGTGATAGTGCCAGTCCGACTTGCTCAGTTGGTAGAGCATCTGACTCGCATGCAGGAAGTCGCGGGTTGGAGTCCCGAATAGGGTACTTTCTCTTTTCCTCTACCTATTTCACAACATGCATTTCTGTACTTGCTACTCAGTTTACGGTATAACATATCGTCAGATGAAGTAAGCAGAATAAATATCCTGAAATGTTAAGTACAGTGTTCATTAGTGGTTCATTAGATCGTTAATTCGTCTTTTGTATATACATACAATCACCACTCAGCCAATCTGAGACTTCGTTACATTTAAGTAGTGTCAACGAACTATTTATCAACAAGAAACAGTACGATTGATTGGCCAACTTTACTCTTTTATACTCAAATCAATTTTTAACAATTAAATGAATCGTGACTGAAACTATATTTACACATAGATAGTAAAACTAGGTTTACGTTGACTGAGATTTTTATTCAGTGGGTTTAACACCGTTTTTAAACAATTTTTTCAGTTATATACGGTGGTCGGTTCACCTATCCAGTTTTTCTTGACTGTATACTAGTACTAACCAGTACTGGCTTACCTTCCATAAAGAGCTGGCAACTTCTCCACACATGGAGGAAAATCAATATTTTTATCAAATTTTCATAGCCGCGACCAGGATTTGAACCCAGTTTACAAGTCTAGTGCACTGACCACTGGACCACGGTTGCGGACGTTAGCCGAGATAAATACGCAATTAATTCAGTGAAAAGTGATGGCATCTAAATTTATTAATCCTCAGGACCCGAAAAAAAAATTCGGTTGTAATAATGAGATACCGGAGTACAGTCTCACTGTCAAATTGAATTATAGGGGGAATTATTGATAGCTGGTCCGAAAATAAGTGATTGTTATTACAAGGTGTTCGTAATATTCGGGTGATCACAAGGGGAGTTTTTACTGCACATCTTAGCTAAAATTACATATATTGAATTACGCATCATAATTATTACATAACCGACATTCTATTGAATGACAGAAATCACTTGTGTACCCGAATGCGAAGTAAACACAATTAGAATGTACCCATGTTCCTGTTTAGCGGTAAATACCCTTAAGTTTATAGTAACTCTTATTGGCTAGTTTTAACTTCCTTTTACGTTTAACAAGGCCGTTGTGCAGATGGTAATAATTTGCGCAGACGAAGTGTAGTATGTTCACTGTATGGTGTAGTATGCTCACTGTATTACTGATTTAAACTTGTTGCGTAAAATTGTTTATTTGATATTCTTCTGCATTGTATCTTGGTTTAAAATAAAACACGGTAAGTGACATTTTAGTTACTTTTTCAACGTTATAAACGCGTCGTAACTGTGGTTTCCACTATCTACATTTTTATCATTTTAACCTCGTACACGAATGCAGCCATTTTAAATATTTAGCACTCCATATTGTTAACCTATTTCTAATATAAGCGTCGTATATTAAGCATAAACATATTCACAAGCGAAGCGGGACCAGGGCTTCATATTGGTTGAAGTTGTCTATATTTTAACGATGTTAATTATGAGTATTCCTGTATTACCTAACTGTATTAATGTATTTCCTACCTATACTAATGTATTTCCTAACTGTATTCCTATATTACCTAACTGTATTCCTGTAATACCTACCTATATTCAAGCCGCGGCCGTGGTTCAGTGGTTAGTGCGCTGGACTTGCAGCCCGGAGATCCGGGTTCGAATCCCGGTCGCGGCAGGTCATACCCTTCCATGAAAATTTGACAAAAATGTCGATTTTCCTCCATATGTGGGGAAGTTGCCGGCTCCTTGTGGAAGGGTAAGTTAGTACTGGTTAGTATACAGTCCAGGAAAACTGGTTAGGTGAACCGGTCGCCATATATAACTGCAAAATCGTTGAAAAACGGCGTTAAACCCCAATACAACAACCCATATTCCCGTATTACCTACCTATATTCCTGTATTACCTACCTGTATTCATATATTACCTACCTGTATTCATGTATTACCTATCTAAATTCATGTATTACCTACCTATATTCATGTATTACCTCACTGTATTCATGTATTACCTACCTATATTCATGTATTACCTCACTGTATTCATGTATTACCTACCTATATTCATGTATTACCTCACTGTATTCATGTATAACCTACCTATATTCATGTATTACCTCACTGTATTCATGTATAACCTACCTTTATTCGTGTATTACCTCACTGTATTCATGTATAACCTACCTATATTCATGTATTACCTCACTCTATTCATGTATAACCTACCTATATTCATGTATTACCTCACTGTATTCATGTATGACCTACCTATATTCATGTATGACCTACCTATATTCATGTATTACCTACCTATATTCATGTATTACCTACCTAAATTTAGATATCATCTTGCTTTAATGAGTACATTCTAAAACCTTCATCGCTCGGGCGATTTATATTGATATGAAAACCAATATTTCTTCTAATTTATTTTCCACATTTTTATTTTTACACATGTTGAATAAAACTCAAAATTAAAAACAACACCAGCCCTGGCCTACCAGCCCTGTGCTATTCATTTCACTGGGAAACGATTAAATCATTAAGAAATACTATATCATGTTTCATAAAATTCACTGCAACTTTGATTTGCAAAACCCAAATAAGCGAGCCAATTATCCAATTTCTGATCGAAAATATGAGGACCATTATGTCTAACACTCACCACCCCATCTTCAAACATGTTTATTGAGCCCCATTCCCTGCATGATAATTACTCCAGATAAAACAATGCCCAATTCGTCGGGTTATTTCTACAAACCCATGTGTCATTTTCCCCATTTTGAGAAAACCACATTTGAAGTTTTGAACTGCAATAACTTTAAGCGAGTAACGGGTTTGTGGATTTGGGATTAACCCTATTTAGAATAGATCTACAAGCAGGTAATTATGAATATTGTAAGGAGCTCATCGGGACTAAAAATGATATAAGAAAGCACAGTATTGCCAGAAATTGAGTTGCGGGTTTGAGAAATAATCCGACGAATTGCAGAACCGCTGGATTGTAGTTCATGCTTTTTGCTGAAGTTCTATCATGAAACCACCAAACCTTATTTTCATTGCTTAAAATGACATCCTGCATATATGCTTTAGACGTGCATGAAATAAAATGTTATACTACTCCTATTTGTATTTAAAGAACAAATTTAATGCTCAAAATTTAAAGAACAACATTTCCAATTACAAATGTGTACTACAGAAAAACCTGTGAACAAAGGCCACCCTTTGGAAAGACAGAATGTGACATGTATTGAAAGATGATCTTTATTCGGAGATCAGTTTGTTATAAATAATCAGTGACAGTTTTTTTAAAGAATGGCCTTCACTCACATGGTAGTTTTTATTCGGAGGTGGTCGCAAACACAGGTTTGACTGTATATCTGTAAAACTAGGTCGACTCCAGCAACATAAACAACGGAAACATCAGTACAGCAGATTCTCCACTTAGTTATTTAACATTATACTTGATTGACTCAAAATTATGACATACATGTAAGACATGGATCTTTTAAGTATTTTGCGTATATCTAAACAATTATAGTATCTTACATGGCATAATTTGTATCGAGTTATTAAATGATGGCTTCAGATTCTGTAGTATGTCTTGTCATATTAATACATTTAGTACCACAGTGCAAGCTCTCTAAAGCAACACCCTTTGGGAGACGCAAAATTATGTCGTTGTTGAGAGGTTGCCGCTCTAGAGAGGTTAAATACATAGTCAAAACGTACAGTGGGGGAAATAGCATGTTGTTGTTCAAAGGAGGTTGTCGCTCATGAAGAGGTTGCACTGTACGTAAAACTTGGAGACAATTCATAAAAATATCACGCTCATTATGCAATTAGAAATATTTAAATCGACCTAATTGTAACAAGACAATTAAATGTCCTTGAAGTTGGCAATAGCTTGTAACAAACGCCCAATCTGTTTGACTTGACTGATTTTACGATTGAAGTCATTTTGTACAATATTTAGCGTGCATACTTATTATGATAAACTTGCCATAAAAGTATTGATATTTATATGCACTCCAACTGACTAGAGATTTTATATTACAATTTTGAGGGAATTTCTCTCACGGATATCGTTATAGATCCAATTGTTTCTGGTGTCATTCTGTCTGTTCCCTTGCTCCTACGTGTGTGTCGAAAGGATTGGTTTTGTCGCAATCAGCTTTCCGGGGAACCGATTAGTCGACTATTGATTACCGATTTTGAGAGCAAAATTTTGTCATTTTAACAACTATTCCCATTTGTATCACTATCCTTTCAAAGGAGGTTTAAAGTACATCGTGTCATTGTGGTATCCGGACTCTTAATCTAGATTTTCGTCAGATTTAAGTTAACACCGTTTTTGTTACTAAATAACTTTATCAACCGTGGCTGTTACGTTTAACTTCCATGTGTATTGTTCGTTATATTTCCGAGAAACATTCTAATGTATGTTTGTATATTAAGTCAGGATTCGTTTAAACTTATTTTCCAATAGCTGATGATTTTGATATTGGTTAAAGCAAATGAAACTTATTTCGAAAAGGCATTCGGTAAGTATGTTCAAAATGATTCATTAAATTGAAAGTACAATCTCTATTGCTCTAACTGTAAGTAAGTGAATCACAGTGATAATGTAATTTTAAGACCATAAAACTGTAATACAGTAAATCCTGTGAACAAAGCCTGCCCTTGGGAACGGCAAAATGTGGCATTTATTGCCAAGTGCTCTTTATTCGGAGCTCAGTTTCTTCTAAATAAACAGTGATAGTATTTCAAAGAATGGCCTTTATTTACAGGGTGGTCTTTATTTGAAGGTGGCCGCAAACACAGGTTTGCCTGTACTTGTAATTCTCGGAATTCGTTTATCAATTTATGCATTGATTTAGAAAGGTTCTATCATGTACGTATTATGTCTCATCCCCAGGGTTGCTTTTCTTCACAATATTACTTCTACGACTAATTTCAAACCCTGTAACTTTCATTCATAACCTTACCATCACAATAAATCATTATTGAGTTTAATTACAAGGAAGTTACGAAACAAGCGGTCGTTATAACAAGGTGGTCGTAATATTGAAGTGATTGCTATTTGAGGTTTTACTGTTTATAAAGCAGGGATCATTTCTCCAAGTATTTATGGTCTTTTGATATGATCAAGTTTACGTATATTTAGCATTTAGATAAACACGAGTAAGTGCATTTGTCAGTGTTTCCTGCTATGGATGTGATTAACATAGGGAAGTTGAAAACGTAGTCACTGATTTAAGTAGATATCTTGATATTTGAACAATACTTATTTGTTCTTTGAAACTCATTTGGCAAGTGACCTCTCGATATGTGTATAATTATTTCTGGATTGTCCGCAACATTATGTTAATCCGAGTTAATCATCAACAAATCGTTTCGTCACTGCATTGTACTCTAGGGATATAAATGTTTTATTCTGTGGGAACATTTTTTAGGGAAAAATATTCAAAGTGCACCCGGATGTGGACTGTACAAGTCTAAATATTAAAATGAGACACAACACTGAATGTTGCCGTTGTGGAGTTAGCTTAAAAGGTGACGTTAAAATGTTAAAATTTTAAGCAAAACTAAAATATCGGTAGATTCAGTTGTGAATGATACTTTGGAAAATTTGTCTATAAATTTATGACAAATGGAGTCTTTACGCTAATAGTCTGGGTTTGTTGTATGTGCGTGGTGATAGAATGTAATCGTGGGCGAATATTATACTTACTACTGGTCAACGTGAGTATTATGATAAATGTGTAACACTTGACTGTTTATCGTGAATATATGATAAATTTGTAAGACTTGATTGGTCAACGTGAGTATACAATGCATGTGTAACACTTGACTGGTCAACGTGAATATATGATAAATGTAATACTTTACTGGTCAACGTGAATATATGATAAATGTAATACTTTACTGGTCAACGTGAATATATGATAAATGTAATACTTGACTGGTCAACGTGAATATATGATAAATGTAATACTTGACTGGTCAACGTGAATATATGATAAATGTAATACTTGACTGGTCAACGTGAATATATGATAAATGTAATACTTGACTGGTCAACGTGAATATATGATAAATGTAACACTTGACTGGTCAACGTGAATATATGATAAATGTAACACTTGACTGGTCAACGTGAATATATGATAAATGTAACACTTGACTGGTCAACGTGAATATATGATAAATGTAATACTTGACTGGTCAACGTTGAGCGATATTAATACGATTTTCTGTATGGAAATACAAATATACATGGATACTGGTACATCTTTTGACTATTTTTTAACTCACAATGACATTACCTTTCCACTTATATGTAAAATAATGTTGTCTGTATTTTCCTTTCAGTATCAACGATGGACAAATTAGAAGTTCTATTGATTTGTATAGTGATTCACATAGCATCGTGTCAACAGAACATTGCAAATATTAAGCTGTTCGTTGGACCAAGACATAACGAAACAGGCAGATAGTAAGACTTATTTTTTTAGATTCACCTTTTGTACGGGCCGCGACAGTGGACCACTGGTTAGTGCGCTGGACTTGTAACCCGGCGATCTGGGTTCAAAGTCCGGTCGCGGCAGGTCATACTCTTCGAATTTCCTTTGTATGTGGAGATGTTGTCGGTTCTTTGTGGAAGGGTAAGTTAGTACTGGTTAGTATACAGTCCAGGAAAACTGGTTCGATGGACCGATCGCCGTATATAACTGAAAAATAATTGAAAAACGGGGTTAAATCCAGTGACAATATCACATGAAAACTAACAAAGACACGTATAAGCTGTAGGCCTTCTTCTTGTTTAAGACATAACGATTATGTACGAACATGTAGATGTTTCAGGAGCCAGTTTTGACTGTTAACGTAATGTGTATGCTTAATTTTCATTATATGGACATTTTGAATTATCATACACAATGTTTATACTATATTATGATACTTCCGATTTATGCAATCATATAATCATCAGGCCATAATAACCATTTGTTTATTCATTTCTTTTTTTATATCAGGCCTAAAAATTGCTTGTTTCCACTATCCCGACCGTCCCTGTTTTTTGCCGCCGACCCCCGTGATTTGTTTAGTCAAATTATATTTTTGCAAAATAAAAATGTCAGTCATATTCTGGAATAAAAAAGATATAATAATAAATAAATCTCCTCCTACCGACCCTTTTTTCAGAGCCGGTAGCGGAAACAAATGAGCGATTTTTAACGATCTAAATGCGGTAATGTTTCACATGGTAGGTGGCAGATAAATAGGTTAGTTTCGGGCAAAAATCGAATCATCAAGTCTAAGAAACATGTTATTGCAATTTTACTTGAATTCTAACGTATTTTCAGCCTATACAAAAGCAATACACCTGATATGACATCATCAAAGTCACGTGGGGTTTATGAACATTGCTTGTACTGTGATAACAATATCGCGTTTATCAACACAAGCATGAATAAACTTCACCAAGAACCACAATGCATCGCCAATAACCTGAACATTGACGAAGATGACAGACCTAAACATGAAACAGACAATGGCTTGTTTCCTTATTGTAAACTTGGCGACGTTCCAGGTATTTAGCCTTTCTTTTGTTTCGTGTCAAGTGTCGTAGCCAGACAAATATTGGAACCGAGGCAATCTAGAGGGATCCGGAGGTTTATCATAACAAGCCTGCCATTTTTCCCCATTACCTGCCCAAATTTTAAGCGAGGCACTCTCCTCGGTGTGCCTCAGTATAGCTACGGCGCTGGTGTCTGTACGTTATGTTCGACCAGTTCTTCACATAAATAATTAAAAGCAGAGTCCCCTTTTTTGCAAAGCTTTGTCAGTAAAATGATTGAAGGATTTTTTCTTTTATCAATGGATCTGCCGAAAAATGTCCTGATTTAGCCTGACAGTATAATAATTGTAACACTGTGTCCTTTGTGTATTTCTCTTTCATTGGAGTTGTCCGGCCTTCTTACGGAAGGCCGGTGACTTTACTCTCAAATGAACCTGACTGTTAGCGCAAGGGTAAACCCCAGTGAAAAAAATATGCAGGTGAACAAATATGCCGATCATAGTATGTGTTTTTGAACAAATGAACTACATGTACATCTATTTTCAAAATATGGTTCATATTGTCTTCTTAATTACGAAGCCAGTGTGAAATTTTGCCTATTTGTATACTGGCCATCATAAGAAAGTAACCAGTAAGTGATGTTGGTATAAAATAGACAAAGCGCAAGTAATCGAGATGAATTTAATTCTGGAAATAGCTAAAGCATTTCGTGATATGGTTTATTGCTATTCATTATTGACCATAAAATTGCTGTATACCATAAAAATTTTAAGTTCAGTATATTAGGTCAAAATAGAAGAATTTTTGTGATGGTTACTTTCTTATGACGGCCAGTATACTTTTATGTTTTTTTTTACAGTGTGTGGCCCTCCTCCACATAGGGAGAACATACAGAGCTGTGATCGCGGATACAGTAACACCCTGTTTTCCATGTACTTCTCATGCTTGATCTGGATCAAGCAATCAGGGACAGTGTTATCGGAGTATTACTGTAACGAGAATCTACAATGGGAGCTCTTACGAAATTATGAGGAAGAAGTCGTAATAATTGCATGTATGTGTTTATACATCAACAAAAACAATACACATGTACACATAGATAAGACTATCTGCTATAATGACAGAAATGTCAATTGCCCTACAAAATACATATTAACATATTACTGCATCAAACAAGTATTAAACCAAAAGTATACAGAAATTATCTCATGACGTTATATATAACCAAATATGTTTTCATGTTTTTTTAAATGAACTGTATTTATATGTGTTAATGGCTGCGACCGTTGTCAAGTGGTGCGCTGGACTTGTAACCCAGCGATCCGGGTTCGAATTCCGGTTGCTGCACGTCGTACTCTTCAACGAAAATATAACGAAATATCGATTTTCCTCCCTATGTGAAGTTGCCGGCTCCTTGTGGATGGGTACGTTAGTACTAGTATATAGTCCAGAAAAACTGATCAGGTGAACCGGTCACCGTGTATAGCTATTCTTAAAAAACGGCTTTTAACTAAAAATATTCATTGTTCATTTTTATACTTCAATATTCAACAGCTGAAAGTACTCAAGAACCAGTATTGATCAACGTTACCATGGCAACAAGAACGACGCCTGAAACTAAACGTACAACTAACGGTAAGTGGGATAAATCAACGATGAAGAGAAATTAGGTTTTAAGAATGTATGAAGAAGAAACGCGCTCAGACAAGTACATTAGTAAAACGTGGTACAGTTAAACCTGTGAACACAGGCCACCCCTGAAAAAAAGCAAAATGTGACGTTTATTGACAGGTGACCTTTTTTTGGAGGTCAGTTTGCTCTAAAAGTGACGGTTTTTCAAAGAATGGCTTTTTTCACACGGTGGTATATGTTCAGAGGTGGCCGCAAACACAGGTTTGACTGTATATATATAAGCATTCACCGTTTCCTTGCTTGTAATTCAGACTTCAGAATGGACTAAAATGTTTCCTCGTTAAACGCATCTCCTTGAAGACAGCAGTTTTACTCCATACGGTAATTATATGTAACATATTTCTTTTGCAGATTATCAAAGAGCACCAAATAGAGAAAAAGAAACAGACATCAGTGGTAAGCTTCAAAATATGTGTATGAATCTAAAAGTATAAGATTTTCTTGGGACTTTCCCGTTTTCATACGTATAAACACTTAATTCTTAAAGAAAGCATTTTAATTGTTTCTGATTGAATCTAAGTTTACTGGTATTGTTTTATTTATAAGTTTACATGTACAGTGCAACCTCGCTGAAGCAACACCCTTATATGTATTTATTTATTGTGAGGAAAATGTACTGCATTCGCTGTGGAAAATATTTTTTATTTCAAGTCCATACTTTCATTTTGTATTTAGCTAAGCATTGAGCTAAGCATCGAGATAAGCACGCGTATGCTTTGACTATTATATATTAACTTAAGATATTTTCGTAATTTCACATATGCACAAAGACATATTTAACGCATTTGAAAGTTATTGATACATACACCGGGGGCAATGAATATCGAAACAGAATACTGTAACAATAGAAACAAGCAAAAGATTGACAAACTCACGAAAAGGGGTCAGAATACTGATATCACGACGTTGCCTTGACGTTGGTAAATTATTTGGACCATTTAACAAGGGCTGTCCGTAAAGTTTTTTCTCGTAAATCTGTCCTGATAGCGTCATATACCTGAATGTCAAACTCAAATACAATACTCCTGAACTTCATAAAGTTGCAATATTCCTTTAACTTTAAAGTAGCTTAACTTGTCCCATTATTTCAGGCGGAATATTCTTAGTTATCATCATACTAGCTGTAGTGCTTGCTGTGTTCACGATTATTATGTCTGTGTTACTCCTCCGATACGTGTGCAAACGGCGTAAGAGAAATGCTCGAAGTAGTAAGACAGACTAACTTATCTTATTACAGTAAAACATGTGTTTGTGGCCATCTCCGAATAAAGACCACCCTGTGAATGAAAGCCATTCTTTGAAAAACCATCACTGATTATTCAGAACAAACTTATCTCCTAATAAAGACAAACTATCAATAAAGGCTACATTTTGTCTTTCTCAAGGGTGGCCTTTGTTCGCAGGTTTGACTGTAATTAATAAATTACAGACTTCAAGATTAAAAAAAATAAGCTAGAAATTTATAATAGGTGATCAAAAGCAGTCTGTGCACATGATATGAATATCAGAGACTTTATTTTGCGCAATATTATTTTGATACTTTTATGATTCTGTATTTATTTTCTGAATCAATTTATTAAAAAGGCATCCTTGAAGTAATGGCGTGTTTTCTGTGTAATAATACACGTAATGATCTCAGGATCCTCTTTCGTCTTTGGCTTCTATGACATCATACTTGGCTTTTAGCCAAACATTCTTAGAATAACATTGAATAAGCCAAACATTCTTAGAATAACATTGAATAAGCCAAACATTCTTAGAATAACATTGAATTTCACTACCTAAAACATAATTAAATTGATCGTGAATGTATGTGAAGATAGTGATATTGCTTACATAAATTAAAGTTAACTTATTTGACCATTCATTTGAGTGGTATTGAGCGTCCCGTGTTTTTTCATTCAGGGCAAAGAAGCAAATATCAACATTCTTCTCCACTGTATCCTGCTATAAATCCTTTAGTGAACAAATGTGGAAATGGTAAGTAAGCTGTGGAGACGACACCCACTTTACTCTTGACCGATCAGCAGCTTCCGTTTTATTTCAATTGTTAGGGTGACTATTTTCTCACTGGGTTTAACGCCGTTTTCAACAATTTTCATAGTTATACACGGCGTCGGTTCACCTAACCAGTTTTCCTGGACTGTATACTAACCAGTACTACCTTACCCTGCCACATGGAGCCGGCAACTTCTTTACATATGGCGGAAAAGTGACATTTATATCAAATTTTAATAAAGGGTATTACCAGCCGCGATCGGGATTTGAACCCGCATCGCCCGGTTACGTGTACAGTCCACTAACCACTGGACCACGGTCGCGGCCGTTAGGGTGATTAAGCTTGTTAAACAGAAGTGGAGAGTTCTGTGTTGTTTATAAGATGTCAAGGTCATGAGGTCCCAGTGATGTTCCTTTTCGTAATAATGCTGCAAAATATTGTTGACAATACTTATCAAAAGTCATTTATCTCATCTCAGATTCGCTCTTAAAACGAAGTATCTGTCTGTTGCTTGTCAAGTGTGGAGTCACTTTTTGTTAAAAAGCATGCTAAGTCATTGGAGAGCTCTTCGTGTAGTGACAAGTCTTTTAAATGTTCACACTATTGTTAATGCAGAAAGTATGCCCGCAGAGGGTGTGTCTTTACTTAATGCTACATTACACAACACGTCTAATGGATCGTGTCAAACTGACGTGGAAGCCGGACAACCCGCCAGTAGTCCAGAGACGAGCGTCCAGTCATCTTCAGGTAAAATCGACATTTTGTCTAAGATTCAAATCTTGATTTGCTATAAATCCTAGGTACGTTGATAAAAGTTAATGTAATAATTATTCACAATAGAAAAGTTTTAGAACGCTGGCTACTGATCGCTCTATTGTATCATTTTGTACATGAAAATTTTTTGAACGTCTTTATCTATGCTAATGTTTGTTTAAATATTTTTTTGAATTTAAAGATCTTCGGACATTTCAGGAAGAGCGCCACCTATTGGACAAGAGAACTTTCCTGTACAGGTCACGCAGAGTGGAGATATACAGACGTCTCCGAGAGAAAATCACGTGACGCCAATAGTTGACCTAGATACAAACAGAAGCGTCAATCCAGAAATCTCGATATCGAATGTACAAAGTCAAGGTCACGTAAGCGTCGATAAATGGATTGGTGCCCAGCACGATTGCAAAAGTAGCGGAAACTTCCATCGTGTTAATTCGGGGACCGGAGACCAAAGACAAGAACCAGTTGGAAAAGTTTCAAAACCTCGACATAATGAGATGCTGGAAGAGAACAGTCAAATTACTGAGCCAAAAAGAGTTGTATCTACTGGTAAGATACAAGCGTTTTTATACATTCAAACAGATATTACTTATCTTTCGTTTCTCCACAGCTTCGTTTTAAACAATACGTCCTTGTTTTTTAATTGTGTCGATTCGGAATAAAAGGGCCGAGTTGTTTATCAGCTGAGGTCGAACGTCAAAATAAAGAAACGTTGAAAGCGGTTCTATAGCCTTACTTGGTAGAATTCTGACGTGTAAGGTGTCTATATAAATAAAATAACAATGTTATTCTACCTGGGATATATACCAACTGAATTCTTAATTTTTATACTTCAAGAATGACAAAGCAACATCATGCTTATTACTATATTCGTATTTTTATTTCATCAATGAACATTTCTGAAATTTTATTTCCGCCACATTAAATAATTATACATAAATTTCCTCGTGAACAAAAAATAACTTAAAAGCTATACAGTTTATCTAGTTAATGTGTTTGATATTCACAGTTATGTTAAACATACACGTACTTGTTGAATACGTTGTGTTATATTGTTTTAAGGGCCCTAAGTTAGTCGGGCGTTGGACCAAATATATTTTCCGCATTATGTGATGTTATTGTGATATTTTTACGAGTCTAATTTCATTTTTTCTCCCGGATGAATTTGAAGCATTAATACATCGACTATTAAAATGTGTTACACGTATAGGCCTTTCCAGAAACATGATTTATCTGCCCTTGATAGCTCTTCATTAGGAGATAAAAAATGCGCACCTGCTACTTCCGGGTAGTACTGCGCTTCTTAGATGTATGATTTTTAACACTGCATAAGTATCGTATCCTAATTAAATGTATGTCAAACTGGTTGCTATTGTCTAAATTACTGTATATGTATTTATATAGTAGTTTCCAATCCTTGTTATGTCATAATAGAAGAAAAAAAAACCCAAATTAAGACAGATTTAAAAAGCTATAATAGCAAAGAAAGTGTTATTATAAAGCTATTTAGAACAGAAATGCTCAAAAGGTTGTGTATTAGTTATCTAATATACAACGAGCAAAATCATAGGCACACATACAAACCTTCACTAAGATAGCTTACTACTGAGGTGAGCAATTTTTTTTGTGTAATAAGTTATATTGTCAAAAATAGTGAATTTCGCCACATGGGAATATCCCCGGAAGGAACAGGATATTCAAAAAGATAGAGCATTTTGATTTAATAGACAAAATAACTATGCTATCTCGCCAATGATATTGTTGGGTATGAAAATCTTTGTAGGGAAACTAGTTGACAAAAGCTACTGATGCCTCGGTTTCGAAATGATTTACGAGCAAGTAAGGCCGGGATTCAGCATTGTAAGAATAATCAGTCTAACTTTGTGTTTGGGAACAGTGACCAAACCATATTGTGTTGAGCACATTTGGTCTGACACTTTGGACCCACAAAGGGAAACCCTGTCCTTCCAGGCTGTATATTCCCTTGAGCAGATGAGAGTGAAAAATCAACAAACTCACGGCAAATTATTTGGATTTTTTACATGTATGTTCAACTTTTCAGGCATTATCTGATAAAGATGCGGAGTACGTATTTGATATTTAGTAATACTTCCTACCGATAAAACATGATTTTTGCACAGTCATTTTTCGATTGTATCTTTGGGTGCATCAGACATTTAAGTTTCAAATTATTTAATGAAATATAAAGTAATTAAAGTTTTCTCGTAAATAGCGATCAGGCAAACCTGTGCATTGCAATAGAATACAAGTGGTTATGACTCTGTGCATTAATTTGTGTCCATCCATTTACCTCCTTCAAACACTTTTTTTAAAATGATGAAATATACAACAATACATTACACAGATGTACACTCATTTATATTCATTGGGATTAAAAAAACACTTCCGGCTATATGTCATCTTTCGTTTTATTTGCATGCAAGAGATTATGCTAAATTTTCCTTGTATAAAAAACATTGATTTACATTTTATGTAATTAAACAAGAATGTTTATCTTTGTGATTTATCTTGATGGCTGTGGTCACAAATTTGCAAAATCGGCGCACTTGTGTTTTTATTTTATCTTTGTAAAATCTGCAGCTCTAAGATCAGCAAGTTGTCAAATCATAGTCTGGGTGACATGATCCTTACTGATAGCAATTAATTAAACCGGAAAATCAGTATGCAGTCATATATATTTATACCACCCGTTGTTTTATGGATCTACATTGTTTTTACAGCTGTCTGGGGGTCAAACATGTTCTATATTTATTCAGTCATGGCATGTAACAAACACTAATTATCATTCTCACAATGTTTTATTAATTTTTTAAACGTGTCGAGAAACACGTATAAAAATAAAATAAAATGGCAGGTTCTACACGCTTAAAAGTTTTTTTAAGAAAGAATTTGTTATCTTAAACTTCGATTCTTTTATGTTTTATAAGACCATTCGATCCCTCATTGATTTTTAAGATTGAGTACATAATATTGTCACTTTTTAAAATAAGTGTTATGTAATAAATATCGTTTATTAAATGCATTCTTGTAGATATGTGCGCCATTATATTTGTTTGATCTTGTATTTTCTCATATCTGTCTTAGTGTCACAAATATAATGTGTATAGTAAGACAGTATTATCATTTAAAACTATTATATCAATTCTAAATGTGGTCCAACATTTATCATTCATGAAGTTCTACTAGGAACTTAACGGAAATTTTAACATAACTGTTTTACACCTCTCTGATATGATGATTGACTTTTTGTCCTTGTTAAATGTTCTTTAAAACACATTGAACAAGCTAGCATTATTAATTTGACTTCAAATAACCATCATTATCAGTATCTAACATCTTTTTAAATAGTTGATTAATGTGTTTATCAATTATTTTCAATTAATGCCCTCCTTGGTATCTCAACACATGTAAGTCTCGGGACGCCATCATCAAAAATACTACCCAGTGTCCGAAGGAATCCGAATGAGACAATTTTTTTCAAGGGAGATAACCTACTTTCTGAAAAGGCCTATTATGAATCAACCGATCGATTACGGAATCCAGATGATTTGAGATCCCTTGATTGTTAAATTAACCAGCAATTTGAGCCAGCATTTATTTTAGACTATTTTTGGTCCCTATTATATAACTTCCTACTTCCGGTATCACGCATGTACAATGCATTAATTAAATTTAAGAAGGAAGTTCGCTTCAACATTAAAGGTAGCCAGTTAGAGTGGCAGGTCATGTAACCGGAGGTAATTTTGATATATGATCAGTTACTCGTATTTCATTGCTGCGTATGACTTGATTTGTAACAATATCAATGATATTTGATAAAGCCATGATTAAATCCGGGTACGGGCTTTAACCGTTTTTATCCCCTCTACCTCGTCCCATAATGCAATAATTTATTATTCTTTCCTCAAAGAGATTCCAATTTGCTTTAAAATTTATGACAATACTATAACCATACTAGACTATAATAATACCATTACAAGGAATATTGTCATCAACATATTCATGGTGTTTTTTTTCAGAGAGAATGGATATCTGTGGTTCAGGGAATGATGAAAGTTTTGAGATTGACCCTAATCCTGATAGTGGTATTAACATGAATATTCGTTCGGAGCCCTATCACATGCTCGATTTAAAACAATAGGACTTATAAAAACACACAGTTCAAGGTCATCCAATTTGTAGAATCGATTCAACAAGTACAGTGAGTTCGATCGATAGAATGCAAGAATTATACTCTTCAGAACTCGCGTGTTAGTGAACCAGTCGATAATTGTACGTTACTTTGGCAGCCTGACTGGCAATATCACATCCGAACCAATGATATCACATTCGAACTAACGATATCACATTCGAACAAACGATATCACATTCGGATTAGCGACATCACGTTCGGATTAGCGATATCACATTCGGATTAACGATATCACATTCGGACTAGTGATATCTTAATTATTCTCACCAACGCAATCAGTCTGTCCATAGAAGACATTGGCATATGTTCGTTTGTAAGTTCTGGTTGGTAATCAAACAACCCAATTTAGTCTTGGCTTAGATTCCGGGAACTCTGTTTAAATGAGAACATTATGTATATCTTAAATGGGGTTTTTAGAATGCTTCATTTTGATTTCATATTCATTACTTCGGGGCATTTACAAGTATTTTGTGTAATCGTGTTATTATATAATCATTTTAGTTCATCAGGAGAGCTTTTGTTTGCTTAATCAACTAGTATTTTACTATATGATCTGAACCATTTTACCATTTACAGTAAAACCTCGATAATGAGACCACCTCCGGGATCCGAAAAATCTGTCTGTATAATGTGGTCACATTATTAAGTTGAATTTAAGACAAGTCATTAGAATCCGGTCCGAAAATAAGTAGTCGTTATAACAAGGTAGTCGTAATATAGAGGTGTTCGCTATTTGAGGTTTTACTGTAAATTATCAGGGATTTTTTATCATTAACAAAGATTATGATCTCTGGTTTCGTTCCATTTAATACTTTTCCAATAACTGTGTCATTCGTTCGTGGAATTTAAATGACGTAGAATAATACCCCGGAAGTAAATGTAAGCTTAATCATGTCAAACCATGTACATTTAGCTATATTTCATTCATATAAGATTACTTCTGCAGTTTTACTGTTTGATTGTACATATTCGTGAGGCCAAAAATTAGGTTTGTTTCCTGTAACCCTACCGACCGTATTATTTTACTGCCGGTCGCATTTTTTTCGACCAAATATTTAGTTGTGTGTAACCTGTGAACGACAACACTAATTTTGTCATGGTCGATCTCGCTGCATAGTAAACAACAGGTTCCTACTAGAGGTGAAACGATTCAAAAAATTTCGATTCGATTCGATTTCGATTTTTCATCCCACGATTCAATTTTTCGATTCGATTTTCGATTTTAAAAGGAATTAAATAGGACAAGAATAAAATAGCTATCCCACTAGTTTACGATGGAATGTATTTTCTTAAATACTGTAAACAATGGAACAAACGAAACATAAAACTTGTGAATAGGAAAAACTGAAACAGTAAAGAGCCTGACGACACGAGAAGAATGCTGATCTCGTTAGATTTCAGTCATTTTGACTCGCATTCTACGGAAAATGAAAGTAGGTAGTACCAAAAAAAAAAAAATCGAATCGAAATTGCCGTCATTGAATCGAATCGAATCGAGCATGAAAAATCGCGGTTCGCAATGGATCGCGATTAATCGTTTCACCTCTAGTTCCTACCTACCGATCCATCTTTTTTCATCATGTTACTGGAAACCTATTTTTAGGCTTGGGTGTTTATTATTTTGATCGTGAAAAGCCTTATTTTTGAAAAACGCACTTTCAATGTACAAACATTTGTATTATGGCTTTTCACTAGCATCAATTAGGATTGAATTATCTAAAAATTGTGTTGTATTCTTTATTTGTTGAAACAATGTTTAGAAATATTAGATGGTCTTATACCTTCATTTTTCTACACTATGTAAGGATATTGTTTTCTCTGTTCTATCTGGTATCAGAGGACTGATATAACTTTCATTTCCTCAGGTTATTTCGACAAACCTGTATGTCCTATTCCTATTTTGAGAAAATCGCATTTAAGTTTTGAATTGCAATAACTTTAAGCGAGTTACGGGTTTGTGGAATTTGAGATTAACCCCTTTTAGGATGGATCTACAAGTAGATAAGTAGGATCATTGTAAACAGGTCAATGAGACGACAAAAATGATACCAAAATCTCAATATTGACAAAAATGGAGTTACGGTGTTGTAGAAATAAGCCGACTATTCGGTACAGAATACAGTTTTTGAAATCTAGATAGAATCTCATTTGACCCTCTACAGGTGATAGACGGGTCATAGTCACAATACTCATGTATTGCACATGTTTCCACTAATTAGACCGAAACTTTTGCATTTCATTCAAGTTTGCTATTAATTCTGATTCACTCATATTAAATATACATGCTAATACCGACAGGTTACCCAAGGACTGAATACGCAATAGGTAATATGTGCCCCGTACATAATTGAGAGTCTACAAAATCATTAGCCCCTGTATCAGCCTCATTTGGTAATTATCTATTTTTTTGAAACACACATGATTTTAATAATATGTTGTCCACGATTCATACTCAATTCATTCGCATTTATTTTAACATGCTCATCATGTCGTGACGTTTCGATGTACGAGTATTGCAATTATTGTTGATCTCATATGGAGTGGAATATTCTACGTTTATACTTCAACGGAAACTTATAGAATGTACAGTATAACCCCTGAAAACCGGACCCTTTCCTTCCGGAATGGACCAAAACTCCGGGTTTCTGAGAATTCCGGTTTTCAGAGAAATATTGATTATAGAAGAAAAAATGGCTTTGAAAAATCGTCGGATTTTCAGGGGTTATATTGTATACACTTTATGCTTGTAATGAGAAGACCTTGATATTGAGACCATGGCTTTGACCCAAAATGGTCTTTGTACGGAAATGTCGAAGATTGTTGCTGTTATTAGAGGTGATCTTAATATCCACGTGGTCTCTAAGTGAAGTGTTACTGTATGTATATATAATTCTAGTAAATTGTTATAGTCAAACCTGTGTTTGTGGCTACCTCCGAATAAAAACCACTCTATGAATAAAGGCCATTCTTTGAAAAACTACCACTGATCATTTAGAACAAACTGACCTCCGAAAGGCCACGTGTCAATAAAGGCCACATTTATCTTTCCAAGTGTGGTCTTTATTTACAGGTTTGACTGTAATTCGTTTTTAGTGTGTTTTAGTGCGTTTAATTTTATATTTGTTATTTAATGAAATGTTTGCTTACACGTGAAGAGCTGTGCTATTTTGTATGATATGGTATCTTCGAGCTTAATCAAATTCATATTTGGGCAATATTTGGATCTCATCAAACATAATTCATATCTATGAGCAATAACTTTTTTATGGTCATATTTTTGTTCACAAAAGACTTGCTACAATCGCTGTACATTATGCATGTATCATTAACACTTTTTATAATGTATACTGCTCAACTTTTGTAACAGGTCCCCAAGATTTTTAGATATTTGATAAGTACATGATACAATGAAACAATTAAGATAATTATTTGATAATTATGGATAAAATGTAAAATTTTATAAAATTTATAATAAATGAAGCTTACGATAGAATAATGAAGTTCTGTAGGCTTCAATAAGTACGTGATTGTTTTGTTCACAAAATATTCGGAATAAACCACGTTGGTCCACTATAAAAGTTAAGTAGTGTACAGTAAAACCTCAATAATGACACCATCTTCGGGACCCGAAAATAGGTGGTATAATAATGAAGTGGTCTCATTATCAAGTTGAATTATAGGTAAGGTCCGAAAATAAGTGGTCGATATAACAAGGGGGTCGTAATATTGAGGCGGTGGCTATTTGAGGTATTATGAAAGTAATTGCATTGAATTTAAGAATTTAAAATATACATTAATAATCAACTAATCACTTCATATTCATTCCATTTATGGCAGCTACGTTCAAACAACTTTATGTTCATGTATATGTAACTGATTTGTTATAAAATAACTGCAGTTAAACTTCAAACCACCTTTGTGACCAAGAAAAATGGTCTTAATATTAGGGTGGTCTGATTATCAAGTTGAATCATAGTCAAAATATTGAACAGTGGTCTAGAAACGAAAGGTGATTATAATGAGGTGGTCATAATATTAGGGTGATCTGATTATCAAGTTGAATCATAGTCAAAATATTGAACACTGGTCTGGAAACGAATGGTGGTTATAATGAGGTGGTCTGATTATCAAGTTGAATCATAGTCAAAATATTGAACACTGGTCTAGAAACGAAAGGTGGTTATAATGAGGTGGTCTTAATATTAATGTAGTCACAAAGTAAGGTTTTACTGTATTGTGAAAAGATTTATCATTAAAATCATGTGAAACTGAAAATCATGTGGCAATTCTCACAATCAGTCTTTAAGCAACATTTATCACCTCGTTTAAACTTAATGAAAATCTGTGTAATTTAGTATAACATTATTTTTAGATTGGCGGCGACAAAAGTTTTCTTTTTACCGATGATTTAGTATTTTGTAATACTGTTGAATAGGGCAAATATAGTTATACATAATTTTTGATAAATTGTAGCTTCATTTAATGAAGCTTTGAACAATAATTGATTGTATTTATGCTGACTATGTTTATGATGTCTAGCAAGATTGAGTAAAACTACATATACCACTTTGATGTAGTCGTTGTTTTTTATGTTTTTTTTTATTTTCTGTTAAACAATTGGATAATTTTAACTTTGTGGAGTAAATTCTCCAAAGAGGTGTAACCTAGGGGAGCTTACTATACCTCAAATCCCTCACCGTATCAATCAGCTGGTCGTAGAATGGCCTAGCTTATACAACTACATCAGAACACACGTCAAAAAGTTTCAATTCTTGCTTTATATACTGCAGACCTGAAAAATAGTTCGGTGATTAGAGCGATACATCGTTTAAATATATTTCTTTTACTTTATAGATTCAGCTTGAATCATATTCTGAACAAAGGGTCATTGCGCGTGCGCTACAGCTGAGTTATTTAGGAACAACTCTTCCGGCAATAAGCCATCCGGGTGCGAACCTGCCTATACGTAAGTTCGCCGTATGAGTCAATTTAGCCTGCATGGGTACCCGCCTGCTATCTGAGTGCTTTAATGTTAGACAAACACCAAGTTTATACTTCAAATCACAAATTTACATTAACATTTATTTTGTAACGCACCTGTCTCCATTTTTATAACTTATGAAACCATGTCTGTAGAAAGACATGATACCAATTAATGTGTAAAAAGGTTCCAGACAATACTCACTGCGTGTACCGTACTTCTTGGCAGAACGGTTGAACCGGACATTAGACAAAATATGTACAGGATTAACTCCCCTTTTTATTATACGCCATTTGCTTTCGATTTGCAACTGATGATCTGTTTAAATTCACAGACGTAAATTGTTTACATCTAAGGTATACTATTGAACATTTTTTGGTTTCTGATATTTTTGCATTATATCATATTTGATTTTGTTTTTGCTAGTCTAAAAGTTGCGTTAAAAATATAAAAATTACGTGCCATAATTTTTTTGTTGTCAAATCAAAGCCAGGACATGGATATCGCTTGTGCTATTCCCTGCCATCCCTAACTTCAGTTTTCAAAACGCTCGACTGATCAAATTATTTAGGGACATCATTTATACACAAATCACATAAAGTTAACTAACTGAGATGTCCAGATAGTACTACAAACATTTGATTGCTATTTCAATGACTTTGGAATACCATTAATAGAATCTATGTAGATTTTGTCCGGTATTTTTTGCATGCCTTTCATTGTGTATGACTAATATTGTAATCAACATACAAGAAATTGTAACAGTTTGTAGATAAAAGAATGGGGTATAAAATATTTATTGAAATGACTTTTACGCTCACTTGAAAGCTCAGGACTGTAGCAATGATTGGTAAAATTTTTCCTAAGTGGTTAGTTTGTATGTGTCAGGTTTTAGAATATATGGCTACAAAAGTGACAGCAAGTCAGGAGTTGGATGTGTTTAAAGATGAGAAAGAAGGGCTGTACAGAGAAGTTGGCAACCAAGCTGTATGGAGTTTGTCATCTTGTAAAGCAGGTATCAAGACAGAGAAAGTTGCCCATGACTTTGTTAATTAGCTTTCATTCTACTGAATCTTTCTGATGTATTGTTTAGCAGGTTGTAGATAACAGTAAAATCTCGTGAAACAGTCATTATAATTTCTTGTAACACAAGATATGTGATGTGTAACATTTTAAGCTCTTCTGTTTTGAACAAAAAGTCCAGCTATTCAGTATTCTTCTGACAGCTATGTTTTTGGTCTTATGTCTTTTTTTATATTTTGGTCAAAATTGTTTAATGAATAGAATACTGTAAAACAGATGAGCGATGGTTAAGTATAGTAAAATGCAGGAACATTACAAGCTGCATTATAATTGCTGTTGAATGCCTGATTCATCTAATATATTCCTGATAATGTATTGATTTCATTGGAGGCTCTATTAGAAAACAGAAATGTCCATATTTACTTGTTTCAGTTATTTAAATATACTTTTAGGATTTTTGTATATAATTCATGCTTTTATGATTTATAACATGAAAGAACTTTTGTTAAAGTGATAACATTTGAAAGAAAAAGAAAATTGTTGAACCACAATCATGGTTTCAGGATTTGGTGTTGAACAATTGAGAGATGATTCATATGACTCTTACTGGCAATCTGATGGACCTCAACCACACCTGGTGAATATACAATTCCGACGTAAAACCACTATACAGGATGTCTGCATTTATACAGATTATAAAGCTGATGAAAGCTACACTCCTAACAGGTATACGTAGATTCTCAGTTCAGTGATTTTGTTCCATTTTTTGTAGATGATGATGTCACTTCCTATATATCAGTTAATGAATGCTCAGTTATGACAAAGCATTGCCTCTTAGAAATATTCATGTCTTTGAAGTGGTCTTTGTAGGATGGGATCTCACAATGGCTAGGTTGAGAGACCTTGGTCTTGACCAACTTAAGTACTACTTATTCGATGATTGTTTAAAGTGATGTTTGGTTTGAATGTGTTCAACTGAAGGGAGTTAACTCCAGCTCTTGGTGTGTCAAGCTAAATTATCTACAAATCTATTGTTGTGTTTAACTTGCTTCTGAATTTTTCTTACTGTTGGGAGTTTGTATTTCAGAGTGTCAATCAGAGCTGGAAGCCATTTTAATGATCTGTTTGAAGTGGAACAGATTGAATTAAATGAACCTATAGGCTGGATATCTGTGCCATTGAAAGACATGAATGGTAGACCAATAAGAACTTTTATGATACAAATTGCTATTTTATCAAATCATCAAAATGGAAGAGATACTCATGTACGCCGAATAAAAATAAGATCACCTGTTCATAAGACTCCAAAGTTTACTAGTCTTGAGTGTAAAATGCGAGCAAATTTGAGATAGTTTCTGTACAAGTTTTTATGAGGATAGCATATGTGTTCACTCACCTACAAGTTCTGCTAGGTTGTAGCTACAGAAGCTTTCTAGTATTGACCTTGGAGGATGAGTCAAAGACTTATTATTATTTGATGACTTTTTAAGATGCTAATTCAGAGACCTTGGTCTTAAGATTTATTTCATTAAAAAAAATTTGTAATGCTTGGCCTTAGAAAGATTGGAGGCATTCTGTTTTCTTGAGTTTAAGGAAACTGATTGAAACATATTCAATGTATGGCTATGAGTAAATTTCACATATTTGAATGGTATGTAAAGTTGAAGAAGTACACATCAGCAGAATATTTGACTTCATTGTTCGTTTGTTTGTTAGTATAGGAAATAATGAAGCTTGGAATGCTTATATTTAATTAGTGGTGATAAAAACCTGCGTTCTTAGTTCGAGACTGTGTCTCTTATTTTAATGTGATGGAATAACTGCATCAACATGCTAATCTGTTGAATAATCTCTTTGCCTCATAATACTGCATTTCTCCACATCTGAAGCAGAAAACTTTTGAAAACATAATGGCAAAAGAAGCCACAATGTTTTCCATTGTGTTAGGGAAAAGTAATCCTATTTGCTTAAATAAATTGATGTTATGTATATTAGCTTTGAATTTGGAAGAGTCCAAAATATGCTTATGATGCATTTTAGGGTTAATAAGAGATTTTATGAGAGCAAAATGCACAGGGTTTTTTACAATGTATGAACAATATTTAATTGTTTTTATTTTTCAATTCCCTAGTGGACAAGCATTGTTGATATACTTCTATGAACAAAATTTGTTGCTTGGTAGTACGGGTTGTAAACAAGGTAATTCAATAAATGAATGATATCAAGTTTCAATTTGTTTTGTATTTCATGCATAATTCACACAAACGTTTCTATTCGTGTTGGTAAAGATCATTACTAACATTGATAATGTCAGAAATATTGCGTTGTTTCTGATTAATCAATCAGTCCTATTTTTTGGTGCTAACCCTAAAGGTTCTAACAAGTACAAAAATATTTATGGATGAATTGTACCTTCAAAGTACGAAATATATGTCCGTGGTTAAAAGTTTTCTGGAATTTTTCCAGAACCTCCGGTTTTCCCATGTCTGGACCCTACAGGTTTTAATTGTTTCTGCGCTACTGAGGTAAAGATTTCCAGTTTTTGAAAATTTTTTACTTTCACCAAAGTATGTTTAGAAAAAATAATTAGAAAGAAATCCCTTTTTTGGTCAATTTTGTTTGCTCTGGGGTTTAATGTTGGTCATTTGGCAACTTTATAGCTATTTTGGTGGAGGGAAACCCCAGGCATATGCCTTGCTAAAACCACCAACTTTCTGGTAGGTAGCTGGACAGCTTCCTCATTGGTGAAAATGGTCCTGGGAGGGATTCTAACAGCAGTGAAGGACTAGTGGTTACAAGCCAGAAACCATTGCCACTCGACCTTGGAAGCCCGTAATTTTCAAGAGTTTATTAAAATATTGTCTTGCCAAAATATCCTTATAATGTTAATGATTTTTTTTATATGCTCATGTGGCTTATCGCCAGTATACTTCTCTTCTTGGTTGATTTTTGTAGAACTGAGAATTGTTTTGTGTATGACTTATGGGAAAATTCTTGTATCTCAGTTTTATCAATAATCAATTATGGTAAGCAGATCAATTTATGTAAGTCTGGGGAATGATGCATCTCTGTGGTTAATCATCCTAGTTCTTGGATCTTTCTACAAATAATTGAAGGAGACGTCTCTATTGCTTGCGTCTTATATTTAAGTAAATAAGATATGATGAATAAATGCCAATAATTGTTGTTGTTTTATGATTTTCTTTGGAAGATATTATTACTGTATTGTATGACAAATATTCTATAATTTCGTGATTTAAATATTATTCAAGAATTTGGCTCTGTTTTCTGTTTTATTAACTTGTTTATGATGTTTTTTGATATTCTGTAACAATATTCATGGAAACAAGTTAAATTCAATTTGTCATGTGCAGTTTAAAGTTTTTGTTTATTTTCTTAGAATTTCAAAAAATCCTTGCCAATAGATTATGTACAATTGCATCACAAAACATACCATTTTACCATTCTTGCATATTTATTCTAAATACAGTCTAAATTGAATTTCATTTACTGCAATGTTAAAGAATGTATTTTGGATGTACTTTAATTGTAATATATAATAAAATTTAGTGGAGTCTGTCCCCTTACTGATAAAGAAAAGATATTGTAATGTTCAAGGAATTTTTCAGTAATTCTGTTTCAAATGCAAGACAAGTTGTTTTTGCGTCTTTTGGAAAATTCATTAACATTGTACAACAATCAACTTACTAATGCACTTACAGTAAAACCTCAAATAGCTATCAGCTCAGTATTACGACCACCTTGTTATAACGACCGTTATTTTTGGACCAGTTTACAATAACTTCCCTATAATTCAAGTTGATAATGAGACCACATTATTATGACTGATTTTTCCAGTTCCAAAGAAGGTCAAATTATTGAGGTTTACTGTATTGTAACCAGGTACAAAATTCATGTTTTTATTTTTTTTCAAGCAGCCTTTGTAGTTTAGTGGTTATGGTTTTTGACTAGTAATTGCTAGCCCCTCACCGCTGTGAGTTTGAATTCCGCCTGAGACCAAATTTCAAATGTGAGGAAGCTGTCCAGCTAGCTTACTGAAGGTCGGTGGTTCTACCCAGGATTACACCTTGGGTCTATGTTTGCCATTAAAGGTAGAATGTTGCTGAATGACCCTTGCTGTTGGTGCAACATTAAACCCCAGCAAAAAAGAAAAATTTGTTTAGAGACCTGAAATGGGTCAAAGTCCGGAGAGGGAGCTGTTGTAGACCATGATACTTCTATAAATTCATTAAACATTATTAAAATTGGACTGGTTCATTGTGATAAAAATAATTTCCCCATGAAGTGTTTGAATGTCTCACATATTGATATATATTGATAATATGTAGACAATAATATATTGTAAAACAAAACAAAATGCCCCTGTACGCTAGACTTAATTTTAATTTAATATCAATTATAAAATGACTACAACATTATTTACATACCGATAGTTTAAATAAATAATGAATAATTGAAACAAATGCATAAAAAAGAGTTAACAATAACAATACATAAGTTAAACTTAATAACTATTACAACAAGAGCGCCGCAGAGGGGCGCCAACGCTTGTCTGTTTTACATCATTCTATTTAATAAGCAATCCTGGCCAGAATGAATTATAAATTTAAAAAGGGGCATAACTCCAAAAATATAGCTTTCAGAATAATGCCCCTTGTCTTGCAGCTGTGCCTTGTCATGATAATCAAGCATTCCAAGTGTCGAGTTGATATCTTTAAGTGCTCAAGTATTGGACTACATTAAAGTTTTTGCATAACAACGATGACAACAACGATGCCACAGCAATCATAATAGCTCGACTTTTTCTCTGAACATGTCTATACTTGTCATATTGAAACTATGTTCTATTGCTTTGTATAATGTAATCATTACACCAAACACAATGTAAATTACTGGAATTATTTCTGTATCTAGGAACATGTACAAACATTCTATCACTCTTTCAAATGTACTATGTAATTAAATTTCACGTTTTTTTTAAGAAATGGCTCCAACATTTGAAGTAACTATTGTACACAAACAGGGCGAAAGCAAACTACACATGGAAGCATTCTAATGTCATTCATCGGATGATCTTATCCACATTAACACCGGTACGGATTTAACGGACCGTCAGTGAAGATAAAGATTTAACCAATTGTAAAATTTCTTCATACACATGTTCAATATATATAACATAATATTAAAGCATCATTTGGCAAAACCTATGTACACTTTGTTTTTCATCGCATATGACAACTTCGAAATAGAAATTTACAGCTCAGTACATATATAGATTACGCCTCTAAATTAAAGTCAATGGAACATTTTGTTGTTCCACTTCTACGCCAACAGAGATGTCTATGCAATCAAACTAATACTCAGTGACATTTACGTGGTAGATATATAGAACACACGAATTGAAGTTAGTGGAACGTATTGTTGTTGGCCGATCAAACTAATACTCAGTGACGTCATCAATCTAATATTCAGTGATGTCATCAAACAAATACTCATTGCCGTCACCAATCTAATACTCAGTGACGTCATCAGTTAATATTTCGTGACGACATCAATCTAATTCTCAGTGACGTCATCAATCTAATACTCAGTGACGTTTAAGTAATAGATCCAGTAGATCATGTTGAAGATACCAAACGCCAAAGGGAACATGAAGCGAGAAGCGTTGTCAAGATACTCCGAGCATAGAAGTACTTTACTTTTTGGTGGATTTCTGCCCTCAATTGATACTTTACCATCTTGGTCCACAGACGTCTGTGAAAAAGAACAATAGGAATAAGTAGACACATGGAATGGCACATAAATACCAAACAAGTCGAGGCATTCATATATGTGGATTCTATGACACAGAGAATTGTGCCACAAACCGTACTGAATCCATAGGGATTTATCCGTACTACGTTGTCTTATTAGAATAGATGACAGGGAACAGAAATGACATAAATTGTAGCTTGAAGAGTTTTTTGACAACTAAGATGTCATTGTAAAGGATAAGTTTACTGTACTTGAGAATCTTTCACTGTAACAAACTAATAGCAATACCGCAAAACAGAGATCCAATCACAGCGTTTAAATTTACACTGAAAGATGTCTGAATGAGTATAATATAAATATTTAATTCAAGCATTTTACTCTTTCAAACATAACACAAAAAATCAAAATTATCTGTCATCTGATGCAAATAAAATGATTGTTATATGTAATTATGACATCAGAATTCGCGCAAACATACTTACACAACAAAAGTAATGATAGTAGAATGAATTCGTACAACTTACATCTTTTTCATCCACACCATCCTTGGTAACTTGGAACAGAGTCGCTAAGGAAAAACGTCTCCCGGGAACCTTTTGACTCAGAACATTCACAACAGCAAACTCGATTAGAGCTGCGAACGCAAACACTAAGCACGTGGCCATCCAAACATCTGACAAATATACATCAATAACAGTAACTTTAGTATATAATTATACATTAATGACAAACAGCTTTATCTTTTGGAAATACAGTGCAACTTCTCCAGAGTGGCCCTCTCTTGAGCAACGACCTCTCAACAACAGCATAATTTTGCTTCTCCCAAAGGGTGTTGCTTTGGAGAGGTTGCACTGTAGTTATTCCAAGTTTACTTCTCAACCCGAACTACATTCAAAATAAATTGCATTCGACAAATATATCCGATAAAATGATATCGTAAAAAAGTTTGAAGTTGAGCAATTGCTATTTGTACAGATTGTACTAACCAACACTCGTCCCGTCACATCGTACCCCAACCCTTAGCTATAACATGTCTGAATTCTCAATGAAACAGACTCGTATAATTTAAATAAAGATACATTTTCCCAAAGATTTTATGTCTCCATTTTATTTGCCTTTAGATAGTTAAAATCTCCTTATTTGTACAGATCAAAGCATCGAATTAAAGTCATGTGTTATACTCACCTATGGCTTTGGTGTAGCTGACCCTAGGTAGGGAAGCGTTTACACCAGAACTTTGTGTGGACAAGGTGAGCACAGAAAGTACACCCAGAGTCACTCTACCAGGTATGGAGTTAACATTCAACCAGAATGATAGCCACGACAACATTACTATCAACAAACTTGGAACATACATCTGTATTACATAATATCCAATATTTCTCACTAAGTGGAAATCTGCTTGCAAACAGCTGTGGTCACCTGCATCGGAATGAAGAAAGTGTTATATGCATTTAAATGACGTCCATTCATGAATCACCACAGACAGCAAGCCCAGGGAGTGACCATTATGGAACCCCGTTGAGAGCGTAATACTTTGTCAACATGTATTACAACTTTCTTCATACTTTTTTGCAATTAACTTTGAAACTAATTTGTCAACATCCAAATGAAGCTTGGCTGTTAGCCCTCCCAATGATATTGGTAAGAAAAGGATTCATCTTCATACAATAAAAAACACCACACATTTCCCAAAATACTACCCTCTCCCATATCCCCCCCACCCAAAACCCACCCAACACATAGTACAAAAAAATGGAGGACAAAGAATTAAAATGGTGCTGCTTTAAAAGAATCCGGATGAGAAGCCTAATATTTTTCCCTTGTCAGACAAATCCTCGATACAGTAATAGGTTTGTCATTGTAAAAAACAAAAAGCAGCTCATTATAATCAGACACATTACTGCAATTGCAAAACTGTGCGATGCTACAAATTGGCAATGCTTCATATTCATATTTCCCGTTTTCACTACTTGTCTGTAAGGCATAAAGTCTGTTTGATGACGTAAAATTTGGTTTGCATTTCAAGTTAACGATGAAACGAAAGTGGTTGCGAAAATACTTCTTTCTTCTGAGTTAAGAATTTATATATCTCAGACTCTCTCATACTATGGTATCACTTGATAAATTGTTTACATAACACATATGTTACCCCTTGCTTCTAAAGGAACAAACACTCCCTCTGTCCCCAATGATTCACAATTGACACAAAGCTTGCCATATTAAGATTGGCTAAACGTTTTTATTATCTACCTTGTGTAAATGAGTCGTGATCCATTCAAGCAAGGGTGGCTCGTTTACAAAACCGCATATACTATGAGTAATCAGTTTTCGGTAAAATAAATACACGACCAAATATTCTTGAGAACGGCATTTGGTATGAAAAACTTTTCTACTTACCAGTAATACTATGCGTCCTTGTATAATTATGGTATTCGATATTAACCATACGGAACTGTCTCAATTCTATGTTTTCCGTCATTACGGGACTCGGATTATTATCGTTCGTGTCCCAAACCAGTACAAGCTTATCTGCTGTATATCCAACTGAAATACAAAGACCGGTATTGAATCGTATATATCTGGTAATTAGCTCTAATGTAAGATTACACCAATCCTCAGTCAACTTTTTACGTCCGTATTTTTCAATGTGTCTGTGTACATATGTATATTAATATGGTGTTGGTATGGGCCTCAGTGACTATGAATCAGAAATAACAAAACATATGTATCTCGTTACAGGATACAGAACTTGTGCTTGAAATCCGGTATCGTGATTCGGAACCAGACTGGTCGTATCTGCGCTAACTTTGAGCATTGATCAATCACACAAATTGTATTTCATACTATGTAATTTTAATAGCTATTGAACGACTATATTTGTATAATGTAATTTATTAAGTGAGTTTTACTCAACAGCTGTCAAATACAAAACACCGAACAAATATCAACGCGACCTATTAATTGCTGAAGAAAATCTAGAAATAATTAAGCCTTTAATTCATTTTACCGCTCTCATAATACCAAACGAAACCTCATTACTTTAGTTTCATGATTACAAATTAAAAGAAATGTATGCATCATAATATAAACAAACATTTTTTTTACATGTAATTACGTACAGCTTTCGATCAGGATGGAGCAGACCTGTTTGTCGAATGGATATTTACGCAAATCCATGTTGCAACTCAACGTCAAGAGAACTCTGCAAGGAGAATAACAATACATTAGTTACCACGAGAATTATACAATTCTTATTGACAAAATTTACACTTAATCATTTATTGCGCCCAGAAAACTCATTGAAAATAATTGCATTTCAAATATTGTTCAGCAAGCAGCCAATCATAAAGTTCTGGCGAAATATTTCCCCGAAGACTCCAAACAACAGTAAAAGATTCTGTTGTTCAAAACATAAAAAATCTAAACTGTACATTTCTACAGTGAGTACGTAGAAGACTAGAAATCACTGAAGGCAATGATATACATGATATACATATAATGAGTGGCACATGTCATAATAAATATTTCATAGACTAAATGTAAGAACTGGAGGTTACACATTAAACGTACAAGCAGAACACTTTACCGGTATAAATAAAGACATTTAGGCGAACCACTGTAATATAAGCACGTTAAATTGGAATTGGAAAGTTAAAGAAACGTTTTTTTACTATGCATACACATCAATTTCCAAACTTGAAAATAAAGAAAAAAACTGCTGACATTGGCTTGACCACTCTCGTTCTACTATACCGTAGATCAGTAGGATTAAAAAAAATTACAGGGGATTTCAAAGGAAATACCACACTGTGTAAATCATCTTCACCCACTATTTCCTTGCTTAATAAAAGAAAAAAATAATACGACATATTGATGTGACAAATGCATTCCTCGTGTATTTACCTAATAGTATAACTTATTGTACTGTTTCTGTACAGTCTCAACATTTTGTTCGCCATCATGATGTTATGAATAGCAGCTTTCTTCTCGTTAGGAAAATAAATATCAGGTACCCAGACTTTCTCCATGTTCTGAGCGTCAAAGTCTACATATTCAAACTGAAACTGACCAGTATCCATCGTTCTACCAAGTTCCTTATTCTTCCAGGATAGATGAAGCCCAATGTCGACTGTGAAGTCCTTTGGGAAGATAACATGCGAAATAAAAAATTAAACATGATGATTGTCGTTAAGTTTAGACTGTTTCTTCATTCAATCACAACATTATTTTATTTCACTGAGTTTAACGCCGTTTTCAACAATGTTTTAGTTACATACAGTAACCAGTTCACCTAACCAGTTTTCATGGACTATATACTAGCCAGTACTAACTTACCCTTCCACAAGGAGCCGGCAACTTATCCACATGGTGGAAAATCGGCATTATTTCAAATTTTCATGGAAGGGTATGACCTGATTCAACATTCTTAGCCCCTCCCAGTCTTATCCATATCCCCGTCTTATGTACAACCATGATATCTAGTAGGTACAACTCTCACATGAATCATGGTTTGACGTAGATATATTGGAATCTAAATTTAATAGGGTCATCCCAAATCTGAAACTGATTTCTCATGGTTTGTCGTATGTGAAGCGTGTAAAGTTGAAGTGGTCAATATATATGCATTCACATTAAATTTTACACATTCATCATCGAATAAATAAAATACACAGGTCAATTTCACTGACGTAGATCACTAAAATACAATCGCTTGTAAACAGAAGAGCTCACCAAAACAGGAGTTCACCAAAGTATAGTTTGGAACAGCAAATACAGGAGGGAGGGGAGTGGGGGTGTAAAACAGATATGATCGGATAGTCCACTCACCATATTTGACTCCCGTATCGTGTCAACCTGATTCACGTCCACATAACAAGCTACAACGGATGGCTCATCTGGAATCAGACATGCAAACGATTGATTCGGTTGAAAATGATTAAACTGGAATATAAAACGTCTGATACCAGAAAGTTATACCAGCAGGTCACGCTATAATAACATACAATGCAGTATCTGTAATGATTCTATTATATTAACACAAATATTACAGCGGAATATGTGAAATTTGGTTAAATGCGCATCCTTAGAGTATGGCTGCATTTCCAAAAGGAAAAGTATTGGCTGTGTTGCATGCATAATTCAAGTCCATGATTACAGCAACAAAACGTATTGTTGAATACAAAACCAGATTGGCACCGGCAACATGGGCTACTGTCTTCTGACCCAGACTTTATGAAAATTCATATTCATGTATGAATAATTTTGGCAAGTACAGTAAAACTCACGAATCCGAACTCCCTGAAAACTGCAATTCTCTGCAACGGACGACTTCTCAAGTCCCATGTTTTCTTTCCTATAAACCAAAGTTCTCTGAAAACTTGAATTCTCAGAATACCGGACTTTTGGATCAGTCCGGAAGAGGTACAGTTTTCAGGGGTTGTACTGTACATACATGTGCATTTAAAATAAAAGGTTATTTAGAAACTTTCAAAGCAGCAAATGAAGGATTTATTAACCGTTGGTGAAATTGATGTATCAGAGAACGATAGAGGGACAGTACGTTCTTTTAAGTGTATTGAATACAACAAAATCGAACGAATGTTGTGGCAACAATGAAAGCAGCGAACAAAAGCCTTGAATGAAGTCTTCGATGAGAGAAAAAGGAAATTAATCCAACAATGATCTAATGTCAAACAAGTTTGATTGATTTGAAGTAAAACTTTAATAGTTTGTGTGAGTGTAATATCTAGTTTTATTGAGTTTTCTTAATAGTTTGTTGATTATTCAGACAAACTGTGGAGCAAATTTATATTCTAAATAAAATGAACTAGCTATTTAGTCTGGAATGTTTCCAGCACGATGTTCGAAAACACTTAAACACATAAAACTACAACGTATGGTTTATTTGAAGACATTGTGAGTGAGTTCAAATATTACACACACGTTGATTTACATAGATTTAATAACTAACCACTGTGTATAATCAAGAACAGACAGGTTGACAAAGCCTCAATTTATTGCCGATTCAGGAAATGTATATACAACTTTACTATGTTGCTATAACTAAGGAAATAAAAAGTACACTTAATCATCTTCGTTTGATTGATTGACTAATTGATTGATTGACCAATTGATTGATCTATCGATCGATCGTGTATTACGGCGATTTGATGCAGTAAGGTAAGATGGTGCCGATGCTTGACTAATAAGCCTGATTTGAAGCTGATAAGACACCAAAATCTTTCATATTTTCATAACAAATACACAAGGAACGAGCCTAATCCATAACAACTGAAACGTGATTAATCAACGGCCGCCTCTACAAATATTTTCAGTAGATATTGGAAATCGTAAACGCGGAAGGGTTATTTTGAGAACAAACTCATTCCGTTAGTGAGTTACCTCCCTTGTGTCCGCAATCAATACGAGTTAATCACTGCCAACACAATGATTTTAACAGGATTTTGTTCTAATCGGTATTAATCATGAAATACTTCAAGCAATATGATGTATGAAAATGATTAAACGAAAATTGACAAGAGAAAATCATCTACTGCTGCATCAGGCAATTTCCAAAAGGTACTTCCGAGTTAGTGGCGTCGATATACATCAAAAGTTGCGTACATTCTATGGCATCCTCCTTTATAATATTCGAGCCACAATGAGACAAACGCATATATTTATACATTTAATTCGATCGGTGTAGAAATTGTAACTTAATAATACATTTCATACATTCAATATAATTATTCTCATTTCCCCCAAGAAGTTTCTCTCTCCTTTTGTTATAATAAAAGCTGAAGTTGCCTATAAGATAAATGACAAAAAGAGACAATAGTCCTAATAATGTGGCAATCAAATATATGTATGTATACGGATGTCTGAAATCACTAGTAGATCGTACTGGACGCCAGCGGGCCACACACGGGATCGATGTTGAAAGCTCCGGACGCCAGTGAAATACCGATTGATAAGCGAGTTCTGGAGGTTGCCTCTGTTGTTACGAAACACCGGCGGGGACTCAGTAAATTCCAGTACAGTCAAACCTGTGAACAAAGACCACCCTTGGGAAAGACAAAATGTGGTCCTTATTGATAGATGACCTTCATTCGGAAGTCAGTTTGTTCTAAACAATCAGCGAGGGTATATCAAATAATGGCCTTTATTCACAAGGTACTCTTTATTGGGAGGTTACCGCAAACACAGGTTTGACAATATATACTTTTAGATGTGCTACATCAACTGATCAAGCTGTTACATGTTATGTCTAATTGTATTTACATGTACTAAACTTGTTGTTAAATTAACTACTGAATCTGATACACTCGCTGAGATTACTACCGCTTTGATTGAAGCAATAACACTGTTAGTAAAATAACCCCAATCTAACATCCTATTTATATCATACTGGTACATTACACAGGAACAAATCTTCCATTTAGAGAAACAAACCATTTTACCGTAATTATAATTTGGCGGTAATCTGTCAGCCACTTCGGCTTTGCCAGCTCGCAATAAGGATAAAAATTCTGTCCTGAAATTAGAAAATTCAAATTTTTAAGAAGTCATACGAAGCGTATAATCTATTCTTAATTTTCGGGCCAAATATCTAGAATGGGCGGAATTCTTGTTTTTCGGTATACTGTGATTATAACGGAGACGAAAAAGTTGATAGAACAAAGGGAAAATAGGCATTATTACCTCTACACGACAACAAACAAAACGTTCATTACATACAGCATACAGATAAGTACATCGCACCATCGCTGATAGCCGCCTTAAGATTATGACATAAAATCTACATATTTTGAATGTTTGTTTTGTTGGCCTATTTAAGAAATACCACAAACAAGCGTTATGCAAAATTATGAAATGGCCAGAAGTATTTAAGCGAAAACAAAGAACGCGCACATTTTTTTATCTGACACAACTTAACAATACTATTAGTTTTGTAAGCTCTAGAAATGAAACATGCCGCTGTATAGAACAATAAGAAACGTACTGTACCTGGTTTTGGCTTCAATTTGTACGTGCATCGCAAAGACAATCGTCATTATATTCATAAACTCCATAGTTGATTTCTTCATTCTTGCGGGTAGTTTCTACACAATATTATTATGCCATCAAAATGAAAATGTCTTCGCTAGGAGAAGAATCACATAGTTTGTTTGTTCAAAATATTATCCTCCGGTATAGTTTGCCCAATATCCACCAAACATTTTATCCGAGCTCCGTGAAAAAATCTTTAGATGTAAACACAATCCTTTCGAGTTTCAGCTCTGTTACTTCGACTGTTTGATAGCATACACAACGATTTCTCCAGAAACACACCACAGCTCAATATAGGTATCGGTTCAATGTGAATACTTTTCAGTGAGGGATTTTAGACATGTTGTATCGATACGTGTGAGAAGCTTTGGGCGGCAGCCGATCTATTAGGTTCTTTTTATATGTAGATTTAAACCTGTTAAGCTCTCAAGTAGTCAGTTTGTTAATGTATAAACCTTTTATTCATTGATATAAATAGATCCTTAAGTAAAGTCAGAAATTACTTGCAAATCTAGGGTTTCAACTTCGGGTGATAACATCAAAAATATGACAAGAGAAAAACAAAAGAAATGTGCTATGGCTTTTTTTGTGCTTAAGTCATTACGTACAGTTTTATACTCAGTAAACATGACAATAAATTATCCGATCAATATTTATTTCAGGTGTTTCTCAACCTCACAACCACACCCGTTCTCCGTTTTCTCCAGAGAAATACAAGAAAGTCTCATTAAAATCAGTGAGATATAAAATGCTGCAATCATGCAACACGGCACTCCGTACTTAATCCTCAGATATGAAAATGATTTGACAGGTAAAAGCGATATAAATACATTTTAGATGTCCTAAAATAACTAAAAAAAATAATAAAACATTCCTCAAATATATGACCCGGTACGTCTCCAACATCTGTGACTCGTACACGCTTTTACAGGGTGACCCATCAAATTACATGTATATTATTTGGGCATAAAACTCGAACCATATGTGGGTGATAGCTACATAAAAGTTATCCCCCTTTTAAAGTGGAGAACTTGTGAATGGATTTATTCTATTTTGTTTTTCAACATCATTTCCAACTAATTGCCCACGCTTGATTTACATCCAGGCCGATCCGGTTGCAATAATTGGGCTGGAAATGCGAATAAAAAAACGCGGAGAAAAAGGCAACTGAATTTCAAACAAAATAAAATATCAAGCAGAAGTATATTATTGCTAATTGACGCATAAAATGACAGAAATTCAAAGCAAATCACGAGTAATGGCGGTATCTCCCTTCAGTGAGAAACTCTCGTGGCCGCGTTCTGATACCACGCTTCTCAGGCCCCATAAAATTTTGGCGTGGCCATTGATATCGGGTCATGATGTATTTTAGAAAACATGCGTCATCATGCACCACGACTGGTTCCAACGTTTTGCAAGATCGTTTTTGACGGAATTTATATCAACCTAGGATCAGTCTAGTTCGAAGATAGTCTGGTCTTGTGATGTCATGCAATAGGAATACCAAATGCCATACTTGAATGTTTGCATGGTTTAGCAATCATAATTCTACACCAATTTATGCACAAAAATGAATTCTTCTTTTGTTGCCATGCTAATGCCCACCAAGAGCTGCGCACCATTGTGTCAGGCATCAACTTCCATATTTCATAATCATTTTGAATCATGAAATCTGGATTGACCTTTATTGGCTCTCGGTGAAGTTAGATCTTAATGTAAGATTGACGAATTATCTACATTATGTGTTCTGCCATTCTAACATTTCAATTTCATTGCTGTATGAACATTTACGATATTTCGATACAAATTGTAATCTTTTAAAATCTTGTCAATTTTAAACGCCTACGTATTATGTAATATATTTGATCTGTTTAAAACAATGTCCGTAGATTGGTGTTGTGGTAAGTACTACGGCTTCAAAAGAGCGATATGTGATAGCACAAATGCAAAATAACGTTCACGTATAATTTCCGAATCGGGTCTATGTTAAACATTCTTAATTTTTATCTTGGCTCTCAATGATTTGAAACAGTTATTTACCCGTTCTTTAAAATATAGCAATGGTAACCGTCATGTATAGCAAAAATTAAAGCGCGAATACTGTTATCATACATAAATCAGTTCATGATTTATTTATTAATCTGAATAATTATAATTTATACAAATTTTGACTACTCGGGCATTGAATCAATAGTTATTGGACGGGGACAAGGACGGTTGTTGTTGAAACAAAACACAACTGATTGGTTTAGTGCAACTTACACCTGAAATATGTTAATATTGATGACAACCTGGATCCATTGATTTACAAGTTGCTAGGACATTGACAGTAAGCGCCCATTGACAATTTTTATATTTGAAATAATTTTGATCGATGAATAATTAAAATAATGAAATACTGGTAGTATTGAAATGACTCTTTGTGGCGCCGGTGTTCGTTTTGTAATTTCATTTCTTTGTAGCAGCTGATGATGTCCGTAAACTGATTAATTTGGTCTATGTACAATAGATACTTTAATCAAAGCTCTCCATTGCATTGAAATGAGATGTTGATTTCCATCGATAAATTAGAATCGGTCCATTGTATGTTATTTATTCTAATCTATTTTGAGAACACGAAATTTTACGCACACGAATAGCATAACGTTCAGTAAATTAGAGCGATAACAATTTTTTGTAAATGTAAATTGCAATTAAGGTCAAAAGAAAATGAAATCTACGGTTTTAATTCCTGTATTGTACGCTAGGGGCTGCATCAAATGCTATAGCGGACATGCATATTTTAAATATTACTCGTTTATTAAAAATCCAATTCTTTGTCAATTTGATAGTAGATATTTATTTCACGATCATTTGTTAACCAACTCAGATACACAAATGTAGAAAACAAGGCAAATCTTGGAGATTCTAGGGGACAACCGGAAACATGAAACAATTTAGAAACTGAATGTTTTCCAAAGTTCTGATTACGGCAAATTCTTCGCAATATTCTCTATACAAAAGTTTGATTGCGCTAGTTTGTCGTAAATGCGCATAATCCAAGCAAGTGCGTGATATTGAAGAAAGCTAATAGTTGAACTTCATACTTTTGATTCATCTTTAGGTCTTTTTTATCATTGGTTCGTTGTTTAGAATTTATTCAACAATGACGTCACAGTTGACATCACTGATATGACGTCACCACGCCAAGAAGTGAGGATAAATTCTAACAATCCCTACAATTTTTGGAATGTCGTTTAGTTCACAGCTAATGGTGAATATGTTACATTCTGTGCAGCATTTATTTGTTCGTTAGTTTACAATGCGTGGGATTTTGGACGTATTGGCATCTGCCTTTCTTGTGAAATCGTGCTTCTCTGTAGTCGCAAGTATATAATTATGGTAATTCGATCAAATTATGCTGCATTTGCTAATGACTTCTATTACTAGCTTATTAGTGTTGTGATCGTTGTAGTTATAATCCATTTAATTAATCTTTTTTTAATACAAACATGTGCAGTAATTGGACCATTCATGTGTTTCATTTATTGTATGCTTCGATTTCTATGACTTTTCCTTGTGCAATACCGCGAATCCAAACAGAAGGAAGTTTTATCCGAATCCAAATTTCTCATTTCATTCATGACAAGTCGAACAAAAATCTCATATATTGTAATATTATCATCATATAATCCCACGTGTTTGAAATATATGCCGTATCGTTGTTCACACATACCTATTTGTCACAATTTAATTAAGTTACAAATTTCAGTGTCTGAAAATGCCAAGTGCCTTATGTGAAACAGTATACACTGGAATATTCTCGCCCACAATCATGTTGGCTTACAAACTGACTCTTGACATTTGTCGTATCTGGACTAAATCTCTGACTTAAGGATAAAGATAAATGAACGAAGGTAATCAAAAGAAATTCCAAAATGAGCAATTAAGTATTATTTGAAAAAAACAGCCTTGAATTGTGTTGTATGCGTAGAGACGGTGGACAGAGTGTGAGGGGAACCTAGTTATTAAAATAAAACACAGAACATTTTGTCGATGCAACGCACGTGTTAAAGGGTGGCTTTAAAAATATAGAAACATGTAGCGTTGATATAACAAAGGGGGTAATGTAAAACATAATACAAATTTAGTATGTATGTATTTACTTAAAATTCGTGATGGAATCTACATTAACAATTATGTATAAATATGTCATTAACATCATTTGGTAAAAAGATAACAAATTGTATAAAAGAAAACATTCACAACTAACAGTAAATTCAAATAAAATCACTTCAAGAAATGCTGTAGTTTGTGTCTCTTAATAGACAAAAGTTGATATTCAACTAAGATAATACGACTTTATACACAGAATTACCATTATGTGTATTCCCATTTCACACAATAGATGTTTTATTAATCAATTGTTTTATTTTCATTCTTTTGCTTAGAAAGTTTCGTTTCATGAAAATAAAATACTGACGTCTTTGTAGAAACATTTTAATACGATTTTAGAATCACAAACGTGAACAGAAAGAGAACTAATCTATCAACATTCTGTGGTAGATTAAGATAAAGTGGAATAATATAGTACTAATGACATAAAGTTTCAGAACATTTTCCCAACCTGTACACACTAAAAATGCCTTATATAAAAATGCCTTATACACGAAAAATAATTTTCCGTTTCATTTTGCAAAATTCAAAATATTTGAAAGTCTTAATACCAGTTCTTCTGAAAATCAAAATTTCCGTTCAATATTGACAAAATAGAATCGAAATAATGATTTCATGCCTTTAACTTAAAATTAACATTGAAGTCGGATATATAGAATATGGAAAATAACATAAAAGTCGGATATATAGAATATGGAAAAAGGCGTAATTGCATCGGCAAGAGAGTCTGTCCGCTACTGACATCAATATGAACAATTAGCACAAATACAGAGTTATTAATTGTCAAAGAGAGCAAGTCTAAATGTAATGCTGGAACGATAGAACGACGAATTAGTGTGAATAATTGCAATGAGCGTTGGATATAGGTGCCCCCATCCAGACTATTTTAGGAACACTTTCTGAGAATAAAAGCTAACAAAATGGTGCACATGCTGGTAGTCACTATTTAGTCGTATTTAACTATATATACATTTAGGCATACTTGCGAAAAAAAATCGTTTAAACAATACACATATGTTCATTCGATCCAGTTTGTGGGCGCTAGATTTCTGTCACAGACACTTTACGTGAATATGCTAAATAATGTCTAACTATGATATAATTGACAGACAGCTACATGAGTCACATCATATGAGGTTAAGTCTACAGACAATATCCTATCATTTTAAATTAAGATAATTTAAATGGAGCCTCTTTCGCACACATAACAGTGTCTCAAAGATAGAAGGATTTTGATGACTTGTCTTTTTTTTGGAAATAATTGGAATTTTGATTACATTATCCAGATATTAACCAGAATATTCAAAATTGAATGCCGCGGCTCAACTCTATTAACACACGCACGTTGTTTCTATAACCAAAGTCATTCATACAAAACAGTACAAAACTAGTAATGCCATTCAATCAAAAACACATGGTTGTTTATTTTATAATCAATAGGAAAGATACACTCTTAATAATCATATCTTATGATTAACATTTATTCTTTCAGCATTTTAATTGATTTCTGCGTACTAAACCTGATAAGTGAATCAAACATGGTAACACGAAAATCGAAGACTTTAAGCTCATTATTTACATTACGCGTATTTCAAACTAGGCAGATTTAGGCCACACCGTTCTCGCAATATCTTGAAAGAGCTACGGCATTCCTCAACACAAGGACACAACATGAAAACGAACTCACAACATTGATCACGTGATATCATACCAAACGACCGTAAGAAAAAATGCTTTTTTGCACATTGAGTGTTCATAACAAAGCCTAACTTGTACCTATGATGATTACATCTTATACATGTATAGATATTCACACTAACATACGAACATGCACTCAAAATTTCACATCCAGTTTTTTTAAGTAAACATTAAAAATGTATTTAGCCTGTATTGAACCAAAGGCAACAATCTATTTGTTTCGAACCATTTTGCCTAAAATATAGTCTTACATCTTTTACAATTGCTTAAACCATACATTCAACATGTCCTTGTATACAAACACATCTAAGTAAAACCAGCGTTCATTCATTCGTTTATTAAATTCATTACTGATTACTATGAAGCGTCGTGGAATCAGATATTCTGATCTGGTGTACAGTTTTGAAGAATGCACTTGTCACAAAATTTCATAAGTGCGCTTTAAGAAGGAAGGAAGCCTAAGGCATAGTTGACGTACGGACGAACGAGTGTTAGTATTGTTGAGAAGTTCTTATTAATGTGCTGCAGTGTGTATGTAGATATGAGCAGTGTAGTTTGGTGAAATTGGTGTAAAATGGTGTCTTTATTGTATTCAATATATGCGGCATTGCGTAGCAATCAGGTGTTACTTACTGTTAAAAACAAACGTGATTTTCAATTTATATAAGTATAAAAGACAATGACGAGAAAAAGGAGAAAATACACAAAACCTGTCAATGAAGCATAAATGGAAATAAATACGAAACACAGATTGCATATACATAAATATGACGCTGTCGTCATATGCAATACTGTAAACGGATTATTATTGGCGGTAGTTTAATTTTGGCGATATTGGCGGTTTGTATCAAGACGGTACAAATAGCTTTGTCTATCGAAGTACTTGATTTATTTAAACAGCTAACAGATAAACACTATTTACATTATTGTTTGGTTTGGATTATCAATTATCGCACCAGTGTTAATTACCTTTAACTTAACCACCGTCTATATTAAACTTGGTATCAGCGTTTAATGTAGGCGTCATCGAGCTATCCGCCAATTCATGCCACTGCCAATTTAAGACGTCTTATATAACGCCAAATTTTGACGCCGCCAATATTAAATTTGTTTACCATATTCAATCATAACATAATATACATTATCATTCATCATTGTTTATCTATCACACTAACTTATATTAATACCACTATAAGTAGATGTATGTTATTCAATATATATAAAACAACAACAAACACTTTCACTCATTTCTGACGATACATTGACATCAATATAACAATAAATCATAGGGCCTAATGTCTCAGTCATGTGCATACAAAATCGTTGTACTCTAATCACCAAAGATTGAATCCTAAGTACTCATTGCTTATACAAACGTGAAACACTCATAACCGCAAGGTCATGTGATCAAGATTTTCAAATACACGTAGGCCCTACGTAGCAAACATATGTGTTCAAATGAAATCTTAGTGCATAATACAAGAAATGTGAATAGCTAATTTCATATACGCGAATAAAAAACATCTTTCATCGTATCTGCATTTACGTACCACCAAAAACATATCGTACATACATTCGTATAACATCAAGTGCATATATTGGTAAAATGTGTACACTATGTATATCAATAATTAATTGACAGACATGAACAAGTTAAGTTACACACTTCTCCATATACGTAATATTACAATCACAATGCCATAATTGTCACCCCATACACTCACGTATCAAACACACCAATCTAACTAAACAGTATTTTCTTTTTTAAAAAAATTCTACACATGAACTAAGTTATGCATTAATTATTCTATCAAACAATCAGTTACACTAATCACTTTGTATTGCTTATCATTCACACCCTGTTTATAATCAAGCTAATATCTAAACGTCACTGTGTAACTGAACAAGAAAATAACTCCAGTATACAACATTGAATAAAACAAACAAAACAGGAAATACAATCCTTGATCCAACATCACAATACATGGCGTAGCGTACACCGCAGTTTAATGTTTTCTTTTTAGCCTTTCCACTTCCTCCCTCCCAGACATTCTCGGCATCGCGATCATCCGGGGATTTCTGAAAAATAAAGCGGTGAAAGCGTGTTACTATCTACAGCCAAACCTTAGTACACCAGCCACCAATTTGTAAAGGTCGCAAAGTAAATAATGACAAATTTTCAGGGCACGTTTGTTGATAAAACAGCCCCAGTTGAAAGCCCCTAAATGAATATTAGCTGTTCATAAAGACCACTTTTCTTCCATTTTTGGGAGATTTTTGTTCGCAGGTGAGACTGTATTAGTGATATCCTTATTATTTACATATGATCGAATATTTAGTACCAATAAAAAGATATTTTGCAAACGGTTTTTATTTAGACATGAAACAAAAGAAGGCAACCAGACATGGGTCGACAACTTGAGACCTACTTGTCCAAGAGACCACTTTAGTTTCAGTTTGTAGTGTTGTCGTGTTAAGTAAATTGCGTCAATTACGCTTTGTTTTTCCCTAAAGTGATCTCTGCATACAGAGTGCGCTGTAATACATCGAGAAAGTATAATTATTTGTTCTATATTGCGGATATGTAATTTCTTCATTTTTTTCATACGAAGCTGTACTGTTACTAGTTAAGATATCCAAAATATTTTAACCAGAAATAAGCAATATGCCATCTTGGATTGTAACAACAACTAATCATAGCCAAGCAATGACGCACTTCGTCGATAAACATAGATTTGAAATCACCATAAAACATACGGAATGCATTTTATCAAGATTGTTAGAATTTGTGAGGATATGTAAATCTATCTGAATCATCTTAAAACATCAGTTTTTGGAGCAGATTAGCTAACACTGATGTATGAAGTTGTTAAGAAAATCCATGAAGAATTCGACACCTGAATCAAGCAGTCCAGGAAACTCCTGAATAAATATTTACCGAGCCACCAATTTGAGAAAGCACACGGAAATGAAGTTTTTAACATAAATAATTAACTTGATACATTATATATTTTGACAGTGGTTGGTAGATATATTTTTATATGAGGTATATATACAGAACACTTTTTTAGACTGTTCATCAATAAGATTTATGTGACATTTATTTGGAAGAAAGGGAAAAAGGACAGATCGAATGACGATCAGCGAAAAAATGACTACAACATCTGCAACCGAATTAATGCAGCTAGTTTTATAGTCTGAAATATTATCGACACACAGAAATCTAGAAAGTTTGATAAAATGTTAGATTATAATTCAAGCCGGATAAATGCTCTGTATGGATCCTATTTGTGAGTAACTGCTTTTTTTTCGTTAATTGCCTCAGTTGAATGGTCTTACAAATTAGCTTCATTTGATACTTATATATGTAGATAGATATACACTTAACGAACAGTAAACATATACATACCTCCTTCTCTTTTTGATTTTCCATCTTACCCAATGGAATGCTGAACATGTTTTTGAATTTAAAGCCTTTATTAGTATCTTTTCTCATGAGTACATTCGCTACTGCAAATTCTATTAGAGCGAAGAATACGAACATCAAACAAGTTGACATCCAAATGTCTATCGCTTTTGTATAGGACACATGAGGAAGGGTCGCATTGACACTGGAACTCTGGGTCGTCATGGTTAGAACTGTCAAAACACCCAGAGAAATTCGTCCTGGGACTGCATTAACATTCAGCCAGAACGAAATCCAAGACAACATGACGACAAGGACACTGGGAATGTACATCTGAACGAGGTAATATCCGATATTTCTGGCTAATGTGAACTCGACCTCTAGTCGACTGTGGTTACCTGAAATAAGCAGAAAATTGAAACACATTTTTAAAACTGAATAGTGGGACTAAATTCTCGCTACGCTAAGGGAACGCTTGATTAATATAAATAGGAAAAAAAGATTCTCAGAAAAAAACACGAAACATCCTACATACCCTAAAGTTACACCTTCCCCAAATCCCTGACTCCAAAATCACCCAACCCTCAGGGGACAAAAAGGAGGACAAAACACTCTCCTGGAGTGTACCGCTTCAGTACATAAACCCTTCCTTTTGAAGTCGCCAAGAGTCGAATTTACCATAAATATCGTTTGTTTGTTGAGACAGATGTTCTTAATATTGAAATAGAACTGCACGTCTAGTACTTGCTTGTATTGTCCATATTTTTATGTTAAGAATTGAGTGCCGTCTCTAGAATCCCCGTGTGATACATTTAGAAGTGGCTTTTCACCACGAGGTTATACGAATCTCTAACATTCAACTTGTTACAGTTCGTAGATGAAGGGCAAAACTTATTCCGTTTTCATCGATAAAAAAGAAATTGATATGGGTATTTTTGGAAGCAACCGACAGCTTTTATTAAATATCGGGAACATCTTTTGATGCGGCGCTATCATATGTTGTTTTACGTTTAGAATTGATATTCATCTTTGAGATACAATACGGATCAGAAAGATGAAGAAATTGTATCAGAGTATTATTCACTCCAGATTTTAATTTGCAAGATTTGTGGAGATATAGAGGGCGAGAAACACTTTCCTGACACCAGCCGAACAAGTGTTACAAGGTTTAAGAACTTGCGTTGTCTGACAGATATTCTATTAAATTCGGTATTTCGTGATAAGTAAATCCAATTTGCAAAAAAGAAAAAAACATTTGCTTCGTCTGATAGTTCGTGCTGATCTATGCATGAGAGCCATTGATTAAACAAGTAGATTCTGACTTGAAAATCATAAGGTTTGACGGTGTATAAGATAATTATCGGCAATAAGTCTGATAAGGCTAGGAACTGTATAACAAGAGCAACTTAAATAGGCCTCAGACAGATTTCCAGCCGACAACTTGGTGCCAATTCAACTTGTACTAATAATATTATCATAATGCTCCCTTAACATGATACTGAATTGATATGATGCATAGATATAACAAGATGGTCGTTCTTTAAATATCAAATTCATATGCAGATTTGCGTGGAGACGGTTCGTATGACGTAAAACATTGCAGTAAAATGCAAAAAAATGCCACATGGATTGCCGGAACCCAGTCAGATTGTTGTTGTATCCTTGCCATACATCTGTGTATTATATTTACCGGGAATTAATAGCAAAATGCCTGTCGCATTAAAAACAAGCTATATATTGGATGAGTACACCAAATATGTAAAACGAAATCGGTGGAAATGTAGACTACACTATGTCATTTGAATATGCTATTTAGGATGAAGAATGTAGTATTTTCTTTATATATGTGTACTATTAATCCTATGTCGCCATACTATTGGTATTTTTTAATTATACAAATTCTATATTGACAAACCATCGTTATTGTTATTGTTTTGGTGATGCCACAATACTATGACCCTCAAAAGATGGAATATTGTGTCAACTTTCCTTCTAACAAATCTAGTAATGGAATAGAGTAACAAACTTACCAAGTTCTCTCCTTTGGTGTGAAAGATTATATGATTTGTTAGACACCACTTCAAATTGTGGCATCAGTTCTGTATTTTTGTCCAAATGTATCGGATCTACGTCTTTCCAATTAAGCACGATGTTTCCTTCATTGTAAGAGACTGAAAATAGATTTTTTACATTAAGGAGAGTATATAGCATAATTTTGGTCAGTGTCATGTATGCCATTGTTGTTGTCACATCCACCTAAGTTTCACAATTCACCTGAAATGTTACCGGAGGCTTGTGAGGGGTAGTCACCCCGGATCACCGAGTTGATCGCCCTGAGGCGCTGATTCACAATCTGACAATCGTACAAACCGTTAAAAATGATTTAAACACACTATAAAACGTGACAGTGCAATTAGTTTTTGGTTATGATTTCCACTAGTAGAAGTACTAGCAATATTTGAAATCAGCTATTAACCGAACAATTACGTTATGTCTCTTGCAAAGAGAATAATACACCTATTAAGCAGAACCAGAATATATAAAATGTTCTTCAACACTTTAAGAGTCCTTGAGTCATAAATCGTTAAATAGAATAATAAACTATATCTGTGAAATCCATTCATTTGCTGAGACAAACGTGAATAACAGCATCTTCTAATTAAGTTCTTGCAATAAACTACGTGGTCTTGCAATAAATCCTTAAGATAAAGAATAAACAACGTGGATGCGCATACCTAGACTGGTGCATTTATACACGAAATATATAGATATAACATAAATGAGTGCATCTAGATCAAAAGGTACAAGGTAAGGAAATATCTCCATACAAGCAAGGAATGAAACAATGATTTCATTACTATACATGTATATTAAAAAGAGTAGAATGGGAGATGCATTTTGAGCATTCGAACAAAAGCGCGCCCCTTGTTTATCACAAATTCTTGTGATGAAACATTGGCAGAAATATTTTTTTCAATTGGTTTAACGCCGTTCTTCAACAATTTTTCATTTTTATGCAGCGACTGTTTCACCTTACCAGTTTTTCTGGACTGTATACTAACCAGTACTAACTTACCCTTCCACAAGGAGCAAGCAACTTCTCTACATATATGGCGGAAAAACGATTTTTTTGTCAAATTTTCATAAAAGAGTATGACATGCCGCGACCGGAATTTGGACCCGGATCGCCGGATTACAAGTCCACTAACCACTAAACGACGGTCGCGGCAGGTCATATCCTTCTATGAAAATTTACTCAAGTTCAAGAAAACAGTCATGGATGAGAGGGTTTCCCAATAACTATACCATAGTACCTTAAGTAACTTGCACTATCAAATTTACGCATTTACAAATCATTTTGCAATGATATTGTGTTGATGATTAATGTAACAACAAATATTCCATCTGGCACAAAATGGAAGGTCAGCATGTGTACACCAAAATCAAGTACCAATTCCATGTTATTCAGTTCTTTAGTTTAGTGGAAAGTGATTATCATAAAATGTGTGAGTAGAAGCACTAAGGTGAATATCAAAACACAAAACTAAGACACTTACAGCTTTCAATGACGAACTTGCAAGTCTGTTTGTCGAATGGATAATTCCGGAAGTCCATCGGACAACTCAGAGTTAATGAGAGCCTTAAATCAAATACATATTGCATAAATGTAATGTTACTATCATTATCATTACATCATATAATTTGTAATTTGATCTTTTTAAAATTATCAATGCTTAACCTTTGCTATTAACCCTTTGCCTCATAAGCATATTTTGGACGCTTTCAAATTCAAAGCAAATATACAAAACATTAATTTAAAATAGAATTTTGAGTTATTTTTCTCTGACAGAGTGGAAATATTGTGGCAAAAGAAGCCATCACTCACTAAAAGCAGTGGCTTCTTTTTGCCACAATGTTTCCAAAAGTCATCCTCTTCAGATGCGGAGAAATGCAGCACTCTGGGGCAAAGAGTTAAAAAAACTTCAGTTAATGTTTGTGCACCTCCTCGCCTTAACAACAATCACGCAATAACACGACGTAGTACAACATTTACATGTAATCGTGAAGTAAATTAATTTTATTTGCTCCCGCAGTTAATTGCTACCTGTTCCATTGTATTAAATATGTTTGAAAGATCGTATAATGAAATATTCACATATGTTTAGACGCTATTACGTCATGACGGATGATACAGGCATGTGTCAGGTGGCGATAAGTCAGATCTTTACTTAAAGTGATGACTCCGGTTTGAAAATGGTTTTGACAGTAATGTTAGCTTAATCAATCAGTATCTCCATTTACACACAAGCTGTTGGTAACTACACTGCTTTTCTAACATGTTCATAAGTTAATAGTCTGCAGTTACCTTGTAGAATATGTAACATCACCCTCTTTGTATATTCGCATCATCTTGTTAGGCATTAAAACATTATGGTAATATGCATTCTTTTCGTTAGGAAAATACAGATCTGGTACCCAGAGCTTCTCCAAGTTCTTGGCATCAATCTCAACATATCCTTCACTAACTCCTTTAATTTCATTTGTGTAGCGTCCGTCATGCCAGCGCAAATGAAGCAGGATTGTGACTGTGAAGTCCTGGATATAAAGAATGAAAAATGAATGAATAATGTTTTTACCTAAACGGAAAAATTCGTGCCCGCCGACACCATGGTAAAAATTGCAAGAAAATCATAAGGCACGGACAAAACATTGGACACTACCTTTTCTTTGAACGGTCAGCAACTAAAAATCTACTGTGATTATTATAAAATCTTCATCTCATCAACATTCATGACTTGTTGTTTTATGAAAAACCGTATCATTTGACTCGATTTAGAAAAAATGAGCTGTAACTGTTTAGGTCTACCTCGTAGAATATTTCATTTAATTATAAATGTTAGATTCATTGACTAGTTTGTTATGCACGAACTTTCTTTTACATTGAAAGAAATTTATCATATTCCAAAGTACTTTAAAATATTCAGAATTAATTGTATACGTGTATTGTTTAGACGAAGTTATTTACTTTGTTCGAGTTAAGCATAATTGCTTGGAAAGTCTAAATTGACAATTAAAAACATTTATATCTATTTATATGTTGATCCAAACATCACAGACACGCTTAAGTATTTGATTTTTTTGGGTGGAGGGGGAATAAAGAAATGTTTACTGGTGTTTTGCAAGGCATTTTGCAAGGAGAGAAATGCATGAAAACAGTTTGCTTTGATCTTTGTTTGAACTAATCATACCTACCATATTGGCTTCGTTGATCGAATCAAAGTTTTCCACGTGCATTTCACATTGTATTTTCGTCGGTTGATCTGAAAATCATGACACAACGTTGTGATTTTCACAATTCTAATCTAACTTCAATTTACATTCGGGATTGTTGCATATGGCATTGAACTGAGATTCATTTTCAAAAAGACAAACTGACAATTAACAAATAAAAAATATACTCAGTAAAAACTTGTAAAAGTACGAGAGTTGAAGATAATGCTTAAGAGCCAAACAAAGTACACTCAATTTCTCCAATCTTTCAGGTTATTAAATCTATGGCACTTCGGTTAGACTTTGATCCTCATTTGAAATAGTGACAACTGGTTGATATATTCTTTTTTTACTCGTGGTTAGTTCTAAAATAACATAAAAATGATTTTGATATTTTTTTTACAAACTGGACTACACAAACCCAACTCAAACAAATTTCACGATTGGTTGCTTGGGGCCCGGGCGCGCGATTCTTCGAGACAAATTGAATGGAAGCGTATGTGGGGTATTCACTAATGAATGAAGCGTTGGTCGTGGGCGGAAGGTTTAAGCTATTCGTGAAATAGACTTAGTCTTATCAATTCCGTTCCTTATTTCAGTTGTTGAATATAGTAAACCATACATGTTGTTTACTGAGAATGAAATATTGTAAACAAAACGGCATAATTATTATGCTTTTTTCTCAAACATTTATCCTCAAGGAAGGTTTGTATACTCATATCAAAAGCATTTTGATTGGGTGATTTGCAATATACAGTATAACACCAGTAGGAACGACTCTTAGAAAGGAATAATGGAAGAGGTGGAGAACTTTTGTCTTCAGCGTCAGCCTCAATACTTTTATTTTTAGGATTTTAGAAAGATACAAATGGAACTGAGAAAATAACATTTCGCACCTGGATTTTGATGGTTGTATGGATTACCCAGACATGATGAGGCTGTTGTGCTTTTATTGTTGTAGGATTTTATCGGAAACATCAAAACCATGTAGAAAACAGGTGGAGGAGTGAACCCAAGACAAGGGTATAAAGATCTATGATCGATCAACGCTGAACATCTGGATTTCAAAATATGGCGCTATCCAGTTTGAACTTTTTGGAAGTAACTCTTTGCTTCAAAATCAGATGCATATCATACTTATCATTATATTCCATACCTTTATCAAAGTCGGGTGGAACTATTCTTTCTGCTTCTTGTTTTGTGACAAAATCAAGAAAAGCTTTCCTGAAAGTAGATAAATAAAGGTACATTAATTGTTTTATGCTTGTGTTTACACTATCAAGTGTAAATAGTTTCTCGGAGAAAGATATATACAGTAAAACCTAACATTGTGAATACCTCAATATTACTATCACCTTGTTATAGCGACTGGCTTTCCATAACAACAACCATTTTGGTTACGTTTATTTTGCTGTAAGGTTTTTTGTTCGAAATATACATTCTTACACGTTTGACGAAATAGTTCCATCTTGTATTCATAATTATAACGCACCAATTTATAATTGTGAAGCAACACAATTATTTATATCATTTAAGCCAAGTTGACTGTTGATCCCATACGTAAACAAACACTAAACATGAAAAAAGCACAAAAATGATAAATCGTGTTGAACAACCGAGCTGAAATCATTCCATAATCTTATAACTAGCTTTGGAACAAGCTAAACAAAAATTTAACCGTGTTCGACCCAACTCTGTAAGGGCCCTCTGTGTATTGCGTGTGGTGTGATTTATTCTCCTTAATACAAAGATTCACGTCGGAATATCGAGACGAGTTATTTCTAGTTTTGGCAAAGGAATTCCACCCATGCTAACATGTCTCATTTTCCAATAATATAATACACTTTTATGATGAACAATGCCAAACGTTAGGAGAAATTTATATTACGTCTTCGCCTTTTATGGTACAGGGTTGGTAAAGGAATATTGCGTACTGACGTTTTCCAGATCCGACCGGGTTAGACATAATATAAGATGTAATACAAACATTGGGTGTGCATTAACCGTTTCTTTGACTTATCATATGTTCCTCAGAAGAATTAGTTGTTTGTCTTTTTAAAAGAAAAAGGTTCTGAATTATGATGGACCTGTGACGTCATTTTGCCCGCTGGGTATTAAAATTCTCCCGAATAATGTTAGATGGATATGATTAGTTAAAGGTACGAAGAATTCCCTCGCTTACACGATATTACAATTGTTTCTGGCACACAGATTAATGTTATATGAATATGGATCAGAACATGTCGCTCGGACTTAAAACAATATCGCTTGTTTCACTCAGACAGGATAAATGGAGCGTTGATAATTGTTCTACATCATTATCTTAATAATAAGTCCAAAAAATTATATGTACTTAATACATTTATGAGTAAGTTGTTTTATGTAGCTGTCATTATCATACGTTGAAATGAATGACAGATGCTAGCGCATGATTTTTTTGTCTAACGAACTTCTGCCTAGCTATGTTCCTAATTATTGACAAAACTGATTGTGATCAAAAAAGAGGAAGCTAAAAAGATTTTTCGGAAAGTTGTATTTCACAAGAAAGCAGACTTACGAATGTGAGTATTATTATATGTTTCATATCAAGGCTTCAGTTCATCTGAGTCTATCTATAAATAACATTTCATTTTGTACAGTGCAACCTCTCCAAAGTAACACCTTCTGGGAGAAGCAAAATTATGTTGTTGTTGAGAGGTTGTTGCTCTAGTGAGATTCAATTAATAGTTTAATCGTACAATGGGAAAAATCATGCTGTTGTTGAAGGGTGGTTATTGCCCAAGAGAGGGTCGCTCTGGTGTGGTTGCACTGTATTTCCCAAATCAGTATGAGATGGTATTACATCAAAGGAAAATATAATCTGATTATAACAGATGTAAACAATATGTAAAAAGATATATTCCAATAGTTCAATTACAACTTTTTTGTTAAAAATTTCATACGCCCTCTATCCATAAGGTAAACTCAGCTTTTGACTGAAAATGTTACAGTGGAAACCCTCTAAATCTATTCCTCCATAAACCGGTTCCCCTCTAAATCAGCCAAATGTTCTAGACCCTACTGCATTACTATAAATTCAAAAATTCCTCTAAACCGGCATCCCCTCTAAACTGGCCAAATGACCTGGCCCCGGGCTCGGTCGGTTTAGAGGGGTTCCACTGTAACACGGGTCCTGATTGTATGGATATTATGCAACAAGGTGGGTGTGACATATATGCTAAGCTTCAGCTACATATGTAGGTATCATTTTTTTATTACATTCTTTCTGACCTATTTTACATCTCTGTAGATTCTGTATATTTTTGTACAAAAATGATGTTAACAGATGGTTAAACACTTTACTGATACTAGGATTGTGTTATATAAATGATAAAAACTTCATTTAAATCCACAAATCACGTACGCACTGAATCTATCCCTCTCAACTTCTGATAAAATTTTTATCTTATGAAAAATGACGCATTTTTTTACAAAAAACTACCAAAGTATCAAATGAGATTTTTTCCAGTCTCGCGTTCAAAGCTGTTCTCCCTATGACACGGATATGTAATCGTTGTTTAATGATTGTATCTTATCGATGGGAAATAATGCCGTGGATACAATAGAATATTTGCCACTGAATATCGACATGCTGTCAGGTCTTGGAAGTTTTTTTTTCTAATGCCCATCTATCATATTAGGTAATAGCAATTGTAAATGAAATCGGCGATCATGTCTGGTAGGTTTTGAGATTGCGAGACTATTTTAAAGCCATGGTACGCTTAATTTTCTGTCATTGACATATACAATGTTATTATCTATCATTTCGTTCATCGTTTTCATAAAAAAAACTATAAATATAACGTGTACTAATAACCTACATAGTGATATCGTATCCGATTGGTTCAACACACTTCTTAACAAATAAAATAATAATATATTACATTACAGAAGAAAACGTATTAATTCATGAGAGCTTTCTAAAATACATTAATTCGTGAGAGCTTGTTAGAAAAAGTAATTCTGACTAGGGTATTGGCGTCGGAGAGTTTCATGCATTAATGAACTTTATTTACACAAAAAGTACACAGCCGCACCAAGTCAGTGCCGTTTGAATAACACATAACAGAACACGGAAATAATCAGATATGATAAATTACATGTATAGAAATTTGCACAATTCCAAACTACCTCTAAAAGATTGATTCATTGAGTTTCGCTCGTGGCCAGATTGTATTCTCCTGCATCATAAGGAAAATTGTTGACGAGGAAAGAACATACAATACAGTGTGTCAGCATTTTTTTCACTGGAATTTAACGTCGTTTTTCAGCATTTTTTTTTCAGTTCTATACGGCGGTCGGTTCACCTAACCAGTTATTCAGGAATGTATACTAACCAGTACTAACTTACCCTTCCACAAGGAGCCGGCAACTTCTCCACATATGGAGGAAATTGGACATTTTGTCAAATTTTCATAGAAGGTTATGACCTGCCGCGACCGGGATTGGACATGGGAGTTTAGCGTCATGCAAACTGCTGGGGCTATTTGGTAACATTCCAACTGAAACTGTGGAGGAATATCCCAGGCGTCCACATAGATAGAACCGCTGACCTTCAGTAAGCTTGCTGGACAGCTTCCTCACAAGTGAAGTTTGTCTGGCTCTCAGTGGGATTTGAACTTACAGCGATGATGGGCTCGTGGTTATAAGTCAGAGACTAGATATAAAAGCCTTACTGATCATTAAAAGTCTTAGCATAATCAATAAGGAAGGATACAACGCTAGAATCTGGCAAACAAAAAATAATTTCAATATTTTTTGGAATATAAAGTCCAAGTTGTTGTTGTTGTTTCTCCCGATTGTTAAATTCTAAACATTGCTGCCTAATGAACTGACGTAGATCTATTACTCACATTGATATCGTGTTGCTGCAATAACACCGTGTACCCACATCACGTCTGACATAAACACATTCTTATAATTCCTTCACACCTTTTTACGTTATCAATTGTGTCTTGGATAATGCCTCTCGTTACATTAACACAATACCCGCTAAAGAATCATTGCTTTATGATGATTTTACCAGGCTGTGTGCTTATAATTGCTTCAATAAAACGTTTTTTGTACCTAAATATATTTAATGAAATGCGCGCACTGAATATAACTCGCGTTTTGTTACACATAAATGCAAATATTTTCTTTGCTATCCATAAAGCTATCCCGGTACAGGCTTTCTTACTAACATACTTAATTTTATCATCAAATTAAACGATATAACTTATGATTATCAATATCTTTACGAACAACAGTAAAACCTCAAATAGCGACCACCTCAATATTGCGATCACCTTGTTATAACGACCACATATTTTCGGACAGGCTTTCAATAACTTCCTGATAACTTAATTTGATAATGAGACCACCTCATTATTACAACCGATTTTTCGGGTCCCGTAGGCGGTCTCATTAAAGAGATTTTACTTTATTTCATGTTAAAAAAGTACTTAACACAATCATAAATATCGGGTTTCATAATTCAATACAAATACATGTTTCTGTAGACAAGAGTACGTTCTATGCTTTGTCTGTTAATTCGGCTCAGTAATAAGTATCAGTGTGAATAATACGTATTATTTTACTCATAATTTGACATGTTATTTCATGTAATATGGATGTAGGATATGGGAATGGAATTATTATTGATCACACCGCCTCTCAAATTAAACCATGTATTAATAAGTTTTCGTACATGAAGCCTAGACTTATTCAACTTCAAAATCTGATACTTTTTTTGTCGCTATATACTGTCTAAAACATTCAGTCAAATCCGTGAACAAAGGTCACCCTTGGAAAAGACGAAATGTGGCCTTTAGTGACAGGATTTAGAAGATTCAGGATGGGAAAGGTTCGGATTAGAGAGGTTCGACTGTATTGAAAGTTCTCTCTATATACTGCGAATAATCACGATATAAGTTTTGTAAATTTAGTTCATTATTGCTACAATTAGAAGTAACGCAATTAATGAATTATTTAGCGTTGCAATGAAAGAATAGAGGGACCGGGGGATACATCAGTAGTTACAACAAAGGCCGCGGCCGTGGTCCATTGATTAGACCGCCGAACCTGTAACCCGGAGATCCGGGTTCGAATACCGGTCGCGGCGGGTCATACACATCTATGGAAATTTAATAAAATTTTCAATTTTCCTCCGCATGTGGAGAAGTTGCGGCAAAGTTGTGGAAGGGTAAGTTAGTACTGGTTAGTATACAGTCCAGGAAAACTGGTTCAGTGAACCGGTCGCCGTATACAACTGAATAATTGTTAAAAGACGGCGTTAAACTCCAGTGACAATAAGTCACACAAACAAACAAACAAACAAACAAAAAAGTTCCAACAAAACACTGAATATGACTATTTCCACTTTATTTGATCGGACAAATTTTTCAGACAAATAAGGTTTCCTTGAAATGAAATTTACAGTAAACCCGATTGTCCCTTATAGACAAACAAATACACACACAATGCTCCACCCGTAGCGCCACCTCCCAAGACCGATTCCGTCCAAGAAACGACAGTAAAAGGCACACGTACAAATAATAAAAACACCTGTCGCGAATGTATAAATTTCCTCTGAACAACAACTCCCTCCAAAGAACAACACTATTTTGCGACTCCGACAAGCGTTGCTCTTTGGAGAGAGCACTGTATAATATAAATATATAATTAAGCAAATTCCCGCAACGACAAAAGAAAAACGAGTAAAAAAATGATGACCAATCGACAGAACGAATAAAAAGTGGCCAACAGCGGGATTCTATAATCTTCAAATGTAATTGATTTCATAAGACCTAAGACGTATTTGTAATAATCAATCGAAAATTCTAATATTCAAACTTGGAGATAATCCGACTTTTATTACTTGAAACGTAATAATCATTCCTACCATTGTGCAACTACCATTTTGCAATTACATTTCAGTCTAAGTGTAATTTTAACATTAGTATAACTTAATATTCTAAATTGGCATATTGTTCACAGGTGGCTTCAAATATCTATCAATGGATCTTTTCGTATACAACTGATAAATACAAGTGTTGGCTTATAGTTAATTGCTAATCTGCCATTTGGTAACACTTCGATTGTTTTTGATAATTATAAAGTAAACGCAAACTTTACTTCAATTTGTTTTCATAGCTAAAATTTCAAGAATGCAAGCGTTACCACCGTGCGCACATTAATGAACATTTCAAGTTAACTGTTTTGCATTTCATTTTATGTAGACTGGTTTGCAATTTTATCTAGCTTAATTTGTTTTCGAGTGCTGGTATCTTCTGATGTTTATGCGCATGCGCGAAGGAAATAAAGCTTCAACCACTTTCGCTCAATAAATTCATGTGATTAATTTTACATTAAGTATAAACGTACAATACACGGAAGATTAAAGTTGTCCAAAAAACTCAATATTTCATTAATCATACTGTTGCATAAAGCGGTAATTTCCACGCATACAATCCAGAAATTACAGCAAAAATGACTTCGTCGGATGAAATGTTTCAGAAAAGAAGATGTTAACGCAGAATTAAAACAGCATTTTCTATCAGCATTTTCTATGACTTTCTACGTGTTAAGGACTGAAAGAGATGAATTTGTCTTTGTCAGTTTATATTTTTATTACAACAGAACTATTATAAATGACGAAACTATTCCGTTTTGAACACTTCAAAGAATTATGTTTTCGTTGAAGCCAGTACATTAATACAAAATATGGTCGACCAGAGTAAATCCGTTGGCGTGATGTCAAGCACAGATATTGCGATAAAAGTTATTCATGTTTATAAAATTTAGTATACTCAGTAGGTGTAATGGTATAACATTATGATTATTTGTACAAGAAAATGATTGCCAGTTTGTTACGGCAGGCCTTTTTATGCCATTTTGGGGTCCCGTATTCGGCACCGTTCTCCAAGTAAGAAGCATATATTTTTCCCCACTGAAAGAGAAAAAATTCCCGATAGTAAAAAATCGAAAATGTTCTAACATCATGTATATAAAACTATTTTTTCCATTGAATTAATCATGTACGATGTTGTGTTAAGTGCTCTGTCAAATAAAGAATGGTTTAAACGTAACTTTGTGTATAGTTCTTCAATGAATGCAAGTCTTTATTATCCCCCAATTTGGTGCTTTACGATGCGAATTTTCCCAATCAAAGGTATGCGATATCTGTTTCCCCCAAACCATTAAAAGCCGCGACCGTGGTCCAGTTGTTAATGCGCTGGACTTGTAACCCAGAGACCCGGGTTCAAATCCACGCCGCGGCATGTCATACCTTTGTATGAAAATTTGACAGAAATGTCGATTTGCCCCCATATGTGGAGAAGTTGCCGATTACTAGTGGAAGGGTAAGTTAGTATTAGTTAGAACACAGTCCAGGAAAACTGGTTAGGTGAACCGGTCGCCGTATATAACTGAAAAATTGTTGAACAACAGTGTTAAATCCCAGTGACAATGTCACATACAAACAAACAAATAAACAAACAAACGAAAGTAAATCTTAGATAGGTGGATGAATGATCGCAAATTAATGCAAGAATTATATAAATAATTGGTTAATGCATCAAATATCAATCAACACGGTTTTTCATTAATGAATGTAAAACTAAATGTTAGATGTTATCTATTTGGGGGGGGACAATACTTATGATAACTCTTTGTTACATAATTATGGTAAAATCAGACACAAATTAACTCTGAATGAATAAATAGCTTTATAGTTTCGTTACGTAATTATTTTATAGCTCTTCCGTCAACATTAATCCTAGAGATATCATTTGTATTGACTGATATTCTTAACTTCCAAGATGAATTAATCTGTTTTCATTAACCACTCAACTTCATGATGAAGAGCGCATTCTTCATTGAATAGAAATTAAATAGTCCCGCTGGAAACTATAATTCGGGAACTCCGGCTTATGTTCTGAAAAAGTTACAGTATTAAAAGACAGTATACGGTAATCCGGACTGATTGTACTTTTGATTTTAGGTCATCTTTCTGATATCTGATACAACTACACATAATAGCTGAATTTAGAATGTTGAATAATTGCCTATCAGAGATGATAGCATAACTAACCCACCAAGTTCTTTGCTAATACGGACATAGACTTCGCTCGCTTTCACTGCCTGGTATGGGAACGGACGTAGATATAATGGTAAAACGAACATATAGTCTCCTTATTTGATAAATGATAGGACTTCACACCAGACCACATCCAGAGATATTAATAATCCAATAGAGATAATATTTGTATTCGATCAATCTTGGGTCGAACTTGCCCGAGATACCGTAGTTTTCAGTCGTGTGCGTATTTACAGACGAGTTTGTATAAACACAAAACGCAAATTGTATCCAGAAGGGTTACCATCAGGGCATATACCATGATTACTCAGGAGACGTCACTGCATTGAATCATTTTATTCACATTCTGTGGCAATTGTTGAATATGATTCATGCGTTACACGAACTCATGCGTGTAATACTGCCATATTGCTTGCCGAAAAAAAATCTTACGTTTTATTGGCATTTGAAATGCATTATTCATTTCTATTAAAGGTGAGAGGAATAAAGGAAATACCATGTTCACAAACCCATGTCTCATAATACGTTATAAATTTGTATGACCATGATAAAAGAACCAAAGGATTGCATATTAAATATGTTTATCAGAAACTTGTGAATTTGTTCGAAATGTCGAAGGTACTGCTGATGGCATTTCGTGTAACCAGGTCCGTCTTTCAATGGTAAACGTGGCCACCTGTGCTGAACTGATGACAACATACAGCTTAACAAATCCTATGCTGGGTCTGTGAACGAATATTACATTAAATTCTCAATTGATGTAGTTAAAATAATGTACTGTGTTGATATATGAATTGAGAGTTTTTGTAGATAAGCTGCCTGTAATAGAACGTACCTATAAATATATATATATGTTGTCAACGTATTCTCACAGTAGACAGACATATCAATACAATTTCCCTAAATATTTATCCATGCCAACGTACTGTGAATTTGGATGTTTAATTATCCTGGTAAATTATTTGTCTGTTCAGAGTAAATATCTACTTGCAGAATGCACCAAACACGCGGTCAAGCACGTATTTACAATGTCGAGCGTCGTCTACGGGTGTTTTATTTTGTCCAAAATGATTAACGGTGACCGTAGCAATGAGAAGACCACAGATTCCGAATGTGTCAGATTTGCGAATTTATGTAAACAGATATTTGGCACCCTTGACAATTGACGGGATAAGTGTTGCAAATTGTCTGCAAAAACATTTATCTGTATCAGCCTTTGTGATCATATATCAAGACTAAAACTCGTACGGTAATAACGACAGTTTATACTGATTATTCGAATATGCTTGGGTCCGAAAAAATCATTCAGATAATCTATGGTTTCGAATAATCCGCTCCAGTGTAATGTATTTGTTGGAAAGCAACGGTGCAGACTATGTCGGTTCATTACAAAGGAGCTACCTTCCGTTTTACTTGTATACAAACATGCTCAATAGTGTTTGAATTCATATTCCAATTTGGAATTACTTTAGCAATGCAATGAAATCTTGTTATACAAATCACACTAAATATTTGTACAAACAAGCAGAAAATCGTTACAAACAGTACGAACAACTTTGACAACGATGCTTGTTGTTTAGGGTAAATACGTATAAAATTGTGATAATAGATACGAATGTGAACAAAGATCACCCCTGGGAAAGATAAAATGTGGTCTTTATTGACAGGTGGCCTTTATTCCAAAGTCATTTTGTTCTAAATAATCTGACTTTTTTTCAAAGAATGGCCTTTATTCACAGGGTAGCCTATATTCCGAAGTAGCAAACACAGATTAAACTGTATTTCATTCTGTATTAACCATTTCAAACGGTTCTGTGAAATACAAAAACCCGTCTACATTATCATTATACAATCTTTAAGGTTTTATGCGGGTTTAAATAATTCCGCATGGCCATATAGTGGGTTACTTCATTTTTCACTTATTTATGAATTACACAAATCAAGCGCTGTTGCTTTTATCTGCTGAAATAAAACAACTCTCGCTGTACATGTTGTATGGTACCTACATAAAATTTTAATTAAGAAAAAAAACATTGATACTGCAGTTTTTTTCAGATGTTAATCTATTTGTCAGAGCAGAAAATCCCTATGGCATACACCCGAGGATCTGAATGGCATATTCACAAACAGTTTTCAATATGCATGCTTGTAACCTTGTTGAAAGATAAACAATGGAAGCCAGCCAGACCACTGTTATAACTCTATCATTTAGTTTCCTCTACACCGCAACATGTACCAATAAATGTTTAAAGAACTCGCCAGACTTTAACATAAATGTTATCAACTCTTTTATCTCACTCTCTACCGGGAGACAATGGACAAACAAATTGAATTTTCCAAAATGGAATTTTGATTTTACCATGGAAATATTTTTGATATTTTATTCATTAAAGTGTATTATCCTATTGAGATTTGGCACTTAAATACTTTTTGTAATTTATATTGCTTTTAAAATCATCGAATAGTAATTACGATAAAAAACGCACCTGCTCAAGTTCCACCCACACACGCAAAAAAATGAATCATTTCCTTGACGTATTACCAATTAAATACATGTGTGTATCATACTTCTTGACACTAATTAAGCATAAAAAAGAAATAAAAAATAAACTCAAACGTCACTTAAATATGTTGTTTTTTAATTGTATCCGTAAACGTACCTTGGAATAGTGCATTTGTTAATTAAACATGGTAATACTGTGTAATCTCTCCAAAGCAACACCCTTTGTTTTTGTTGAGAGGTTGTTGCTCTAGAGAGGTTCAATTAATAGTTGAATCGTACAGTGGGAAAATCATGCTGTTGTTGAAGGGAGGTTGTTGCTCAAGAGAGGGTCGCTCTGGAGAGGTCGCACTGTACATCATTTAATTATAAATTTTGAGCAATGTTAACCGTTTTGAATTCGGGGATTTGGAGAGCGCGTGAGCTATTGCTGACCATTTGTGTTTTTTTTGCACTTTTGTTTCGAGATGGATAATTTGTGGCTATGTAGTCTGTGGAATTAGATAAAATATATTCTGAATCGGCGTTTCCTGAAAGTCCTTGGTTACTTTCCATTTACTAAATTTATCATATCAAAGTATGAATGTTGATTGTGCGAAAAAAAGAATGCCGACATCATTTGCATATATCTACTTTCTGTAGAATCAGACTTTTCATTAGTGTTGGCATTTGGGAGACACAATAGACCAATTCCTAAGACGATGACAGGATGAAGTTTGACTTGACATAACCCAGACATAACTGAATGCGTTTGACAAGTGATGTAGCCCCTGCAGTCAATCAGATGTATTATATGCATAAAGCAGTAATGTACTGAATTAGATGAATCCTTGTGCAGCGTGGGCTAGAAATACTTTACAGTTGTAACGACAGTAAAACTTCATTATTACAAGCATCGATATCACGAGCACTCGGCTTATCTCAATGAGTTATAAAGTCCCGTCAATTTTTATTCTTTTTGTTGTGTATATTTTTCAACCGACAAACAAATACCTCGTTATTACGAGCACCACGTTTATCTCGAACATTTAGTCTGTTCCGATGACTCCTCGAGAGGTTTTACGTGGTTGTACTGAATATACAATCATCCTGAACACTTTACAGTCCAACCTTTCCAATCCAGAATCCTCTCTAAACCGAACACGTCAGCTGGTCCCGATTTTATTATGAATTTAATGCAAAAAAAACGTTTGCAATCCGGAACCATTGTATTCTGAAAACCTCTCTAATCCGAACATTTTTGTTTGTCCGAGGAAGTTAAGATTGGAGGTTTTATTGTATTCACTGAAAGTATGGCCAGTGTCTTTTCTTTGCACTCTCTCTCTCTCTCTCTCTCTCTCTCTCTCTTGCATTAAATCATATGCCCTACGCACCTTAATTATTAGGCTCATCGGATCAAGTACGCGTCAATGATATATTTTCCGTTTCTATTTCAAAAGTGTAGTAAGGGTATGGACCAGATAATGATCTTAACATTGTTGACATGTCCAATAGATATGGGACGCCATATAATCATTATTTTTGGATTTATTTTGAGGAAATGATTAACTTCGCAATTAATGTTCGAACGTTTATTTTTTGGTTGATTCGTAGATAAGAAATACTTGTTTCATCCACATTAACTAGGTGTTGAGCAATAAAGTCTTCATCACGTATGTTTTTTGCTTACAGTATATAAACTTTCTTATCACTTTTGTCTTGAACGATTGGAATAATACCAGCTAGTTACTTTGCAAAATTTCTACAGGAATAAGTAGATAACACACGCATCTATGTTTGAAAGAGATAGCGAGATAACTTAATCCTAAAGGTTTGATGTTTTTAGTTCTTAAAACTCTGGTAATCAATCTACGGTGTTCAAGGAATTGTACATATACAGTTCTATTGTTATTACTAAAAGCAACACGTAAAATACCGGTTGATAACTACCATCAAAAGAATGGTGACTACTGGTCTGGTTGATTACGGGCTTAACATTTTTTTTTCAGGCTACTCGTCCTGCAGGGCAACCAGCTAAGAATTTTTATTAGGTCCACAGCAATTTCTACTCGTCCTGAGTCAATTTCTACTCGTAATTACGAGCGGACGAGTGGATTTGTCGAGTCATGTTGATAATATGTAAAAAACATATGAAGAAACCCTCAAACGGATCCAATTTTTCAAGTTACAAGCTAATTGAACCATTGCAGATACGGACGTTGAAATGACGCATACCCTTGAAAGTATAAAATCATGACCAACCGTTGGTGTTGTTGGTTTCTGTTCCTCATGTTCTTTGTTTGAATTGTTATCATGTGTTAATTATATTAGGTGTCTTTCAAGCACCAATTTGACTCCTTCCCTTTCAGAATCATCTTCGAATTATTTTACTAGGTCTCCAGTGTTAGCTCTTGTTTCTGTACCCCGATAAGTTTGTTGCTCCGCTTTTGATCATCACACCAAAAGCATTCTGTTTCAAATTCTTGACCCCGTCTTATCTTCCATTTCTAATTCGTCTTGAAAGAAATGTGTTGGAAACTCGAGTGTATTAAATGTGGCAATTTCTAAGCACTTTATTTAAATTTAAAAGCCAATTTGTCCTATGCATGCACCATTAAATGCGAGATAACTCGGGGGGGGGGGTCTACCAAGTTCAGGTGAATGTATATATTGGAAATGATAATTTCATTATAACTTTGTCCCTATTATTATTTGTAGCAGATAAATGTTGATAAGTTATAACGATATTTGAAATATAAAAGCCACCCTCATAGCTATATGAAAATATCTAAATTCAGATCTGCGAGTGATACAATCTTCTGAATGATTTATTTTTCTAATGATTTATTAAAAATGCGCGCTTTTTATTACACATAACATGCTATGTTCCTTAATTGACTGATTTCATCAACCACTTTACTTCTAAATTAACAGAGTATTCATTTGTAAACGAATATGTTATTTCCGATTTAATCATAAATGATATCATTTTTCTTTCGAAGTGTTGCGATAAAAAAGAAGCAACTACCTTGGGTTAAATTGATAAGATATCAATTCTAATCTATAATCTGATATCTAGGTTAAATATTTACTTAACCGCAATAACTGTTTTGGAAGTAAAACGGCGCGAACATGTTATAGGACAGGCTTATAGTTATATTGATGTAAACAATGTTGTGAAACATTACATGACTGACATTTACATTTCGTGAAAAATATTTTATTACATTTACATAAACGTTACGCGAATATTCGGAACATATAATACAGTGAAGCCCCGTTATGTTGATACTGCTGGGATTTAAAATATATCCAGAAAAAAAAATGGACCACGTGATTATCGAGTCAGACAATTATTGCAAAAAATATAAAATGAGATGAGAAGAAAATAAGAAAAAATAGGTGATATCGCTGTAACGGGACTCGCCTGTACTGTAAATCGTTATACCCATTTAACAACTAGGGTAAAATATTGGCTTTTTCAGACATGAGATCGTCGGATGCTGCGTGTTCAGATAAAAGTGTTGATTAATACAAAAATAAGTATGTTACGTATCAGAGATGAAATGTTTTAGAGTGGTATACATACTTAATGATGAACATTATTTTTCTTTATCAATAACTTATGGTTTTTGTTGCTACATAACCACCGTGTTATCTAGATAAGAGGGAGGTTGTTTTGACATTATTTAACATTTGACTTTGAGAGTAATGCGCGACTGGTAATGCGTCTGAGATGATATTAAGATCATAGCATTACGCTACTAAACAGTTCATCACCGACCTAGATCTGCTTATTGAGTTAATAAACCTCCAAAATAGCCTTAGCCCTTTGCCTCATAATACCGCATTTTCCCGCATCTGAGGCGGATGACTTTGAAAACATTGCGGCAAAAGAAGTCTTTGCTTGTAATGAGTAATGGTTTCTTTTGACACAATGTTTTTCACACTTGTATGTTTTGCATATTAATTTCATAGATACAATAACTATTGGAGCATATATTTAACCCGTTGCCTCATAATACATTTCCCCGCATCTGCAGATGACATTTGAAAACGTGGCAAAAGAAGCCAAATGTTACTCATTACAAGCAATAGCTTCTGTTGTCGCAATGTTTTTCACTCAATTTTCGACCCAATTTTCTTAAATACATTGATGTCTTGTATATTAGCTTTGAATTTGGAAGGGTCCAAAATATGCTTATGAGGCAAAGGGTTAAATATCAATGCTAAAACAATCACATGTAAAATCATCATGATTGGAACAAATCAATTGTGTGTCAGATAAAACGTTTGTTATAATAAAGAAAAGACTGAAATTAAACTCTGATTCTTAGCCACGCTTCTACTTTTGTTAATACTGTCATTGCCATGAATTATTGTGCTTTTATTAACGTTCGCCAAACGGAAAAAAAGTTTCTGTGTTAACAATACTGTATAACTTTTTTCCCCGAGCTCCGTCAAATTATCCAATAATGTTGTTTTGGCAAGTTGAAAGTTAGAATACTTTGATAATAACATATGTGTTTACTACTATTGTACATATCCAGCACCAGATCACCCCGGCATAAATCTTACGAAATGAAAGAACAAGAACATTTGATGGGGTTACAAAGAACAACCAGTTTTCCGAATGTTTGATTCCCGCTTTGAATACTGACACAAGAAACGTTTTATAAAAACACTGGACAGACTGATTTGTTAGAATATAAATGACTGATTTGTGATAAAAGAGTCAATATAAATGCTTCCTCGGAATCTAGAAAACAGCAGGTGTTCTCAGTAAATCAAATGTTTATTGGTAACACTTTCTAAAATTATCTATAGAGTTTTTTACGCTTTACTTGTATTCATTTTTTTACAAACACACGCCTACCCACATAAGTAACAATACTTATAATACAATAATACAATATAAGTTTACATAGCTGATGACTGGGAGAGTCTTAACTAGGTTTTAAAACTTGTCGCTCTTGATACGACCCTTTTGTATTGTATTGTAAATATTTATACGATGTAATGAAAAAAGTTGAAAGCAATATAATATGTTTAATTAATCGATGTATTACAATGTGAATATCCAAATGATTATGATGTATCTGTAGGACAATCATGCCTTGTCTTTATTGAATCAACTAATTATCCAAGTTTACGCATCTAGTCCAGTGTTCTAATATTCAGAGCAACCTCTCCGGACAGCCCTCTCTTGAGCAACCTCCCTTCAACAACAGCATGATGTTTTTCTACTGTATGATTTAACTATGAATTCAACGTCTCTAGAGCAACAACCTCTCAACAACAACAACAACATAATTTTGATTCTCCCAAAGGGTGTTGCTTTGGAGAGGTTGCACTGTATACCACAATATATTAGTATTTATATCTTTTAACAACAATACATCATTTAAGCAACATTATTTTGTTAATTATTTTGCCTATTAATATTTCAAGTTTAATTTCATATGTTCAAAATGTTAAAATCACAATAATAATGATAGTAAAAGTTGGAAACAATTAGCAGCTTTATTGATACCAAGCTCTCACCTCACGAAATTATACATAACAGGTGGTGTAAGCACGGACCAGGATGCATTCAATATTAAAACAGATAATCAAACCAAAACCGAAACAAAACATGGAACCAGCTCAGATACAAACACAGAACCAGCATAGATAATACTATGGAACCAGCATAGATAATAACATAGCACCAGTATAGATAATAACATGGAACCAGCAAAGAAAACAAGAATAGATAATAACATGGATCTGGCATAGAAAAGCCAACAGGTATGGAACCAGCGTGGAAGCAAACATAGACTCTGTTTAGAAACAAGTATAGGACCAGCATAAAAACTTTTTAAGGCAATTTACGATTATGAATTTATGACATTATGTTTGGTAAAAGTTCACATATATACAGACCAGCAAGCACAAACTAAATACTAGGAAACATAGCTTATAACAATTCAAATATTCATATTCACCAGCTACCCGATGCACAACCTAATCACACACAAAAGACACAAAATAAAAACAAATATTAATATAATTTAAACACCCTGTATGTGAATAAAACGAGGAGTTTTGGAACAGTCCACTGTGCTTTACCTCATTGACCTGAATTAGTTTGGTACACACTTTTTTACATTATACATTATGATTAACCTAGTTCTGAGTGGGTTAGTGGTATAACTATTAGCTTTTTATCACAAATCTCTAAACATCCGTTGGGTATTAAAGTATCTCATGTTTAAGTAATTAAGATTTGTTTATTCATGGTCCGCTTGATTGCAAGATCTTGTAAAATAGCACTGTAGGATCCACTACACAGAGACGTTTCATGATATTAGTATACACTATAAGACACGTTGCTTTTGTTCTAATCAAATTGTCTGTGCTTCGATCAAAGTTTTCACCACTATGAATCAATAAAACGCAGTAACATTTATACTTTCTATCAATATTTATACACAAACCTTACAGGTACATACGAAACGTGACCTAGAAAAATACAATTGTATATATGTTGCAACATAACTTGAGTTTACAGTTAAACATCTGGGTAAGATATTGTCTGAATGAGTTTCGATAGTGGTTTGGAAATTTGGTCAGAAAACATTCCTGCGTGTACCTAAATTAATACCTCATCTGAAAAAGTATATTTCGCAATTAATTATTCCATTATATCTCTATTAACACCAATAGATCCTCGCCCAACTGGTTTGGCTACAGATTGTAAAAGTAACACCATGATAGGTACAGATCAAAAGGCAACGAGTGTCAGTATGAAGCACTGCCCTTGATAAACTTTGACTGGTTTCCTAAGATACACGAAAAAGTGTCTAAGCGATAAAACATGTTTTAATATTGTTCTGCTTTAAACCGTTCCGCGGTAGTGCTCTCCAGGAGATGTGTCTTGTCTTCCATTTGTTGTATGTTACTTTGTATTTTATAGGTTTTGGGCTTCTGGGATTTGCGGAAGGTAGTATTTTGGGGAAGGGAAGCTGGGGGGGGGTTGTTTATGTGTTTTTTCAGAAATCCTTTACTAGTCTACATTTTGTACAGTAACAATACTAGTGATTCCATTATGTTCAGAATTCTGTGCTATAAATGAGGACAGAGAGTTTTAATTTGCCATGGAAACTTCGAAAAAAATAAATCCTATGGTATTGAACTTAATGACATCTTGTTTGCATGTCACTTATAGAGTGAAGATTTTAAAGTATGGGAAAATGACGGCCTTCCAGACCATAAGCCTTTTGAATATCTGCGAGAATGCTAGGCGTAAACTACATAAGTTGTTGCCTCAACAGGTGTCCTGAACTTAAATTAGTATCAAACAGTTAAACATAAGATATAAAAAATAAGTACAATCGTTAAATATAATCATTGCTGATGGATTGATAACCGTATAACCCTGAAGATGAACACACGAAGAGTCTGTGATTTTGTTCAAGAGAATTCGTTATTATCTATCACGGCCTCGGGCAAACTACGAAACTGTGTCGACTGATGAAAAGCTAGTTCTATTTGAGACACAAGTAACGGTCTGGTTGATGAATTCATTTCGAGAATACAAGGGACATATGCCACTTGCTGACGTCTTGTGGCTGCTCGAGATTACAAATATTTACCCTGAATTTTGATAATAGATATTTTCGAATAGTGTTTATCATTATTAATGGGGTTCTTTATTGAGATGATTTTAAAATTATTGTCTCGTATCGTTCCATCATTCCCTTTTCATAGAGTTTTTATTTTCTCTAAAATGATTTTAATATGCTTTTTAGATGTTTAGAATTTGTGTCTATGAAGTTATAAAAGTGTGACCGGATATGTCTTATACGTTTTATTGGATTTTTGTGCCGCCAATAATATTTATGCTATGATAATAAATTTTACTCTATATTATGTGTTCATATATCGAGACAGATTACAAAATACATACAGTTAATGAGACAGACGAAAGTTAAAGACGTATAATCGTTTCAAATGTTAACAGAAATTCGATAGATGAAAAAAAGTCTGAAAAAAGAAGCATCCACTCTATAAATAGTTATTCTAGAGCAAAACATATGCTCATTGGCTCCAAGTGATGTATATAATTAACCAATTATTTTGTTATTTATGTTAGCACCTGTTTAGCTTGCGATAGATCGAAATCCTCCGATAATCTACAGGAAATGCCAACAACAGACGAACGATCGACTTTGAAATTTCACTATTGTGATGACGTCATCAGGTAATTTGATATGTTGTGTAGGTTGAACCGTACATTGAACTTAAATTGACCTCCTAAACATTTGATCCACAAGCATAATTTTAAATGTAATATACATAACGTCCCGTGTTAAACATGAGCTCACATGGTTTATTGACGTAAGTTGAATTGGAAAGACGAACCAATGAGTTCTGTGAAGTAACAAATACATAGTTTTTTGTTTTTTTTGTAAAGTAAGAAATTCGAGATCAAATTAGGCTCATACTGGAATTTTCAGTAATTGTAATTTTATCATTGAATTTATTGAGTGATTAACTCGTAACGTAGGGTATACGTAAATATGTGTCGGCGGTCTTGTAAGAATTACTAGATAATAAAAATACAACGATGTTATAAACTATCACAATTTAAAATAAAATTTAATAAAATTTTATAAACTACAGCCATTAATCTTGGAAGCTGTAGAATCCAACCAAGAAACTGTGAACTTTAATAAGATGATGTTTTTTATTATCTTGTTTCGGCAGACTCAGCTCAAAGCCTAAACGCACGCGGACGCTTAACAAAAAAATATATCAAAATAGCCTAATATAATTGTATATTTACATGCGCATTTGTATATGTAAAAACTGTTGCAAGCTCAAACAAATCACGCAAAAATGGACCTAAATTAATATGCAGCATTAAAAAGTGATAACATTTATGATGAGTATAAGAATACGTTGAGAAGTACTTCAGAAGCAAGCAATCACAGAATAAATTATTCATCAACATACACACTCCTACACGTGGCATCTACGGTGATTTATTGAACAATACTATGTATTGTGTTCCCTATGTTAGACAATCTGACATATCATTTCCAGTTAATTTCATTTCAATTGGCAATTATAGAGGAATAATAACTGTTACAATAAAACATAACAAGGATTACCGACTTGATAGGATGAAAGCACTTAGAGCTGAAATCGTTAACATAAACATAGAACATGTTAAACAGGAACACACAGAAAACATCAGTAGAGAAGTTAACATACGAAAACATTATAACAAGTTCGGCGAACGAGCACTGTGGTATGAACAAAAGTATTTTTTTACTGGACTTTTTACAACAATTTTTCAATTACATGTAAATACGGCGGCCGGTTCACCTAACTAGATTTCCTGGACTGTGTACTTACCAATACTAACTTACCCTTCCTTTTCAAGAAGCCGGCTATGTCTCTACATATGGAGGAAAATTGACGTTTTTGCCAAATTTTCATAAAAGGGTATGAACTGTCGCGACCAGGATATGAATCCGGATTGCCAGGTTACAAGTACAGCGCACTATCTACTGACCACGGTCGCGGCCTGCGCAATAGGTAAAAACCAAAGGTAAAAGTTGAGAAGCTATCAATTTTCTTCCTTAAATCGCTCTTCTGACTTTCAGATAATTATCATTTGTGGTAGATATTTATGCACTTATGTCGGCAACTGATGATCAGGTTATTATACAAGATACGTTGGGTAAAATAATCGAGCTTTCCATTGGATCACAGAAAACCTGAACAAAGAACACACAAATAGCCACCTAACAAAAACTCAGACATCAAGAAACAACATAAAGAGGAAATGTTACCCTGACGTAAACCGTATTGGAACGGTCTACCGCCAATCTACGGGAGACTTTAAAGCACATATGGTGAAAACATTCGGTGGTTACCTTTCGAGATAGAGGATACTGTAACCCGTACGCATAGGTTAATCGATTGTCTGATTTTAGTAACAAGTTAATCCAATCATACTTTATCATTGCTGTACAACATACCTGTTATATTGGGTATGCTTTCAACAATGTCTGAAAATAGATGCCACTGGTGAATATCATGGAGAGGAGGTAAATGGTTTTAGAAATCATTCGAGTGATTAATTGTGGAGTGTTAGCAGAATCTCTCAGTGTTCTGAAATACTTACAGACGCTTCATAAAGACATATCAAAGACGCTTTTTTGATATTGAATTGTTCATTCGTTTCGAAAATCTATAATTAGTCTTATTAAAGTATTTTGTTAATAGATTTCAAACAACAGGTTTTAATACAGATATTTTGGAGGTTGTATTTCTTAATGATCGCACCCTTGAAAACAAATTGCGCAATGATTTCCGAATTTGCCAAACAAAGCTAACATTCTTAGCAACAAAAACTCAACCACCAATTGTCTACGACTGATATATATATTCGCTTCATAACTGATAACAATAATTTTCTTACCAAATAATTAAACTGTGAAATAAACAGTACTAAATGCATTTTTGCTTTTAAATGACTAAAACATTCATCGCTTTTTAATATAAGCTCGCCAGTATTCGAGTGAAATGACCCATGGATGTATTTCATATCATTGTATTTGATGTTAATATGATATGGTATGTTATTTGATAATTTGAATATTGACACTTGCGCGCTTAGACGGGACATTTTGTCTATTGGCGAATATTACCACTCATGGTCTGGTTATCAAAAAATATCGAATAAAACTGGAATTGTTTTTGTCAGTTTTATATGTCTGGCCAAGATTTAGTTTCGCCATTTTCAAGTCGCTGGTGCTAAAATCAGAAATCGTTGGGTATTCTGGAATATACGCTGAATGTTATTGTTGAATCAGACGCATGATTTAATCCTAATGTAATGTTACACACTGAGGCGGTGTATGGTATAAATATTGACGCAATCTTAGTCAGTATTAATCATTTAAACGACGTTGAAATATGCCATAACTGTACATCTAATGTATATTTAATTCCAATGGCTAATTTTGGTAAGTACTTAATTGTTTTATCACAGCTGTTACTGGTATTACCCACTTGTTTATATTTTATATTCCATTTGTTTAATAGCATCAGTACAGTCGGCTGTATTGGCGTTCTACCGCAGACTCGATGATACAATAACAAAGAGGGATTTGACCTAGCGATACAAAATGTGGTAATGTTAACACAGAGACATGCCACCCATACAGATGCCGAAAGTATGATTAAGTCTTCATATGTTAAAATGATTAAATTCAGTTGTTATATTTTGAATGACAACTTATTGGGAATTCTTTAAAACTTGAAAATATGGAAAGCAACGATACTTCAAGCTCATTCAAATTGTATTCTAAAATTGATCCAGTCCAAGTGGATACCAAATACATTTTCTTATTAAGTAAAGTGAAGGTATTAAAATATCAGAATTTAAGACCGTACAAAAAACATCAAACAAAAATGCCATATCGAGATCTTGGAGAAAACACTTTTCCAAAACCAGTTTTCAAATATACTGATTATAGAATAACATTCTTAGTTTAGTCACGCAAAATGTTGTGTAGAAAATCTGCATTGTCATAACCAGACCGTAATAAAAGTTAATAGTTCAATTTGAATTACATCGTAATCATTCAGTAATTTTCTCCGACGATTTCATGCATATCGTGACATCATGTGGTTAAGAAAGTTGCATTGTGCGTGAGACTATGTCTTCAAAAGTCTATGCTTGTGGAACTTTGTGTGGATATAGGCTTATTTCATATTCATTGAATCAATATCATTACGCAATAGTCGAAGTTTTGATAAACTATATTTCTGAGCATTAAGACGATTCTCAAAGGGTTTTATGAGTGTCTAAGTTTGTTTAGCCTGCGCAGAATGAGACACAACAGAAAGAGGCTAAGAGAGAAATACCTTGATAATATCGTATGTATACGAGCGTTACTCTGACACATGTTTCTATTCTAAGCGCGTATATGGTAACGTACGAGTGTGGTCCAAGCTAATCTTGTCATATATTCTATTCGCCACTATTTATTTCAATAAAGGAAGTTAATAATATCAGAATGGCTTGAAATTATCGTGGAAGCATTGCGAGAGAATGAAATTAATGACCGGTCCAAAACATCGTATCAATAACATGAAATGATTAGACAAATAAACAGCGAAATCATTGGAACAACGCCCGCTAATTTAAAAAAAAACTTGGTCATTGTTGCCGTTGATTGTGACAATGTTGGACTGAGAGTAAGGGTAGTTCTACATTCTTGTATGGGTTTTGTTGTTTTGTCAATAGTGTTTCGTGACGGTGGACATAAAACGTATATATGTTGCTTTGTGGATATACATGTAGTGTTTGATAAAGATCAAATTAATTGCTTCTGACATTAATAAGGAATTTGATCTCTTCTACTTTCTACGTAATCAATTCGTCCTTTCCAAGACCATAAACCAATTTGTGGAACTAGCTCTCATCAAATGACAAAATCATCTGATATTTTGAAAGCAATTGAAAAATATTAAAACAGAAGTTTTATCTATGCATTCTTTTTGCATTAACCATCTGTCTGATCGTTGTTCGAATTTTGAATATGTCTTACTTATTGCTTGTGGCACTTTCTGGAAGTCTAACATACTTAAATCCAAATTTAAATGATGTTTACTATGACAGTTATCAAATATGAACGTAGAGTCAGCATTGGGAAAAAGATATATTCCAGAAAGAAAGTCATTCTTATTAGCATAGTATAAATATAATATGAAATATTGCTGTATTTCTCAATTCTTTTGTGTATTGTTTTATACAAAATAAGAGAGCAATAACAAAGGCATACATGTATTCATTGTTTCTTTACTTTGTGAAACCATGTAAACCATTTCTTACAATGGTAAATATATTACAGATACGATTTTATACCGATATGTACATAAATAACAGACTTTATTGTCGACAGTTTCCATGTTGAACCAACATATATGATGAGCTTGTAATAATTCCATCATTGTGCTATCTTTTTATGCATTTCTATTTTGATACTCGCAGTATGGAATAGTCAATTATATAAGCTCTGACGGATAATGATGTTCAGGTTGCACATTATGGATCGTGAAGTCATTAGTAATTACTATGATAATACAGTAGGTGTCTTTAACAATGTTAGCCACACCCAAAAGATATACATAGGTATGTATTTAATGCATATTGATGCTAGTAATAAACGCACCAATGCAGGTGAATATGAAACACATTTATGGATAAAAACAATCCAATATATGAAGAGAAACAAATAACATTTATAATCACATATGGCATGTAGGTTACTATCTAATTGATATTTTTATTCAAACAAGCATTGGAATTCACAAGTGCAATTATGTATAATGTATTTGATGAAACAAGGCCAATATTTCCTTGACAATGATCGAACATACAATGAAAATAACAAGAAAACTGACTGTATATAATTCTTCGTTTGAGATATATAAAATGTAACGCCGAATCCAAAGACGAATTTGTAAACGGCGATATTTCTCTACCTCATAAATCCAGATAGCTTTTGTTATTACATAACGTAAACTAGACCTAACAAAAAGAGTATCTAACGAATTTGAACAACAACCGGTTCTGATGTCATTCTAGAATTCCCCGATTGATTTTTATCATTAATATATTTAAATAGCGATGAAAATTTAGAACTAGAAGAGAGAAAGTGAGAAAAAAACCGCACGACTACAGGCATCAATCATCGTAACAGAAAACGGAGTTTGTTTGTGGTGCCGACATGACGTCATTTACCTGTAAACAGACTCAAAGCTTTTACTAAGACCTCTGCTGTAATTTCGAAGTGTCATTTCAAAGGTAAATGAGCTTTGAGGCTTCATAAAGGATCGCTGTCCAGTGCATACTTGATAAAATATCAAGATTTGTATTTTCATAGTTTTTCAAGGAGAGGGCAATAGTAGAAATTACTTTTTATAAAGCTTGTAAGATACATAGCAAACGATGTGCCAAAAAACCTGGTCCTGTTTTGTTTGGTAATTTCCGAGAAATATCAGAGCGTGTAATTGTGTCTAGAGTAGAATATGTTCTTACACTAGGTTCAGACATAATTTAGCTGTTTCCAAAATGCGTTTAGAAAGAAAGTTAACATAAGACCGAAAGATTAGTTCAATCAAGGCTATAGTTCCACGGGTGGTACAGTCATCCCTCCGAAAAGCAACACTTGTCGGAGTCGCAAAAAATGTTGTTCTTTGGAGGGAGTTGTTGTTCAGAGGGAATTGATACATTCGCGACAGGTGTTATTTTATTATGTGTATGTATGCCTTTTACTGTCGTTTCTTGGAGGGAATTGGTCTTTGGAGGCGATGATACGGGAGGGGGCACTGTAGTTCAATCAAGGTTATAAATCTACAGGTGGTAGCTTAATCAAGGTTTTAGATCCAAAGGTGATAGCTTAATCAAGGTTATAGATCTACAGGTGGTAGCTTAATCAAGGTTTTAGACCCATAGGTGGTAGCTTAATCAAGGTTTTAGATCCAAAGGTGATAGCTTAATCAAGGTTATAAATCTACAGGTGGTAGCTTAATCAAGGTTTTAGACCCATAGGTGGTAGCTTAATCAAGGTTTTAGATCCAAAGGTTGGATACCAAAGTTAAGCACAGTGAGTCTCCTTTTCAAATAGACTAAAACACCATATCCAATGTCATTGTCGTTAATAGTTATATAAATCAATACAACAAAACAAACGTTATGTGTATATTATTGTCATTTCATTTTATCATAAATATAATGTAATAATACAAAATTGATTGTACACGGACGTTGGAACTAATGGGATGTGCGCTTTTGATCATATTTTGACATTTTTCTCATGTTAGTTATTACAAATAGCGAAAATTGTATTGATGAGTCAATGTTATGAATTATGGAAATCGTTATATTAAGTTTATGTTATCAGTACTGGTGAACCAACCATGCCTGTGTTACCATTATTTCATGTCAGTATTTGCTAATAAAGCTGATTCAATCAACGTAAGTGCCTTTAGCTATTACCTTAATTGTCACGGTAAATGTTGTGAGCCTCGTTTCAAACAACCGCAACTCGTTGACTGCACGAGCTATTTCTTATGTACATATTGCAAAAATAGTAATCACTTATCGCAGAATGAGCTGCATTATGTTAAACATTACATGAGTATCATGTTAACAGCATTTCTCATTTTCGTTAGCGTACAGTGCACAACTACCCTGAATTAGGAGTGATGTTTAGTTTTAATCCTAGTCTCTTATTGGTATGTTTGTGTATTTGAACTATTTTTCTCCCTCTTTTGAGACTTTTCTTTTACAAGTTAATGAGTCAGAGCCATTTTTTTTATTTTGATCTGTCTTTTGTTTACACACTCTCCTTTATGTTCCGGTAAATTTTAGGAGAAGACAGTGGCTCCGAACCTATGATTCTAGGACCTTAACGCTATCAGCGGACACTTAACCACGTCACTAAAGTGATTATTTGCAGTGGCAAGAATGTCTTGTACGCGTTGCATTGTGCAAACTGGTTACTCCCATACACAACAGTGCAAATTTAAAGACGAAATAATTAAAAAATATTCATTGATAACTGAAAAATCTTACGGTAAATCATTTTCTATCAGAGAAACCTATAAAATTTATAAAGGTTCACAAAATCTGTGCGCTTCATTTTGAGAAAATAATTTTGGACAATTTTGGTATAAAACGTTTACTCGGTAACCATAAACTTTTACATCTAATGATATAAATCTACTTGTTTATCTCTATGAGAATTGTTTTTGTATATTTTATGAACTACATATGACATGTGGTCGTGAACGTAGCAAATTAAATCATGGCGAAGGCATGTATGTCACTCTTGATTGCAAACCCGATGAATAAGATAACGTGACGCATTATTGTGGCACAACTTTCAATTCCATCATATGATTTTCATTTTATTATCAAATCATGATTTTTGATAGGCAGACGTGCCAAGATAAAATTCGTTAAGATCAAAACATACGATGCTTGCTTTTAGTGCCATGTTGCTGTACAATCTGGAAAAGTGCATAATTGATAAGCAGATTTACTGTTAAACATATGTTATAGGATTATTTCATTTGCCTGATAAAATGCAAAATGGCACCCGACGTAAATGTTTTGTGCTTAATTCAAATCATGAGATATATCATATATGTAAAGTTAAATCTAATCACGGTTTAGACAAGATTGGTGTTCATTATCGTTGCTTCTTCCAACACTGCTGTTCCGGACTTTCCTTCGCGCACCTGTTGACTGTTGAAGTACATATTTAGACTTTCCAGTACCTGTTAAGAAATATTTATTTACTTTAACATCACAGCAGACTGGGCTTTCTTTAAAATAAACGTAAGTTGTAATGTTATCTTTAAACAGAAGCTAATTTCATGCTCCCGTTTGATTGTAAGATATTAAGAGACATTCAACACGGTTAGAATATAAACATTTCAGTATATTTCAATCGTGAAGTCTTTTTCGATATTTTAAAATAAATATCTGTTTACTTGATCAAAAGTTTTCTTAAAACGTACTCGATTCTAGCCGCTCGATTTATTTTTGAGTTTTAAATTAAAAATAATTCTTGAAGAAATCAGAACCTATCCTGATTACAATTGTAAACACAGGGACACAGTATGTCCACATTCGTACATCCTTTTGCCATCTTGAGATAAAACATGGATTAACTTGAACTAATGAATACTTTTATTTGTCCCACATGTACAATGTGTGAACGCATCTGTATTTTATGGGTCGGTTAAAGTCCGTCTTAATCGTGTTTATTTGCTGCATCTTTATTATTTTAATAGGTAATGCATAGGTACAAACGGAAGGTGGTTCGTTTTAAAATTGCACTGAAGTTTACCTCAACAGATAAATGTTATCATTTCAAGATAATGTAGAGCGGGTGTTAATATTGCGTAACGTATTTAGACAGGGTGTGAACAAACGCAGAATCAAACTCCCAATGAAACTTTTATCTTCAGATACGTTGGTTATTCTTCTTCAGTGTTTATGCGGATGGCAACATCCTTCAACCGAGACATAGTGTTATCATGTTATTTCAATCTTTGAGAAATCGTTATAAATACTTTTTTCACATTTGATGACAAGGCGAGATAACAAAAGATTCAGTAGAATTCAAGCTGTGTAAGTCATATATTGTTACAGTTTCAATAGTTCTGTATCTGATATCGTGTTCTCTGGATAAATAGCATTTTACCTCGGAAATTTCGTTAGGAGGTAATGATGATTTATAATACGGTGCTAAAAGTTATTTTACAAATACTGGGTACCATTCAGAAATGCTGCACAAAGCAAAATAATGAAAGTATTACAATAAAGAGGTTTCTTTGACTTGACATTAGTCTGTAGCGTTTCCGTGGAATTTTATAAAGGGGTAATGTGCCTGTGTACGAGTATTTGACTTTGGGGTTATTTTCAATCGCGAATTTTCCAAGAAACATTTCGCTTCATTATTCTTCATCAGATATTTGATCATTAATATACAATAAATTTTATTGCATCTGAAATATAGGAGTTATGGCGTAAAACTTTATATCTGTTCAGAAATGACATGTTTATGCGGAGACAGAAAATCAGTTTAGGCACATGTGAAATGACAATTTGATTCTTTGCCATAGATGCTATTTGTATAAACTCGTGATATTGTGAATATACGATAACGACAAACTCGTGCTGCTAGTGGCATTGAAACTTCACAAAATTGGTTTTCCCATTCTTAGAATCAGTCCGGTCCCTTATGAGTATTTGCTTAATAGATGTACCTGTATGGAAAGGTATTGCGATTTGAATCTGAAATTTTCCTCGCCCCTTGCCTATTCGTAGAGTATGTATACTAAGTTGTACTGTGAATTAAAAAGAATATTATTGACTATGCACTGTACATGAAATTAAACCAGAACAGTATAAAACGTGTTCGGATGAAATGAATCATTGACAAACGGATATAATATTAAGCAATCGGGAAGGTTTAGCAAAATAAGCATAGATGTACAACGCACCGTTGAAATTTTTCAAGACAAGGCGACGCTTCATTGTCACACAAAGTGAATGTGTGCATGTCGCATCTCATATCACAAAGAGCATTTTGTTAGACATATTAAAGTAATTATCTTTTTTCCTTTGGTATACTACTCTAACGATATCTTTTGTGTTTTTCAATACTCTGTTTATTGTTTACAGCTGTCATTTGTATGTTTACTCGCTATTACCATATCACAATGGTACCTCAACAACAAACCGGGCAAACGAAAGACACGTGGTACACTGGATATTTACGGCATACCGTTGTTGTTTTTCATCACGTAATCATTTATCGTGTGAATGAAAACAAACCTGGATTCTATAGCACATTCCATGTTTTAGTATATATTTTTTTATTTTATAGTAAATGTGGTGCTTTGCAGAAACTGATAATCAGCTGCTACGTCCACGTGCATGTTGATACTACCACACTTTATTTCATACAAAACGTGAACACAATGATTTTAGATCATTTATCAGTGCCTCATCGAAACACCTTGTAGTATAGTACAAAATATTGCATCAAATATGTACATACTACAGTTATCTAGCCATAAAAAAGAGATCGCTAAGAAATGTTACAATCGTTCAATTAGACTTTTCCATCCTGGCGTCGATAATCCACAATCAGGCAATTTTTGTTTATACTGAATCCTTAAGAGCAAACCATAATTGAAGCGATATAAAAAAATAATGGTCTGTACCTATAAACATAGTGATTTAAAGGCTTAATTAAGATGATAATAATGTTTTCCGCACATGCCGGCGGAAACCCGATATGTAATTAGTACACATACACACACAAACATGTTAAAAAAGGTAGCATCATTCTTGACACAAGTACATAGCGATATGCTTTTTATAAAGGACAAACGAAAATAATAAGCGAACATAAAAACTTTTTATACATATTATTATTTATGAAATGATCTTACCTGTTTTCGAATGGTCTTATTACCTTTGGACCTTGCTTATTTCCTAAACACAGGACAAGTGTTGTCCAGAATATTGTAAAAATTGTGATCCCATACATTCTTAATATTTTCTGTATTTTAAAAATTTGATGTCACCAGTCTATCACATCCGTTTATTCACTGAATTTTAAAACAAAATTGTTTTTTTACCATCGCATGCAGCAAAATTCTTTTCATGTCCAATGCCCTTTCATTTTGATTTCTTACTATGAAACTTTCAGTTGTTTCAAGCAAAATGGAGTAACTGCAAAACTGTTACAAAACTTCATGTTACAACTGTAACATTAAGTGTGTATACTTATGTTCGTCACTATTTAATCAAAATCAATACGATCTATACCAATAAGTAGCGCTTATTGCAAAGGCTGAACAGCAATTTATGCTATAATCCTCCAAATTTCTTTCCCAATTCGCTGAGGAAACGCATTTGTTAAGCTCCAACTATCTTCCTGCCTGTACTCAGTTCATTTTCGCGTATTACAGACATTTTCCAATATATTTTCAAACTATTCGCATAACTGTATGTAAGCTACTGAATCATACAGAGTTACAGAAAGTTAACGTTACACAGAAATATTAACCAATGTACCAATGCTTAATGTAATATCTGCGATATTTTCATGCATAGCTTAACGTAATAACTTAATTGGCGACCAAGAATTTCATTTTTCGCTAGTCTTCCTCAACCACTTACCGCATCTAAATCATTACCCTCCATTTCAAACGGTACTTATTAAAGTGCCAATAAATATTGCGTTAAAATGAATGTAATAAAAAGCATCTCGGCTATTACATCATCTCAACACAGGTTTATTTGGTGCAAATCGAATGTTAATAATAAAATTGTTGTTGCGATTTGAATTAATGATGAACAATATATTTAGAACAATATGTATCAAAGTTTAAGGTAAGATTCACATATTTCGTGTTGTTATTTCAATCTTAGAACGTATACGTCATAAAACAAATCAGGAAAAAATAAGGAGTGTTTTCAGAATAATGAAATACGTATATTGGTAAAAATCATAGAGATTAGGATAATAAAAATTGAACTTATTGCAACATTTGAAGTCCCCGATTCAATTGAACATCGGGCAACATTAAACTAAAATTGATTCAATATTTTCTAGAACTGCCTGTAATTGCCGAAGGGAAAACTATTCCGGCTTGTCGAGGCTTAGGCTGTATGCATTCCATATTAGAAATTAAGGTTTTATACCCATAATATCCAAATTATTATCACAAAGTGGTGCAGACATATTTTGGGAACGTTTACAAATTTTATAGGTTTAGAAAATTATTTACCGTGAGATTTAAAAAAAATCAATCACAATTCTTCGAGTTATTGTCCTTTAAATTTGCATTATGGGTGTAGCCATTTCTATTCCAATACATAATGAAAAAGGAAGATCCATTTCAATTAGAATTGACCATGAAAAGATGCGAAAAACGCAGTATCAATCCCATTTTGTAAAGAAAAAATATAAATCCCCGCGCAATATCTTCAAAAATTGTATTTTTTCAACAAGGACGACAACTCTTAGTTTTTTTTCAAAATCTGCCATAAAATAAATTTGTAGCTATTAAAGAAATAGCAATAACTGGAGTTCATTATCATCATATCATTAACATTTTTTAATTGCATTGAGCAAATATGTCAGAAGCGTACAGTATTACGAATGTAATACCTTAAATAATCTATCGTAGCATATAATTATTTCATATAGGCGGAAAAAGCCGCCAACCCTTATAGATTCCGACGATATGAGTTTAATTAAAGATAAATTGGAGGTGGATTATATAGTGATAAATGTGATAATGAATGTATCATTATCAATTAAGCTTGAGGAAATTGAAAAGAAGCGAATTCAAGAAAAGCATGGGGAACATAATGCGGAGCATTCATTGTCTGACAAGATATGCACTCATGGCATTATGTTAACATGTCAGCAAAATCTTAAGTCAGTCAAATTATCAAGTTTAAGAATATGATAATATTGCATGTCGTACAAAGTTAGACACTCAGTTTCGCATATTGTTAAATTCACAAAACAACAAACACCGCTTAATGCTTCGTATCAGCAATTTCTCTTTGGAGTGATAGCTATACAGTGTTGTCTGCTTCAAAACATGTAACGATACCTCGGAGTATTATATCAAATATTGTTGCCAGAACAATTGGCGTCCATATGAAAATTTATAAAACAGTTTTGATGCTAATTACAAGATCTTACTGCCTTGTTTGGAACCCATCAACCTTCAAATATCGAAGAAATATTTGAAATATTCATACAACATTTGCATAATATTTCTCTGATAAATTGGGTTTTCGCTTGTTTTGTCGTTTTGGAATTAAACGTCAAATATCATCAAATACTGATAAAAATCAACGGTTGTGAATTATTGGTGCCACTTATGTTGTAACCCAATAATTAGTAATTCAATATTAAGCAAAACATTGTTTCCAACAAATGGTAAAAGTGTTCGCTTTACAGTTAATGGAAACACCAACATTTCACGGACTCCAACAGTGGTGTGATAATTTATTCCGAATGATCAGATGTGACCATTTTAATACCACATCACTGCAAAAATATAAATGTTGCATACAGATTCTTATGCATTAGGAGTATAATTAGACGATCGATTTAAATTCTATGTTGTTAGATGTTGGCTGTTAACTATTGGCTGTCCCTAAGCGGGAACATGGGTTTGTATTTTGCGTAATGATCACAGCTAAATCTATTGTTTCAGTGTCTTTTGTTTAAAAAGCACTTGTTTATAAGTTGTTCATAATTTGATTTAGGTGGTATGGACGAGTCTTATTTATTTCATGTGTGATTCCATCAAATCCGTCTTTACTTTCAACATTAGCTCCCATTGCTTTCTTTTTCAAACTAACTTTTATTTAAAAACCCTGTAAGTCTGCATCTGTTCACAGCCAAAAAAATCATGACAAACGTCTTCTTCTTGTAATGAATTAACCTGATTTGTGTACACTTTATGGTCAAGTTTGTGTGGAGTGCGGTTGTTTTTCAGGATTCATTCGGTTTTTTTTCTGAACAGCTGGGTTTAACGCCGTTTTTCAACAATTTTTCAGTTATATACGGCGGCCAGTTCACCTAACCAGTTTTCCTGGACTGTTCTAACTAACCAGTTCTATCTTACCCTTCCACATATGGAGGAAAATCGACATTTTTGTCAAATTTTCATTGAAATTACTAGTATGATCCGCCGCTACCGGGATTGAACCCAGATTGCTGAGTTACAAGTTGCTAACCACTAGACCACGGTCGCGGCTTCAGGATTCAGTTGTTTGTAAGCAGTGTAGATAAGAATATGATTCTTGGTGAAAAACATATACAATAATCTCACCTTGCCCAAAATACCCGAACACAAAACACATCCATCAGATAGGAACATACAAAAGAAATGCGGACAAAGCAAAGTCACCCGGAGAGTACCTACCCGATCACAAACCACATCAATCATATAAGAACATACAAAAGAATTGCGGACAAAACACAGTCACCCGGAGAGTACCTACCCGAACACAAAACACATCCATCATATCGGAACATACAAAAGAATTGCGGACAAAACACAGTCACCCAGAGAGTACCTACCCGAACACAAAACACATCCATCATATCGGAACATACAAAAGAATTGCGGACAAAACACAGTCACCCAGAGAGTACCTACCCGAACACAAAACACATCCATCATATCGGAACATACAAAAGAATTGCGGACAAAACACAGTCACCCGGAGAGTACCTACCCGAACACAAAACACATCCATCATATCGGAACATACAAAAGAATTGCGGACAAAACCCAGTCACCCGGAGAGTACCTACCCGAACACAAAACACATCCATCATATCGGAACATACAAAAGAATTGCGGACAAAACACAGTCACCCGGAGAGTACCTACCCGAACACAAACCACATCCATCATATCGGAACATACAAAAGAAATGCGGACAAAACACAGTCACCCGGAGAGTACCTACCCGAACACAAAACACATCCATCATATCGGAACATACAAAAGAATTGCGGACAAAACACAGTCACCCGGAGGGTACCGCATTTGAACAGTCAGTATCAAACCTTAGGTTTCAAATAATACGTTTTTAAAAAGTCTACGTGACTTGTTGTAAAGCCGAGACTTCAGCATTAATTCCACTTTACTTTGTAAATCCAGATTTACAGATTACTATTTTTTATTACAAGCGCTGTTGTTCCAAGATAAATTTAGTAACGCTGTGGGCGCTTCGACTTGAATAATGAAAAAAACTCTTGCAAGCATTGTTTACAATCAGTTTGATTGTTAGCATACTCGTGTGAGTAATTAAAACATGGGGTTTAAGACGTACTGAAGCAATTATTGCATTTGTTAATTTATATGCATCGGGAGAAGGTATTAATTCGGTAATTTGAAATTGAAATATACATTCAGCTACACGAATACTCCGGCATTCGGCACACATATGAATTCACCTCGAATTAATCTGTTATGTTCAACGTTTTCCCATTTCTGTAAACAAATGATATTACAGTCAAACATATGTTTGCGGCCATCTCCGAATAAACACCACTCTGTGAATAAAGGCCATTTTTTGAAAAAAAACCGTCATTGATTATTGAGAACAGATTGACCTCCGAATAAAGGCCAACTGTCAATAAAGGCCATATCCTGTCTTTTGTTCACAGGTTTGACTGTATTTATACCGTATCTTGCGAAGCGTATCGCAGGGACAAATAAGCCTTATCTTTAATTCTGAGGATCTTTTGTATTACTTTCGTTTAACTTTTGTTCATACGCCAGAATTTCGAGTCAATCACTTTGTACTATAAATTTGTATTTAAGCTTGGCTATATTTATGTTTAACATGGCTTGCCAGTGGTCGTTAACTGTCTGTCGGCAAGAAAAAGTCAGCCATAAAGACAGGAAAAATACAGAATAATATTGATAAAGATAATATGTCTGTTATTTATTGTCAGTTTCACTGATGAACACCATTGATACACAGAGCCAACGATGCAGCCTGAATGATTCATGCAATAACGCTCAACTAACATTGAAACATTGTCAAAAGGTTGTATAAAGTGCGCAGTGCCGACTCAAAAGAAAGAAACGCACGAGAAACAATATACCCCTGAAAACCGGACCCTTTCCGGACTGGGCTGAAAGTCCGGTTTTTTTGAGAATTCCGGTTTTCAAAGAACTCCTGGTAGAAGAAGAGAAAAACATGGGACTTGAAAAATCGTCCGATTTTCAAAGAATTCCGGTTTTCATGTTTTTACTGCAGTCAGAGAATCAATCAGTCTGGTGAATTTGTGAACATTTAGCCTGATCTCCACAGGAAACTTCAAACCCAGAATTGTAAATATTTATATAATTATGCAATTGGCCAAACAATGACATATCTGCTCATTAAAACATTTTGTTTTACATTCATTTTGTGAAATCGCCAATTTTAAATATGCTAGTGATGTGCGCTCGCTGAGTTTTCCAAATTTTAATTGAATTCATCTTTCTCTTTTGTATTATTACCAGACTTTGATACCACAATACTCGAAGCTTAATGACTCAATGTGCTTTGTTCGTAAACAAGCAACTTAATTTAAGTATCAACTTCTTGCGTCTTTCTATAGTTTTTACGTATGCCATACAGGGTGTCCGAAAAGAAAGGTAGCACTTTAACATTTTTTATAACTTTGCTTAACACAGGTCAGTTTTTGTCAAATTTATATAATTTTAAAGGACTTAAATGGATGTTTTAAATGCTTGTTAAAAGGGCGCGCTCAAATTAATGACGTTTCTACGCTATGGCGTAATTCAAAGTAGACGTTATTTTGAGGCTTCGACTGTCGTAAATGGAAAATTAGGAGATTATGATCATTCAATTGAGAAGATATTACAGGGAATGCTTAGGTAAGGTGTATTATGGTGTACAGTGGAAACTCTCTGAACCGGTCCCTCTATAAACCGGTTTTCCGCGCTAAATCGGCCAAAAGTTCGAGTCCCGACTTCATTGCTATATAATGAAAAAATCACCTCTAAACTGGCATCCCCTCTGACCTGGACCTGGGCTCGGTCGGTTTTGAGGAGTTCCACTGTATTATTCTTTTCCGGTATGGGGTCCCCTCTCTTGGGTAACGTCAGTAAAACTTAGTAGTGTTGGACAAGTAGTCGCAGGTTTGAATCCGAGTGAGACACGATTTTACGAGACAGCTGGTTTGGATGAGTCTGAAGAATGAGGTATTGCTTTCGTATTCCCACCTTTTAATTAACCGCACACTATGGGGGGGGAATATATGACCAAATAAGAAAGGATTTAAGCTAGTGCCGATTAAAGACCATTTTTCAGTTAGCTGCCCATCTATTCAAATGAAATACTAGCAGTTCAGGCGATGTATATCCACACACACAAAAAAGAAAACTTAAAGTCATCGCATTGCAAACATTGATAAATTGTCTAAATTGTAATTTAGAAATTGTGTGCTCGAAATTCAGAAAACGCCTAACCAATATATTCACTGAGCAAAGTTTGATTGATGCATATAAAGTTATTATATACTATACACTTCGTGTTGGAAGTTAGTGTGCAGGGAAATCATATATAATTTCATTCTGTTGTTCCGACGTCGGCTTATTATTGAACCACCTAAAATGGCCATTGCTTGACAAATTAGTTTCCAATCTAATTTCATTATATTTCACAGATCATTGCCAAGATACGAATGCCTTGATTGAAGCGTTTAAGCACATGAAACCATGTGAATATTTAAGTAATATATCACATGAAATTAGCGTAAAGCGTGTTCTTATTTCCCAGGAGATTGTATGTTCTCTCAGTATGGTACATAATAACGGTTTCATAACACAAAATGGCATCACTAGGTTTGTGGTATGTTTGCCCTATTTTGATTGAGTGAAATCTTGCAGCATTGTAATGTAAGGGTAACGCACGAAAAATTAATTCTGGTGTAGATTTGAACCTAATCACCAGAAGAAGATTAAAATGATTAAAAATATTACTATTTTTTGGGGGGGGGGTGTAAGGTTGCACAAACATGCAGGGTAATTCGGCTACTTTTCCAGCTTCAGTCGGCCATAATAATGAGGTGGTCTTATTATCCACTTGAATTGTTGGGAGAGTTATTGAAAGTCTATCCGAAAATAAGTGGTCGTTATAACAAGCTGGTCGTAATATTGAGGTGGTCTCAATGAAAGGTTTTACTGTAGAATATTTGTTGCCCTGGAAACTGTAAGTGATTAGAATGCAATCGATGCTGTAAACTGATTTAATATTTTAATGATCTTATAGTGTACGTCGTTTTTGCTTTCATTGTAATTATTTGAACATAATTCAAAGCGGTTGGAAAGTCGAACTGACTGAATTTCATTTATTAATAATTGTATGGAATATCGACCGAGGCCAACCGAATATTAAATAGAGGGATGCGTTTTCTGAAGTTACACTTATATCCATTAAATTATGGCGAAGAATTTCACGAATTTTGTGCAATTATATTGGTTGCTTTAAACTTTAGAGTTGAAAATAATCAAATTTCCAGGCAGAAATACATCTATCTTTGGGGAATTTTATTAAAGTTTATTAAATCTCTTGTTGTTTTCCACAGAAAACTTGAAGAAGTACATATTTTTCCACTGGGTTCAATGCCGTTTTTTCAACATTTTTTCAGTTATATACGGCGACCGGTTCACCTTACCAATATCCCCGGACAGTATACTAACCTTCCACATGAAGCCGGCAACTTCTCCACATACGGAGGAAAATCGACATTTTTGTTAAATTTTCATTGAAGGGTATGACTTGTCGCGACTGGGATTCGAACCACGATCGCTAGGTTACAAGTCCAGCGCAGTAACCACTGGGTCACTGTCGCGGCTAAATACATGAATAGTGCAGCATTTATAAGCTAGGTTTGAAAGATTTCAGAAGCACTCATTGAAATTAAGCCCATTTTGATCAGAACTCAAAACAATCTCATTATTCATGTTGGATGTTGATAGCATTTCGTGTTTCTTGCGTTACTATTGACAACAACATTAATCTTTGACAGAAAATACGTCAACTTTCTATACCTTAAATACAAAATACTATTATTTAAGTAATTCGAGTTTTGAACTCTGTTTATGGCAAAACATCTGATATCATGTTACATGTAGTTTCAAATATATTGAACAATATATTCATACGTTTAAATAATATTTCAGACAGTATAATAAAATTCATATTACGTATCAAGATTCAACATCGAAAGTCTAATTTAATTCGGACAAGCTCAAAATTACGTAAATATTTATGTAGAATTGAAATGCAATCCTGCGTTCTTCGGTAGACGGGCTATCTTATTAGCAAACACTTAAACAAATGTTTATTACATTGTAATCACCGACTGGATTCTACATTTGCATACCAATAAATCTTTGATAGAATATAATGCTATCTGATGAATAAACATGTTTATCCCTTAGACAGTGAATGACGTATAATGGCGGATGCATTTGATACGTAATATGTATTCTATATTCAGAATAATCTACGATCCAAATATATTATCTTCAGACAAATTGGTTTCTATGAGATACGTCTATTAGGAGTTAAAACTTTAACCTCAATAAATTATTAACAATCATGCGATATGTCGTATGCGCAGACATCTTAAAGCGCGGAATGAATGTAGAGGCATGGCTACAGGAAATGCTACGAACCATGCTTCCACCTTTTCACACAGGCGACAATGAAAGCAACCAAACCAAACATAAAACAGACAGTGTGATGGAAATATTAATTACTGAGCGCCAGCATAATGCCAGAATGTTGTTAATGGCGCACTTTTGTCCCAACAACAAATGTTGTTTTCTGACACCGCAAATAAAACATGCAACACAGATCGACTTACGGCGAAATCAGCATGTTCAAAATTATCATCCAACTTATAATTAGTTTTTAAAACACAAGCTTTTCCAAACTTCGATAGAATTGGTATTTACCAAGGGTCTGTTTTAATATTTGCTATTTTTGGTGTGCATTTTCATCATTGCACAATATTATTTATTCGTCGATGAGTAGAAATGAAACGTGAATAGATTTCATAAACCACGACAATAACCATTTTTGAGCGAGCCAATGCTGTAATGAATAAATGAAAGATATAAGTTGTCTGGCCTGCAAAACGTAGGTTAACAAACATGTGTATCCTTATATCTTGTTCGGATCTAAATTAATCGTCCAAATGCCGCACATCACGCATATACTTGCGTTATAAATAAAACTAATAATTGGGTTCATTCTTTATCAATACGAACTTTTATTTCCCTCGAGGCTCGTTCACTTTGTATGCTAGATTGCATTGTTGAACGTTGTCTCATAGCTTTGAAGTTGGCGGTCTGATCCATCTGAGTTTAATATCATACAACAAATGCGCTTGTAAAATTCATCACTTCAAAATTTTGTAGAAAAACGTTTTAAGTCTTGGTTTTAAATTGTACGCTGTTTTTCAAAGATCGAATTACGCAGACATAAAAAAACTTGTGCCGAAACAAGCAACCAGTCCCTTTACCACATGAAACGGGACCGAATGTTATTCTTTGAATAAAATGAAAATTGGGCACCGCGTTTGCTATGGTCACTGTATTTGTTACACGCGTTAGCTTATTCCACCGGGCTAATCGCCCATACATTGCGACTAAACTCCCATGAAATGACAAACCTGCGATGTGCTAAATGATTGAATTCTATGTCCAATTAATAACAGTGAGTGTAGGTGAATGTTTCTTGATAAAATCTAATACAAGCAATCAAAATATTCATGAAGGTCCGGAATTAATATCGGATAAAACAAAGACATTATAAGTACAATGAAATCTGACTTTTCAACCACTTCCGAATAAAGGTTATCCTGTGAATAAAGGTCATTCTTTGAAAAAGCCGTCATTGATTATTTAGAACAGTTACCCCCCCACCTCCGAATAAAAGGTATTTGTCAATAACGGCCACATTTCGTCTTCCCCAAGGATGGTCTTTGTTCACAGATTTGACTGTAAATCGTGCTGATTGCTGTTAAGTCGCCACTATACAGCAAAAAACAAAGTCCGTCCGATGTAACCCCACAAAATTTAAAAATCAGTGCAAATCCATTGTTGCAAGAATTGATTATTTCCATCCAACGAGTGATAATCTTAAACAACTCAAATGTACCTGATTTATTTATTCATTAAATCGGTTTTCATTGAATAGGAAAAAATAGCAGGAAGTAATTAGTAACAATTGCCTTTTGAATTGAAACCATCGCGGAATAAAACGCCCCTTTTCAGGCGAACAAATAGTCTAAATTCTTAATGAACACTCGATATTTTCCAAGACAACGCAATGCAACTGGTAGATAGAATTAAAGATGATATCAATGAAAACAGCTGGTGAATTAATTGGATCAGAGCGGATCGGAAATGAAATATTGGTAACAATGTTATGAATCAATGACATTTGTAGACATGTATAATAAAATGAAACGGTAAAAAGAACCAACTTATTTGTATTGTTTTGTGAAGAACATCTTCAAATTAATATAATAATGCCGCGGATCCTGTGGTCTGATTTGGAAAGGTCAAATTTGTGGCGTTTCCTTCGGGTTAATAATTCAGTTTATTTATGGGCTTTTAAGTACATGCATAAGTAAACGATGAAAAAAGTGAACGTTGTTGTTGTTGAACAGAATTTAGATAATGATTCCTAGAAAAATGTGAGTGTGGATCCGGTGCTGGATATTCTAGGGAAAAAGAAAAAGAAAAAAGCAATACATATCAAATATTTTTATGTTCCTAGATGTTTGTAGATACTGTTCTACCATAAACATGTTTCGGAATTAACCCTTCTTGCATAAACAAAACTACAGCAGGAGAGAGTTTACGGCGATATTTTCTGAAGAAAAATATATCGCGTTCAGCAATAAAATTAATATTCAAACTTCAAACGGCTCAATCTTCGTACACAGCATGGTTGTTTCAAAATAAAAAAAAATAAACAATTTTATTCTAAAAGGACAGATAGTTTCGAATTGATTTATATACTGAGATAGAAATAATGCATATCATTTTTGTAGTGCTCGAATTTATTCTGATATATTCAAATTGCGCAAATGGATCAAGGCAGGATGACATATTCAAATGATACCTTCACCCGAAATATCTCAAATACAGTTAGACAGTTTGGACAGTGTATTTTATATTGTTCCAACATTTTACATTATGATGCTTGCATCTTACAATAAATCATGGTTGAAGATTAAACTGTTATATCAATTTTGTTTTGGTTGAAATATACGTTACTATAAGAATGATGTATGCCTAAATGTACTATCGTTGACGCCAGTTTCTGAACATATTGCTTTCCCCCTTCACATTTCTTCTAAAATTCATCTTACTCAGCATTATCACAGCACATTTACACGATAGCATCTACTTGGTAATATAACCCAGCTGCGAGAGGGCAAACCGAAACAGGATCTTTTGATACCAAACTGCTGACAATTAATCAAACACGACATTTTTATAGAGGAAAATGCAATACAAATGGTAAAATGGTAAGATGGAAACGGATGAAGACAGACAGAGAAGACCTCTGCATGCAACTTGCAACCTTAAAATATTGAAATAGATAACAAGGAATTATAACCGAACTTGACCATTAAACAAATATCGTAAAAGTGAACATGCATTAGACACTCTGTCTGAATATATGAACTCAAACTGGCACAAAAGTAAAATTTTGAAATTCCATTTTAATCAGACATTTTTCATTATGATGTCCGAAAATTTACAAGTCTCAGAAAATCCGTGGACGCTCTTGGAATTGATAAAATAGCGAACTCTACTACCCCTTGAAACTCACTAAGTTTGTATGATATCAGCTGTTCTTTCGTCAGGGAAGATCCACTCCACTAGGCATATGATTTACACGAATATATCGAATTGTACAAAAGGACTAATGATGAAGTGGATAATAAGCGATACCAAATAATTGATTTACTGTCAAAACTTGACAGACCAGATACATGAAGTGGCCAGAATATGGTTCTACAGTTAATATTGATGCTACATATTTCGGTCAGTATCTAAGAAGTCATTCCTTTAAGACCAATGGGAGTTTCTGACGTGGAGAAATAACTGTTTGCATTCTATAACCTCAAACCATTAACTGTAAGACGACAGACTTAGCACAGTTATATGTAAAGATCAGTTCTAAAAATGGACAATAATATATTAAATTAAATACAGGATCGGCACCCAACGTAAATAGATAATACATGACATTAGATATTGAATAACTGAAAAGTATCAGTTGGCTTTTTATTATACCCCCGCAAACGAAGTTTTCGGGGGGGGGGGGTTAACTAGAATCACATTAGTTGTTGGTTGGTTGGTTCTCGCATTTTGCGGGGGGTATTTAATCACAATTCAGTGATAGGTTTTGTTTTTCATACAATCAGTATGTATTATAATCGGCTCATTTCACCTATTTAGTTTTCCCTTTGTCAGTACAATCGTCTGTTCTCGGGCATTTTAAATGAATGCTTAGCCATTGAGCATGTGTAGGTATAGCTCGAGTCTACGATATGTTTTTTTTAATTATATACTTTACCGGACTAGTCAAATCCCCTTCATTTCATATTTGATAGAACAATTATTTATTTTGATGCAGTAACAATATTGTCTCTATTTGTTCACAACATAACCATAGATTATTACAAATGATTCGTGAATGTCAAAATCTGCTCTGCTGATGACAGAATTGTTTTAATCGTAACGTTTGTATCAAAATACGCCATTTTGATATTTCAGTCAGTAACAGGCCCATATTTTCCCATAATACATGTACTAAAAATATGACGAAAATGTAATTACAAGCTTACCATTGTTTAGAATGAAAACACCGATTTTTCGCAATAATGATGTCTTTTTTAAGTAAAATTCTATGAAATTGTATCGCTTCATTTGAGAAAATTGTTTCTCGATGGGCGAAAGCTGTCTTTCAAAGAAGTATATGGAGTCATGTCTAAGTCAAGAAAGACAAAATCTATAGATGCAATGCTTACAATAATACGTCATTAATGCTTAATTCATTTGCATTAAACGTTGTACAAAACACACCAATATAGTTTAGCGATGACTTAACAAAATAAACAGACATCAAACAAGCGAGAGAGTGGCCGCCGATGGATACAAACTAAGGGCTGTAAAGGAAAGTATGCTGACCCTTTATGAAATAATTCAGAGGTCAGGTGGTAATAAACTCTTCACTAGACAGTGTTGTTCCACCAAATGTCCAATTAGAATTGCATGCTTACTACTCATTCACTAATATATATAATTTGTACCGATTAACGATACTAGTCTCGGAGCTAGAGACGAAGCTAATATAGCTAAATATATTTGTGAAGATAAAAAGTATGGGGAAAGTATTATTTTATACGGCCGTCTGTCTCGATCGTATCCTTGGGTAATAGACGATAGCAATATAATGACATAACTCATAAGTAAGTATCAACTTGGACAATGTTTGGACAAAAGGATAAAGTTGCAATTTATTCCATCTGCGTTTTTTGGTGATTTGTGCAATGTTTCCGCAAAACTGAAGTTTTATGGATATTTAATAGTCTGTATTACCTTGTCTGTCTCCAAATCAAGAATGCTGAGGCAATAATACGGTGTTGAGTCATTTTTGTCGCAATGGAATATAAGTATGTCCGAACGCGTCCAACGAATATTTCGGAAATTGCACTAAATTGCACCATGATTATACATGGATTCTTAAAAACCAAAGGTAGAGACACGACTAATTCTAGAATGAATTGCAATTATCAAGAGAGGTCTTATTATATCTAACACGGAAAAAAGAAACGTCTCCTCCTAACATGCTAGGAGTAAGTATTACAACATAAAAAGCGCGTTCTTGCCATCAAAGCAGAACCACTAACAAATAACGGTGAGGAACTAAGAAAAAATGTTTTAGCACACAGCACTTTTCAAATATGTTGCAAGATAAAATTATTGAGATAAATTAAGATTGGCCAGGTTTATTCATATCACATGTATTGCTGTTGTGAATTTGAATTTGGAAAGCATAAACGTCAGTCAAAAACGTATTTGACTAGTTGAAATACACATTTTGTTTCTTGATATAAATATTAATAGCCTCAAAGTGTCTAGAAATGAAGCCACACATCCATACAAAAAAGACAAAATAAAATGATTCATTATTTTGTGGGGATGTTCAAGACAGGATAAAACAGATGATTTATTAGCCTAAAGAAGTATATTAATCAGTGTATTAGATTTAAGCCTTTGTTTACGAAGAAACAATACCACATCTTATACTCTGTGTTTTATCAAACAACATTTCAATGAAACAAATCGTATTTGATATCGGTATCAAAATATCATGATTTGAAATTTTAGAAATCGTGAACTTCTCCTGATTATTTTAGTTTCAGAAGAGTGTTCCACGCTGTCGTATCTTACATTGTACAAACAGGATTCGGTGCGAGGTTGGGCCCTCAAAACTAGTCTAACACATCCGAATAAGGCCGTATTTGTCCTTCCTTTTTTGTAGAATCCTATGTGTTGGATGGGTTTTGGGTTGAGTGGAAGGTAGTATTTTGGGAATATGGGATATTTTGTGTCTTAACAGTGAAACAAATGGTATCTACTTCTGAACACTGAACATCTTAAGTTTTCTCTTTTTACGATAAGCATGCATGCAGCAATAACCAGGCTTGGCCGGATGATAATTTAAAGCGGTGACATAAAGCACTGATATTTTAACTGTTGCGGGTTTTAGATTTTTTTCTGGGAACCCCTTTCTTATCTATATACAACTTTATTCATGTTCTGTTTGTAATGTACAACCAGAAGATTTTTTTTTTCGGATTGCACTCCCAAATAATTTATTTCAAGAATCATCATTATATGCGTTGTTTTCTTCTAATAATGTTTGTTCTTCTTTATTTTGAATTGAAAGTTTCTTTATACAGTAGACACTTTCTAATCAGAAGTTGTTCGGACAAGCAAAAATGTTCGGATTAGAGAGGTTTTCGGAATACAAAGGTTTTGAATCACAAATGTTAATAGGCAGTAAGTACAAAATGAAAAAGTCGGGACCAGCTAATGTATTCGATGTAGAAAGGATTCCGGATTGGAAAAGTTCGGATAACATAGACCTAATTGCTTATCTATGCTTGTCTTTGTTCGCTTTTTCTTTAACTTCTCCATCAACCACAAGTGCAACTCCCCCTTCTCCATATTTAACAATTAATATCATAATTCCCATCCCCCGCTGTTTAATGATCATTAATTCTGTCGATTATACTACTCATGAAGTTGTCGACGGCAATAATAATCTGATTATTTATCTAATTGTCTGATTATTGCGCGAGATTATATTGTACAATAAGTGGCAATGTTCTTTTCGCCAATTTGCACGTTGCATCACACATGTTAGATTAGCATTTACAAGAAACATGACTGATTCACCGTAGTAAAAAGTTGGTGCATTTCTGTTCTATTTCAGCATTACACACAGGTGCCGTTAGCAAGTATTATCTGAAAACAAACGTGGTTGATTTCAATCGTAAAGAGAAATTTACTTGATAATTTCATTTCCCTTCGAATATGATATAATTTCATTACAAATTGATTTCAAACAAGCGCTATTCTATTGGACTGTTGGGGAATCAAGTATGATATTTTCAGTTGTGCGTGTTTATCTAAGGGTGCTGGATTATTGTAAAAAGTGGATTCAATTTAAATTAGTTTAAATTAGTTTGTAGCGGTTGATTTCTGATAATAGAAAACATGATTACTATGCAATATCCAGTCTTATCTTTGGCCATATTTCAATAAAAACATACATAATGTGTGAACAGTGTCGGCAAGCAGGCAGGTATATAGTATGTTCCGGTGAATGAAGTATAAATGAAGTAATGCTTCTTTCAAGATGTTTCTATGAAATTGTTACCCGGTCCTCGAAGTAAGCTTGTGTGTGAGCCAATTTTGAGTATACTCTGAAAACCCTCTAAACTGGTTCCTCTATAAACCGGTTTCCCCTCTAAATCGGCCAAATGTTCTGGTACCGACTTCGCTTCTATTGAATTCAGAAATCCCCTTTAAACCTGCCAAATTGTATTAAATTAAGTATTTATGTACTATATTTTATGTTCAGATGTTGTTCCATTATAATTTAATTGATTTTTTCTCATTACTTCGAATAAATCGGTCAAAGTTATAATGGAAGAAAGGTAACTCTGATATTAATTATTGTAATTCAGACACGCGGAGTTGTCTTTTTACAAAGCTGGAAAGCAGCATACTCCTGTGTTGATTAGAGCTCTGTTGACATTATTTCTGTTGTATTTCCAACAAATCAACTCTTCTATTTAGCAATTAACTGACAATACTGATAGCATATCTATACATGTATGATTATAATGCTGAGTTGTCAAGAGATACTGATAAATACGCGTATAGAATGCTTATAACCATACCATAACCACACGCCATTTTATTAAATCTGATTATTTTTGAAAACAATTTCAAATTCTGTTGCAATGTCATCTTGTCAAGCACTTATTTCCCCTTCTTAAATATCGCCTTTTCTAGCCCCATCATTGGTGATTCAAACACGAGTGATGTGAGAAAAGCCATACCATAAGCCAAACAAAGGTTACCGAGGAACAGATATGTCTGAAATATAATGTATGTATGTTAGACTTTATAAAATACGATGTATGTATGTTAGACTTTATAAAATATAATGTATGTATGTTAGACTTTATAAAATATAATGTATGTATGTTAGACTTTATAAAATATCTATGTTGTTAGTTCAGAAGTAGAAAAGTCAGTATTACATCATTGCTGTACTAATGTACACTTATACTAAAAATTTCATTCCCCTCAAGGACCCAACGCCTTCTTCTCCAACAACTAGCCGGACATAAATAGGCAACAAACGTCTATTTGCTTACTACAATTATGCAATGTGAATACTGTCAGACATGTGAAAAAAGTGTCACCATTGAATGAATACAAATGTCACTGGATTATTTTATTATTTGTATTTTTATTAAATTTGTACCATGGCCACTTGTATATCATCTTATCATTGTCATTACTAACTTCCCGGTATGGTACGGTATTTTAGTTCTTTTTACACGACCTAACCCATAATTCCTAGCACTCACAAGCTCTAGCCAAACCATTTTCATAGCGTGAAGACCCATGTGATATTATCATAAGTCAATTTACTTAGTGTGTTTTATTTTTCATGAATGTCAGTATTCCGAATCAGTTCTCTCGTACATCCATTGGTTGGTTAAAACCATTTATAGAGTGACAGAAATGTGTGTCGAAATGGCTTCATTTGAAGGTTTTTGTGGTACAACATATCAATATATGTTAAAAAATAGCTGTTGTCCGCATGTTGGCTTTTATTTTAGATGACTGTTAAATTTGGTTAGATTTTATATCAAATACAAATAGTGCTAATTGTATCAATTTTTTACTAGTATTCGTTAAAATCACTGCAATATGGACAGAATATATTACACTTACTATATCGAAGTTCCCAATGAATAGAGGACGTGTTCTGGTTTGGTAATAAATCATCATGATGAACGGATGTATCAGATAAGCGCAGTATGTTAACCGACCCAGTGGTACAAACGGGCTCCATGACAGCAGATCATTGATCCAGCCTGTGTTTGGAATGTTTAGAAAGTGTAAATATTCAAAATACTATCAGCGCCCAATTTTCACAACATTGGTTAAATTCAACCATTGGTTTAAATTTGAAGTTAGGATAAAATGTTAACCAGATGTTCACCAAGAACACTTACCTCCATTACCCGTGGCACAAGCAAACACAATCCAAGAAATACCGACACCCCAACCAGTTCTGGCCAAAGACATATAAGCTGCAGATGTTTCCGTACTAAATATATGTTCATCTTTATCCGAGTATGTACCATACACACAAGAACAGCATATACCAATACATAGTGTCCATAAAACTATGTTCAGCAACTACAATGTGATAAACATTGTTTATATCTGCATCCATATCATTGATTCATTTGGGAGAAGCAAAATGATGTTGCTGAGAGGTTGTTGCTCTAGAGAGAATGAATTAATAGTAAAATCGTTGATAATTTATAGTTAAATCGTACAGTTGGAAAAAATCAAGTTGTTATTGAAGGGAGAATGTTGCTCAAGAGAGGGCCGCTCTGGAGAGGTTGCACTGTACTAATTATTTGTTTCAGAGAACTTCTTGTATAGACAAGAGTCAAACAAAAAAATAATAACAATCTGTTGATATATACCATAATTATAAGTCTTAATATGATAACATTACCCTTGGTATTTTGTATTTAGATTTGACACGAAATAGAACGTATCCCGTTATCAGGCCTACAATGTAAGGTCCCATTCTGGTATAACTACGTATGTAAATATTAGTGAAATAGTCATCGTCTTTTCTGAAAAATATTATACGGATATTTAGTTCGGTGTTATGCGAACTGCATAAATGATAAATTAAACATAGATAAGAAAAGGATTCCAAGATAAAAGCATTTCACCTTCCCCAAAATGTCACCTTCCTCCAAATCATTCAACCCAAAACCTGCAACAGCCGCGACCGTGGTCCAGTGGTTAGTGCGCTGGACTTGTAATCCGGAGATCCCGGTTTAAATCCCGGTCGCGGCAGGTCATACCCTTCTATAAAAAATTGACAAAAATGTCGACTTTCCTCCATATGTGGGGAAGTTGTCGGCTCTTTGTGGAAGGGTAAGTAAGTACTGGTAAGTATACAGTCCAGGAAAACTGGTCAGGTGAACCGGTCGCCGTATATAACTGAAAAATTGAAATTACATAAAAGAATGATTAAAAAGAAAAAATACATGAAAGAGTCTTCACAAATTTTAGATTTTTCCAATTATTCAATCAATCATTTTCCTGAAGGCGAGTGTGTTAATTATAGTAAATTATAAAAATACAGACCAGAAAATGATTCCTGGAACCAACTATATACAAAGCACTGATGATGAAATCATTTTAACAACATTGAGCTCATGGAAAAAGTGATGTTTAATCAAATAATACAAAATTCTACATTTACTGAAATCACCTTACCCTGGAGGAGCGAAGAACCGTTGTGATGGATACTTGTGGTCATTAATTATAATACCAGTGATTGTTACCGATATAGTCACCAGCACCATACTGATTCCACTACCCAGTACAACATTACTTGAAATAAACCAAACTAGTAAATGAATATGCTACTTAAGTACATAAAACGTTTCATATTTTCATCTACTAAAGTCTGGACTTAATATTTCAGCAAAAATCATAGAGCTAGCATTACACACGAACCCCATTTTGTACTGCTTTAGTGACATGTATTTTGTGTACAGTCAGACCTGTGTCGACGGCCATCTCAGAATAAAGACCAGCCTGAGAATAAAGACCATTCTTTGAAAAATCGTCACTGATTATTTAGACCAAACTGACCTCCGAATAAAGGCCAACTGTCAATAAAGGCAACATTTTGTCGCGACCGGGATTGTTAGGTTGGTAAAATGTTGAACATTATGTGCTGGAGAGATTTAAGATAAACTGATACAAAACAATACTTACTAGAAGATTGGGACTAATATGATAGGACTTATAATGTAGAATTGCATGTCGTTCGCCAGATACCAAGCATGTCCGAAACACTTAAAGATAAACAGCAATTAGAGTAATATAAGAAAGTTCACTGCACACTTTTCTCTTCAACTCATACGAATAAGGTTTAATTCGGGTCCCCACTTCATTACTATATCATTCAAAAATCCCCACTAAACTGGCGTTTGTTTTGCTCAATTATAATTTACATATAATGTATAATTAATTATACATGTATTCGATTTGTATATAACTGACTGATGGGTTTTATACCTCATGGTTGAAATAAATGTCTACTAGTTAGGTTATAGACCTAGCATTTTAATCAAACTCATTAAATCTAGAATCTCATGTATAACACTTAAAGTAAATAATTTAAAGCAGCTTGCACATGAATCTTTATTCTTTATTCATATTAGGTACTGCAACAAAGCTTGAGCGTTCGAATCAACTTATTATTCAAGATTCAATTATCAGCGGAAATGAGACTTGGAATAAAAATGTTTCTTGTATGTTTTTAATCTAGATATAAAAAAAATGTTCTAACACACAAAACTATAAAAAAAATACTAAATTACCCTCTCGTTCGTGTTGACATAATTGTTTACATATAACAAGTTTGTCCACCAGTTCGAGATACAAGCATCCAACGATTGTTTGTACTGCATCGGTCCATTCACTATGTACTTGAAGAATGCGGTCGTCGTCAGAAGCACCAACATGTAGGGGGGAGTGAGTCTGTACAATGTCGGTTAGATCAGGGTCGTATTTATGCAAAAGTTCACCATTGGTTTTATTGTTTATCAAATTTAAGACAAAACATTACTCATTGAAATGCATCACAATACTAATTGTGTCTAAAATTTTACATTATGTCAATAAAGAGTAAAAAGAAACGGACAATTGTTTTGTTCATTAATTCTTTTACATTAAATAATCATTAAAGAAGCGCAAGTATTTACCTCCAAAACCTATGAAAGTAAAACATAAACCAGTTCAAAGACTTCGCTCCTCCAACTTTCTTTAGTTCACGCAGGGTCAGATAAGACACCAATATTCCACTGTTCACAATATGCAAATGTAAACACAATTACATTAAAATTCAAAGACAAACCTGTGAACAAAGGCCACCATTGGGAAAGACACAATGTGACCTTTATTGAGAGATGGTTTTTATTCGGAGGTCAGTTTGTCCTAAATAATCAGTGACGGTTGTGCAAAGAATGGCCTTTATTCACTGGCTGGTCTTTATTCGGAGGTTGCCGCAAACACAGGTTTGACTGTAACTTTAAAGCATACCAAACCGTTATACTGTTATACATGAGATGTAAAATGTCACGTGTGTTTTCAACAGATGGTTAGTTGGTAACTTATGGTAAATATGTCAAATACAGAATGAATGATTGAACATTAACAATGAATGAAACAAATAATGTCATTTAAACAAGTGAAGAATACATGAAAGTACTCAGTGACTACATGCTTAAAACGTTTAGTGACTCACAAGTACGTTACCAGGTCAGAGTGTGACGACGAACAAGGAAAATATAACTTTTGTATGATTAACGTACAAACAAACATGCAGGAAAAATATTGATATCTACATTTGTGGAGACATTCGAAAAAATCATTAGTTGGTACAAACCTAAGAGTGAAAAAGGTGTCCACAGCAAAATGTGCTTGTATGATTCCTTCAAACGTGAAGTCACTGTTCATGAAGACTTTATCGTTTAATACATCAAAGTAGTTTCCTGTAAATATTTTAACATTACGGTGTGACAGAAATAGTTTTATACATAATTTTTTCCCGTTTTGACAAAATCGCATTTGAAGTATTGAACTGCAATAACTTTAAGAGAGTTACGGGTTTGTAGAATTGGGATTAACCCTCTTTGGGGTATATCAACAAGCAGGCAAGTATGATCATTGTAAAGAGCTCATCGAGAAAAATTAACGGTTTCCAAGATCTCAATATTACCAAAAATTGAGTTACAAGGTTGCAGAAATAAACCGACGATAGGATTAGATGCAAACTGAACGAACTCACTTACCACTGTAATTGATAACGACAGAGTAGGTGTGACCTAGAATCACCCAAGCCATACTAAGAAATCTAACTCCGTTGATTGCCCCGAGGCAGCCTGAACTCTGGGCTGTGGACAGAAGTTTACATCCGTTCGTGTATGCTGAGAAAGCTAGAAGCATCTGAACTGGAACGCCTACAAAAAAAAATACATTATACATACATCCAACATACAGTCAAACCTGTGAACAAAGACCACCATTTAGAAAGACAAAATGTGGCCTTTATTGACAGACGACCTTTGTTCGGAGGTCAGTTTGTTCTAAATAATCAGTGAGGTTTTTTCAAAGAATGGCCTTTATTCACAGGGCGGTCTTTATTCTGTGGTGGCCGCAAACACAGTTTTGACTGTACACAATATACACGTTACTGAAACAGGAGACAATATAGTTCGTTTATCTAAGTACCTTCCCCTAACATTCATCATGCAATGAGTCACAATTCGCCAGAGAAAATAATGCAATTCATTATTTTGGTCATACCGTTTACACAGTAGCAGTTCACGAAGAATCTGAAATATGTCGATAACATAAGTCTATTTTATAGTCTATTTAAAAGAATGAAATTTAAGCATACCTCGCTTCCTTTTGTTTGATTCGCCAGCCTTATCAGCTGTAATGCCATCACTTTTTGTATCATTAGTAACTGGATCCAGTTTAGTCTCCCGAGAATCACCGTTATATCCCACGTTGTCATAGGAACTCCTACCAACGGCCCGCACAACAACGCCTTTATCGTCTCCAGCATAGGATGGTGAATATTTTGACATACAATAACTATTCTTGGAATCCTGGTTACGCGTGGACAAATCAAGCTGTATTTTAAGTATATCATACAATGTTCCAGCCACAACTAATCCCGCCAATAAACCCAACAAACATCTGCAACAAAAACCAAACCTGTTATTAAACCTCTGTCTGTATATGACTAGAGCAATGTCGTAGCGCCCATTACGCACAATACGCAAGTGCATCAAAATCCCTCCCACACCTTCCCCTATTGGCGCTTCGTGCCTCACTGTGCTTATGAACATTTCTGTCTTGCCTACGATTATGAAGATAATAAACCTAAACAAACGTCCGAATCCCAGCAATTACTTGATACAAAGAGTTGCCAATGATACAAACATACTTGACACATCTGCCCAGTTATCAACAGCTAACAAAACTAAAGTAACGATTACCTTTTATCAAATAAGCATTGTGAACAGAACTCGCCTTTCTTATCTCAACAAACGCTTGACATACTCGTGTCTCAACAAACGCTTAACGCTTAATTATAGTTTTATGAATATACTGCAAAATTGTTTCAAATTAATTTAATTTCAGTGACTGCTGATACTATTCTACTAGTCAATAGATTCACTCACTTACATTGTAACGATTGCTAACGTATCAAGAGACTGCTCCGGGTGGAAACATTCTGTCGTTGTGATGGTGACCATGCCGGACAGTGTTACATTAATAACTACAATATTCAAAGTGTCACGTAACAAACAATATATTAGATTAAAAAAGAGATTTGCATTTTTGTATTCCTGTTTATAAAGTAGTTAGGAGGAAAGTCGGTTGTCTTCTATAGGAATTAATTTCAGCTTTTAGTGAATCATCAAACTGGTTAAAATACATCCTTCTTTCCATATAAATATCTTGATGATTAGAATATCATAAAATGCATGTATAACGAAAAACAACAAAGGAAAGTGTACGCACATCTTTCCATTAGCGTTGTTACATCGTCTGTAGAACACATCTGTGGCATACATGTCCCTAAATACAGATTTCCAAGTCTCTGTAGCAGATAAAACATATTTATTAGATATTTACCATCCCTCTCAGTTTATAGATCTACTTATTAATGAAAGCACCTTGCCATATACACATAATACAATGGTGGGTTATAATTATCTATCAATAGAATCTTCAGTGTTGTAAATATTGTTTTCCGCGACATTCCAAATGCCGATTTGTTCAATGTTTCTACGTCTTGTTGTGCTGCCGCAATATTACCCAATGGTGTGTCTTACTTCAGGTTGGGCCCATAAAACTAGTTAAACCCACCAACACCTTTACTGTATACCGTTTCAATGCGGTAACCCACAGTATTTTGTCTTCTTTTGTATTATCCAGTGTGTTGGCTGGGTTTGGGGTTAGGGCATTTTAGGGACTGTAGTATTTTGGGGAAGAAATAGGGATGTTTTGTACGAGTTTTTTAATCAGAATCCTTTTATCACTAATGCAATAAATGTTTTTATATTACCGAGTAACTAGGTCAATGAACTAATACAAAATCCAGCGCACCTCGACACAAAAATGTTATCATGAACTTGATAAAGCAATTTCATTTAGCTGTCATTTTGATATTTGGTAAATTTGTGAAATATAGAATGCTACTATTGACCCAGACAGAAAAATGTATTAAACATTTTATAAAAAGTGACAATAGATGACGTTTAAATGTAAACAACCTTAAGCAAGGCTGGAACCTTGTTCATTTTCCCAGTAAGTCTGCAGTACTTAGTGTCTAGTGCAGTTTCATTCACATTCATATACCGTGGAACCTTTTCACATTCATCAATGCTTCCGAGCCACTTCATATCCCCATTCAGAACGCCACTTGGTATTTTAAATTGTGCATCCAACACTGTAATTATAATTGAAGCGCTGATACTAAGACCATTTTTGTACCAAAGAAGCGGATCTTAATGTTGAGGCGGACTCGCTATAGAATTGGAACATAGAAGAATTATTGAAAACTGGTTCAGTATTAAGTGGTCGTTCTAATGAGGTGGTTTTAATGTAGAGATGGTTACTAATTGTATACTCTGTTGCATTATTCCCCCTCCTGACAAACGCTACACTACAACTATAGGCCAAGACAACAATAATAGAACAATATATAGACCACTAGCCTAATATGGAGGGTTTTCATGTAATATGGCTATTTGTATAGTATTATTTTCACATCTTTACGCCTGGATTAGACTTTGGTGACAGAGAACAAGCTGTAAACATGAAAGATTTACATGTATATTGAGGCTATTTTTGACAAATATAATAATAACTTAATACCTACAAAGCGACGTACATTTGAATGATTTTAACATTAATACAGTATCATCTGAACACGGGAGCCTTCTTCAGTTTTCCCAGTGAAAGGTTTGGCAGAATTAAAAGCCAATCAATTTTGCGATAATTTCCATTTTGCACTTTTGTATTGTTGCAATCACATATGTGTTTACCTCAAAGTAGGACAGAATGATGATATAACTTTAAAAATGCGCATTCCTAGCCTGATATGAACGATTTCAAAGGATAAGTACTTCTCTATATAATACAGACACGTCATTGGTGAGTTTATAGTACGAGGTCCCTCATTGCAAAAGGATTACACACAAATAGATGCATTTATAACCGCTTTATACATGTAGTAATGGAGTTACGTACTTGCAAGCGCCCACGTTTGCTGTGTTTGTAATCCACTGACGATTCTTTGCAGATCGTTGAAGCATTTCGCATCAATATCATCTCTTATACTCATCATCATTGTCCTTAGCATCAGGATCGGATTGAGCCCAATTCCCAGAGACGGTAAGTTACCGACTAGATTAAATAATCCTTGATTTTGAAAAATCCCCTCGGTAGGCAAGGTTAAGTTGCGTACGTCCTCAGCGAATTCCTCCATCTGGTCCGAAATTGTTGCATTTTTTCCAGCGTATTTATCAGTTGCATTAACTCCTAGAACTTCACCACTCTTGCACAGAACAGTTACAAACAATAGGAAATTTAAATGGCATAGAAACGTCATAGTTTTAAGTTTGTTTAACACTGCGAAAATGTAATATGGGTATCCGTTGTCACCCTGGTTTATTTATTTACAATACCTGGGATATTGTCAAGAGTCACTGATAACAAATTTGCTGAATAATCAAAATTCCTTTCGAATAATAGCAAGTATAAATAAGACTGTTCATACGACTGATAGACCTGGTTTGCGCGATAACCCATGTAAAAAAGATTATTAGACGAAGAGATATTGTGTCGTTTGTGTTTTGCGTTAGTTATATAAGAAATAATTTTACATGCACATGTACATCCACTTTTTTCTCTTCCATAATCAATTGTTCTTTGAAAACTGAAAACCTCAGAAAACCGGACTTTTGGCCCGGTCCGGAATAGGTAACTTAGCAGGTAATTTAGCGGCACTGGACAGATAAGTAGTCCGCCAGGTATAGAATACATTAATCACATTGCAAACCAAAATTATTAACGAATGTATTGGATGTTCTAATGCCATTTATTAATTGATAACAAAGACATAATACAAAAAGTATAATCATTTATTACTTGACAGACATATGTATTAATGCATACATTGGAAGTCAACTATATTATTTAGCAGACTATAGAAACGTTATACTTTAAAACCTCAAATTGCTACCACCTCGTTAATGCAACCACCTGGTTATAACGACCAATTTTTTGGAGCCGACTTTCAATAACTCACCCGTAACTCAACTTGATAATGAGACCACCTCATTATTACGACTGATATTTCGGGTCCCGGTGGTGGTCGCATTAACGAGGTTTTACTGTAGTATATTTCTACGACATGATTAAGACAATAGTTTTACATCCAAATACTGAAACAAGTGGTGTACTAAACACAGTATATATAACATTGATACAACTTGTGTTTATGTTTTATAAAAAAAATACTAAGTGTTACTAAGTTTTCAGACTACAATAAAATTTGGAGTTTATGCTCTTTGATTAATCGCAATAATGTATATAGTATATAAGTATGTAAATGCTAGTTTCAAAATATAGGAAGGAAATGGGTACGAGAAAAAAATGGAGAAAACATACATGGAATTATAATAGTTTTTTGATAATCTGCGGAAAACAAATAAATATATTTTAAAACCATGACCAAAATAAATCTGTTATTTTCATTACTACAGTCAAACCTCTGTTTTGCGGCCACCTCGAAATAAAGACCACCATGTGAATATAGGCCATTCTTTGAAGACCCGTCACTGATGATTAAGCACAAACTGACCTCCTAATAGAGGTCACCTGTAAATAAAGGCCATATTTTGTCATTTTTAAGGGTGACCTTTGTACACAGGTTTGAATGTATTTCTATTTACTACCAGACTACAAGTATGTTCAAAAACGTTTAAATACACTATAAAGACATCCATATATCATTGGAAACCATAGAAACTACAGTCTAGGATTTTGGTTTCTATAAATTATTCCGTAATAACAAAAAAAAACTAAATCGCAATTTATTAAAGATTGATTGATAAAATGAGAAACTTTGATGAAATTATCAATGTCCACAAAATGGCGTCATATCGTCTTAATTCGTGTTTATATGTTCCAATTGAACAAACAGGAAAAACAATGACTATAATGTTAATATGTGTATATCATTTCAATGATACCAAGATGCATAAAATGACTGCATAGTAATATCGTTTATCTTTCCCTTAAGTTTAAAGACCCATTAACAACCAGGCACATTTGGCGACTTTATCAGATTCTACGGTGAAGGAAAAACCTAAGCCTTATACCTGGGTAGAAACACTGACCTTTCATGAGCTAGCAGGACAGCTTCCCTCACATGTGAAATATAACTAGCCCGGATAGGATTCGAACTCACAGAGATGACAGGCTAATGATTATAAAACAGACAAAGTAACAACGGAGGCTCCTTCAAATTAGTATTTACCGTGGCACGAATATGCGAATTATATACATTGAATTCAAAATATTTTGAATTTACCATAAATTCTCATAATGTCCGTCTCAAAGTAGCATAAAACATGTGTTTCAATGTACATTTGGCATTTTGCCAAAAAATTATATCGTCAAAAAACACGATTTATTATAATAAGTTCACATTCATATTTCATACACATAAAAGTACAACCTTCGATAAAGATTATGCATTATGGAAATATCACGTTTATGCATGTAATTCAAATCACAGTATAATGCATAATATTTTCAATTCCTCAAATGCGAATTTCTTCAAATCGCTCGCCTATTTCAATTGTTTAATCTAGCCATTTTACAGACATATAGTACGCGATGCGGTAGTTGAAGTTCTTTTCCTGTATCTGGCACCCAAACTCAATCAGTAACATAAAATTTCTTATATACGACCGGAGGATAATAAAACGTTCCTTTATAATAACAAATACATACACTCTACAATACCGGGGGTCGGTTTAATAGACATGCCTTCACTAAGTTAACAGTTTTTAAAAGTTAAAAAATCTAATACAGTGTAACCTCTCCAGAGCGGCCCTCTCTTGGGCAACAACCTCCCTTCGACAACAGCATGATTTTCCCACTGTATGATTTAACTACATGCATTAATGTAACCTCTCCAGAGCGACCCTCTCTTGAGCAACAACCTCCCTCGGACAACAGCATGATTTTTCCCACTGTACGATTTAACTACATGTATTAATGTAACCTCTCCAGAGCGGCCCTCTCTTGAGCAACAACCTCCCTTCGACAACAGCATGATTTTTCCCACTGTACGATTTAACTACATGTATTAATGTAACCTCTCCAGAGCGGCCCTCTCTTGAGCAACAACCTCCCTTCGACAACAGCATGATTTTTCCCACTGTACGATTTAACTACATGTATTAATGTAACCTCTCCAGAGTGGCCCTCTCTTGAGCAACAACCTCCCTTCGACAACAGCATGATTTTTCCCACTGTATGATTTAACTACATGTATTAATGTAACCTCTCCAGAGTGACCCTCTCTTGAGCAACAACCTCCCTTCGACAACAGCATGATTTTTCCCACTGTATGATTTAACTACATGTATTAATGTAACCTCTCCAGAGTGACCCTCTCTTGAGCAACAACCTCCCTCCGACAACAGCATGATTTTTCCCACTGTATGATTTAACTACATGTATTAATGTAACCTCTCCAGAGCAACAACTTCTCAACAACAACAACGTAATTTTGCCTCTCCCAAAATAAGTTGCTTTGGAGAGGTTGCACTGTACATATTTCAGACATTTATATATGACAACTGACATTAAATTCCTTACATGATAAAAAGGATAAATAGACTTTTTATTTACAAACAAGGGATAGCAACATTTTTAAGAAATTGATATCTTAGCTAAAATTCTGTATAGCGCGATATATCTGCGGTGTCAAATGTTAGCTTTTCTTAAACGTGTTTTTAATTAACGGGGTCATAAATTGGCGCAAACGCTCTCAGACACCCAAATTTAAACTCCCGTTGACAATAAAATGAAGTCATGAATATAAATAAAATGGTGGTGCTTTGGATTGGCTGTGTTTTGAATTGGCGCAACAGACCCTGTCCGCCAATAAAGGCAAAATAAACCCCCGCCAAAATAAGTACTTATACAGTATGTCTATGAAACGGATCTTTAGTGCATACTTAGCTTGTCTTTTTTTCAGGATTTCGGTTTCTCAAAGGACAATCATGAAACGAATGGGAAAAAAACACATCAAGCAATCTGTGATATGTTATGCACCAAAAAGAACAAAAAGTTGTTTTTCAGAATGACAACCTAATATAAAATTATTAGTATGATATTTTAACAACTTAATATTCCTTCTTCCAGGGTAATGATGGTTGTTAACATGATGATTGTGGAAACCAATCAAGTTATCTTCAATCCTCCCTAGAGGAGACCAATTTGATCGTTGACGATTGTTGCTCACTTCATTCCCTGTGCTACACCTTTTGTCAATGTTGGTCCATTCTCATGTAGCAATAAAGCAGGCCATACAATAAAGTCCACTCGTTTACCACTGACTGTATAGGCACTGTATAAATCAGTCTTAAAGCTTGCCCCACGGTTCAATAATGAAGCTAGGACAACTGGAGGGTCTTGTATCTATAACAAATATCAAACAATATCCAATATAAAGTGACATCAACATTGCCACTGATGGGTAACTTTTTTCAAGTTCGGTTGCTATTCGCATATGTTAAAGGTGATATACACAGAAAAATATGTAATTAATTAACTGTCGCTAATTTAATTGTTTATAAGCATTAGTAAAGCATGTATGCTACAATAAGTCTATAAAAGCAAATTTAAAGAACGGAAAAACAAAGATTTGCAACACGGTGGCTAATTTCCGAGAAAAACAGAGAGAGTTGCTTCCCTTGATTTCTGACGTCATAGTTGACACAGAGTATATGTACATTTGAGAATAAAAGTGATAATATTACATACGTAACACAATAAAAATGGGAATAGTCAAGTTAAGAATCGTATGCTAAAACAATGATTGAACATACAACTTTTAAAGCTACAATACAATAAATCACTTACTGCCATAAGCCAGCATATTTCAAAGCACTCCGTCAAATATTCATTTATACTAAGTGCTTGCTTCGAATATTTAATTGAGCCGTTCTTCAGACCACTTCTGTATTCCTGAAAAGTAACACGACTGAATTCAAACAATCAGAATCTTCGATTGTGGCATACATTTAACGTTACGTGAAATAACGTAAAATAATCTTGCATTTAGAATCAAATCAAATATGTTTTGGTTGGAATATAAACACTTTTTTCCAGAGAATCTAACGAAAAGATGTTTTTATAAATAATAGATGCAATTTGAAACTAACCTTGTATTTGATTTTTATAACATCTGCGGCCGACGCCTTTCTGCAATCCTTAATGTATTTCAATACACTGACAGGAACATCTGACATTTGCTTAAAATCAGACAACAAAATACATGTTCACCATTTGTTGTGATTGTGTAATTCAATATTGCTTTTTTTCTTTTGTTTTATGTGACTTATTGTCACTGGGGTTTAACACCGTTTTTTTCAGCATTTTTTCAGTTATATACCGGTTCACCTAACCAGTTTCACTGGACTGTGTACTAACCAGTACTAACTTACCCTTCCACAAGGAGCCGGCAACTTCTCCACATATGGAGGAAAATCGACATTTTTTGTCAAATTTTCATAGGAGGGTTTGACCTGCCGCGACCGGGATTCGAACCCGGACCTCCAGGTAATAAGTCAAGCGCACTTACCACTGGACCACTGCCGCGGCTACTTCAAGATTTAAGGTTGTGTAAATGTGGAACGCAGTTCGCGATTCGAATTCCAACTTTATACAACCTAATATTGAAGAAGAAAGAAATGAGTACCATTATCTGCAGATTGCATTAATTTCAGCGATCTAACCGATTGCCCCAACAAACTATAAAATACACTGGACAATAGTCAGAAATACGTGATAATTCCCAGGAAATGTCTTATGCAATACATTTACTCAGACCATTTCCATAAAATTCAAACGGCTTGAATACACTATTCGAACTGTTGTTATACGAATATCTTGAGAGCAGGAACAAAATAATTGATTGTCTTAAATGTTTAAAAGTGATAGGTATTTGCGAAATACTTAAAAATCTAGGTGACTGATAATATAAATTGGGCACTGTAGATATGAGGGCTGTGAATGATCAGTTATTTAGTTATTTAATGTCACATATCTCAGGAAAGAATTTAGTTAAGGAATGCATACTAACCACTCTATCTGAATTTGTAATTGAACGTAATATATCTCTCATCTGTCTTTGAGTTTGTTCATCACAAAATCGTTTGGTTTCCTGAAAAACACTCCAGTATTTAAATCTACCATAAACGCAAACTTACATTTATAAAGGTTGTTAAGTACTTATACATAAGAATTAAGGCCTAAACAAAAAAGTTTTGTTTCCGGTTACATGCCCAAAAAATATGGGTCGGTAGGAAGGGATTTTTTCTTTTACGTTTTTTACATATATCGGCAACATTGCAATATTCAGAAATATTGAGAAAATTACAATATAGCACTACGGTTTGGACGCCCTAAAAACTTTTGAGTCTGCAGGTAAAAGATGGGTCGGTCAGGTAACCGGAAACAAACCTATTTGTTAGGCCTAAGTAAGTAAATCACATTATGATATCTTGTGGGTAATGCTTTCTCTTGACGTGATTTGAAAAAAAGTTTAACTTACAATAAAAATATGCAATAATATCTGTATGATATGCTCTTCCTCTCCTTCAGATTTCTCCAGAATTTCATAAGCATCCGTCCATTGATTGTCATACAGTTCTTTATATCGATCGGCAAGTTTAGAGGGACGGTTCATGTCGCTGAGATCCACGATGTTTGGATTGTTGTTTGTAAGTTTATCTCCCATACATTTACTCAATCTGTATTTTAGTAGAGAAATATAATCAGGTTCTCAATAAGCGTGTAAAATGAATTACATTATCTTGACTTGTATCTTTCAAAATCATGTTTTGTTTGTTTGTTTGTTTGTTTGTTTGTTTGTTTGTTTGTTTGTTTGTTTGTTTTATGTGGCATTGCCATTGGGGTTTAACGCCGTTTTTCAACAAAATTTCCGATTCACCTAACCAGCTTTCCTGGACTTTATACTAACCAGTACTAAGTTACCCTTCCTCAAGAAGTCGATATTTTTGTCAAATTTTCATAGAAGGGTATGACCTGTTGAGATCGGGATTTGAACCCGGATTTCGGGGTTACAAGTACAGCGTACTATCCACTGGACCACGATTGCGGCTTGTCATGTTTTGAAGTAAAAACGAACATCAAATGTGATGAATCTAATGATGAAAACATCAAATGTATTATCATCTTAAAATACGGAAATATGCCTAACAAAAAAGTAAAAAAATAAGTAGATACGTAGAGATGTGTTTTGAAATATGATACGAGCATTTCCAGAACTGCTGAAAATGCGCATTTAATCATGGAATCATCTTTCAGAAATGGACAAAAAGATGCTCACATGTATTTATTTATTTAAGTTGTACAGATTTCCTTGTCCGTTCGTTCGTTCGATTAGTAAATCCATAAGCACGTGTTTAGATAAAAAGTCTTACTGACCTTGTTTTAGTATCTTCTAATTCAAATTCCGCCTCTTTTAATTCCGTCTCTACGCGTTTTAACCGATTTTGTAATGCTTCGTAATCGTCAGTGGAATGTCTTTCTTTCTGACCTTTTTCCAGTTTCTTCGTAAGCCTTTGTAAATCTGCCTTCACTCTTTTATTTTCTTGTTCAATGTTTGATATGTGTGATTCTAAATCGTGTCTTTGTTGTAGGAGCTTCTCAATTTCAGTGTTATGTTCCGCTTGAAAATTATCCATCTGCTGTTTCTGCCTGTATTATAAATTGTAATCACTACACTACACCAGAATAACGAGATTTGTTAATAAACTATACCACGACATAACTTAATTAGTTTGATTACCAAGCTGTCAACTATATAAAATTTTGTTATGAATCGCTAGTCTGAGATAATTTCAGATGTTCTAAGAGTAAGTTTGTTCTTGGGTTTATATGAAATATAATTGATGTATGGAACTCTTTAAATGAAGAAAAAATACATAATATTTTACTTTGTAATTATATCCCTCAACTCCTTGTCTTTGTTTTCTCTTTCGTTAAGCCTTTGTTGTAGTCTGTCACGTTCTTTGTAAAGAGTATCTGCGTGTTTCTCTTTGTCCTGCTTAGTCTGTTGAATTCCAGATATTTCTTGTTTGTACTTATTTGCTTCCTGATTCTTCTGTTGCAATTCATTTTCTAACTTTGCTAATCTGGTTCGTAATTTGGCAATCTCGTTGTTCTTGACAACTTCTTCATCAGAGAATTTCTGCAACCTTTTATAAATGGAGCAGAGCATTTTAGACAATACATATCAACACAAGTATTTTGCTTTATTAATTAGTGTCCACAATGTCGACCTGTTGAAATGTGTTGAATAATTCAGCAAAAAATCTAGTTTAGGACTAGGCTAAGTGTTGTAGTCATATAAAACACCCAAAGTATGAAAATATTACAATTTACGGTTCGTTGATCTTAATACAAAATTCTCGGAACTTTTCTGAGCAGTTTTCCTGGTCTATATACTAACCAGTACTAACTTACCCTTCCACAAGGAGCCGGCAACTTCTCCACTTCCATATGGAGGAAAATCGATGATTTTGTCAAATTTTCATAGAAGGGTATGACCTGCCGCGACCGGGATTCGAACCAGGACCTCCGGGTTATAAGTCCAGCGCACTAACCACTGGACCACGGCTAGTACCGATTGAACAATAGCAATTAATCTCCTTACGTATCATACTTTTTTATCAAAAGTGAATAATTACTTTGTTTCTGTGTCCATAAGTTTCTTTTCTGAATCTTTTCTTTTGTTCAGTTCCTTTTGTAATTTGGCATTTTCAGATGTCAAAGATTCAATGAGTCTTTGAAGATCATTTTCATTTTGCTGAAGTCTTGATACATCTTTGTTGTACATTGCTGTAAGGTTTGAATTTTCCATTTCCAAGGCTTTAATTCTTTCATCAGTATTCCTACCAGCTTGTTGAGAAGTTTTTTCTACATCCGCCAGCCTTGATCGCAAAGCCGCTATCTCTTTGTTTCTCATTTCTTCTTTTTCACAGCATTCCCTCAATCTTAACACATATGTTTGTACAAATGAACAGTAAGATATTGAATAATAATCATAGAAGATATTTTAGAAAGTGAGAATCTCGTTAAATACTACATGATGTAAATGCATAAGTTTTATGTCCAGCTATGTTAAGTAGGATATGATAAAAGTTTTACATGTACGAGATACACATATCATTCAGAATTGCGTACACACTAACAGACAGACGACACGCTTATTGAAGAACAAATACTCACCTACGCTTACAGTCCTTAAGATCGTCCTTATACCTCTGAAGAGATTTTGTTGTTTGCTCCAGTTGTGAAGACGATTCAGTGGACACCTTGTCAAATGTTAATCTCAGTTCCGCCATATCCTTTTTAAGTTTATCATTATCTTTTGTAAGTTTTTCAATGCGTCTTTCCAGATCGTTTTTATCATGTTTTAATTTGGATATTTTCTGGCTAAGCTCGGCATTATTGTCGATGTTTTCGCTTTTCATAATTTCAATCCTTTCTCTCGCTTCGTGTTTTGCTTGCTGTAGATCATTCTGTGCGGTTTCCAACTCCTGTTGCAATACTACAATTTTATTTCTAAAGCTGTGTTCGTCTGCTGAAAACCTAACAAAATATTAATTATGAATAAATGTGTCATTTACTTATTTATATCCGTTTGTTACATATTTGTAAGGATTTTTTCACTATTTCAATTCACATGACTTATTTGGTTATACTAATTTAATATGAATGGGATTTTTTTTGTTCATTGGATTTAACGCCGTTTTTCATTTACATACGGCAGCCTGTTTACCTGACCAGTTTTCCTGGACTGTATACTAACCAGAACTTACATACCCTTTCACAAGGAGGTGGCAACCTCTACACATATGGAGGAAAGCAAATAATTTTGTCAAATTTTCATATAAGGGTACGACTGGGATTTCGCCGAGTTACAAGTCCAGCGCGCTACCCTCTGGAACAATGTCGCGTCCAATATGAACGTAAGGTCAACTAACATTTAATACAAGCTTTGTAGAAAATAATCAATTAAGTGTAATGACTCGTACATGCAATCCCTGAATAGCTGCAAAAGACTTCTAAACTGAATTGGCTTACACTTTATAGATATGGTATTACAATGACTTGGATCAACAACGTTCATTCATGATTGTTGATCAAAAGGTGCTACTTGTAGTTAACAATAGCTAAATAGTTACTTTGTTTTGGCGTCCCTTAGTTCCTTTTGTGAATCTTTACGTTTGTTCAGTTCCTTTTGCAGTTTGTCATTTTCAGAAGTCAAGGATTCTACGAGTCCTTGTAGATTACTTCCTTTTTGCTGATGTTTCAATACGTCCTTTTTGTACTCTGTAGTAAGGCTTGATTTTTCCATTTCCAAAGCTTCAATCCTTTCATTTGCATTCCTACCCGCTTGTTGGGAAGTGTTTTCAACATCCACCAACCTTGATCGCAAAGCTGCAATTTCTTTGTTTTTCATTTCTTCTTCTTCGTAGTGTTCCTTCAATCTTGACAAAATGTTCGAAATTATGAATCATAGTGACATCGAATAATTATCGCAATATTTTCGAACATAAAATATTCTCAGAAAAAACTACATGTAATGAATTAATTGAGTTATATATCTGACTTTGTATTACAAAGTCTGGTAGGAAATAAGGTTTTACTAGTACATATTGGTTGTAGAAATCATTCTGATCTGAGTGCATTGTTACAGATAGACGACATAATAAAATTATGTGTAAAATCAAGTAAAAATACTTACCTCCGATTAGCATCATTGAGTTCATATTTATATTTGTGAACAGTTTGTGTAGATTCCGTTAACTTCTTGTTATTTATTAATCTCTCTTCCGCCATAGCGCTTTTAAGTTCATCATTGTCATGTGCAAATTGCTTGATTTGTCTTTCCAAATCGCTTTTATCATGCTTTAATCTAGACAATTTCTGACTGAACTCTGTATTACTGTCGAGTTTTTCGCTTTCCAGAATTTGAATCATTTCTTTGCTTTCGTGTTTCGTTTGTCGTAGTTCGTTCTGTGTGGTTTCTAATTCATGTTGCAATAGGGCAATTTGATTTCTGAAACTTTCTTCGGCAGCTGAATACCTATAAAAACAATGAATAAATATTTTGTACATTCATTTTCGTCCGTTCGTATATTGTTACTACCCAGATATTTACACATATTGGTTGAACAGTTTTACACTGTTTCAATTTAGTGTTTTATAGTGACGCATTTGTAATATGGACGAGAGTTCAACATATATTTAATAAAGATTAAGCTGTAAAAGACAACTTGAATTAGTGTATTTTTTCAGATTATTTTAAGGTTAATACAGGAATGCGTGTTCGCTGTTGATGACATGAGGATAAGGCCTGATGTAACCAGAACATAATTTATTTTTCAGACACATGTATTTTAGTTAATAAATACTTAGAATGAGTATCCGTTAACGCCTTTTCTGTGTCCCTCCGTTCGTAAACCTCCCTTTTCAGTTTGTCATTTTCAGAAGACAGATCTTTTACACGTTTTTCCAGATCGCTTCTACTTTGCTCAAGTCTTGTTATTTCCATGTGGTACTCTGAAGTCAGATTTGATTTTTCTTCTTCCAAACTATCGATCTTTTTGTTTGCTTTTCCATTTGTCTGCTGAAGCGTTTTCTCTGCATCTATCAGCTTAGATCGTAAGGTAGCGATCTCATTATTTTTGTTTCCAAATGCTTCTGAGCATTTTCGTAGTCTAAAAAAAGGAATGTGCATAATTTTGGTACCATGCCGATGAATTAAGGAGTGAAATACGATTTGACTTTTACAGCAGAATGTTTACGCTATTTAGACTAAGGTAAGTCGGTGCATATTAAAATCATTATATCTACTTGTATAGTAGGCAATGCAATATTATATGCAAATTCATTCGCATAGTTTTGTTGCACATTTACGTAACATATTCATGAGTATTCGTGACGATGAACTCCTGAAAGCTTACCTTGCTTTGGTTTCATCAAGTTCGTCTTTTCTTTCTTTATCATTTTGTTTGATGTTTTCAAGTTGTCTGGCACTCTCCTTCGATTTCTTCTCAAATGTTTGTCTTTGCTGGTCAATATGTCTTTCCAGTTCATCATTATCACGAGACAGTTTTCCTACACGTTGTTCCAATTCGTTTTTATCTTGTAACAATCTTGACAATTCTTTGTTAAACTTTGTATCCATGTCCATTTTCTCATTTCGTAATGTTCGCATGTTTGCTTTCGCGTCATGCTCCGTTTGTAGAAGCTTTGTTTCCATATCAGCCAGTGCGTTTCTCAAAGTGTCGCACTCATTTTTCCAGTTCAATTTGCTATCGGAGAAATATATTAGTAAACAATGCGAGGGTTTTTACTGAACAAACACTTATTTCACCTATCTAGTTAGTCTAACATTTGATAATTTTGTCCAGTTAGTACTTATCGAAGTGATGTTAACTAAAGTTGATGACTCAGTTAGAAGCTTGGTATAAGCAAATTTACATAAAGCAAACGGAACGAGAAAGTTACTGATCCTTCTCAATGTTTAATAATTCTTATCACAGTTTCATCATTTACAACAACATAACATTAATGCAATATGGTTGCTATTCATACGTATATTTACGGATTTCGTATTTAAATTTATTTTAAATTTCGCAATAGAAATAAGTTACATAGAATAGATCATGTATATATATTACGAACCTTGCCCTAGTTTCATCCAGTTCCTGTAGAAGGTTTTGATAGTTTCGAAGTCCAGACAACATTCCTGTAGATTTGTTTTCAAATAACTGCTTTTGTGTCGACAGATCTTCGTTTAAATTTCTGTTCTCTTCCTGAAGGACGTGTTCACGTTGCTGTAATTCATTGATAGTCTGCTGGTATCTAGATATCTCATTTTCCATGGATTTTATTTGTTCGCCAGCCTTTAATGTACACTGTTCAAATGTTTGTTCCACATCAGCCAGCTTATCTCGCAAGGCGACAACCTCGTCGTCCTTCGTTTGACATTCTTCCGAAAGTTTCTGCAATCTTTAAACACCAGTTTGGATAATAAATTAGATACTGAAGGGAAAATATATAAGAAATACATGAATTATGGAATGTTTGCTAATGAAGGTCCGAAAGTGACAAATTCTTTGGTTGACAATCTGTCATTTTACCGTATTTTATCACATGTAAGCTTGTATGTATAACGATTGGGTAAAATTGCAAAAGCATAAAAAATGAAAACCATAAAAAATTCAAGCAGTTAAACGTAAAATTACATACATTGACTAATGTTCATATCGAAATGAAACGAAGTAAAATAGCTGGGTATGTTCTCATGGTTAACTTGTGATATCAATTATTGTCTGAAATTACTTAACACGATATTTTATAGATATAAGTGGCAAAACGAAAGTAAATCAAGAAAGAAAAGTCGATAATTAAAACAATTCAAGTAACCATTATTATTATAGATATTCCAAGGCGGTAACCTCCGGGCAGATTGTGTTTTGTTACTAATTTTTATATATTTCTAGAAGTCCTTTTCACATGTTCATCGTATATCATTCGGATGTCCACACTGATTACATATTTATAATGACAGTGATTGATGATCTACGACTATAAGGAATACGAGCTTTTGAGGACAGGATTTATGTAATAAACTTGACATTTTCTTAGTGTGCAATTGTGTTTAAATATACTACTAAACAATCGAAATGATAGAATGTAAGTAATTAATTATACGTGAAATGAAACACAAAATTATGCATTGTTTATCCAAGATTATAACATAAATTAATACGTAAGAAATCCGTGGTGTCATTATATTTATATTTGAAAATACATGATTTCATGTAAAATAATTGTTTTGTAACATTTCAAAACATATTTTAAAATCTGCATTCCATTTGAAACTGTTATCTTATAGTAAACAAATGGTATTGTGAAATTATTCGTGTTGAAGTCAAGTTTGATTTGTGCATGGATTATGGTCATAACAAGAAGGTGTACGTATAGAAAGATATAAACAGGCGTTTGAGGAAATATTTAACATTCGTATTTTAATTTCATTGTTCTCGTGTATTTCTTATTACATCAAAGTGCTGAGTAAAATACAACTCGTACTGAATTTAAAGATCTAGATTGGTAGGGAAAAGGCTATAAACGCACCGTGTTTTAAATTGACCAATTTCATTTTCAGTGCTCTGCCAATGAGGTTGTCGGTCAGTCAGGCCGTTTTTCATTTCCTCATTGAGTTTATTAATTTGCTTGCTTAGATTGTACACATCTGTTTCTAATTTCAATTTGTCCTGTTGGAGTTCATATATTTCATCTTTGCATTTTTCACTCATGTCTGATTTGGCATCGTTCAGTGTTTGGATTTTCATTTCGTAATCTGTTTTCTGAAGTACTAGTTTTTTTTTTAACTGATGTAGTCCAGCTTGTAAATCTTTAAGTTGGTTATCCTTGTCATCATTGGCAACTTTTAGTTCTTCCATCCTTGAATAATAATTTAGTATTACATATGTCTTTATATTGACACTTTGTCTTCTTATGAATAAGTATGTTATTACTATTAACAAAGTATGAACATTGAGTTACTTGAGATAAAACGATACTCTCAGATTTTATTTCATCCACTGCTTCTTTTGTCTTTGATACATCATTGATGAGTATATTGGGTTGAAACCAACATTTTATTAGCTCATTCAGTGCACCTTTCCTAGTTTCTATCAATATTCATACGAATGATAAAACCTACATAAATGCATTAATGTTAAAAAATAGCATGGTTGGATTTCCAGGAACCGTCAAAAGGACAATATTCCGTGTTTCTATACAGAGTATTAATCTGTCATCGTCTCTCAATAATGAGTGGTAGTAAGAGTAATAATTCAACTATTGATATAGCAAGGTATGATACTCACTATCATTATTAATAATTAAATTGGGTATAGGTAAGTAGACAATACTCACTTTTTTTCATAATCCGGTACTTCTTTTTCCATCTTAAACAGACGTTGTTTAACAGTTTCCAATGATTGTTGTTGATCATTGTCTAGTCTCTTATGTATATTAGAGATGTCATTCTTAAGTTTCTTGTTTTCTTCATTTAGTTCATAATTACAATCAAGTAATCTTTTATTTTCCTGTTGAACTTCTTTAACATATGTATTTCTTCTTTTGTCTTGTTCAATTTCAGATGAAGTATTAGTAATGCGATCGATTTCATTTTGTTCCATACGGGTAATAATTTGGATTTTTTCAATTAACTCATGTTGTAATGATGTAATTGTGCCTTCTTTCCTCTCATTTTCTTTTTCTAATTCCCTCAACCTTGAAAAGAAATTCCAATGTAAACATGAATATTAGAATATTCAATACTTGACAGTTCTTATCTACGTATGCAAATAAATCAACAAGTAGTCACCTACGGCAGACATTTGGCCAAATCAATGCTTCTAAGTCACCCACTAGTAATGACCTGTTTTTCTCTCATTCTGGGAGAATCTGTTAACATTCATATAGAAGTGAATCAAACTTGAAATTTTGGGTTCAATCGTAGGTCAGCAATTTTTAAAAGGAGATGGGTTCCTTGCTTAAGTTTTGTTTAAAAGAACATTACTGGATTGTATGGAAATATATAATGACAGACATAATTCAATTAGAACTTCAAATTTTGTATTATTGTATGTGCAGTATGTTGTCTTGTGTAGATATAAGATCATTGTAATTGCAAATTATCATTTCATTCATTCGTAATAAACATCAAAACAAAGTCACCATATTTACACTGGCTGACGGCACATGCATGAACAGGTAATACAACTTGTAGTGAACATTTACTAAAATAATTAAATAAAAATTTAGCTTCCAGACGATAAAATTGCCAAAAGGTGACACTTACTTAATTTTGTAATCATACATTGTGTCGTCAATGTATTTGGGGCACAGAGACAGAGTTTCACTTATCGATATTTCATGTTCAAGTTTGACATGTTTCCGACTCAATTTGGTCTTTAATTGACTATTTTCGTCGGCGAGTTGTTCAGCATACCTCAGTATTTCATCTTCCTGTCTGTTATGTTGCTCATTCAACCTCGATATTGTATAATCAAACCCGTTTTCAGCAGTTTCTTTATCTTCTCTCATTTGATCAAGTTCGCATTCGATGTCTTGTAATTGTTTTTGAAGAATCTCATTATCGTGTTCACTAGAGCAAGATTTTAATATGTAGATTTGCGTTGTATCCATTAGTATAAACTAAATTATTCACATAAGTTAAACTAACATTCAAGTAGCTAATACAAAGTATTTGCTTGCAACAAAACATTACCTTGTAACAATAATTGATAACAGTCATGTTTAAGTGAACAGTAAAATATTACCTTATGACAAAAATTGATAACAGTCATGTTTAAGTGAACAGTAAAATATTACCTCATGACAATAATTGATAACAGTCATGTTTAAATGAACAGTAAAAAATACCTCATGACAATAATTGATAACAGTCATGTTTAAGGGAACAGTAAAAAAATACTTTATAACAAAAATTGATAACAGTCATGTTTATGTGAATAGTAAGCTAACATAATCTAACAGGACGTAAGAAAATAATTATGTATGACTTACGAAGCTTCTAATTTGTCGAGTAATTTCTGAAAATTAATACATGGCATGGAGATCATCTTTTGTGCAACTTCATTTTCCTGCTGGTGTTTTTTGATGAGACTATATTGTCTACCTTTAATGAACCTGTTCATTACAAAAGAGATTAATTACATCGTATGCGTAACTTTATAATGATCTTTCAAAGACGATCATATATTTATGTATTCAAATTCGTAAGCTGTGTGACGTATGACCGAAATTTACTAAATTGTGCATATAACTTTCTATGTTTTGTAGGTATTTTATTTCTGTCGTGGCTTCATCCGTGCGTATTGAGCATCCTACATTTCATCCTTGTCGTCGGACGGTACGTGTTTAGTGTGATGTCATCTCTATGATTTATTATTGTAAGGTATTGTGACGTCAAATGTCAATAAGTTATATATTTTTTATTTAACGACTGCAAGTGCCAGTTTTATGCTTTGTTTTTAATATGTCCCAATTTATTACCATGACGATTTTTAAGATGACTTAAGTTTGGATGTAGATCTGTGTAATTTGTACCACATTTCTAACAAATTAGCTACAAATACTTATTTAAGTAATTCAACGGTGTGATACATGATACACGTAAACGAAATGCTTGTATTTTGTTTTTTTTTTATCAATATTTGAAGTTCTTATATAGGTATATTAGTATTTCCATCCAAGCTTAATCATATGCTTTTATCTTTTTCGTACGTCTTGAAAGAACGCACGTTTCACTAACTGAACATGTTATTGACTATCAAGCATAAAGTTGAACTCGTATATACATAATATTTGTTGTCTGATAATGTGAAAGTTTCAACAACAATAACAAAATGGACAAGCGGCGTTCCAAACCAACTGTGTATAATTCTATGGGGTATGACGAATCTATCAGTTAATTATAAATGTCATGTAAATAAAGACAATATACTCACAATGGTTCATCTATGGGCTCTTCATCCCACTCATTTATGATTTTCTTTCGTGCTTTTGTTCCAGTGGATTTGGCTAACTGTAAGTAAGGACACTTCGTTAATACTATAAATAAGTAGCCTATGGTTTGGTCATTCCCTTTTTCTCACAGATTGGGAAAAACATTAAAATTCGTATTTCGAAATAGTGTACAGTAAAACAGAACGCATATATTCTACAATTTTGAATGGAAACATTTGCTTATATATTTATCTCCGGACTTTTTTTATTTACACGAATGCATTCCCCCAATTAAAATTATGCTGTAATTACTATGTTTGTATAAAGAAAACGTTAATCTTACCGTCCCAGCGTTGTCTTGCTTCTTCCTGTTTAATCTTTTGGTACTATCATGGTGATATCTGTATCTGGTACATATTACTTCGCTATCATCTGTTTTCCTAGGAGTCAAACTCGAACCACGGTTTATTGACATTCTGTCTTCTCTAGCAATAAACATGTATAGAATGTACAAAATATTCAATATGTTCAAGGACAGTCCATTCTGACGTTTAATGCGTTTAATCGGCCTATACATTCTGATATAAATTTTACCAATAAGTGTGTAATTTGATAATTAAATTATTTATAACAGACCTAAACAAAAAAGTTTGTTTCCGGTTACATGCTCAAAAAATATTTGTCGGTAGGTAGGGATCTTTTCTTTTATTTTTTCACATACATCGGCAACACTGTTGTGAAAACTACAATATAACACTAAGACTTGGATGCCTTAAGAATATATGCATTTCATCAAAATCTGGTACTTACATGTACTTCCTGTTTATAATTCGACGAAGGAGCGATTCATGTCATATCTGAAATAAACTGTAAAATAGCACAAGTGGTTGGCGAGCTTACATATAAGTTTGGTCGGAGTTTATTGATGAGAATGCGGCTCGCTTTATAAGTGTCTTAAGTATAGCTGTACTCAACCAAAACGAGTATTTTAATATCTTTAAAAGTCTTATCAGATAAAGTAACCAGAAATCGCGATGTACAGTACTATGAATAGGCTAATGGTAGTTACATCATACACATATATTACAACGTACCAAGTTACAACGTTTTAGGTTGAAAAACAAATACTTAAAATTTACAAAACGAAACGGATATTTCTCTTCATCAATTGAAATTATTTCAAACGACACTAGATTGGTTCACATAGCTTACGCGAATTCATTAAACATACAATATCATACAATATGCATATAGAGAGGCTTAGTTGACGGATCATGTATTTTTTAAAATTTTGTTTAAATCATAAAACCAAATAACTGTTCAAAGCATCAACAAAACAGCGCACAGCAGTTCCATTGCCTTTAACTGAGGTTCAACGGCGCATCAACAGCCAGGGTCATTAGGCAACATTTCCAGTTTTAACGGTGAAGGTGATTCCAGGCTTACACCTGGATTGAACCACCGACCTTCCATGAGCCAGCTGGACAGGTTCTTCACAAGCAATGAAATTTGGTCCCGGGCAGGATTCGAACTCGCAGCAGTGAGGGGTAGTGATTACAAGTCAGAGACCATAACCAACCGACCAAGAAGGCCCCCTAAATGTAACCTAGACGGTAATATTACGGTACGATTAATGAGGACTAACTATATAGAGGATTATGATATACTAGCAGTGATTTTTTTGCAACTATGGGAAAGAGTCCGGGTCCGGTCCAATGGGAAAAATTCGCGGCATGATGCCAAAATAGGGAATTTTTAGGTCGGGATTGGGAAAATTGTCTTTACTTTCGATTTCGAAGGGTCCGTTTACAAATAAAGAAGGAAAAATCATTGACCAGTCAAGATACTTGAGTGAACATATAGGACTGAACGAGTAGAACAACGAAAATGAATAATACATAAATTAAAGGTAACACAATTGCGTTAACAACGTCAAATTAATTTAAGCAAAAAAAAAAAACACACACACACACATTCCGGTAAAAATGAATTTCGAGTAATGCAATGTAATTTAACCTAGCATTTTGGTTAGGCTTATGTTGTAGGTTTGAAAACGAAAAGGTGAAACTTAAGTCTGGCTATCGGTAATATATTGTACCGAATACTTTTTGGAAAAAGTGACACACCGTTAAATAAGCTGAATTTAACGAGTTTGAAATTAGTTTGAGCGAGTAATATACTCTAACGTTCAACAATAATAAAGAAATACCGTATCTACAACGATAATTATCCGCTACACTGAACCTAGAATACACATGTTCTGAGCTGGTAACTATACACGCTCAGACAGTTTACATCTATGAATAAACTTACTTTCGATTTCGATTTAAAACTTTATTTTTCGCTAGAAGTATACTAAGGTAACTTATAAAACAGAAAATAATGTTTCGTCTATTAACAAGTTTCATTGAGCATGAATTTGTGAGAAATTACTACTTTAGATTTGAAGCAAATTTAACCGCCCAATTTCAAACATGCCAGATCTAGTAATTTCAAATATCATTCTTACATTTCGACAAAAAAGAAAAACTTCATTGAAAAAAATAATGACATTTTACAATCAATACAGGTTGCAATAAAAAAGTGACTAAAACTCACGTTTATTTGTATAAATCGTTGCTAACAGTAACTGATTAGAGTTTGAAAATCACTCATTGTACAACCATCGTTCATTTTCGTGGAAACTAATTTACTTCCGCCTTTTCGTTTGTATACATGGCTACCAACGCGATTCACATCCAGGAACGACAACTCTAGATGGATACAGATTTTATCTGGTTTTGCTAGTATGGATTATCTCGCTTGAAGAAATATTCTAATATTACACTGCTTTGTACAGGATGTATGTATATAACGAGGGTCATTCAATAAGTAACGTGTCTTGTACAGTTTTATATACTACCGTTTCGATTTTGACAGAAAACAGTTTTACTCGCAGTATTGCTTTCCTCAAGCACAGAAGAAGTGTGTTAAAGAGAAAAAAAACAAGATATCAGCTGGAAACCCAATCATGTCACGACAGCAAGGTAACTAAAACAAAGCTTTCATTTTTGAACACTTAGCACGGTTTCGCTAACTTTTAGATGATCCCCGTTAATCAAACCAACCGTCTCTTTGAGATATTCATTGCTATCTCACCATGCCAATTGAACCATTCATTGCTATCTTCCCATGCCAGAAAAAAATACCCCATCCAAAAGATCGTATATTACGATATACCGTATATATATATATATATAAATTCAAAACGTCCAACTTGTATTCGAGAGCACTGGGAGAATCATTGAAACACTTGGTTTGCCAACCAGGTGGACATTTGAACTTTTGCCTCATAAGCATATTTTGGACTATTCCAAATTCAAAGCTAATGTACAAAACATTGTTTTATTTATGAAAATTAGTTTATTTCTCTCTGACAGAGTGGAAAACATCGTGGCATAAGATATATATATACATATCTCGTACAATCATTTAGCTTTGCGCTACGTGTAGCTCAATATTAATGCATATTCAGACTTGCATATATGTTAAATATGATTTTACTTCCTTGTCCAATCAAGTCATGATAGGATGTAAACATTTATAGTTATCCGTAAGATAAAAACGTCCAATTGAATGAAAGTAATATTTGGAGGAGACTAAATTGCAGTCGTCCTTTTTCCGGAATCGGGAAACTGTATTGATTTAAGGGCCACGACCGTGGGCCAGTGGTTAGAGAGCTGGACTTGTAACCCGGTAATATGGGTTCAAATGTCGGTCGAGACAGGTCATTCCCTTCTATGAAAATTTGATATCAAATCGATTTTCCTCTATATGTAGAGAAGATGCCGGCTCCTTTTGGAAGGGTAAGTTAGTACTGGTTTGTATACAGTCCAGGAAAATCGGTTAGATGAATATTCTGCTTTTCATGATAAAATACATGTATAAACTAGTCCACAAATGTTTGTTAAGAATAATTTTTATTAAGCACATTACATAGTATGTTCAACTGTATTATGGTTGTACACAGTATTTCTGATTTCTAAGAGAAATAATTTTCTATATTGTTAACAGTACATACATATACGTTCAATTCTATCGACATTTTCAGTTAATGTTACTGAACTTTGTTGTTGCCCCTAATTGCAACGGAGCTTCTTTTCACGAAGTGGCATGTGATAAATATGTTTGAAAATGATTTTTTACCGAAAATCATTTGTATTTAAATATTGAATAGAAAATAAAGTAGAAAATAATTTCAACTTAAGACTTGAATTTCTCTACAAACATATTGAAGTTTGTTAAATTAAAATGTTGTCGTCGGTAAAAACGTTTCTTCTGAGGATTCGCTGAAAATACTGCATAAATATGAGAAATATTGACATATATTGTAAAAACATCACACTACCCAACTTTTAGAAACGGTCAACATGGTCTGTTATAAATATTTTGTGAATAGGACAATCATCTACTTTATTTGACATTTTACAGATGAAGCGTACAATATCACTATATTCTATAGAAGGCTTCATGCTACTATAACATTTTACATTTTATCTTTGATTACGTCAAATATTTAATAGTGTCTTATATTAGTGAAGTACCCAAAAATCTAGGTGAACGATCATAATTAGCTGAACAGTGTGCACATGGTCTATACTTTTGAAGTGTCAAGTAAAATAAACAGAGAATAATGTGCGAGTAATAAAAAAACAAAAGAAATGAAAAGAAAAAAAAACATAAATTCAGTGATAGAACAGCTTGGTAATCAACAAGGAATAAAAAATCTGATTAATTACGGTACTACAGATTACGGTATTACAGATTTTCTACTGACAATATATAATAATGCAAACAACATACATACAATTCCATTTTAACACAATTTAAACGTTCTAATTAACAAGTTCAAGAGATCTTGTTATATAAGAAAATGTCCTGCCTCCGTTTTATATTTATAATAACAAAATATATTCAATCTATCCATCTAGTATGTGACCCCTAGTTGAAGGTACTTATTTTCTCCTCATCCCCTGAGCCACGCCTTTCGTAAGTGTTGGTCCATTCTCATGAAGGAGTAATGCTGGCCAGACAATAAAATCTATCAAGTTTCCACTGACCGTATAAGCACTGTACAGACTTGATTGGAATGTTGCCCCGTGCTTCAGCAATGGTGCCATGACAACAGGAGGGTCTTGTATCTGTAAGTATTACAATATGGATGTTGAAAGATAAGGATAAAATAGAGGAAAATGTTACAAGTAAAATATGTTATGCACCACAAGTGATTACATTTTTCAGATTTCATTCAATTTAACAATCCAAAGATTTTCATGAATTTATGTTGCTTCCTCCTGTTAATTTATGTCGTTTAGGATTAATGTGAACATTGGCTGCTTGGAATTGTCCGCTGAAGTCTCATCTTCTCCTAGAAATCCTGTGGCTTTTCTATCATTAATATCGGGTACATATCTATAGACACGTCTTTGAACATTATCAAACACTACCGTGCAACCTCTCCAAAGCAACACCATTTTGGAGAGTTAAAATGATGTTGTTGTTGTTTCTCTAAAGAGATTAAATAGTTGCAGTGCAGTGGGAAAAATCATGCTGTTGGTGAATGGAGGTTGTTGCTCAAAAGAGGGCCGCTTTGGAGAGGTTGCACTGCATATCTTTTTTATCTATCTGCCAATATTGTAGTTCCAGATCGAATTTCGGAATTACATTTCTGTACGTATAACATCTATATTTTATACTCCAGGATTCTGCCTACATATGTTTCGTGTTGTGGATGTATTTCATACTTGCACCAATTTCACTGACTTACGGTACACATGTAACCTAGCTTACAGACTTTCTTCAAACTTAATGTCACCTACATAAAAATATTGCATTTCAAGCGTTTGATCTTCTCATTGACAATACCTAACAAAGAATAGATTTCTTTGTAAAATATATTATTAAAACGTGTGGCATCGGATAAAATATGAGACACAGACAATACCCATAGGGGACCAGCACGTTGAAGGGATGGCGTGTAATGGTGCATTAGGCCCAAAATGACCACACGGACCTAAAACACCATTACACACCATCCCTTCAACGTGCTAGCCCCTTATGTTAATACCAATCACAATCAGTGGTGACTTACTAAAAATGAACAGCAGGGTCAATGGTTGGAAATATAAATGGTAATATATCAATAAAACATCGAGGCTAACTTACTGACATCAGCCAGCATATTTCAAAACACTCCTTCAAATAGTCAGGTATATATAGAGCTTGTTTGGCGAAAACAAAGGAACCATCTCGTAGGTATAGCTTGTATTCCTGAAATCATGTCAATGTCAATGTGTCCTTCGTTATTATACTCACAATATAAATAGTGTAAATAAGATACCATTCACTTACCAAATTTCTAGAATAAAAAAGTCATTGCCACAATAAATAAGTGAAAATAGTTCGGCAAATAAATGTACTCTTGTTTTTAGATAACAAAATGGGAGTTTAAATATAACTACAATCTGTTTTAACCCAAACTGTCTGAAATACGGGTGTAATGTGAGCCCTGAGCCGAAATTCAAAACGTCCAACTTGTATTCGAGAGCACTGGGAGAATCATTGAAACACTTGGTTTGCCAACCAGGTGGACATTTAAACTTTTGCCTCATAAGCATATTTTGGACTATTCCAAATTCAAAGCTAATATACAAAACATTGTTTTATTTATGAAAATTGGGTCATTTCTCTCTGACAGAGTGGAAAATATCCTGGCATAAGATGGCATTACTAATTATAAGCAATGGCTACTTTTGCCAAAATGTTTTCAAAAGTCCTCTGCTTCAGATGCGGGAAAATGCGGTATTATGAGGCAGAGGGTTAATTAAATTAATGTATTCAACCCAACATTTACTTTGAATACTCGAATTCTTTATGTTGATCATTGTAAGTATGGCAAAACCTAAACATTAATTCGTTTATTTGGGTTCGCCTGAGAATTGAGTTCTAAATAAGGGGGGACATTTTAGAAATTCGACTATGTTTTTCAGTTACTTTTCTTAACATTTACTAAAAAATGTTTTAAAAAGTTTGTACCTCGAAATTCCTTTTAACATCTACAGCCGATGAAGATTTTGTACAATCTTTGATGTATTTCAATACGGTGACAGGAACATCAGACATGCCCTGTAAATACAAATATCTCTCCTGTTGTGTAAGCTTTTAAAGACTTTGTTCAGTCTTGTTCGGACACTTTTTGTTAATACAATTTCAATAGTGACATTTAACAAATATTTTACAAATGCAATTCATATCCCTCCTAGCAAATGTGTATTCATGTCAGTTTTAACAACTTAAAAGTAAAGAGGCGATGTATTGCAACAAGAATGGTTTTGCAGTACAATGGTACGGAAAAGATAGGAACACAAAACATAATGTAGCTCTGTCCACGTCTTGTCGCTCTTTATGCGACTTATGCGTCCTTTGGTATCTTTTCTTTTATAATTATTCATTTTCTTGTGTATGCTAATTTGTATACTAGAGCTACCAATCTTTCACATCTTTCAATGTACAAAATGTAATCAATATTGCTATCAATGATACAACAGATGAACACCGAATAACAACTGGATACAATCCTGTTAGTAACGATCTTACCACTTTATCTGAATGTGTAATAGCCGTCAGTGTTGCTTCCATCTGAGCTCGAGTTTTGTACTCACAATATATTTTGGTCTCCTGTAATGTAAACGTACTCAGTGGAAGCATCTTTAACAAGCCAAATGTTTGAATACAAATACAACGTAACTTTGGTTTGAAGAGCACCTTCAGGACCTCATACAAGTGGTTGCATTTTTTAGGTGATCTTATAATCAAGTTGAAAATAGAGAAAACTTTGAAAACCGGTCCATCAATAAGAGGTCTAAATAATGAGGCGGTCTTATTGTCAAAGTGGTTACTCAGTGAGGTTTGACGGTACACGAAAACTGTTAAAAGAACACAATCATACATTCATTAAAATATATTCAACTTACAACAAATACATCCAGTAATATCTGTATGATACGCTCTTCCTCTCCTTCAGATTTCTCCAGAACTTCATAAGCATCCGTCCATTGATTGTCATACAGTTCTTTATATCGATCAGCAAGTTTAGAGGGACGGTCCATGTCGCTGAGATCCACGATGTTTGGATTGTTGTTGGTAAGTTTATCTCCCATACATTTACTCAATCTGAATTAAGGAGATAAAGAAGATCATTTCTTCAATAAGCGTGTAAAAATGAATGATATAATCTTGACCTGTATCTTTCGAAATCATGTAGTAAAAAACATCAAATGTGACAAATCTAGTAATACAAACACCAAACAAATTATTACCTTAAAATATGGAAATATGCATAATAAAATTATAAAAAAGACAGAGTAGATACACAGAGGTGTAGATACTATACAGAAATATGATACTAGTATTTTCAGTACTGCATAACTACATAACACGCATTTAATCACGGAATTATCTTTCAGATGTGGACAAAACAGTATGCTCGCATATATAAACATAGTTTTATAACTCGTTTATTTTATGTGTAAACATTTACTTGTCCGTTCGTTAAGTTCATTCAATTCGATGGATTTGTTAATACCAAACCATATGTTTAACCATTACTCAAAAAGTCTTACTGACCTTGTTTTAGTATCTTCTAATTCAAATTCCGCCTCTTTTAATTCCTTCTCTACGCGATGCAAACGATTTTGCAATGCTTTGTAATCGTCAGAGGAAGGTCTTTCTTTCTGACCCCTTTCCAGTTCCTTCGTAAGCCTTTGTATATTTCCTTTCATTCTGCCATTTTCTTGTTCAATGTTTGATATGTGTGATTCTAAATCGTGTCTTTGTTGTAGGAGCTTCTCAATTTCAGTTTTATGTTCTGCTTGAGAATTATCCATCTGCTGTTGCTGCCTGTATTATAAATTGTAATCACTATACTACACCAGAATAACGAGATTTTTTAATAAACTATACCACGACAAAACTTAACTAGTTTGATTACAAAACTCAGTCAACAAATCCTAAACATCTACAATTTTGATATTGAATCGCTAGTTTTCAAATACAATATAACTGAAGTATAATACAATTTATAGGAAGAAAAAATACTTTGTTATTGTGTCTCTAAGCTCCCTTTCTTTATTATCTTGCTCGTAAAGCTTTTGTTGTAGTCCGTCACGCTCTTTGTAAAGAGTATCTACATGCTTTTCCTTGTCCTGCTTAGTCTGTTGAATACCAGATATTTCTTGTTTGTACTTATTTGCTTCTTGATTCTTCTGTTGCAATTCATCTTCTAACTTTGCTAATCTGATTTGTAATTTTGCAATCTCGTTGTCCTTGACAACTTCTTCATCAGAGAATTTCTGTAACCTTTTGAAACATTAAGCAGAGAAGACAACACATATCTTTCAGACCAATCCCCCAAATGATTTAATCCACCTGAACTTTGACGAAAGTGCTGTTAATAACACATGATGGAATGATAGTATAAAAAACGTACTGCCCTAAAATGCAATTTACTTTTCATGCAGATTACCACACATAAAAAAACGTTCATACCACAGCCGACTCTAACTTTTCATATAGATTACCACACATAAAAAAACATTCATACCACAGCCGACTCTAACTTTTCATATAGATTACCACACATAAAAAACATTCATACCACAGCCGACTCTAACTTTTCATATAGATTACCACACATAAAAAAACGTTCATACCACAGCCGACTCTAACTTTTCATATAGATTACCACACATAAAAAAAACGTTCATACCACAGCCGAATCTAACGCATTCTTAGCATTAAAAATTTGGTGATAATGCAAATTTTATATGAAATAGTACAATAACTATGAAAAGATGTAAACAGTCACCAACCTTGTTTTTGTATCGTCTAATACTCGTTCTGCTCCTTTTAGTTCCATCACTGTGTTGTCTAGTTTACTTTGAAGGGCATCGTAATTATGTTCTGTCTCTTTTAATTTCATCTCAGTGCGATGTAATTTGCTTTGCATGTCATCATAACAATCTACTTCTTTCTGGGTACTTTTAAGTCTTGTAGTTAGTTGGGTTATTTCACTTTTCATTTCCTTGCTTTCTCGCTCTAGGTTCGCTACGCATAACTCTAGGTCTCTTTTCTCTTCTTCGAGTCTGGCTACCTTGGAATCCAGTAGTGCCTTGGAGTTGTCTGTCTGTTTTTGTATTCTATACAAAAAATTTGTTACAAAAAAAAGTGGAAATAATTCTATGGACGATGTGATGAATGATCGATAATAAGGCATCGTAGGAATATTGATACCACTGTGCATACATTATGTTTGGTTTGTGTTTTTTAGTAATACCATTGTATACATTTCAGTATGCTAATAGTTGAAATATACCATGCTTTATACAACCATCGACACTTGTGTTTTAAAAACTTAAATTTGTGAAAACCAACCATTTTATATCAGCCCAATTATTCTAAAGTTGTTTTTTTATTTTATTTTACATTTACCTGGTCTTCATAACATCCAGTTCCAAGGAATTCTTTTGTAAAGTTGATTCTGCTTGGCGAAGTTTGATTTGCAGATCATGTTTTTCAGATTTTGACCTTTGATATTGTTCGTGCATCTTACTATGCATCGTATTATCTTGCGTCAATTGGTCAATTTCCTTCCTCAAATTGGAATTTTCTGTTTTAAAGATATTAATTTCTTCTAGAAGTTCTGCTACACGTGTTTTGTTGTTTGTTTTTTCGCCGAGCAAAATCTTAAGTTCAGTCTGAGATTCACGCCATCTGCCGGACAGATAAAGGCTCTTTTAGTATGCATGATACAATACCGTTATGTTTCAAACAAAAAATCCATTGAATTTCTTACATTCCTGTATCGCATGCGCATTGGTCATATTTTGGTTAAATGAATTATAACTAGACGTTGATAAAGCTTCATGGTCCGGTGATGTTAACATCATGTTAGTTAAAGAATGATTATAAAAGAATTTTTTCATTTAACTGCGCAAAGCCACACATTTATTTGTATCGTAATATATGCAGAAATTCTTAGACTATTATTATGATTTCCAATCATGAAATTGTTTCTATGTTACTAACCTTGTTTTTGTTTCTTCAAATTCCTCTTCAACCTTTTTCAATTCAATCTCTTTGAGATGTAGCTCAAACTGTAGTTCATCATAATTAACTTTCACTTGCTGAACACTTTCAAATCTTGTCATTAGCTGGGTTATGTCATGCTTTAATTTATCATTTTGTCGTTGTAGGTCTGCTATGGTTTCCTCCAGATTTTGCTTCTCTTGTTTTAGTTTGACCACCTGGGCGTCCTTAGCGATAGTATCATTGGTATGTTCCTGTAATCTGCACGATATATGTTCAGAATAATACTCATTTGATAAAATTAGGACTTGAAACACACAAGATTTACATACATTTTGTTCATTATTGTGTCATATCTGTAATAGTGTTGCGAGTTATAATCTCATGAGCAAAATTAATATACTATAATAAGAGTTTGAACGTTTGTAAGCCTGTTACTCACAAATAACAATATTCTGTATGGGAATACGAATGCGATATTATGACAACCATGTTTACACTAATCATGAAAAATTCAGCCTTATATTAATTAGAGTGCTGAAAGAAAGAAATTCTCAATTTTCCTTTTTTTAATATTTCTACTTATATCATTCAGAATGTAAACAATAGGTGTACATAAATCTAATATACAATTGAATTAAATTGTCAACAAGATTGTGCCTGTCAGATAAAGCGTTTGTATATATTATCTACATTACGTCAAAAATCAAACAGAAGTTTTTTTCCAACTCTTGTTTCATATTCATAAACCTATTTTCCAGTTCATGGTTTGGATGTTTCAAAGAATTGTATTCGTTGGTAGAGTATCGTGGAGTTTCATTGAATTGTATTCGTCCCTCTACGTACCTAGGAAATGGATTGTTCCCGCCGGTTAGCAGTCCATCTTGACGGTATTGATTATTCTTTGATTGTTCCGCGTGTAATTCTTCCAACAATTTGCGCGATCTGGAAATCATACATTAATTTAATCACGATTAAGTTTTTAAATTTTAGAATATGAATTTCTTTGCTATCATCTAGAAATTAATTTTATTACTTACAAATATATGTTCATGAAATTATAATCGAAAGACGTTTTACTGTTAAACTATTCTTGACATGAGGCAAAACTTAACTAGTATTGACCAAACATACACTAAAAGAGTTTTGCCTTTGTCGTTAATTATTGATATTTCATTTTTTTGTCTGATGTAAACGTTAACATTTGCAGAAATTGTATGATATGAAAGGTAGGAATTCTACTCTCATATCTCTAAGTCAGGAAGAAGCTTTTCAGATTTGGTAAACGTGAATAAGTTTTTTATCATGTTGCCTTTTCCTTTTAATATTCTTTGACGTTATTCGTCAGGTATACGAGAAATGAACACAGAACATTCAGTATGCAAATTCTACAGTTTTCTAATACGCATCGAAAAACATAAAGAACATCAGATGAGTTGGTATTTACTTAATTAACGATGGATAGACAAATGTATGTTAGTTTCAACATAGTTTTGATAATAGTGTAAATTTTATTAGTTAAACTCAAAAAATAAGGTTAGTACACCGTAATATCGTACTCAAAAAGTTGTTATCGCATAATTGCTGTATTTCAATGTGTTTAAATGTATTAACTCATACTTGTTTTGTGCGGCTTTCAATTCTTTTTCAAAGAAGTGAACCTTTTGTCCCAGATGTATAATGTTCCACGTTAGCTTGTTATTCGCTCTGTTTATGTCCGAATTGTCCCGCTTAAGCTCTTTGAGTCTACTCATTAAGTCATCATTCTGTCTCTGATAGTTTTCATATCTGTAATTGTATTGTTATACACACCAATTAAATAAGAAAATATGTAGACCATTTGTACTATGAGAATAGCATTACATAGCATTACAACCACAATCTAAAAAATCGTCAGAAATATTTATTTTAGCCAAAATGTCAAATGATTTTGCAAATCATGATAAACAAATACTGGTATGTCCATCACAACAAATACATGTACATACCAAATAAAGTTGTTTGTACTAATAAGTTCCAGAATATCAGAGATTCCAGCATAATACAGTCAGCCATCACTTCACTATCTATTTGAACGCGTCATGATTGCAATACGAAAATAATGAATATTAACAACCTCTCAAATTGTTTCTTGATAATAACTATTAATATAATTTCTGGAATTAGAGGACACCAAATTACAAACGTGATAAGTTCAGAATACACGTCAATATAACCGTTGTTTATATTTGTACGTAACTTTATCGTAATTCTATTTTCAAGGTGGAATTCCACAAATACTTACCGTGTTTCGTAGTCCCATCTTAGGTTATCTATCTCTGTGTTTAGTTTGGCTATTTCTTTATCTCTTATATTTATAATCATTTTCAAATGATCAGTAGGTATTTCAGGTGCTGCTGTTTTAACCTTCAGCATCAAATATAACATAAATGAGAAATAATATACACATGTGTAAAACAACAAACGGGCCTATTTGAAAATGTTTATATTATTGATACTTATTTTATACGACTAGTTGAGTGACATAAACTGCATTGATTATATGGTGATTGGTTGAAAGATTAAAAAAATGCGTTTATGCATGCTTTTTGATGATTAATAGTGTATTATCTTAAGTAAAATCCTACACGTAAACTAGTAACAAACAGATATCAAACAAGATTTTTAGTATATACTGAACAAACTGAAAATGACACCTGTCTATATTCGCTATTAGTATTTACGGAGGACCAAGATTGTACATCTCTCATTTGCAGATCGTCATTTTTCCTGTAGTATGTAGATGACTGATGTTCCCTGTAAAATGGCTCATGACGACTGTAGGATGGCTGCTGGTGGCTGTAAGTTTCATCTGTTCTGTGGTGTGGGCGATGCCTACTTTTTCCGGTACACATGTTCCTTTAACAAAAGATGCTTTATAGGGTTGGTGTTACATTTACATGAACTGTATTCAGTTGAGCATATCGCTATTATTCTGCGCCATCAGTCATCAAGCAGTTGGACATTATCCATTAAATGACAGCATGATAAACATGAAAATGTTTAGATTTTATATCTTTTTTTAAATAAACCATGTTACATGATATGAGAAAGTGTTCTTGAAATATCAAAACACGATTACACACAAGCGTGGTTTTTGCATTCGATTTAATTATACATTTGAGAAACAAACGGTCATACAAAAACAGGCGACATAATGACTAAATGACAAACTTTAAATATTATACATGCTGATAAAATCACCAGTACGTTTGATTCTATAAAATCTAACATTCACATATGTATACAACATGTTTCTTAGTACATACCATAAGCCCATTGTGATGGCGTTTATTCCGAAGCATCTGAAGACAAGCGTACGTCTGGAATACCATACAACGTCAAAATTATCGGCTTGCCGCTAATAGAATGTGCTTGATTTTTAATTAAATTATTATTAGTATTCAACTGAATGTCTTCCTTTAATTAAGATTGTGTGCCATGATGCTTTATTACAGAGAGTGTTTAAACAATGTTTCAGTTTGAAAGTGTTTGCAGGATGACCACGGAGTAAGCGATGTTACACAGAATGTAACTTGAATCCTTTGTATTTTTGTTTTCTATGCCTTCACAGACTACAAAACCATTGACTGAAAGTGGGAAAAATGTTGCAAAATCTTCCAAGTAGAATTAAGGAGGTATAGCAAAAGAATAACCAAGGATTTGGAAAATTTTACTTTCAATCTATCGTACTATATTTTCCCTGTTCCTCATCAGGTGACAGCTGAACTGCTGAATTTGTCATTTGTAGTAACACAAACATAATTATTATACTCTTTAGTTTTAGCAAAGAGTTCAACAATTTCATTGTTCTTTCCGTATGAGAAAGCAATAAAATATAACCCTTTTTTCATTATGTATAAAACGGATGTAGCGGATCCTTGTCTGAAATTGGGTCTAAGGCTGATATTAAATGTGATAACTCAGGTGTCTCCTCCATAGATCACTACGCAAACCTTTGGTTGGAAAAGCAGAGAACCAAGACGCTTGGCAACGTCTGCAGCAACGGCGGTCAATCACTGAATTCTTTCTTTTTATCTCTGTCCATTTCTTCATTTTTTGAAATGAACATTTGCTATTTATTTAACTTAATGATAAGGACAAGCGGTAGTTAAGTTAAGTAGTTAAGTCATTTTTTCCACTTTCTGAATCGAAAGTAATGAATTGTTATCGGTATGAAAAATATTGATTCTGTCCATACAGCTACAAATTAATGAATAATGCTCACGTCAACACACAAACAAGACATTTACTCAAACAGATTGCCGCATGAAACCAACTATTATTGTATTAAACAGCCGACTCGGTTCTTATAAGTTTTAACGAACTAACACGATAAGGACGAATCCTCGAAATAGGAAGGTAAACTCTGGGCAGAATTTAAGATATGACAAAAAAACTGTGAAAACTTACCAAATACACCCCTTTTTATAAACATTGCTATCTAATATCCATTTGTTGTGAAAGAAATGAAATTTTCTACGAGATGTACTTAAAAATTGTGAAATATTCTGTGTATAAAACCCCCAACGTGTTCGAACATGCTTGATTAAATTAATCCGTTTAATAATATGCGCATTTTGTTTTAAATACTATTAAAGAAATTTATATGAACTTACCCGAAATCTTTAAAAGTCAAAAGTTATTAGATATACGTAAATATGGTCATTAAATGAATAAACACCTAGCACTTGAATCTGTGAATGTCTAAATTTCGTTTCGTTGAAATAAACTTACTTCCTTGTTGGTTGTTGTTTAATCTAAATATAGCAGTCGAACAACTAGCTCGGTTAGTATATTTGTAGATATACGCACATGCTTGATTAAATTCATTCCATTGTAATATCTGTAGTCTTAAACATACAACAATCCATGCTTAACATTTTAATGGAAATCTAATCGCACAATCAATAAACATAAATACATTGCATGTATAATGTTCGCGATTCAAAATTCAGTGAAGTTACCTGATTCAACTAATGATCAAATGAAGTTTTTTTTCAAAGCGTGTCGTAGAGCAATACCAAAACAACGTGTCCCTTTCGCTGGTGGTGTTTTTAATCTCTTGAAGCTCAGTTAAAATTCATTTAGACGAACAATTCACATGTGAAATGTAGGTTTATAATAAATATTCAAAACGAAAGTAGCGAACATTTCTTCATGCGGTGATTAGGAAGATTTTATAGATAACGATTTATTTGCCAATGCCAGATTAAGTCAAATAATTCCAGTACTTATTGTAACTTGGATTTAAAGCATTAAGTCCATGGTTTCCGCTGATTCACCCCCAAAAATATTGGGTCGGTAAGTAGGTAGAACTTTTTTTTATTTTTATAGTAAAGACTTCAGGTGAAATCATTCATGGAATGCACTTTTTATTTGCATCATATGGATTATAATATTTTAACCTCAAACTAAACATGTCTGTTTCACTGCCCTGGACGGTTAATAAATAGGTCTTGGATTCACGACTCGATCCATGACAGAGTCAACGAACCTGCGTTTCCGTCACAATACAATATGTATTATATGACTAAGAAACGTGTTTGGTTTGAAGGTAATGGAATTCAATGATTTCCGTTATTCGACACAGACATGGAGACATAATTTTAAAGATAAACGAAATACCCATAAGGTCAGTACTGTGTATCAATTGCTTATTGTGTAAGAAGACAGAATTGCCTATGCCTTTTACTATCATCATTTTTCTGTGATTTCTTAATAATTTAGTATTTTCTGAAAACCACTCTGAAAGACAAGCATTTTTAATATCTCTGATTCCAGCGTTTCCAGTTGATCTGAGTACTTTTAGATGCATTGAAGTAACGACGAAAAACGGAAATTTACTAACAGCAACGTTATGTTGATGATAAGTAATTAAATGATCAATATGCTTATGGCTTGAAATGTTTATGTTATTGTCCTGGACTAGTTAAATCGATGCAATTAATTGATGAATGCTAAATAAACGGTGATGGTTTGAGGTACGTAATAAGAAGGTTTGTATTAATCAGACAAACGTATGTGTAAGCATGTAACACAGGATGTCATATATAAAATATATATGTAAAGTAAAACCTCGTTATTTCGAGGAGTCATCGGAACAAACTAAATGTTCGAGATAAACGTGGTGCTCGTAATAACAAGGTCTTTGTTAGAAACTCCCCGAGATAAGTATGGCGCTCGTGATATCAAGGTCTTTGTTAAAATCTCCCCGAGATAAGTATGGTGCTCGTAATAACGAGGTCTTTGTTAAAAACTCCCCGAGATAAGTAATGCTCTAATAAGATAATAAGATAATTGATGCTCTAATAATGACGTTTTACTGTACATAAATGAGTTTTATCAATAACATAAAACAAACAAAGAGACATTAGTTTACTATCATTTGTCACAATATTATTGTAAATATAAATTATATATAAATCACAGATAAACACAATATTAAACTAAATAAATTATTTCATGGCATATGTGCGTAAAATATTACTATGATAAAGTAATGTGACAGGCAATCACAAAAAATAAATACAAAAATCCATGGAAATGTTTCTCATCCTTTTGCTCGTCGATTTTCCTATCTTAAGTTTTTCTGAAATAGTTTTCAATTTTGTCATATTCGTTTCCCATCATTCTTCTAGCTGCCTCGTCACCAAACTTCCGCTTCCAATGCAGAAACCTTGTCACTATCGTAATACTTGGTGTGTAAGGTGTTCGATGAGGAGTGTACGTACCATATTGATCCAGTGTACATGGTATATGTGTTGGCGTCGTCATCTGAGTGGTTGTCGACGTTTGTGAATATCCACGCATGTGGTGACTATCGGCGAACTTCTCAAGTCGTAGATCCCTTTCCTCATATTTGCTGGAGCCGCCGTAAGCATAGTCATCTTCATTATACAGGATGTCAGAATTATGTGAGGTACTTTTCGTAACAGAATCATCGTCATCATCCTCATTCCATTCGTCTCCACGTTTTCTTCTACTATTAGCAGATCTAACTTTCTGAAGGAGTCTTATTTGTTCTTCTTCGCGTTTAGTATACCTGTTCTTTTTGTCCCCTTGAGCATAATCATCTTCATTATATGAGAGTTCAGAATTATGAGAGATATTCTTCGTACCCGAAACATCCTCAGTATCATCATCCCATTCGTCTCCATGTTTCCTTCTACTCTTATTAGATCTAACTTTCTGATTAGGCCTTATTGGTTCTTCTACGCGTTTATTATGCATCTTCTTTTGGCCCCGATGAGCATAATCGTCATCATTATATGAGATTTCAGTACCATCTGTATTATGTGAGATGTTCTTTATTACCGAAATATCTTCATCCTCCTCATTCCATTCGTCCTCAAGTTTTCTTCGACCGTTGGCAGATCTAATTTTTTGAACGGGTCGTATTTGTTCTACGTCGTGTTTAGCATGTTTTTTCTTTTTGATAGTTATTTCTTTCGCTGGTGTTACAGGTACAGATTCGTTCATTGCCTGTACAACACCCTTTGCTATCACCGGGCCGTCTGTGTGTTGAAGCATCGCGGGGAAAACTAGAAAATCGACGTCGGGACCGTTCACGGAGTACTTGTCATACAAATCAGACTGTATGGTTTCCCCATTTTCTGGCTCGGAGGCAAAGACTACAGGTGGGTCTTGAATCTAAAAGATTGAAGTCATAAAACAGAAAACATAATTCAATTTTCTCAATTTGGATTACAATTTAGTGTTAAATGTTTTTATGTTATATGCGTTTGTTTTTGTTTCAGTGTATGTCCGATTCTTGATTATGAGTATTATATTTAATATTTCCAATTAAATCTATTTTATCGACTATTTTGTTAGATAAATCGCCTTTGCTTTGGTAATTCAAATCTAATAATTTGAAAGAATGAGTTTTCGTGGATTGCAAATAAAACTGGAATATGACTTCTTGTTCCTCATTTTATTGTTGTTAATAACGACTTCTTCAAAATAATGCTTGATGAACAAATCATGACGCCGTTCAATCTTTATAACAATATGTTGCAGCTCGTATTTTTTTGCAATAGTGCCAATAAGTACAAATACATACCGCCATAAGCCAACAAATCTCAAAGCATTCTTTTGTGTAATTTTTCACTGACATCGCATATCTTGATACAACTGGTGAACCAGTCTTTAACCATGACCGATATTTCTGAAGCAAGGCAAAAACAATGTGAGTTAGTTCATCAAACATATTAAATACTTCATCAAAATGTGTGAACACTGCTCTAAATCATATTTAGAATAGGAATAGATACATTACATTATACATTAGTGGACGATATTCCTGAATAGTACGATGATTACAACATGTAGTGATGAACCATTTATTAAAAAACTTCAACATTATTATTGTAAGAATGATTAGTAAATATTTATGTTCTGTTTGGCATGTACCTTGTAAACGGCTCTTATACTTTCTGCTGGTGAATCTTTTCTACAGGCTTTTATATACTTGACAATAACATCAGGAACGCCACGTTGTCTCTGAAACATAATGTATAGTTCTTATAAATGTGAGTGCTGATCATATGTATACAGTAGATAAAACACATAACGAAATGTCATTCGTGAAGAATTCAGATGAGCTTAATAGCGCGCGGATTCGTTGTCCATTTCCACATTTTATTGAATGTGGATAATATAGCATACATAAAGTAACCAAAACTTCAATGACCAGTGTAAATCAACACTTCATCTCATGGAGCATGTACTTACCACTTTATCTGAATAAGTAATCACTTTCAGAATATCCGCCATCTGTTGTTGACTTTCATTATCACAAAATTCTTTTGTTTGCTAAAATATAAACAAATGCCATAAGTAACAAATGTTAGACTAGGTATGTTTAAATCAGTGATTGTCATCATTATTTATCCAATCGAAATATATTTGTTATAATATCTCGGTTATCTAATTTGCACCAATTAAATATGGACATCGTCGATAACATAAGGCATGTTGGATAGTGCTGAGTGAAATATGCGTATTTTAGGCATTTGCAATGAATGTTGTCACGTAAATTTGTCAACGAACCTACTTAGCATTTACTGAAAGATTCAAACATTGAAGAAAATAGCGAAGCAGTTATATCTTACGGTCAAAATCGTCGACAAAATTGAAAATATTTTGTTTTCTTCGTCGCCTTCTGTTTCTTCCAATATTTCAAAGGCATTGGACCATTGATTTTCATATAATTCTTTATACCGCTCTATCAGTATCGATGTAAGATCGGTGTCCATGGTATCCGCAATGTTTGTAGTGCTGTTAGTCAATTCTTTACCATTTCTGTTACCAACCCTAAATATTTTACCAAATATTATTGGGATGCGACACAGGTACGGAATGTCTAAATGACTTGCGGATGGAAAGACTACTATCAAGAGTTATCTGAATTTACTAGCTGTAATGTTGTAGATTTCAACAATAATATCATGTTGGTAGTTACCCGGTTTTTGTATCCTTTGATTCACTTTCTATCTCTGGTGATACTGGGTCAGTTTGAAGTTGTTGCTGTTGTGCTGCATCGATTTCGTCAACAGGGGATTTTCTGTTTCCACTAGTCTTTTGTCCCATCTTAAGACTTTCTATTTCTTTCTTCAGTTGTTCGTTTTCCAGTTCTAGTTCGGCTTTGCGTGCTTCCAGCTCTTGTATATCTTGATCGGGTTTGGAGGTTTCGGTGTCAGAATGATTTTTCTTCTTGTTAGGTCGACTTAATAGTCTGTATTTCAATAATGTGTCGGTTAAACATTTGATCCACGAATATAATACATTTGGCTGCGGTAAGAGTGCTATTAGAGAAGTTTTCAATATATTTCTTTCACTGACTGATACACAGTTCCTTACATTTGAAAATATTCTATTATTAGTAACTCTAAACTCAGAAACATAACTGTTAACATAAAAATCAATATGACAATGACACAGTATATTTTTAAAAAGCGCAATTGTAATGATTCCGTCATGTTCTCGCAAAAATCTTGTTCTTCATGTAAATTTACGAATTATTTGTGCATGTTAACAACCAACTAACGAATGACATTTATCAGATGCTTGGTTTGAAATTAATTTTGAAAATGCTTGATGCGTTTTAAAAGTAACCTACCCAGTTCTAGTTTCTTCTACTTCGATTTCACAAGTTTCCATCCCAGAGCGACGCTGTCTTTCGTCAAACGCATAGCTTCGGTTTTCACCAGTTTCCGCCCTTTGCTTGAGGTTATTTATGTCTGCCTTTAAAACGTCATTTTCTCGCTCTAGATCTTTTTTTCTTGTTTCAAGATCCCGAAATTCTTGTTGGAGATTTGAAATTCTGGATTCATAATGTGACTTGTTATCACGTTCTTGCCTTCGTAGTCTGCAAGATTCATGCAAAGAGAACATATTTTTAATATTACTCACATGTTTTATGCCATAATTAAGTAATCAATTACTGATACCAATTATACTGCAATGAAATGCAGGTTTATTTATGTAAGATTCTGAAACATTATAGTTTTAATATGTGCATCCCATATCACCCGGGAATCGATTACTTCTCACACAAGGTCCAAGTCTGACTGAAAAAACTACATTAAGTCATAGAAAGGAACACAACTTAGTATAAGTATAATATATAAAGAATACAATCAATATTTAGTCATGTACTTTGACAATGTGTTCATGACGAACTGAATGATTGGATTAAAGGTTAAAAGATGTTAATGATTTATGGAATAAGATAAATATGGGAGGACATAACACAGTCTCCCCGAGGGGTACAGCCTTGAAACTGTCTGCAGCAAAGCTACATGGGGTTTAAAATAATTTGGTAGGCCCAACATTAACTTTGTTGCTCTTAGTTTATATTTAAGATGTTTATGCTTTAATTCCCGAAAGTTATTCCGTTCTCACTGACCTTGATTCCGTACTGTCAAGTTCTCTTTTAGTGTCACGAAGTTCATGCTCTGTGCGGTCAAGACGTCTCTTAATATTATCATGATCCCTATCTCTGTCTTTATCTCGACTATCATTTTCTGCGTTCATTTGATCAACTTCACGTTGAAGACTTTCCGCTTTCTCTTGTAGTGTAAGAATCTCTTTCTCATATCCATCTTTCATATTCTGCACTTCGTCATCTTTTGTTGCCAACTGTTTTTCTAGTTCAATTACTTTGTCTTGACCTTGAGGTGAACATTCTACAGTATTCTGTAATTTACTGACACGTTCGAATGAACTTAGTCAAGCAAGCGGACCTGATGTCAAACAGTTGCGAAGGGAATAATATGATATTAGTTGCCCAATTAAAATTGATTTTTATTCAACATAATCTTCGTTTGCTTCATTCAACTAGTGCACTACTTTGGACAATTCCTAATTAAACTGGTGGGGGGTCAAGTGGTAAATGGACCTCATACGTGTAACGTAACGTCGTATTTATCGTACGATAAATGAAAATTGCCATAGATATGAGCTGCCTGGAAATCGTTGCGTTTAATAAACAATGAATTAGAAAACAACCGGGTTTAAGATATTATCTGTATTAATAAGAACATATTTTGTATAGATTGCAAACGTGTTGTTATTTTGATAGAAAAATAAAGGTATTGAATTATGATTTTAAAAATACTGCTTTGGGTGTTGCATGACTAGGTATGAAATACTTACATCATGATCATCTAGTTCCTTCTTTGCGAGGATGGTCAGTTGATCGAGCTTCTGAAAATAGTTTTTATACTTAGTGGAATATCGAACGAGATCTCTTATTGCCGAGAACTGGTTATCAATAGGTTTGTTAATGTCATCACCCGTATTACTTGGTATATCCTCACCGTCTGCATCAGCTGTTGGATTATCAATGTTTGGTGGGGAATCTGGTATCTCCTCAGGACCTTCATTTCTCTCTTCTTCTTCCCTAAATATATAAATAAACATAAAACTTACATTTGGTTTGGGATTTTCCAATCTTAAAAGCGCTCGAATGGCTTTCGCACATGTTCAAACAAATCAATGTTTTTGTTTGAGTCTATCGGATGCTTAGAATATATTTAATTTGTGTAAAGATACATTCAGTAGTGAATGAGCAATGTTCTTTGAATATTTCATGACGTAGATGAATATTTCAATGATTCGATTTCCTTTTAGGTTATACTCGGTGGTTTCTGCTGATCTTTCATATTATACATGCATGCCACATGTATAAGTACATGTTTGTAAATACAGTATAACCCCTGAAGATCGTACTTTCTGAAAACCGGAATTCTCTGAAAACCGGACTTTTGGACCGGAAAGGGTTCGGTTTTCGGGGGTCATACTGTACGTTCTTTGTCCTCATGGCCCAGTTGGCCTGATTGATTGGAAATAAAATATCTATTATTATCAATTGACATATTGTAGACTAGATAAAATCAGATATAAATATTCTTGAAAACTTACCCGGAATTCATGGTTCTAATATATTCGTCTTATTAAAGCACTGAAAGTACAAATGTACGAGTATTTACATGTTTTGCAAGTCATTTATTGCATTGTCACACTTTTTGGGGGGCTTTAAAGTCGTTCCAACAGTCGGAGTCATTTTGGCAGTTTTTTTCCAGCTTTTACAGTGGAGGCAAACTTAAATGTAACCATCGACCTTCTGTAAGCTAGCTGAACAGCTTTCTAACATGTGAAATTAGTTTCTGGTGGCATTCAAACAACTCAGAACGATGAGGGGCTAAAGATTATCAGTCCGAGACCATAACCACTCGACCATGGAGGCTTCCTCTGTGCTGCATTAACTCATGATTCATTAGTCTTTATGCGTTATTAAAAAGGTCACTCTATATCGTCGGCTTATTTCTACAACCCCGTAATACAATGTTTTTGGCAATATTGAGATTTTGATATTTTTTTTTCGTCTCTGAGATCATACTTACCTGCTTGTAGGTCTATCCTAAATAGGCTTAATCTCAAATTCCACAAACCCGTTACTCGCTTAAATTTATTGCAGTTCAAAACTTCAAATGCGATTTTCTCAAAATGGGGAAAAAGTGGCATACGGTTTTGTAGAAATAACACAATGATATGTACTAGTAAGTACCCTAGATATTCGTTTGAAGCTTTTTGCAATTAGGCATGATTTGGTTTGATCTTAATATTGTTATTACGAAAAGGTATCGATTTTTTGGGAAGATCTTTTATCAATGAATGAACTTGTGTATTATATTCACCCACAGAGCGTACAGCAATATGTTCAATATACTCTATTCATAACTCAAGTTGTAATATTAATTAGAATATCAGGTTTCAGTGCTAAAGTATGTACTTTATGATAGTCAAAATAGTTACGTCGATATAATATATCTGTTTAAACTATCTTATTTCAAATTATAGCGCTTATTTTTCAATATAAATACTATAGGTCCTAACGATACATAACGATTTTACTGATTCAAATCTTTCAAATATTTATCAAACTTTTTAAGTCAGTTAGAAAGGTTGTGAGGATGTTTTGGGTCGTGTTTTGTCCAATATATCTAAATTTGTCTATGTTTTTCTTTGTGTTGAAATTATTCACCAGCCTCTGTTTATCTTTAACAAAGCATGAAATTAACCTTCAGTCAGAAATTTGAGAATGGTGTCTTTAACGCAGATCAGGCGGAGAATATAACTTTAAAACAAACATAACTCGACCAAACTACAACCGAACCTGTGAACAAAGGCCACCCTTGGGAAAGACAAAACGTGGCCTTTATTCGAGGGTCAGTTCGTTTTACATAATTAATGACGGTTTCAAAGAATGACATTTATTCACAGTGTGGCCTTTATTCGGAGGTGCCTACAATCACAGGTTTGAATGTAATTCGAAAAACTTCAGAAAAAAAATCAATGTTTATAGTGATCAACGGTCGACGTCCAGACATGTTTTGTGTTTTTTATAAAATTAATTTAACGCATTAAATTCTCTGTATTTCTAAATTTCTGATATTTACAAACAAACAAGACAGACTTACCTAGTAATCTTCTAATAAGTTTGTTCACAAAAAAAATGGTAATTAAACAAACATCATTTTAACACTTAAACCGGTTCAAACCAAGTACATATACGCGAAACTATACATGGTATAAACACAGATCAGTCGAATATTCGCTTTTTTCAACAAATTGAAGAACGGTAAAGTTAAATGCGTTTTAAACGAGTAAAAAACATGTTTAAGTTTAACTCCAATATGCATTACGCTACAGTACACTTATAGTTGTATTTCCAACTGAATTCGTATTCAGTAACCGATTCGTTGATCGACCGTTTATGTTCAATGTAGTATTTTGCCATTTGTTACAAGGAGTCTGTTTAAAAATGCACACTAAAGATTTTGTATACAAATGCAAAATCACATTTTGTTGTATAGCTGTAGGAAAGAAATAAATACTTGATTTGTTATATCATCTGAAAGAAGTGGAATACGTTAGTTGTAAAGAATTTTGCGCGAGCGGTTCGCTGTAAGAGTTCACTGTACAGAATATGCTAACTTTGAGGTGTGTGCCGTGTTGGGTACCTCGTGAAAGATACCTTGTGAAATATTCGTTTTGGGGGGGCATTAGATACTTCGACAGTATGCGAAATATCTTAATTCATCGGGATAATACATGTTAATCTTTCTATATGCGTTTGTAAGTCAATCCATATTAGTCGAAACATGTCTACTGTATTCCAGAATATGTCGAATCCGTAGTAACTCGTCAGTTAAAAGGTCTCATGACGTATATTATTGCGTGGATACTGAAGTGAGTATAAAAAATCCTTACAACAATATAACCGAAAAGAAAACCAAAAAAAAGAACCATATAACACTGATGTTTATTAATATTGAATGGTTACATAACAACATGAGATTTCAAAAACAAAACCGCAAAAGGTGAGATGTCATATTTAGTTAGTCTATACAAATCTAATTTAGCTCGATTAGGAAACAAGCAGTTTTGCTTGTATTAATTACACTCGAGTCTGATTCCTGAAAACTACACCAATACTGCGTCCGAAATATGGGATTGTGATGTTCATGAACGAAACCCTTCGGATCTTTGGTCGGACGCTCTACATTTTGACCGCGATTCCTTCCATTAGATGTCATATGTAAATGTCATTAAGTCATACAGATATTGAACTGTACCTCTTACGTTCGAGAATCCTCAATAGCAGTGGATCCGGAAACAGTGGTAGTAATTTTAGTAAGTACACAAAAAACATAGCAAAAAAGATAGCACTTACGATTATTTTTAAAGTCAAGTTTTGTTCAAATGTGATATTTATGCAAATAAGGTCTTTGTTTAATATTATGAGTGGGTATGTTCTCATGTTCACAGACATCAATAACAAAATTTTTACGAAACCAAACTAGGTACTTGTCAGCAACTCTATTAAATATATTGCTCTTTGTTTTGCTTTGCAGTCACTCCAAACAAATAGCGACTTTGTTCCAAAATATATTTGATCTAATATAAACGATAAATTGTTGTTATGTACTATATTATATGTAGTTGTCTGTCTAAACAGCACTAAATGTACTTGTACAACCAATGACAAAATAATTCATGTGATAAAATGGCATTACAATAGTTCATTTTCAGTATTATGTTACGAGAGTTTAAATAGGAACAACATTCAAATTTGGAATAAAAACAACATAGAAACAAAGCAACACATAAAAGATAAACCATCACTACATGATCACGTCAATATTAAGACCATTGTATTATAATGACCACACAAATAATTATTTGGATAAGTTCCCTCAGATTGTAACTCTCCCGCACTGGAAGTACGGATAATGGGACCACCTCGTTATTCATGAAAACCTGCAGCTTTTTTACCATGCTTTTAGTATTATAAAAATATAAATGAAATGATTGTACAAATATCTCATCTTATCTCATCTAAATTCATTTGTGTGCCACCGGGTATGAATACTATTCATTGTTTAGATACATACAATAAAGGACATATTTCTGCTTATTGTTCCAGAATTTAAAGCGTTATATCTCATTGATTGTTTTCTTTTGGGGGGTCTATTGTCAGCTTTTATTGGAAAATAACGGAAAATGTAAACCTGCAAGATTTTTGAAACATTGGTTAAAATCTGCCCTTAGCTTAGAAATGGTCCCTTTTATTTGAAAATGTCAACGAAATACTAGATGTATATACGAGGGATGTCCCAGAAATGTTCAACCATATTGATACCTGTTAAATGACTGACTGATCTGTCCATTTATGTTCATTTTAAATATTCTTTTATCCTGTCATATTTTGATCCCATGAGATGCCTCGCCATTTCTCCACCACATTCATGATTTAAGCGATAGTATTCAATTGCCTCTTCTTCTGTCGGACGAAATAGTTCTTTACGATGTGTATAACCATCATACCGGGCATGAATTTGAGGCTGGACGGTAGTTCTAGAAAAGTGTGTTTCTGCGTATGTTTGCTGGTAGCCACGTGTTCGATGTCTGTCATCATAATTGTCTCGAAGATCTTTCTCCTGATAATTCCTGTATGATGTATATGCATCATCATCTCGAGCATTGCGTTTGTCTGATCTGTATGTAGAATACTCATCCTCGTCAATCCAGGCTTCTCTTGTTCTTGTAGATAAAACATCGTCATATCGAGGATATTTGATCAATGCCTCTTTCTCACCATATCCTTCGTTGTAGTCTTTTGTACTTCTATTGTGTACATCAGGCGGAGCAGTTGACGGCCGCTTCAATGGCTGCACTACGCCTTTAACCAGCACAGGACCAGCAGAATGGAGCAGTAGAGCCGGCCAAACAAGGAAATCTACTGTAGTACCACTTACTGTGTACGCGCTGTATACATCAGAGCTAAAAGTATCACCCCTCTTCGGTACTGGAGCAAGTACAACGGGCGGGTCTTGGATCTAAAATATATTCAAATTCACACGCTATATCGTCAAGATAACTCCGCAAAATATTTGAAATAAGAGCAAGCTATAAATATGTATGAACAAACCATATACTTATCGATATTAGTTGGTTGTAAGTGACAGATTTTTGCCTCCAAATGACATATGCATAGTATCTACCCAGAACTGATACAATTTTTCACAATTCCATTGGTCGCAAAATGTGACTCTAAACTATCATATGAAAAAATATTGTCTTCATATAAAATGATGCTGCTTCAACATAAAAAGTAACATTTGAAATTTTACCGCCATTAGCCAACATATTTCGAAGCATTCGTCGACGTACTCGTTCACATATTTTAGCTGATCAATGGGTTGTTCTGTCTTCAACCATTCTTGGTATTTCTGAAATACATCATAAGTGAATTATTTGTAGCATTTCGTTTAACTGTTGTAGAGACAATATTTATATTATTGTATAAATGTCGTACATACATATACATACACTGGAAGTGTGTGTAAAACTTATCGCAGAATACAGTAAAATTATAAAATAAAAAATTTGTCAATATCACAAGAAGCCAATATTTGAAACAAGACTTAACACAGATTTAATAACATAAAAAAGAAGATTAGTATTCATTAAGCCTAGAGCATTCATCAGACTAGAGAAAATTCTTACATTTTTTTACAGAACAGTGGTACAGTGTAAAGGACGATATATCTATAAAGTAAGTGTAAAAACAATAGGAGAACATCTGGATGACCAAGTTAATTGTTTTTTCACTGTGTTTAACACCATTTCAACATTTTTTAGTTAATTATACGGTGACCGGTTCTTCTTACCAGTTTCCCTGGACTGTATTCTAATCAGTACTAATTTACCCCTCCACAAGGAGCCGGAAACTTCTCCACATATGCAGGAAAATCGATTTTTGTCAAATTTTCATAGAAAAGAATGACCCCTGGCGACCGGGATTGAACCCAGATCGCCGGGTTACAAGCCCAGCGCACTAACCAAAGGATTATGGTCGTGGCTTTGTAATGAGTTTGACACATACGTAACGTTGTTAACGGCTGAGTTCCTATAAGAATATTTGTAGGAATAAATATATTACCTTGTATACATGTTTTAAATTTTCTGTTCCCGAGGCTTTCCTGCAATCTTTTATGTACTTTACCACTGTAGTAGGAACACCGAGCTTTCTCTGTGAATAAAACAATAACGCGAACTGAGACTTATAAAATAATTGTATTTAGAGACTCGTTTGATTTTTTAAATGCAGCATGTATTGACTATTCAAAATATAACGATACAACCGTCCAAGTTTTAATTGTTTATGTTCAAATTGGTTGCAAAGATGATGAAATTTATCAAATGTCAAATTAACACGCGAATGAGGAAACTTTTAGTGGATGGCTAGACATGTAATGGTTCATTTAGTCGAAAAGAAATATTAGTATGCAATTACACAGTAAACACAACAATAATGAGTAGAAAATAGTGTGACTTACCACCACCATGTATAATTTACTTAAATCTCTCTCTCTCTCTCTCTCTCTCTCTCTCTCTCTCTCTCTCGGTTATTATTTCATCCGAACAACTTACCATTTTTATTATTGACTTTCTACGCTGTTTAATTGACTTCCTGCTTGGCTATCTTTTCTGCTTTACTTACCGATTTACGAGAAAATGTGAGCCATTCATCTGGATTACTTACAATCTTATCTGAATGAGTTTTTACTTTTATACTAGATTGTCTTACCACTTTATCGGATTGAGTGATCACTTTCTGGATTTCCTCCATTTGTCCTTTACTCTCTTCATCACAAAATGCTTTCGTTTTCTTCAATAATTAAGAAAAAACATTAAGGCCTTAAAAGCTAGTTTCCGCTACCTCGACCAACCCTATTGTTTGCCGCCGACCGTATGATCTTTTTTGGTCAAATTATAGTTTCGCAAAATAAAAATAATGTCAGTCATATTCTGGGATAAGAAAAATTGTAAATAAATAAATCCCTACCTACCGACTCTATTTCTTTAGAGCTGGTAGCGGAAACAAGCTTTTTTAGACCTAAAAACATTATCATACTTCATCATTGCTAGATTATTTATAACATGAAGCGGTCAATTCTTTTGAGATTGTATGTATATCAGCGTGTTTAATTATGTAATTTTACAAGCGGCTAATTTCAGGCTAAATATTTAATAAGAATGAGTGATGTAAACTGGTACAATAGTTAAAATGCTTCTTACGATAAATATTTTCAACAAAACAGAAACGATCTTTTCTTCATCTTGTCTGTACAAATTTTGAAGTTTTTCAAAAGCATCAGTCCACTCATTATCATACAATTCTTTAAAGCGTTCACCAAGCTTTGTAGGCCGATTTTTATCGCTGAGGTCTGCTATGCAAGGATTGTTGTCAGTAAGCTTGTCTCCCATAAGTTTACTTAATCTGAAATTGATATTGGTTTTGCAAGCTATAAATTAATACAGAGCAGATGTCTTCGTGTCTGAGATATGTTTCATATCATGTACGTTTGTTAAATATACATTAAAATGAGACCACCTTAGGGACCCGAACAAATGGTAGTAATAATGCAGTGGTCTCATTGTCAAGTTGAATTATAGGAGAGTTATTGAAAGCCGGTCCGAAAATAAGTGGTCGTTATACTGAAGTTGTGGCAATGTGAGGTTTTACTGTATGTATATTTCCGTACATGATCGTTCGAAAGCTGTTTCATATGCACCTCTGAACTTATTGTTTCCGTTCAACGCCGTATTTTTGAAGCATCAGAAGTATTAAAACATTATTCACATTATTCTTATCTTTCTCTTTAATTTAAGAAAACTCTTTACAACATTTTGTATAATGTTAATCTTGGGAATCAAACATAAAATGACACGAAGATTGCCATCTTATGTCATCGTATTTATTGACCTTAACACAAAATTTATGTATTACGTCTATCCAAGGAAATAACTGTGACCCTTTCTTGTATTTTTATGTTAATCATGTTGATAGAAATACCTCTGAGGTTGTTCCTGTATCCTATTTCATACTTACCGATTTTTAGTTTCCTCTAATTCAATCTTTGTACAGCGGAGTTCATTTTCCGTTCGTTGAAGACGTTTTCTATAATCTTCATTACTATCGTCTATTGTTTTTCCTCGTTTAGTGTTGTCGTTTTTCGATTTTTCAATCTCTTTCTGGAGACTGTTATTTTTCTGTTGTAATTTGTATATTTCCTTTTTGTATTCGTCTTCCATTTGTCGTATCTTAGAAGTCTTTGATGCTAGCTCATTTTCCATTTCCTTCAATTTTGTTTGCTTCTCCCGACCACTTAGTGCGGATTTCTGTAACTAAATGCCACTTTCGTTCACAAAGCGTGAAAAATTAAGATCAAGAAGCCTAATTCAGACCGAAGTAACACATACCACACCTTAATTGCTTAATATTCGTTACATGATATTGTTTACGTTTACATACATTGTGTCATTTAAACATACAAAACATAGGTCTGCATTTGTTATAAAATGTCAAATTGAAAAGCTGAATTCCTTGCAAGCCACAGCAAGTTTTATCATATATGCGCAACAAAATCAGGGTCGAAGTTAAGTTTGTGAATAAAACATTTATTTGTCTAATGTATAGACACAAGTCAAAATATATTGTTACGGTTCGTAGCTTACTAATGTCATACATGTTTTGAACATACTAGTACCTCAAAGAGCTCATTCTGTGCATCATCAGTCAGCCGGACAAGTTTCTGAAGATATTCTTTAGAGTAATTTATCAGTTCTGTCATCGCTGGCATGTTTGCATCACTTTCTTCGTCTACTTCACCTTTACCAGACGATGGCGTGCAGTTCATGCTTCCGGTTCCTCTTGTTCTGTGGCTTGGTGCGGTACCAGGCCTCCTATCAAATCCCGGACGTGTACTTGGCTCTCTCCTGTAAATGTAATGCATGCGTGAAACAAAGAATCACCAATTAACTTGAATTTATTAGAAACGTACATGCATGTATTCTATGTCACAATTAATGTACACCTGCTGACTGGCGTCATGATGAATATATATATATATACATGTATATATTTACAAAAGATATTATTTTTCTACTCGTGAAGGAAATTTACCTTGTTTTGTTTTGTTTTATTTGATTTATTGTCAATGGGGTTTAACGCCGGTTTTCAACATTTTTTTTTAGTTATATACAGTGACCTGTTCACCGAACCAGTTTTCCTGGATTGTATACTAACCAGTACTAATTCACTCTTCCACGAGGAGCCGGCAATTTCTCCACATATGGAAGAAAAATCGATATTTTTGTCAAATTTTCATAGAAGTGTATGACCTGCCGCGACCGGGATTCGAACCCAGATCTCCGGGTTACAAGCCCAGCGCACTAACCTCTGGACCACGGCCGCGGCCTAAATGCATGAATGACCATATGCATGAATCACTGCCCTTGGCCAGTATAACATCAATGAGTTAATATATTGACATCAAAATACTTGTTTATTATATAATTATTATATAATTATTATATTGGCATATTTTTTCAGCGTAACTCTTTTAATGTAGAAGAAACACAATAAAAAACATCTCAGTATCATTTTCTCAAAGTCTTATCAGGACAAACACAACCTACCTTGAGCTCATATCTACAGTATTTGTGTGTTACAACAATTCTGAAAGTATAATTATATAACGCATTTAGAACAGATACGCGAACATTCACGCCATCTTTAAGGCTCTTTAGATCAACATAGCTATTACAGTGGAAACCCTCGAAACTGGTTCCTCTACAAACCGGTTTCCCTTCTAAATCGGCCATATGTTCTGGTCCCGACTTCATTACCACGTAATTCAAAAATCCCCTCTAAACTGGCACGCCCTCTAAATCGGCCAAATGACCCGGTCCCGGACTCGGTCGGTTTAGAGGGGTTCCAATGTAATCTCAAATATCCAAATTCCTAATAGTGGGACGGTCGTTTAATCAGAATGATCATCATGAGTGGTTTTATTGTATTGTACATATTTCTTCAATGTTATCATAGATTTTATTGTTTCCAATCTATCATATATTGATTTTTGAAGATCTATATTCAACTGTAAATAATACACTACTGGGAACTACAAGAGATAGGAATTATCGATACAAACTGTAAAAACATTAGATTTAAAACATTTGTTTTACAGTCTTACAGTCAATTGTTTAAGGTTTAAATATAAATGCATTCTTCAGGTCTTAAATTGAAACCATGATTGTGCCAATACAGAATCGATGTCATATAGGCGTGGATTTAACACAGCTTGGAGTCCAACTTATTATCTCTGACTAGTAATCAAGAGCCCCTAATCGCTGTAAGTTCAAATCTCATTCGACACAAGAGAAATTTCACATGTGAGGAAATTGTCCAGCTAGTTTACGGAACGTTCGTGGTTCTACCCAGGTGTACGCCTGTGGTCTTCCTCAACCGTATAAGCGGAATGTCTCCAAATGACCCTGCCTGGTGGTGCGACGTTAAACCACGGTGAAGTTTGGCCTAATCAACCATCCCGAGACAGCATTGGTTTCTGTCTTAATATATGAGATTGATAGCAAAATACTAGTTAATAAATTGCTTGTCAAATTTACCTACCTTCCAATAATTCCGTTTATATATTATTTATCTAACAAACCGTATTTGTCCAGTGCGTTTAAATGTATAAAATAAATACTGGCTTATTTAACTTTCGATTTCAAATTTTACCGCTTAATTCGTTTCATGTCTGTGCGTGTTAAACAGTTGATACAACAAATAAATCTAGACATCAGGTGTTTAATTTTTTAATTAAAACTTTTTAAACTTATCCGATATTTAACTATGTACGTATTCAGCGAGCTTTAAAAGCTATCAACAAAATTTATTTTTATAAATCTACGTTTTTTTACCGTTATCTATTTAAATTCAAAGCGTAGACAGATCGTCCAACCATTTGTGAAGATTTAAATATTTAACTTCCTCGTTCTGTGAAACTAGACTATTTTAAACGTGAAATTTAAACATCCAATCGGGGACAGCACTATTTAAGAGTATACCGCGACTGTGTTTTATGTAGCTAAGGTATCAATAAAGTTTGTCTTTGGTTTACACTTTTTTCACTATTATGAATGGTTTTGCAAAATACACTACAGTGTGAAAATGTTTTATTTAGAACATGGTATGAAAATATATGAATTTGACATTATATACATTCTGGACCTAATAGCACTGGTATGAAATCATCTAAATTTACAAACACAAATGTAATGTCAATGTGCAAGGGGCCTCCGTGGACGAGTGGTTATTGTATCTGATTTGTTATCACCGCTGTGAGTTCGAATCCCACCCGGCACCAAATTTTCACTTGTCAACCGTGAAATAAATACCGCAGCATTGTTCATTTTACACGTAATTCTTCATAGTCTTACTTCTACAATGAATAAAGATGATGCATACATATTGCAGAGTAACCTCCAAAGCCACGTGTGCGTTCTATTATAGCATTATAATAGATTATAGAAGTGACTTAATTAGGTCATAACTAAGTCTGTCTGAAGATGTAAGGCTTATATCGTCTGTTCGTATAAAAACAAAACTAGATTATATAGATATATACTTTTATTTTATTATTCTTATACGGATATTTTTTGTACATAAATATGTAAAACATTTTTGTTGCTATAAACAGTATTATAACTATGTATTGATATTTGTAAAACAGATTTTATTTCAAAATTTTTATTTCTATATCATAATTCATAAATTTAGCTCATACTTTATCTGTATGAAATATCAATAGTGTAAGCTCTCAAACTTGTCATCAGATCCAGGTGAACAAAAATAGTACATTCTAAACGACTCCGATTTATTTAAAAACTGAGTATTACAAGCATATATACATTGTAAATATATAACGTCGTGAGAACTAATTGTTCCGTTCCGTACCCATAACACCAAACACCATAGAAAATATAAAAAAACAATGAAGTGTTAATCATAATACATTGAGATTCTACATGCAAGAATTAAAATATAAATAATGTAAAGAAAAAAAATTAATATCAATACAAAAAAAGCATAGTGAGAAAAGTTCCGAAAGCAGTTAATTACTAAGCTAATATACCTCAAGAAAGCATCACTAACAACGGTATCCTAGAACAATATATTACGTTATATAATGACATTACAAATTTTAACAATTCTAATAAGTTCTTACATGTTTGTGTAAACACAATTTGCACACATATTTCCATTATAAATTTTACCTATATCAACAAAGTTCCTACTTGTGGAAACACAGTTCTCACACATATGTTCACCACAAATTTTACCTATTTTAATACAGGCCTCACTTATGTAAACACAGTTCTAACACATTTTAAAAAGATTTTAACAGTTTAAACGTTTCACATGTATGGTATGCCAATTGTCATGATAGTATCGCGTAACATTTTAATCAAAGAAGCACCATTTTTAACATTTTGTTAAATTTCTTTACATTAGTGTTCATTCCACTGGTAAATGTGTAATCATAATGTTGATTTCACGTCATGTCGATAGCATAATAAGCTAAGAAAGTTTTTTTTTATATTTTAAACTTTCCTTGTTTGTTTAAGATTTTAAAATGCATAAAAACCACATTTAAAAAAATACAATGTATAACAAGATATAAAATAGTGCATGCCATATATTATTCTTTCTGATTATGGTGCGACTTGTTCAACTTGATGAATAAAGTCTTTGTTATCCTACAACTATTTTAGTGTGATATTTTCTTTGTTCAGCAACTGTTTGGCTTTTCATAGAACGTGTTTGTAAGTCTGTATTCTGTTGGTCTTGTGTGCTTTGAACCATTGGCGGCCAATCCTTCAACTTTGTTTTAACTGTGTCTGACTTTGTCTGCTTTTGCAAATTATGCTCATCAAGTTTTTGTGATTGATGAACACCTTCAGCAGAATTGTTAAGTTGTTGCTGTTGAGATTGTGTAATATTGTATTTTACGTGGGTAATCTGTCCTTTACTTTGGTCCGGGTTGTTCTGTCCTTTACTTTGGTCCGGGTTGTTCTGTCCTTTGCTTTTGTCTGGTATGTTCTGTCTTTTACTTTGGTCCGGGCTATTCTGTCCTTTACTTTGGTCCGGGTTGTTCTGTCCTTTGCTTTTGTCTGGTATGTTCTGTCTTTTACTTTGGTCCGGGCTATTCTGTCCTTTACTTTGGTCCGGGCTATTCTGTCCTTTACTTTTGTCCGGGCTATTCTGTCCTTTACTTTTGTCTGGTATGTTCTGCAGTTTGCTTCGATCAAGATTGATTGTGATTTGGCTGATATCTGTTTGCTCTTTGTGTGTTTGTGTTTGATCCTTTTGAACAGATGTTGTACCTTTTTTCTCCATTTCTGATTCTGTTTTTCGACCTTGAGCTACACCCTTTCCTAACAACGAACCACCTTTTACAATGTAAACTGCTGGCCAAACAACAAAATCAATCGTCGCCCCAGCAACAGTATAAGATTTGAAAACGTTTGTATCAAATCTGTCTCCGCCTCTTGTGATGTTGGTATCAACAAACACTGGAGGGTCTTGCACAGCCATTAACCAAGAAATTGTTAAACTCTCGTCTATAAACAATTTCAGATTTTCATATTTACCAATTAAATCTTTCTGTATCAATTTCACCATTGCCTTCTCTATTTCCTGAAAAACAGCATTCTCGTTAATAACATTTCATAATTCCACCTACACCTGGGTGGAACCACCGACCTTCCGTAAGCTAGCTGAACATCACATTTGAAATTTTTGGATGGGCTTCGAACATGCCAGTGATTACTAATCAGAGACTATAACCGCATGATCACTGAGACCCCGCGACATACATGTTAACATAATGCTAAGTCCTATCTTGTATCAGAAAGGATCTGTCATTTTACAAAAGAATGAAGCTATAAATACCCCTTTCATTTCAGCCTTGCCTTGTTTGTACATTGTCTTCCTTTTGTCTTTAAACTGCTTCCTCAACTCTTCATTTTCTGCCTTGAAATGGAGACATGAACGCATAAAAATAACACCAAAATATTGTCATTCATGAGATGACAATGGTCATTAACATATTCTACACTATTTTGTTCTACACGTAACTAACATACAAGCGGAACGGTTTTGAAAATGTCTGAAGCATAAATATTCGTATAGATTTGACAATTCTATGCAAAAGGTTCGTAAGGGCTTCAATTTGTGCTCCTTTTTACAAAATATGTATGACTGAGTTGATAAAAAAACGTATCACATTTGTTCTTTGCAAATGTTAACATATGTTGGTATATTGTTATACTTACCCCGTAAAAGGTCTTCAGCACATGTTTAAGGCTTTCAAGGTCATCGTCAGCTTTCTGTCTACACAATTTATAAATTTCCTGAAATATTAACAATGAACAAGTGATGAACATAAGCCAGAATTAATGGACGAACAGTTCTAAGAGGAACCAGGAAGAATGGACGAGGAAATATTATCGAAGGATCAATGGGTGGGGTAATGAGGGATATTGTCTCCTATATGAATTATAACGCGTGGTTTTATTTCAAGTTATTTACCACATGGTGCTTAAGTACATGTAATGAGAGATTTTGTCATTTTACATGTCATTAAAGGCAAAAAAATGTGATTGAGTTCAAAATTTAAAATGACGCCCTCACACAAAATATTTTGCAGAGAAGAATGCAAATGTTTTTTTCGCTCATTCCCTCTTTCTCATGAAGCTCGCCAAACGCATCTGTCCATTGATTATCATACAGTTCAGAAAAGTGGTTGGAAAGATTGGTTGGTCTGTTTACATCACTGAGGTCAGCTATGTCCGGATTTCCGTCAGTGATTCTTGCTCCTATGATGGCGCTCAGTCTGAAGTATATATGATTCCTAACTGTATCAAATCAAAAAGATAAATAGCCTGTCTTCCTGAGCATCGATCTTTTAACGATTTACGTTCAAATGAAGAATGTAATCAATTTGAGATGTGCTTGTTCATGTGTCTTGAAAGCAATGTAAATATAAATGCGCATTGATTTAGACTGTGTTTTAAATGAAATAAATCATTAATGTTTTAGTTCGTATCCGTAGTGTATTCAAAACTGTCGAAATTAATGGTGTTGAAAAGAATTAATTGAAATTACATATACCTGGTTTTCAAGTGATTGTTTTCCTGTTCTAACATCTGATTGTTTTGTTTCAAGCTATAATTATAAAACAAATGATATACACGGTCATCTTTAAACAATGAATGATAAATAGTTTTTTTTATTTTATTGTCGCGACAAATGTGTAATACTCGTACAATCCTTAATAACTTTGTTCATTTTTCTACGGGGACCTCCGTGTTCGAATGGTCCTGTGTATTTACACGTATTCACAAATGATGTTCGTTTAAAGTAATAACAAGCATGTATGTTCGCGTGCATGCGAACATACAGTGCAACCTCTCCAGAGCGGCCCTTTCTTGACTAACAACCTCCCTTCAACAACAGCATGATTTTTTACTGTACGATTTAACAATTAATTTAACCTCCCTAGAGCAACAACCTCTTTACAACAGCATAATTTTGCTTTTCCCACAGGGTTTTGCGCTGGAAGGTTGCATTGTACGTACAAGTGTGAATGAACATGTAAAACAGCAATGTTTGAGGTACAGCTGCTAAACCGAATTCTTTTATTTATATTGAAACTACATGATGAATACATCTTGTATTTTATTCTACATACCTTGTCTTCTCTCTTTCTATCTCTTCAACTCGATGTTTTAACTTGTCAACTTCTCGGCGGTAACTATTTAATGACACAGAAAGTAACACTTACAACAATGCTCTGTGCTATCTGTTCTCCTTACGTTCATTTAAGAGTCTGGTAACTGGCATTGACAGAGGGTAAGGTGAACAAAATATTAATGTAAAAAATGATTTAAGAGTAGAGTGCAACCTTTCCAGAGCGGTCCTCTCTAGAGCAACAACCTCCCTTCAACAACAGCATGATTTTCCCACAGTACGATATAACTATTAAATTAACCTCTCTAGAGGAACAACCTCTTTACAACAACATAATTTTGCTTATCCCGAATGGCGTTGCTTTGGAAAGGTTGCACTGTAGTCAGTTCATTTAGCATGAATGGGCAAAATGTCTATGCTGAAAGTACGACTGCAAAAATGGAATTTAGATTGTATTAAAACTAAAATAATGAGTACATCTTGCATATATTCCTTACCCATTCTTCTCTTGTTCTTCCGTATGAACTAGTTGTTTTGATTTGTCAATTTCTCGACGGTGTCTGTTTAATTATAAAGAAAGCTATATTTATAACAATACTAATGTTACATTGTTTCTCATTACAGATAACGATACCTAACAGTTGTCAGGAGAATACCCATGCAATATTGACGTGGATTCAAGAATATGATACGTTCTGAAAGTAGCTAGTTTAATTCCATCTCAGTCAAGAATTTGATTGATTTTAATTTCTTATTAAAGCCATTTTACCATCCTTATATAATTAATACCACATATTATTGTGATGTTTTTATTATTTATTTATATATTTTATTTAAAACGCGGCATATCTAGGGTCGATTTTCACCGTTAAGGCAGGAAACTGGCCGAGTGACCTTGTTTGGATGTTTGTGTGACGTCAAACCGCAGAGAAAAAAAGTTATTATTGTAACTACATGTATGTTTGAAGCATCTTTACCTTTCTTTCAGTTGTTCGTTTTCATTCCTACACTCCTTAAGTTGTCGTTCTGTATTTTCTGCATGTTCCACAAGACTAAATAATTACACGATAACTACATGATAATTACACGATAATTACACTATATTTGCATGATAATTACATGTGTGTGGCGATAATTACTCGATAATTACATGTGTGTAGCGATAATTACATGATAATTACATGTGTATAGCGATAATTACATGATAATTACATGTGTATAGCGATAATTTCGCTAGTTTCACCGATTCTAAATTAATGTTGACATTCTATTCTTTCTTAATGTATGGTAGAAGAAAAATTATACTGGGTCGTTCGTCCTTTCGAAACAGAGTTACGTGGTAATGACAAAAAATTCCATAATGAAAAGACTTGACACATTTGAAATTTGACTGGAACTCGAAGTTATGATTAATTACTATACGATACTTAATTGTTTTTAAGGTTTTTTAATGTTTTCATTTTTTATGCTTGACTTGAAAATACCTATTTGATATTCTACACCTCCCTGTTTAAAGCCGTGAATTACATATGTTGTGGGCTTACAATACGTCGAAAAAGATCATGGTTTTCATTTAGTAACACACATGGTATGTCTAGGAACTTGAGCGGACTGAAAAGCTCAATTTCCCCCACAAATTGCTTTTAAAGCTTTGAGTAAATAAACATGATCTTATCCATTAAGTCCGTGTATCTAGGGGTAATTTAAATTTTATTCAAGAAAGTAATCATAGCATTTACCTGTGAAAGTCTACATGCGTCTGTTTAAGTCTTTGTCGTCCATTTTGTAGGTAGCGTTCCTCCGGATCTTTATCACAACAGCCTCCCATATTGAAATGTTAACGTGAAGTTCTGTGGATATAATCACTACATTATTTGAGTCAATTTTATGGGAGATATTGTTGTATTATTGTAGCTAGGGCATGCCATTTATTTCCCTAAATTTGATTCTAAAATGCATGTAATAAAAATAATCATTCAGATATCCATGTTTATATATGATATCCGTATTTGTACGTTGTCTGTGTTTGTATGTTCTCTGTGTTTGTCCGTTGTATGTGTTTGTACGTTATCTGCGTTTGTACGTTGTATGTGTTTGTATGTTGCCGGTGTTTGTACGTTGTCTGCGATTGTATGAGGTCTGTGTTTGTATGTTGTCTGTTTTTGTATGATGTCTGTGTTTGTACGTTGTCTGCGATTGAATGATGTCTGTGTTTGTATGTTGTCTGTACTTGTATGATGTCTGTGTTTGTATGTTGCCGGTGTTTGTACGTTGTCTGCGATTGTATGATGTCTGTGTTTGTATGTTGTCTGTATTTGTATGATGTCTATGTTTGTATGATGTCTATGTTTGTATGATGTCTATGTTTGTATGTTGTCTGCGATTGCAAGTTGTCTGTGTTTGTATGTTGTCTATGTTTGTATGATGTCAATGTTTGTACGTTGTCTGCGATTGTATGATATCTGTGTTTGTATGATGTCTGTGTTTGTATGTTGTCTATGTTTATATGATGTCTGTGATTGTATGTTGTTGGTCTCTTACAACATTGTGGTATGAACAACAATATTCGAAATACTGATTCAATTATGTCCACAAATAGTCATTTTAGGCAGCTTCGCATACATCCACAATGCCTAGTATTATTGTCATTAACAAACTCAGATAAATCGTATAAAAGATATCGATTTAAAATATCGAGGTAAGAAATATAAAGTTTACATTAACACACGCTCTTCTTTACGCTTCAATACGTCCAACTCGTTTTATTGTGTTTTCAAAACGAAAGTGAACAAATTATTTTTTTTAAAAAAAGGTCTTAACCCAAAACCAAAAAATGCGGTTTTTTGTGATATTATAAATCTTACACGAGACGATTAGTTACACGTTTTAAACCTGAAAAACTTACCTCAATCAAATGATTGGTCGATGTAAAATCACACCAAATTAAACTAAAATATTACAAAAAAAATATGAGTATCTAAATTTCCTGCTTTGTTTCACATTTCCTATTCATACGCCACATTATAATTTAAGTGAATATTTATTTTGAATTATATTAATACAAAATGTACTGATAATTTAGCTTTTTCAGTTAAAATTATAATTACATAAACGTAAGGTACACCTCACCTGTCTGGATACCTCAACCAACCAGGAAGTATATCAAATTCTCATTTCTCAAAATTTATGAATACGAGCTTATTTATTTATTCTACGCAAGTCGTGAAACCTGATTATTCAGGGACTGAAGGTGTTTTGAATGCAAATATTCGTCTGCACGCTTGAATGACAAATCTTTCCAGCTTTTATCTACATATATTGTACTTGCATATCAATTGACAAACTGTCATTGACAAATGTAGAGTCTCCGATAATTATAACTTATGAAATGTATTAGTTTGTCGGCAGGATTAGCATGCGCGTCTTTTTATTCTGAAACAATGAGTGTCTGCCGTAATTCAAAGATTTTTTTACTGAGATATTTAGTCTTTCCATTTGGTCTCTCTTAAGACATTTTCTTTTTCGAAAGAGATTTTGTACCTCAAATTGATACAAACAAGGCCTGTATGTTTCTATGAGGTTCACAATTTATAAAAATTCTCATTTATTTACTGTTCTTGAGCTATTTTCCCACTTAAATAATGAATACGAATTTGAGTCGAATAAATTAAGACCGCTAAATAAAACGCGCGATATTGTTTCCGGTTATTTCCGTCTATTTCCGTCGATTAGTAAATACAGCCTTGACCCTAGAACAACATTCAGAATTCCACACAGCAATGGGAAGCACAGACGTCAAGGAAAAAGTGGCAGAGTGGCTTGCTTGGAGCAATGTAAGTCTAATATGTGAATTTATCAAATGAAACTGTTCGATAGTATTTCATGGTTTCATAATTGGAATAATGTTATGTTTTCACTTCGTACTCAAATTATTTCGACTCCACGTATGTCAAAAAAATCATTATGAACAGCTAGTATCTAGTTGTGTGTATTAACAAATGTAAAAGATGACACATAGTAAGGATTGTATGAAATGCATTTTACCGATCATAATATTCATAGCAGTGTCTCAACTTGATGTGAATAAATCGTTATGCCTGAATGATGAAATAACAATCTAATTTTCATCAACTTGCGAGCATTAATTGTCAATGTCAGAGTTGTCACCTTAAGTTTTAAGTGAACTAGTGTTAACTTGTGTGTTTTTTTACCTTGTTATAATTGATGACGGCCAGAAATCTCACGTAAACCCTTACAGTAAATTGGAAGTGAGAAAGTTCCATGGTCCTAACTGGGTATTGTACACAAGACCCTTAGCGCTGAGGGCGGACTCTCAGCCATGTCGGTAAGGATTTAACCTAACAGCAAGTCAAGAAAGTGGCCTATATTCCTACAATCACTGCACCCTTAGCGATTTTTGCCTTCTTTTTTGAGTCTGGTCAACAGACCTTTCCCAATTGAAAATAAAGACATTTTTCCCAATTCCTGTCCTAAAAGTTCACTATTTTTGGTATTAAACCATGCATTTTTTCCCAACTGGACCACACCCAGACCCTTTCCCAAAATTAAAAAAACCCCACTGACTTGCTATGTTGGTGTTCTGTACCAGTAATTGTAAAAATAGATTTTAATACTAATGTACTAGGTAACATAACTTTACGAAATTGACTGTTTTGAGCCATTTGCATATAAAACGTAGACTTGTAAATAGTTTGTTTTGTTCAGAATGCCAAGGACAACAAAGAAATTAATGATCTTTACGCAGCAGGCGAAAACGATGAGCTTCGTAAGCGTCTACTCAATCGTATGGAGTTTGGTACTGCAGGTAAGGTTTCGATACCGTATAGCGGGTTATTTCTGCGGAGGTAATATTTCTGCGGTCTGATTCAAACCACAGAAAAAATTCCAAGCCGAAAATTTTCCCAGCAAAAACTTAAATCGCAAAAATCAACACTATTACAACGTTTGGTTCAATATGTACGCCTTTCACCGTATCTGAAGTAATCCGATTTACAGCACAACGCAGTCTAATTATCAGCAATTACTGTCGTTATTGATCTATTGTATTATAAATTGGTTTGAAGGTAATGTTTGTTCAAACTCGTTAATTGTTTGTGAGTTTGTAGTTCAAAATAAACAATCTGAGTAAATTTCAGTGACTGTTTCTCTATTTCACATGTTCCTGTCACCTATATACATGTATATCGTAAATAGAACAAACATAGTAGCGAAATGAGCATCCTACAGTTTCTAGAAAAGGATACGTCAGTAGCAGAACAGGAAACACAGAAATTTATCCCTTTTGAGTTTCAGTCCGCAGAAATAAAAACCGCAGACATTAATCTCTCCATTTTTTTTGCCCAAAATGCAGATTTTTGGACTGCAGAAATAACCTGTTATACGGTAATTTACTTAACAGATATTTTAGAGGGTCGATATTGTTGTAATTGTAAACAAAATGAACTAAAACAATAACTGTGTCCATACTTTATTTCATCTTTAATTTAATTTTACAAAAAAACATACTTAGAGGTTGCTACCTGTACCTCACCAGATAACATGTTCTGACATGGCAGTGAACTGAATTTGACAATCTCTATATTTTGCTTGAGTTTAATTGTGTACAAGTACTGGAAAATATTCAAATACGATATTATGACTTAATTCTCTCTATGAACTTAAATACATAGATTATTTATTAAGGTCCTAGTGAATAATTTAGTCTTCATTTAAATCTTCATAAAATTTGTTACAATAATCTATGTACTTGAATGTTGTATAGTCTTGTGTTTTAGTTATCTCTGTTACTATATATTGTAGGATTGCGTGCCAGAATGGGGGCTGGTTACAGTATGATGAATGATCTAACAGTTATTCAAGCTACGCAGGTAATTCTGAGAGAAATTGTCCTTCAAATGTACTTAAAAAAGTTATAGTGGTGATGGTGATCACTTGTAAATAAAAAGCACTGGTTGTAGTGACATCTGTGCATGGTTAAGAGTTTTCAGTAATTTTCTGTAACCTCCATTTTTCCCTGGTCCATACCCTACTGGTTTTTATTGTTTCCACGGCATTGAGGTTAAGATTTTTTTTTTTAATTTTCAACTTTCACCCATGTCTGTGTATATCAGGGGCTTTTTTCCAAAACTTAGGAAGGGGCCTTAGCTTTTCATGTTGGGAAATAATTGGAGCGTGATTTTAAGCTAAATTGGGAAAAGGTAGACTGACTTTCAAGATACATCAGATTCAATAAACAACAACTGATCCAGCACTTCACAAAATTGGGAAAAAGAGGCTTTTTGCAATTAAAAAGTCATCGAATATCGGCCTCTTGTAAAGAAGGAATTAATGCCCTTTATATATAAGCATGTATGAATATTGGCAGTAACATGCATAAAATAGTGAAGGACATTTTCTGCTTTTGTTGGATCTTACTCCTGTTTATTCTGAAGTACAGTGCAACCTCTCCAAAGTAACAACCCCTGGGAGACTCAAAATTATGTTGTTGTTGTTGAGAGGTTGCCGCTCTGAAGAGGTTAAATAAATAGTTAAATCGTACAGTGAGGAAAAGGTAAGCTGTTGTTGAAGGGAGGTTGTTGCTTAAAAGAGGGCCGCTCTAGAGAGGTTGCACTGTATAAGCCCTTTGGGAAGCTGTCCAGCTTGCTTACAGAAGGCCGACGGTTCTACCTAAGTGTACTTTTGAGGTCTTCCTCCACTGTTAAAGCTGGAAAAGTCGCCAATTGACTCAGGCTTTTGGTGTAAAGATAAAATCAGGCGAAAATAATAAAGATTCATCTATGCTACTTTTTAACATAATTTTAAGCTTGTGTTTAGACTGCCTATCCTTACCTGTAGTTTTAACTGATTATTTTATATATGAACAATACATATTGTTTAAACTTATGTCAATGAGTCGTTGATGTGGTGTCAATAAATACTTATGCATGACACTGCATGATTACAAGGATTCTTTTCTTTGTTGTATGTATCTTGAAGGCATATGTTGATGACTGACGTAGTATTTCTTAAAAGAAATGTACCCTTATCATAATATTTCTTTATAACCTACTGAAGTATTTATATATGATATATGTGTTATGCGTGTGACATTTTCAATAGAAGCAGTGGTTTCAAATCATGGTTAATGTGTTTAAGTAGGTCAGACATATTAGTTCGCTCTTATCTACAAAGGTTAAACAGTTTTAATCAGTTTGTAGAAGTGAAAACTTTGATGGTATTGAATGAGCATTAAAAATTAGGTTGATAACATACCTAGTATTAGTATTTTGTGTTCAAATTGAAAGAAAAATCAAAGACCTTCTTGGTGAATATAAACAAATAAAAACCATTCCATGAGTGTTTTTAAATCATAATTGTTGCTGCATTGTATTAATGTGGTACTTCTCATTTAATGACGTAGTTAATATTAAAATAAAACTAAACCCCAAATTAAGGAATAGGGATCATGATGGCCCTTAAACAATATTCATTATGAAAATTTCGCATTGAATGTAAAATGTGTGTAACATTGATTGGATTTTTTTTCATTGATAATTTCAGGGCCTCTGTACATACGTAATACAAAATATTCCCGAAGCTAAACAGATGGGTGTGTGTGTTGGTTTTGATGGTAGATACAACAGTAAAAGGTTTCTTAATTCGTACTTCATACTTAAGTTTCTTAGGCATTATCTGAATTCATTGTCTGATGTGCATTATCAATGTAGTTTGACTGTTTACCCCGGCTCAGGAGAAACACTTGCATGGGCCATCAATCTTACATGACTGTTAACAGATGTTATCTCATTAGAGCTATGATTAATGGTGGTAACAATAAATTTATGTAACTTATTTTTGTATCATACAAGGTGTTAGCACAAATATCAGATACAGAACTTATACAGCATGATACATGATAATTCTGAATATAAATTATCATTTATAATCTGATGCAACATTACATCATTACATGTCTTTGAGGGACTAGACTCCATGGAATTGGAGCAACTTGATTTTCTGATAGTTTTCATGTTATTTTAGTCTTGTTTTTTTTCAGATTCGCTCAGCTGACTTCCACTATTTTTCTTCATAAAGGGATAAAAGTGTATTTGTTCTCCAAGATATGCCCTACTCCCTATGTGGTAAGTAACCCTGCATGTACTTCTGCAATGACCAAGATCGGTGTTTCTTTTTCTTCCGTCCTGCTCAATATAATATAAGGTTCAAGTTATGATAATAAGAATGCAGACAGCTAGTGATAGTGTTAAGTAAAATAAATCTAATATTGTTATAAATGTTCATAAATTAGTTAGTTCTATCTTGGCTCATCACTCTTGTGTATTTGTAGGCATATTGTACAAGACATTACAAATGTGCTTGTGGTGTCATGGTAACAGCCTCCCATAACCCCAAGGAAGACAACGGATATAAAGTAAGTTTCATAACATGACAAATTAGTGTTTGAAGTAAATTTCATTTTTCAAATCTTACTAAAGTCAAATTTGGTGACAGAGGTCACCAAAGGCAGAGAAGATAAGTGACTTCTCTATATATTTGGTCTATATGCTGACATTTGTTTTCTCTGTAATACATAGATGTTCGCCTAACAGTGAGTTATTCTCAGGTGAGTATTGACTATATTACTGTTTTACTCAGCTATAGATTAGCAGATACAATTGTGTTATATTGTATAAAAGATTCTGATATTGTACAATAAGTTATTTTTTTTATTGCTTGATTTTACACTATGGTAGGTAAATATGTCTTCAAGATCAAGGTTCTGCTCTGGGATATGTGTGCTGTTATCCTCCACCATGAAAGTGTGGAAATATTGCCCAATGACTGTGGGTGTTGATGCAACGTTAAACCCTGTTGGAAAAAAATTCTTTTTGTTTTGTATAAAACTTTTCTCATTTCATTGCAGGTTTACTGGTCAAATGGAGCACAGGTTTGTATTTTGTTTTCTTTGTAATAACAATATTAAGCTTTGGTTACCAATGTTGATGATGCATTTTTATCCCTGAAGATCAAGATTGTGTACCTCAGAATCACATTTTTGCTTTTTTACGTAATCAGTTCGTAAAGGGGAGACATGGGTTATGTTAATTGGTATTTTTTCTCACAGATTATAGCGCCTGTAGATAAAGGCATTTCTACATGTATCAAAGAAAACCTTGAACCCTGGGAGAACTCCTGGGATGTAGATTTCACGGAAACATCTGATCTGAGAGTCGATCCTTACGACGCCATTGACACCAAGTATCAGGAAGATGTGAAGAAATTATGTTACTATAAGTAAGTCACTTCTATTTTTATTAACTTTTTATTTTTTTCTAACCTTTTAATACAGTGAATGAATATAATTTGTGTTGAATATACTGTTCACAATCCGTCTTTGCTGTGTTTGTACATTCCTAAGGTGAAAGTTGGTCAGGTTAATGTTGGTTAAAGTAGGAAAAATTGATGGCTTTAAAATACTGGTATAAGCAATGTCGATAAAAGATACAGAAATAATTTTTTCCATTTCCTTGTGGCTATACTGTTGTAACATAATAATGACAACACACAAATCATTTGTCAACATTAAATGTATTTCATGAATTACAAGTTATTACCTTTAAAAATTTCATACGACAACAGCTTCGCACCAAGATGGGTGACCTTTTTTCCATTTCCTTGTGGCTATACTGTTGTAACATAATAATGACAACACACAAATCATTTGTCAACATTAAATGTATTTCATGAATTACAAGTTATTACCTTTAAAAATTTCATACGACAACAGCCTCACACCAAGATGGGTAACCTTATAATAGTTATATATCATCAGGAAAAACGTCAAAACAATACTTTACGACCGAATGACGTAAAAATATAACTTCCTGTGACCCAAGTAATTACATGATCCTGGAAGTAGATGACCTGATCTAACGTCAGTTACCCCACAATTCAATATTGCACTACATTGTACTGTGAACTTCAGTAAAGCTAGGTTAATAGGGCCGCAACTGTGGTCCATGGGATAGTGTTCTGAACTTGTAACCCATCAATCCAGGTTCAAATCCCGGTTGGGGCAGGTCATACCCATCTGCGAAATTTTGACAAAAATATCGATTTCCTCCATATGTGGTGAAGTAGCTGGCACCTTATGGAAGAATAAATTAGTACTGGTTAGAATACAGTCCAGGAAAACTGAATAGGTGAACCAGTAGCTGAAAAATTGTTGAAAACAGTGTTACACCCAGTGAAAATGTCACAATAAGTTAAAAAATTGATTCAATATTTAAGACAGTGTCTAAGATAGATTTAAGACAGTGTAAGTTTTTAAGAAGTTTTTTATCGTTCATACTTGTTTTTGTATGTTTTTATATACTATTATATTTTTTGGCTTTTCAGAGAACAGAATTCTAAGTCACCTATTAAATTTACCTATACAGCTATGCACGGTGTGGGCTACATTTTCTCTGATAAATCTGTACAACAGTTTGGATTCTGTCCTGTTATTCCTGTCAAAGAACAGGTGAATACTTCAGCTTTTTTAAACGTTTGTGCGCTTATAGACATAATTTTGGTAATACATTTAATTTCTTGTCTGCTTGCACAGAATGTTCCTAATAGTCTTTTGTTGGTTAATAGTTCTGGTCAGGTCAAGTTATTCAAAGTTCTTACTTTCTTAAAAGAGTAAATAATTTGCTGTCTTGTTACATATTTGCCTGTCTATGTACTTCCTTAGACAGTAATTTTGTGTATCTGTAGTGGTAAGCATTTTATTTGACTATTTAGTATGGTTGGGGTATGTGTGCAAAAGGCCTTAAAAAAGGTTTGTTTCTGGTCACCCAACCAACCCATTTTTTTACCTGCTGACTCATAAGTTTTTACAGCATCAAATCTTAGTGCTATATTGTAATTTTCACAACAGTGTTGCCGATATATGTAAAAAAAGAAAAAAATCCCTACCTACGGACCCATATTTTTTGGGGCATGTAACTGGATTCTAAACTTTTTTTGTTTAGGCCTAAGTTTGTATAAAATTGAAATTCAATTACAATAGTTCCAAAGTTTGATTAAAACAATAATGCATGATTGTTTGACGTTTGCAATTAACTAAACAATCGGATGAATGTTTGGTTCTTAAACGCATACGGTTTCTGACTAGTAATCATTAGCCTTCTCTGCTATTAGTTAGCTTTTAGTCCCAGATAAATTTCTCATGTGAGGAAGCTGTCCACCCAGCTCGCTGAAGGTTAGTGGTCCTATCCAGGTATACACCTGAGGTCTTCCGCTACCATTAAAGCCGGAATCGTCACAAAATGACCTTGGGTTTTGATGAGAAGTTAAACACTAGAGAACACTTAAAAACACACAGTACTCTGGAATGGAATCACCAAAGTTGATGTTTTCATGTATCTGTTACATTGATTCAGTTTTTCTGTACACAGGTTGAACCCGATCCTGAATTTCCTACAGTAAAATACCCTAATCCTGAGGAAGGTAAAGGTGCTCTGGTGAGTATTGTATCTATCAGTACGATGTTGTTAATATTATGTTCACAAAGCAATTCTGTAATAAGTCCCACTGTAAATTTCCTGCGCATTTCTAATTATTTTTTCATTACTACATACATGTATTAGAGCTTCTCACTGACTCTCGTTAGGTTGAACATGTAAATATTTGACAACACTAGCCATGTTGGGATTACGATGTAGTGATAAATTTAACGAATTGATGGCTATTTATCAGTTTTCTGAAGCAATATGTTTTATTGCTTATCATTTCTTATAGGTCAAAATTGTTTACTTCCTCACGATGTTTGTATTGTCCCCTTAAAAAATCCTAATAATTGTTATTATATTGATTATTTGCTCTCATGTCATCAATTGCAAACTGACGTTCTGCGCTAATTGACATGTATGTTCATTACTGAGATTTACTTCCATTGGATAATTTATTCCATGAGGAATTGCTGACCTTAATTGCATAGATACATGAACAGTCAGTCAAATTTGAGTTAATCGTTATTCAATCAATACATGTTTATATTCAGACACTGTCTATGAAAACAGCTGATGATGCTGGTAGTCCTGTGATACTTGCTAATGACCCTGACGCTGACAGGCTGGCATTGGCGGAGAAATTTAAGTTCGTAGTATTTTTACTTGTATATAAATGATACTTCACATTTCTTGACCAAATTGTTTCAATTGTCTGCAGGGGAGATAATCATGATAATTACCTCCTGTGGGAGAGTATTCTTACCTGCATATTCCGTCAGGAGTATTCTCCCTTGTTTGAAGTTATATTGATGCGTATAAAAACATTTTATTTAAGTATTTAAGAGAATTTGATAAAACACCCAATATGATCGTTTGTGTCTATTGTGTTGACAAAGTTTGTGTGAAACCTGAAGCTCACTCTCAAGGTCATTCACTTTAATATTTATTTTAGTGGAGAATGGCGGATATTTACTGGTAATGAGATTGGTGCCTTGATTGGCTGGTGGTCCTGGCTTTCTTATAGAGAGAAAAATCCTGAAGTTCCCGGTAAGTTTTGATTGGTCTGGAGTTCGCTTTAAAATCTTCAAGGTTGAAACTGTGTGTAGCAATATGTAGATCTAAAATAATTGCCTAAGCTCGCTATCCTTTGAATACATATATTTGTATTTTGTTCATTAAATCATTTTTGGCCAAAATTCTACTTGGTTATTGTAGATACTGGTAAATCACATATTGTTATGTTGTAACCTTTGACTTGTGTCAAATTATTGTATTGTAATATTTTTGTACTATTTTTGTAACGTGAGATGTCATCTCGTGATTCTGTGTTTCGTTAATTTGGTCAAATATGTTTTGTTTCATTTTATCTTGATTTAAATATACAAAACATATTACAGTTTGTAGACAGTCTGGTCTATTGTACGATTGGTATATCATGTTGTTTCTGCTATTAATAAATAATCAACATGAAAAAAAACTGCTCAGTTCTGTTCTTGAAATTACTAATACAATAAAATCACGATAATGAGTCCACTGGATCAAAACCATTGGGTGTAATAAGGAGGTGGTCTTATTATCAAGTTTAATTATCAGGAAGCTATTCAAAGCCGGTCTGAAAATAAGTGGTCATTATAACAAGGTGGTCGTAATATTTAGGTGGTCGTTATGTGAGGTTTAACTGTATATCGTATTCTTTGCTAGCATTCATAAAGTCTGTGATTACAACTTTCAGCCTCTGATTGTTACATGCTAGCCAGCACTGTTTCTTCAAAGATTCTACAAACAATGGGCAAGAAAGAGGGATTTAACTTTGTCGTGAGTAAACTGTATGAGTTTCTCAATTAGTATTTAATCAACAATATGCTTTATTGATAATACATGAACCTAAAATGTTTTGATGTAGTCATTGATAGATATCATCAATACTTTCAGAGTTGTGTTTTATAAGGTCAAGGTCAAAAGAAAAAATAGTTTTGTTAATGATTATCTGACAGACCCAATTTTTTTGGCACAGATGTTGAAATTTGTAATGGCCAATTCAAAATAGCAAAAATATATGGATGGTACTTTGTTCTTTCTTACCTGACCAAAAAATAGGGTAGGCAGGTAAAAAAAACTTCCTTTTCATAGAAGGGTTCTCGGACAAAAATAGAAAAGGAAAGTTTATAAATACCTACCTACCCAAATTTCTTTGGTCTAGTTACCCTAAATGTAATTACTTTTTTATTTTCCAATGTTGAAATATGAAACAAAAGATTGCACAAAGGACCTCTGATAGTTTGTACCATTAACATATTTTGTTTTCAATTTTGTATGTACAAAAAAAATGTCTATAAATTACTGCTATTTTGTTTTAAACAAAACTGTGAAAACTTATCTAATAGAAACAATTTTTCATATATGAAAATTTAAACAGCGTTGTCTATTTCCAGGAAACTTTAACTGGATTCAAATGGATGGGAAATGAATCTGACAAATTGTTAAAACAAGATAAAACTGTGTTGTTTGCCTTCGAAGAAGCCATCGGGTACATGTGTGGGTCTACTGTATTAGATAAGGACGGTGTCTCGGCTGCTGCTGTGTGTGCTGAGATGGCATGTTATATATATAGCAATAACAGCACACTGACCAAACAACTGGATGAGATTTACCAGACGTAAGTGTATACACTGAAACCCCTGAAAACCGTACTATTTCCGGACTGGGTCAAAGGTCTGGTTTTCTGCAAATACTGGTTTTCAGAGAACTATTGATTATTGAAGAGAAAGACTGGGACTTGAAAATTTTGTCCACATTTCAGAGAATTCTAGTTTTCAATGAATCCAGTTTTCAGAGTTATATTTTGAATAGAATTACAGCATTGAAGATTGAGTTAATCTCATATCTAATTCTTTATAGATTCATTTGTAAATATCAGTCAGGTATTTTTTGAGTGCTGTTAATTTAATGCAATTTTTCTTATTAAGTGAGAACAACTTTAACTTATTGTGTCTTCATATTTTTTTAAAGTTTCATAATTTCTTACAAATAGGCTATATTTAGTGTTTTAACTTTTTGCTCTAGATAACGTAAAAAATGATAATTTGCTGTTATTGATTATGTTATGTTTATCTCAGGTCCTAAGATAAAACATTCTAATGCTCTGTTTCCACGAATTCTGTAAAATTATACGAAACTTCTATTACCAAAATGTATGACTTGTAAATATTTTGTTTAAATACTTCTGTAACAACTCAATGTGAGCCCAAAATGAATTATGTGAGCCCCAAAAATGAATATTTTTTCTTGCATCAAACCCTCTTAAATTAGTTAATGCAAAATTATTTAGCCTGTATACACTACACTCTTAATTTATTGTTTGTGTGAATTGTTTTATCCGTGTGTTTTTTGTTTAAATTAGACCAGTCAGTTATTTTTATTTGTAGATACGGATTCCATATTTCATCAAACTCTTATTTCTTGTGTTATGATCCTGAAACTATCAACAAAATGTTTGCAGAGATCAGAAACTATGATAATACAGGAAAGGTAAGTTTAACTGTCTCATTTCTGCGACAATTTTTACTACACCCTTCATCTTCGCTATAATTTTAACATAAAACTTCAGTCTATTCTTCATTGATTTCATTTATCTCTTCAAAATTGTTTGCATTATTTTATTTAGGTTTTGCTTAAAAAATTTGACTGGAAAAGTTTAACATTTTTTTTCACTTGATGGTGGCACAGTAGTCTAGTAGTAACATGCCTGACTTCAAATCAAAAGGTCGTGAGTTCAAATCTTGGTTGTTTATCAATGTCCCCACTCCACTACTAGGCCCAGTACTGTGTTGAGAAAGCCACATTATTTTTACAATACGTGTAACAGTGTGTTACATCAGGCACAATAAAGAACCAGGAGGTCTATTAGAAAGAAGTTGGGATCCAGTTCTTCTTATCTTTTCCCTCTCTCTACATCGGCTCAGGAATAACCATAGCTGTTGTACATGCCGTTAAGCGATAGATAAATATTTTTTTCCATCTGTGTGTACAAATTTGAATTTTGTAATTATTGTTTCATTTACAATTAAGTAAGTTATTTTCTGTGCTATAATTGATATTTATCTACTTGAGGAATACAGTTTTTTGTTCGTTAAAAATGAGATGTTCTGTTAGCTTGCCATCTCATGTTACTTCCTGTGTCTGGATATATAGAAGATGATTTCTGTTTAATTGAATGCATCACAATTTTAATAGATGTATCACAATTTTAATTGATGTATCACAATTTTAATTGATGTATCACAATTTTAATTGATGTATCACAATTTTAATTGATGTATCTTTTGTTTAACCGACTGAGATTCATAATTTTAATTGATGTATCATAATTTTAATTGATGTATCACAATTTTAATTGATGTATCACAATTTTAATTGATGTATCATAATTTTAATTGATGTATCACAATTTTAATTGATGTATCACAATTTTAATTGATGTATCACAATTTTAATTGATGTATCACAATTTTAATTGATGTATCTTTTGTTTAACAGACTGAGATTCATAATTTTAATTGATGTATCATAATTTTAATTGATGTATCACAATTTTAATTGATGTATCTTTTGTTTAATTGACTGAGATTCATAATTTTAATTGTCTGAATTAAGTGTAAACAAATTGTTTAATAAAGCATGTTATACAATACATGAATAAATATTGTTTCATACTTGATTAGTAAGAATGTAAATGAGGTTTGATCATTGAATGTATCAATATTAGAGTGTCAAATGTTCTAAACGGATTGATTGTCTGCCTTTCAGCATCCTGAAAGCTGTGGAAGGTATAAGATCAAATATGTGAGAGATCTCACCACAGGATTTGATAGTAGTCAACCTGATGAGAAACCTGTAAGTATCACGCAGCAAGCGAGTACTCCATGTGTGGTTAACTTACCATCTCCTCATTACATCATTTCTGCAAGATTGTGGTTCTTCATACAGTCAAACCTGTGTTTACAACTACCTGTGAAGATAGGCCACCCTGTGAAGAAAGGCCACATTTTGTCTTTCCCAAGAGTGGCCTTTGTTCACAGGTTTAAATGTTTGTAAACAACATATTGCTGCCCTATTAGAGTGTGTTGACAATATATACTGTGTGTTGACAAAAACAACATTTATTTATTGTTTAACTTTTCTATCTTCTGTGGTATAAAACTTTGAACAAGTGACACATATGCTGGTACATACAAATATACCTACTTCAATAATACAAGATTGTAGCTACTTACACATGAAAATGTGTTATGATGTTGTTTGGTTGAATGATTGAATGTTAATAATGAGATTTTAACTATACTGTGCGAAAAGTAAATAAGAACCAATAAAATGCTGGTCACAGTAACGCTTTATCGAGATTCCTGAGTTCTGTGGGTAACAGTATTTCATCCACCATAAAGACACAATGGAAGATTTATGACAGTAATTATAATAATTATGTTAATTTAGTTTCTGTGAAGCAGCTTTTAGCCTTAAGATGTAAAACTTATCTTCAAAAATGAATTTAGATGAATTTGTTTCATAAGGACGTATTTGTTTCAGAGAATTGGTGACGTGGTAAGCTTATTGCTTTAGAGAACATAACATACTATGGGTTTATTTCAAATGTTTGAATCAAAACAGTTAAACTAATCTATATTCTATTTCCATTTCTGCGCTACATCATATTTATATCATTGTTGAATCCATTGTGATAATAAAAATGCATTGTTCAAGACTTCCCAGTATGAACCTTGCTATGTTTTATTGACCCCGTTTCTTGCTGCTTCCAAAAAGTGGTCCGAGGCTTCTTGTTACTTCTAGTGAACTACTAGTGAACATAAGGTCATGGAGTTAATAAAACTACATCAGCAAGTTAATGTATCTAATCATTGAAATGTTTCCCGCAACTTTTCCTATGTCTTGTTTGTTCAGTTACGTTGACTGTTTGTTCAAGCATTTCAACTTATTTCAAGGGATTTAGGGATATTTGTGTCATATTTTATGTTGTGCAAATCTGGTGGTTAGAATGTTTTTGGGGTATATAAGACAACAACTTATTCCGATTGTGAGCAATTTTGAAGTACCTTACTTGCATTCAGCCCTAGACAAGTGGAATATATTTTAAGCTGGTTGAAATTATTCGATTCTGTAGACATTTGGGTAAATTTGGCATTCAGCCTAGTGTAAAAAGGTGTTATTGTACCTATTTCCTTGCCATATAGATCTTTGATTCAGACATATTTTTGAGTGAGTTTAACACTTTTCAGTATTAATGTAACTATAGTTTTAGAATCTGTCTCTAATGTTCTTATTTTTTAATATGTCTGTATTATAAATGGTGTCACAATTGTCTTGTAGTAGCTAATAATTCACTTATTTCTGATCACACAAAATGACGTGAGATAACCTGGGATTTTGGATAAAAATTGTGTTTACCATAAAAAAGACATTCAGTAAAACTTCACCACCTCAGTATCAGGACCTCATCACTATAACGACCTCTTATTTTTAGATTGGTATTCAATATTTCCTCTGTATTTCAACTCAAAATATTTTAGCTTAAAATATTATTTTTTTTATCATATCTAGGTTTTATTGTATGTTTACTGTATGAAATTGAAAACTTAAAAAGGATTCTGAATTCACTTTCTAGTATCTAAAAATTCAAAAACTTTTATGACCCTTTTTTATGATGTTTAAAAAATTTTAGAATAATCAGAGAATTCATGACCTGACAAGCATTGTTTTTCTTGTAAGACCACTAACAGAACTAATTGACCCTTATCATGCTGTATTCCCAGTTACTGATAAGCCATGTCCACTGCTGAATTAATTTATTTATAAACCAATATTGCGCGAGTATCGGACGTTCTCAGCTGTGGGGATGAATGTAAATACAGCATGACCTGCCAGTGTGCTAAGCATGATAAGGGTTTATTGTCTCCAATATTTTACTTTTAATTTCAAAATGCTGACACAAAACACAAGTTTTTGTTTTTACCTATAATGTCCTACCTGAAACATTGAAAATAGTATAAAAATCATTCTTATAATTATTCGCATATTTATTAAGACTGATGAAAATATGTAAGAAGAAAGTTGATTCTGTGTATGAAACAAGTCTGTATCCCAGAACCTTACTCTGTGGTTTGTTCTGTTGTAGGTTTTACCAGTCAGTAAGTCAAGTCACATGATCACCTTCACATTTGAGAATGGTTGCGTAGCAACCCTTAGAACCAGTGGAACTGAACCAAAGATAAAATATTACACAGAACATAAACCTGACCCCAGTAAAGGGTAAGATATGACCCCTATTACATGATTTACAGGATTTATCTTTTTACCATGTGTTTTTATTGACATGGATCTTTTTTTCTTTAATCTTTGAAAAATGGGCGATTCCTGTAGACTTCAGTGCAACTTTACTGGGGCAAAAATTTGTGGGAATGTCATTGTTTTTTAAAATCTCATGGTAAATCATTTTCTATCATGGAACCCTAATGGAAAATCATTGTCAATTCCAAAGTCTCGTCCACTCCATTTTGAGATAATAATTTTGGGCATTAGGGAGGTAACACCCCAAACAGCTGAGAAATCGAAAGATCTGATTAATATTGATTACTGATAGTACTCAATGGTGCATGTTAATTACTTGACTCTGCAATGTTTCTATGATGCATAGTAAAAATGTAATATTTCAGGATGGGACGTGAAGAAACTGAGAAGGAATTGAAGGATATGGTTCAGTGTATTGAGAAATATTTTTTCCAGCCTGAAAAGTTCGGACTCATTGCGCGAACCTCCTAGAACAACATACATGTTGAGTTTAGTTCATTATATAAGTCTGCTAGTTTTGACTTCCTGGTACACCCTACACCAAAATCAAGAAATTTTAGTTTATGTTTTACACTGATGACATTGTCATAATTGCATGCATGTATTGAACTATATCCCCTGGCGTAACCTGTTACCTTGACCTTTGACATTCCACATTAAGCCAGTATTTAGTACTGCAGTGCTCAGTAATTAGGGCCCTTGTGTTGTAAATCGAGTTTCACAATCTCTGACAAAAGCAAAGTTTAAACCAAAGAATCTATAAAATAAAGATACAAGTATGAGTGTTTCACTCTGTATTCTATAGCATTAATCTTGTATCTATATTTCTGGTGTTTGTGATATTTAAAATTATATATGATTTTTACTTTGATGTAATGTATTGTTGAAATCTCTTGTACAGTATTTTGTTGTTCATTACATAATGATGTCAGCTCAGTGTTGTATATGTGATTATGTGTAAATTGTTAGTTTATTTATTATATAATATATTGTAACATTTTTACTTTTTATAGATGTGTTAAATGTCCATACTTTTTAGAATTATCAACATTGGGGAAAAGAACATATCATAAAAAACACTCGATGTATTAAGACGGTACAACAAAATGTACAAAATGTTACTGAACACCTTTGGAAGTTTTTTTGTACATTTATACCAACTATATTTGCAGTTGAAACATTGAAAACTTCATATAGTTTCACATTAATTCTGCTTTCAGTTTACAATGACTGGCAATTTTATTGAATTTGGTGGTAAATCTCATGCATGTGTAATGAACACAGTGATAGTGTTCTATGTTTGACCCATGTACTACACAAGTATTAATTGTATATATTGCTCAGTACCAAAATTGCCGCCATCTGCATGCTTATAAAGAAAGTTCTTCATTAAATCATGAACATTTTATTTTTCAAATGTCTCATAGTACTTAAAATTCAGGATTGTATCATGGAATTATTGAAGTATTAATTTTAGGCATTACCTACTGGTTTTTTTTTGTCAAGTTATATTTAACAAGTTGAGTTAGACAAATATGTAGTTTCTATGTATTTGTATTGTCAATTCATACTGTAATATGTCAGTGATTTTGTCATCTTCTGTCTCATCGCAGTTTGTACGCCTGTTTTTTGTTCAGTGGGTTCAAGGTCACACCAACAGCCAAGGTCATTTGGCAACTTTTCAAGCTTGTACCGTGGGGAGAAAGACCCCAGGCACACGCTTTGGTAGAACCACTAATCCTACTTTAGCTAGCTGGACAATTCTTTAAATGGAAAACAAATTGTCTGCTCTTGGGTTGGATTCAAACTCAATGCGGTGATTATTAGTTACAGACCATAACCATTCAGCCACAGTGCCTCCTAGGAATGCCATCTCTATGCAGTTAAATACTTACAAGTTTTTTTCTGGACTCCAAACAGTAAACTTCAAAGAGCCTATCAGATTACATTGTTCATACTTTCTGGTTCTTGAAAAGAATAAGATGTATTTGTCATACTGATTTGTGCTACCTTACTTTTCCTTGCATATGTTGTTTATATCAACCGTGACTGCCATTGCGAATGCCTCAAGCATACACATTTATTTATTAAACTTCCTTTTACCCATGCTCCATGATTATTCTATTCCCTTCATAAACACTTGTAAGGAAATAACCAGAGATTTAATTAAACCTATTTAATCAAGAGACAGAATTTATCGTAATATGTTTAAAGAATGTGAAATCTCAGTAATTGTCTGAACGTGGTGTTGCCTAATTGTCTCCCCTTGTTTAGGATATGTTGAGGCTTCTGTTAGTTTGTATGGTTAAAAGTTGTCTGGAGTGTTTAGTCAGTATTTCTTGTTAGCTGTTTAAACCTAGAAGTTCAAATTTTACATGGTGTGTTCAGATAGTTTATCGAATTTCTGCAATCAAAAACGTTCTGAGTCTTACTAAGTGATTTTCAAATATATCATTGCCATTAGTGTGTAATTTTATGGTAAGTGTTTTAAGATTTCTAAACTTTTACCTTTTGATAAATTAAGCGATCTTTCTTTTACACTTATATTAATTGCATGCTTGGAACTCATCTTTTTGGTATTTTCTACATTTAATGTATTAATACTCAGTCAGGCTCTTTGGATACATTTTACACAGACTCATACCATTCGTTGTTGCATTGTTATTGTAACTTTTTAATACCTCAATTAAAAAAAATGAACTGCTGTTTTTTTTCACTTACTGCTGATAGTAAATTCTGCTTTAGGCTTAAGTTAAGGGTAAGTTTGTTTGCCCTTTGCCAACCAGAGAAAATCCCTCTGACTCAAAATCTGTAAGAATCTTTTTCTATCCATGTTTTTGTGCTGCTTTCGTCTGTCTTATTCCTACCAATTATTATTTTTCTTAGTATTAAAACATATCATATCACAATGGCGTAGACGCTTGAATAAGAAATATATTTTTCCTACTTACCGAAACCTGCAACCTTTAGAATCAGACCTTCTGTTTGGGGCCAGAAAAGGGCAAACAAACATATTTTTAATTTAGGCCAGACCTGTTTATGTATATAATTTGATAATAATTGAACATGTATAAATTGCTCAAAGTGAAGTAATACAACTGTTACTGGAATAATTTATACTGTTATAATACTGAACTAGAAACAATTCGAATCTCTTAAACATACATTCTTGTGTACACAACCTTCCACTCTGTATGCATGCTATCTGTCACATTGCCACAGTGAAAAATACCAGGTTTCAAACTTGCAACCTGTAGAATCAGGGTGTCCATACCACGTGACTTTGACTTTGTTGGTAATACAGCAAGCAAAGTTTATTAAACCGAACAAAATTTTGCAGAAAAATACTGTTTTTTTTTTCTGAGCAAAACTGTCCATCTACCAGAAAAACCATTAAATTACGCTTGTAGTTCACACTTTTAGCCTTAGCCTCCACTTTATTTGGTCATATTTGATAAAGAAATATAGAACTTACGAGCTGTTTGTTGAAAAAGTCACATAATATGGGCACACTGAGAATGGCATTTTTAATTGCACTGAGTGTAATTTGTGTGGTAATTTTATTTTAACTTGTAGGTGTGTAGTTATCAATTTTGTTTCTATCTTAAAACGCCCGAATGCATATTGTGACAATTAGATGATATAGTTTAATGAGTTCTATGAAAAATAAATAAAAAAATGAAAATTTACACTTATTTTTGTAATTGTTGCCAGTACTACCTGCTCCCATGATGATATACATATATATTTATATGCTGACGTATATTACAGCTTTTTATCCGGCTTGGCTTATGGCACAGTGTATCATAACCGATGCATGCAATTGCGTTCGTGTGTTTAACCCACAACATCGCTAATCCAATCATTCATGCATTTTGCAATCGAAGCTTTCGCCTCAGACAGCAAGCATTATTTGAAGAGAAGTCAAAATGTTCATATTGAGAGAAACCCAGACGTGATACTCTTGTGTGGAGGAATGACTCTTTATTTGTGCCAAAACTTGGGAAAGGATAAAAGACAAAACAATCTCAAGAACAATTCTTAAATTAAAAGATGGCTCAAATGTTGAATTATTAGTGTTCAATAAAAAAAGTGTAAAATGTCGTTACGAACAATAAAGAACCTATTCAAATGCTTTGGTCCAATATATTACATTGTTATTCTTTTTTTTCAAAAATATTCATACTCATCGAAATCAGTGTTTGGTATTTAATGTGGTATAAGTGTGGAATTATGATAAATATTTTGTGAAAGGATTGTCCGAGGTGTAAATTTGGTTCAGGGAATGAATTGGTTATTAAAACAACACTTTGTGTGTTGAAAGGCTTTTGATATTTCTTTCCTAATTTCCGAACAGAATCTTACATGTTTGCATCATTGTTCAATTCTAGATTCATTGGTTAATACCCTGTAATTGTATCATTCTGAACTTTGATAAAACGGTTGATTAACGTAGGATGAAATCATGTCTTCATTATCGTTCCTGCTCTTGTTTTCCTAAAGTTTTCTCCCCTCATTTGACGATTGTTTGTTTGTGTGTTATATGTACCACTTGACCTTAATATATATTTTACCGCCACTTCTATTTTTATCCTCTGTTTCAAGTATGAATTATTACATTTATATAATGGTACTATGAGGCTGTATAGAAGGGTGTCTTTATACACTATTCAACTTCTACGATCATGGCGGTCAACATGATCTATTACGAATACTTTGTGAACAGGACTATTACTTATTTTATTTGATACTTAACAGATGAAGCGTCATATGTCGCTTTATTTTATCGAAAACTGTACATATTCTAAAATATAATGACATTTTAAGATTTATCTATTAGTAATCAATAATTGATTGTCTTAATCGTTTTGTTCTCTTGTATTATATGATATTTATATCTAAGAATCTAGGAGACACATTGTAAATGTAGAGCAGTTTAGAGGCTCGTGTCAAACCTATATTTTTGAACTATTGATTAATAGATATACATTCACAGTGTTTCGTGCTATTTTGTACGAGGTCATCGTTTCAGAGGGTTTAAGATAGGAGTATTTTATACAACTGTGCGTTGTGTCTAAAATAAATTATGTTTTGCATAATTAAAAATCGATCATAAACCCAGTCTTTATGCACTTATTTGTAACATTTACATATTCAAATTGCGACTGTTTTTTTAACTCAATGAAACGACTAAAATGATATTACCATTTTGTAATCTTTACATTGTCAGCTCTGGTCTATCATACTTGTAATAATCGACGATAACTATCAGCAGACAGTTGGACAAAGATGTCAATTATAATCCACATTATTGCAGAATCCAATACCATGTATGATATACTTGTGTAGCAGAATGACAAGCTACAAGTTATTTTCACCCAGGTTCTTTATTTATTTACTTAATAAATCTAACTCAAAAACCACTGAAAAACCTACTGCCCTAACCTCCAGAGTGCGGCGATTTAAATACCGGATTATGGTCAGGTGATCAATTAAAACATGAATATTTAACTTTTTATTCCAAATTGCAAAAACTGACCAACAACTCCAAGACTTCAAAAAAGGGGCTAAGGTCAAAAGTATATATTAATTAGAATAAAGCTCAGCCCGGGGATTCGAGAAATTCGCTAGTTTTTCAGTCATCTATGAAATTTATCCTAATTGAAACAACATGTAACGTAACACATAAGGAAACAAATTAAGATTAAACTAATTTAAAAACATAGCCGTTAAATTTAAATCGCCTTTCAATATTCTGGAGTGATTAATATGTTAAATAAAAGATACTAAATAGAGTCTAACTTCACAACCTACAAAATGATATTAATACAGAATATAAAATAACATAAAATTATACATCATTATGTAATATTATATCAGTATGTAATACCAACTATGTTACACTTGTGCTCCAATGCCGCCAATCAAAACAGCCTGTTAACTATAGAGTGACGCACTAGTGTTTCGTATGCAAACATAACAGTATATTGGTCCCAGATGACACACATATTCTATTGAAAATAATACTTGCACTGTTGTTGCTACAATTAAAATTAAATTTACGGCTCATCTGGACTCGATGTAAGCGTTTGACCAAAAAACATTCCTTAATAAAAAATATAAAAGAATACTATAAAAAATATTATCGCCCTAACCATCAGCGAACTGTTTCTAAGGCATTGAGGTGAAATTGTTCAATATACGAATATACGAACCAATTAACAAAGGAACCATTTCATAAACTTCGAAAATGTTTAATAGAATGTTTGTCAGTAGAACCATGACTCTTAAAGTGTGAGGTAAATAGCTATCAATAATCTCAAAACAATAAGAGTAAAAGGATGGTAAACAAATAAATCTCGTGGATACCGTTTGCTGACAGATGGCCCCACAAGATCAGTCACAGTTTTCTAATAGTTACTAAAAAGACGTTTTGATTTGTTGTAATTGTAATCATGTGCTTATGTCATACCATTATGATATGGATATTTTCACCATGAACAACACATGGCCGTAAACACAGTTACATCGTTACTAACTTAATGCTGGTCGTTCTTCAGCGTTCCTCTCGATTTCCATATTGTTTTCGGTTATCACGTGTATCAGTTTGGTCGGTGGACTTGGCTGTCTCTTGTCGGAAGGTAGATCTTCTTTAACGAAACGTTTCCTGGGTAAGGTTTTGATATGTTCTATGCTCTCTGGATAACGTTATACACTTGTAGGTTCGTATGTACCTCTAACGGTTTATCTTTTAAAAAATCTTTCGTATGTAACGCGATATACCTTATTAGGAATAAAGACAAGAATTCAATCGTTTATTCTGCTAAACATAACGAAGTGAAGAACAGGAAGTAAAGAACATTGAAAATGACATTTAGGCATTTTACAACTATCTCGGAAAGTTTAGAATAAGGTAATAAAACGTATTATTGTTTAATATTTTCAAGCAAGATCATTAGTTAAGTAAATGAAGATTTACAGAATAGTTAAATTACTAGTATTTTTTTCATTTCATTTAATTGTTCGTTCGTTCGTTCGTTCGTTCGTTTCGGGATTGCTAATATAACCGATAAAATGGTCTTGATTAATGATACGTAAATTATTACATTAAATGAATTCCTAGTGTGTAACTACAAACAACTTCTGTTACTGTAAGCCTTTGGACGAATATACGAATTCTATATTAACATCACATGAGTTTTACTAAAGATCCAACATTTTAAGTTGATTTTCTAAGAACATCGTGAAATATTCTGTTTTTTTTTTCGCTAATCAGTTGAGCCAATAAATCTCTTGGCCTTACCACGTGATTATTTTTTCAATTCAGCGGTCCTTGTCCCATGCATGCATATTCGTTTTCTACATTGAATATGCGTACCTACAATTGAAATTTTCCTGGTTATTTGTAGAAATGAATTCTTTAAAACATAGTTATGTCTCTGGGCTTGAGACTTCATGATGGACATCATGGACACCATGCTAAACATCTTTCTTTACGTGACGACCTGCTTATATGATTAATGTGGCGTGCCTGGCTTATAACACGCAAAAACGTTAAAATATTTGAATTATTTGCAAAGATTAATCGTTATACTTCAAAATTATGCAGCAAAAAAATCAAACCGATCGCGCGAAAATAGCCTTTTATTGTGATAAATACCCCTTCATGGATTTCACTTAATCAGCGAGAGTCATCTAGGGGACGGCGCTGTTGGGGAGGGGCTCCGTAAGGCACAAATTGGTATCAATTCATACATTACTTAGTATCACTACCATAATATTGACCTAAGAGGTTAAATTGATAATATTTACTGAATCCATTCCAACGTCACTAATGTTTTTAAGTAAATTTTAACGCAACTTATCGAACTACAGCAAATTTAAATTGCCAGTATACTAATACCGTTAGATTTAGTAAACGAATATCATTGTTTCCATATTTCATTGACATAATCAATGAACCAATTTTATCTTAACGCAACATCTGCATCTTGGTGATATAGCGAAAACTACACCAAACAAACAATAGTGTAGAAAATGCGGTAACTTCTAACGGACATCGGACGAGCTTACGTGAAGATAATGATCTGACACTTTTATTCTTTATTTCTCGCGTAGAAAAAACGCAATACATGTCATATTTGAATAAAGATTGCCGCCTTACTTGAAAATGAATTTCAAATAAGTATTTTTTAGAGAAAATACTTATCTAGGGAACGATGTCTCAGAATTTTGATATTTGTTTTCGTTTTTAATCTAAGGCGTATTACGTAATTGTCAGCGGGGTTCATGTTATGGAATTTCTTTAATGTCAAATATCTAATAAACGAGGAAGTTATCAAAAATCTGAGGCATGGTTGCCTGCGTGATACCATAATTGTTATTCTAAGGTTAATTGTTGTAATGTATCCTTATATACAGAGTAGTGATCGTTATTCAAAAATATAAAAATTACGTGCGATATTGGCTTATAGAAGACCGGCCAAATATAATGCATGCATTTGTTTCAAATTACTTGCAACAAACTCTGTACTGTGGATTTGTTTATGTATACAATTATGGTTAACTTTTTACTACTATAAATTGGTGAAACTTGATATCACCAATTAGCCAATCACTCTGAGTTTTCCAACCAATAGTAGAATACATGCGTATAATTATATTTTTGGACATCAAACATAAACTCTTCCCATTCAAATCTGTTTGAAAAACGTAAATGTTGAATTTGCAGTACAATGTTTTCTGTGTTGGTAGGAATATATGGAGGAATGAATATATGACTATTATAATCCTGTATTGTACATGATTACATAATTCTACATTTACACTTGGCGAAATGACTAGGCGATGTGAAATGTATTAAAGGATAGCTTTACATTGTATTTAGTGATACACAATATGGGTCAGAAGCTATGCGCCACAAAAATTGTCTACCCACCAACAAACGCCGACGAGAGGAAGTCTAGTCAGTCAACAAACTCAGAGAATCTGAAGATTCGGTATTTTTTGTATTATTATTATTATTATTTTGAATAAATTGATCTGCTGGATTCACTCACCTGCAAAAACGGTATGAATTACACAGAGCTACATCCACGACAAGGGTTTCTAATACATTGCTGTGGTCCTACAGAGAGAAATAAAAGAATACAGATAAAGATTGCACACAAATAGCCAGACATCAAGGGATAAATTTTAAATTTTAGAGGCTTTTAAAACAAAAAAAAAATATTCAGTTTCAGTTGCTCATTTTGTTGTATCGTAAACAGCATTTTGCTGAGCATTCGCTCACTGAACGAAATAATTATTTAGTACAAATTGGAAGCCTCAACGTCGTAAATGTGTATGCTCATGTTTTACACATTTGCTTTCAGAATTATAGGTCGTCATACATTAATTAATCCTCATTACAATCAATATGAAATTGTCGATTTTTAAGAACATTTTAGTGCATTAACCACTTAATGCTATATTGTTGTATTATTTTCAAAATAATACGTGCAGCATGCGGTTAAGATATACAAAACGAAAGGATGCAACTGTTTGCAGAAAAAATTCTCTGTAGTATTTTTTAAAGATGCTTCATTCATTGGACTGGTGTCGATTGTAGACCTCAACAACGCGTTTTTATGGTTAGTTATGCAAATCGTCACTAAAGAATTCTATACATATAAAAAAGTAGGACAACATTGATCATACTTTTGGTTTCAACAGACTGAATAACATCAAAGAACAACATTTTCCCTTTTCTTGTTTGCTATAAGTTATTAACGATAATGTTATGCTGTAAGCAAATACTTTGTATAAGCTATTTAAATGTTTGTTGTTTTTTTCTTATGTGAATAATTTTGTTTGTCCTGAAGTATTATTCACTATAAACCTGCATTGCATAACCTTGCTCTAGTAAACAAGAGAATGACGCTCGCCCAGAACAACTACAAGACATTGAATGTGAGCTTCATCAAATGCAAGAAGATGAAAAACCTACAGCGATGATGAAAGAACATCGTGACAGGAAGTTAGATGAAATACTGACGTATGTTGAACAACTCGAAACAGAAAATGTTCAATTAAAGACCGACATCGATAAATTAAAACGGAAACACGTCATTTATGAACATGAAGCATTGATGAGTAAAACTCTGTTACTGCGTCTCCAAAACTCAAAAGATTCAATAAATGATTACAAAGTTAAGTAAGTGTCAGTGTTTGGTATTTTCATAGCTTGAAATGTAAATTATAATGCAAATGTAGTTATTTAAGTTAATTTTTGCTTGCGGTTGTATAACATGGTTACGTATCATATATGTCATGTCAATTAACATCGGACAAAGGCTCACCCCTTAAGCATACAAAACGTATCACTGAGAACATGCTAAGCGAACTTCTACCACTTTATTTTGATGTTACAATCACACAGTATATGCGATTCCACTTTTGAATTGTTTTGCTTTTGTGTTGTAGCATAAAAATGTTAAGCATGATTGTCTGACCTTTCTTAGAAAATGTTCATCATTTCTTATGAGTTTTTCTACCTATATTACGTTTTACAGTATTTCAATTAACGAAGTATTCAAAACGTTGATATTTAAGACTGCAGAAACTTTCGGAAGATTATACGATGAAAGACAACGAGGTTGTTGACTTGCAATATAAGCTGGCAGATGTTACGCAAATTATGGCAAAGTATAAAAATGACATATCTAGAAAACAGGCGGTCATTGATGAACTGGAGCAACGCGTACATGGACTTTTGAAAGAGATCGGAAGCTTGAAGGAAAGTCGATCCATTGAAAAGCAGTTATTTGAAAGGAAATCTTTCAGAATGTCATCCAACCTGCAAGATCTTCTCAAACTCAGAAAGAAACTTGACGAGAAAACGAAAAGGTACAGCTAAAGGGATAAATTCCATTTTCTCAATGATTTGCATTCCTTATAGTCGTAATGCATCAATTATTGTCACCATATATTATCATCATCTGAATGATATAGATGTGAAAGAAAAAAGATGACGAAAAATCCATCCTTCTCCAAAATAATCTTTCCTAAATCCACCAAACAGTAGTCCATTCAACATATTGAAACAAACAAAGCGGGTGACAAAAGATGATCTGTCCTAAGGTTTTCGCATTGAGAGGTCTTAAGTAATAATGGTAACTGGGTTCGTTTTAACGATCGGTTTTTCTTTCTTATTGTAGTTTCATTTGACTACGAACATATCTCTATCATATCATGTTAAGTAATTTCAGACAGTAGTTGATATCATAATTTGGTTTTAATTAACAATGAGAACGTGCCAAGCTATCTTTCACCATGTCATTTCAATGTTATAGTCAGTGTATGTAATTTGATGTTTAAATGGTTTATTGTTTTTGTATTGATACTCAGTTGTTATAAATACGTGCGATATAAATCTTAATAATTATGGTAAAATAACGTTAAGTAAAAGTGTGGTTAAATAACCTCATAAATTTATCAATATTGTAGTTTCAGACATTTTTTAGCAAATATTCTATAATTCATTTGTGTTTCTGATTTTTGTTCTTCTCTATTATTCCGTCGTTTCAATGATTTAATTTTATATGTATTCAAAACGTTTTTCTAAAGATTGCAGCAACTTTCGGAAGAATATCAGACGAAGAACGGCGAGGTTGTCGACTTGCAAGACAAGCTGGTTGATGTGGAACAATCACTTAAGCAGTGTAAATTGAAGGCTGACGAACACGCAAAATCCATGGAAAATGAGATATCTAGATACCAAGGGACTATTAATGAATTAGAGCAACGTGTACAAGTCCTTCAGGAGGAAAAGAAAAAAGTAAGCGAAAATCTGTTGGCACAAAAGCATTTATTTGAAAAAAAATCTACAGGGATGTTTTCTGGACTTCGAAACTATCAAAACCTTCTACAGGAACTGGATGAAACTAGGGCAAGGTTCGTAATATATATACATGATCTATTCCACGTGACTTTTGTCTGTGGTGAAACTTTTTTTAATTTAGATACGAAAACTATTGAAATGTATATGAATAGCAATCGTATTGCATTTATGTTATTGTAGTTGTATACATGTATTGTGATATTGTGCACAGAATTGTTGAACATTGAGATAATCACTATAGCTTTCTCGTTATTTTTGGTTTATCTAAGTCAGGAGTCCTAAATTGTTAATACCCAGCTTCTGACCCAATTACAACGATAAGTATTACCTGGATTATCAAATTATCAAATGCTTATATTGGACCAACTATATAGGTGGAATGAGAGTTGAGATTCATTTAATAAAAACTCTTGTATTGTATAAAAATACGTTTCTCCGATAGCAATGTGAACTGGAAAAATGAGTGCAAAACCTTGAGAAACACACTTGCCGACATGGAAACACTACGTTTACAAGCGGGGCATGAGGCGAAAGCAAATATGCGAACATTACGAAATGAGAAAACGGACATGGATACAAAGCTTAAGAAAGAATTGTCAAGATTGTCAGAGGAGAAAATCGAACTAGAACAACGTGTAAAAAGACTGTCTACTGATAATGATGAATTGAAGAAACAAATTGTCCGACAAAGGCAAACCTTTGTGAAGAAGTCTAAGGAGAGTGCCAGACAACTCGAAAACATCCAAAAAAAATACCAAAAACGCAAAGATGAGCTTGATGACACAAAAGCTAGGTAAGATTTCAAGACTTCTTTGTGACGAATAGTCAAGAATATGTCACGTACATATGCAACTAAACATTCTTTGCGATATATCAATATGATATTGTATAGCCTACTACAAAGTAACAATATAATTTAAATATGCATTCATTACTTTATTCTAACTAGTGTAAAGATTCTATTGTAATTGAATGTTTAAGAATATTTATCAAATCGGATTTTATTTTTTTTAATTCATGAGCATAATAACAAAATGGAGCATATTTCTTTTTTAGACTGCGAACAAGATTGGAAGAAATTAGAAACAACGATAATGAGATTGCTACCTTACGATCTAAACTGATGGATGCAGAGGAAGCGCTTCAGCAGACAAATGATAAAGGAAGTAAAAAGATCGATAGTTTAGAAAAAGAAAAATCAAATCTGACTTCAGAGTACCACATGGGATTATCAAAACTTGAGCAAAATAGAAGCGATCTGGAAAAACGCGAAGAAGATATGTTTAATGAAAATGACGAACTGAAAAGAGAGATTTACGAAAGAAATGGCACAGAAGAAGAAATGGGAAACCAAGAGATGGCTGCTTTGCGATCAAGGTTGACGGATGCACAGAAAACTTCTCAACAAGCTGGTAGTAATATAAATGAAAGGATCAAGGCTTTGGAAAAGAAAAAATCAAACCTTACTACAGATTACAAAAAGGACGTATTAAAACTTAAGGAATATGGAAATGACCTACATAGACACATAAAATCCTTGGCTTCTGAAAATGACCCTACGCAAAAGGAACTGAACAAACGAAAAGATTCACAAAAGGAACTAAGGTACACAAAAACGAAGAAATTATTTTAGTTTAGCTAAGATATGAAATAAGAGGGCTGATACCTTTGTGATTAAGAATACGCTCCTAAATGTATCATCAATACGCACTGTAAAGAATCACTGGATAATACAACCGTATTTTGAACTTCAAGGTCAATTTAAGTAAGCGTTTTTATACAGTTATAATGGTACTGCTCCCACTATATATATATATATATATATATATATATATATATATATAGAGAGAGAGAGAGAGAGAGAGAGAGAGAGAGAGAGAGAGAGATTATGCCCTTAGTTAAAATAGATTATATAGTTTTCGTTGCGGGAAATCATCTTCTAAGAAGGTCATGTGGCATGAAAATGATTCCATAATGATATATCATTTTACAATTAAGATAGCATAGTGCGTGTGTTGTGATATTGTCAGTAGAAGACATGAACATGTAATTTTGAGGACAGTTTATGGAATCAAATCATTCGATATCTTTATCAATTGATTTTTTTCTACTTTAGTTTAAGCAAAACCATACAACAGACAGACACGTGTCCGAAGGAAGTCGAATTAAACGACATTCATCGCCCAACAAATCTTGCCCGTCGATTTAACAAATTGTTTGAACAACAATGGATTGAAGCCTTTGAAGTTATGCAGGATGCTGAACAGGACGAAAAGCGAATCATTCATATTTTACTAACGATTCTTACTGTAAGTGACTATATACTCGAATGATGATAATTAATGGATATAATGAAGGATATACTTTTAGATTTTTAATTTCTATTGGACTTCATAAATTACCTGTTACCTGAAAGTTACAATTATTCCTTCAGCGTAAGATGCCGTGTGAAAATAAAAAAACGAGTCAAAAGTAAATATCTGACTATCATAATTATCCTGATTTTTCATGAAGTCTATTCCTCGGCCTAAATTAGGATTCGTTGTTTACTATAGAGAATCAAAGAATTCTGTAACAGAGAGAGCAAGCAACAACTTGAAGATATCCAGAAAGTGATAACGCAGTCAGAGAAAGTGGTAAGTAACTAATATAAGGTGAAACTAGAACCTGTTAAAGCGATAATTTTTCTGTTAACATGATTTTGTGGTCATATACACAGGTATGTTTGTCGCGATAGTACAGTATAACCCCTGAATACCGAACCCCTTTCGGACCAGGCTAAAAGTCCGGTTTTCTGAGAATCCCGGAGAATTATTGAATATAGGACAGAAAAAAGTAAAAAAAATCATCAAAATTTCAGAGAATTCCGGTTTCAGAGTTTATTATGTACGTGGCTATGTTGTCTGCATGGGAGGATGGAATTCTTTTCATGCGACACTTCTTTGAAATCCGTTTACACTTTCTAATCAAACATTTACAGTTTTGTTTTTTCATGTTATGGGACCACGTTTAGCGCGAAAGTTTGACAAGATACATCATTTTACGCGACATACATTTTACATTAAACGTTTCACGCTGGAAGGGACGGCTAAAAGAAACGATGATCATTTGGATTAATTACCAATTTTTTCAAATTTTTCGATCAAAACAATTGGAAAGTATAATATTTCAAATGAATCATACGGCATGCTATTCACGATGGATTAAAGTACAATAACTCATCTTGAATGATCACAACCGAGTCTTACTACTGCTGTTTACTGTTTATTTGACAGAGACAACGGGGCGTGCCTGATCATGTGATGAATTACATTAAAGACTGCAGGAAAGCTTCTCTAGCTGAAGCCACTACGGAAATGCTGGAGGTACAGTCACCCAAAATATTAATGACAATTGTCTGTCTATCCGTCCATCTGTATGTATGTTTTGCACCAAACCATGTTATAGTTTAATCAATATTTCCCTCTCGTGCATTTATTTTGAATGTCAATTTCAATTTTGTAATTATGTACAGGCCGTTTCTTTCGATAGAGCCGTTCAATTTTCAAATTAAAAGTAGGCATTAGTCTGGAAGTTGTTTGCTATTTTTTATGAGTAACCTGAATTACGGTGTCATTCAAAAACATACCTACAACAACTCACCGGCAATATGAATGTATGCATACACCTTTCTTTCGTGTTGTTTCATAAGTAATTACTAGACGTGAAAAATAATAGGAAGAGAAACGGTTAGCAAAAACTCCATATTAATCAAATGTTATGCAGTGTTCCCCCTATTGAGCAACATTTGCGGGACAAACAAATTGGTTGTTCTAGAGAGGTAATCGTTCTGGTGAGGTAACAGTTCATTCCTGTCGTTTGTATGAATGTGTACATAATTATGTGTTATGACCCATAATTTATATTTTGTCTGTTTGTACAAACAAATATCCAATATTTACAATGTACAAAAACCTTGTATCTGCACAATGGCTTGGCACGAGATAAAAGCGTGAAAGGAATGTTAAAATGACTTTCTTCTTCAGTTTGTCTCCACTCCAAAACAGTTGTGGACTAATTCATAAATTGAAATTCAGTTTCGTATTGTATTATTGTATTGAAATGAACCAGGCGTTCTTAATTATGGCAATTAAAATTATCACAAACATAATTGATGGCTCGTGAGAATATGTGCTCTTTGAAATAAACAATGCATAATCATCCTGTGAAAAACAATCGGCACAGATCAAAGGCAAAATACGGTCCAAACGTAAGATAAGATTCGAAAACCATGATGAATTCGTAAATAAATTATGATTCGTTAATTTCCGACTTTAACGGACTTTAGCGATGTCGCCTAGGAGAGGTATTCTGTCGTATCGGTACGGATTTTTGACTGCCGTTCACCATTATAAAGATTTGTCGTTCTGTGGAGGGAAAACACGTTGAAATTGCAGGGGAGGGAAATGAATCGCCGTTTCAGAGAGGGAACCGTTCTCGAGAAGTGACGTATAGGGAGGGAACATTGTATATATTTCTGTTACTTAACTGACAACAGTTTGGTAGTTTTAAAATTAAATCTATAAAAAGATGCATAAAAAACGCAAGCGAGCAAGAGCTAACGAAATTACCTGAAGAGTCTTCTGACTCTCGCTGTAAACACATTGATTGCCGTTATTTGGTACATATACTGTTTCAGAAATACCAAACGGTGTTGAAGAATGGATCAGCTGAATATCTTGAACATGAAAAAATGGTGGAAGACTACTCAAAGGAATGCTTAAAAGTTTGCTGGTCAATAGCAGTATGTACAAAATGAATTCTTCATCGAATAGGTCTTATTTTAATAGAATGATTACAATTCCAGCGTGCTAACCACTGGACCACGACCGCGGCTTCCTAATAGAATGAACAAAAAATCATGACAAACTAGCTTTTTTCAGTTCAATATAAACGAAGCATCTGAACACAAGTTGAATACAGTGATTAATCTTAATTACTTTGCAAAATGTTATTCGTTTCAGATTCAGAATCAACCAATCGTGTTTGCCCCTGAACCGACATCTGGTTCCTCCTTTTCGTCTGATGTGTACAATACATATAAAAAGCGTGGTACCACAGTTGACTATCTTGTTTGGCCAGCTTTGTTGTTGGATGATGATGATGGTCCTGTACTTTCCAAAGGTGTGCTTGAACCCATTGAATACCCGAAAGGCGATCAAGTTGGTGGCAGAAAAAGAAAACGCTAGATTTACTTCAGTAATGCACTGCATTTTATGTGCTGCTGCATGGTACCTAGCATTTCAACCAAAGATGCTTGTAAAATAACTTATCTACATTTATGGGATATTTGCATTTGTTTTTTTTTCTAGGAATCTTATTTTTATCTATATTTATGAAAGTTTGAGACATAAAGTTTGTGACATAAAGTGAGAAAGTTTATGACATAAAAATGAATGTTTCATGCATTAATATTTGCAGCTAAATATTAATGCAAGATACAGTCATTTTTATGTCTTCAAAAACACAACATGGGCGCAACTCCTTACATGGAATCTAACTTATAATCTACAAATATTAATATTAACACTTAAAATGACTTTACTTATAACAATATATAAAACGTGACGAAGGAACGGTATATTTATTACTATTTATAACAATTCATGTTTGAATACAACTGAGGTAACAATCAACCGTTCTGAAAGTCAACATCGGTCGAGTAGTTCCTTGGCAGAAAAACACAAACTACAGTATCGAGAAAAATGCTGTAGTCTGTCACTTCTCTACAATTAATCCGTAACTTTTGATAAAACTAACGACAACACGACAGAATCTTGAGTATTTTTGTGTATTCTGATTCAATAGACTTTATCTTAAATGCTTGCTTTATCATATGTATGTATGATAGTAAGTCATTAACTCCAAGTAATAAATAACTATGAACAATCTGGTGTTTCTATTTGATTAATCTTTCATGTATAGTCCCCCTCAGTGGACAATTTTTTGTTTTGTTTTTCATGTATCTTGGAGGATTCATGTCTTAACAAAAAGTTCGGATTTTTTGTTTTTATGTGACATTGTCATCGGGTTTAACGCCGTTTTCAACAATTCTCAGTTGTATACGGCGGCAGGTAACCAGTACTAACTTACCATTCCACAAGGAGCCGGCAACTTCTCCACATATGGAGGAAAATCGACATTTTTGTCAAAAGAGGGGTATAACACTTGTTAGTCTCCATGACAACGTGTATCGGATAGTCAAGCTCCTTAATGAGTGAAATCTTTGAAGACCCTGATGATAATAATTTATTCATGACAGCAATGTCGATAGTGCGAGGGAATTCAGATGATAAAATGAGAAATACAAAATCAAACAGTTTATCTCACATCTGCAACAGTACCTAATGCCATGTTGATGACGCGTATCAAAGGTTTTTCCAAGGTACTTTGTCCTGTGTGCTGTCATTGTTATAGTATTATATGTCATAACCTATCTGAACGTTGGAGACGTTACTGTTACATCTAGCTAATACATTTAGAGTAATCCTGTTTCAAAGACCCATTTTGAAAAGTAATGGTTCAACGATTATGGATAATTTGGAAAAGATAAAGCACAATCCACTAATGTAAAAGAACTATTCACAGAAGAGCCAAATATACGAGCGAATATGAAAAAAAATCAACCAGGTCTCAGTAATTAATAAAGACAAGACAGCATACAAGATATGAACTCCAGTGCCGACAATTGACGAACATTTCATACGACAAACTTATGAAACCGCGAACTAAAATGGAACATTTTTATACGGACTGGTTGTGGACGTCGACTTTTCTTTGTGCATGTGTCCTTTATATGATACTCCCATATGAAGGAATAACTCTTTATCAGTGTCAAATCTTGGGATAGTGGAAAAAGAGAAAAGAACTTCAACAATTCTTAAATTAATAGATGGATCGAATGCTGGACCATTAGTTTTCAAGAAAAAGGTGTAAAATGTTTTTACATACAATTAAGAACCCATTATAATGCTTTGGTCCAATATATTACATTGGTATTCATTCTTCAAAAAAATATGCATGCTTATCGAAATGAGGGTTTGGTATTTAAGTTAGTATAAGCGTGGAATCGTGATTAATGTTTTGTGAAAGGATTGTCCGAGGTGTGAATTTGGGGGAATGAATTGGTTATTAAAACAATACTTTATGTGTTGAAAGGCTCTTGATTTTTCTTTCCCAATTTCCGAACAGAATCTTACATGTTTGCATCATTGTTCTATTCTGGATTCATTGGTTAATACCCTGTAATTGTATCATTCTGAACTTTGATAAAACGGTTGATTTACGTAGGATGAAATCATGTTCTCATTATCGTTCCTGCTCTTGTTTTCCTAAAGTTTTCTCCCCTCATTTGACGATTGTTTGTTTGAATGTTATATGTACCACTTGACCTTAATACACAGTTTACCGTCACTTCTATTTTTATCCTCTGTTTCAAGTATGACATCATTATATTTATGTCATTGTACTATAAAGCTTTATATTGTAGAGTCTATATACATTATTAAACTTTTACAATCATTGCGGTCAACATGGTCTATTATGAATATTTTGTGATACTTTATAGATGAAGCGTATAATGTGGCTTTATTTTATCGAAAACTGTACATATTAAAAATAAATGCCATTTTATATTTTATCTATAAGCTATCAATTGAAAATAATTGATTGTCTTAATCGTTTTGTTGTCTTGTATTATATGATATTTATATCTAAAAATCTAGGAGGCACATCATATATAGAGCTGTGAATAGGCTCGTGTCAAACCCACAGTTTTGAACTATTGATTAATAGATATACATTCACAGTGTTTCGTGCTATTTTGTACAAGGCCATCGTTTCAAAGGGTTTAATGTAGGAGTATTTTATACAACTGTGTGTTGTGACTAAAATAAATTATGTCTCACATTATTTAAAATTCGAAAACCCAATCTTTAACCACTTATCTATAACGTTTATGTATGCAGATTGCGACTGTTTTTAATTCAGTAAAACGACTGATATTGTAATCTTCACATTGTCACGCAGTTCTGGTCTATCATACACGTAATAATCAACAATTACTATCAGCAGAGAGGTGAACAAAGATGTCAGTTATAATCAACATTAATGAGGAACCCAATACCAATAATTCATTTTTATACATGGGTTGCAAAGCTGCCAATCAAAACAGTCAAACTGTTCAGACTGTCTTATAAATTTTTGTGTGACCCAATAGTGCCTCGTACACAAACATGACTTCCGGGACTGTGTATTGGTCCCAAATGACACACATATTTTAGTGGAAATAATATTTTTACTGTTGTTTCAGCAACACTATTTTCAATGAAAATTAATAATTACGGCTCCTCTGGACTCGATGTAAGCGTCTGACGAACAACAATTAATATAATTAATTAATTAAAATAAAACACTCAATACTATGAAAATATTATCGGCGAATTGTTTCTTAGGCATTGAGGTGAAGTTGTTCAATATACGAATATACACACTAATTAACTAATGAGCCATTTCATAAATTTTGGAAATGTATAGCAGAATGTTAGCCGGTAGAACAATGACTCTTAAAGAGTGACGTAAATAGCTATCAGTATTTAAAAAAAAATAAGAGTAAAGGATGGTAAACAAATGAATCTCATGGACATGTGCACAGTTTGCTGACAGATTGACATACAAGATCAGTCACAGTTACAAAAAAGACGTTTTGATTATTTTTTTTAATGGACTGAACGTTAATAATTGTACACTTATTTCATACCATTATGGTATGGATAGGCCTACTTTCACCATAAACAACAACAACATATGACTGTAAATTATACCCCCCCCCCTGTCCATACCGACTTGTTTTTTGGTCGTTCGTAGGCGTAACACTCGAATTCTATGTTTTGTTTTCGTTTATTACGTGTATTAGTTTGGTTGGTGGATTTGGTTGTCTCTTGTCGAAAAGTAGATTTTTTCAACGAGACGTTACCTGGGTAAGGTTTTTTACGTTCTATGCGCTCTGTATATAACGTTATACACTTATAAGCCCGTATGCACATCTAACGGTCTTTCGCATGTAACATGATATATTTTATTAGAACCAAAGACATGAATTCAATCATGTGATCTGCTATAAATAAATTTAAACGATCGATAAATAACAGGAAGTAAAGAACATTGAAGGTGACATTTAGACATTTTACAACTATCTCGGAAAGTTCAGAATAAGGTAATCAAAAATTATTATTGCTCACTATTTTCTTACTAGATCAGTCATAAAGATAATGACGGTTTAAATATTTTTTTCATTGTCCTTGTATGCTTGTGTGTTTGTTTCGGTGTTGCTATTAGTAACCAATGATAAAATGGTCTCGATTAATGATACGCGTAATATTACATTAAATAATTCCTTAGTGTGTGATCACAAATAATTGCTTTTACTTTAATCTTTTGGACGAATACACGAATTTTATATTAAAATCAGTTTTATTTAAGATCTAACATTTTACGTAGACTTCTAAAATAGCGTGAAATATTCTGTTTATTCTTTTTCGCCTATCAGTTGAGTCAATAAGTCTCTTGGACTTGTCACATGATTATTTTTTCAATACAGCTATTCCTTTATCATTTATGTATTTTCGTCTTCTACATTTGTATTTTCTGAAAATCCCCAATCAAAATGATCGTACCCACAATTGCTGGAATTTTCTTGGTTATTTGTTGAAATGACCCTTTAAAACATAGTTATGTCTCATGGCTTGAGACTTCATTGTGGACCTAAACCACTCTAAACATCTTAAAGCCTGCTTATATGATGAAGACGAGTTTTCAAACCGAAAGTAGAATGCATGCGTATATTTTTTTAATTAAATATAACCACTACCAATTCAGTTCTGTTGAAAAATAAATGTTGAATTTGTAGTACAATGTTGTCTGTGATTGTCGGAGGAATGAATGGTATATGACAAGCATAATCTTGTACATGATTGTATAAGTCTATTTTTATATTTAGCACATAACTAGACAATGTGAAATATATTAAACATGTATTGGATAGTTTTACGTAAAATTTAGCAGTATACAATATGGGCAACAGTTTAAATACTACGGAAAATGTCCGCCAGTCAACTGAATCAGAGAAGATGGAAACTGGTCAGCCAACTAACTCAGGGGAAAAGAAGACTGGTAGGTCAATTAACTCAGATGTGATGAAGACTGGTCAGTCAACTAACTCATATGTGATGAAGACTGGTCAGTCAATTAACTCAGATGTGATGAAGACTGGTAGGTCAATTAACTCAGATGTGATGAAGACTGGTCAGTCAATTAACTCAGATGTGATGAAGACTGGTAGGTCAATTAACTCAGATGTGATGAAGACTGGTCAGTCAATTAACTCAGATGTGATGAAGACTGGTAGGTCAACTAACTCATATGTGATGAAGACTGGTAGGTCAACTAACTCATATGTAATGAAGACTGGTCAGTCAATTAACTCATATGTGATGAAGACTGGTAGATCAACTAACTCAGATGTGATGAAGACTGGTCAGTCAACTAACTCAGATGTGACGAAGACTGGTCAGTCAGAAAATGAAGATGTACAAAAGGTGATCAGCACGCCTCGTATTGAATTTCACCACTTACAGAGACGATCAGAAGCTTCGTAAGTCATAGTATTTTCTTACATCCTGTAAGACTGTTAGATACTTTTAGCATTCTTCTATTCGCTTAAACATGACTGTTAGTAAACCGTATTTCTTTTATTAAGTATTAAAAATAATGTTTTGTAGCAAGTTAGTACTTTGTATAGGCTATTTGAACGTTTGTCAGTTTAACTTAACTGAATAATATAGTTTATATGTAGCAATACAGTATAAACTCACATTTTATAATCTTGCACCAGTGAAGAAACGAATGAACGTCTTCAACAAAAGCTACTAGACAAAGAATATGAAATGAGAGAAAATAATGTACAATATAACAGAAAAGAAGGTGAAATACAACGGTACGCTGAACAACTTGAAGCAGAAAATAGTAAATTAAAGACAAACATCGCTAAACTCACAAAATGAGAGAAAAACAGGTTATTACTACTGCATTGATATACCTTATTGATATAAGCATTGATTTGGTCAAATGCCTGCCGTTGACTTATTTACATACGTAGATAAGAACTGTCGAGAATGAATATTCTAATATTCATGTTTTTCCATTGGCTGGAATTTCTTTTCAAGGTTGCGGGAATCGGAAAAAGAAAACAAGAGAAAAGAAGGCACTATTTCATCATTACAACAGGAGTACCTTGAAAAATTCCAAATTAATACCCGTATGGAACAAAATGAAATCGAACGCATTACTAATACTTCATCTGAAATTGAACAAGACAAAGGAAGAAATACATATGTTAAAGAAGTTCAACAGGAGAATCAAAGATTACTTGATTGTAATTATGAACTAAATGAAGAAAACAAGAAACTTAAGAATGACATCTCTAATATACATAACAGACTAGACAATGATCAACAACAATCATTGGAAACTGTTAAACAACGTCTGTTTCAGATGGAAAAAGAAGTACCAGATTATGAAAAAAAGTGAGTATTGTCTACTAACCTATACCCAATTTAATTATTAATATTGATGGTAGGTATCATACATTGCTATATCAACAGTTGAATTATTACTATTACTACCACTCTTTATTGACTGATGATGACAGATTGATATTGCGACACGATCTATCAAATGGAGTATTAATTAATAAATTACGTAATCATGGACTTTATATAGCTATAGTACTCTGTACAGAAACACGGAATATTGTGCTTGTGACAGTTCCTGGAAATCCAACCACGCTATTTTTTTCAACATTAATGTATTTATAAAGGTTTTATCCTTAATATGAATATTAATAGAAACTAGGAAAGGTGCACTGAATGTGCTAATAAAATGTTGGTTTCAACCCAATATACGCATCAATTATGTATCGAACAAAATAAAGTAGTGGGTGAAATAAAATCTGAGAGTATTGTTTTATTGTCATTATCTCAAGTAACTCAATGTTCATACTTTGTTAATAGTAATAACGTACTTATTCATAAGAAGACAACGTGTCAATATAAAGACATATGTAATACTAAATTATTATTCAAGGATGGAAGAACTAAAAGCTGCCAATGATGACAAGGATAACCAACTTAAAGATTTACAAGCTGGACTACATCAGTTAGAACAAAAACTAGTACTTCAGAAAACAGATTACGAAATGAAAATCCAAACACTGAACGATGCCAAATTAGACATGAGTGAAAAATGCAAAGATGAAATATATGAACTTCAACAGGACAAACTGAAATTAGAAACAGATGTGTACAATCTAAGCAAGCAAATTGATAAACTCAACGAGGAAATGAAAAACGGCCTGACTGACCATCAACCTCATTGGCAGAGCACTGAAAATGAAATTGGTCAATATAAAATACAGTGAGTTTATAGCGTTTTCCCTCCAAATCTAGATCTTTAACTTTAGTACGTGTTGTATTTTACTCAGTACTTTGATGTAGTAAGAAATACACGAGAACAATTACATTAAAATACGAATTTTAAATATTTCCTCAAACGCCAGTTTATATCTTTCTATACTTACACCTTCTTGTTATGACCATAATCCATGCACAAATCAAACTTGACTTCAACACGAATATTTTCACAATACCATTTGTTTACTAAAAGATAACAGTTTCAAATGGACTGCAGATTTTAAAATATGTTTTGAAATGTTACAAAACAATTATTTTACATGAAATTATGTATTTTCAAATATAAATATAATGACATCACGGATTTCTTATGTATTAATTTATGTTATAATCTTGGATAAACAATGCATAATTTTGTGTTTCATTTCACGTATAATTAATTACTTACATTCTGTCATTTCGATTGTTTAGTAGTATATTTAAACACAATTTCACACTAAGAAAATGTCAAGTTTATTACATAAATCCTGTTTCTCAAAAGCTCGTATTCCTTATAGTCGTAGATCATCAATCACTGTCATTATAAATATGTAATCAGTGTGGACATCTGAATGATATACGATGAACATGTGAAAAGAACTTCTAGACACATTCAAAAATTAGTGACAAAACACAATCAGTCCGGGAGTTACCGCCTTGGAATGTCTGTAATAATAATGGTTACTTGAATTGTTTTAATTATCGACTTTTCTTTCTTCATTTACTTTCGTTTAGCCACTTATCTCTATAAAATATCGTGTTAAGTAATTTCAGACAATAGTTGATATCACAAGTTAACCATGAGAACATACCAAGCTATTTTACTTCGTTTCATTTCAATATGAACATTAGTCAATGTATGTAATTTTACGTTTAACTGCTTGAATTTTTTATGGCTTTCATTTTTTACGCTTTTGCAATTTTACCCAATCGTTATACATACAAGCTTACATTTGATAAAAATACGGTAAAATGACAGATTATCAACCAAAAAATTTGTCAGTTTCGGACCTTCATTAGCAAATATTCCATAATTCATGTATTTCTTATATATTTTCCCTTCAGTATCTAATTTAATATCCAAACTGGTGTTTAAAGATTGCAGAAACTTTCGGAAGAATGTCAAACGAAGGACGACGAGGTTGTCGCCTTGCGAGATAAGCTGGCTGATGTGGAACAAACATTTGAACAGTGTACATTAAAGGCTGGCGAACAAATAAAATCCATGGAAAATGAGATATCTAGATACCAGCAGACTATTAATGAATTAGAGCAACGTGTACAAGTCCTTCAGGAAGAAAACAGAAATTTGAACGAAGATCTGTCGACACAAAAGCAGTTATTTGAAAACAAATCTACAGGAATGTTGTCTGGACTTCGAAACTATCAAAACCTTCTACAGGAACTGGATGAAACTAGGGCAAGGTTCGTAATATATACATGATCTATTCTATGTAACTTATTTCTATTGCGAAATTTAAATTAAATTTAAATACGAAACCCGTAAATATACGTATGAATAGCAAGCATATTGCATTAATGTTATGTTGTTGTAAATGATGAAACTGTGATAAGAATTATTGAACATTGAGAAGAATCAATAACTTTCTCATTCCGTTTGCTTTATGTAAAATTTGCTTATACCAAGCTTCTAACCGAGTCACAACGATGTAATTCTCATCAACTTTAATTAACATCACTTCGATAAGTACTAACTGGACAAAATTATCAAATGTTAGACTAATTAGATAGGTGAAATAAGGGTTTGTTCAGTAAAAACTCTCGCATTGTTTACGAATATGTTTCTCCGATAGCAAAGTGAACTGGAAAAATGAGTGCGACACTTTGAGAAACGCACTGGCTGATATGGAAACAAAGCTTCTACAAACGGAGCATGACGCGAAAGCAAACATGCGAACATTACGAAATGAGAAAAATGGACATGGATACAAAGTTTAACAAAGAATTGTCAAGATTGTTACAGGATAAAAACGAATTGGAACAACGTGTAGGAAAACTGTCTCGTGATAATGATGAACTGGAAAGACATATTGACCAGCAAAGACAAACATTTGAGAAGAAATCGAAGGAGAGTGCCAGACAACTTGAAAACATCAAACAAAATGATAAAGAAAGAAAAGACGAACTTGATGAAACCAAAGCTAGGTAAGCTTTCAGGAGTTCATCGTCACGAATACTCATGAATATGTTACGTAAATGTGCAACAAAACTATGCGAATGAATTTGTTGAATATATTGAAAACAAAAATCATGAGATCGCTACCTTACGATCTAAGCTGATGGATGCAGAGAAAATGCTTCAGCAGACAAATGGAAAAGCAAACAAAAAGATCTATAGTTTGGAAGAAGAAAAATCAAATCTGACTTCAGAGTACCACATGGAAATATCAAGACTTGAGCAAAATAGAAGCGATCTGGAAAAACGTGTAAAAGATCTGTCTTCTGAAAATGACGAACTGAAAAGGGAGGTTTACGAACGGAGGGACACAGAAAAGGCGTTAATGGATACTCATTCTAAATATTTATTAACTAAAATACATGTGTCTGAAAAATAAATTATGTTCTCGTTACATCAGGCCCTATCCTCATGTCATCAACAGCGAACACGCATTCCTGTATTATCCTTAAAATAATTTGAAAAAATACACCAATTCAAGTTGTCTTTTACAGCTTAATCTTTATTAAATATATGTTGAACTCTTATCCATATTACAAATGCGTCACTATAAAACACTAAATTGAAACAGTGTAAAACTGTTCCACCAATATGTTTAAATATCTGCGTAGAAACAATATACGAACAGACGAAAATGAATGTACAAAATATTTATTCATTGTTTTTATAGGTATTCAGCTGCCGAAGAAAGTTTCAGAAATCAAATTGCCCTATTGCAACATGAATTAGAAACCACACAGGAAGAACTACGACAAACGAAACACAAAAGCAAAGAAATGATTCAAATTCTGGAAAGCGAAAAACTCGACAATAACACAGAGTTCAGTCAGAAATTGTCTAGATTAAGGCATGATAAAAGCGATTTGGAAAGACAAATCAAGCAATTTGCACATGACAATGATAAACTTAAAAACGCTATGGCGGAAGAGAGATTAATAAGTGACAAGAAGTTAACGGAATCTACACAAACTGTTCACAAATATAAATATGAACTTAATGATGCTAATCGGAGGTAACTATTTTTACTTGATTTTACGCATAATTTTATCATGTCGTCTATCTGTAACAACTCAGTTCAGAATGATTTGTACAACCAATTTGTACAAGTAAAACCATATTTCCTACCAGACTTTGTAATACAAAGTCAGATATATAACTCAATTAATTCATTACCTGTAGTTTTTCAAAGAACATTTTATGTTCAAAGATATTGCGATAATTATTCAATGTCACTATGATTCGTATTTTCGAACATTTTGTCAAGATTGAAGGAATTCTACGAAGAAGAAGAAATAAGAAACAAAGAAATTGCAGCTTTGCGATCAAGGTTGGCGGATGTTGAAAAAAATTCTCAACAAGCGGGTAGGAATGCAAATGAAAGGATTGAAGCTTTGGAAATGGAAAAATCAAGCCTTACTACAGAGTACAAAAAGGACATATTGAGACATCAGCAAAAGGGAAGTGATCTACAAAGACTCGTAGAATCCTTGACTTCTGAAAATGACAAACTGCAAAAGGAACTGAACAAACGTAAAGATTCACAAAAGGAACTAAGGGACGCCAAAGCTAGGTAATTATTTAGCTGTTGTTAACTACAAGTAGCACAATCATGATCAAACGTTCTTGATCCAAGTCATAAAAATAATACTATATCTATAAAGGTTAAGTAAATACAATTAAGAAGGTTGTTTGTAGCTATTCAGTGGTTGCATGTATGAGTCATTACACTTATTTTATCATTTCTACAAAGCTTGTATTAAATGTTTAGTTGTCCTTGCATTCATATTGGACGCGACATTGGTCCAGCGGTTAGCGCGCTGGACTTGTATACCGGCGATCCGGGTTCAAAACCCGTTCGCGACAGGTCATACCCTTCTATGAACATTTGACAAAAGTATTGACTTTCCTCCATATGTGGAGAAGTTGTCGGCTCCTTGTGTAAGGGTAAGTTAGTACTGGTAAGTATATACAGTCCAGGAAAACTGGTCAGGTAAACAGGCTGCCGTATGTAAATGAAAAAACGGCGTTAAATCCCATGAACAAAAATCCCATTCATATTTAAAAAGTATCACCGAATAAATCATGTGGATTGAAATAGTGAACAAATCCTTACAAAGATATAAAAAGTACCAGGGAAGCATGGCGTTACAAACTGATATAAATAAGTAAATGGCACATTTATTCATAATTCACATTTTGTTAGGTTTTCAGCAGACGAACACAGCTTTAGAAATAAAATTGTAGTATTGCAACAGGAGTTGGAAACCGCACAGAATGATCTACAGCAAGCAAAACACGAAGCGAGAGAAAGGATTGAAATTATGAAAAGCGAAAACATCGACAATAATGCCGAGCTTAGCCAGAAAATAGCTAAATTAAAACATGATAAAAACGATCTGGAAAGACGCATTGAAAAGCTTACAAAAGATAATGATATACTTAAAAAGGATCTGACGGAACTGAGATTAACATTTGACAAGGTGTCAACTGAATCGTCTTCACAACTGGAGCAAACAACAAAATCTCTTCTGAGGTATAAGGACGATCTTAAGGACTGTAAGCGTAGGTAAGTATTTGTGCTTCAATAAGCATGTCGTCTGTCTGTTAGCGTGTACGCAATTCTGAATGATATGTGTATCTCGTACATGTAAAACTTTAATCATATCTTACTACTTAACATAGCTGGACATGAAACTTATACAACATGTAGTATTTAACGAGAATCTCACTTTCTAAAATATCTTCTATGATTATTATTCGACATCTTACGGTTCATTTGTACAAACATATGTGTTAAGATTGAGGGAATGCTGTGAAGAAGAAGAAATGAGAAACAAAGAGATAGCGGCTTTGCGATCAAAGCTGGCGGATGTAGAAAAAACTTCTCAACAAGCTGGTAGGAATACTAATGAAAGAATAAAAGCCTTGGAAATGGAAAATTCAAACCTTACAGCAATGTACAACAAAGATGTATCGAAACTTCAGCAAAATGAAAATGATCTTCAAAGACTCATTGAATCTTTGACATCTGAAAATGCCAAACTACAAAAGGAACTGAGCGAAAGAAAAGATTCAGAAAAGAAACTTATGGACACAAAAACAAAGTAATTATTCACTTTTGATAAAAAAGTATAATACGTAAGGAGATTAATTGCTATTGTTCAATCGATACTAGCCGCGGCCGTGGTCCAGTGGTTAGTGCGCTGGACTTATAACCCGGAGGTCCAGGTTCGAATCTCGGTCGCGGCAGGTCATACCCTTCTATGAAAATTTGACAAAATCATCGATTCTCCTCCATATGGAAGTGGAGAAGTTGCCGGCTCCTTGTGGAAGGGTAAGTTAGTACTGGTTAGTATATAGACCAGGAAAACTGCTCAGAAAAGTTCCGAGAATTTTGTATTAAGATCAACGAACCGTAGATTGTAATATTTTCATACTTTGGGTGTTTTATATGACTACAACACTTAGCCTAGCCCTAAACTAGATTTTTTGCTGAATTATTCAACATATTTCAAAAGGTCGACATTGTGGACACTAATTAATGAAGCAAAATACTTGTGTTGATATGTATTGTCTAAAAGGTGTATATGCTCTGCTCCATTTATAAAAGGTTGCAGAAATTCTCTGATGAAGAAGTTGTCAAGGACAACGAGATTGCCAAATTACGAACCAGATTAGCAAAGTTAGAAAATGAATTGCAACAGAAGAATCAGGAAGCAAATAAGTACAAACAAGAAATATCTGGAATTCAACAGACTAAGCAGGACAAAGAGAAACATGCAGATACTCTTTACAAAGAACGTGACAGATTACAACAAAGGCTTCACGAAAGAGAAAACAAAGACAAGGAGTTGAGGGATATAATTACAAAGTAAAATATTATGTATTTTTTCTTCATTTAAAGAGTTCCATACATCAATTATATTTCATATAAACCCAAGAACAAACTTATACTTAGAACATCTGAAATTATCTCAGACTAGCGATACATAGCAAAATTTTATATAGTTGACAGCTTGGTAATCAAACTAATTAAGTTACGTCGTGGTATAGTTTATTAACAAATCTCATTATTCAGGTGTAGTGCAGTGATTACAATTTATAATACAGGCAGAAACAGCAGATGGATAATTCTCAAGCAGAACATAAAACTGAAATTGCGAAGCTCCTACAACAAAGACACGATTTAGAATCACACATATCAAACATTGAACAAGAAAATAAAAGAGTGAAGGCAGATTCACAAAGGCTTACGAAGAAACTGGAAAGAGGTCAGAAAGAAAGACATTCCTCTGACGATTACAAAGCATTGCAAAATCGGCTACAACGCGTTGAAATGGAATTAAAGGAGGCAAGGTTAGTAAGCCATTTATATGTCATATTGTCCAATGAACCCGTCTTATTTGTAAATGCAAATACCGTCTCCCTCGAAAGTAATAATAATAATAATAGAAATAATAATAATATACTGGCTTTATTTATAGAGGCTACACATTTGGGTTTACCCAATCTTCTCTGTGGGCCTCTAAAAAGTAAATAGGTAATCTACAGTGACCTATGATACCGTCTAATATTAAGTATTTACCCATTATTATTTTGAATACGTTATTATTTCCACCGTACGAACGGTCAAACTTTTGCAAAAATCTAGCATTTATTCTAAATATTGTAATTAATGTCCATGTTTTAGATTAAATGCAATAAGTAAAGAAAAACGGAATGTTGAACTTGACAATAAAGCCTTGAATTCGAAACTTAATAAAATACACGTAAAACAAGGGGGTGACAAAGTAAACCAGATGAAGAAGGCCAAGGCAGACATGGACTGTAACACAAAATCAGAAGCTACGAATGCAAAAAGAAATAAACACGCACCTAAACAAAATCAGGAGACAGTTATACAATTGGTTAATAAATTTGAACAAGAAGGTCTTGGGGCATCCTCTGAAGACCGTTTCAAAGCCCAGGAAACAAGAACCAATAATTGCTCAAAGAAGTATGCATTTCTTAATGAATACAGATATAAATATATCATTCAAATTCATACATTAGTTTCGAATTGTTTGCACCATCTGTATCTTTGTATCTTTCTAACATTTCTTAATTACCTAATACAATGTACCTTGCTATGCAAGTGGTCTTGACATTGTGACATCTGCACTGAAAGTCACGCGCCCCTACCCCTAATCCAAACATCACGTGTGGAAGCTGGTTGGAGTTAATGGATGTGGCATATAAGAAGTGGTTTGTAACTTAGCCATCTTTTGCCGCATATGAATCAATGTTATTGATAATTAGCATTGAGTTGAACACAAAAACAGATAATGTGATACAGAGAACATTTAAGCCCTATTAGTTGAATGTATTTCTTTTCTATTCGTTGAAACAGATTATTTTGTCTTTGTTGCGGGAAATCATCTTCGTTTTTCCTGGGCGTTCATGAACTATGAAAAATATTCCACATATGGACACCACCACATTCTTTTATCAGCATGATGTTTTTTAACAAGTATTAATACAAATTTAGTATCACTCTTTTCCAGCAAGGCATTTAGATAATTAAGACACTTGACTGAGAATGGGATTTCACGTACCCGCAACAAAGTTTAATGATTATAAGGCGAATGTAGTGATTCACGATCATTTCTATTTAAAAATTTGGAATTTGTCGGTAAAAACTAAGCATTTTTCACTCAGATAGTCAAATGTCAAGTAGCATTTTTTGTAAATCCATCTTTAAATACATTGAATGGGAGTATAATATCATTTTGCAATTAACATTGCATAGCACATGTGTTATAGTATTATAAATCAGTACAAGACCTCCACATGTAATTTTGGTGACAGTTTATGAGATCTAACCATTCGATGTCTCTATGAAGTGACATTTAATTAATTTCAGATGGATTGAAAACACGCAAAAGACCGACTTGAGTCCGAAGGAAGTCGAATTAAGCGACATTTATCGCCCAACAAATCTTGCACGTCGATTTAACGAATTGTTTGATCAACAATGGCATGAAGCCTTTGAAGTTCTGCTGGATGATACAGGACAGGAAAAAAGACAAACCATTCATATTTTACTTACTATTCTTACTGTGAGTAACACTACGAGTATTCTATATACAATTGTAATAATTTATTTATTGTTTAGATTTTAAATTTCTATTAGACTTCTAAAGTTACTTGAATGTTACAATTATTCCTTCACCGTGTGAAAGATGCCGTGTGAAAAACGAGTCGAGAGTAAATATATATCATAAACTGGCGGTTCATGGAATGTCTATTCCTCTGCCTAAATTATGAATCGTTGTTTACTATAGAAAATCAAAGAATTCTGTAACAGGGAGAGCAAGCAACATCTTGAAGATATCCAGAAAGTGATAACGCAGTCAGAGAAAGTGGTAAGTAAATAAGATAAGGTGAAACTAGACCCTGTAAAAGCGATACTTTATTAACATGACTTTGTATTCCTATATACCCGTGTATTTGTCGTGGAAGTAAGTAGCTATGTTATCTAAACGATAGGATAGAATTCTTTGCAAGCGATCCATCTTTGGAATCCGCTTCCACTTTCTAATCAATCCGATAAGATGTTTTTTTCTGCTGTATGACCTCATTTAGGGCGTAATTTTGACAAGAATCATCTTTTATTTTCGTGGCATACATTTTAGATTAAACACTTTAACCAAGTAGACACTGTCCAAAAGAAACGATGATCATTTGGATTAATTACACAAATGGCTAATCTTTCGTTTCAAACAATTATTAAACATAAAATTTCCAGTGACTCATGAGGCATGCTATTTACGATAGATTTAAATACAATAACTCATCTTGATTGATAACAATTGAGTCTTACTACTAGTATTTACGATTCATTTGACAGAGACAACGGGGCGTGCCTGATCAAGTGATGAGTTACATTAAAGACTGCAGGAAAGCTTCATTTGATGAAACCGTTCAGGAAATGTTCGAGGTACAGTCACCCAAAACATTTGTGACAATTGTCTGTCTGTCTGTTTTGAACCAAACCATGTTAAATTTAAGTTAATCGGTATTTCCCTCTCGTACAGTTGTTTTGAATGATGTCAATTTTCAATTTTGTAAGTATGTACAAGACTTTATTTTCGATGGAGCCGTTCATTTTTTTAAAATTCTCAAGCCGGCTAGAGATTACGGAATAACCTAAAGTGTCTTCTGACTCTCGCTGTAAACACATTGATTGCCATAATTTGGTGCATATATAATATTGTTTCAGAAATACCAAACCGAGTTGACGAATGCTTCAGCTGAATATCTAGAACTTGAAACAATGGTGGAAGACTACACAAAGGAATGCTTAAAAATTTGCTGGTTAATAGCAGTATGTACAAAATGAATTCATTATCAAACAGGTTCTTAATTTTAACACAATGAACTAAAAGTCATAACAAAATAGCTATTTTTCAATTGAAATATAAATTAAGCTTCTGAAAACAAATTAAATACGTTGTTTAATTTTAATTACTCTGTAAAAATGTTTTATCTATTTCAGATTCAGGATCAACAAATTGTGTTTGCCCCTGAACCGACATCTGGTTCCCCCTTTTCGTCTGATGTGTACAACACATATACTGAGAGTGGTACCACAGTTGACTATCTTGTTTGGCCAGCTTTGTTGTTGGATGATGATGGTGGTCCTGTGCTTTCCAAAGGTGTGGTTGAACCCATTCAATACCCGGAAGGCGATCAAGTTGGTGGCAGAAAAAGAAAACAATAGTTTTACTTCAGACATGTACTGCATTTTACGTGCTTTGTATTATTTCAGTCTACTGTTAAATCAGTTACTAGTAAAAGTGTAAGCAGTGAAGGAGTTATTTTATATTAATTTCCTAAAGTGTGCTCGGTATCGTATAAAGTAATTAATATTAAGTGATGAATTAATTCTATATACTTTTTGTATTGTATTTTATGTATTATTCTCACTAAGCTGACTGGTATTACAGGGGTGCAAGTTCTCCGGTCTATACCGGATTTGCGGTTATTAAGGGCTCTGTGCATCGCTTTTCCAAATCGCTTAAATCCGTTTAGAAATTGAGAGGGTTGTATTGCCGCGGTATGTAAAACTGAAAGTGTCTAGGAGGAGTTATCTTTTAAGGAGACTGAAAAGAATTGGGAATAACTTTTATGTGACATACCATAAAGTGTTCTCGCGAGGAACCCCCCCCCCCCCACACACACGCACAATATTTTCAGGTTTTAGAAATTATCTACTTGCACCCTTCGACTATTAGTACTTAAGTCATTATGTATGTTTGCATGTATATATTGTAATCTACCTATGTATTTTACCTAACTGATCAATTGACCTGATAATATTCTGAACAATAAACTTTCCAAACTTTCATAAAATATGAAAAAATAAGAATTACACCATTGTTTGTTCCGTACATATATTATGTATTCTTTTCTACATCAGTATAAAGACTAGATTGTACTATCATACCGGTGTATTTGCTACATTTTGGGTCGAGATGCTTCATTCTCTAAGTCTACTGTATCCTGTATAGTTTACAGCAAAACCTCAACTAGCGACCACCTCAATTTTATGACCACTTTGTCATAACGAGCACTTATTTTCGGACAGGCTTCCAATAATTCCGCTGAACTTTAACTTGATAATGTGACTACCTCATATATACAACCAATTTTTTGGGTCCCGAAAGTGATCTCATTATTGAGATTTAAATGTAATGTGAACATCAGTTTATATATTCAGATGAAAAATGTTCAAATAATAATGAATTATACATTTATTGTAAAGTTGTAAATGACCATTGTCATAATGAAACCAAGTGACGTATCAACTTCTGTTTTCAAAAGTATTTGCAGCTAAGTATTAGAGCGAGATTTATTCATTATTATCTCTGTCTTATAAAAAAACACAACATGGTCACGACCTCTGAAACGCACATCGAGATCAAACTTATATTCTACAAATATTAGCGCTTAATACCAACGCTTTAAATGGCTTTACAGATAGCAATAAATAAAACGTGACGAAGGAATGATAGATTTATTACTATGTAAAACAATTCATGTTTGAATACAAGGGAGGTAACCACCAACCGTTCTGAAAAACAACATCGGTCGAGTAGTTCCGTGGTAGGAAAAAACACAAACTACTGTGTGGAGAATAATGTTGTGATCTGTCACTTCTCTACAATTAATCCGTAACTTTTTATAAAAATAACGACAACAAGTATCTTAAGTATTTTTGTATATTCTGATTCAATAGACTTTGTCTTAAATGTTTGTTTTATGTCTTTGTACCTGTATCACCTGTATGTATCGTTTTTGCCGCTGTTATGTCATACACTGACACTAATTAAATAACTCCAATTATTAAATAACTATGAAAAAATTTTGTGTTTCTATTTGATTGATCTTTCGTGTATAGTCCCTCTCAGTGGACAAATTTTTGTTTTGTTTTTCATGTATCTTGGAGGAAATAAAAGATTTATGTCATTACAAACAGTTTTGGGGTTTTTATTGTTTTGTTTTTATGTGACATTGTCACTGGGTCTTGGTTTAACGCCGTTTTTCAACAATTCTCAGTTACATACGGTAGCAAATTCACCTAACCACTTTTCCTGGACTTTATATTAACCAGTACTATCCTCTCCAGAGCGGCCTTCTCTTGAGCAACAACCTCCCTTCAACAGCAGCGCGATTTTTCCCCACTGTACGATTTAATTATTAATTTAACCTTTCTAGAGTAACATCCTCGCAACAACAACATAATGTTGCTTCTCACAAAGAGTATTGCTTAGGAGAGGTTGCACTGTATCTTCAATGCGAAGAAAGTATAAGTTGTTAGTTTGTGTTATTCTAACTGCCTTACCAACCATTTTTGTCTGCTAAGAAAGACAGGCTACATAGGGGTTGATTTTGAACAATACTTGGCCATTTCACTACAATTTAAAATAAGACTATAATACATGTATTTATTTTGGATAGTTTCCGTTTAGTCAAATCAAGTCATTTTGAACACTGTTAAGCCAACCAAGAACAGTGCTCTCAGTGCTTTGATTAGTAAAATGTAACTTAAGCTATCAGTATTAATCCAACATTATAAACAACTCTGTCCATATTGTTTAATTCAAAGTACTATAAAACCTCGATGATGAGACCACCTTCGGGACCCGAAAATTAGTCGTTATAATGAGGTGGTCTCATTATCAAGTTGAATTATAGGGGAGTTATCAAAAGCCGGTCCGAAAATTAGTGGTCGTTATAACAATATGGTCGTAATATTGAGGTGGTCTCAATGTGAGGTTTTACTGTAATTTATCATTTAGAAAGAAAATAGGTGTCTTTTATGTCAGTCGATTTTCATAGACATTGCTTTTTAATAAGCAGCATAATTATATCTATAATAAGCAAAATACATGTTCATAATGATTTCAACACAAGTTTCCGCCGCGAACTTCAGTTCAATTATTTTTTAAAACTTGCCGTTTCTTTTTCACATGAAAATATTCCACTGAAAAATAGGTCGCTATGATTGTATAAAAAGTAAGCTTTGAATGTAGGGTAAATTGAGCGGTTTTATATTACGGAAACACTCACACATAGCGTGCTCTGGGGTAAATATAGAATACTATTCTATACTGCGACCGTGTTTAAGTGTTTTGTAGAGTGTGGCGTGTGAACTAACTTGTCAGATTGGAGACGTAATTTAACTATCATATTATCTCGTTTGCATTTCATTCGCTTTTTTAAGGAATGGGATTAGTTAAGGAAGGTAGGTTTAACTACTCGTTAAATACATTTCGTTTGATTCTCTGAGTATTGTCCCTGTTGATGTCAATGTTCTAAGCGACTTATGCTGCATTCTATAACCGCATTTTCTGTGAATAATAAGCTAGTATTTATCAATGGTTGCCAATTCACTGAGTAAATCTTTGATTATTGTGTTGTCATCCAGAATGTAGTATATTTAGCTGATGATTCAAGATTCTGTATGTGATAGAGCGCTTTGAGGCATTTGTCAGCAAGCTCGATTGTATTTTATGAAATTGTTGTGCAGTGCAACCTTTCAAAAGCAACACCCTTTGGGAGAAGCAAAATTATGTTGATGAGAAGTTATCGCTCTAGAGAGGTAAAATAAATTGTTAAAACGTAGAGTGGGAAAAATCATACTGGTGTTGAAGGGAGGTTGTGGCTCTAGGGAGGGCCGCTCTGGAGAGGTTGCACTGTAATCAATGATGTAGAAGTGCATATTATTGTCTGCTTATCTTGCGCATTATTAGAAGGATTACTGGAGTGACATCGTAAAATAATGTCGCGCAGTGCTTTCACTATTGTATAAATTTGACTGTAAATGTATTCATCTACACTGTTCGTGAATCTATTGGCATAAACTTGTGACAAAAAATATTTTAAATCGAATCGTATAAAGAATACTGTGTCATCCATGCGATGCAATCCTAACATTGCGATGGTTCTATGGGAGGATACGATACGATACGATACGATACGATACGATACGACACGATACGACCGGTCGGTATGTTATGCCGTTCCTTGTACATAAATAGCGCGTGGAAACACAACAAAGACAACATTTCCCACAATACGGACGTGCGTATAAAAGTCCGCGACCTGAGTTGTAAAACCAAAATATCGTATGATGATTTTTTTCTAGATCTGGATACTGTGCGTATAAACATTTCATTCCTGTCTACACATATGCTTAATTCTACGTCCACCATCATTGTGTGTCCTGTCGTACTGTGAAAGTCGCTTATGGTCTCAAACCCTGAGTCCACGTTGTTCCGTTGTTCGTGTCAAAGCAAAGTCTCGCGTGTAACTAGTTTATAGTTATTTTAAAAACATCTCAGTTCATGCAAATTTGTTAACGTGGTATGAGTAAAACAATGTATACATGAAGATAAATTTGAATTGCGACGCACCGCTGGTCAATGACACGTCATATTAACAAAACTTAAAGGATACAGCCATAGTTTTGAGTGATCATCATACAATGCTTGTCTCCTTATATTGTAATACAATAATGCGACTTATGGAAGAATTGAGAATCGATAGGATTGTGCAATAATGTACAAATTGTGCGATTTCATTGTATTGGGACACAGCCGTGACAGAAAAAATAAGCGAGCCTTTCATGTAACGGAACCTGATACATGGACAATGATTTATCACAACCAATCTGTTGATATTTACCTCATTTATCTACCTTACCGCACTTTTTTAAGGGCATTGACTTCCGTTTCGATGTCAAATTATTCGGGCTTGTAGCGTTTTATTGACGGCTTAAATTGTAGTTCAGGTTTTCCCGATCTGAAATGTTACTTAAAAGTATTTGAACGTATCATGTTGCACCCTTAACACATGTTAGTTTTAGAGCGTTAATAAAAAAAAAGCGAACAATCAATAAAGGTGTATTACCAGATATTGATATTAGTTATCAGAAATTATAAGTGTACAGTAAAACCTCACATTGCCACCACCTCAACATTACGACCACCTTGATATAATGACCTCGTATTTTCAATAACTCTCCTATGTTACGATTACGTCATTACCATCTATTTCTCGGATACCCAAGGTGGTCTAGTTATCGAGGTTGTACTGTATTAAAAGCTGTTTAATGTGTATCACGAGCAAATATCAGAAAAATATCAAGCCTACGCAAAATGAATGAACATAAACAATAACGAAAGTCATGACAAATAAAACCATGTGAGTTTTTAGTACTCAGAAGATGAAACGAAGAATTTGAACCAGACAAAAATCTCGACAATGATTTAAAAAGTTTAGCAAACTATCTTTGTTTATGTTGGCTCTAACACATGCACGTAACTTGATATTGTAGTTTGACCCGCATCTGTGTCTGTTTTATGTGTTTACAAATAAAAACTCCATTCGCATGTACAGTTGAAACACGATTTATGTGATGTTGCTATGTTGTAATTGTAAGTTATTAGGTCAATTGTGTCCGGATCTCTGTCCACCATCATAGGGTACGTTTATTTAATTGTTGTTGTTGTTGCTGTTGTTGTTGTTGTTGTTGTTGTTGTTGTGGTCGTCGTCGTCGTCGTTGTTGTTGTTGTTGTTGTTGTCGTCGTTGTCGTCGTCATCTTCGTCGCTGCTGCTGCTGCTGCTGCTGCTGCGTCAAACATATGATTATTGATAACATGTCTTTTGTTGTCATGAACAAGACTATATCTTTGTATATACATGAATATCGTGTGATCCATATATCACGGGCGTAGTAGTATTGACTGCTCTACATGGTATTTGTAATATTAATTTTGTCAGAAAAAATACAGGTTGTGCAGATGTCTACTGATCATTTATCATCAAAATTCGCATAAACTGTTATGTGAAACCAAATCATGTAATATTTGATATTAACCTTCAAGTCTGTTTGCTTTAGGTCTTGTTAATTGCGTTTATTATGCTGCTAACAACGCGAACTAATTAATGTTGTACCTACAATATACAGTCAAACCTGTGAACAAGGACCACCCTCGGGAAAAACAAAGTGTAGCCTTTATTGACTGGTGATTTTTATTCGGAGGTCAGTTTGTTCTAAATAATCAGTGACAGTGTTTCCATGAATGACCTTTATTCATAGGGCGGTCTTTATTCAGAGGTGGCTGCAAACACAGGTTTGACTGTATACAGAAATACTTTACTGAAAATCTTGAGAGATTTACCCACATAGCCGCACGTACTGTATGTCATGCATTCTAACAGGATGAAAACAGTATCTTGGCAGAATGTATGCGATATTAATATTATCAATCAGACATCTGTATGACCGTCATATACAGTAAAACCTTGATAATGAGACCACCTTCGGGACCCGAAAATCGGTCGTAATAATGAAGTGATGTCATCATCAGGTTGAATTATAGAGGAGTCATTGAAAGCCGATCCGAAAATAAATGGCCGTTTTATCAAGGTGGTCATAATGTTGAGGTGTCGCAATGTGAGGTTTTACTGTAAATACTTCAGTAATATAGCTGACAGTATATTTCAAGCCTGACACATTACAAACATGGGCACATACCTTTACAAGTTGTATGATTTATTTATAAACGCTTTAAGCCGAAAGCGGAAGTTTTGTGAATAAAAAAAATGGCAGTTGAAGACGATGGAGGTATAATACGTAATTTTGTTTTAAATCTAGTTTTAATAGTTTTATATATTGTATTTACATGTATATTACTGTGATAAGAAAATGGCATCACTAATTTTGTATTTTATGATAATTGTGGGATTTAAATGCTTTAATACCGACTCTGACTTGGTGCACCGTTAAGTGTGTGTGTAAGTACTCATTAGAGGGGTTATATTTTATTTGTTTTTAACATTTAAATTACTTTAATAGCCTAGGTCACCATTTCATACCAGTTTTTGTTGTGTTATTTTTTCAAAGTTAACATGTTACTTTGATAGGAGTAGCCAAAACACCTAAAAGCTCAAATCTTTCCATTCGTATTATGACGACTAGTTTCTCACCCATTACATAATGTTTATTTTTACAAAGTACATTTCTAAAATCTCTGTTTTACTAGCAAAACATGATGACAACGATATTGGCCTTTATTTTCATTGTTCCAGATCATTAACACAGTCTATGGTTCACATATACAGACTAGTGCCCATAAAAGTAATTTCAGTTACTTACTTACACGATGCTCATGTATCTAGTCAAAGAAATTTTAATTGGAAAACTGTATACATTATCACTTAACTTTCTAAATGCGTTCTTTGTGTGTCATTTCCTTTGTCGCTTGCATCATTGTTATGTACATATTTTGTTATTTAAATTTATTTTAATGAAGTACATGTGTCATTTTATTGAACTACCATATACAGAGAAAATCTGTACATTCTTGCCATAGATATTGTATGCTAAGGACGAAAATTAAACGTTTCGCTAAAGTCACGTGATTTACTAGCTACGTCACGTGAGTAGGGATGGACACATGCGGAACGTTCTTGTTTTATCCCACCATTCTTAAATGTCTACATGTACACAGATCAACAGCAAAATTCCTGAACCCCGGTTTCTTTCTCTTTGGTATAACACTGAGTACGAGGCTTACGTACAGTTCGTTGGATTGAATGTCCTCGAGTTCAATTTATTATCTCTGAGTGCAATAATGCACCACGTGACTACGTACGCTAACATATTGTACCACCATTATATCTGCATTTTATTTTTGATAATTCCTCTTAGAGTGACTGCGTCATGCAGTACAATAACCTCCTCACTGTCTTGCGCTTCGACTGGCAATTTTTGCGGATACAAATGTATAACGTAATTGTTGAAAACATTGTTTCATGTAATGCGGGAAACATTTATGTCAATAACTCGTACGGCAATTATAACTGTTCAATTTGTTCGTATTTTATGCAGCGACAAGGACGTAACAAGTAAAACAAGCAGAAATCTTTGTCAGGCGCGTACCCAAGCTAAATTGAAGTGCATTCAAGAATACGATACGTTCTGAAAGTAATTAGTTTAACCCCATTTCAGTCAAGAATTTGGATTATTTTAATTTCCTATTAAAGCCGTTTTAACATCCCAATATAATTTATACCTCATATTATCAGTTCTTTTTGTCTTTTTTATTTTAATTTTCTCTTGGGAAAATGATGCGGACTCAGCTGCGTACTTGCGTACAGACAGGTACGCGCCTGCTCGTATTGACTATTTTTTTTGTACCGTGGCTGCAAGTAACGTTTTATAAAAATGATGGCTTGGTGAATTACTGTCACAACTTCGTCTTGCAATTGAAGCAGTTCCGTTTATCAAGCCCTGATGCTTTCTCACAATCCATAATGATATCAATATGCAGCCATTTTATTTCTGGTGTGCATTACGATCATTTTACGATGGATGAAAACGAAATAAGCGTATCCGTTTTTTTTATCTGTAAGCTTTTAAAACTTAAACACTTTCGTCCATGGGTGGGTGATTTATTCAAACAGACTTAAACACGTATTGAAAGCAAATAAAGTTGAATCACGCATTCGCTTATATACGTTTGCACCAAGTGTGCTATTCTACAACACACATTGATCAATGTGATACAGACGCTTTTCTTGTGTGACGTATTACTAGCAATAAGATGGCTAAAGGCGTAACTGACATTTCTATGTTAATAAATACAGACGCATGAATTAATTAAACACGAGTATTGACAATCAACATGCATTCCGCAGTTCTTTCTGCAAGCTTTACTACGAAATATAGCAGATATTATAAGTCAGCATTTAAGTGATGTTTAACATTATCATTAAAATCAAACATGATCAGCCCCACTTTCTCGAGTTCGTTTACAGAATGGATTGTCTCACTGTTGACAGTTCTTGTAAAATATAGGTCGTAACTCTGTCTCAACTTCTAGCTAAGTAAAGTTTGTCCCAGTGTCTAGAGTTCTCGCATAGAATGAGCAGTCCAGCTTTCTAGAATTCTTACATAGTATGGGTTGTTTCACGGTCTATAATTGTTGCATTACAATTGTTTAATTGGTCAGAAAGTTGCCTCAGTGAGCCCGTATTGCAGTAATTTCGCTGCTATGTGTAACATTGCCTTATTGCGCATATAAGAATTTCTGTGTACGTATTTCCAGACAACATGGTAGCAGAGGATGTAGTGATTGGTGGAGACCAAGATGTACGAGGAGCTAATGGTTCTGTAGGATTTGCATATTCGGATGGTTATCAACCTGTTCCAAATCCAAAGAGTGCCGAACGAGATCAGCTGGTATGTAGATTTCAGGGGTTTCCATAAGCTCCTCGGATCATTTGCGAACAGGCAAACCATTACCATTAGGCGTAAAAAAATGTTTCTGGTTACCCGATCTAACTTAATTTTCCCTTGCGACCCTGGACATTCAATTGTTCCCGGGGTAGTTCCCTTTTACCTTTTTGCACAAAAATAATCCGAACAGCGGCTTTCCAGAATGATAATTTTAAAAATCCCTACCTGACCTATTTTTAATGAGCATTTGGGCAGAAACAAACAGTTTCTACGCTTTAGATTAGAATAAACAATCTGAAGGTGTAGAGTATGGATTAAAAACAGATAATTGTAAAAGTTAAGAAAACTTAGTTTACTTTTTATGCCGAATGGGTGATGAAAATAGTAAGTAGAGATTTGCTCGGGACCATTCTGAGATTTCGAGTTCACTATCTTTGGATTAGGCAGCCGACTTGTGAACCATTAAATCACTGATACCACTGTGTTACCCTGGTATTCACAATGATAATGCTGTCAAAGTGATCGTACGATTCACTTTTTTCATTTTACTGTCCAAACTTAATTGCACGATAGTCATCCGCTTTAATGTTTGAAATGGATATAACTCGTACTATTTGAAAAAAAAGGATTTTGTGCATGGTATACAATCTCAAAGCTCCCTTCTTTAGTCATTTTCAATTGACAAATAGTTCTAAAACGAAATTAAGACAAAAAGCGAAAATAAAGACAAAAAAGCGGAAATAAATACAAAAAACGACTCTTTTTTTAACCATACTTTGATTATAATTTGCATAACTTAACAGTGAAAAATGCAATATAAATATATGTAATACGTATTGTATTAAATCTATGTCATTTGTCACACAGACCGTTACCATAGAAGACGATGATGACCAGTTTTCACAGAAGGCAGACAATCACATCATCGGTGCTTTATGCGTCACTCTGTGTTGTTTCTTTCCCACTGGACTTAAAGCAGTCATGTATTCGTTAAAGGTAGTTTTTTCATACCATTAAATCATTCTGGCACGCAATACGCACCACATACAGTCCATTCAATCTGATTCCATATTTTTATATGAGTTTACTTTGCTTACATTTCTCCATCAAAAACAGTGCAACCTCTCTATAGCCGCCCTCTCTTGAGCAACAACCTCCCTTCAACAACAGCTTGATTTTCCCATAATACGATGTAACTATTTATTTAATCTCTAAAACTACCTCTCAACAACAACAACATAATTTTGCTTCCCCTAAATTGTTTTGCTTTGGAGAGGTTGCACTGTAACTGGTGGATTCAGTTGTTTAAAATACTGATTAGTATTAGAAAAAAGCATTGGGTAAAACATGCAGAGGAGTCTTTTTGTTGCATTATGTGACATTTCAATTGGGATCTTTGTTTTGTGTTTGTGTTTGTGTTTGTTGTATTCTGTCATACACAGCCTACACATTTATGTTGTTTCATTTTGAAAGTAATGAAGGTTCACACAAAAACAATGTCACTTCAATATTAAACTATACATTAATGCCCAATATCATCGGAAATAATAGAAAATATTTTAGGTGAAGACATCAATTTATTTCTATTCTGAGTTATCATTTTTAAAACATTAATTTCGTTCCAAAACTCAGAAATTTCTCAGTTGGTATAAGATAAATATAAAAAATGAATTTAAAAAAAATGGTTTTAATGATGATCTGTTTGATTACAGGTGGACCAGTTAAATGAAGAAAATAAAATAAGGCAGGCCAGGGTGATGGCTGAAAGATCGAAAAATTGGATAATATACACTGTGGTAGCGTTTTGTATTCTTCTCAGTGTAGGGACTGTTTCAAGAATATTCTCTGTTATGTTTTCGCCAAGCCTTTATGCTGACAACCCGCTGCATCCTCGGACTTGATTTACGATGATTGCCGGAAATCTCCGAGAGTATGAGTTGCTTCCCTTGTTTGATGAGAGGCATTGACAATTTTTAAACAGTTAAAATCCGTCATCGCAAAAATGAAACTCTCTAGGCGTGTACCTGCCTATACGAAAGTACGCAGCTGAGTCCACATCATTTTTTTTCAAAATAAAGGATAAAATAAATAACATTTGGTATACATTATATATGGATGGTAAAATGGCTTTAGCGGGTAATTAAAAACAATTAAATTCTTGACTAAAATGGAATTAAACTAGCTATTTTCAGACTGTATCATATTCTTGAATCCAACTTCAATTTACCGTGGATGCGCGCCTTCTCTCTGCTCTATGATTGTGTTATGAGGATAACTTGATATTTTAAGGACCATAGAAGCTGTTGGGTTGTAGTCAAGGGGCAATAAACATTCCTTATTGTGCGTGGATACAATTTTGAAAGTGATTCTCAGTTTGTACGTTTCAACATATTGAAATTAGGATTCACGGACAAAAGCGTTAACTGTCACGGAATATCAAGTTGTTATTCTGAATTTGTATTATCTGGTGTTACGTGTTATGTATTGCCATATTGAATTTCCTGCTGATTTTAAAACTGTTCGTACATGATTTGTTATTTTACGAGTACGGTATTAAATTTTAATTAAATTTGTGTAACTCTTTGTTGTTTTTATGCCAGGGGCTCAATAAATGAAGAACATATTCCATTTAACCCTTTGCCTTATAAATATATTTTGGACCCTTCCAAATTCAAAGCAAATATACAAAACATCAATTTATTTAAGAAAATTTGGTTATTTCTCCCTAACAGAGTGGAAAATATTATAGCAAAAGAAGCCATTACTCATAACAAGCAATTGCTTCTTTGGCCACAATGTTTTCAGAAGTCGTCTACTTCAGATGCGGGGAAAATGCGGTATTACGAAGCAAAGGGTTAAATTCGACAATGTTCATCTAAGCTTACAGGATGACACCAGCTCCATTAGTAGGCCTACATAGTTAAACAGTCTGTCAAGAATGATCACAAACTTCAGCTACAAAATATGTACGTCGTTATTGAATAAGCAATGCAGTGAAAATCGTGCACTTGTTGAAGTTGCCACAAAGTCGTATTGGATAATAATTGTCCAACAGCTTAAATCTAACTTACGTATCACCCAGTTATTTACATGTACAATCTGAATGCTTTTATTGTCCTTGCAAACCTCTGCTCCAAAATGCGTCAAAATGACTCCCGTTTTAAAGACAGAATGAATGACAAATGAAGATATTTTTAAAAGGCTTTAGTTCATGGCGATTCCAACTGTAAGTCAAGAGTTCCAGACGGTTGTTTAGTTCGGATATGAGCCACTGATACGGTATAAGGTTTAGCAGTAGATGAGTGGATCAGTTAATAACATTGACCGCTCAAACCGGACATGATTATGGTACGTTGCCTTATAAAGGTTAGTATTACATTATACATGCACTGATTTGTCCTGCATAGAATCGATTTTACGTGACATTTCTATAAGGTATTTAGTTCTTTACTTTGTTTCAAGGAAGCGAATTTTAGAATGATTCAAATGAACAAATTGTGTTGACAAAATTGAGTCGAGGTTTATAACATGTGTAAGCAGAATGCGACCTACTGCTGGCTACGAACAGTGTTTAAATGGGGGCTGTATTAACGTAACGTGGTTAGATATTAGACAAAAAATTATAGTTTTACATAAAATTTCATGTACAATACACTAGACACTCTGAAGCGAGCGCAAGCTTCCAGCTCTTAAATCAAGAAAATACATCGTTCATTTACATTGACGATGAACATGAGCCGGTCAGTAATGTTTTCAACCACCACGTATTAAATATGGCGCTTATCTATAATGACGGAGGGATTGACTTTTTCATTTAAGCTGTTTTATTAAATGTCCACGAAAAAGACAAAACTTGGGACATTTACAAAAACAACATACTGGTTTCTGACAAAACTAATACAAATGGCAAATATTTCAAGTAGCATGAACTGCTAGACGCACGTTCTTGGATGCAATCAATTACTAAATTCAGTTTAAAATTGGCGGGTATAAAACACAGACGCATTACACAAACGATGTAGATGTATAAGTAAAAAGCAGTACAGTCCAAAATGAGCTATCACTCACCGGGCCTCTGTACAAAATCAATTAAATACAGCAAGTTGATAAAACTTCTTTCGCGGTAGGCTTAATCATGGTAGACATAAATAAAACACTGTTTCGCAGAAATTTTACAGTCAGTTCATGTCTTAAATAAGCATTTTACCCCGTTTATTTTTTTGCGGGATAAACGCTCCATTGTAATTAGGATGTCAAGAATTTCCTCCCATAAGGCATTTGTGCATACGGCACAAGGCCGTGTTGGTATACGGCACAAGACCGTGTTGAACGGTATTTAACCTGGTTTGTCATTCAGCCATGTGGAGTAAAAACATTTGCCGGTTATCATCCTCTTTGAGATTAACACGTTGTAGTCGTGCCTTACAAGGTAATAATATCACTTTAAGTAATGCAATATGAAACAATGAATTGAATTTTGTCTATGTGAAACAATAGCCCTGTTTTTCTTTAATTGTCGATAAATTAATGATCTAAATTTTCAACTCTAGTCTTAACTTCAGAAGTTCTTACATCATTTTTTACTAGATCTTCTAATTGTGTTGTTTCATAAATCAAATAAATCTTCAATCGTTTTTATACTTTTTTACCTTTGTACATTTGTATTTAATTTCTGCACGATCTTTTATTAGTTTACTTTTTTCCTGGCAAATGTACCAATTTCGGATAGTTATTTTCGGATATGTTAGTAATTTTTATGGATGATGCATTTATAAGACACACTTTGATCATTACTCAGTGGAATTAACTGGTGATGTTTGTGGAAATAACTAAAAAATAATGTTGCGTGCCTGACAGTAAAATTTCAGTCTGCACAAAAAACTTCTTTACCTATAGTCCGTTGGACTATATTTTACAGAAAAAGTTATAGTCCGAACCATATTTTCATAGTCCAAAATTTTGAATAAAAATGTGACACAATTTCCCGATTGAGTTTAATTTGCTTATCCCTCTGTGAAAAAGAAACAGGAAATTTATGTTGTCAAAATGTTATAGCCTGTCAGTCTACAATTTTGTAATAGTTTTATAGCCCGAGTCATTTTTTATAGCCTCAGACTCAGACTCTTGGCATTTTTCGCAGACTGAGAATTGAAATAGACATACTGGTTAAAGACAGAAGATGAATGACATACTACTTTCACTAGCTAGTTGCTTCCAGTTTTCATTGTGGATGGTATTTAGGAAAATGTTTCATGCTTGCATAGTAAATATACATCTCTTGCATCAGTTTAATCTATGGATAGAATACCTTGTTTTGTATTCAGCTAGTACCTTGTGATGACCATAAGAGTAGCCTCATCTGTATTTGCTGATTATCTGTTCTAGATTAGGATCTTCTTTGGAAGAAATTGTATTTTAATCATTTAAGTTGGTTAGTGTGATCATGTGTTCTTTTCTTAGTGTTTGTGCAGTGATTTTTTTTGTATGTTTTCAGGCTTCTCGAAACTGCTGGAATACTTGTCTGACATTTGGTCAGGCACAGATAGAATTTCAAAATTTCAAATGAAAATTTGTCTGACCAAGTATATTATGAATAAGTGATGAATGCTGTAAATCGTGCCCGACTGCCAGTCTGGTACTCGTGGAAAATCACTCCGTACTGAGCTTAATAGCTACAAATTCTTTATATAAGAAAAACATTACACTAAATTTTTCTTTTCTACTTTACAGCATCAAGATACCAGTGTTTGGAAAATGTTGTATGTACACAAACAAACAGACTTCATACATCTAGATATAATGCCAGTGATAATAATGAACACAAGTCAAGCTCATATAGCAGTTCTAGCCGATGGTCAAAATCCTACATTTTTTATATTGCCAGTATAGGAGCATTAGCTACTGGCTATATGGTAAGAACTGGCAGAGCTATGCTCTTGAAATACTCTCACTTCAGAAATTTTACATTTATTTAATCACATGATTTCATTTAATTTTTGCTGATTAATATTTTACTATTTAGTATGATGGTTTACTATTTAGAGTTTGTTGTTTCTCATTGTGTAGTTCTTGCATGGATTGCAGGGTTTTTCTTGGGCCATTTTGACGACCGATATTCGGTCGCGTTCCCAATGGCAAAAAGTATGTTTTTCCCTATTGCAAGGCGAAAATTCCCAATTCAGTGAAAAATCAGAGCAACAGATAAGCTGGGTATTTGCGTATTTACTCAATTAAATTTACAAATTACACAATTGAAACTATTTTAGATGCGTGTCAAAAAGCAATTACAAATGCAAAATACCCAATTAAAAAATTTATGATGCGTATCGAAATCAATTTTCATGAATGTACATGCATATAGTCATTTTCGTCTGTCAGTCATTCCTCATAGTCTCGGACAAACGTTGTAGCGATGTGGTTCAAAAACAACCAAATGGTACAGTTTAGACTTGATAAGTAAGAGCATGAATTCCCAATTGGTACAAAAATCATAGACTAACAGGTTTCAGGAAACCCAATTATATTTAGCAAATACCCAATTCAAAATGAAATGATGGAGTTATACCCAATTCACTGAGAAAGCTTATCTGTTGCTCTGAAAAAATAATGTACAGCAGTTAAAATGTTTATTGAATTCCTAAACCATTCAAATAACAATGTTATCAATATCTAAATACAAAAAAACATAATATTTGTTATCTTTAGTTTCATTTTATTATTTTTAAGTTATTTATGCATTGTGACTTTTTCCCAATTTGTTCAAAATGTCACGAAAATTCCCAATTCTGGGGATCGGGTCATGTTCCCAAAATGCTGAGAAAAAAATCCTGGATTGGATTATGATTTTTTTCTGTTGTCTTTCTATTAAATTTTTACTCGAAAAGGCTTTGATATAGACTATTTATGTTGTTTTTATTTGAATGCCCTGGTGAATATGAATGAACATTTACTCTACATTGTTTATTGATCCCAGAAGCTATACCACTAGTTTATCAAATTTTAATGTTGAAACTATGTATGAAACTCAGAAAAGGCTGTAATATTGTGATGGTGTCTTGGTGCAATTGAAATGAAGAGGAAATGTATAAATTACCGTATATTCCCTTATAAACGCCCCACCCCTAATATTGTGGACAAGAGAAAAGAAAAGTGACTTACCATGACAGGCTATTTTAATCCGAGATGAACAATAGAAATTAGTAGAAAAGTACACTTTTTAAATCCAAGGAATGACACAAACACAAACACATTTTCAAAAATGTAATGCCCCAGGGGCGTTTATTTAGGGAATATATGGTAATCTAACAATACGTAGTCATTACAAAGATGTTATCTAGATGTTTAGGTGGTTGCAAAGTAAGATTTATTGTAATTTTTGTTACAAACACAAAAATACCTGACTGGAATATTTGTTTCTGTGGAAATGGATTGCGATAACCTGTTTTTAGTGAAACAATTTTTTTTATCAATGTTACTACTTATTTCAGCTCTGGGTGAAAATACAAAAGACTTATGCTGCGGAGAAATCTTCTGAACCAACAAAAGCTAAAAAGACCAAAAAAAGTAAGAAAACGAAGGAAGCTAAAGACACTACCTCATCAAATGAAAGTACAGAATCAAAGGCAGAAGAGAAGAAAATTGAATCTGGTGAGTACCTGATTAATTAGCTCGGTCAAAAGTTTTTCTGGAATTTTTTGGAACCTCTGGTTTTTCCCAGGTCCGTTCCTTATTGTTTTTATTGTTCTGCAGCACTGAGGTTAAGATTTCCATTTTTTTTTTTTTGAAAATTTTCAACTTTCACCCATGTATATGAGTTTGTTAATACAATGTTTCGGTAAAAATACTGTCTGTGTGATATTTGTTAATATATGCTGGTATGCAAGGTATTCATTTGACCCTTTGGCTTAAACAAAAAAAGGTTTGTTTCAGGTTACATACCCCCAAAAAATTTGGGTCGGTAGGTAGGCATTTTTTTCTTTTACGTTTATTTTTACATATATCAGTAACACTGTTGTGAAAATTACAATATAGCACTAAGATTTGGATGCCGTAAAGACTTGAGTCAGCAGGTAAAAGATGGGTCGGTCATGTAACCGGAAACAAACCTTTTTATATGCCTTATAGGCAGTTTGTATCATTAGTTTCTGAAAAAGTCATTTACTGGTTGATGTATTTTTCAGAGGAGATTGATTGGTCCCTTATTCCTGACATACCAAGTCATGTACCGTACTTACTTATCGGTGGAGGAATAGCATCAATGGAGGCTTTTAAAGCTATTATAACTAAAGACCCTTATGCTAAGGTAACTTCTTGTTTAGTTTTGTCACAGTATTTGCTAGAAAAAAGGGGTTTCCATGAATTCTCTGCCATTTTTGTCAAGCCCGCTTTAAGTATTTAGGGTGACTATCAAAGAAATTATGATAATTTGGCAATACTGTTTTTATAATATTACCATTTGTGAGTAGCAGTGAGCAGATATGTAGCATTAGTACAGTATTGTGGATATGATGCCTTAAATAATTCAGAAACTCAGCTGATTTAGAACTATGTGACATATTCCCTTTCTCTACTGGAATGAATGGCAACTTATGATTAATTTTTGGTTTGGCCTTACTATCTTATACACTTATAGCTTGATTACACTATGTAGCTATGACCACTTGTGTGATGAGAATGTTTTGTCTTGGTCCGTATTTTTTTTAAGGGGAAAATTTTTTTTCATTTATGAGGGAGAATCCTTCTGTATTTGGATGGGGGGGGGGAAATGGGGCTGAAATGTTGGACCCAAAAATCTGTCAACACTGGCACTGATTACCCACCATTATGTTTCAGGTGTTATTAATTGGTGATGAAGATTGTGATCCATACTGGAGACCTCCGTTGTCTAAACAATTCTGGTTTGATGATAATAAAGATGCGTATAAAGAGAGAAGTTATACAAATATGAGAGGAAATAAAACATCGTAAGTTTGCTTGAATATTTAGTGTTGTCTCAAGGTTTTCATTTGACCCTTACAACATCATTTTGACTCTTGAAATTTTGTGTTTTTGTTTATTTTAGATAAATGTTTTTGCGAAACATCTTATTAGCAGGAAAGAAATGGCTTTAGGTTGGATTTTAACTTGAGCAAAAGCCAATATCTGCATGGTTAAAAGTTTTCCTGAATTTTCTGGAACCTCTGGTTTTTATTGTTTTTGCGGCACTGAGGTTAAGATTTCTGTTTTTTTTGGAAAATTTTCAACTTTTACCCATGTATCTGTAATGTTACATTTCAGTACAAAGTTGGACCAGGAAATATCTGTATTAAATCTGGTGTTTTCGTGGTTTTATCAGAAACATTGGCCATGCCATAAGAGAGTGATTCATTCATAGATTCTATTGTTGTATTTAATCTGTGGAATGTTTTTTCATAAAAAAAGTACCATGTATAAAAGTTATCCAAAATATCAAAGTATGGTGTTTGTAGGTTGGTTTAGCTCTGTTTTATTCTTTATGTATATTTTAGGATATTTCTGTCTGAAGGTTTATTTATGGAACCAAAGAAGCTTTTACGTTCTGACAGAGGTGGTTTGGGTCTCCTGAAAAATACAAAGGTATGATCTTAGAACAATTATGCATTTTATCTTGACTATGACATAACCCTTTGCCTCATTATACCACATTTCCCCACATCTGAACAAGACTACTTTTGAAAACATTGCGGCAAAAGAAGCCATTGCTTTTAATGAGTAATGGCTTCTTGTGCCACAATGTTTTCCACTCTCTCAGAGAGAAATAACCTAATTTTCTTAAATGAATTGTTGTTTTGTATGTTAGAATTTGGAAGAGTCCAAGATATGGTTATGAGGCAAAGGGTTAAGTACTGTATGACCTAAGTCTTTAATTGAAGTGTTTTTAATTCAGATAAGTCCCATCTTAGTCATTGTTTTATGACTTTCTTGTAGTTTGTATATTTATTAATAAATTAAATAGTAATCATTAGTCCATCACTGCTGCAAGTTTAAATCCCATCAAATTTCATGCGTGAGGAAGATGTCCTACTAGCTTACAGCACGTCTGTGGTTCTACCTAGAGGCCTTACTGACTGGGCCTTACTCAACCCCTAATCTTGAAAAGTCACCATAAGTCACTTATTGTTGGTGCGGTGATTAACGCTAGTAAAAAAATCTTGTCCATTTGAAAAATAAGGAGTATAACATTAAATATTTACTATTACCAGTTCCAGCTGTGGAGATGTGGATTGATTCGATGTTTAAATAGCTACTTTGAATATTCATATTTTCTATGACAGAATTAGAAATCCAGGGTTTCCAGTTTCGCAAATGGCGAAAAAAAATCTGCAAGTGGTGAAAAAAAAATCAAATTAAGCATACTTTTTTGTATCCCGGACCCTCCTCTCCGTACATGTGGCGGAGAAAATATAATGTCCAGTAGAAATGCTGAAATCTAACACATACTTTGATATTTCAGGTTGTTAGTTTGGATGCAGTAAATAAGAATGTCACGTTAGATAATGGGTCAGTTATCAAGTTCGATAAATGTCTTATAGCTACAGGTAATATAATTTATGATTAAAAAATTAAGTGATTGCGAATAGATTAAGACTTAACTGATATTTATTACGCACTAAGACTGCTTTTCCAAATTTGTGACAGGTTTACCTAGTCGTAAACAATGGTGAATTTCAAATACTTCGAAGTAATAAGAGAAAAGTGTAATTTAACTATGGGTTGTTCTTGTTAACATCAGGTCGGAACTGAATTACAAAATATGGAACCATCCCAACGAATCTCTATATGGATTGGAGTAATTTTGGTATTTTTGGTACCCATTCAGCCCTAGTTGTACATTAACCCTCTGCCTCATAATACCGCATTTCTTGGCATCTGAAGCAGACGACTTTAGAAAATATTGTGGCAAAAGAAGCCATTGCCTGTAATGAGTAATGGCTTCTTTTGCCACGATGTTTTTCACCCTGTAAGAGAGAAATAACCCAACTTTCTTAAATAAATTGATGTTTTGTAAATTTGCTTTGAATTCGGATGAGTCCGAAATTTGCTTATAAGGCAAAGGGTTTAGAATGTGAGCAGAATTTTATACAGGCTGTTCATTTCAGGTGGAAAACCTAAGAATGACACGGTGTTAGCAAAGGCTGGTGATGATGTAAAAAGTCGGACAACCCTGTTTAGAACTGTATGTTTGTTTTCCTGTATTGTGAGCTCTTCTGTTTATGCATTGTTTTGTATTGTACTGTAAAACCTCACATTGAGACTGCCTCAATATTATGACCACCTTGTTATAACGACCACTTATTTTTGGACTGGCTTTCAATAGCTCCCCTATAATTTAACTTGATAATGAGACTACCTCATTATTACGACCAATTACTTGGGTCCTAAAGGCGGTCTCAATACGGAGGTTTTACTGCAAATTAATATCAGTATTAACTTGACAATCAACTTCTGTGCGATGCTGGACTGTGTGTTGCTTTCATTGTATTTTTTTAAAAATGCACATTAGTGAAATAATTGATGTTCACTTTTTTAGAAGTAATCAAATGTTACTTTATTTAATGTTGAGAATGTTTATTTTATGGTATGATAAAGTCAGTGAACTACTAGCATAGCAAAAATATGTTTTGCTGATAGATAATTAAAGAGAATATTTGATACTGCTAGATAGTAATTAATACAGTTAGTAATTAATACAGTTAGTAATTAATATAGTTAGTAATTAATACAGTTAGTAATTAATACAGTTAGTAATTAATATAGTTAGTAATTAATACAGTTAGTAATTAATACAGTTAGTAATTAATATAGTTAGTAATTAATACAGTTAGTAATTAATACAGTTAGTGATTAATACAGTTAGTGATTAATACAGTTAGTGATTAATATAGAATATCCCATACATTTTTTGTTTTTATTTAGGCAACAGCTGGCTTTTATCTGCCTGAAAATATCCTTCTATGTTTTGTTGAAATTAATCAACCAATTCTACTTGTCTTAATGACATCTTACCTCTTTCGACAGGTAGACCCTAGCTGTTTAGTATAAATTGTTAAACTGTTAAACTGCAAGTGTATATTTCATATTTTTCAGTATAATGACCTTTATGCACTAAGTGAAGCCATGAAAAATTCAAAATCTGTAGCAGTGATTGGCGGGGGTTTTCTTGGCTCTGAATTAGCAATTGGTCTTGTTTATAAAGGACTGGATTCGAATCTCAAAGTTCATCAAGTTATGCCAGAGAAAGGTATTAAAATGTCTTTATGATTTACATCACAGTGATTCTCTGCATTATGTTCTCAGGGGTTAAACGTCGCAACAATAGCTTGGGTCATTTGGGGGACTTTTCCTGCTTAACTGGTGAAGGAAAACCCCAGGTGTACACCTGGGTAGAGCCACCAACCTGCCGTAAGCTAGCTGGACAGCTTTCTCACGTGTGAAATTGGTTGGATTTGATTTGAACTTGCAGCCATGATGGTCTAATGATTACTCGTCAGACCACAAAGACTCGCTCTCTGTTTGTAAACTAGCTCCATACATAAACAGTATGTCACTGAACATTCCCTGAGGATATACACCTGGGTAGAACCACCAACCTTCCACAAGCTTGCTGGACAGCTTCCTCGCATATGAAACTTGGTCCCAGTGGTATTCAAACTCACAGCAGTGAGTGGCTAGTGATTGCTAGTCAGACAGATTCACTGCTCGGTAGTATTATGCTCTTAACTGTTTAAAATGATCAAAGTGCTAGGCTTTCTATTACTTTTTCATTCAATCATTTTGTTACTGCACAAAAGTGGCAGAATGAATGACTTGGGGCAAACTGATTGGTCAAAATAGCACTGCATGGTCTAATGACCATATTAAGATGTACCAAACCAAAAGTTTGGAAAACGGTATCAAAATAAAACTAAGTTTGGTGAACCATTGCCCTACTAATATTTACATGCAAAGAAAATAAAATGTTAGTATAAGCTGGTTAAGATTACAACATCCACAGTCATTGGGAGACTTTCAGACAGTGGAGAAGCTGATGTTTCATACACTGATAATTGTTCATTCTTTTTGCAGGAAATATGGCTAAAGTTTTACCAAAATATTTGTGTGAATGGATTACTAAAAGAATGGGTCAAGGTAGGAAGTTATATCGATGTTATAGCAGTTTTGCTTTATACATGTACATGTCATGGCTTTACAACTTCATGTCTGACTTGTAAAATTTGACTATTTTTCATGTAGAAAATCTTAAATATCGAGTTTTACATAGAGCTACATTAATTTTGACGGTAGTAAAAGTATACATTTTCGGTTAGTGTGGACGTATCTACATGTTGCACTATAAATGAGCAAAATGCCGAGCAATAACAAGGACTATTATGGCAAACGTTGAAAAATCCAATTGTTGAAGTTGTTTCCCTTCTATTATATATGGGTGATATTTGATATACATGACGAACCCCTTTGTTTGAAGCTGGTAGCCGGGAATTAAATTCTATTATTTACTATACACAAAACGATCAGTACATAACTCAATGTACATAACAACTTTATGTGCATAACTGTATGTGTATAATTCTGTGTACATAACTATATGTGCATAATTCTGTGTACATAACTGTGTGTGTATAATTCTGTGTACATAAATGTATGTTTATAATTCTGTGTACATATCTGTATGTGTATAATTCTGTGTACATAATTGTGTGTACACTACTCTGTCTACTTTAACTCAAGTCACTACTGCTATGTAGTTAGTTACCTGGCCTCTGTATATTTACTGAGCTAACTATTTGACCTCTGATATTTTTTTATGAATTATACAGCTGGCATCGATGTGATTACAAGCGCTAGTATCAAATCTGCTGTGTATGATGACGGGAAAGTGAAACTTGCTTTAACGAATGGAAAAAACGTATGTTTCAATGTTTCATCTATTTATCAGACTTGTATCACTTGTGAATGAAATATTTATGCAAAGAATTATATTCCTTCTATAAACAGTCTACTTGTTCTCCAATAATTGCATTAAATGTTTCACTTTAATGTTCTTGTCCCATATTCTTAGCTTTTCTCTGATGTGCTCAGAAAATAATCATACAAGCATATTTTCTTTGGCAGAACACCACTTTTTCCATTTTGTAGCTCTATGTATGTGAACAACAAATTTAAAATTCACAAATTTAAAAGCCATTTTTATACTTGATGCTATTGATTGTAGCTATTGATTATCAATTATTTTCTGATGATATTGAATCGCTATATACTGTATATGAACTATAGATCCATGTAAAATTCACATTCATAGACATTTTTATACTTAATGCTATTGATTATAGCTATTAATTATCAATCAGCTTTATTTCTGCGTTATTTTCTGACGTTATTGTATCACTATACACGATCAATAGATGCAAAATTCAAATTCATAGATATTTTTGTACTTAATGCTATTGATTGTAGCTATTAATTATCAATTGGGTTTATTTCTGTATTATTTTCCCATGACATTGTTTCTTCAGTTACTAGTGGACCATATAGTTGTTGCTGTAGGCATTGAACCTAACACAGATCTAGCTGAAAGTGGTCAGCTAGAATTAGACGATAAGTTTGGTGGATTTAGGGTCAACTCCGAACTACAGGCTAGATCAGATATATGGGCTGTAAGTTGTTAAGTTGAACTACCGCGTTTCTAGTTTCATTGAATAGATCTGATTTCTTATTTTGTTCTGAATTTTTAATGTAATAGTGCCATGATAGTTTTTATTTTAGCCATTTTAGTCGTGTGAAATAAAAAAACTGGATTTGGATGGTTTAAAAATAATATCATAAAGTCAATTTCATTTGTCTTAGTGGGATAATAACCCAATGAAAAACAAACAGCCATTGTTAACTGTGTTTTTATATGATGTTCAGTAGACCAACTTTCAGCTTCAACTTTGTTTGTTTGTATAGATTCAAGACAGTATCATATCAGCATATAGATTTAATTATTTTTTAATTCTTTAATTTTTTGCTCTTAAAGCTGCAGAAAGTCACTTTTTTGTTTTTTATATTCTTTCTGTTTTTTTTTCTTGCAATTGGAATTTATATTTATTTCTTCTACGTGACCTAGGTCCGGCGAGAAATTTCTCAAGAATCAAAGATAAAAAGGTTCTGGCCATCTTTTTATCGTTGAAATAGATTCACCACATTTCTACAACATAGGAGCAATTTTAGAAATTAACGGAATCAAAAGAGTTGTGGATAAATTGTCAACTTTAGCCTAAACATTACCCACTACACTTATACATGTATATTTTTTCCCTAAGGCTGGTGACTGTGCCTGTTTCTATGATGCTAAACTTGGACGTCGTCGTGTCGAACATTTTGATCATGCTTCAATCACAGGGAGGTTGGCCGGATTCAACATGGCAGGGGAAAACAGACCATATATACATCAGTCAATGTTCTGGTATGCAAATTTGTTTTTTGTTTGTTTAATGGCAGATTTTGACATGCTGTATGTGATGAATATTTTTTAAAATGTAATTACCTCCCTTGTAAACACTAATTTTTGTATATCGGTTTTACTGGGACCATTAAGCCTGCGTTCAAATGACTGCAACGGAAGCAACTATGACTAGCTTACAGAAGATCAGTGGTTTTACCTAGTAAGGCTGTGGTCTTCCTCCCACCATTAAAACTGGAAAGGTCGCCAAATGACCCTGGCTGTTGGTGCAATGTTAAAAAGATATGACATAATTATTAAATGTCGGATTTAAAATACCTATGAAAAACTCTTTTAAGTGGTGATTTTTTTCGAGGATTAATTTTGCCATTTCTGTGGTTTTCCGTTTTAACGTAGAATTTTTATGCTGTAGGAAAACTTTCTGATTTCTGGTGTTATCAATTATTTACAGAGCAACAAAAACATTGATGTATTATAGAAATGGATTCTGTTTGTAATAATGAAGAAATAGAAGAATGTAAAAAATACTGTAATCCATCTAAAGACAAACTTGTTGAAATATCAGTGAATATGAATGATTACTCGCTAGTATACTGAATGAACTATTGTCCCTTACAGGTCTAGTTTAGGTGGATTAATTGATTATGAAGCGGTTGGTTTGATCAACTCACAATTGAGAACTTTCTCTGTATTCAGAAAAAAATATCCGCCAGAGGTATGTAGCAACTAAATGAACAGATTGTAACTAGCCTACCCTTATGTTTAAAGTTCAAATGGTTACATAATATACTGTATGGTGTTGTGTCAAGACCATTATTATTTTATTATTTACCAAACCACAACAGGGCCCAGCATTTTTTTCTAAGGCTGCTCATCCAGCAGGATGACCAGCTTAGACTGTGAACTAGTTCTAGCTATTTCAAATTCATCCTGAGTTAATTTCTTTTGGTAATTATCAGCGAACAAGTGGATTTGTCTAGTTCTGCACAATGTACAATATTATGTTGGTGAAAACATGATATAATTTGATGTATTTATTTGACTTTTCAAATCAGTTACATACACTTTTATCAATTGTTCGTTCAAATTTTCATTCGCACACCTTCCACAGTCGATGTTTTTTTTTAAAAAAAAAACAATTACATTATGGCACTACCAGAACACCATACCATCTTCTTGACTTGGTCATATTTAATTCTTAAAGGCCAGAATGACTAAAAATTCAATCATTCCATGAATATTTCTGTTCTATTTATTGTTTTCATTTTCCATTTGTTGTTCCCAATATGTCTTATATATTAGATTGAATCATTTCATATTTCGAAAAATCTGGCTACTGTGAAATTATGATAGAGAAAACACTCACTCCGTGTTGTTCTGTCATTAAAATATGATTACCTATTAAATTTGCTTGTAAAATTTATGATGAATAATGTAATTGTTACTGTTCTTAGAGTAGCCACTTCCTCTATATATTTTATGTCTGTCTTTCAGGAAAACAAAGATGATGATCAAGAGAATAAAACTGCAGTAACAAATTCCAAAAGCAAGTCTGAAGAAGACCCAGGTAAACTTAGGTCTTGGTTTGGGCAGGGTTTTTTCTCAGCAGTTTGGGAACATGACCCAAAACCCAGAATTGGGAATTTCGCGAATTTCGGACAAAATTGGGAAAAAGTTACACTGTATAAAAATATTGTCAGATTAGTGTACCAGTCTAAAAATACGTATTCAGTGATTTTTTTTCCTCATACTATTCGCACTCGCTACTCTCGTCCCCAAACATGTTGTAAAAATGGCGAAAAGTTTTTTTCTCATTGGATTTGGGAATTTTTGCCATGCAATTGGGAAAAAACATAGATTTTGCCATTGGGAACGCGGCTGAATATCGATTATCAAAACGGCCCCCAAAAAAACCCTGTGAAGTCCTTGTATTGTAAGAAACAGAAATGTGGAATCTTGCTTAACTGAAGCTAGAATTGTTGGCGCATAATTGAGAAGTTGTCTGTCATGTAAAATGTGGGAAAACTATTTTTTTTAAGATAAAATACGAGCATCGGTTTTGCTGATTTGTGTTAATTTCAATGATAATTTTTGACAAACTGCTTCTTACACAACAAAGCAAAACAAATACACACTAAACTAAATTTCTAAAAGTCCTTGTATTTTACAGCACTGGAAAAAATCATTTAACGCTCTAGGTCAATTGCCAAATAGACTTTTAATAGTCTTTTCAACAGCGACGTTGAACACTCAATTTCAATGTGTACATGTATATTGATTAAAAGTATTGTATAAGTATGTTTTGTTTTTGTTTTTATGTGACTTACTGGTATTATCACAGTGGTTTAACGCCGTTTTTCAACAATTTTTTAGTTATATACGTCGACCGGTTCACCTAACCAGTTTTCTGGACTGTATACTAACAAGTACTAACTTACCCTTCCACAAGGAGCTGGCAACTTCTCCACATACGGAAAATAGACATTTTTGTCAAATTTTCATAGAAAGGTATGACCTGCCGCAACTGGGATTTGAACCCTGTAAAACGTTAGAATTAATTCTGTTATTTAGGTTTTTGTATGAATCAAGTTGTGTAATGTGGACATTAAGAAATTCGGCTCAATATATTTCATTGTATTTCAGCAACATGTTCCATAGAAGAGGATTATGAATATGGTGTGATATTTTATCTAAAGAATGACGAAGTTGTCGGTATTGTGTTGTGGAATCTAAATGGATCATTAGGTTATCCATCACGAATGGATATAGCTAGACAGGTACATACATTGTCTAATGAAGACTTTTTCTCCGTGGTTTAACCAACAGCCTGGGTCATATGGCGACTTTTTGAAGGGTGGAGGAAGACCCTAGGTGTACACCTGGGTAGAACCTCCGATCTGCCATTAGCTACCTGGACAGCTTCTTCGCATTAGATTTTTATCTGGCCCCTGGTGTGTTTGAACTACTTGACCCACTGAGGTCCCTATAAAGATTTAGGTAGTAATGTGTCTGAGACCTGATACGTCTACTGTATTGATCTGGAACAACAGTGTCTGTGGTATTAAGTCGTCATAATACTATATCATCACATTTTCTGTTAAACTTAGCATTTTTTCTGACTGTTAAATGTCCAGTTATTTCTGCAGACATGCTCGCTATCATTGATTTCTATGGAAAAGAAGCTAACATCATTATGTTTTGATAAAACATAATGTCTCTGATTGATCTAATTGCTTAATTATAAAGTGTTCACATTTAACCTTAATAGTTTGTCATGGTTTTTTTCACAAGTAGGGGAAGGGGCCTTTTCCTTAAACTTGAGGAAAAAATAATAATTTGAGGAAGACACCTATAAATGGCCCCTCCAAGAAGGAAAAAAAACGTGTTTGTAAATACCAATGGTTAATAAATGGTTTCAAGTAACTTCCATGTTACAAAGCTGCATTTCAGGGTAATACTTTTGCTTAGTTGTATAGTGAATGACTCTGTACCATAATCATCTTGTATCTGTTGATATAATGATATCAATCTTGGAACCATTACTTTCATATGTTTTCAGGTTTTAGCTGATGGAGTGAAAGGCAAAGATTTGACGGAAGTAGCGAAATTGTTTAATGTTTATGCACGTTGAGATAATGTATTAATGATTTGTTTTCAATTTGAATTACATATATCACTGTTTTAGAGGAATGTACCTAGTCTGAATATATGGAAAGTAGACTAGGGTTTACTGAGTACGGTGAGCAAACTATAGCTGTTACAGTTACCACTTGTGTCATGTGCAGAGTAGTGTGTCTTAAAGCTACGCTGATAGCTAAGTCAGTCAAGTGCATATATTCTATACGTAGACAAGGTGGTTCTGAGTTCAAGCCATTCTTCTGTTTCAGAGTCATTACCATGTTTGATATTGTACGGTCTTCTAGCGAAGAAACTTATTCTGTTTTTATTTTCCACTCGAAGAATGCAAATTTCAGTTGATAAATCTTAAATTATCATTTTTCGGTGTATAAAGTATAACATCACAGTTTGTTTTTACGTTCTTATGATGAAAATAATAAAATATAACATTAAACTCAGTTGACTTAAGATCTGTTTAGCTTGAGAGTGTATGTTCAATCACTATTTAGAAAATGATTTTTCCCTTATTTAGAAAATCGTGTCTACAGAGTAACAGATTGAATTTTTGTGTGAATTATGTTTGTATGTGTATGTTCAATTTGTTAGCCATAAATGGTTGTCTTCATATCAAGTAAAGTCATTTTGTTAAATATAAACATTATCGGAACCACTGCACACCTTTTCATCCTCACTCACACTGTCAGATATTAAAACTTCTCTAAATCACACACACTGTCAGATACTAAAACATGCCTGGATCACACACACACTGTCAGATACTAAAACATGCCTGGATCACACACACTGTCAGATACTATAACATGTCTGGATCACACACACACTGTCAGATACTAAAACATGCCTGGATCACACACACACTGTCAGATACTAAAACATGCCTGGATCACACACACTGTCAGATACTATAACATGTCTGGATCACACACACACTGTCAGATACTAAGACATGCCTGGATCACACACACTGTCAGACAATAAAACATGTCTAGAGCACACACAATGTCAGATAATAAAACATGTCAAGATCAGACTCACACTGTCAGACACTAAAGCCTGTCTAGATTACACACACACTGTCAGACATTCAAACATGTTTTGATCACACACATTGTCTGACACTAAAATATGTCAAGATCACACGCACACTGTCAGACATTCAAACATGTTTTGATCACACACATTGTCAGATACTAAAACATGTCAAGATCACATACACACTGTCAGACATTAAAATACGTCTAGGTTATAGCACACTTTCAGATGCTAAAACTTTCAAGATCGCACACTTTTAGGTACTAGAACATGTCTGGATCACACGTACTGTCAGGCACTACCACAGATACATCCATCGACATATTGAAGTAAATTTGGATCAGGTGTCAGTAAAGCGGTGATTTTTAACATCACAGAATATAATGGGTTGCTAGTAGCCAGGTGATACTTTATTACATAACAATTATTGCGACAATAACTTAGTCTGTTAAATATCAACCTCGTTATCTGAGTTACAAAATTACGTATGTAAAACAAAGCGGCTCGTAATTTGGATATCTAAACTTACTTGTATTTACACAGATGTAGGTCAACCATTTTCAGAAAAGTTAATGCATGTACCTCTACCACAAATTATCACATTAGTTTTCTCCTGATTTCACGTTACAATGACGTTTTATTATGAGTGTATTCATTGAATGATACTCTATTTTAAAAAAATACAATATATAAAGCTAGCTGAAGATTTGCTCATTTTGTCACAAAATCGAAAGTAGAACGATCCGTTTTTGGAAATTAAGGTGACTTTACACGTAAGATAAAACATTCGAGTCAATATGGCGACTAGTGATCAGTCTAAGTATTCTACAGAGGAAAGTGAGGTGAATAAAACTGCCTGTTGTTCAATATGTCTTGATGACGACAGGAATATATCGGCAAGGCATTATTGTGTGGACTGTGAGATGTATTTCTGTACGAAATGCGTGAAATCTCACTTCAAAATCCCGTCTTTAAGGAAACATCAGGTGAACGATGTTGATACGCCTGTAGCCAACACCGAGGATGAAACAAAAGAACGAGGAGGAATTTTGTCTTCTCACAGTTTAAGATGTTCATTACATGAAGACAAACGTATAGACACATACTGTAAAGATCATGATGAGGTTTGCTGTGCTACATGCGCAGTATTTAAACACAGGTAATATAATTATTTCGTACTTAATTTTCTTTCTGACGAAATATTTACGCCTGCATGTTGTTTATCGTCCAATAATACAAGTGTATACAATTGACTGATCGCTATGCAGTCATTGTAAAAATGTTGATAATCGAAGCCAAACAAACTCCCTGATTCCTGGTTCCGAGGTTATAAAACTTGAGATCGGTCTCCAAGCCCAAATCTCACATTTTGTCTTTTAATGTTAATTATGACCAAACAATAATGATATTATTAATACGTGATTCCATCAGCGTAATTGACCCGAATATATGTATAAACATTAATCAGTACTATCTTTTTAATCATAATACTTTGAGAATGGAATTAATATCGGAGTTCGGAGACTGATCTCAAGTTTTATAACTTCGGGCCTGGTATTGTTTATTTTCATTGCATTGTATAAATTTGAAGGAATGATTATGTAAATGTAAATATTTGAACTGAGGGCTAAATTCCAGTGAATTCAAAAAATCAGTCTTTTTCATTTTGCATTATATTCAACTTATATGGACATACTATCCATCGGAATATCTGTTCATATCTCATGTAACGAAATTCACTATAACAGTGCATTATGGATGCACAAGATTAACATAAAAACGACATCAAACCTTAAATAATCACATTCAACTACTTGTATTTAGGACTTCAGAACTTAATTGTACATGTACTTCTATTTTACAGACAATGTACGTCACAACCAATTGCTATCGTAGCCATGGATTTCAAATCCAATCCCGAGGTGACTAAATGCAAGGAATCGCTTATTCGAATTCTTGCCCGATTTAATGAAGAGAAAGCGACGCGTATAGAAAATATTGATTGTATTGGTAAGCAGAAACTTGAACTGATAGAAAACCTTGACAAATATGAAGAGGAGATTATTAAGAAAATTAAGACGCTGGTCAATACATCGAGAAACGAAATACGTTCCAAATATGAAGAGCACAAGGCATCCCTCGACTATGACGTTGAATCATTAGATGTTGTGATTAAAACAACCAGCTCATGTGTAGAAAAACTTGAGCAAACCGATGATAATGAGGAACTGTTCATCAATGTTATGTCCAGCAAGAGTGTTGCGAAAGATGGAGAGATGCTTGTACAATCTTTGAAAACTGACTGGAGGAAGAGAGAAATGAACTTTCACTTTGACAAGACACTTGAGAGCACTGTTGATAGGATGGAATCTTTCGGCAGATTGGAAAATGAATGTGAAGTCAAAGAGTATGAAGCAGCGTTTCTTAAAAATGTCGATATAAAGCAGAGAAATGATGCACAGAATACGTCTATTCTTGACATGTGTTTCACTCATTCTGGCGACTTGATTTTGACAGACTATTCTAACAAGAAACTGAAACGATTGAATTCAGAATTGCAATTCAGGGATGAGATACAATTATCAGGTTATCCAGTAGCCGTTTGTAAAACTGACCAACATGAAGTAGCTGTGAGAATCTGGAGCTCAAAAGTCGTACACTTTGTGTCAGTGGATCAAACGATGCAATTGAAGTCTTCATTCACACTTGGTGACAATGGACGCGGGATGACATACGATGTTAGTACAGGAGAGATATTAGCATGTGAAGAAAATAAAGTGAGCGTCTACAGTAAATCTGGAAATAAACTGAGAACGTATGATAAGAATACAAATGGTGAGCAGATGTTTTCAGCCTGCAGACAGATTGCATTAAGTGTGAGCTCACAAGATATATATGTGACTGACATTAACAAAGGTTTGATAGTTCTAGACAGAAACGGAAATATGAAAATGACAGTCTCTCCATTAGGATTCAACAATGCATGGTCTTTATGTCTTTTACCAGGTAACATATGTCTAGTGGGAAGCTGGATTTCTGGGGTCATTATCCAGATGGATAAAGATGGAAAACAACTCGGAAAGTTAATTGAAACTAATGATGGACGATCATATACATATTGTACTCTGTATGACCGTGAACATTCAAGGCTGATTGTTGGAAGTCAGCCTGTTGGGGTATCAATTTATACATTATCTACAAAATGAACTATTTAGGTTTTCTACTCCTGTTATTGAAGAGCGAAATAGAATGATTAAGGACGGACTGAGTTGGATGATTTACAATGATTTAAAAAACATTTTGATGTACCGCGTTATATTGAAGGAAATATGGCAGATTATGTACTTAACTGTGGTATTGTATTAGATATTTGGTTAAATTAAAGTTTTAATGAACTATTATTGTAAAATGAACTTTTTGTGTATTCATGTATTCATGTTCAGGATATCATATATCTTATCTGTCTGTAAATCAAAGAATGGTATGGATGAAGCTGTTAGTCGTACATATTTATATGTATGATGTTATACCCTGAAAACAGAAGAGAATGTTCATTCTTGTGCAAAAAAAATATCTGTAAGTTACATGAAATCTCTCAAAATGGCTAATCTTTAATCGCTTGTTATGAGTTCAGCATCTATATCATGAGATTAACACCTATTTTGCGTAAGTTTATCATCTAATCTCGTGAGATTAACATCTATTTTCATAAGTGTATCATCTAATCTCGTGAGATTAACATCTATTTTCGTAAGTTTATCATCCAATCTCGAGAGATCAACCTTTATTCCTGTGAGTTCAACATCCATTCTCTTAAACTCAACATCTAATTTCGTAAGATCAACTTCAAATCTCATGAGATCAACATCAAATCTCGTGAGATCAACATCAAATCTCTTGAGATCAATATCAAATCTCGTGAGATCAATATCAAATCTCGTGACATCAATATCAAATCTCTTGAGACCAATATCAAATCTCGTGAGATCAATATAGTATGCCGTATTCTTAGCATATTTTCCTATATGCTCAACATCTTATCCAATGGCCTTTACGTCTTATTTCGTGCGTTGTAGTTGTGTTAAATTTTAATGAACTATTATTGTAAAATAAACTTCCAGTGTTGTATAATTATGTTCAAGATATCATATATATCTGTTTGTAAATCAAACAATTGTAGGAGTGTAGCCATAAGTCGTACATATATGTAAAATATATATGATACAATTAATGCTCTTCAAAGCAATCTTTAAATGGATATCATTGAAATTTCCAAGAAGTTTCATTAGCAAGAGAAGATTCATATTTTATCAACGTGTTAATGTGCTGTGATTTTTTGCAGAGTTATGACCCTTCATTCAGCATATCATACCTACATTCGTGTCAAGTTAAATACAAGAGTTAAAGAATATTTTATTTGAAGTTATTGTTCAAGGAGAGCATTATTACATTATTATGATGTCTTTTATAATTTTTGTATTTGTTGTGTACAATGTCACCATCTGGATTATTCATTTATCCTTGGATGGATTTCAACTTAACCACTTTTGTCTGCCTTATCTTTCATAAAGCAATGCCAGAAATTCAGTGAAACTTACTGAACAGAGATTCTCATGATATTAGCACTAATGTTTGGCTGTTATTAAATTTTCAACATTTAGGGTTGTTTAATGAATGTTAGTTTTAATTTGTGATGCTACTGATCGGGCCAAGTGAGCGTGAACACGGCCTCACCACTTTTAAATCTTAAATCTTAACTGCATACAAAGTCATTAAATATGAGGAAGTTATGAATTTTAGCCTGTGCTAAGTCGATTATTTCACGATACGGTAATGCGGATATTGTAAATACAAGCTTGAATTGCATCAATGTTTTGTGAGTGATGAATAGATAGTGTATGATACTGTATAGATACTGCACAGTTTATTTTGTTGGTCTTGTAAATACAAGTATCAAGAGTAAATAAAACATTCAAATACCCTATGATGTATAGGCATGTGGAAGAATTTCTTTATTCAACATATTTATGTTTCAGTTTTAGCATTAATGTTGTACTTCTATCTTACTTTGATACTACAGAGAATGGTAATTAAAAATCTTCATAATCTTTCTGATGTTTGTTGTCATGGTCGTCGACATGGTGATCGTATCTTTAGTTCATCAGTTTAGTTTGATGTTATACAAGTGGGCTGAAAGTCTTTAATACGAATCCACTGACATTTGACCAATAACTACACATTAGTGTTGTGAATAAACTGTTGTTCCTTACAGGTCCAGTTTACGCACGCGCGCTGTCAGACACTAAAACTTGTCTAGATGACACACACTATCAGACACTGAAACTTGTCTAGATGACACACACACACTGTCAGACACTAAAACTTGTCTAGATCACACACACACACTGTCAGACACTGAAACACGTCTAGATCACACACGCACGCACGCACGCACACACACACGCACACACACACACTGTCAGACTCTGAAACATGTTCAAGCCACACACAAGTCTCGGACACTACTGCAATTACATTCATTAACGTTATGAAGCATTTTAACGCCAGATATTTGTGAAGTGGTGGTTATTGAACAACATAGAATGTATTGTGTTGCTAGAAAACAATTGTTGTTGCATTGCACAACAACGATCGCGACAAAAACTTTATCAGTCAAATACCAACCTCGTTATGTGAATTACAAAATCATGTATACATATAAAACAACTGGACTCGTAATCTAGATCAATCTCTATTTATGTCAGGGATAACGAACGACAACTCTGGATAGAGCTTGAATGTGGAAATATTTAAAGTTTCTTCTATTTATAGAAATGTAGGTCAACTATTTTCAGAAAATTAAATACATGTGCCACAAGTACAAATTGTAATAGCAGTTTTCTTCTGAATTCGCGTTACAAAGACGTTTTATGATGAGTGTTTACCAATGGGAGACATTCTATTTAATAAAAAAAAATACAATTATATAAATCTAGCAGCTGATTTTCGCATTTGGTCTCGAAATCGAAAGTGGAAAAACCTGTTTTCCAAATTTGAGGCGACTGGACACGTAAAATACAATATTCGAGTCAATATGGCGACAAGTGATCAGTCTAAGTATTCTACAGAGGAAAGTGAGGTGAATAAAACTGCCTGTTGTTCACCGTGTATGGACGATGGAAGGAATATATCGGCAAGACATTATTGTGTGGACTGTGAGATGTATTTCTGTTCAAGGTGTGTAAAATGTCACAACAGAATTCCTTCTTCCAAATGTCATCAGGTGAACGATGTTGATACGTCTGTTTCTAACACTGAGGATGAAACAAAAGAACGAGGAGGAATTTTGTCTTCTCTCAATTTAAGATGTTCATTACATGAAGACAAACGTATAGACACATACTGTAAAGATCATGATGAGGTTTGCTGTGCTACATGCGCAGTATTTAAACACAGGTAATATAATTATTTCGTACTTAATTTCCTACCGGACGAAATATTTACGGTTGCATGTTGTTTATCGTCCAATAACACAAGTGTATACAATTGACTGATCGCTATGCAATCATTGTAAAAATGTTGATAATCGAAGCCAAACAAACTCCCTGATTCCTGGCTCCGGAGTTATAAAACTTGAGATCTGTCTCCAAGCCCAAATCTCACATTTTGTCTTTTAATGTTAATTATGACCAAACAATAATGATATTATTAATACGTGATTCCATCAGCGTAATTGACCCGAATATATGTATAAACATTAATCAGCTATATCTTTTTAATCATAATACTTTGAGAATGGAATTAATATCGGAGTTCGGAGACTGTTCTCAAGTTTTATAACTTCGGTGCCAGGTATTGTTTATCTTCATTGCATTGTATAAATTTGAAGGAATGAGTATGTAAATGTAAATATTTGAACTGAGGGCTAAATTCTGGTGAATTAAAAAAAATCAGTCTTTTTCATTTTGGATTATATTCAACTTATATGGACATACTATTCATCGGAATATCTGTTCATATCTCATGTAACGAAATTCACTACAACAGTACATTATGGATGCACAAGAGTAATATGAAAACGACATAAAACCTTAAATAATCACATTCACATTCATGTTTTGATATTTTATAGACTATGTACGTCACAACCAATTGCCACCGCAGCCGTGAATTTCAAATCCAATCCCGAGGTGAATAAATGCAAGGAATCGCTTATTCGAATTCTTACACGATTTAATGAAGAGAAAGCGACGCGTATAGAAAATATTGATTGTATTGGTAAGCAGAAACTTGAACTGATGGAAAACCTTGACAAATATGAAGAGGAGATTATTAAGAAAATTAAGAAGCTGGTCAATACATCGAGAAGCGAAATACGTTCCAAATATGAAGAGCACAAGGCATCCCTCGACAACGACGTTGAATCATTAGATGTTGTGATTAAAACAACCAGCTCGTATGTAGAAAAACTTGAGCAAACCGATGATAATGAGGAACTGTTCATCAATGTTATGTCCAGCAAGAGTGTTGCGAAAGATGGAGAGATGCTTGTACAATCCTTGAAAACTGACTGGAGGAAGAGAAAAGTGAACTTTCACATTGACAAGACACTTGAGAGCACTGTTGATAGGATGGAAACTTTTGGCAGATTGGAAAATGAATGTGAAGTCAAAGAGTATGAAGCAGCGTTTCTTAAAAATGTCGATATAAGGCAGAGAAATGATGAAGACGGAATGTCTATTCTTGACATGTGCTTCACTGATTCTGGCGACTTGATTTTGACAGACCATTTTAACAAGAAACTGAAACGATTGAATTCAGAATTGCAATTCAGGGATGAGATACAATTATCAGGTCAACCAGTAGCCGTTTGTAAAATTGACCAACATGAAGTAGCTGTGAGAATCTGGAACTCCAAAGTCGTACACTTTGTGTCAGTGGATCAAACGATGCAATTGAAGTCTTCATTCACACTTGGTGACAATGGACGCGGGATGACATACGATGCGAGTACAGGGGAGATATTAGCATGTGAAGAAAATAAAGTGAGCGTCTACAGTAAATCTGGAAATAAACTGAGAACGTATGATAAGAATACAAATGGTGAACAGATGTTTTCAGCCTGTAGACAGATTGCATTAAGTGTGAGCTCACAAGATATATATGTGACTGACATTAACAAAGGTTTGATTGTTCTAGACAAAAACGGAAATATGAAAATGACAGTCACTCCATTAGGAATCATCTATGCACGGTCTTTATGTTTTTTACCAGGTAACATATGTCTTGTAGGGAGTCTTAACTCAGGAGTTATAGTCCAGATGGATGAAGATGGAAAACAACTCGGAAAGTTAATTGACACTAATGATGGACGATCATTTACATATTGTACTCTGTATGACCGTGAACATTCAAGGCTGATTGTTGGAAGTGGTCCTGTTGGGATATCAATTTATACATTATCTACAAAAAGAACTGTTTAGGTTTTCTACTCCTGTTATTGAAGAGCGAAATAGAATGATTAAGGACGGACTGAGTTGGATGATTTACAATGATTTAAAAAACATTCAGATGTACAGCGTTATATTGAAGGAAATATGGCAGATTATGTACTTGACTGTGGTATTGTATTAAACATTTGGTTAAATTAAAGTTTTAATGAACTATTATTATAAAATGAACTTTTAGTGTATTCATGTATTAATGTTCAGGATATCATGTATCTTATTTATCTGTAAATGAAAGAATAGTATGGATGTAGCTGTTAGTCGTACATATTTATATGTATGATGTCATACCCTGAAAACAGAAGTGAATGTTCATTCTTGTGCAAAAAAAATATCTGTAAGTTACATGAAATCTCTCAAAATGGCTAATCTTTAATCGCTTGTTATGAGTTCAGCATCTATATCATGAGATAAACATCTATTTTCGTAAGTTTATCATCTAATCTCGAGAGATTAACATCTATTTTCGTAAGTTTATCATCTAATCTCGAGAGATCAACCTCTATTCTTATGAGTTCAACATCCATTCTCTGAAACTCAGCATCTTATTTTGTAAGATCAACATCAAATCTCGTGAGATCAATATCAAATCTCGTGAGATCAATATCAAGCTCGTGACATCAATATCAAATCTCTTGAGATCAATATCAAATCTCGTGAGATCAATATCAAATCTCGTGAGATCAATATAGTATGCCGTATTCTTAGCATATTTTCCTATATGCTTAACATCTTATCCAATGAACTTTACGTCTTATTTCGTGTGTTGTAGTTGTGTTAAATTTTAATGAACTATTATTGTAAAATAAACTTCCAGTGTTGTATAATTATGTTCAAGATATCATATATATCTGTTTGTAAATCAAACAATGGTAGGAGTGTAGCCATAAGTCGTACATACATGTAAAATATATATGATACAATTAATGCTCTTCAAAGCAATCTTTAGATGGATATTGTAAATACAAGCTTGAATTGCATCAATGTTTTGTGAGTGATGAATAGATAGTGTATTATACTGTATAGATACTGCACAGTTTATTTTGTTGGTCTTGTAAATACATGTATCAAGAGTAAATAAAACATTTAAATACCCTATGAAATATAGGCATGCGGAAGAATTTCTTTATGCAACATGTTTATGTTTCAGTTTTAGCATTAATGTTGTACTTCTAACTTACTTTGATACTACAGAGAATGGTAATTAAAAATCTTCATAATCTTTCTGATGTTTGTTGTCATGGTCGTCGACATGGTGATTGTATCTTTAGTTCATCAATTTAGTTTGATGTTATACAAGTGGGCTGAAAGTCTTTAATACGAATCCACTGACATTTGACCAATAACTACACATTAGTGTTGTGAATAAACTGTTGTTCCTTACGGGTCCAGTTTACGCACGCGCGCTGTCAGACACTAAAACTTGTCTAGATGACACACACCATCAGACACCGAAACTTGTCTAGATGGCACACACACTGTCAGACACTAAAACTTGTCTAGATCACACACACACTGTCAGACACAGAAACACGTCTAGATCACACACACACACACTGTCAGACACTGAAACACGTCTAGATCACACACACACACACTGTCAGACACTGAAACACGTCTAGATCACACACACACACACTGTCAGACTCTGAAACATGTTCAAGCCACACACAAGTGTCGGACACTACTGCGATTACATTCATTAACGTTATGAAGCATTTTAACGCCAGATATTTGTGAAGTGGTGGTTATTGAACAACATAGAATGTATTGTGTTGCTAGAAAACAATTGTTGTTGCATTGCACAACAACGATCGCGACAAAAACTTTATCAGTCAAATACCAACCTTGTTATCTGAATTACAAAATCATGTATACATATAAAACAACTGGACTCGTAATCTGGATCAATCTCTATTTATGTCAGGAATAACGAACGACAACTCTGGATAGAGCTTGAATGTGGAAATATTTAAAGTTTCTTCTATTTATAGAAATGTAGGTCAACCATTATCAGAAAATTAAATACATGTGCCACAAGTACAAATTGTAATAGCAATTTTCTTCTGAATTCACGTTACAAAGACGTTTTATGATGAGTGTTTACCAATGGGAGACCTTCTGTTTAATACAAAAAATACAATTATATAAATCTAGCAGCTGATTTTCGCATTTGGTCTCGAAATCGAAAGTGGAAAAACCTGTTTTCCAAATTTGAGGCGACTGGACACGTAAAATACAATATTCGAGTCAATATGGCGACAAGTGATCAGTCTAAGTATTCTACAGAGGAAAGTGAGGTGAATAAAACTGCCTGTTGTTCACCGTGTATGGACGATGGAAGGAATATATCGGCAAGACATTATTGTGTGGACTGTGAGATGTATTTCTGTTCAAGGTGTGTAAAATGTCACAACAGAATTCCTTCTTCCAAATGCCATCAGGTGAACGATGTTGATACGTCTGTTTCTAACACTGATGATGAAACAAAAGAACGAGGAGGAATTTTGTCTTCTCAAAGTTTAAGATGTTCATTACATGAAGACAAACGTATAGACACATACTGCAAAGATCATGATGAGGTTTGCTGTGCTACATGCGCAGTATTTAAACACAGGTAATATAATTATTTCGTACTTAATTTTCTTTCTGACGAAATATTTACGATTGCATGTTGTTTATCGTCCAATGACAAAAGTGTGTACAATTGACCGATAGCTAAACAACAATTGTAAAAACACTGATAATCAAAGCCAAATAAATTCACTGAGAATGGAATTAAGATTAGAGTTCGGAGACTGATCGTTATGCAATCATTGTAAAAATATTGATTATCGAAGCCAAACAAACTCACTGATTCCAGACTCCGAGGTTATAAAACTTGAGATCGGTCTCCAAACTCAAATCTCACATCTTGTCTTTTGATGTTAATTATGATCAGACAATAAGGATATTATTAATACGTGATTCCATCAGCATAATTGATCCGAATATATGTATAAACATTAATCAGCTCTATCTTTTTAATCATAATATTTTGAGAATGGAATTAAGATCTGAGTTCGGAGACTGTTCTCAAGTTTTATAACTTCTGGGCCAGGTATTATTTATCTTTATTGCATTGTATAAATTTGAAGGAATGATTATGTAAATGTAAATATTTGAACTGAGGGCTCAATTCCAGTGAATTCAAAAAATCAGTCTTTTTCATTTTGGATTATATTCAACTTATGTGGACATACTGTCCATAGGAATATCTGTTCATATCTCATGTAACGAAATTCATTACAACAGTGTATTATGGATGCACAAGATTAATATGAAAACGACATCAAACCTTAAATAATCACATTCATATTCATGTTTTGATATTTTATAGACTATGTACGTCACGACCAATTGCCACCGCAGCCGTGAATTTCAAGTCCAATCCCGAGGTGAATAAATGCAAGGAATCGCTTATTCGAATTCTTGCCCAATTCAACGAAGAGAAAGCGACGCGTATAGAAAATATCGATTGTATTTGTAAGCAGAAACTTGAACTGATGGAAAATCTTGACAAATATGAAGAGGAGATCATTAAGAAAATTAAGGAGCTGGTCAATAAATCGAGAAACGAAATACGTTCCAAATATGAAGAGCACAAGGCATCCCTCGACAACGACGTTGAATCATTAGATGTTGTGATTAAAACAACCAGCTCATGTGTAGAAAAACTTGAGCAAACCGATAATAATGAGGAACTGTTCATCAATGTTATGTCCAGCAAGAGTGTTGCGAAAGATGGAGAGGTGCTTGTACAATCTTTGAAAACTGACTGGAGGAAGAGAGAAATGAACTTTCACTTTGACAAGACACTTGAGAGCACTGTTGATAGGATGGAATCTTTCGGCAGATTAGAAAATGAATGTGAAGTCAAAGAGTATGAAGCAGCGTTTCTTAAAAATGTCGATATAAGGCAGAGAAATGATGAAGACGGAATGTCTATTCTTGACATGTGCTTTACTGATTCTGGTGACTTGATTTTGACAGACCATTTTAACAAGAAACTGAAACGATTGAATTCAGAATTGCAATTCAAGGATGAGATACAATTATCAGGTGAACCAGTAGCCGTTTGTAAAACTGACCAACATGAAGTAGCTGTGAGAATCTGGAGCTCCAAAGTCGTACACTTTGTGTCAGTGGATCAAACGATGCAATTGAAGTCTTCATTCACACTTTGTGACAATGGACATGGGATGACATACGATGTCAGTACAGGGGAGATATTAGCATGTGAAGAAAATAAAGTGAGCGTCTACAGTAAATCTGGTAATAAACTGAGAACGTTTGATAAGAATACAAATGGTGAGCGGATGTTTTCAGCCTGTGGACAGATTGCATTAAGTGTAAGCACACAAGATATATATGTGACTGACTATAACAATGGTTTGATAGTTCTAGACAGAAACGGAAATATGAAAATGACAGTCTCTCCAGTAGGAATCAACTATGCGTGGTCTTTATGTCTTTTACCAGGTAAGATATGTCTTGTTGGGCGTCTTAACTCAGGAGTTATAGTCCAGATGGATGAAGATGGAAAACAACTTGGAAAGTTAATTGACACTAATGATGGACGATCATATACATATTGTACTCTGTATGACCGTGAACATTCAAGGCTGATTGTTGGAAGTCAGCCTGTTGGGATATCAATTTATACATTATCTACAAAAAGAACTATTTAGGTTTTCTACTCCTGTTATTGGAGACCGAAAAACAGAATGATTAAGGATGAACTGAGTTGGATGATTTACAATGATTTAAAAAACATTCAGATGTACCGCGTTATATTGAAGGAAATTTGGCAGATTATGTACTTGACTGTGGTATTGTATTAGATATTTGGTTAAATTAAAGTTTTAATGAACTATTATTGTAAAATGAACTTTTTGTGTATTCATGTATTCATGTTCAGGATATCATATATCTTATCTGTCTGTAAATCAAAGAATGGTATGGATGTAGCTGTTAGTCGTACATATTTATATGTATGATGTTATACTCTGAAAACGGGAGTTAATGTTCATTCTTGTGCAAAAAAAATATCTGTAAGTTACATGAAATCTCTCAAAATGGCTAATCTTTAATCGCTTCTTGTGAGTTCAGCATCTATATCATGAGATTAACATCTATTTTCGTAAGTTTGATTAACATCAAATCTCGTGAGATCAACATCAAATCTCGTGAGATCAATATCAAATCTCGTGAGATCAATATCAAATCTCGTGAGATCAATATAGTATGCCGTATTCTTAGCATATTTTCCTATATGCTCAACATCTTATCCAATGGAACTTTACGTCTTATTTCGTGTGTTGTAGTTGTGTTAAATTTTAATGAACTATTATTGTAAAATAAACTTCCAGTGTTGTATAATTATGTTCAAGATATCATATATATCTGTTTGTAAATCAATCAATGGTAGGGATGTAGCCATAAGTCGTACATACATGTAAAATATATATGATACAATTAATGCTCTCCAAAGCAATCTTTAGATGGATATCATTGAAATTTCCAAGAAGTTTCATTAGCATGAGAAGATTCATGTTTTATCAACGTGTTGTGAATTTTTGCAGAGTTATGACCCTTCATTCAGCATATCATACCTACATTCGTGTCAAGTTAAATACAAGAGTTAAAGAAGATTTTATTTGAAGTTATTGTTCAAGGAGAGCATTATTACATTATTATGATGTCTTTTATAATTTTTGTATTTGTTGTGTACAATGTCACCATCTGGATTTTTCATTTATCCTTGGATGGATTTCAACTTAACCACTTTTGTCTGCCTTATCTTTCATAAAGCAATGCCAGGAATTCAGTGAAATTTACTGAACAGAGATTCTCATGATATTAGCACTAATGTTTGGCTGTTATTAAATTTTAAACATTTAGGGTTTATTGGTGAATGTTAGTTTTAATTTGTGATGATACTGAGCTAAATGAACGTGAACACGGCCTCACCACTTTTAAATCTTAAATCTTAACTGCATACAAAGTCATTAAATATGAGGAAGTTATGAATTTTAGCCTGTGCTAAGTCGATTATTTCACGATACGGTAATGCGGATATTGTAAATACAAGCTTGAATTGCATCAATGTTTTGTGAGTGATGAATAGATAGTGTATGATACTGTATAGATACTGCACAGTTTATTTTGTTGGTCTTGTAAATACATGTATGAAGAGTAAATGAAACATTTAAATACCCTATGAAATATAGGCATGCGGAAGAATTTCTTTATTCAACATGTTTATGTTTCAGTTTTAGCATTAATGTTGTACTTCTAACTTACTTTGATACTACAGAGAATGGTTATTAAAAATCTTCATAATCTTTTTGATGTTTGTTGTCATGGTCGTCGACATGGTGATTGTATCTTTAGTTCATCAATTTAGTTTGATGTTATACAAGTGGGCTGAAAGTCTTTAATACGAATCCACTGACATTTGACCAATAACTACACATTAGTGTTGTGAATAAACTGTTGTTCCTTACAGGTTCAGTTTACGCACGCGCGCTGTCAGACACTAAAACTTGTCTAGATGACACACACTATCAGACACTGAAACTTGTCTAGATGACACACACACACTGTCAGACACTAAAACTTGTCTAGATCACACACACACACTGTCAGACACTGAAACACGTCTAGATCACACACGCACGCACGCACGCACGCACGCACACACACACACACACACGCACACGCACACGCACACACACACACTGTCAGACTCTGAAACATGTTCAAACCACACACAAGTGTCGGACACTACTGCAATTACATTCATTAACGTTATGAAGCATTTTAACGCCAGATATTTGTGAAGTGGTGGTTATTGAACAACATAGAATGTATTGTGTTGCTAGAAAACAATTGTTGTTGCATTGCGCAACAACGATCGCGACAAAAACTTTATCAGTCAAATACCAACCTCGTTATGTGAATTACAAAATCATGTATACATATAAAACAACTGGACTCGTAATCTAGATCAATCTGTATTTATGTCAGGGATAACGAACGACAACTCTGGATAGAGCTTGAATGTGGAAATATTTAATGTTTCTTCTACTTATAGAAATGTAGGTCAACTATTTTTAGAAAATTAAATACATGTGCCACAAGTACAAATTGTAATAGCAGTTTTCTTCTGAATTCGCGTTACAAAGACGTTTTATGATGAGTGTTTACTAATGGGAGACCTTCTGTTTAATAAAAAAATACAATTATATAAATCTAGCCGCTGATTTTCGCATTTGGTCTCGAAATCGAAAGTGGAAAAACCTGTTTTCCAAATTTGAGGCGACTGGATACGTAAAATACAATATTCGAGTCAATATGGCGACAAGTGATCAGTCTAAGTATTTTACAGAGGAAAGTGAGGTGAATAAAACTGCCTGTTGTTCACCGTGTATGGACGATGGAAGGAATATATCAGCAAGACATTATTGTGTGGACTGTGAGATGTATTTCTGTACGAAATGCGTGAAATCTCACAATAAATACCCGGCTCTAAGGAAACATCAGGTGAACGATGTTTATACGTCTGTTGCTCACACTGAGGATGAAACAAAAGAACGAGGAGGAATTTTGTCTTCTCACAGTTTAAGATGTTCATTACATGAAGACAAACGTATAGACACATACTGCAAAGATCATGATGAGGTTTGCTGTGCTACATGCGCAGTATTTAAACACAGGTAATATAATTATTTCGTACTTAATTTCCTACCGGACGAAATATTTACGCCTGCATGTTGTTTATCGTCCAATAACACAAGTGTATACAATTGACTGATCGCTATGCAATCATTGTAAAAATGTTGATAATCGAAGCCAAACAAATTCACTGAGAATGGAATTAAGATTAGAGTTCGGAGACTGATCGTTATGCAATCATTGTAAAAATATTGATAATCGAAGCCAAACAAACTCACTGATTCCAGACTCCGAGGTTATAAAACTTGAGATCGGTCTCCAAGCTCAAATCTCACATCTTGTCTTTTGATGTTAATTATGATCAGACAATAAGGATATTATTAATACGTGATTCCATCAGCATAATTGATCCGAATATATGTATAAACATTAATCAGCTCTATCTTTTTAATCATAATATTTTGAGAATGGAATTAAGATCTGAGTTCGGAGACTGTTCTCAAGTTTTATAACTTCTGGGCCAGGTATTGTTTATCTTCATTGCATTGTTTAAATTTGAAGGAATGATTATGTAAATGTAAATATTTGAACTGAGGGCTAAATTCCAGTGAATTCAAAATATCAGTCTTTTTCATTTTGGATTATATTCAACTTATGTGGACATACTGTCCATAGTAATATCTGTTCATATCTCATGTAACGAAATTCACTACAACAGTGTATTATGGATGCACAAGATTAATATGAAAACGACATCAAACCTTAAATAATCACATTCATATTCATGTTTTGATATTTTATAGACTATGTACGTCACGACCAATTGCCACCACAGCTGTGAATTTCAAGTCCAATCCCGAGGTGAATAAATGCAAGGAATCGCTTATTCGAATTCTTGCCCAATTCAACGAAGAGAAAGCGACGCGTATAGAAAATATCGATTGTATTTGTAAGCAGAAATTTGAACTGATGGGAAACCTTGACAAATATGAAGAGGAGATCATTAAGAAAATTAAGAAGCTGGTCAATACATCGAGAAAAGAAATACGTTCCAAATATGAAGAGCACAAGGCATCCCTCGACAACAACGTTGAATCATTAGATGTTGTGATTAAAACAACCAGCTCATGTGTAGAAAAACTTGAGCAAACCGATGATAATGAGGAACTGTTCATCAATGTCAAGTCCAGCAAGAGTGTTGCGAAAGATGGAGAGATGCTTGTCCAATCCTTGAAAACTGACTGGTGGAAGAGAGAAATGAACTTTCACTTTGACAAGACACTTGAGAGCACTGTTGATAGGATGGAATCTTTCGGCAGATTGGAAAATGAATGTGAAGTCGAAAAGTATGAAGCAGCGTTTCTTAAAAATGTCGATATAAGGCAGAGAAATGATAAACACGAAATGTATGTATATGACATGTGCTTTACTGATTCTGGTGACTTGATTTTGACAGACCATTTCAACAAGAAACTGAAACGATTGAATTCAGAATTGCAATTCAAGGATGAGATACAATTATCAGGTGAACCAGTAGCCGTTTGTAAAACTGACCAACATGAAGTAGCTGTGAGAATCTGGTACTCCAAAGTCGTACACTTTGTGTCAGTGGATCAAACGATGCAATTGAAGTCTTCATTCACACTTTGTGACAATGGACATGGGATGACATACGATGTCAGTACAGGGGAGATATTAGCATGTGAAGAAAATAAAGTGAGCGTCTACAGTAAATCTGGTAATAAACTGAGAACGTTTGATAAGAATACAAATGGTGAGCGGATGTTTTCAGCCTGCGGACAGATTGCATTAAGTGTAAGCACACAAGATATATATGTGACTGACTATAACAATGGTTTGGTAGTTCTAGACAAAAACGGAAATATGAAAATGACAGTCTCTCCAGTAGGAATCAACTATGCGTGGTCTTTATGTTTTTTACCAGGTAAGATATGTCTTGTTGGGCGTCGTAACTCAGCAGTTATAGTCCAGATGGATGAAGATGGAAAACAACTCGGAAAGTTAATTGACACTAATGATGGACGAGTATATACATATTGTACTCTGTATGACCGTGAACATTCAAGGCTGATTGTTGGAAGTCAGCCTGTTGGGGTATCAATTTATACATTATCTACAAAATGAACTATTTAGGTTTTCTGCTCCTATTATTGGAGAGCGAAAAACAGAATGATTAAGTATGAACTGAGTTGGATGATTTACAATGATTTAAAATCATTCAGATGTACCGCGTTATATTGAAGGAAATATGACAGTTTATTTACTTGCTGTGGTATTGTATTAAACATTTTGTGAAATTAAAGTTTTAATGAACTATTATTGTAAAATGAACTTTTTGTGTATTCATGTATTAATTATCAGGATATCATGTATCTTATCTGTCTGTAAACCAAAGAATAGTTTGGATGAAGCTGTTAGTCGTACATATTTATATGTATGATGTTATACTCTGAAAACGGGAGTTAATGTTCATTCTTGTGCAAGAAAGATAACTGTAAGTTACATGAAATCTTTCAAAATGGCTAATCTTTTATCGCTTCTTGTGAGTCCAGCATCTAATCTCGTGAGATTAACATCTATTTTCGTAAGTTTATCATCTAATCTCGAGAGATCAACCTTTATTCCTGTGAGTTCAACATCTATTCTCGTAAACTCAGCATCTTATTTTGTAAGATCAACATCAAATCTCGTGAGATCAACATCAAATCTCGTGAGATCAACATCAAATCTCTTGAGATCAATATCATATCCCGTGAGAACAACATCAAATCCCATGAGATCAATATAGTATGCCGTATTCTTAGCATAATTATTTTCTTATATGCTCAACATCTTATCTCCTTCATTCAGCATATCATACCTACATTCGTGTCAAATTAAATGCAAGAGTTAAAGAAGATTTTATTTGAAGTTATTGTTCAAGGAGAGCCTTATTACATTATTATGTTTTCCTCTGTAATTTTTGTATTTGTTGTGTACATTGTCACCATCTGAATTTTTCATATACCCTTGGATGGATTTCAACTGAACCACTTTTGTCTACCTTATCTCTCATAATGTAATGCCAGGAATTCAGTGAAATTTACTGAACAGAGATTCACATGATATTAGCACTAATGTTTTGGCTGTTATTAAATTTTCAACATTTAGGGTTGTTTGATGAATGTTAGTTTTAATTTGTGATGACCGGGCTAAATGAGCGTGAACATGGCCTCTCTACTTTTAAATCTTAAATCTTAACTGCACACAAAGTCATTAAAAGTGAGGAAGTTATGAATTTTAGCCTGTGCAAAGTCTATTATTTCACCATACATTAATACGGATATTGTAAATACAAGCTTGAATTGTATCAATGTTTGTGAGTGAAAAATAGGTAGTGTATGATACTGTATAGATACTGCACAGTTTATTTTGTTGGTCTTGTAAATACATGTATGAAGAGTAAATGAAACATTTAAATAACCTATGAAGTATAGGCAAGGAGAAGAATTTGTTTATTCCACATGTTTATATTTCAGTTTTAGCATTAATGTTGTACTTCTAACATACTTTGATACTACGAAGAATAGTAATTAACTGACATTTGACCAATAATTACTCATTAGGGTACTGAATAAACTGTTTTTCCTTTCTGGTTCAGTTTACGCACACACACTGTCAGACACTAAAATTTGTCTAGATTACACACACTGTCGGACTCTAACATTTGTCTAGATTACACACACTGTCGGACTCTAAAATTTGTCTAGATCACTCACACTGTCAGACACTAAAATATGTCTAGATCACTCACACTGTCAGATACTAAAACATGTCTAGATCATATACACACACTGTCAGATACTAAAACATGTCTAGATCACATACACTGTCAGATACTAAAACATGTCTAGATCATATACACTGTCAGACAATAAAACATGTCTAGATCACACACACACTGTCAGATACTAAAAAATGTCTAGATCACATACACTGTCAGATACTAAAACATGTCTGGATCATATAAACTGTCAGATGCTAAAACATGTCTAGATCACATACACTTTCAGATACTTAAACATGTTTAGATCACATACACTGTCAGATACTAAAACATGTTTAGATCATACACACTGTCAGATACTAAAACATGTCTAGATCACATACACTGTAAGATACTAAAACATATCTAGATCACATACACACACTGTCAGACACTAAGACATGTTTAGATCACATACACTGTCAGATACTAAAAATGTCTAGATCACATACACTGTCAGATACTGAAACATGTCTAGATCACATACACACTGTCAGATACTAAAACATGTCTAGATCATATACACCCACTGTCAGATACTAAAACATGTCTAGATCACATACACTGTCAGATACTTAAACATGTCTAGATTACATACACTGTCAGATACTAAAACATGTTTAGATCATACACACTGTCAGATACTAAAACATGTCTAGATCACATACACACTGTCAGATACTAAAACATGTCTAGATCACATACACTCTTAGATACTAAAACATGTCTAGATCACATACACTGTCAGATACTAAAACATGTCTAGATCACATACACTGTAAGATACTAAAACATATCTAGATCACATACACACACTGTCAGACACTAAGGCATGTTTAGATCATACTCACTGTTAGTAATTCATTGACTTTATGAAGCATTTTAAAGCCAGATTTTTGTAAAGTGGTGGTTATTGAACAACATAGAATGTAATGTGATATTAAAAGGCCAAAAATCTTTCAAATACCAACGTCGTTATCTGAATTATGTACATAAAAACAATCGGATACGATCGTAATCCGGATCAGTCTCTATGTATACAAGTGAGGGATAGCGAACGATAACTCTGCATAGAGCTTGAATGTGGATATTTAAAGTTACTTCGATTTATAGAGATGTAGGTCAACCATTTTCAAAAATTAATACATGTACCACATGCACAAATTATAATTGTAGTTTTCTTCAAATTTAACGTTAAATTGACGTTTTATGATCAGTATCCACCAATGAAAGATCTTCTATTTAATAAAAATACAGTCATATAAATCTAGCACCAGATCTGCGCATTTGGTCATGAAATCGAAAGTAGAACAACCTGTTTTCCAAATTTGTGGCGACTGGACACGTAAAACAACATTCAAACCAAAATGGCGACAAGCGATCAGTCTAAGTATTCTACAGAGGAAAGTGAGGTGAATAAAACTGCCTGTTGTTCACCGTGTATGGACGATGGAAGGAAAATATCGGCAAGACATTATTGTGTGGACTGTGAGATGTATTTCTGTACAAAATGCGTGAAATCTCACAATAAATACCCGGCTCTAAGGAAACATCAGGTGAACGATGTTGATACGTCTGTTGCTAACACCGAGGATGAAACAAAAGAACGAGGAGGAATTTTGTCTTCTCACAGTTTAAGATGTTCATTACATGAAGACAAACGTATAGACACATACTGTAAAGATCATGATGAGGTTTGCTGTGCTACATGCGCAGTATTTAAACACAGGTAATATAATTATTTCGTACTTAATTTTCTACCTGACGAAATATTTACACTTGCATGTTGTTTCTCGTCTAATGACACAAGTGTATACAATTGACTAATAGCTAAACAACAATTATAAAAAAAAACTGATAATCGAAGCCAAACAAACTCACTGATTTCAGACTCCGAAGTTATAAAACTTGAGATCGGTCTCCAAGCTCAAATCTCACATCTTGTCTTTTAATGTTATGATCAGACAATAAGGATATTATTAATACCTGATCCCATCCGCGTAATTGATCCTAATATATGTATAAACATTAATCAGCTCTATCTTTTTAATCATAATATTTTGAGAATGGAATTAAGATCTGAGTTCGGAGACTGTTCTCAAGTTTTATAACTTCGGGGCCAGGTATTGTTATCTTCATTGCATTGTATAAATTTGAAGGAATGATTATGTAAATGTAAATATTTGAACTAAGGGCTAAATTCCAGTGAATTCAAACAATCAGTCTTTTTCATTTTGGATTATATTAAACTTATGTGGACATACTGTCCATAGGAATATCTGTTCATATCTCATGTAACGAAATTCACTACAACAGTGCATTATGGATGCACAAGATTAATATGAAAACGACATCAAACCTTAAATAATCACATTCAACTACTTGTATTTAGGACTTCCGAACTTAATTGTACGTGTACTTCTATTTTGATATTTTACAGACAATGTACGTCCCAACCAATTGCTATCGTAGCCATGGATTTCAAATCCAATCCCGAGGTGAATAAATGCAAGGAATCGCTTATTCGAATTCTTGCCCGATTTAATGAAGAGAAAGCGACGCGTATAGAAAATATTGATTGTATTGGTAAGCAGAAACTTGAACTGATAGAAAACCTTGACAAATATGAAAAGGAGATTATTAAGAAAATTAAGGAGCTGGTCAATAAATCGAGAAAAGAAATACGTTCCAAATATGAAGAGCACAAGGCATCCCTCGACCACGACGTTGAATCATTAGATGTTGTGATTAAAACAACCAGCTCATGTGTAGAAAAACTTGAGCAAACCGATGATAATGAGGAACTGTTCATCAATGTTATGTCCAGCAAGAGTGTTGCGAAAGATGGAGAGATGCTTGTCCAATCCTTGAAAACTGACTGGTGGAAGAGAGAAATGAACTTTCTGTTTGATAAGACACTTGAGAGCACTGTTGATAAGATGGAAACTTTCGGCAGATTGGAAAATGAATGTGAAGTCAAAGAGTATGAAGCAGCGTTTCTTAAAAATGTTGATATAAAGCAGAGAGGTGATAAACACGAAATGAATGTATATGACATGTGTTTTACTAATTCTGGTGACTTGATTTTAACAGACTATCATAACAAGAAACTGAAACGATTGAATTCAGAATTGCAATTCAAGGATGAGATACCATTATCAGGTCAACCAATAGCCGTTTGTAAAATTGACCAACATGAAGTAGCTGTGAGAATCTGGAGCTCCAAAGTCGTACACTTTGTGTCAGTGGATCAAACGATGCAATTGAAGTCTTCATTCACACTTGGTGACAATGGACGCGGGATGACATACGATGCGAGTACAGGGGAGATATTAACATGTGAAGAAAATAAAGTGAGCGTCTACAGTAAATCTGGAAATAAACTGAGAACGTATGATAAGAATACAAATGGTGAGCAGATGTTTTCAGCCTGTAGACAGATTGCATTAAGTGTGAGCTCACAAGATATATATGTGACTGACTCTAGCAAAGGTTTGATAGTTCTAGACAAAAACGGAAATATGAAAATGACAGTCTCTCCAGTAGGAATCAACTATGCGTGGTCTTTATGTTTTTTACCAGGTAAGATATGTCTTGTAGGGAGTCTTAACTCAGGAGTTATAGTCCAGATGGATGAAGATGGAAAACAACTTGGAAAGTTAATTGACACTAATGATGGACGATCATATACATATTGTACTCTGTATGACCGTGAACATTCAAGGCTGATTGTTGGAAGTCAGCCTGTTGGGATATCAATTTATACATTATCTACAAAAAGAACTATTTAGGTTTTCTACTCCTGTTATTGGAGAGCGAAAAACAGAATGATTAAGGATGAACTGAGTTGGATGATTTACAATGATTTAAAAAACATTCAGATGTACCGCGTTATATTGAAGGAAATTTGGCAGATTATGTACTTGACTGTGGTATTGTATTAGATATTTGGTTAAATTAAAGTTTTAATGAACTATTATTGTAAAATGAACTTTTTGTGTATTCATGTATTCATGTTCAGGATATCATATATCTTATCTGTCTGTAAATCAAAGAATGGTATGGATGTAGCTGTTAGTCGTACATATTTATATGTATGATGTTATACTCTGAAAACGGGAGTTAATGTTCATTCTTGTGCAAAAAAAATATCTGTAAGTTACATGAAATCTCTCAAAATGGCTAATCTTTAATCGCTTCTTGTGAGTTCAGCATCTATATCATGAGATTAACATCTATTTTCGTAAGTTTGATTAACATCAAATCTCGTGAGATCAACATCAAATCTCGTGAGATCAATATCAAATCTCGTGAGATCAATATCAAATCTCGTGAGATCAATATAGTATGCCGTATTCTTAGCATATTTTCCTATATGCTCAACATCTTATCCAATGGAACTTTACGTCTTATTTCGTGTGTTGTAGTTGTGTTAAATTTTAATGAACTATTATTGTAAAATAAACTTCCAGTGTTGTATAATAATGTTCAAGATATCATATATATCTGTTTGTAAATCAATCAATGGTAGGGATGTAGCCATAAGTCGTACATACATGTAAAATATATATGATACAATTAATGCTCTCCAAAGCAATCTTTAGATGGATATCATTGAAATTTCCAAGAAGTTTCATTAGCGAGAGAAGATTCATGTTTTATCAACGTGTTAATGTGCTGTGATTTTTTGCAGAGTTATGACCCTTCATTCAGCATATCATGCCTACATTCGTGTCAAGTTAAATACAAGAGTTAAAGAAGATTTTATTTGAAGTTATTGCTCAAGGAGAGCATTATTACATTATCATGTTGTCCTCTGTAATTTTTGTATTTGTTGTGTCAATATCTATTTTTTTATTAACCCTTGGATGGATTTCAACTTAACCACTTTTGTCTGCCTTATCTCTCATAAAGCAATGCCAGGAATTCAGTGGAATTTACTGAACAGAGATTCTCATAATATTAGCACTAATGTTTGGCTGTTATTAAATTTTCAACATTTAGGGTTGTTTAATGAATGTTAGTTTTAATTTGTGATGCTACTGATCGGGCTAAATGAGCGTGAACACGGCCTCACCACTCTTAAATCTTAAATCTTAACTGCATACAAAGTCATTAAAAATGAGGAGGTTATGAATTTTAGCCTGTGCAAAGTCGATTATTTCACGATACGTTAATGCGGATATTGTAAATACAAGCTTGAATTGTATCAATGTTTTGTGAGTGATGAATAGATAGTGTATGATACTGTATGGATACTGCACAGTTTATTTTGTTGGTCTTGTAAATACATGTATCAAGAGTAAATAAAACATTTAAATACCCTATGAAGTATAGGCATGCGGAAGAATTTCTTTATTCTACATGTTTATGTTTCAGTTTTAGCAATGTTGCACTTCTAACTTACTTTGATACTACGGAGAATGATTATTAAAAATCTTCATAATCTTTCTGATGTTTGTTGTCATGGTCGTCGACATGGTGATCGTATCTTTAGTTCATCAATTTAGTTTGATGTTATACAAGTGGGCTGAAAGTCTTTAATACGAATCCACTGACATTTGACCAATAACTACACATTAGTGTTGTGAATAAACTGTTGTTCCTTACAGGTCCAGTTTACGCACGCGCGCTGTCAGACACGAAAACTTGTCTAGATGACACACACTATTAGACACTGAAACTTGTCTAAATGACACACACACTGTCAGACACTAAAACTTGTCTAGATCACACACACACTGTCAGACACTGAAACACGTCTAGATCACACACACACACTGTCAGACTCTGAAACATGTCCAAGCCACACACAAGTGTCGGACACTACTGCAATTACATGCATTAACGTTATGAAGCATTTTAACGCCAGATATTTGTGAAGTGGTGGTTATTGAACAACATAGAATGTATTGTGTTGCTAGAAACCAATTGTTGTTGCATTGCACAACAACGATCGCGACAAAAACTTTATCAGTCAAATACCAACCTCGTTATCTGAATTACAAAATCATGTATACATATAAAACAACTGGACTCGTAATCTGGATCAATCTCTATTTATGTCAGGGATAACGAACGACAACTCTGGATAGAGCTTGAATGTGGAAATATTTAAAGTTTCTTCTATTTATAGAAATGTAGGTCAACTATTTTTAGAAAATTAAATACATGTGCCACAAGTACAAATTGTTATAGCAATTTTCTTCTGAATTCGCGTTACAAAGACGTTTTATGATGAGTGTTTACCAATGGGAGACATTCTATTTAATAAAAAAAATACAATTATATAAATCTAGCAGCTGATTTTCGCATTTGGTCTCGAAATCGAAAGTGGAAAAACCTGTTTTCCAAATTTGAGGCGACTGGACACGTAAAATACAATATTCGAGTCAATATGGCGACAAGTGATCAGTCTAAGTATTCTACAGAGGAAAGTGAGGTGAATAAAACTGCCTGTTGTTCACCGTGTATGGACGATGGAAGGAATATATCGGCAAGACATTATTGTGTGGACTGTGAGATGTATTTCTGTACCAAATGCGTGAAATCTCACAATAAATACCCGGCTCTAAGGAAACATCAGGTGAACGATGTTTATACGTCTGTTGCTAACACTGAGGATGAAACAAAAGAACGAGGAGGAATTTTGTCTTCTCACAGTTTAAGATGTTCATTACATGAAGACAAACGTATAGACACATACTGTAAAGATCATGATGAGGTTTGCTGTGCTACATGCGCAGTATTTAAACACAGGTAATATAATTATTTCGTACTTAATTTTCTACCTGACGAAATATTTACACTTGCATGTTGTTTCTCGTCTAATGACACAAGTGTATACAATTGACTAATAGCTAAACAACAATTATAAAAAAAACTGATTATCGAAGCCAAATAAATTCACTGAGAATGGAATTAAGATTAGAGTTCGGAGACTGATCGTTATGCAATCATTGTAAAAATATTGATTATCGAAGCCAAACAAACTCACTGATTCCAGACTCCGAGGTTATAAAACTTGAGATCGGTCTCCAAGCTCAAATCTCACATCTTGTCTTTTGATGTTAATTATGATCAGACAATAAGGATATTATTAATACGTGATTCCATAATTGATCCTAATATATGTATAAGCATTAATCAGCTCTATCTTTTTAATCATAATATTTTGAGAATGGAATTAAGATCTGAGTTCGGAGACTGTTCTCAAGTTTTATAACTTCGGGGCCAGGTATTGTTTATCTTCATTGCATTGCATAAATTTGAATGAATGATTATGTAAATGTAAATATTTGAACTGAGGGCTCAATTCCAGTTAATTCAAAAAGTCAGTCTTTTTCATTTTGGATTATATTCAACTTATGTGGACATACTGTCCATAGGAATATCTGTTCATATCTCATGTAACGAAATTCACTACAACAGTGTATTATGGATGCACAAGATTAATATGAAAACGACATCAAATCTTAAATAATCACATTCATATTCATGTTTTGATATTTTATAGACTATGTACGTCACGACCAATTGCCACCGCAGCTGTGAATTTCAAGTACAATCCCGAGGTGAATAAATGCAAGGAATCGCTTATTCGAATTCTTGCCCAATTCAACGAAGAGAAAGCGACGCGTATAGAAAATATCGATTGTATTTGTAAGCAGAAATTTGAACTGATGGGAAACCTTGACAAATATGAAGAGGAGATTATTAAGAAAATTAAGAAGCTAGTCAATACATCGAGAAACGAAATACGTTCCAAATATGAAGAGCACAAGGCATCCCTCGACAACGACGTAGAATCATTAGATGTTGTGATTAAAACAACCAGCTCGTATGTAGAAAAACTTGAGCAAACCGATGATAATGAGGAACTGTTCATCAATGTTATGTCCAGCAAGAGTGTTGCGAATGATGGAGAGATGCTTGTACAATCTTTGAAAACTGACTGGAGGAAGAGAGAAATGAACTTTCACTTTGACAAGACACTTGAGAGCACTGTTGATAGGATGGAATCTTTCGGCAGATTGAAAAATGAATGTAAAGTCGAAGAGTATGAAGCAGCGTTTCTTAAAAATGTCGATATAAGGCAGAGAAATGATAAACACAAAATGAATGTACGTGACATGTGTTTTACTGATTCTGGTGACCTGATTTTAACAGACTATTTTAACAACAAACTGAAACGATTGAATTCAGAATTGCAATTCAAGGATGAGATACAATTATCAGGTGAACCAATAGCCGTTTGTAAAACTGACCAACATGAAGTAGCTGTGAGAATCTGGTACTCCAAAGTCGTACACTTTGTGTCAGTGGATCAAACGATGCAATTGAAGTCTTCATTCACACTTTGTGACAATGGATGCGGTATGACATACGATGTTAGTACAGGGGAGATATTAGCATGTGAAGAAAATAAAGTGAGCGTCTACAGTAAATCTGGAAATAAACTGAGAACGTATGATAAGGATACAAATGGTGAGCGGATGTTTTCAGCCTGCAGACAGATTGCATTAAGTGTGAGCACACAAGATATATATGTGACTGACTATAACAAAGGTTTGATAGTTCTAGACAAAAACGGAAATAGGAAAATGACAGTCACTCCATTAGGAATCAACAATGCATGGTCTTTATGTCTTTTACCAGGTAACATATGTCTAGTGGGAAGCTGGAATTCTGGGGTCATTATCCAGATGGATAAAGATGGAAAACAACTTGGAAAGTTAATTGACACTAATGATGGACGATCATATACATATTGTACTCTGTATGACCGTGAACATTCAAGGCTGATTGTTGGAAGTGGTTCTGTTGGGGTATCAATTTACACCTTATCTACAAAAAGAACTGTTTAGGTTTTCTACTCCTGTTATTGAAGAGCGAAATAGAATGATTAAGGACGGACTGAGTTGGATGATTTACAATGATTTAAAAAACATTCAGATGTACCGCGTTATATTGAAGGAAATATGGCAGATTATGTACTTGACTGTGGTATTGTATTAAACATTTGGTTAAATTAAAGTTTTAATGAAGTATTGTTGTAAAATGAACTTTTAGTGTATTCATGCATTAATGTTCAGGATATCATATATCTTATCTGTCTGTAAATCAAAGAATAGTATAGATGAAGCTGTTAGTCGTACATATTTATATGTATGATGTTATACCCTAAAAACAGAGGAGAATGTTCATTCTTGTGCAAAAAAATATCTGTAAGTTACATGAAATCTCTCAAAATGGCTAATCTTTAATCGCTTCTTGTGAGTTCAGCATCCGTATCATGAGATTAACATCTATTTTCGTAAGTTTATCATCTATTCTCGAGAGATCAACCTTTATTCCTGTGAGTTCAACATCTATTGTCTTAAACTCAACATCTAATTTCGTAAGATCAACATCAAATCTCGTGAGATCAACATCAAATCTCGTGAGATCAATATCAAATCTCGTGAGATCAAGATAGTATGCCGTATTCTTAGCATATTTTCCTATATGCTCAACATCTTATCCAATGGAACTTTACGTCTTATTTCGTGTGTTGTAGTTGTGTTAAATTTTAATGAACTATTATTGTAAAATAAACTTCCAGTGTTGTATAATAATGTTCAAGATATCATATATATCTGTTTGTAAATCAATCAATGGTAGAGATGTAGCCATAAGTCGTACATACATGTAAAATATATATGATACAATTAATGCTCTTCAAAGCAATCTTTAGATGGATATCATTGAAATTTCCAAGAAGTTTCATTAGCATGAGAAGATTCATGTTTTATCAACGTGTTGTGAATTTTTGCAGAGTTATGACCCTTCATTCAGCATATCATACCTACATTCGTGTCAAGTTAAATACAAGAGTTAAAGAAGATTTTATTTGAAGTTATTGTTCAAGGAGAGCATTATTACATTATTATGATGTCTTTTATAATTTTTGTATTTGTTGTGTACAATGTCACCATCTGGATTTTTCATTTATCCTTGGATGGATTTCAACTTAACCACTTTTGTCTGCCTTATCTTTCATAAAGCAATGCCAGGAATTCAGTGAAATTTACTGAACAGAGATTCTCATGATATTAGCACTAATGTTTGGCTGTTATTAAATTTTAAACATTTAGGGTTTATTGGTGAAAGTTAGTTTTAATTTGTGATGCTACTGAGCTAAATGAACGTGAACACGGCCTCACCACATTTAAATCTTAAATCTTAACTGCATACAAAGTCATTAAATATGAGGAAGTTATGAATTTTAGCCTGTGCTAAGTCGATTATTTCACGATACGGTAATGCGGATATTGTAAATACAAGCTTGAATTGCATCAATGTTTTGTGAGTGATGAATAGATAGTGTATGATACTGTATAGATACTGCACAGTTTATTTTGTTGGTCTTGTAAATACATGTGTCAAGAGTAAATAAAACATTTAAATACCCTATGATGTATAGGCATGTGGAAGAATTTCTTTATTCAACATATTTATGTTTCAGTTTTAGCATTAATGTTGTACTTCTAACTTACTTTGATACTACGGAGAATGTTAATCAAAAATCTCCATAATCTTTCTGATGTTTGTTGTCATGGTCGTCGACATGGTGATCGTATCTTTAGTTCATCAATTTAGTTTGATGTTATACAAGTGGACTGAAAGTCTTTAATACGAACCCACTGACATTTGACTAATAACTACACATTAGTGTTGTGAATAAACTGTTGTTCCTTACAGGTCCAGTTTACGCACGCGCGCTGTCAGACACTAAAACTTGTCTAGATGACACACACTATCAGACACTGAAACTTGTCTAGATGACACACACACTGTCAGACACTGAAACATGTCTGGATCACACACACACACACACACACAACACACACAACACACACACACACAACACACACTGAAACATGTTCAAACCAAACACAAGTGTCAGACACTACTGCAATTACATTCATTAACTGGACTCGTAATCTAGATCAATCTCTATTTATGTCAGGGATAACGAACGACAACTCTGGATAGAGCTTGAATGTGGAAATATTTAAAGTTTCTTCTATTTATAGAAATGTAGGTCAACCATTTTTAGAAAATTAATACGTGTGCCACAAGTACAAATTGTAATAGCAGTTTTCTTCTGAATTCGCGTTACAAAGACGTTTTATGATGAGTGTTTACCAATGGGAGACATTCTATTTAATAAAAAAAATACAATTATATAAATCTAGCAGCTGATTTTCGCATTTGGTCTCGAAATCGAAAGTGGAACAACCTGTTTTCCAAATTTGAGGCGACTGGACACGTAAAATACAATATTCGAGTCAATATGGCGACAAGTGATCAGTCTAAGTATTCTACAGAGGAAAGTGAGGTGAATAAAATTGCCTGTTGTTCAATGTGTCTAGACGATGGAAGGAAAATATCGGCAAGACATTATTGTGTGGACTGTGAGATGTATTTCTGTTCAAGGTGTGTAAAATACCACAACAGAATTCCTTCTTCCAAATGTCATCAGGTGAACGATGTTGATACGTCTGCCGCCAACACCGAGAATGAAACAAAAGAACGAGGAGGAATTTTGTCTTCTCACAGTTTAAGATGTTCATTACATGAAGACAAACGTATAGACACATACTGTAAAGATCATGATGAGGTTTGCTGTGCTACATGCGCAGTATTTAAACACAGGTAATATGATTATTTCGTACTTAATTTCCTACCGGACGAAATATTTACGCCTGCATGTTGTTTATCGTCCAATAACACAAGTGTATACAATTGACTGATCGCTATGCAATCATTGTAAAAATGTTGATAATCGAAGCCAAACAAACCCCCTGATTCCTGGCTCCGAAGTTATAAAACTTGAGATCGGTCTCCAAGCCCAAATCTCACATTTTGTCTTTTAATGTTAATTATGACCAAACAATAATGATATTATTAATACGTGATTCCACCAGCGTAATTGACGGGAATATGTGTATAAACATTAATCAGCTATATCTTTTTAATCATAATACTTTGAGAATGGAATTAATATCGGAGTTCGGAGACTGTTCTCAAGTTTTATAACTTCGGTGCCAGGTATTGTTTATCTTCATTGCATTGTATAAATTTGAAGGAATGATTATGTAAATGTAAATATTTGAACTGAGGGCTAAATTCCGGTGAATTCAAAAATCAGTCTTTTTCATTTTGTATTATATTCAACTTATATGGACATACTATTCATCGGAATATCTGTTCATATCTCATGTAACGAAATTCACTACAACAGTACATTATGGATGCACAAGAGTAATATGAAAACGACATCAAACCTTAAATAATCACATTCAACTACTTATATTTAGGACTTTCCAATTTAATTGTACTTGTACTTATGTTTTGATATTTTATAGACTATGTACGTCACAACCAATTGCCACCGCAGCTGTGAATTTCAAATCCAATCCCGAGGTGAATAAATGCAAGGAATCGCTTATTCGAATTCTTGCCCGATTTAACGAAGAGAAAGCGAGGCGTATAGAAAATATTGATTGTATTGGTAAGCAGAAACTTGAACTGATGGAAAACCTTGACAAATATGAAGAGGAGATTATTAAGAAAATTAAGAAGCTGGTCAATACATCGAGAAACGAAATACGTTCCAAATATGAAGAGCACAAGGCATCCCTCGACAACGACGTTGAATCATTAGATGTTGTGATTAAAACAACCAGTTCGTATGTAGAAAAACTTGAGCAAACCGATGATAATGAGGAACTGTTCATCAATGTTATGTCCAGCAAGAGTGTTGCGAAAGATGGAGAGATGCTTGTACAATCTTTGAAAACTGACTGGAGGAAGAGAGAAATGAACTTTCACTTTGACAAGACTCTTGAGAACACTGTTGATAGGATGGAAACTTTTGGCAGATTGGAAAATGAATGTGAAGTCAAAGAGTATGAAGCAGCGTTTCTTAAAAATGTCGATATAAAGCAGAGAAATGATGCTAAGAATATGTCTATTCTTGACATGTGTTTCACTAATTCTGGCGACTTGATTTTGACAGACAATTTTAACAAGAGACTGAAACGATTGAATTCAGAATTGCAATTCAGGGATGAGATACAATTATCAGGTCAACCAGTAGCCGTTTGTAAAACTGACCAACATGAAGTAGCTGTGAGAATCTGGAGCTCAAAAGTCGTACACTTTGTGTCAGTGGATCAAACGATGCAATTGAAGTCTTCATTCACACTTGGTGACAATGGATACGGGATGACATACGATGTTAGTACAGGAGAGATATTAGCATGTGAAGAAAATAAAGTGAGCGTCTACAGTAAATCTGGAAATAAACTGAGAACGTATGATAAGAATACAAATGGTGAACAGATGTTTTCAGCCTGTAGACAGATTGCATTAAGTGTGAGCACACAAGATATATATGTGACTGACTATAACAAAGGTTTGATAGTTCTAGACAAAAACGGAAATATGAAAATGACAGTCATTCCATTAGGATTCAACAATGCATGGTCTTTATGTCTTTTACCAGGTAACATATGTCTAGTGGGAAGCTGGATTTCTGGGGTCATTATCCAGATGGATAAAGATGGAAAACAACTCGGAAAGTTAATTGACGCTAAAGATGGACGATCATTTACATATTGTACTCTGTATGACCGTGAACATTCAAGGCTGATTGTTGGAAGTCAGCCTGTTGGGGTATCAATTTATACATTATCTACAAAATGAACTATTTAGGTTTTCTACTCCTGTTATTGAAGAGCGAAATAGAATGATTAAGGACGGACTGAGTTGGATGATTTACAATGATTTAAAAAACATTTTGATGTACCGCGTTATATTGAAGGAAATATGGCAGATTATGTACTTAACTGTGGTATTGTATTAGATATTTGGTTAAATTAAAGTTTTAATGAACTATTATTGTAAAATGAACTTTTTGTGTATTCATGTATTCATGTTCAGGATATCATATATCTTATCTGTCTGTAAATCAAAGAATGGTATGGATGAAGCTGTTAGTCGTACATATTTATATGTATGATGTTATACCCTGAAAACAGAAGAGAATGTTCATTCTTGTGCAAAAAAAATATCTGTAAGTTACATGAAATCTCTCAAAATGGCTAATTTTTAATCGCTTGTTATGAGTTCAGCATCTATATCATGAGGTTAACACCTATTTTGCGTAAGTTTATCATCTAATCTCGTGAGATTAACATCTATTTTCATAAGTGTATCATCTAATCTCGTGAGATTAACATCTATTTTCGTAAGTTTATCATCCAATCTCGAGAGATCAACCTTTATTCCTGTGAGTTCAACATCCATTCTCTTAAACTCAACATCTAATTTCGTAAGATCAACTTCAAATCTCATGAGATCAACATCAAATCTCGTGAGATCAACATCAAATCTCTTGAGATCAATATCAAATCTCGTGAGATCAATATCAAATCTCGTGACATCAATATCAAATCTCTTGAGACCAATATCAAATCTCGTGAGATCAATATAGTATGCCGTATTCTTAGCATATTTTCCTATATGCTCAACATCTTATCCAATGGCCTTTACGTCTTATTTCGTGCGTTGTAGTTGTGTTAAATTTTAATGAACTATTATTGTAAAATAAACTTCCAGTGTCGTATAATTATGTTCAAGATATCATATATATCTGTTTGTAAATCAAACAATTGTAGGAGTGTAGCCATAAGTCGTACATATATGTAAAATATATATGATACAATTAATGCTCTTCAAAGCAATCTTTAAATGGATATCATTGAAATTTCCAAGAAGTTTCATTAGCAAGAGAAGATTCATATTTTATCAACGTGTTAATGTGCTGTGATTTTTTGCAGAGTTATGACCCTTCATTCAGCATATCATACCTACATTCGTGTCAAGTTAAATACAAGAGTTAAAGAATATTTTATTTGAAGTTATTGTTCAAGGAGAGCATTATTACATTATTATGATGTCTTTTATAATTTTTGTATTTGTTGTGTACAATGTCACCATCTGGATTATTCATTTATCCTTGGATGGATTTCAACTTAACCACTTTTGTCTGCCTTATCTTTCATAAAGCAATGCCAGAAATTCAGTGAAACTTACTGAACAGAGATTCTCATGATATTAGCACTAATGTTTGGCTGTTATTAAATTTTCAACATTTAGGGTTGTTTAATGAATGTTAGTTTTAATTTGTGATGCTACTGATCGGGCCAAGTGAGCGTGAACACGGCCTCACCACTTTTAAATCTTAAATCTTAACTACATACAAAGTCATTAAAAATGAGGAAGTTATGAATTTTAGCCTGTGCAAAGTCGATTATTTCACAATACGTTAATGCGGATATTGTAAATACAAGCTTGAATTGCATCAATGTTTTGTGAGTGAAAAATAGCTAGTGTACGATACTGTATAGATACTGCACAGTTTATTTTGTTGGTATTGTAAATACATGTATCAAGAGTAAATAAAACATTTAAATACCCTATGAAATATAGGCATGCGGAAGAATTTCTTTATTCAACATGTTTATGTTTCAGTTTTAGCAATGTTGCACTTCTAACTTACTTTGATACTACGGAGAATGGTAATTAAAAATCTTCATAATCTTTCTGATGTTTGTTGTCATGGTCGTCGACATGGTGATCGTATCTTTAGTTCATCAATTTAGTTTGATGTTATACAAGTGGGCTGAGAGTCTTTAATACGAATCCACTGACATTTGACCAATAACTACACATTAGTGTTGTGAATAAACTGTTGTTCCTTACAGGTCCAGTTTACGCACGCGCGCTGTCAGACACTAAAACTTGTCTAGATGACACACACTATTAGACACTGAAACTTGTCTAAATGACACACACACTGTCAGACACTAAAACTTGTCTAGATGACACACACTATTAGACACTGAAACTTGTCTAAATGACACACACACTGTCAGACACTAAAACTTGTCTAGATCACACACACACACACACTGTCAGACACTGAAACATGTTCAAGCCACACACAAGTCTCGGACACTACTGCAATTACATGCATTAACGTTATGAAGCATTTTAACGCCAGATATTTGTGAAGTGGTGGTTATTGAACAACATAGAATGTATTGTGTTGCTAGAAACCAATTGTTGTTGCATTGCGCAACAACGATCGCGACAAAAACTTTATCAGTCAAATACCAACCTCGTTATCTGAATTACAAAATCATGTATATAAAACAACTGGACTCGTAATCTAGATCAATCTCTATTTATGTCAGGGATAACGAACGACAACTCTGGATAGAGCTTGAATGTGGAAATATTTAAAGTTTCTTCTATTTATAGAAATGTAGGTCAACTATTTTTAGAAAATTAAATACATGTGCCACAAGTACAAATTGTAATAGCAATTTTCTTCTGAATTCGCGTTACAAAGACGTTTTATGATGAGTGTTTACCAATGGGAGACATTCTATTTAATAAAAAAAATACAATTATATAAGTCTAGCAGCTGATTTTCGCATTTGGTCTCGTAATCGAAAGTGGAACAACCTGTTTTCCAAATTTGAGGCGACTGGACACGTAAAATACAATATTCGAGTCAATATGGCGACAAGTGATCAGTCTAAGTATTCTACAGAGGAAAGTGAGGTGAATAAAACTGCCTGTTGTTCACCGTGTATGGACGATGGAAGGAATATATCGGCAAGACATTATTGTGTGGACTGTGAGATGTATTTCTGTTCAAGGTGTGTAAAATGTCACAACAGAATTCCTTCTTCCAAATGCCATCAGGTGAACGATGTTGATACGTCTGTTTCTAACACTGAGGATGAAACAAAAGAACGAGGAGGAATTTTGTCTTCTCACAGTTTAAGATGTTCATTACATGAAGACAAACGTATAGACACATACTGCAAAGATCATGATGAGGTTTGCTGTGCTACATGCGCAGTATTTAAACACAGGTAATATAATTATTTCGTACTTAATTTTCTTTCTGACGAAATATTTACGATTGCATGTTGTTTATCGTCCTATGACAAAAGTGTGTACAATTGACCGATAGCTAAACAACAATTGTAAAAACACTGATAATCAAAGCCAAATAAATTCACAGAAAATGGAATTAAGATCAGAGTTCGGAGACTGATCGTTATGCAATCATTGTAAAAATATTGATAATCGAAGCCAAACAAACTCACTGATTCCAGACTCCGAGGTTATAAAAATTGAGATCGATCTCCAAGCTCAAATCTCACATCTTGTCTTTTAATGTTAATTATGATCAGACAATAATGATATTATTGATACGTGATTCCATCAGCATAATTGATCCGAATATATGTATAAACATTAATCAGCTCTATCTTTTTAATCATAATATTTTGAGAATGGAATTAAGATCTGAGTTCGGAGACTGTTCTCAAGTTTTATAACTTCGGGGCCAGGTATTGTTTATCTTCATTGCATTGTATAAATTTGAATGAATGATTATGTAAATGTAAATATTTGAACTGAGGGCTCAATTCCAGTGAATTCAAAAAATCAGTCTTTTTCATTTTGGATTATATTCAACTTATGTGGACATACTGTCCATAGGAATATCTGTTCATATCTCATGTAACGAAATTCACTACAACAGTGTATTATGGATGCACAAGATTAATATGAAAACGACATCAAACCTTAAATAATCACATTCACATTCATGTTTTGATATTTTATAGACTATGTACGTCACAACCAATTGCCACCGCAGCTGTGAATTTCAAGTCCAATCCCAAGGTGAATAAATGCAAGGAATCGCTTATTCGAATTCTTGCCCAATTCAACGAAGAGAAAGCGACGCGTATAGAAAATATTGATTGTATTTGTAAGCAGAAACTTGAACTGATGGAAAACCTTGACAAATATGAAGAGGAGATCATTAAGAAAATTAAGGAGCTGGTCAATAAATCGAGAAAAGAAATACGTTCCAAATATGAAGAGCACAAGGCATCCCTCGACAACGACGTTGAATCATTAGATGTTGTGATTAAAACAACCAGCTCATGTGTAGAAAAACTTGAGCAAACCGATGATAATGAGGAACTGTTCATCAATGTTATGTCCAGCAAGAGTGTTGCGAAAGATGGAGAGATGCTTGTACAATCCTTGAAAACTGACTGGAGGAAGAGAAAAGTGAACTTTCACTTTGACAAGACACTTGAGAGCACTGTTGATAGGATGGAAACTTTTGGCAGATTGGAAAATGAATGTGAAGTCAAAGAGTATGAAGCAGCGTTTCTTAAAAATGTCGATATAAAGCAGAGAAATGATAAACACAATATGTCTATTCTTGACATGTGTTTCACTAATTCTGGCGACTTGATTTTGACAGACCATTTTAACAAGAAACTGAAACGATTGAATTCAGAATTGCAATTCAAGGATGAGATACAATTATCAGGTGAACCAGTAGCCGTTTGTAAAATTGACCAACATGAAGTAGCTGTGAGAATCTGGAACTCCAAAGTCGTACACTTTGTGTCAGTGGATCAAACGATGCAACTGAAGTCTTCATTCACACTTGGTGACAATGGATACGGGATGACATACGATGTTAGTACAGGGGAAATATTAGCATGTGAAGAAAATAAAGTGAGCGTCTACAGTAAATCTGGAAATAAACTGAGAACGTATGATAAGAATACAAATGGTGAGCAGATGTTTTCAACCTGCAGACAGATTGCATTAAGTGTGAGCACACAAGATATATATGTGACTGACTATAACAATGGTTTGATAGTTCTAGACAAAAACGGAAATATGAATATGGCAGTCATTCCATTAGCAATCAACAATGCATGTTCTTTATGTCTTTTACCTGTAAACGTATGTGTAGTGGGAAGCTTGAATTCTGGGGTCATTATCCAGATGGATAAAGATGGAAAACAACTTGGAAAGTTAATTGACACTAATGATGGAAGATCATATACATATTGTACTCTGTATGACCGTGAACATTCAAGGCTGATTGTTGGAAGTGGTCCTGTTGGGATATCAATTTACACCTTATCTACAAAAAGAACTGTTTAGGTTTTCTACTCCTGTTATTGAAGAGCGAAAAACAGAATGATTAAGGACGGACTGAGTTGGATGATTTACAATGATTTAAAAAACATTCAGATGTACAGCGTTATATTGAAGGAAATATGGCAGATTATGTACTTGACTGTGGTATTGTATTAAACATTTGGTGAAATTAAAGTTTTAATGAACTATTATTATAAAATGATTTTTTTGTGTATTCGTGTATTAATGTTCAGGATATCAGATATCTTACCTGTCTGTAAATCAAAGAATAGTATGGATGTAGCTGTTTGTCGTACATATTTATATGTATGATATTATGCTCTGAAAACAGAAGAGAATGTCCATTCTTGTGCAAAAAGATAACTGTAAGTTACATGAAATCTCTCAAAATGGCTAATCTTTAATCGCTTATTGTGAATCCAGCATTTAATCTCGTGAGATTAACATCTATTTTCGTAAGTTTATCATTTAATCTCGAGAGATCAACCTTTATTCCTGTGTGTTCGAAATCTATTCTCGTAAACTCAGCATCTTATTTTGTAAGATCAACATCAAATCTCGTGAGATCAATATCAAATCTTATGAGATCAATATCAAATCTCGTAAGATCAATATCAAATCCCGTGAGATCAAAATTAAATCCCGTGAGATAAACATCAAATCTCGTGAGATTTTTATAGTATGCCGTATTCTTAGCATATTTTCTTATGTGTTCAAAATCTTATCTTATGAACTTCTTATTTCCTGCTTTAGACATCTCGTGTGAACACATAGCGAAAAACAGTCCGTCATTAAAAAATGACTATGGCCGCGGCCGTGGTCCAAAGGTTAGTGCGCTGGACTTGTAACCCGGATATCCAAGTTCGAATCCCTGTCACGGCAGGTTCTACCCTTCTATGTAAATTTGACAAAAATGTCGATTTTCCTCCACATGTGGAGAAGTTGCAGGCTCCTTGTGAAAGGGTAAATTAGTACTGGTTAGTATACAGTCCAGGAAAACTGGTTAGCTGAGCCGGTCGTCGTATATAACCGAAAAAATGTTGAAAAACGGCGTTAAACCTCAGTGACAATAAGTCACAAACAAACAAAAAGTTTTTTTAAGTAAGTACGGTGACAACTTAACAAATCAAAGTTTATTGTTCTATAAGAATTTCTTCTTCCTTATTTGAAGTCTGATATGAAGAGCCTTTGAAATCAGATAATCAAGTACATGTAATGCCTTTCTCTTACACTCCTATAAATTCATTTTCTGACACGTAACAGTATTCAATAAAGCTTTTATCGTATGGTTAAAATGCCAGTGATCGTTAATTGTTAATCAATGACCCGTCATGTAGGGTAATTCTATATAAGAATAAAGAAAATTCCTTTCGATCACATGGAGAATGGGTACGAATTTATTATAGATTAGAAATATAAGTCGATTAAATTCTATGTTAAGCTAACATTTAAATATGTATAATGTAGCAAAGAAGACGTTGTGAAGACAAATGTAAAATTAACGAAACATTTAAATATATTCTATATGATATAACAATGGAGTCAGCGGAAGAAAATAAATCAACTGTAGGATTTAAAGAGGATTTTATGGACGAAGACGATAAATATATGTATTTTGGTGACAATTACGATGCTTTGAGTGAGGAATCAATTGCAATAGCTGAAGCTAAATTTGAATGTGGAGTGTGCTCGGAGGAAGTAACTGCTTACTGTAAGGTTTGTGAAGAATATTTGTGTGAATATTGTTTGGTTCGTCATAAAAAACGACCAGAAACATCCACTCACCAGATCTATCATTTCTACTGCAGCGATCATTATCGGGTCAATAAAGTCGTGAGTGCGGACAGATATTGTAAGGAATGTTCCATATATCTTTGTGAAAAATGCGCCGTTACGCATGTGGGTTTCCGAAAGTGGCGGAGGCACACGTTTATCATCGGACTGGAAATGCCTTTCGTTGAAACGATAAATTATAATTCAGTAAAAAGTATCCGTCATCAACAACAGAGAGGTTCCCGGATGTCGTCGATGTCCGGACGATCTACGAACAGCAGAAAGTCATTGCCTAGTGCAAACAAAGTGAAACGAGCGTAAAATGTGATCACAAAATATCATATACATTGTTGATCTGATAGCGATATCGTCAATTCTATGATAAACTCAACTCATTAGGTTATCAAGTGTCTATAAATGGTACAATGATATCTATTACATAATTATAGTCAATGTATTATATGGGATAAACTAAATCTTATATGAACATGTAGTATTAAAGATCGTGAGACATAAAACTCTTACATTATTATTAACAGCCTTTCAACTTAATAAAAAGATCAAAAAGCGGGATGTTTTAGGGAATTTTCCTGATTTAACGGTGGATCAGGACCCCATGCGGTATACCTTTGCAGAACCACCGACCTTCCGTAAGCTAGCTTGACAGCTTCCTTACAATAGACGTGTGGTCCCGGGTATGATTCGAACTCGCAGTGATGAATGTCAGTGATTACTAGTCCGAGATCATTACCACTCGACCACAGAGGCCGCTTAGTCTCTGTACTATCTCTATATGGGACTTCAGGGGTCAAGGCTGGAAGAGACTAAAAATATACATCAAATATTAATTGACAAAACGGTGAGCCTGATCACTTCAACGAAAGTTACTGAACATTTTTGAGCGTTATCAAGAGATGTTACTATTTTGAGTTTCTTACCATTGCAACATTCGTAACGAAAACATTAGTTTCCGTCCCATATTACATTAAATCAAATATTTCAATTAAGTTGATAGTCTGCCAGATTAAGGAATAATATTGATTTCATCAGAGTTATGCGTAAAACATTCATGAGGTCACATGTATTTCGATACTTACATATTTCTATTTACATTCGATGTTGTGTTTTCGATTTATAACAAGTGTTTGTCAACACAACTTTGTACGTAGATCGCTGTATGTACACGTCGTAATTAACTTTAGAGTAAATGGTTTGATTTAAAATATTTAGTAAGTCGACAATGCCAGATAATGGCGACCCAAAGGTAAGGGAAACAACTCTACACATGTTAACAGAAAGACCATCAGTCGAGTTATCTGCCCGAATCTGATACAGCAGCTTGTTCGGTCATAAACCGCACTTAGACGTGTCAGATATTTCGGAAGTATCTTTTTCAAAAATAAAATGTTTTAATTGCTCTGATTAAGAGTAAGTGTGCTATTCTAAAATCATAAAACGTTGTAAACAAGTTCGCTTGAAATTAAATCGCTCTAGTTTACGATGGGACATTAAAAATGTCCTCTTTTAAAGGTCATTTTTTCCAAACACCTTTTTGATTTAGTCAGAGATAAATATTTTAATCAGCCCTATCCTGTGTATGAAATTGTACTAAACCACGAAACAATGGACAAAGGAGTGCATAATTCACGCACATGTTTCTATTTTTAATGTAAATTTCATATTCGGAGCCTGAGTCAAATTTTCATCAATTTTTTACGCACGTCTGGACTGGCATACCGATACTTCAAAATGATGAGAAGATAAAATTCACAATAATCATGGAATCACTGAGATGTTATTAAAGCTGTAATTAGAACAATTAGTCTTACGGTCATTAACACGATCAGTGAGCCCTATTCGGGGCTCGCGTGCTTTAATCACGCCTGTCATCTACAATTGTCTTCTTGAATATTTATGTTATGCGTGTCAGCGAATTAAGATTTATTTATGGCTCCATTAATCCCACCGACCCCTAATTACATATTTTTGACGCGCTCTCTGATGTCGCCGTCCGTAATACGTGTAATAGATATTCCAAATATTCAGTGTTTGTCATAACAGATTTCAGCGTATTATAAGACTCGGGGGTAATCAGTACAAAAATCCAAAAGACACACTTTTTATCTTCAGTCTGTTCTTTTCAAGGGAGGATTTAAGGGAGGGCGTGCGCCCCCTTTAAAATCTGGCAAGCGTAAGAAAAACAAAAATGTCAGTTATGTACTGTTTGTGTCCATATTCTACATAAACATCTAGAATTTACACCTTTTACCGAAAAATTCTGTATCCGCCCCTGACTTTTTGCTTGTACATCTACATTATAATGTTGTAAACCTTATTTACATACATACACTGTAAGCAGCAAAGTCAGTGGCGGCAACTATTAGTTCTAAAATAAATACTCCGTTTATTTTTTCATTTACAGGCCTGGCAGCTCAGGGGTCTCGATAATTCGCGAGTTTAGTCTTAACTCGCAGCATGCCATTGTTGAGACAACGGTTCAGGTGGCTTTCTGGTCGTTTATTGGTACCTAAAAATTGAGATTGTTTAAGTTATAACAAAGTATGGTCCTTGATTCTTGTCTCCGCGTGTCTGGCGATACCGGCTATCGTCGTAGGGTCCTATAATTTCTATCACACAAGTACCAAGTCCGACATATGAAACACAAAAAATACATTGTTGAACACATGAGTAAAACAATGTTTTCAATGATTTGGGTTTTCATTAATTCATTTCTAAGTTTAATACAAGTTGTACATCCAGTGTACAACCGACTGACCACGAAACGTATTTTGTATTCAATATTAGAGGCGTCCAAACTTTTTTGCATAGAAAATTTAATAATGTTTTTTTGTAACATTAATGTAAATTGTACATAAAGATAATGGTCAGTGTTGCAACTTGAATACAACAAAATGTATGTTAAATAATTCTGTTTCGGGGACAGAAAAGCAACATCTCAACATTATAGTTTGTCCTATAACTACACGTAAAATCAACACTATGCTGTCTGATTTTTCTAGACACTAGTGTCTCCCTGTCATATATAATAATAATAAACATTTAAATCATGATGTTTAATGTTTTGTATTTATCCACCATTGTGTTTCAAGAGGATGTGCCAAATTGGCTTTCAGGTTGTGTTTAAAGAACATGTAACCGATATCCCGGTACGGTCTCATCTTTCCAACTCGCTCTTTCTTCGTTAAGCGGTAGTATTGACATTTTGAAGGATTTGCCCTTAAGTAAATATTTTCATAACGCTTTGTACAAAATCAATGTTTAAATCTTCTTTTTTCTCTTATCGTTATTGACTGTAAGATGTTTTGACTCCAAGCTTCATTTTCGCCGGATTGGGTTTAATGCGTACAAGTGTCTTGCCGTCCCGCGACGGCCGTGTTATGTACGGCAGAATGAATTTTAACCACTCTGTTGTTATATTGCGTTTCACTGGTTGTGTACGATGCCCAAAGGGGACACGATCTATAGACTGGATATTTACAAGACTAAGACCAGAAATCAATGAACTCTAGCCGCAAATTGATATATTTCTCTTCAATTAAGAAGTTTGGTCCTCAATTTGTATTTTGTGGGTGTGATGTTGCCGGAAGCAGATCTGTTACATTCGTAATTTCTTTTAACATAACCCCTCATTGTACCGACAATTAAACAATATGAAACTTTATATTTATACACGAAGAATGGCGATTTAAAGTTATCATTGTGGTATGTGACATTGCTATTTGCCTTTTTGTGTTGTGATGGAGTTAATATTACATGTCCGTAAAACGTAGAATCCAGACCTCAAATTCAAATACAGTAAGACCTCGATAATGCGATCATCATTGGTACCCTAAAACTCGATCGTAATGAATAGGTAGTCGCATAAGGTCAATTATTAGGGAGTTATTGAAAGCCGGTCCGAAAATAAAAGTAGTTATAACAAAGTGGTCGTAATATTGAGGTAGTCGCAATGTGAGATCAGGAATCGGTCTTTTCAAAACTTCAAGAACTTCAGTCGTATTTTTATTCGCTTCGGTGATCGTTATGTTGTTTTTTATAAATATTCGCCGGCGTCCATGTTTCGCCTTTATAACTGTTATTGTGTCTCAACACAATGGTTCCATATTTCCACGTATACAGGATTTTCACTTGATGTCAAATGTTGGGGGGGTCGAAAATGACACCTGGTCGATGATAAGATGAAGAGTCAACCAAACTTCTTTCCAATGCATTGTACACATGTAATTTTGACCCTTTGTTACAAATCATGAAGAGTCAGGTGCTTTATTTTACTGATTTCATAGTAAAAATGCTGCTTTAAGAGTCAAATGAAAGTCCTAATATACCGTCTGTACACTTTTAATATTTTGCTACATGTAACACTAATAATTATTACATTCATATGTGGCGGGACATTTTAACAATTCTATTCTTCATTCGGAACGACAAAACGTTAACAATTATCATACGCCGTATAGAGTGATCACGTGGTTAACTTTAAGAATTTTTTTCAATTATTTCTTTTAATTGAATTTCAGTATCAATTTCCACCAACACGTCTGATTGGCAAAGAGTCATATTCATACCGATTTTATGAATTGATATTAAATACATCGCATAAATGTTATCTAAATATCTTTTTTTTCTATTTCTGAACATACAATACAACGAGTAGAACAAGCAGTCCTGTCCTCTCCTTGTTTGGTTCAAACCAAGTTTGACAGTCGGATCCATTTTCCTACTTGAGGCATTCTGTGCGGACAAACCACTTCTATACTTCGTGTGGTCCCTTATCAGCCCCGGTGTAGACTTCTGTCGTCCCTGGTAATTCATGACTCGAGTGGGGGCTAGCTCATTATGGAGGTAGGAATAAAGGCTTTAGCAAATAAAACACTGAAATATGATCACCAGCTATATGAGCAAGTCCCATGAGTAAGGTCGTATTTTAAAGAACAGCTAGTAGATATACTTTCAGATAAATACTAGTAATTTGATGAATAAAGATATTTTGTCGTTTTGATTTTTTTTATCGTATTACAGTAAAATGTCAATTAGCGACCGCTCCAATATTACGACCACCTTGTTATAACGACCTATCATGTTGTAGTTCTCGTTTTATATTTGTTCCGGATAGTCACGGAACTAAAACCCGGAACAGTTACGGACCGAGAAAATCCAGACTTACAATTGTTTTTTTTTCATTCTTATACATTCTATTATTGCTATGAAAATTTAAACTTTAATTCATTTGTGGCAAACGACTTATTCTCGTCTGAAGTGTTTTAACATCCTCATGTATGTATTCAGACAGCGAGTGACCTACTCAGTATCATGTGCTCGTATTATACTTACCGTTCAAATGTTGATTCAGGTGCATCTTTTGAACCTATCTTTCCAATTCTCAGTGAAGACATAGACCAAACGATCCGCTGTCTAGCTTTTTAAAAAGCTAACTTTGTGTTTAACACGTTCCACGTCGTTTGAAAATAATTGGAACGAAATTAATGGTGAATAATACGACGTGTAATTATTACGGCACCGTCTTGACAACGTACAAGAAGGCTGTCATACTGAGGTATTCATGGTTTCTTGTTGAGTCGACATCCTGTTATGCCGACATGTTTTTGCTGTTCCCTAACATGTCGGCATAACAGGTGCCGACTGTATTTACTTAGATTCAAAATTTTAAAAAAAGTTTAAGTGTATATTCTTTTTATCTAAACACACAAATTCATAATTTGTTATCAAAACCTCACCGTCTGTCTTAGCAATAAAAATATATTTTTTACACTTCATTTAGATTTTATTCAATGGCAAATGGACTGAATTGATGTCATTATGTTTAGGTATCGTATCGAAAAATAAGCATGATATCGTTTACATAAGAGATAAAAAATACAGTCTACTAATTTATGCAATCATCTAATTTCTTGTACATAAAAACCTGTCATAGCGACCACCTCAATATTACGACCACCTTGTTATAACGAACACTTATTTTCGGACTAGCTTCCAATAACTCTCCTATAATTCAACTTGAAAATGAGACCACCTTATTATTACGACCGATTTTTCGGAACCCGAAGGTGGTTTCATTATCGAAGTTTTACGGTAATTATCGTTAGTACAATAAATTAATTTAAATGACCTTTGGTGCATTCTTTGCTGGTTCCATCACTCGTCCGTCTTATCATAAAATTGCTACTTACTGGCCAGGAACCAGACATCATAGCCTTGTAGCGCCGTATAGAGGTTACACTGTATAGAGCTTAGATATAAGCTTTATATATTGATAATGTCGCTGTATAGAGCTTACTCTAAGCTCTATACGTCGCTTGATAACTAATAAAGCTTACATTTATGCTCTCTAAGGTGTAAGCTCCATACGGCGTAACATAGCTTGCATATATTCTGGCAAGGCTGTAGCTTGTGCTTATTGTACTAAGAGTTACGGACCTTGCTGCGCGGAATGAACGAAATGACAACGATTACTGCTAAATGAGCGACAAGCCTTATAATCTGATATCAAAATATTTGAATCTAACTATACGTTGTTGAGTATAGCTCTTATAAAATAACACTTAAGTTAACAATAGGATTTTCGCCATCTTAAGCACATTCATGTTATGTCAATACATTATTCTTGTTAGAAAAGAGGATATGGTTTAAACCAGCATTAAATTAACTGAAGGGGCGCCACAGTTAATGATCCCTCTATTCAAACTGACCCGAACTGTCCTCTTAATTTTAAATTTTCTTAAATGAGATTTTAAATGGACTGAAAATATTGATCTTATACGACTGTATTTGATTAATGAAATCATATATTGCTCCTGTGATGTGTAAATATTGACAGTAATCAGTAATTGACAACCGTGCTCTTATCAAAACTAGATCCAAAACATCCGCACAGTCTTGTTTAAGACTTTTTTAGTTTTTTTACCGACAGAAGCAACTTAAACATTAAATGAAGATTACGTTTAGCGTCTGTGGGTTGGTGAAAAAGTTGAACATAAACTTGACAACTGTGCTCCCATCAAAACTAGCTCCAACACATCCAGACTGTCTTGTTTAAGACTTTTTTGGCTATTTTACAGACAAAAGCATCTTAAACATTAAATGAAAATTACTTTTAGCGTCTGTGGGTTGGTGAAAAAGTTGTACATAAACTTCAGCCATACTGGCATGCTAAGAGAAATATGAAACAAGACACGGTTAGATTTCTAGTTTCTCGGATCTTCAAACATATATAATTATGAATGACATGAAAATACGTATATGTATTTAGTATGTGTGCAATTTCTTTATTTTGTATTATTTATTTAAATCTGCACATCCGGAAATACAGTTGTAGATTCAATTAGTAAAACCTCGATAATGATACCACCTCCGGGACCCAAAAATCGGTCGTAATAATGAGGTGGTCTCATTATCAAGTAGAATTAATCGGGGAGTTATTGAAAGCAGGTCCGAAAATTAGTGGTTGTAATATTGAGGTGGTTGCTAATTGAGGTTTTACTGTGCTTTGGTGATTATAGATCAAAAATTTACCTAAAAACTTTGTTAAACACAACACATAACCATGATGAATAATATTAGAACTACACATAATTTACGGAACGGAATTATAAGAAATGGGTGTGGACCTTTTCGTGATGTTATATAATTGACGTAAATGTCTATTACACAATGATCCTGTTTGCTACCTTGACAAAACTTATATTTTCGTATTTTCATTATTTACAATCATTATTTGTCGACAGTGAACAAGTGCTGTTTTGAAAACTCCAGAAACACCGAACCAGTAATTGTATTAATTCAGTTGCTTTTGTACCGACCCCTTCTTTCAAAAGACTGATTAAACAGTTTTCTTTTCCACGCTTCATGCTGGGCCTACCGTCAGCTTCCCTTAATTCGGACATAATTGATTTTCATGCAACGTCCCTTAAATAAAAACTTGATCGGCTTCCAAAATTGGTCCATAATTAGTTGAGGCTGGTATGGCCATTTTCTTCATGATTTAAAAGGCTCGCCATATGATCTATCTTAAGGCTATTTGGTTTTGGAATGAGGTTGGGCTGGGCAGACAAACCCCTTAAATTAACCTATCGATGTCGTAAATCAGACTGTTAATTGAAACGTCAGCCTTACACGGTATTCCATGGAAACAATTGGCTGCTTTAAACATTGATGGTAATGAGTTGAAGGAGTCACGTTTATTGAAACTAGGAAATGAATCTGTCAAAATATCAACAAGCCAGTGTGTGATAAGACGTGTTTTAATCACTCCAGACATTGTCTCAAAAACCTTGGCCTACCCCAGTAAGTACTGTTAGAACAAGCGTCGTTTAGTGAACTGAATACAGTACATTCCAGACCGGAGAATCCAACATAAATAAAATAGTGAAGTATATATGTACTACATGATTCAGATTTTTTTATCACAAGCCATGCAATTGACCTGGCCCCGATATTATAAAACTTGAGAGCAGTCTCCGAGCTCAAATGTTAATTCCATTCTCAAAGTATTTTGGTTGAAAAGATAGAGCTGATTAATGTTTAAATACATATTCAGGTCAATAATGCTGTCAGACTAAATATGTATCAATTATATCATTATTGTCTGATCGTAATTAACAAGAAACAATAAAAGACAAGATATGAGATTTGTGCTCGGAGGCTAATCTCAAGTTTTATACCCTAGGACCCAGAGCATATTATGCTGTCGCGCAATGCCGCCATCTTTACAGCGTACGCGCGTCGCTTTCCCGCCAAACTTTTATACATTGACTACAGTTTGACGTTCACAAATGAGGACGAATAAAATACAAACAAAATTAGCTTCGTTTTAAGAACTGAGTTTGAGAGATCAGTTCATTACACGAGTTTTTTTATAACTACTGCATCGAGCGTTAAGAATCTGCGACAAAATTACCATAATTCTTTCGCACCACAGTGACCAAAGTCAAGCCAATCTTTGGTCATTTTATTACGGCCATTTATCAATCATAAAACGCATGAAAATTGCTTTGCATGCTTTGGGCTTTTAGAATTTAATTTTGTCAATTATGAAAGGGTAGTTGTTTGTTGAACTCGCTAATAATAATTGGACTGGTTTTATAGTTTTGCACCTGATTAATTTTATTGGATATAAAACTGAAAAAGTTTTGAAAAGTTTTTGATGGCTTTCGCTCTCTTCTCACGGAAGTAATTGGAGAAATTCTAGTTTTATTTCAATTTCAACGATTTGCAAAAATATTATAGTTATTTTAATGATGCTTGTTCTTGTTATCTCCGAGGAGACAAATAGTCACCTCATAAATCAGACGAAGATATCCTAATCAATTAACGAGTTTTATTAGACGTAAATTATTCAAATACGGATCGTTTATATTATATGAGTGGTAGTATTCACGGTCTATTAACACTGGGCAGTACAGTGTCACTTATTGGTTAAGTGCCATTAGAAGCATCCCGTATACTTTCTCAAACACTACATAAATACACTGTACGTGTGCATTTGTTGTGTTTTACTTTTTCCCTTGTTACATCAACAGATTCCTACCCTGATGAGTTATGATAACAGAATGTTTTATAAGACTCTGGTATTTGACATTGCATGCTATAAGTTTTAGCACATTTATAAACGATAACCCTTCTTATCCGAAAACCCCTTTTATCCGAAAACCACTCTAATCCGAAAAGCCCTTTCATCCGAAAATTCCTCTTGTCCGAAAATCCCCTCTAATCCAAAATCCCCTCTAATTCGCAGACCCCTCTGATCCAACCACAGCAAGTGGTCTAGAACTTTTGTACAAGCTTTCAGCAGAATCGTTAACAAAGATGATATAAATAAACACATAATTAAAACGACACTCGGTCATTTTTATCACCACAAAAAAGTTCAAACCCGTGACCTCTGTGTCAGATCCTTGCACAATGCACTACGTTCAAGCCAATTCTTTTTTAGCTTCCGTTACTTCAATATACTTAAAACAACGTCAAACAAGTCATTAAAAATCGGCAACAACAGCGGCACTGTTTGACCCCAAAGTTCTAATTTATTCAAAAGTTATAATTATATACATAATAGATTAAAGGTTTCAATACAGGAATCAAAGAAATAAATGCAAAACCTCCCATGTTTTTATGTTTGTTTTACCACATTTTATTACGCTGGCACATTTACGGTATGAGATAATGGTCAGTTGTTCACTGGAATGCTAGATTTTTATGTACCTATACCCTTGTAGTAGTTCCCATTAATACGTCGATTATTCATGTAATCATGGACACTTAATAAAATGTTGTTAAAATACTAATTCTAAAACCACAATCAAAATTTCTAATTTATTTTTAGAATTGTTTGTGTGGGGTAAAAACTTTTTGGTGTAAAAATGATATACGGTAACCCCCCCCCCCCCCGATAATGAACCACCTTCTGGAACCGAAAAATTAGTTGTAATAATGAGGTGGTCTCATTATCAAGCTGAATTATAGGGAGTTATTGGAAGCCAGTCCAATATACGGTCGTTATAACAAGGTGGTCGTAATGTTGAAGTGGTCGTTATAACAAGGTTATACTATACATGTAAATGTGTTATTAAATGTCCTTCATAAATATCTTTGATAGTTACCGAAATCGTGAGTCCAACTCGTGCAAAATGCAGCGTGATAAATGTAACGCCGTTTTTGTTTTCAAAACAGACAAATTTAAGATTTTTATCTGATGTTTATTAAATTTTCAGATTGAATTTTTCGATTAGATTAATTATCCTCGGAACTTCTCCAAAACATATCACTAGTAATGTCCGGATCAGCCAGAGGCTTGAGGAAAACATATCATGCTATTGTATATGACGCAAGTTTTATTCTTTATCATTTGTTTGTAATCAGAATCTAATTCTAATCATATCGTATCATCAGGCAAATGTCACAGTGTTTGAAAACCTCTGAATAGTGGCCCTTCAAAATTCTTGGCGTGCGTGATTCGTCACGAAATGTGACAAAATCGCCTCGGGGGCTGATTGTGCGCGTATATGACAATATTAAACGATTGTCAAAGTTAAAATGACGTTCCTGAATACGAAAACAATTGTATCTTATTAGCAAACATATCATTTAGGCGGTCTGTGATTAACGAACTATATGAAAAATGTGTATTTGTATGAAAGCAATGGTGTCAATTAAACCTTTATCATTTCAAAAATATCATTAGTACAGTGTGACCCCTGAAAACCGGACTCTTTGAAGACCGGAATTTTCTGAAAATTGGACGATTGTTCAAGTCCAATTTTTTCTCTTAGATAATCATTAGTTTACTGAAACCCTGAATTCTCAGAAAACCAGACTTTTGGCCCAGTCCGGAAAGGATCCGGTTTTCAGGGGTTTTACTGTACTAAGAACATGATTTGTAATTGAATATGTAATTGCGTCGGTACGATAACACAGGTGGAGTGCGAAATAAATGTTTCTAGGAACATACCTTATTTCGGAAACTTTGTCGACAATTACTCAAATTAATCTGTTCATGCAATCCAATGTTATGCTTTCATGTAATATCAGTTTTATCCTTCGTCGAAAGGGTGTGCAAGAACTTCTCATAACTACATCATGCACAAACACGCGCGCGCGCGCACGCACGCACCCTCGCACACACACACACACACACGCAGAAGGTCAGAGCCGCGGCCGTGGTCCATTGGTTAGTGCGCTGGACTTGTAACCCGGAGATCCTGGTACGAATCCTTGTCGGTGGAAGGTGAACCAGCAGCAGTCTATAACTGAAAATGTTGAAAAATGGCGTTAACCCCAGGTGACAATAAGTCAAATAAAACAAAAAACGTCTTGGCTCGCATTGTGGCGTTTTTATACCTTTCTGTTTTGAAATACGTAGCTTTTATTTCAATATTCTTTAGTACTTTCTACATTTAACCCTTTGCCTCATAATGCCACATTTTCCCGCATCTGAAGCAGACCACTTTTGAAACTTTTAGTGGCAAAAGAAGCCATTGCTTGTAATGAGTATTGACTTCTTTTGCCACAATGTTTTCCACTCTGTCGAAGAGAAATAACCCAATTTTCCTAAATAAACTGATGTTTTGTACATGTTTACTCTGCTTTGAATTTGGAAGAGTCCAAAATATGCATGTGTGGCTTGAAAGAGTTAAAAAATACACGTACCACGCCAACATATTTGTTCAAACCGAGTCAAGGCCGCCCTGTGAATACAGAAAAACCATTACTGATTATTTAGAACAAACTGACCCCTGAATAAAGGCTACGAGTCAATAAAGGCTACATTTTGTCTTTTCAAAGGGTGGCCTTTGTTCACAGTTTTGACAGAATTTTGGACTTATTAAGTGAAGTTTACTTGAATAGGACGTAGTAATAAAATCAGCTTTAGTGAGATTTCTAACTGAGGGACAATATTAAAATAATCTCTAAAAGGACTCAGTTACCATGGCAATCGTTTTATTATACTAGTGAACCTAGTTCTTTAATTCTCTAAACCACTTTCATAAAATCAAACAAAAGAAAGATTGGACTACGCAAGCTGTCCGGTTCAATACCGCGATAATTGAAACTCAAATAAACAGTTTATTTATAACAATTTAATTATATTTAACCCGAGCTGACGATTTAATGTCTTTTATCCATCCTTTAGGTCAGTTTTTGGACATAAAAATCAATATTTCGAAAAGCCATAAACTTTAGTCCGAACAATTTTAAAAATATTTCAAACAGCAGCTTTTCACGAGGCACCTGTCATCGGCGACAATTAAACCACGCGGTATGAAATAACAGCTATTAAATCCATCACACGATAGTATTAAAGACATAATTAGAACTTAAACATCCCGTCTACGTCCTGTCTCTTTTAGTAGCAATTTGATAAATAGAAAGTTATCACGAAATATTAAGTAGAGTGTGTACCTTGCGCTCGCATCCACATTTTACATGGTCCTGAAGAAAGATATCCGCATTAGTACAAAACCTCGGGAATTTTAAAAATGCAAAACAGTTTTCTTGTCGTATTCAAGCGGGAAAAATCGGGGTTTCTGAAATTATCCCGCATAGTCGTTCTTACCTAGGGTACAATTTCTGTTGAGCTCATTGCATCAATCTAAAAAAAAAAAACAGAGATTGTAAGTCGAAAACGTCTTCGAAAAAAATCTACGTTCTTCTCAATTTTGTAAATATATTACTGTGGTATCACGAATTTTCGTGGAATATTTAATTTCGTGGATTTCTTGGGTGAGTTTGTCCTTGAATTTAAGAACCCTCGAATTAAACATTGGTTAAGTTTCGAATGTAGCCGAAAATGCATTATCCGAAATTACCACGAGTTTACGTACCCACGAAATCATCGATTATGGTAAATCCACGAAATTTGATACCAACGAAATTAAATGAAACCAAAGCACATTGTAGATGTTTTTGATTGGATTGAAAATTAACTTAAATCAAATAAAATTGATGGATTTTGAGTGATGAAAATCATTTTTGATGATTGGTGATTTGGGGCCATCAAAGAAATTGAAAACAAGTTCAGTAGTTTTAAAGATTTCATTACAACCATTGGTGTCCACTTCTGAAAGACAGGTCCAGCATGAAAGAGCGAGACAAAACTGAAATATACGAGGAAGTTTTAATAATAGTTTTGTTTTTACATTATATTATAGTCTGTGTTGTGGACAAAATATGAGCCTCGATTTTGACCAAAAAAAAGAACAGATTTTTTAGTGAAAATCGCTTCTATGGATTAATTTATTCTATGGTTGTGTTTGTGTTTTAGAAAAAACGCATTAAACTAATTAAAGTTAGTTGAGAGAAAAAAAACACCAAAACTAGCTTCCGGTAGTTGGCGCCTATCTTGAGAGTATTCGTGAAATAAAAAAGAGCTTTGAGTTGGTTTTATCACAAAAAGGCACGTGTTAACATCCGGTGTTCAGTCTATTAAGTATAAGGTTGAAAAAAGACGATGAGGTCACCGAGGATTTGACGTAAAAGGTTTTTACGTCAGAATCTTGATAATTATGTCATGGTCTTGATAAAACATCTTAAAGACGATCTTTGAATATTTAAAATGAAAAAGAAATAAACATACGGAACTTTCTATATTTAGGAGAATGTATGTTGACAATATTTACGTTTATTAATTGGTGAAAATAGGTTAATTTATTAATTAAGAATATGCACGAACATTTTGGAGAACACGTACGCGATTCTGAAGTGATAAACATTTTACAGTATAACCCCTGAAAACCGGACCATTTCCGGAATTGGGAAGGTCCGGTTTTCTGAGAATTTCGGTTGTCCGTTTTTTAGGGGTTTTACTGTACTGGTAATCTATACGATGTATAATACTGATGTGTTTCCTACTTAAAACCAAACTATGATAGGTCATGGTTGTATGACATAAGCGAGTATATAATTAAAAGTAAAAATATTGTTAAAAGTGGTGAAAATGTTGGGCTATCAATTTCAATCTTAGGATAATTCCGGACACTAACAAGTGAAATTTACACCCAATTTTTCATTTCTTGGACTGCAAATTCTATAGAACTTGAAAAAAATAACTGAATATAAAAAAATCCATCTTTCAACACCTAAACTTTTATGTTTTATATTATTACATAATTATATATGTTTGATTGACTTTTATGCTTTTAGTCAAAGTTTTTACCATGGGTCACATGTGCGTATACTTGAGGGTATGCATTACGATGAACTGGTTCCTGGTATGCATTAGTTGAAAATTCTCAAGTTTCAATGTACACGTGTCCATGAGCTGGGTTCAAGTTTAATATTCTTACCAGCCATGGGCTACATGTTTATTTGTTTTTTTTTATGTGACATATTATCACTGGGGTTAAGTGCCGTTTTTCAACAATTTTTCAGTTATATACGGCGACCGGTTCACCTAACCAGTTTTCTGGACTGTATACTAACCAGTACTAACTTACCCTTCCACAAGGAGCCAGCAACTTCTCCACTTCCATATGGAGGAAAATCGACATTTTTTTGTCAATTTTTCATAGAAGGGTATGACCTGTCGCGACCGGGATTCGAATCCAGATCTCCGGGTTACTAATCCAGCGCACTAACCACTGGACCACGGCCGCGGCTTGCTACATGTTTAACTACATGTTGTACGATACAGTTGTATGAATACATCACATAGTCCACGCAGGTCGTACATCAAAACTTGATGCGTTAAATGACAACTGTATGAATACAGTAACCTAGAGGTGGCAGAATTAAGTACTAATTGGTGAAAACTTGTCATATTTACTGACGTGGTAGAAATGACAGCATTACCAGCAAAATTAAAGAGAGGAATACGAAAAGATAATTCTTTTGTATGTTTTACGAGGTCAAATGATATTTTTTTCTGTGAAAATAAAAACAATGTACATTACTACAGACTACAAAATGTTAAATTCATTAGAATAATAATTTTAAAGTAGTAAAAACTAGCAAAGGCTCTTCTTAATTGTGCCGCCGCTGAGGAAAATAAAAAAGTGTCGTCAAGACTGAGAAATTTGTTTGTGAGTTTCCTTTAAATCCATTTCTCACTGTATACAGCGGAGACATCTCAAATACGTAAGTCGTAACGTATGTCGCTAATTGTTTTAATAATTTAACCATCCGTATGAAAGAAACTATTAAAAGTTTATCATTTTTGGACTTGTTTGATGTCGCTATGGTCTGTGACAATATTATTATAAATTCCGCCAACATGAAACGCGATTAATTATTTCATCTGGTAATAAAATATTTGTGTATTCGACAGGTTCATTAATTACCAACGTTTTATTGTGTATTTATCCCGCATTTCATATAAAAACGTATCTGTCATGTGATATGACAATGGTGTCAGCGAATGTGATTAAATCACTGCGCATGGACTCAGCAACACGTGACTATAAGCGAGCGTTCTGATTGGCTAAACAATTATGGATTGGTTATCATATTTTTCCGACCACTAGAATAGTAGTCGAACTTTAATTGTAGTATTGGTGTACATCGCGTTTATCAGAATACACAGATTTGTTTACATTCAACCAGTAGTTATTATTCAGTGAAAATAGTTCAATAAGAAGGCCAACTATTCGGTGTATCAAGGATAACGATTAAATTTCAATTAAAAGGTACGTCTTTTAAGAATATTTTCCATTATTTAATATTTTTTATACATAAATAGTATAACTATTTTTAAACACATGTATTTGAAATAACCTGGGTCGTTTGGAAGTAATTTTTAAAACCATTTATCTATTGTCAATTTATTTACTTTATAAAATAATAGCATTTACAAATGTCGTTTTGTATACGCTATTGGTCTATTACATTGTATAAACGTATTATAGAATATTAACATCAACAAATATACAAAGTACAGTTAAACCTCACTTAGTGACCATCTCAATATTACGACCACCTTGTTACAACGACCACGTATTTTCAGACGGGTTTTCAGTGCCTTCCCTATAATTCAACTTGATAATGAGACCACCTCATTATTACGACCGATTTTTGTCTCAATATCGAGGTTTTACTGTACATGTTCGTTGAAAACGCTAATTTGTCTTCACTTCACTAACAAAAAAAACAAAATTGTTAAAATTTCGATGTTTACATATGATTGTAATGTGAAATCATGATCTCAGCTAGGATGCATAATATATATAACTATTAATATACATGCATATTTCAATTGCTTCTGTTTTTGCGTTATTTGGTACAAATACATTAGGATGACATAAGTAGACCAATAGAAAATTATCAGAGTTATATATTTCACTGAACAAAATATTAAGCGATATTAGTGATCAATATAATTGTACATAATTGTCTAACAGCGGTTATTATAAGAATTCTATGAATTCTGTGTCTATTCAGTTCCGGAAGCTGGTTATTAGACCATCCTCAATTATTTCTTTCTTAATAAGTCGAGGATAAACGTCAGTAATACGAACCAAGATTAATGTTCGCAAATGACGAAGACCTGAATATGTACACGTCAGTTGATAACAACACGTCCAGTTATTTAACGTGTGTGGTTTTTACATTCTGAGAAAAAAACGCAGAAAATCACCTCAGGACGTAATGTAACAACAACAACAACAACAACCTTAAGGTTGATTCATATCTTGTGAAAATATTTGATTATAAGAACAAAAACTGTTCATGCAACATTTAGTCATATTTATCTGATAATGTGGTGGTTAAGGCTTTGATAAATGAACCATGTTTGACAAATTGCATACCAGTCCTTACACACTAAATGGTTGGTTAGGTCATACCAGCGTATGGTCAATATACAGACAAGCCACTTTTTTCACTGGGATTTAACGTCGCACCAGCAGCCAAGATCATTTGGTGACTTTTCCAGCTTGAGCGGTGGGGAAATTTTTTAGAACACAATGGTTAAAACAATTACACATTATCACCGGCGTACGGACGGACAGAGAGAGGGACAAACATGTACATTGAAACAAAACAACATTCACTTATGCTTAACTTATTGTGTATGTGTTCAACCACGTACAGAGGTTGTCTTAGTCATCACGTGGGTGAAAATAAAAAAAAATCTCAGCTATATCATACAATATTCATTCAACTGGTTAATTAGAGTCATTGATAAGAAATGGTACAACCTGTACCGTTGTGAGTGATGAATGAATGTTAGGACGGCAGAAACAGAGTCTAGTTTATTTATTAACTTACTTAACGGGTATTCTGAGATGATAGCTTTAATCATACAGAACCCTTGGGCTACCGAGCCACCCAACAGCTTCTCTCAGATTTTAACCAAGCGAAATAAAATCATTAAAATTGATCAACTGATGCAATCTTTAATTGGTTTGACTCATCTTAAATTATTTATAAGCTGGAGTAAATGATAAATAACACCTGTTGTCCACTAGAAAATCTAATAATCATGCTAGTCCATAACAACGAAATGTACGAGAAAAGTCACAGACAGGAGACTGAGTATATTTTAACTGGGCTTAACGTCGTTTTTTAGCAATTTTTCAGATATATACGGCGGCCGGTTCACCTAACCAGTTTTTCTGGGCTGTATACTAACCAGTACTAACATACTCTTCCACAAGGAGCCGGCAACTTCTCCACATATGAAGGAAAATGGGCATCATTGTCAAATTTTCATAGAAGGGCACTGGCGTTCTATACAGTAATATCTCTGTATTAAGACCACCATTTGGACCCGAGCGGTCTGTATACTGAGATGGTCTGATTATCAAGCCCCAGTATGGAAGAAGACGTCGTTATGGTGAGATGAAAGTTATGTTGAGTTTGTCGTAAATTGAGGTTTTGCTGTAATTACAAAATTTAAAATTGTTTTAAGGTTTGTCGCCGTAACAGACATGAAACAAAAGATAAATACTAATTTTGTGTAATGTAACGATTATCAAAATGGTTGCCCATAAATAATTGTATAATTAAATAACTGTTATTTCATGTTCAGCTGGTAATTGAAATGAACTGCTTTTTTATCATGACATTTCATAAACGGCACCGCAATTATCAAAATGTTTTATTGCAATACAGAGCAAAGAAGCTGACGCAACAACTAACATCTTAAAAGATAAAGTATTTAAAGTTGAGAGAAAGAAAACTGATAAAATTGTATACTTAACTGATCATACAAAAGACGCACCGTTGCTTACCAGCGTTATATGTCCTGATAGCGTCCGTACAAAATAGTCAATCACTTTGTTTCTTTGATCTTTGTGCTCAACCGCAAGAAAACGTCTTTGGTGACTCGCCCGTAAAAGGTTAGCAATAAATTCGACAAATTACTGCTTTTTATATAAATAATAACGCTTCGGATAATATATTTATCATCAAAGTGATTTTTAATGCATAAATTATTTATATTCTCGTTTAAGCATTATTGGATTAAAGACACTTTCAACTTGGGAAAGTGCATTCCCTTTAAATGCGGTTTTTTCATTGTATTTTAACACCGATAAGTTAACAAGTGTGGTCCGGCTATGAATACATATATCCAGTTTAATTACTGATTTCTATTAAGATTAGGAAGATTTCTATTTTATGAAATAATTGGTCATCTCTTAGTAAATGTTATTTTAATTCTATAAATCAAGAACGTATGATTAGATTCTAGATCCGGGGCTATGGATTGTACTCCGGTCAGTTGAGATATAAACGGTTACTTTTTTAGCCGTACGGCTTTTAGCTGTTACGCACTTTCTAACAAAACATCGTAAAACATTTCTAGTCTCCAACATATCAAAAGAGTCGGAGAGTCACATTCAGGAGTACAATTTTCCTCAAATATAAAAAGAAAATTGGTTCTCATAAATATAAGCGGGAACAGTAAGTACAGTCAAACTTTTGAACAAATGCCACCATTGGGAAAGACAAAATATGGTCTCTATTGACAGATGACCTTTATCCGGAGGTCAGTTTGTTCTAAATAATGATCAATGATTTTTTTTTCAAAGGTTGGCCTTTATCCACATGGTGGTCTTTATTCTGAGGTACCTCATACACAGGTTTGACTGCACTCTCCACAACGGAGACGAGAAAGGAACAAGAGAAAAGCTGTATGTAGGGTCCAAAAATTTTCGAGGTCTGTGTCTTTTCAAAGCAGTCGCTCAGTGTTGTTAAACCTAATGTATTCAAAGAGGCGAATTTTATCACAAGACCAGGTCGATTTTCTGATTATGAATTCTTTAAATGTATGTCGTGGCTTCTCGTGTGATTTATCAGAACAATTTTATATATGCTTGATCAATATACTGCTGTGTTTGTTGACATGCTCGTAGAATGTCAACGAACTCTGTGAATATAGTGGAGGTTCAAAAAGACAGTGGTAAAAGCGTTTAGATGACTTTGATGATCTCGTGATCGTAATTCTAACCTCCCAGGTGGAGAGTTCCTGCAATCATCCACTCAGCGGTAATTTATGCTTAAAAGGTTTTGATTAGTGTTAAGACTCGTGAACAATGTTACCTAGAAGCAACCGTAATTGGATTTATCAGAACAAACTTTTTACAGGAAGCTAGGAGCATACAACTGTGACAAAGTCAGCCATCTTACGGTTGTCAAACTTTTCAAAGAAGCATTACCGGCAAAGATATCCAAGTCTGCTAATAAAACATGTCTTCCACGAACTAAGATCTATAAGGTTCATTTGCTAGGCCATATGATTAATAATGAAGGTGATTCAATGCATATACACTAAGTCCCACAACACTTCTAGAGCTTAGTGTAGCCAGAGAGAGAAGCCACGTTGTATTTAGCGTAAAACAGGAACATATAATTCTTTTGGCCACTACAAAATAAGAAAGGATGACATTGAAAAGTCCTTAAACTATGAACACATGTACAGTATAACCCCTGAAAACCGGACACCCTGAAAACCGGAATTCTCTGAAATTTTTTCAACTCCCAATTTTTTCTCTTCTATAGTTCTCAGAAAACCGGAATTCTCAGAAAACCAGACTTTTGTCTCAATCCGGAAGGGGTCCGGTTTTCAGGGGGTTTACTGTATATCATTTCTATCGCATCGTTACCTCACCTACTTCAACATTGTGAAAAAGAAAAAAAAACTTACGAACAGACGGACGTACAATGAGTTCTTATTTATATATTTATCAAAAATATGCAAAGTAAAAAAAAATGTTCACACTAATATATCCATAATCCCACACGAGTATATCATGCAATGCAATCATTAATCAGACATGTCAGCGAATCCTTCTTCTAAAATTATCACTAATCTTCTTGTCACCACGTTTTAGAGATAAAATCGTCCTCTGTACAATGCGTGATGGGGTGGTTATGTGCAGAAATACGTCATATTTTATATTCCGTATGACATAAAAGATATTCAACTATAATCTCCTAAACACAACGTCATAATAATTTATTATCAGAAAATGAAAGCATTTGTCACAGAAAACGGGGTGAATACGCTTGTATAAAGTTGGTGCGCAGTTCGCGGTTCGCAATTCGAATTGCGATCTGTATTCTAGGACACAATCCGCGGTTTGATTCTCGAACTGCATTCTAGAATGTTCGAGCTTCAAATTGCGAACTGCGAATTACGAACTGCGTTCCAACTGTGTCACAGCCTGTGAATACTGGTTTACACTGAAGTTTTTGGTAAGGTATGGGTAATAATTTTATACAAAGATTTTCAGGGCTATAAATCTGTATTTCCTGGTCTCTATAAATATTTAGAATGATTTCTCTTAACATCACTTTCATGTCTTTCCCTTTCACCTAGAAAAAGAAATACAGTAAAACCTCACACTATGACCATCTCAGTATTACGACAACCTTGTTATAACGACCACATAATTCCGGACCTGCTTTCGATATTCCCTACAATTCAACTTGATAATTACACCACTTCATTATTACGACCGATTTTTCGGGCAAGCAATGTAGTTTCAATATCGGGGTTGAACTGTATTTCTCGTACAAGAATGGTGCAACGTCTCAATGTAAGGTAACATGGTTCAAACTACTAATTAGAGATTAATTAAATGATAATTGTTTAACAACGATGACAATACGATTAAAACGATAAATTTTTCATGCACTCAATATCCGAGCAAACAATAAAAGATTTTTTGAAAATGCAGCGTCGAAAAAAAGACGTGTTTCTCTTTCGTCTATACATGTCTTACACGACTAATATTAGGCATTGATATAAACATGTTAATTATTTCCATACAACAAAATTCGGTGCAATTTTTAAATCGTCTTCCACAGAGTGTGACAGTGAAAAAAGCGTACAAATACATTTAATTATATTGAAGTCATTGTCGGTATATTAAATCCGGCAGGAAATTGTTGATTTAATTGAAGTTGTCAGATACATTAAACTATTAAAATACACATTTACTGACATTCAAACTGTGCTGTTTAAATTTGAAACCTTTCAGTATTGAAATCTGTAGTAATGTTTAAATAATTTTGACAATTTGATAATAAATGATATGTGTAATTTTCTCTCATTATTCTTCTCGTATCGTCTATCTTTTTAAGTTCGCCTCATTTTTTCACCGATATGTGTTCAGTTTTGGGTTCGTAGTGATCACTATTTGTGTGTGTATGATTTAAGCGTTTTTTCAAGGCCTCTGTTTGCTGTCGAGTTAATTAAATGTCTTTTTCTTTAAATATCTCTAGACTTGACAAATCGTTTAAATCAGAAGATAAATAATAAAGTAGAAGATTTTGAATAGAAATCTGTGTTTGATTATGCGGTCATTAGATGAAATTCTGTTTAAATATTCGCGTCTCCCGGCTTTTCGTACATGTAGAAAACATTCTGATAGGTTTTATGTGTGCTCTAAGTTAAGGGAACTTGCCAAAACACGGAGAAAATTAGGTTCTTAAATGGCCCCGGATTTAGTCAGCTTAGATTGAAACTCGTCATATTTCCATTACGAAGTTATGACCATCCTTTGAAAGTTTGGAAATGTCTATCTCCCGGGCTTAAAGCTAATACTCTGTCAGTCAATATGAAATTGCGGGGATAATATCATCATAAAATGATGAGAAATACTTAAAATTTACAATAAAAAAATCATAGATTAAATACATACGTTAAAATGGATACATTACATAGAGGGCGTTTGTTTGTCCGTGCTACCATAAGGATTGTTATTCATGTCAGAATATTCTTTTAAGTGTAATCCCCGGATACACGTATAGATATATACCGTGACTTTACTATAATAGCAATCCAAAGAATTTAAAAATCAGATCATAAATGGCATAAAAGCCGGTAAGCCGCGACCGTGGTCCAGTGGTTAGTGCACTGGACTTGTAAACCGGCTATCCTGATTCAAATCCCGGTCGCAGCAGGCCATACCTTTCTATTAAAAATAGACAAAAATGTCGATTTTCCTCCATAGGTTGTGAAATCGCCAGTTCTTTGCGGACGATTGTATTTGTACTGGTCAGAAAAACTGGTTAGGTGAACCGCCGTCGTATATAACTGAAAAAAATGTTGAAATACGGCGTAAAACCCCAGTGAAAAGAAAGGCCGGTAGCTCGAACTTCACAAAATAATGCGAATGAATCAATAAGTACGCACTAATTTTAAATCTTGCGTCACAAAATTAACTGAAAACCCGTCAGACTACAGTTATATCGTTCAAATTCCATGTATTGTAAAATAAACACGTCACGACAGGCGGGAAATTAAACTGAAAGTATGACACAGTAAAGTACGTATACAAACTTTTAACCAAAGTCTGTTTCCACGTGCGCGCGTGCATTGAGTGGCCCTCATTAACAAACAAATAAACTACGGAACATCTGCCATTGACTAATTACGTCCTATTCTGGGTGTTTGATAGAGTATATCAATAATTCTTAATTTTATTGCTTCTAATAATTGGGAGACTAATTGGGGAAATAGTGGTTTAAATTTATGTGGACACCATTAAACTAAAAATCCAAACAAAAGAAGATAAAGTATGGAATAATGATGACTGACAAGGTATGGCTCAACGCCTAGAGACTTGTCCGTGTTATTTCAGAGTTGAGGGATATTTTGTTAAAACCACGTCGCGAATTTTAAAGACAATTACATGTAACACATGCCTTTTTGTAGAATATCCACATGTTGTTGGGGCCACGACGATAAGATCAGCCGGTCGAATTTTCCTCAGGGGACACGTAATTGTTTCAGATTGACAAATCTTCCGTGTGGGGTTTTAATTCAAATCAACAAAAACGTACAATGGTGTTTGATAAAAATTGTTCGTTTATCAAAATAATGTTGAGAAAATGTTTTTCAAATATCATCTTTAATGAGGTCTTCTTTAAAAAAGGACAAGGTCACGTGATTTTAGGGGACAAAAGAGAGTTTGGTGTCTTCTTGAATCGCATAAACAAGAGATACAATTAAATCGACAAGTCGATGTAGAAAATTATTATAATTATTTCAATTGCTTGTTAAGGGAACGTAAGTCCTCCGGGCAAGTTTTCCATATTTTTGTAGCAAATTGCGATTTTAACCAAAATAAGACCCTGATCACATGGTATCGTGATCTATACATTCTATCACTTTTCTGATCATATTTTACAAATTTTATCGTTTCCCTCGTTTTTATTGATAATTTCACTGACATAAAGCACACAGAAATCTCCTTGTCGTATTACAATAAATTTATGTGTGTACATGGCTTATCATATTGAATTTTGATTGCTGGAATATTTATAAAACCCCTGTTCTCGCGTCTGCAGGTGAAGTAGCCAAGACCTAGTGTTATAAATCATTTTGATGTTTTCGTCTAACTTTTGTAGTCATGAACTTCATTAAACAAAACCTAAACCCTTTTAAATGCCACAAAAATCTTGTTAACTGATAGCGCCGCAGATATTACCCGTATGTCCGGAGAATAAACGATTAATTGAAAACTACAATACGATATCCGTGAAGCTTCTGTCCAATTACATGGCTTTATGAGTGTATTTTCAGATTGTGTAAAAGATAAAAATAATTTTAATAAATATTTGAGGGTTTTCATTGTATTTATCGCCATGAAAATGATAAAGAGTTGTATTGTGCATGTGTTCTTCATCTACTGTTAATGTTTTTTTTATCAATACCTTTCATGAGTGTGTTTCTCTTATTCTTCTGCAAATGGTTTCAACATCTGTTATTTACAAATATATGTAGATTTGTCGGAAGATTAAGTTATTTAGACGTTCGCTAATGTCTCTCCATTTTCACCCTCAGACAATAACTCATGGCCATTTATCAAAAAATAGACAATTACTCAAAACCCGAACCCCTGCCATGATATTATATAAACCCAGAACAGAATGCGCAATACAACAAATAAAAACGACCCAATTATGAACATTAAATATAATCTCAAAGTCATACCACAATGCTGCTATGTCAGAACTGAACTCTTTTACACCGACTTAATTATAACTACCTGACCTTTCTCATGCTTTAGTTGAATCATAAAAAGAGAAACGCATAAAAATCATGGTAGTGATATTGACCTGAAATAGTTTGGAACAAATACGTTAATTTCTCGGATCTATATTCGTTAGTACCTGCAAAAAATATTTCAATTATATATATTACACGTAGAATGTTGTAAAAATGTGAATTTTAGAATTAAGACTTAAAATGGAATGGATACTATTAATCTAGTTGGTGGTATTTTTGGAATGTGGCAAAATATCTATCCTTGGAGAATTATGGGTTGAAATTTGTTTTTTTTTATTTACAAGTTGGTTCTACCACAGCCTCGTGGTCCTGGGTATAGGTCAAAGTACCAACACGTAACCGAGGTATTTTTTGCTGGGTTTTACGCCGTTCTTCAACAATTTTTCAGTTATAAACGGATACCGGTTCACCCAACCAGTTTTCCTGGACTGTATACTAACAAGTACTAACTTACCCTTCCACAAGGAGCCAGCAACTTCTCCACATATGGAGGCAAATCGACATTTTTGTCAAATTTTCATTGACGGGTACGACCTGCTGCGACCGGGATTTGAACCCGGATCGGCCTAACCGAGGCAATAGCCTTACAGCAAAATTATTTGTTGAGAGGTTGTTGCTCTAGAAAGGTTAGATTAATAGTTAAATCGTACAGTAATCATGCTGCTGTTGTTGAAGGGAGGTTGTTGCTCAAAAGAAGGCCACTCTGGAGATGTTTCACTGTATACGTATCACGGATTAAGTTGATGTTTATAATTGCTATATTTTATTAGTATGTGCCTCTCGGTTACATGTTATATTGCACTTATTATTACAATAGCTGTAACATGATGCTGTCAGTGAGAAAAGAGTTAAGTTTTCATGATATTTTGATGCTTTTTATGTTGACGTTTACTCGTAATGTCGTCACTAATGTCTGCCAAATTGCGACATGTAAGTCCGGTAGCTTGACAAAACTTTGATACATAAACTTTGGCAGGCCGTAACAACTGCTATGTAACATTTCCAAGTGTCAAACAATCCCGTACTGTTTTGTCTCGCGTTATGTTCACCACGTGATTTCGAATAAAAGCTAGATTCAAATTTTACAGCTTAAATTAACATAATCCCAGTTTTATTGGGTATTATATTAACAACATAACAAAAATGAAAAATCTTCGTTACCGAATAGTTTAAATCTGTTAACTTTTTATGTAGTACTAAATTTCAATACAAAAATCTACAAGAATTATAAAAACTTTACAATTCATAATGGTTTTAAAGCACTTGACAAAATGATTCTACCGATGAAAAGACGAGGCTTTGAAATCTTTGTCCAACATTTTTATATCCTCTGCTCATTTTTATAGGAGTGAGGCGATTTGTTGATTTAAACCTGTTTTTATAATGTTTGCTTTGAAGTGCGTGAAATACGACATGTGTTGAGATAATTTTAAGTATCCCTTATTTAAAATATCAGTTCATAGGTGGCCCGCAAATCAGAATGTTTATTCAAATATATCGACTGAATTACTTATAATATTTATTCATAGAAACTTGGCTCTTTCGGTCATTCTATACAATATTTTGAATACTTCACTGTCGCACTTAGACGTAAACGCTCGGCAAATTCCGTTATTTCATATTACTAAGATAATAACAAAAAAGGCGCGGTGCTCAGATATAAAAAATGATTTCAGACAACTTTATCATGTCTACCTAAAGGAAATGATTCGTGTAAATTTCCGTACCGTCCAGAAAGTTTGAAGCATCGTACAAAAGGTCTCACATAATTCTTTAATGCTATACTAAGCTTCGAAACTGTTCGTGCGCGAGTCAAAGCTCTTACTATTCATTTTTCTTTCAAATAAATTTAGTTGAACTTATGAAAACGAATGACCGTATCGTGATAACTATGTTTCCTTCAACTTTGGAGCGCACAAAATGTATAACTAATAAAACATGGAAATATAAAGGTCTTCATGTGATTGTTTTTAATGTCTTTGTTCATAAAAACACGCTTAAAAATATGACGTCCAGTATGCGACAATCATTCTTCATATACATGTGTACCACTGGTCCATAAATACCATGAACATGTATGTTACTATATCTTACCTTTGTTTCTTTATTTGGGAAGTTGGGGGTTTTTTGTTGCTGTTTGACATTAACGGTGTCTAAGGTCCGAGATTTGAGGTCCATATTGACGTAACGTGTCATTACTATGTCATACACCGGTAGTTCAACATCGTCTGATTGTTGCTGAGGTTACCGGATGAAATGTATTCATACACCAAAGTCCAAACTGCTGTACATCGGATGCAGTCAAACCAGTGTTTTCGGCCATCTCCGAATAAAGACCACCCTATGAATAAATCAATCTTTGAAAAACCGTCATGGATTATTTAGAAAAAACTGACCTCCGAATAAAAGCCTTCTATCACATTTTGTCTTTCCCAAGGATGACCTCTGTTTTCAGGTTTGACTGTAATACTTTTTGCCTGTTGTACCCGCGAATCTCATTTCATTGGCAAGTTTTCTTATTTTTCCTTCATGATAACTTTATAGAACATTTAGAGGGACAAGCATTTCTTATTAAATTTTATTTCTGTATCTTGTCTTTGTATTTTCTGATCTTTGCTTACACGTAAACAATAAAAATGAAACGTTTATTTATATTTTTAAAACCACTCAGTCAAACCTGTTTTCATCTTTAAAGTGTTCAATTGTCAGGGCACAATATCTTGCAAACACTACGTGTCATCTACTGACTTGTGAATATCGTATCATGAAAAAAAAGGTATAGAAATGTTACATAAAAGTTATTTCTTTGCTGTAAAACATGCCTTGTTGTAACATTATATGGAAACTATTGAAAGATAAAATCGATTCTTCGCTCACTCTTGTCCATGTAATACATAGGGTGTCAATAAGTTTAAAATCTTTTAAGTTCTGTGTAAATTAGTGAAAAATGCCTCAAAATTACATTCGGAAGACAATTAGTGATCAGTATACATAACTGTTAGAGGGTTACGGCAACAATTTGCGAACTTTGCTTAAGTAAATAAGAAATGTTAGACCAATCGACGGCAATACGTGGTTTTTGTACTATTTAGCTAAATAAACTGACGGCTCAATTACCAATTTAATTCCTATATCAACATCATGTAAATATTAGTCTTTAATGTAAGTTAATTTTCTCAGTATTGTAAAAGGTTTTAGCTGTAAGTGTTCAACATTTTGTTGATTTTAGCGATTCAAATCATTTTCGTCCTTTATGTACATAAAACCTATTAAATGTAGCCTATAATTGGCAGTTGGGGAGAAGCTAATAAATTGATTTATAAAAATTTTTGACCGTGAAAAATAACACAGTATGTGAGACACCACCGCAGTATTTCGGGACATTGATTGAATCGGAGAGGAAAGTTTATGAAAACCTAACAAGCGTGAGACATAACAGAATAGACGAACAAGATAATTCGCATGCTACTCTTTCAAATATTTAATCCATGTAAATTGCTGTTCGGTTCATGGGAATTGAAAGTATAATGATAGTTTCTGTTGACATGAGCAGTGTAATTTCTCGGAGTGTTTAAAACTGACTTGTTTACATATTTACGTTCTGTGTGATTGTTTTATATCTGTTGTCGATTCTTGAGAACCAATTCAAGTATAGGAATAATCGTGATTAAGAGGCATTCAATATCGTAAGTATTCATGTTTATAATCACAATTATGAAATTTTACAGCCATTTACCATTTTATTTATTTCATTTTTGTCAAAATCAATTCGGTACTGACTGGCTCTTGTTTTAATTGCGATAAAACAGTTTCTGTCAATTTCGAAATACGTAAAACTTTAATTGCTCCTAATGTTTGCACTGTAAATGATGAAAATTCGTCTCTAAATATCAGTTGTTTTTTTTTCAGTTGAAATAAACTTAAAAAATCACCTACTTCTATGTTCTATTAAATGTTTTTTTTCTTTCTTTTTTTATTATTGTACATCTAAACGTTGATTACTTTTCTACAACTTACAGTTAGAAGCGATATACTTTTTCGTGTAAGCTAAATGTGTTTAGCATGTCAAACGCTTCATGTGTTTTTTTTTTCACTCCGTACAAAAACTTTTAATATTCTCCTAAATGTGTGAATTTATCACAAAAATTTGGCTCGAGGATCGAAAGTTAAAGCAAAACTAACATTTAGCGGCTTTTCTGGTAAAATTAAGTAAATTGTTTATAAAATTCCGCTCTTGTTTGGGTAATTTTGTCATATCAGTCTAATATTCGAACCGTGTTTATACAACATCGGAGTTTATCAAATTTTGCCCAGATATTAGCTTGAGTTTTAATGTTTCTAATTAATTTTTATCACAGACTTGTTGAAATATCCTTAAGTTTGTGAAACGTTCAAAAATATCGTGAAGTATTATTTGCCTGTCAAAATTTTCATATCATCCACGATGTTTTAATCTCTAAAGAAAAATTTTAATCTTTAAGACGGAACAAATAAGGATTTATAGATAAACGTGGATAGGATTCATTAGTTTGTTTATACACAGATAGACTATATCGGAGTAATAATTATTTAATACGCGGGGCTGAAAAGGGATTGCAGTTTAGGAAGCCGTTGATAAATATTCGTGCTTGTGTGTAAAAAAGTGTTTATGTAAGTAAGCAACTTTATCCAATTCTTCAGCCTATGAACAGTACATATACGATTATACACATGACAGACAGATATTGCAAACACAAAAAGTACATAGAATACACATAGCAAATGACAAAATATTTATACACATTTTCATACTGTACATATAATTCATGTATTTCACTTGTGTCCGTACTAGTTCTCGACATGATTTTTAAGTTAGCGAAGTCGTTCGATGGGCGTCGAATTCATTTTAACTAAATATGAAATCTTCAATTACTCCACTCAGATAAAAGGAATGCACTTTCTTCCATCTTACAGGTTTTTTTTTCAAACATTTTTTCTCATATATTTTTTTTATTTTAAACCCAGATTATGATCGTAAGCTAAAATTTAATCTAAATGGACTTCTAACATTCGACCTTACAACCCAGTACCGGTTCATCTTTGATTAATCATACCGGACTTAATATTAGTCCCACTTCAGAATTCTCCACAAAACTGAACACCATCTAAAATGCTTTAAGTGCGCTTTCCCCGCATCTGTATTTGTAAAAATATTTCTTTTATAATTATATTTCTCCTTGACTTTCAACTGTATGGTCATCAAGGGGCTTAAAGGGTCTAACAGAGACAATGTCCAGGTGTTAAAGAAGGGTCATAATCTGATTACAAGGGGCTTAGATGAGATGTTTAAACACGGTTATCAAGTATTAAAGAAGGCAGCTTAAACAATCTAATACTTGAACATGTTCGTGGCAATTTTTATGGGAGTCAATTTATTTAAGATCATATTTAATACATTTGATGCATCATATGGTATAGGGAAGCTTATTAATTCGTTTTGAATAGATGTATAGTTGCATGCTGGTTAATGGGCTATTTTGGACGTTTCGGTGAATTAACAGTGAATATTTTATAATAAACCATATAAAGTCATAGCCGAATCATACGACACTTTTTTTTTTTTTTTTGAATACAACATGAAAAGTGTCGTGGGAAATTAAATCCCGCATCACGCGGAGTGTAGGTAATACAATTTACATTTAGTTGATAATCTTAACAACCAATTTTAATTGATTAATCAAAATAATTCGGAAATGAGTTCCATGATTCATGAGTAAAAGATTGAATACATGACAATATTTTCTTAAACCTATTTTGGAATCGTGTATCTGTGTCTCGGGATATGTGTGTACCGCTCGTTTTTACGTTACTCTCGACTTAACCAATGATCGAGTTTAAGTAGAAAATTATTCCAAGTTGACCCCATCCATATAAAAATTAATTTAAAAAAATAGCTTGACAAAATTCTCATGTAAAACAAAAATAATAGACACAACATAATGGTTTAAGTAATCATTGTTAAAGTATTACGTATGTGTTGGGCTCATTTTCCAAAATCAGCTTCGCAGCGTCACGATACGTAAAATATGTAGTATGTATCGTTACCCAACTTTGAACAATTCTCATAAAATATGTATTTCAATATGGCTGAACAAAATGATTGTAATATTTATTAGCACGGATATTTAGATATTTCTATCAGTTAAGATGTAAGTTATTTATCTCTTTGTGTGATGTGCTACAGTACAAAGACTACCCACATACGGTTAAATTAATTGTCGGCGAAAAATGAAAGAAGCATATCATTATTATGTCGGCAACTTTCAATTTATTTCTCTGATCATTTCTTCATAAAGTATTGAGATTTTTATCGCAAAAATTGTAATTCTTTAATTAGTAAAAATCTCGATATGTGTAAACGGTTTATTGTTTCCGAGAGCTCTCTTTTGTGGAGGTACAAACTGTCTTGCTTCCGGCGATTTTTGTAATCTTTTAGTTCATTATTGTGAAGAGTATTTCTAAAAAAACTTAAGCTGTCATTTCCCGTAATATAAGATATTTAAAACTTAAAACATATCGGTAGTTAAAATCAACAAAGCAAGGCTATACAATGTTATCAAATTTTGCGGGAGTTTTAAAGTCCCGATGGTGGAACGATTAGACGGTTGACTGGACTTTATCACTGACTGTAAACACGAGAATTTACTCTATATATGATTGGTAGTTTTCGTGACTCTGTGTCAGTTTCATTTTAAACAGAGGACAGTGAAGGTGATTCACGATTAATAAGTGACTTCTGAAAAAAAACTTTTAGCGATCTGCAGATTTAATTACGTGTACTTGGGAATATATTCATTATTGCAATTTGGATTTTTTTTAAAGTTTAACACAAGTATCCAAAGAGAGCGGAATACTCATATAGGTGCGTGTATCATAATTTTTTAATTATGGAATATTTAGATTAAAGTCCATTAAAATGGCATATAATACATTCGATGTAAATTCTTTATATCAGTCAAAAGTGTTTCATGAGCGCAACTGTAAAAAAATACCTTTTTGCAATCGTTCGACGATTTCATTTTTTATATATTTTTGACATAAATCATTTACACATGTTGATATTACCGTACGATTTGATTTTTGTTTATTTCTTACATGAAATATTAAACAAATACTGTTTAAAAATGGAATATTCTATTAGAGCAGGTTTTCTGAGAATTCCGGTTTTTCATAATTATAAAATAGAAAAAATGGAACTTGAAAAAATCGTCCGATTTTCATGAAATTCCGGTTTTCAAGGAGTCCGGATTTCAGGGGTTTTATTTTATTATCAATTATAAAAACGCTTAGTCAAAAACAGCAATACGGATAATGCATACAAAGTTTGTTTGGCTATAAACATATTATAAATGGGGACTAAATACAATTATATATCATTTTTTTCTAGTATTTATTCAATCAAATCGGCATAAATATAAGGACAAAGTCCTGGTAATACTCACATAAGCACGTAATGTGTCAAGATGTGAACATAAATCATTACGTTAATTATCCTGCCCTCGGTGAAAGCGGGGTTAGCATGTGGACGCGTTGTTTAGTGCAAAATGTTGCACCTGTCATTGTTGTGAGTATATTCTCATATATCTGCGAGTACACCACCCACATCAACACCAACTGTCCCCCCGCTAATCTTAATACTTATTGTACTAAATATGGTGCGTATATGTGTGTCGTTGTAGAATGTCACATATGGTGAGAAACACGTGCCGAATTTAACACGTGAATTCTTGTATCTATGTAGGTAATTAATTGCAACAGATGCTCACGTGTTAAGGGACAAAATTAAAAAAAGATAACTGATTGACGCTTTGACTCATAAGAAAGTTTAGCCTTTTCTGTAATGATATATTTGTGAAATGCTGGCAAAAAATTATTTTATTGCATACTTTTTTAAGTTCTGGAAAAAATAGTTTTTTCTATTCAAGAATGGGTTCTCACAGATTATATGATTCATCCACTTATATATACATGTTATATTTATTTAAACAGAGGTATTCATGTAATGTTTACAAACATGATAGATCGTATGCTTTAATAACAGCGGGGTATTTTTCACTGTGAAGCAGATTTGTTCATACACATTTTGTATAATAATATTGTATAATCACAGGAGTAGTTTGATTAGCCCTCGTTTGGAGAAAGCAAACAATAATCTTTAACACTGAATTCGACTTTTGTAAGTTTTTTTTAAATATCAATATTGCATCAATAAGAACTGATACGAATGGTAAAAGATTTATATACAGTAAAACCTCAATTTACGACCATCTCAATATAACGAACGCTCAATTTTGGACTGGTTTTCTATATTTCGTCTATACTTGAAGTTAATAATCAGACCACCTCGATATAAAGACCGCTCTTTTCGAGTCCTAATGGTAGTCTTAATACAGAGATTTTACTGTATCTATGTAATCACGTGATGTATGTTTTTTTCAAAAATTTATTTCGCATTATTTTAACCTTAATAGAAATAAAACATAACCATTGGACCACAAATAATTGAAAACCTCTTTACGTGAAATGATGAGTTAAATCGTTCACGGCTGAGTGAACACGCCATAAAATCATTTTGATAAAATATTACCCCCCCCCCACATCCCCAGACGATAAAACATTCACTAAAATTATCAATGCATAAAATTGGTTGCCAATTAAATTCCAATTGAAACAAAAAACATTAAGTTAGGCCTAAAAATATCTTGTTTCCGCTACCGGCTCTGAAAAATATAGGGTCGATTGATAGGGATTTATTTTTTATGTCTAATATTTTTTATTCGAGAATATAGCTGACATTATTTTTATTTTGTAAAACTATATTTTAACCAAAACTATCATATGCTCTGCGGCAAAAAATAGGGTCTGTCGGGGTAGCAGAAACAAGCTATTTTGGAGTCTTAAGAATAAGATTTCACACAACAAACAGCAACCACCGTTACTTATTTGTACGTCGTTATTTTAAAAATCAACTTTCAACATCTGTCGGTGGTGATTTGCGAATTTATTACAAAAATGATTTTCTTTTTTATTTCCGACATATTTAGTGCAAATAATGTATTACGGTTTTACACATGAGTGAATAAAGCTGTATAACTGTATGATCTTCGCATAAAAGGATTTCTTTTATACGACACATGGAAGGATAAAAGGAAACAATTAATAGCAATTATATCTTTGTTTAAAAATAAATGCAACACTTCCATGATTGTTTAATGGTTTAATTTATGGCAATTCATAAGAATTAAAAAGTCGCAAACAGAATTAACAGTTTTTTATATGTATTTTTTTTCTTTTGGTCCAAACTACAGCGAAATCTTCAGACGACTCGTGTTGTTAATATGTTTCATGTTCTATTTCCGATTTCCGGTTGGAGAATCACGCGCGTGCTCTTATGACATTTTAACAGATCAATGAAATTGATTATTTTTCGATTTTTTGAAACAATAGAAAACTACCAGATCGTTTTAAACATTCGTCGACTTCTTTTGTTGCATATATCAAGGCCAGATGTGTTTTGTTCGCTTTTATAGAACATACGGCTTGGAAATATGTTTACTTTTATTCCGAGTAAATACAGATATCACGCGATAGAATGATTAGTAATATATATCACATTATAATAAAACTTGATCAATATTCCAAAACATATATCAAAATACCAGTATATCGACTTTTGAGAGTTTTGTAATGAAAGCAGTAGAATGTACATTTGTATAAAAAATCGTTCAGTTGCAAAATGAAACCAGCTTCATATACATGTTTTAACATATTGTAACTTTAAGATCAATTTTAGACAAAAAAGAAAGTCGCGTCGTTCATTTTTCAGATTTTCCAACGAAGCTATTTTTCGAGAGCTTTGAGTAGAAGGCCGTAAAAAATGCGCAAAATCTTTCTGTACTTAAATCCGGTTTGAAGCCAGTTTGATATAGTAACTTATGATAATAATTAATTGAAAGGTCGATATAAAAAAAGCGGGTAATTCACTTCAAAGATTTTTTAACATAGCTGTTATTTCGCTGGCTACCTTTAGTCTATTTTCAAATGCTTGGCTTTAATTATGAATTTTTGCATTTAATTGCTAATATTACGGTAAAAAGTACTTGTGGCTTAGACATGAAAAATTGCAGCTCTTGGATCGTTTAATAATTGTCTCAATTACGTTATCCAGGCACTTATCATAATTATGAATATACTCGTTAATTATAACAATAGCAAGTCATACAAAATATAACTAAAATTAATGAAATATGCCTGTTTGTGTGTTAGAATAACATACATCCCACCAATGGTATTATTCAGTAAAATCTCGATGTTAAAACCACCAATTGGACCCGAAAAGAGCGGGTTTAACATCGAGGTGGTCTGATTATCAAGTTCAAATATAGAAGAAATATAGAAAGCTGGTCCAAAATTGAGTAAAGAATGAAGTCGTCGAACTTTGAGACTTAACTGTGTATTAGTATATATATATATAATACATGTACAAGCACCGAAGTGTCGAAATAGTTTGTTTAGAAATACACGGACGCCCCTGATCACTAAACAACTGTACAATATCTTATTATGTTTTAAGGGTACACCAAATCCTTCAAAAAATAAGGTCATTTTCCATACTTGTCCCGAAAGCCAAACTCCGCGCTTCTGGTAGTATTACTATTAACTAAAGTCAACAAGATTAAACAGTATTGGTGACATTTTTACTGGCTTTAGGCTCACTTCGATCCCACGTGTTAACCATGGTAGATTTCTTTAACTATTATTTGACAATTTTGTCAGAAATGTAAATGAATTGCGTATACTTATTGTTCAATTGTTCAGTGGGGTTAATTCTTGTTGGTAGTTTCACGACCGTTGGCTTTGTTCAAGGTTTGTTCGACATTTAGCGGTCTTTGTCCTAGTGTTTGCAGTTGTATATCCGAGGTGTAAAAATCAAATATGCAAATATTCGACCAACAAAATAAAAGATTAGCGTTGATATAAATGTCAATGATGTCTAAGTTTTTATATCAATATAAACCTGATACATTCAGAAAGGGTTCATAGAAACATGGCTCCCTTACTCGAATGGTATCAAATTCACACTTTTGGTTGCAATGCGCTGACATAATGAATAATTCACTGTAACAATGTGTCAGTATTCGGACAGCTTTCGTTTATTACATCAGAATTAATTACAAGCTTTGCGTCGGATTGTTATAAGCCACTGTCTTCTTTTGTTACGCTTGTATTTTGAATAATTAAGTTAAATGTAGATACATTTTATCAGACTGTCAAGGAAGGAGACGAGCTTAATTTATTCTGTTGAAAAATTATTTCTGTTTGCACAGCATTAGATAAACGATGACTGTTAACTCCTCAATGCAAAATGACCCGCGCAGTAATAGAATAACAGTTTGTTAAATATCTAGCGCAGAAACAAAAACTATTGCGAAATTTTGCGCAAAACAATATATGTAAACATTGGCGTGTATATAATGGGTCCGGATGAAAACATGAGAAACTTAATACCAGCCACTTCTTCAAATCAGTTTTTTTCGAAAAGCCGAGGATCTAATTGTTTTAAATTCCGTGTACAAAACACTTTCATCACATTCATATAGATATATATAAAACATAGTTTGAACTTAACAAAAACTTCCACTATTTTGGGGGTTCCCGTGTGACAATAAGAAAAAAGGGACAAAGTTTTAATTGTCTTAAAACCATTATGTAATCATAGAGTAATGTTACCACCACCGACCAGTTGGCATTAATTGCCTAATTTACTTCGCAAAAAATTAACAACAGAGGGGCGAAAATTGTCGCCTGTTTTAATCTGTCATATGCAATCTACGTGAAAAAGTTTACACTTTATACGAACGCGGAATGACGCGGCGCATTTTGATGTAACATTTAATCACAGCTTTATTTTAATTGTTTTTTTAATGCAGGAAATGACAATGAAAACGCAAAACACCGTAATGGTGAGCTAATACTTCGTCTAATATAACACGTGACAGAATTGTCAGATAGAGTATGGATAAATTATGTAAATACGTCATCTGAAATTATGAGAAATGTCAGTTAGTTGAGTTGCGTGTGTTTTTTTATGTTCGCAGAGAATGAATTCCATATGTTTTGTCACGAGTTTTCGCGCAGACAACTGAATAAAATTTTCGTTCTACTTTCAGTGTTCGTCGAAATGAGAATAGCCTGCTGTCAGAAGTAAAAATAACAACGCTGTTGCAACAATGTGCATCGTCATAGCAACCATTTGCCTTCTGTTTGTCGGCTGCAAATTAACGTCTGCTGAAGGCACAGGATTTAAATTTACAGCAAGTTTCGCGGAAAATAAACAACCTGGTTATTTTATTGGTAACATAGCAACCGGAAGTGACGTTTTCCAAAATGCAACACCTGAAGAAAAGCAAACAGCAAGATTCAGTTACCTAAAAGATACAGGATACAATAAATATTTCGTGTTAAATGAAGTCACAGGAAATTTGAATACGTCTTCAATAATTATAGATCGTGAAGTCGTCTGCGAATTTTTAACCACGTGCCTTCTTACTGTTGACATCGCGGTTGCTTCCGGTAAATTCTTTGCAATTGTTACAGCGGAAGTAGAAATAATTGACGTGAATGATAACTCACCAACATTTTCAAATGTGGTTAACAGTTTGAATATAAAGGAAAATGAACCAGTTGGTACAGAATTCAGAATTGGTTCTGTTTTTGACGCCGATTTGTTGGAGGAATATTCTATTCAGTCTTTTAGTTTGGAACAATCAATGGAAGTGTTCAGCCTCGACACAAAACCAGAGAATGACCAAGGCTATAGTTTAAGTCTCATACTACAACAGCAATTAGATAGAGAAGTTGAATCAAGTCTTAATGTCAAGGTCATTGCTGTAGACGGCGGGGATCCAGTCCGCTCAGGGACCTTGTCATTTACTGTAACTATCGCCGACGAAAACGATAACTATCCGAAATTTTCAGCGAACATTTACAATGTTACTATAAACGAAAATATTCCACAAAACTCATTGATTATCAAACTTTCAGCCTCCGATGAAGACATTGATGAAAATGGTAGAATTTCATATCGAATCCGTGAGCGTCAGTCGAATGTTGACACAATTAAGAGACTGTTCCGTCTTGACGAAGTTTCCGGGGAGTTGTTGGTAATTTCCGAGTTGACGAAGGAACGAATGGAATATTACGAGTTTATCGTTGAAGCGGTCGATCATGGTAAAGTTCCCTTAATGAATCAAACCACGGTGATAATTACAGTAAACGACGTCGAAAATTATCCTCCAACCATTGAAGTTAACTTGCTTTCACCAGGAAATATTGGATTTGTTGATATCGAAGAAAACCAACCAACTGAAGTGTTTGTTGCTCATGTCAATGTTGAAGATTATGACAAAGGTGAAAATGGACAGTTTTCTTGCGATATTGGTAATGAACTGTTTACTCTTGAAAAGTTTCCAGGTCGGGGTTTCAAAGTTGTTGTGGATGGTTTATTGGATAGAGAAGACACTAGCATGCACAATGTTACTGTAGTATGCCAGGATCATGGTACTCCATCCAAAACAGCGTCTGAAACATTCTTTGTTCGTGTGCTGGATGTCAATGACAACGATCCAGTTTTTGAAAAAGACCTCTACTCTGCAAGCATAGAAGAAAATAATGATGTCAATGATAAGATTACGCAAGTTAAAGCAAATGATCTCGATCTTGGACTGAATGGCACTGTCGAATACATTCTTGCGGATAATCAAGATAAATTTCGTATCAACAATAACACTGGTATAATTTATGCGAACCAAATGTTTGATAGGGAACAGGAAGGTTTTATTGTTTTCCACGTGGTGGCAGTTGATCATGGTCCTTCTAGACGCACTGGTAGTACAACCGTCTCTCTGACTCTGATTGATAAAAATGACAATGCACCCGTTATGGTTCCGGCTCGGCCCGAACTTAGAATCGCTGAAAACTTACCAATAAACACTTCCGTGGGTCTTCTGTTCGCTAAAGACAAAGATACGGGTACCAACGCAATGTTTACGTTTAGTTTTGCTCAAGATGAGGCTACATTTCCATTCATACTTCATCCAAATGGTGACCTGAGAACCAAACAAATGCTGGACAGAGAACGGACGTCTCGGTATGAGATTCCAGTAACTGTGACAGATTTGGGAAGCGAGGCGCTAAGCAATACACAAAATATTACTATTCATGTCACAGATGAAAACGACAATGCGCCAAAAGTTACTTCTCCCGACAGTAACAATGTGACAGTTAAATTTGCTTATCCAGTTGATGGTTATAATGTTGTGACAAAAATTGCTGCTTATGACGAAGACGCTGGAGAAAATGGTTCACTTACGTATAAAATTGTTGGTGGTAACGAATTTGGTATATTTGAAATCGACCCTGAACTCGGAGAGATCTCAGTCAAAAAGATTGTTGACATCAAAGGCGACTTGACAATCGCGCTTTTGATTGAAGTTAAAGATAAAGCAGTAAACGCACTAGCAACTACAGTTCCACTGAAGGTGCGTTTAGTGTATGCAAATGCTACAAGCTTGTCACCCGCTGAAGCCAATGTAGGCAACAAATATATCATCATATCAGTGGTTGTCATAGTAACTACGGTGGCCGTTGCTGTGGCTATAGTCGGAGTGATTTTGTTTTTACGGTCCACAGACAACAAAAAGAACCGTGAAGAAGACAGTGCCGGATATGCTGATTCAGGAATTTCCTCAAACATTGATTCTCTTCAAATAGAAGGCGATGGTAACATGAATGGTGAGGACAAGTCGAGGAAGAAAAAGGAAGTGAGCTTTTCTCTAGAATACTCACTCGATGGCCTTGACGGTGGTCGTAATGTGGAAACAAACACTGAGGAATATTCGCAAAATGTAAGTTTGAAAATAGGATACTTAATACACATTCAAATACATGTATACACATTTTGTATTAGCACTCTCATGAATATCTGACAAAGCTAATTGTCCTCATTCTCTGGTATATAAAAAATAATGTTTTGTTGCACGATGCATTCAATAATGTCATATTTTCAAAACATATCAATATAACATTAAATAATTGACTCGTTTGTTTGATAATTACAGACAGTTTCTGTATCATGTACAATGTTATTGTAAGCGAAAATACCGCTTTGTATTTGTTTAACTTGGCAAACAAAGTCCACAGAAAATTTCCTACAAATCCTTTATTTAAACCCCTCCCTCCCTTCATTGTCTCCTGAACGACAGAAATCTGATCTGGTCCGATCAATACCTGCTGTGTACAGAATAATGACAACCTGTCATCTATATATGGTTCCAAGTTGAGTTGATTGTAATGACTTAATAAAATGCCACTAGCGCTTGGTAGAATACAGTCCGTACCAATGTTGGTTAACCTATTATCAAGTTTAGAAAAATGGAAGAAAAAAACTTTCGATAAGATAAAATTTAAATTTACAGTAAAACCTCGATAATGAGACCACCTTCGGAACCCGAAAATCGGTCGTTATAATGAGGTGGTCTCATCATGGAGTTGAATGGTAGGGAAGGTTTTGAAATCCGGTCCGAAAATAAATGGTCGTTATAACAGGGTGGTCGTAATATTGAGTTGGTCGCTACGTGAGGTTTTACTGTACGTGTAAATGATGTATAACTATTTAAACAAGGAATTTATCCGTTATAATATAAACGACTGGTTTGCATGTTTTGTTCACTGTCAAATCTCACGTATAGACAGGCAAAATCGCTACTCTAAGCACTGTTCTATTTTAATTGTATCAAGAGAATTAATCCATTATGAAAATGTAATATTTAATGAAACCAATTAATTATATGTATGTTTTATTACAGAAATATTACGATAAGCCACCGATCAATGACAGACATGGTCCACCAATGTTTAATGATCAAAACCAGGAGAAAATTGACCGTCACATGAAAGCCCTGAAGTTACAACAGTATTTGTGGGAAGCGAAATCTCGCGTCTGGGACAATTCACCAGTAAGTTTTATAAAAAACAACATAAGAATATTTAACACTTGTATTTTTATTTGGAATAGTTCTTATACGAGCAAGCCTTGACAAAATTTGTTAAGAATCTCTAAGATTCGATTAGAAATACAGTAAAGACCCGATATTAAGACCAATTGTGGGGCTAAAAAATCAGTCGTAATATTGATGTGGTCGGTTATTGAGCTTATTTGTATATGAATTGTATGTGGTAAATAAGCATACTTCTGCTATATTATACATACATAGAAAAAAGGGTCTTCGAGTATCCGAGACAACGATTATCATATTTAAATGTTTCCGTTTTTCATTTCTGCAGGTTCATCAACTTCCTGTTGGTGATAGCGAATCAGAGACGTCACGTGAGACGATCACGTGTGACAGTGGGCGGGGCGGAAGTGAAGATGATGTTTCTATGTCTTCCCCTAGTGCTGGTAAGTTTAACAATGTCATCTTATTCTTGTTCCCGATATATCTTGACTAGAAATATATTTTTAGAATTATGCTTTGATTTATTCATGAGCCAGGCAAGTGAGATGCGTGTTGGAATATCAAGAAACATATTGACCGACTCATATAATCGATTGTTTTAATTTTCTTCAAAAAGATAATAATTGTTAGATTGCACGACAGTTGCTAGGTAACCGTTTTATCAAACTTGCAATGTCATTTACGATCTTTTTATGCCAGATCACTAATTAAGAAATGGAAAAGTGACGCGACGTTATGTCAATTGACTCATATCACTTGAGATTGCCTGAAGTACATGTACATTCATTTCTATTTCAGACGATAAAAGGTTTTTTCCATCATCACAAGATCAAAAGGGAAAACACGTGCAATTTATTCATCCGCCGAAATACGGCTCAAACTCAACTTTACCTACAGTCAGGGAAAGCACCCCAATCCACTCCAAGCCTCCTCCACGACCCGCACCTTACAGACATTCCGCGAGAGATTTTCCCAGTAATTCGCAACAAATAAGTAATTCGAGGCTTGCCATAAAAACATTTCAGAACCCAACATATTCAGTGAATAATTCCCATCATTCTGCTGGTCGCTCAATCAGCAATTCTGAACCTTGGACGGATTATTATCATCAAAACGGTGGGAAAAATTTTCCACGCATGCGCAGTGACAGCGGAAGTTCATTTCGATCTAATGACGATGATGTGTGTTCTACGACCACTTCCGGTAGTTACACTTTAGACAATGACATAAGTATTGTAGATATGTATCCAAGCCAAAGGGATTTAGTGGTGTGATACCTTGACGTACCTAAAACCGGAAGTGTTCTAAATGTGATGTCTGTGATATATTATTTTAAATAATTTGGTGCAATCTTTTACAAATATTTGAAAAAATCCTTATGAGCAGCATTCATAGCTTATAGCTATGGAAACAGTGCGACAGAAACCCGCGTTTATATGATGATGTGACATCGAGGCTGCAGTGAGTCACGTGATGTGTGATACAGTGATGGCGCCAAAGACGATCTGAGATATTTCCAAGGTAACAATGACATATTAATCGCCTAGTCTTCTTACTTGTTGTATTTAATTATGGTGTGTACAACACAAATTTTACTAATTTCAAAAGGCTATACGAAGTTTGAAGCACATATAATAGAATAATGACAATACTCATACAATCATCTTGTATTTATCTTCTCCAGTGTTTTGTAAAGTTGTTTTCCTTTAAAAATGCCCTCTTACCATTACCCACTATTGTTGTAAATAAATTTTAAATCACCACGAAGATAGTACTCTAAATTGGTAATAAGATATCAATTCGATGAATATTGTCCACATCTTAAAATTACATCAGTAAATATTGAAATCAAAGAATAATGTCCATAATTTATATTTTCAGAAAACAGTATTGAGGTTCATAACAGTCGTGAAATATTTCCTTGTTACCATAAGTCCAAATTTACAACAGATTGTAAGACATCGTCTCGTGGTCACGTGATGTACGACAAAGTGTTTCAATGACCGACAAGTGGTAGAACTAAAAGAAAGTTGATTAAAAGAAGTGGATTTTTTTCATGTGTTAATTGTTGTTTTAGACTTATGTCACGTGCTGTAACGTGTTAATGTTTTCTGTGAGTGCTTTAAAAACAGAACAATGCATAAACAAGAAGAGTTGAAAAAATTTGAGGACAAATAACATATCAAGACAAGACAGCGGTAAATGTGCAAAGGGCATTGTTGTCCTAATACTTTGAAATAGTATGACTCACGGCTTACGTATTTTTTAGCAAATATGTGAATTTTATATTCTTTAGTAAAATTAAGTACATATTGTATTTATTCAAAAGAAGATGTGTAAATGTATACCGACTAAAGTTATGCTCTGTCTATATTGTTCTTAGTACAATAATGTTTTAGAGACGATGTCAAACTTCTCTTTATAACTCTGTATATTGCTGCAATTTTAAAGATTACTTCAAGATAAAAGACACAAATAATCAAATCGTACACAAAAGGAATTATTTTATTCACTTCGCATAATAATTACATGTACTGTGGAATATTTACGAGCTAGAATTGTGTTGATATAAATGCCATGTGTATAGCGGGCTTATTTTTTTAATTGATTAGAAAAATATGCTAAATACGAATTGATTTAACAAAAGTCACAGTTCTAAACACTCTGTATTATTTTTGATTCTTCAAAACATGTCTATCATTTAAAATATTGAATTCGCTGTGAAAGTTTAAATACTGAAATATTTTCAAAAAACGACGCATTTTAGTACTGATTTTATGACGAACAGTCTACAAGAAATATTTTTTTGTATTTTTTTTCATTGCAAATTATTTTTTCTGCGTAACACACATCCCTCAAACCACCACTAGCTTTTTCTCCTTAAATTGAAGACGTACAGAACCTCGCTACGCATTTTTTATGAAAAAAAAGTACAATGTACAGTAAAACCTCGATAATGAGACCGCCTTCGGGACTCGAAGTATCGGCCGTAATAATGAGGTGGTGTCATCATCAGTGGAGCTATTGAAGGCCAGTCCGAAAATAAGTGGTTTTTATAACAAGGTGGTCGTAATATTGAGATGGTCGCTATTTGGGGTTTTACTGTAAGTACAAAATAGGTAATGTGATGAGAATATTCAACGATCCATCTGTGGCTAAATTATGTTCACTTGTAAGTCATTAAATATACATGTATAACATTAATATTACACTGTAATTTATCATGTACTAACTATGAATTTACTAACATTCTGCCGTAAGATCTCAATATTTGAAAACAATAAAAATGATAAATGTGCAAATATTCTTGTCTCTGTTTTTATCTGTGAACTAATTTCATTGTTTATTGTAATCATCCATCAGGGTAAATTGGACCTGGTTAGTATTTTAAACGGGTCACATGAACTTTATTTACACTGAGTTTAACTCCGTTTTTCAACAAATTTTCAATTATACACATCGACCGGTTCACCTAACCAGTTTTCCTGGACTGTATACTAACCAGTACTAATTTACCCTTTCACATGGAGCCGGCAACTTCTCTAGAAAATCGACATTTCTGTCAAATTTTCATAGAAGGGTATAACCTGCCGAGATCGGGATTTGAACCCGGATCGCCGGGTTACAACACCAGCGCATTACCATAACAGTAAACCAGTCCTTGTTAGCATAATAAACGAGTCACATGAACTACCAATATTAAAATGAATGGATGACTTTGTACCACAGCTATGTAAGGGCCTTGATTTGGGTTTTAAAGGATATACAGTAAAACTTCGATAATGAGGCCAACTTTGGAACCCGAAAAATGGGTCATAATAATGAGCAGGTCTCATTATCAAGCTGAATTATGGGGAAGTTATTGAAAGCTTGTCCGAAAATAAGTGGTCGTTATGACAAGTTGGTCGTAATATTGAGGTTGTCGTTATGTGAGGTTTTACTACACCTTTCATTACGATGCAAATAAAGAAGCCGACAGGCATGCAACTCAACAAATATCATTACACAAGCATTATGTCAACATTTTTTGCAAAAAGGGTAGTAATTCACTCACACCCGTAAAAATACAATTCAAACCCCTAAAACCGGACTCCCTGAAAACCGTAATGCTCTGAAAATCGGATGATTTTTTAAGTCCCATATTTTCTTTTCTTCAGGGGTTATACTGTAATATTTAATGAACTTTTTATGAAAGTTTTTGGTCCAGTTTTTACAATTCTGTTAACCGAGCGTTATCCTTAAACATATATTTTTCAATTACTTACCTTATCAAAGGAAAGGCTAAAGCCTTGTGATTTCAACACAAACATTTTTTATTCGTGTTTCTCTTAATTATCTTATGAAACTAATCGAGCAAAATGTATAAACTTCAAATCTAAATTTAAAATTTGAACAGGATTTGTGAAACTGGGCCCCGGCTCAGTAAACATGTGCCGGTATATTTCCACAGATGGGCGTACCTGCTTGTAAATACGTGTACTTGTAGCATAATGAAAACATTGACTTAAATATTTCACCTAATGAACCCAATATGGTTTTTCAAAGGTTGGCCGCTATTCACAGGGTACATGAATATCATTATGCGATTATCCACAGGCCCGTTCCAAATATTAGTAAACGAACATTTCATTTACTTTATATTGTAATATATGTATATTTATCTAAAATATTAATTTTTGTATACGGATAACAACATAGCAACGAAACACCATCTAGCTTTGGTGAAATAACAAACACGTTGAGTAATTTAACATGTACACGAACAACATCTTGATGAAAAAAGGATACAATTATTAGCTACACAAAATAAAGGGTCTTAAAAACATGAATATAAAAGATATATTGAAATCTAAATTAAGGTCAAAAGGGCCAGTGAAGTAAACACTTAGCGAATTTGACCTAAAATCGAGTACAGAATAGTTTCTACTGCTTGTACAGGTACGAAAATTGATACCCTTACGTTAATAAAATTATGACGTCAGTTCTGACAACCACGTTTATTGCGCATGGCGTAATGATTCGATGATTAAGACAAGGGAATACGGTAAAATCTCTCAAAACCGGACTCCCTGAAAACTTGAATTCTCTGAAAATCGGATTATTTTTTAAATCCCATTTTTTCTCTCCTATAAACAATAGTTCTCAAAAAACAGGACTTTTGGCCCAGTCCGGAAGCGGTCCGGTTTTCAGGGGTTATACTGTACTAGGTAAGGTATACTGTTAAACTGGTTCCCGTTCTATGTTGCAGTGCACCAAAGGTCAACGGGTACCAGTTTAGTATACTGTATGTGAGGAGGGACTAAAACAAGTACCCGGTCCAGGATGGGTTTTGGATGAGTAGACAGTTGGCGAATTACTTTCCTCTTCTTCTTTAGAAAGTTGAAAAATAATCCTAAGTCATTGGAGACGTTATTCATGTATTGTATAAACCCTTAGTCATCTTGAATATTTGTTCGTGAGTGACTCCTATATACAATACCGCTGAAGAAAAAGATATTTTAATATTATACGTCTTTAATCTTTCAATGAACTAACAAGATTTAAAGTTTCTTTATTAAAATATCTCTTTTCATAAAGAGGGCTTTTCAAAGATCAATTTCGGACATGTTTAATACGGTGTAAAAATAATATTTGCAGAAAATTGTAACTTCGGTTATTCGATATTTGAAAAACTTTGTGTACTTTGTTCATTATAATTCCTCGGTATTACAATTTGTACCGTCAGATCAAACTTTATATAAATGCATGATAAATATCCTAAAGGGACTGTCGAATTAAAATGGTTCTTTTATGTACACTCAACTATTATCCGTGTGAGAAATTGGGCTCTAATCATTTAAAAATTGTACAAAGTTAACAATCAATTTTTTATGTATTGTAAAAATATTTGGTCTGTATTCTAGAATTATACAAATGTTACTTTGATAAACCAACATCATTTCTTAATAGATATTATATTGTTTGTCTTTCTATTCGTAATCTTCGAGTACTTGTGCTTACCGTTTTGTTAATTACCTACTAATATTGACTCTCCTCGGAACAGAACAGAACTGAACTGTATATGAAGTAAATATTGATCTAGTAAATGTAACTTTTGGCCCAGGATATAATTGATTGATGTTATATAACATAAATACATTGTTTCAAGAACTTGATAGTGAACGAAAATAAAAGATTTTTTCATTGGAGTTTAAAGTGGCACCAGGGTCATTTGACGATTTTTCAGCTTTAACGGTGGAGGAAGACCAGGGTTTATACCTTGGTAGAACCACCGACCTTCCGTAACCTAGCTTTCTTACGTGTGAAATTTGGTCCACGGTGGGATTCAAACTCACAGCGGGAGAGGCAAGTGATTACAAGTCAGATACAATAACCACTCGGCCACGGAAGCCCCTGAATTGACAACTATACTAAATGTTTTTATTGTTTGAATCCATATCGCCGACTTACAAGTCCTGCGCACTAACCGCTGGACCACGGTCGCGGCCGACGGATATCTGCAACAAAACAAAACAACAAAAGGAAAATTTGGGAAGCATTTTCTATGTTTTATGTTTTTAGACAGACTTAGAATAACAAAGGTATTATTATTATTATTATTTTAATCATCTATTGTTTTTGATAATGGCAAATATTTATTCTAAAAAGTAACAAGTTACTTACAAATTTGGTAAAATATACAAAAATGCGAATGACGTCTGCGGTAATACACGAGCCATAGATCTTTTAGCAGACGAAACATATACATGATTGAATGTGTACATAGTGTTGTTGCAGACGTTCGCATAAAAATGCCAGACATTTAAGTGCAAAATGATTGAGAAAAGATTCTAGTTTTAACGTGTATATGAAACTTGTAAAGTACACATTTGTCTGTTATACATTTCACCGATGACTAACAAGCGTCCATGATATGCAGATCTCTATAACCAAATCATAAAAACAAACACTTCTCCAGTCAGTAAATATTTGATTGTAGGTGAGAATTACGGTTATTCATTTCTGCTATTTTGTTCCTTTCCGTTAACCACATCCAGTCTTTCAGTGGTTATACAATGTTTACAAACCGGAAGAGGAAAGTTGTTACCCAGTCTGACACACAGTCAAACAAGATGGTGAGACACAGTCTAGCACTTAATTATTGAACATGAATGCAACAGTTCCGATGTAACAAAAAGTCGCTGAAACGAATCGCTGGTTGTTAATTTAAAGGATTTAACGAACGGACACAAAAACAATGATTAGTCACATCGTTACATAAATATGTTTCTAATTTGTTTTTATTTATTTCCAAAATATTTTCCCGTCATAGATTTAGGCTCGGTTAATATCGATTCGCTTTGTATGTAGCTTTTCCTTTGTCTGTTGATACTAAATGATGACGATTGTTTGTTTGTTTTTATGTGACTTATTGTCACTGGGGTTAAACGCCGTTTTTTGACAATTTTTCAGTTATATACGACGACCGGTTCATCTAACCAGTTTTCCTGGACTGCAAACTAACCAGTACTAACTTACCCTTCCACACGGCGCCGGCAACTTCTCCACATATGGAATCAAATTTTCATGGAAGGGTATGACCCGCCGCGACCGAGATTCGAAACCGGGTCTCCGGGTTACACTAACCACTGGACCACCGCCGCGGCCGATGGGATTTAATAGTTGAAGTACGTTTCAGATTTAATTAACAAATACTTTGGAGCATTTAAATTCAGGAGCCTATTCTTATGAACACGGGCATAAAAGTCAATCTTAGAACATTGTTACCACGTGATATTTGTCAATTTTCTAATTCAACAACAAAAAAAGAAAACAACAATGCAACGATTGCATTGTGGGATTTATATGCATTGCAAGCGTTTTAATTATATAGCGTAATTTGTTAAGCAATACAATATTCTAGCTTTATTCTGAAGTGTTTGAGAAATAAAACGTTGCGCGAAAAAACATCAGTATGTTATTCCCCACCAATGACAACGTCCGAATATTTGTTTGTTTAAGAGAATGATTGAAATACGTGATACCCTTTTTATGTTTGGTTCTATTCAGTGTAGACACACAAAGTTGATGAAACCGGGTATTTGTATTGAAATAATAACATTCATTTGGTCCACGTTACACGTAGTTATCAACACCCATAGTTTGTCTACATAAACATTCTGGTGATATATGATCTTTCTGTCAGTTTATAAACACAAAGCTGACGACAAGCAAAGAAAACCTTACCCTATCATTATCTCATAAGTCTTACAGTCAACTACCTTGCTCCAAATTACAGGCTCTTGTTGCAAATTCACACCCTTGTCTCTAGTATTTCGTTGGAACCATTCAGCGCTGATTGCTTTTCTAAACGATAACCCGTCCATTTATGCAAATTAGCTGTTATCGCGATTTGAAACTGCAACTTTTCGTGATTTCTTTGACTTTAGGTTAATTACCCAATTACAGTTTTTGTTTGGTGGAGAAAAGACACTTTTAAATGATACAATAGACAAACTAATAATTGTTTTCTATCAAAAACACTACAAACTTGACAGGACTCTTCAAACGAAACGCGCTACAAAACATTTAAGTGAATGCAAACCGATTTGAGAAGTTAATGTTTTGTTTTTCTCTGATTTTAAGCGTTAAAATCTTTCACATCTTGACATCTCGTAACACTTTGTGTGATTACGAGTACTGACGGACTATCAAACAGTAATAACCGTGTCAAAAAAATCAAACAAACTTCGCTTTTGTTCACGTTCAGTAAAAAACAATGAAAGAAAAGTTAAACAAGAAATAAATGAATGAAGTACGGCTCCTTTTCCGCTTTAGATTTCTATCACCGTGACAAATGGTGTGGAAAACGGGACATCAAGTGATTATTTAAAGACTCTTAAATGAAATATTGTGTTTGAAGCAATATTTAACTGACTGAACCGGTGAAAATCAATTAAAACAAAAAAACGGGTCACTGAAGTCTACTTTTGAAGCGATATAAGATCATTATCTGTATTTTGACTCTGCTTAAAAACTTTAAACTAAGGGTTGAAGACCTAATTCGTTTTCTTTAAACCTAAAACTTGCCATTACAGTATAATGAATTTCTACTTAATCATTTAAGATTTACTCCGTTTGTGACTAAATGAATTTTCAAATAATTTTAATTTAATGGTCACCGTTGGCCTCGGTGCATTAATATCGAAGGCAACAACAAATTACTGTATGATTTTGGTGAGGCAACATTAATTCAACAACAAGCGGGCCGCGACCCTGGTCCAGTGGTTAGTGCGCTGGACTTGTAACCCGGAGATCCGGGTTCAAATCCATGTCGCGGCAAGTCGTACCTTTCTGCGAAAATTTGACAAAAATGTCAATTTTCCTCTATATGGGGAGAAGTTGCCGGCTCTTGTGGAAGGGTAAGTTAGTTCTGGTTAGTATGCAGTCCAGGAAAACTGGTTAAGTGAACCAGTCGCCGTATATAACTGCAAAAATGTTGAAAATGGCGTGAAACCACAATGACAATGTTCCTTAAAACAACCAAAAACAAATCAACAACAAACAATGTCAACCGTAACTTCTTACAAAGTGAATCATACGCGCATACATAAAACAGCCAAGTTGTCAGAGATTACCAGAAAAAAATAAACACCTTTACACGATGTATTTATGGTAAATCGTATCCCACTTATTTATTATTAATAGATTTTTAATGGCGAAAAAGACAAGTTGTTGTAATTCTACAATGTTTGGGGGGAGCTGTTTTATTTCTACTGACGCTAAATCTGACATACTGTCGGCCACTTGAATACGTCCATTAGGACAATATACACCATTGTCTAATGGGTTCACATGGTTGGCGCTAGAAAATAATCTCTTTCATTTGGCAATGACTAGGGTTGATTTTATCAACTGTATAAAACTGTCCCATCACTCGGTGAAAATAGCTTTAAATCCAATTTTGTTGTCAAGATTGAAGATATTGTCACGAGAGAAGATTTGTAAAAATTATGCTGAAATTAGGTAAAAGAATCATAGAATGTGACGGTTTGTATGGTGTCTCGTAATGGCCGTAACATTGTGCGTTTTATTGTACCTGCAGATTACCTGAATTTTCACTTCGGTATATAAACTTTATTTTATTTCAATTGTTAATCATGAAGCAAAATAATCAGACATTATTTGCTGCTCAACTGATTACTATTTAGCGGTCTTGGTGTTGTTGTTCGTGTTGCTATAAATGTTGTTTTTGATGTTGTTGTTGGTGATGGTGGTGGCAAATTGGTGTTGTTAGTAAAGTTGTCGTTTGTTGCTATTTGTGTTGTTATTTGTGTTGTTGTGGTTGTTGTTGTTGTTGTTGTTGTTGATGGTGATGGTGGTGGTGGTGGTGGTGGTGGTGGTGGTGGTGGTGCTGCTGCTGCTGCTGCTGCTGCTGCTGCTGCTGCTGCTGCTGCTGCTGGTGTCGTTGTAGTTGTTGCGGTTGGTTCTTTTATTTGATGTCGTTATTGACATCATTGTTACGCTGTTGTCACAGTATTGGTGTTTTCTATGATATCCACACGGTATTTGAAGCCGATGCGATGTTGTTTTGACAGTGACCTGCTAAATGACCAACATTGTATAATGAAATCCTTAATGATTCATTTGATAAAAAATGTTAATATTTACATCGAAGGAAAAGATAAGACAAATACAGACATTAAAATACTACGTACTTGTAGTTAAATCATGATGGATTGATCCTCCGAGCAATAATCACAACTTAAACACAACAAATAAATCATTTGTAGTAGCTCTTCAGTTTTGAAGTACTGGTCGCGAGACTAACTAGTTCATTATACAATCTTGATATGAAAGTGTGAACCTATTTTTTTAGTCAAGTTTAATCAAGTTTGCGGGTAAAACACAGGATTTTTACATAAGCTCCCATAGTGCATTTTTGTCAGAAGACACATTTTTTAAACAAATTCAATGCAGCGATTCTTTAAAGATTTTAGGGTAATGTTGTATGTACAATTTATCATTTTCTTCAGTGGAAACCCTCAAAACCGGTTTCTCTGTAAACCGGTTTCCCTTCTAAATCGGCCAAATGTTCCAGTCCCGACATCATTACACTGTACTATATAATTAAAACATTCCCTCTAAACTGGTCAAATGACCTGATCCCGGGCTCGGCCGGTCTAAAGAGGTTCCACTGTACTATAAATAAATCATTCGCTAATATAATTAAGAATTGATTTGTTTGATCAACAATAAAACGTCTCCATTATGGCTTAAATAAAAGCATGCCGCTACTTTAAATAAGTTTACAAATAAATGATTTACGAGCACAGAATAATGATAACCGTATTTCATATCTCCGTAAAACACAATGGTGACTCTCCTATCAATGAAACCAGAAATGGAATATGGATTGTACGAACAAAAGTCAATGTTGGGTATGGAGAAATCTCGTTTGAATGGCCGAGCCTATTGATAGAAAAAATATAAATGGGCTATTTATGCATTTTACTTATTCAGTACAACCCCTAAAAACCGATTTCCCCGAAGACAGGAATATTCTGAAAATCGGACGATTTTTCGAGTCTCTTTCAACTCAAGTAAAATCATTTTGTGATTCCGTCTTGTGATTGGTCAATTTAAAGAATTAATTCTGTGCCAACCAACTTGATATTCAAGTTAAATATTGATTTCTTAACATAAAGTCACGTGATAGCATTTCGAGATCATAATGTATGCAAAAGAGTATATATTTCCTGCGTGTCTTAAATAAATAAAAAAGATCAACGATAAGTTAAATATCGTGACAAATAAAATTTGTATAGTGACTGAGCAATTAATTAGACAAACTGAGAATTTAGGAAGGTTTAGATATTGATCTGAAAGAGCTTTCAATCTGTTATTTTATTTTCACACTCTTTAAGGAAATGTATTATAGTTTTACCTTTGTGTATTGTGTACATTACAACCTCTCCAGAGCGGCCCTCTCTTGCGCAACAACCTCCCTTCAACAACACAATATGATTTTTCCCACTGTACGATTTAACTATTAATTTAACCTCTCTAGAGCAACAACTTCTCAACAACAACATAAGTTCGCTTCCCCAAAAGGGTTGAGGTTGCACTGTATCGCGTGGTTTTATATACACATGTATATATAGAATGTACACATATAACTTGTGTTTTAAATGCCCGGCCATTGTTCTTTATACATTATCTTAATTATTACATTCAGTTTAATACTATATACATTGTACCAGCTGATATTCTTTATCAATGTTTCGCTTTTTTATATTATGCATGTGACCTTTGAATTTGATGCGAGGCTGTTATTGTATAGCGCGTGTGCAAGAAAAGATGATAGTCCCACCGCTTAAAGTAACAGATGAAATTCCTAATGGTGTTCCCGGAATATTAATCAAATGTCTATTTCTGATACAAATTAAGAAGGCACTGGGCAATAGCGCCCGCGTAAATCCCTTGACCAACGGTTGGTCCGTCAGTGGCCGTTTGTGTAACAGACATGCCGATATAATTGCATCAACATGTTTAAGAATATCCCGAAAATTTCGGACAGAATTAGCTTTAGACGAGATGACAATCTTAATGCTGTTCACATAGCGACCGTCCAACCATTGTAATTATGTTGCGCATGCGCACTGCACATGACGGTCGTAAATTAACATGGTTAGTGTTCGGGATCGGTCGAGCCGGTCGAAAACTTGATGAGTAACTTCATTATAAAAATAATGAGTTGATGTTAAAACCTAATTGTCCGCATGAGCGGATCCACGATAGAAAACCAGACTACATTAGTTAGTGTCATAGCAAATTACTAGTACGCGACTAAATTTGGTTTCGGACACTCTGAGTACGCGACGACACGCCAGCAATGCGGCGGAATGAGTTTAAAGATATGTGTCATTATGTTAGAACCATCACAGTGTGCGCATGTTTTATAGGAATCTTAGATATAATACATGTAACCGGTTTAAACTGTTGGCGTTCACGATTACTGACCCATGATTTATACAATTTATTTATGAACTCGAGGGAGCAGAGTCCTTATTTCTCACAGACGAATCTATTAGTTCATACATGGCCTAGAAAAACCATTGATTGACGAATATTTACTATTATGCGATTCGTGTGTGGAATACATTTCTGAAAAAAACGTCACTTTCAATTTGAAAGTTCAAGATACGACAGCAAAAATCATTTTAATACTTGTCGAAAAGAATTGATGACTTAATATGGATTTAACATCCGTTGAGCTGTTTAATATGAATGTGAAATAAAGAACAAAAAGCTCTCCACATGTCGTTTCTATGGCAACGAATCCAACATCTGATTGATTATCTAACGTTCGGCTATGGCATAAACGACATCATGCAATCAATCTTTTATCTTTTGTCTTCAGGTAAATAATGTCAATAGTTCCTTACGGAGACTATAAACCCGAGTCTAAAGTCGATTAATTCTAATAAAATCCTCCTTTGAATTGAATAGCAAAACCGTATCAATGACAAAGATATAATTTCCCACATGAATCATAGTCAAAAATGTCCGCACTTCCGTGTATGGATTTAATTAGTTACCTGTTTTTACGTAACTGAAAATTGTCGAAGACACACTTGTTTCATGCGGGGCACTATGCTCATTTGTTATAGAACATTCCCTTACTGATACAGACTACAGTGCAACCTCCCCAAAGCAACACCCTTCGAAAGAAGCGAAATAATGTTGATGTTGTTGAGAGGTTGTTGCTCTAGAGAGGTTAAATTAATAATTAAAAAGGTATAGTGGGAAAAAGTTATGCTGTTGTTGCAGGGAGGTTTTTGGTCAAGAGAGGACCGCTCTGGAGAGGTTGCACTGTATTTCCGTACATTTTCAGAAAAAAAATATCGTCTATTACTTTATGAATGTGCACTGGAATGTCAGTAAGAGTCCAATGTACTTGTACCCTCCACACTAATTCGTAAGGTCCGTCATTCTGGCACCAAATCTTACAATGATTAGTAGACTATTATACATGATACCTTCACGCACATGTTCAAAATTAAATGTGCAAGTCAGTGGAGTTGGCTAATTATAAACATCATTATCAAAATCAAATTACTGTGTACATGTATCACATTATCTCGAGTATGCTTTTCTTTTCTTTCCTAATGGAAACGTCAGGTTCACTTTGTCCTAGCAAAGGCTACCTTGTTGGTCTCGAGAAATGCTATTTGTCCAACCCAAAGGTCGAAAGTTTATCAGCTCATTTCGTATTCCATGACAAGTCATGACAATGGTTTATTTCCCAAGTCCTTAAAAACACAATTATTCTCCGAAACTGTTCAATCATTTCAAAACCAAACTTTAAACAGTTTGCAAAGATGAATGAAACTTATGGCACGCACTTCGATGTTCGTGATCTTTCCTTATTTAATTGAATATGTTTTACATGCATTTTGTAGAGAAAAGAAACTAAATATTGAGACTGTCAATGAAAATACATGTATTTATTTGATGGAATCAACAGCTAAATGAAAAGGAAATCTTATTTTAAGGTGTCTGTGACCAATGGTCCTAGAAGGTACTGATACGTTAATCTCCGGGATATATCGCCCTGAATTTAAATTGACCTGGTGATGCCAGCACGTCGATTTTCCTCCATATATGGAGAAGTTGCCGGCTCCTTGTGGAAGGTTAAATTAGTACTGGTTAGAATACAGTCCAGGAAAACTGGTTTAGTGAACCGACCACCGTATATAACTGAAAACAAAATGTTGAAAAACGGAGTTAAACCCATTGAAAAAAATGCTTACAACCTTTTCAGAGCTCAACATTCGCCTTAAATGAATATAAATGGACTCGTGACTTCACATCATAAAAGTACAAACGAGTCTGAATTACCCCAAGGGAGATAACCCCAACATGGTATTACAGAAACGTACTACAGAGTTGTAAAACCTGACCGTACCAAGAACAAACAATACACACGTTTGAATTCATGTACATTTGTACATTCACATTTTTCGAATAAATTAATGTCTTTTAGTTAATTTGTAGTACTCGGGCCTAGATTTAGCAAACAGTGTAAGCTTTAAAATAAAGATGAAACGCAAAAGTGTTCAAAACAGCATTACGGCTGTCGGTGGCCATTTCCACTCCACATCATTTATGCAATACGTTATATTTTATGCTTATCATAAAGTTTTTTATCAAAGTGTTATATTCAAATTCGAGCCGTGAAGAATCACAAATTCATTACAATTGTAATAGTAATTACAAGCAGTATACAAATAGTAATCGGTAATGGGTCATGTGTAATTAATGACTGTTTAATGTCACCGAATTCATCACAATAAATGAGTTATTGGCCGAATACATCGAAATTTATGTACGTAAAGTCAACCCTGTATCCGCGGCTACCTCTGAATAAAGACTACCCTGTGAATAGAGGCCATTCTTTGAGAAAACGGTCACTGATAATTAGCACAAACTGACCTCAGAATAAAAGCCATCTGTCAATAAAGGCCTCATTTTGTCTTTCCCAAGGGTGGCCTTTGCTCGCAGGTTTGACTGTAGTTCCTTATAATAAAATATGGAAATAAAACGAACGCCATACATGGGCATACAAAGGAGATTGTCATTTGAGTGTTTTATTATATCCATATCGATCAGAGATCAGAATTTTCATGAGATTAAGAGAATTAAATATTTGTTGACCTTTCTTCATGTGTTCAGTTTATGTCTTGTTTTAATCCGACTCGTGTAATAAACAAGTAAAAATATATATATGAGCCATAGCAAGTTAAAATTGATTTGCGTTTTAACGGCAGTGGTGAAAATTAGGATTGAAAAATAAAATTTTATAGTAATAATAATTCTTTTGTGGTAGAACTGTCACAGTGGATAGCAGGGTTACATTACATGTTTAACTTACCATGAGGGATGTATTGTTTTAATATAAAGATTGCAGCTTAGTTTAAAACATAATACACACGTATATTCAGGTGTTAATTCTGTTCTGTTCTGTTCAATTATACGACTGTTTTTATTCGGAATATTCGGATAATATTTTATTCGCATAAAGTGATGAAGTGAATATGAATCAAAGTCAACACGAGGGATCTTAATTTCCGATAAAACGTGGTTGAACATCAAGTGAAGTTATAGTCTTCTTTATAACTAAGTGAGGTAATTCCACACCGCAGTATGTGTGCATACCGAGATAATCTGGTGGTATCACCAGTGTCGCTAGCTTGCTCCTACAGGCTTGCACAGAAACCTTTAAGACCAGCCATGAAAAAACTACATCGTAAAAAGAAGAACGAAGCGCCGGATAATGTCGAAGTCAATCCGATAAAAGACGATGATTTTCCACTGAAAATGACAAGAGAAGCTTCAATTATACCATTGGAAGATGAGGACTTTGACTTCGACGGTAGGGAAAGAAAGATTTATTCCAACTTTCATATACATACCTGTATTGCCTCACTGCAGGTGCCGGTGTCAAAATTTGTGTATTAAAGAAAATTATGCGTAAACTTATGCGAAATACAGACCGACAAAACTGTCTCTAATTATGTTTGCTCTTTATCATTTTCGATCATCGTAATTCCTTTTCCATCATTGTGATTCCTTTCCAATCATTGTAATTCCTTTTCTATCATTGTGATTCCTTTCTAATCATTGTAATTCCTTTTCCATCATTGTTGTTACTTTCCGATCATTGTAATTACTTTTCCATCGTTGTGATTACTTTTTCCATCATTGCGATTCATTTTCAATAAATCGTGGTTCCTTTTCAATCATTTTGATTACTTTTCAATCATTGCAACTCCTTTTCCATCATCGCGATTACTTTCCAATCTTTGTGATTACTTTTGAATCATTGTGATTCAGCAGACGGTGAATTCTTTGTTCATTTTGCAGACGACTATGACGATGAACAACCAGTATCTGATGACGTAGACCTTTCTCAGAAATATTACTTACAAGCTTGCAAAGAACTAAAGATACGATCTATGAGGCTGATATATGATGGATTAGTGATGGATCAGTTGAGAGTTCAAAATATCGTCATGTTACCGAAAGATGTCAAAGCTTGTGCAATTGCTTTGGTGGTAAGAAATACAGTATAACCCGTGAAAAACCGAACCACTTCCGGTCTGGGCAAAAAGTTCAGTGTTCGGAGAATTTTTTCAGAGAACTGGAGAAAAAAATGGCACTCGAAAAATCGTCCGAATTTCCTAGAATTCGGGGTTTTGGGAGTGCGGTTTTTAGGAGTTTTACTGTAATTGATTGTCACATTGAAGATTCCAGCGATCTGTTAATTCGGACAGGCTTTAAATAACTCCCCTATAATTCAACTTGATAATGAGACCACTCAACCGAATTTTCGGGTCCTAAGGTGGTCTCATTTTCAAGGTTCTACTGTATGCATAAACCGGTTGATCAATTTTTCAGGGTAATTCGTGTTGTGAAACGATCATATTTGATAGTAATGATATAGGACCTGAGGCCGGCGCTTACTTCGGCGATGTGTTCTTGAGAAATAACTACCTGACGGAGATAGTAAGTACATTAAACACGAGGTGCAAAGTTTAATTAAGGTATAATTAGTATGAAAAACAACTTGCCATGGCCAATGACAAAACCTCTCATCAGAATGAAAGTTTTAGGAATCTGAAAAAAACTATGTTACAGTATCACTGGGATTTAGCGTCGCGCTAACAGCCAGGGTCATTTGACGACTTTTCCTGCTTTAACGGTGGAGGGAGACTCCAGGCGTACACCTGGGTGGGACCACCGACTTTTCCTAAGCTAGCAGGTGTATCTTTTATCACCGTATGTTTTATTGGAAGTATGACTGGACACTATAAACATAAATTTAACAGACTTAACTACATGTGTCATTAAAATGACAATAACTCAAAGAATTGTGTTTGAAAAGCCTCACGGTGAATCATTTTCTATCGTAAAAACCTATAAAAATCAAAAAGGTCCCCAAACTCAGTGAGCTCAGCTTTGAGATAATAATTTTGGACATTATGTGTATAAAACCACAATGATAAACATTGATATACAGAATGCACAATTTCAGTTTACCAGCAGTATCCATCGTCAAATTGGGAGCTAGTAATTAATAACATTAAAATTTTGTTATTTCAGCCCTCGTATGCTTCAAGACAGATTTTCATGCTGTATGTATGTTCATTTATTTTTTGTTGTTATTTTGTTGTTGTTTTTTGTTGTCGTTTTTTTTTTGTTGTTGTTGTTGTTTGTAGAGAATCACGTGGAATAATTTAAGCAAGGCGGGTGCTGAGGCGATTTGTACGGGTTTATGTAAGAATAATACAACAAAAATACTAGATCTGACAGGTAACCAGTTCACAGAAGAGTCCGCGGAGTATTTTGAGAAGTTACTTACGGTGAGTGGTACAGTAAAACCTCATTTTAAGACCATTTCAATAATACAGCCATCTTGATATAACGGCCACTTATTTTTGAACCGGCTTTCAATAACTTCCCCTATAATTCAACTTGATAGTGAGACCGCTTCATTATTATGACCGATTTTTCGGGTCCCGAAAGTGGTCTCATTATTGAGGTTTTATTGTTCTTTATTAAATTATTCTGGTTTATTATACAAAGGAAATCTTATAAACCGGTTTTCCCACTAAATCGACAAAATGTTCTGGTCCCGACATCATTCCTACATAATTCAAAAACCCCTCCTAAACTGTCATCCTCTCTAAACCGGTCAAATGACCTTGCCCCGGGCTCGGCCGGTCTAGAGGGGTTCCACTGTATCAGCGCTAGATAAGACGATTTTTAAATCCATGTATACGAGAACAAATAAGTTTTGTAACAAAATGTGGTGGCTATAAAACGGACAGTATAAACGTTTTAAGGTCGGCGGAGATACAAATGTACGGTCGTGAATATTTCGCCAACACAATCTTTGTAATTTGTATTGTTTAGAGTATTGAAAGTGTGTATTTTTCAGGAGAACAGCACATTAAGTGAGTTATATTTAGGACATAATTACTTCAGAGAAAAGGGAGGAAAACATATTGGAGAAGGACTTGGTAAATAAATTAAAAACAAAACATAATACGACAATATACGATTATAATATACAGTATAACCTCGCTAAACCACCACCTCAATATTACGACCGCCTTGTCATAACGACCACATAATTACAGACCGGTTATCAACTAGTTCCCTATAGTTAAACTTGATAATGGTACCATCTTTGTTATTCCGACCGATTTTTCGGGTCCCACAGGTGGTATTAATATCGAGGTTTCACTGTACGTGTATATAATGTCTTCAGAAGGCGATACAATTTTCTGGCTTGTATGATAGCCATAAAGGGTATTCAGTAGTTTTATTTATTTCACACTGATTGATAAAGAATAGAATTTACAACCCAATTAAAGGTCAACTCGCCATAATACATGCAGATGATCAAATCAATCCAAAATAGAGTGTTATTTCAGAATTTTATCCTTTCCGTTTTTTTCAATATTCTTTCATAACATTTCTTATTATTTTATTACATTGCAACCTCTCCAGGGCGGCCCCATCTTTAGAAACAACCGCCCTTCATCAACAACAGTATGATTTCCCACTGTATGATTCAACTATTTAACTGCTCTAGAGGAACAACCTCTCAACAACATATTTTTGCTGCTCTCAAAGGGTGTTGCTCTGGAGAGGTTGCACTGTATATATGTCCTTCAGTGCGCATTACTCACCAATAATTGTAAAACATTATATTGTAGCGCAAAATGATTTTCTACGAGTTTTGGATCTAAGCTGGAATCATCTCCGCTTGGAAGGAGCGAAAGCAATCGGAGAAGCGTTAGCGGTGATACCTTACATTGTTCCTCGCTTCATTACTCCTCTTAAAGTTTTAAAATTCATAAATAATTTACTACTATGTCGAATAAAATATTCTTTTGGGTATTTAATTATTATTTGCATAATGGTTAGATTACTAAAATACCCGTAACAGCTTCACAATATTTCCCCAAGATGACCTAAAAATGATATTTGGTAAATTAATATTTTTTTAGAAAAACATAAATTTGGAGGTTCTTGACGTGTCGTGGAATGGTTTCTACATACAAGGTGCGTCACACATTGCTGCAGCTTTGACAAAGAACCAGTCTTTACTTGATCTGAATTTATCGTGCAATAGACTTTCTGAAGTTTGTGTGGCGCAGTTCCTGAACGGATTACAGAAGAATTCTACATTGAAATCATTGCGTGTATGTATATGTTGTATGTGTTGGACACCCGTAGTTGAGTGGTTATAGTCTCAGACTTTTGATCGCTAGCCCATCACCATTGTGAGTTCTCGAACCCCTACCGGTAATAAATTTCACATGTGAGAAAGCTGTCCAGCGTGCTAACGAAAAGTCGGTGGTTCTACCCTGGTGTAAGCCAGGGATCTTCCCCCACTGTCAAAGATAGAAAGTCGCCAAATGACACTGGCTGTTGATGCGACGTTAAACTCCAATAAAAAATGTGTATTTGGTGCATATTGGGTATGGACTTTGGGGGAATAGTACTTTGTGGGATTTGTTTGGTATGCCTGTTCTTCTAGGAATCCGTTTCTTATCTGTATAATTGATATCTAGTGTGCGTCTAGTAGCATCGTCGAGATTTTGTTTTCGAACTAAAATCTTCAAAAAAAGATATTGATTGTTACCATGGACACATACTTGTAGTTATAAATTTGTCTTACTTCACATGAGAGAAATCAAGTGATCACGTGACTGTGTTAGAGTTTCGTGCATGCAGTCTGCTTTGTTTTAGCTGATATAGCTTATTAATGTTGAACACAGCAGAACCAGTCTAAAACTGCGTTTGTGTCAGAGTTAAAACATTCGAACTAAGTTTGGTCAAAGTTTGAATGTTATATTAAGCACACGTTGAATGGTATGGATGTAACATTAGTACATTGTATTTCATTCAAGGCGTTTGTTTTATTTCAGATCGCAAGAAATCACATCACACATACAGGAGTGATTGTTATATTACAACACATTGAAAAACACCCCAAAATAGCTCTGGAATATATAGATATTGGGGTAAGTATAAAACCTGAAAGGAATGACAAAAAAAGACTTCATAAGGTATTACCGAGAAGCAAGTAGTTAGCTCGCAGTAAATGAATAGAACACTAGAAATATCCAACAATTTGAGTAAAGAGTCATTAAAAATGAAGTACATGAAAAAAGGGCTTGAACTCATACCAATATCCAAAACAAAGAGGTTATGTTGACACAGACAGGAGCTTGTTCCACAAATTGAACTAAAACTCTACAAAAATGTGATTGAAATGTAAAAGTAATGCTCCTTGCATTCCTCTACTAAGTCGGCATTTGATTTAGCGCTAGATTTTAAATTACCAGTATTAATTCTGAATTCATTCTTCGGAATTTTAACACCTTTGCGTTTCTGCTACCTTACCTGCTCTCGCGATCGCCATCTAACTCCTCCTCTCCCAGACATTGCTCTTGTCACCGATATTTAACCATTCGCCTTATAAGCATATTTTGGACTTTTCCAAATTCAAAGCAAATATACAAAACATCAATTTATTTAATTAAGAAACTTGGGTTATTTCTCTCTGACAGAGTGGAAAACATTGTGGCAAAAGGAGCCATTGCTCATTCCAAGCAGTGGCTTGTTTAGCTACAATGTGTTCAAATGTCGTCTGCTTCAGATGCGGGGAAATACGGTGCTATGAGGCAAAGGGTTAAAAATCGATCATTTACTTAACAACAACCATACATTCAGAAGTAATCCGCTTACTTTAACAGGATCAACACGTACAAGATGAATTCGTTGAGTTGTTGAAGAAACTACAAGAAACACGAACCCTCGAGGTGAAGCATGGTGTGGTGTGGTCACGTGATAGAGATCCAATTGGCAAACATGTAAGTCTGATAATAAATGTCAGCGTAAGGTGACCAAAAATACAATTTATGTCTTCTCCTGAGAAATAATTCGCTAACCATGGAACAGATACGTTTGATAATACATCTTTAGTGTTTGCCTTGTTTAGGTAAGGTCAATGGCGTACAACACGAAATGTATTTGTAGCATATGATAAAATATTTGTACATGAAACAATTTTATACATTCAATTACTGGCTAATCCTAGACTAATAGCATGATATCAAGAATAAAAGATTCTTGCTGGAAAATCTGGTTTACATTTTTACTTTCAGGACACCTCCGAGGATGAACTGGCTTTACTGAACGAGAATCCTCACTATGTGTTGATGGAGTTTATGAGATTACAGAAACTTAGACTGGTAGATTTATTCCATCAAATGGATACAGATAAAAGTAAAGGTATCAGCGTGAAGGAATTCCAGGTTGGTTTGAAGGTGAGTTTGTTGTTTACACCATTGACACAACTACCAACCAACAACAACAACGCGTTATATTATTTTTTTAGAATTTTTCGTTTTCTAAATATAGCGCAACCTCTCCAGAGCGGCCCTCTCTTGAGCGACAACCTCCCTTCAACAGCTGCATGCGTTTTCCCCACTGTACGTTTTGACTATTTATTTAAACTCTCTAGAAAGGCAACCTCTCGACATGATTTTGCATCTCCCAAAGGTTGTTGCTTTGGATAGGTTGCACTGTACTACAAAAATGTGATTTTTACGATATTGTACAATTATCAAGAACAAAACTACCTGTGTTGCAGTGGTGTATTTAGCATGTCTAATTTTACTTTAGTTAATACATCACACTTTCCTAGATTTTCGGTACTTTTTGCATACTCATTTTTATTAGTATTAGTAATCATACTCAGAATGTGTTGCTATGTCTATCAAGTGTTGAATCTGTAATAAAATTGAGTTAATGACTGATTGGGTCTCCATGTCAAGTTGTTATGGTCTCCGACTTACAATCACTGGCCCCTCACTGCTAGAAGTTCGAATCCCACCCGAGAATAAATTTCACAAGTGAAGAAGCTGTCCAGCTAGCTTACGGGAGGTGGGTAGTTCTACCTAGGTGTTAGCCTGGGTTTTTTCTCCACCATCAAAACTGAAAAAGTCGCCAAATAGCCCCGGCTTTTGGTGCGATGTTAAACTCCAGTGAAAATATACTAGTAGTTAATGACTGATTGCTATTTTTTACAAAGGCTGTGGATATACCACTGAAAGAGAGGACCTTGGAGAAGTTTGTGATTGCTTGTGATTCTGACAAAAATGGTGAAATAGATTTCTCGTAAGTATCTCAAGAATAAAATGGGTATATTTTATTAATTAATAATTAATCATCTTATACAATGAATCAATTCTTCAGTCTGGTGAATCCAAGAGGATCCAATCAATCTATTAATCTTTGTCCTCTTTTATGGTTTTCTTAATTAGGCATAAAAAATGTTTGTTTCTGGTTACATGCTCGTTAAAAATAGGATAGATAGGTAGGGAAATGTTTTTTATTATTCTTCAAAGCCGCTGTGGAGATTATATTTTGTGTCAAAAGGTAAAAATGTGAGACAGTGTATGTACCGTTCCTCGGGCTTAATGATAAGTCTTGGGTCACGGAGAAAAAATAGAGTAAGTCAGGGTAACCAGAAACAAACAATTTTTATAGCTTAGGTCGAAAAAAAATCGACCCTACTTTTAATTTTAGTTGAACTTTCTTGTCTTCGTTTCATTTTTTTGGCTCATTGTTATATTCAAACCACTTCCTGTTGTCTTCATTGATGTTTTCACGACGTTCCACCTTACGTTTTCAATAGTTTCCTGTCACGGGGACTAGTGAGTGGAATCTCCCTGCATAATTCAGAGTATAACTCACGCCCACAGGGTCTGATGAGTAGAATCTCCACGTATAGTCCAATGTATAACTCACGACCACAGGGTCTGGTGAGTGGAATCTCCCTGTATAGTTCAGAGTATAACTCACGCCCACAGGGTCAGTGCCAGACATCAAAATCCCTATATTAGATGTGATATAGCTTAAAGCTTCTCTTTCAGTGAATTGATGGAAGCCAATCGCGCGTATAAAGAAGAAATTAGAAATTTGGCAAAATGTAACAAACAGATAGAAGACACGAACATAGGTCGTATACAGAAGTTGTTGAGGAAAATTATGCTGAACAAACAAGGACGTCCAAAGACACAAACTAACTAAATGTTATCCTGCAATGCACTGAATACATGCATTATAATGCATGGGTAAAAGTTGAAAATTTTCAAAAAAAAAACGGAAATCTTATCCGCCTTGGTGCCACAGAAACAATAAAAACCAGTAGGATCCAGACCTGGGAAAAAACGTTTTCAATGTTTTCAAAAAGATGATCCTTAAAACAGTTCGACTGAAACATGGAATGTGTCTCCGAAAATATTATTAAACTGTTTTAATATTAAAAAAACTTGAATTTTGAGACAAGGGTGAGATATACTGAATCTTTTGTCAGTTTCACAACCATATAAAGTAACAACAAAGCAATTTTTTCCAACTGAATTCAAAGTTCAGCATTTCTTCCTCGAGTTATCAACTACATAAAATTATAACAAAATGATAATGTGTCAGTGTTTGTAAACTTTATTCCCAAATAATGTATGATTTTAACAAAGTGTTTATCACATAAATATGACTTCACAGCACCAAACATACAAAATATAAAATGAATATTAGAAATGTATCACACATTATAACAGTCAGCACTCAACTGACCCAGGCTTCTCGAAAATGCCAGAATACTTGCCTGACATTTGGTCAGGCAAATATAGAATTTCTGTCTGACCAAATGAAAACTTGTCCGACTGAATATATTATAAGTAAATGATAAATGTAGTAAACCGTGCCCCATTGCCGGACATCTGGTCCAGAATTTGCCAAAAAGTCATTGGACCTGCTCAAAATTTGCCTGACATGTCCGACAGTCCAGCAACTTTCGAGAAGCCCGCTGACCACACATACATACAGAGTGTGGAACACACAACCAAAGCATGAAATAACACATTAGGTAGACATAGTAAACAGTGACTCAATTTAAACCTTTGCCTCGTAAACATATTTTTGACTCTTCCAAATTCAAATATACAAAACATCGATTTATAGAAGAAACTTGGGTTATTTCTCTCTGACAGAGTGGAAAATATTGTGGCAAAAGAAGCCACTATTCAATACAAACAATGGGTTCTTTTGCAACAATGTTTTAAAAAGTTGTCTGCTTCAGATGCAGGGAAATGTGATATTATGCGGCAAAGGGTTAACTCTTCATTGTAATACTGATAAATGCTAAATAAACATGTAAAATAAATCAACATAATAAAGTATATGTCACTTAAATATTAGCGTGGTTAAATACAGTAAAACCCCGATATTGAGACTACCTTCGGGACATTATCAGTAGTAATAACAAAAAAGTCTCATTATCAAGTTGCATTATAGGGGAGTTATTGAAAACCAGTCAGAAAATAAGTGGTCATTACAACGAAGTGGTAGTAATATTGAGGTCGTCCCTATTTGAAGTTTTACGTAATTCAAATGAATACTAGACACAAGCACCCCGTACAATATACATGGATCAAACAATGATTATCTGCAGCTGTCACTGGGTGAAGTTTTAAGGAATGCTACTGAAAGACACAATGCATGGGTACAAGCAGAAAATTTGTAAAAACCTGAAAACATTGTTGGGGCCTTTACGCAAGAGTGCTTTGTGGTATGCCTAAAAAACAGTTGTTTTCCTTTCATTCTAGTCTCATTAAAACAATAGATAACTCCTCGACACTTTACCGTTTACTTGCCACGAGAATGCAACCCCCCCCCCAATTTCTCAATGGATTTAGACAAGTTGGAAAAACGATTTTCGGAGCCCTTCAAAAAAGCGGAAATCCGGTATAAACCAGAAAATCTTGCACCTCTGACAATGCATTCATAAGGCAGCTAGGTCAGTCTCGGACATTATTTTTGGAATTCTCTTGAACACATCTTTAATTGTTGTCTTCACTTTGTCTTTTACTGAAATATTACAAGAAATTTTCTTCGTAATATTTAATATAAACCAATATGGTGACAAATATTATCACGTACAAAGAGGTTAATTTACCAAACATTGATCTACCTAGTTTATAATGTACATATAATCCCTAATCCAATGAAAGGATTAGAGTGTATTACGAGAGACATAACGTGTTAATCAGTTGTTAATAAGTATTTCAATAATGTAAGCCTTAAATGTTATCTGAAGTACTAATCTTTCTGCATTATTTGCAAGTGAGTGACTTCTCTATATACTTAAAGATAAAAAACAAATGAAATTTAACATTATATTTACTGTCCTATTGTTACAGAGAAATACAGTCAAACCAGTGTTTGCAGACATCAAATAAAAGCCTTTGGGAGTAAAGGCCATTCTTTGAAAACTGTTTTTGATTTTTTAAAACAAACTGACCTCCAAATAAAGGCTATCTGTCAATAAAGGCTACATTTTGTCTTTCCCAAGTGTGGCCTTTGTTCACAGGTTTGACTGTACATACTATAAGGAGTTAATAAAAAATACTGAACATGCACCCAGGAAATATTCACCATTTAACTATCATTACATATATATTTTTCTTTTAACTGGGGTTTAACATCACACCAACAACCAGACTCATCGGGGACTTTTCCAGCTTTAACAGTGAAGGAAAACCCCAAGCTAAGACCTGGGTAGAATCACCAACCTTCCATGTGCTAGCTGGACAGCTTACTCATACAGGAAATTTGTTCACACACAGGAGGGATTTGAACTCTCAGTGATAAGAGGCTACTGATGTCTAATCAGAGACCATAACCACTTGACCACGGGGGCCACCCTATCATTTTATACAAGTACCTTTATCGTGATCCAAATCTTTTACATTGATAGCAACCTTGTGAGAAATTGATTTAGCTGTTTTCTTGAATAATTCCTGAAAAAAATGAGAAAGTAAATAGTTAAGCAGAATACATATAGCTTAACACCAATGGGTCAGTAAACATAAGAGGGTAACATCACTGTGTCAGTTGCTATGACAGATAAGAACTACTATCATTCATATTTCAACAAATAAGGGCTAATCACCTTTCTAGTTGCACAATAGGATATGGATAAGACAAGGATTCATATAAAAAACACATACAAAATATCCCATCTTTTTAATAGCACTGATTTCTACAAATATGTCCAACTCTCGTGTTAATTGATTAGCTCTACTGAAATGTTTTAATGAAGCTAAATTTATGTATAAATATAAAAATATATTTACACGAAGTCAACAAAATAAGACATTACAAAAAAGGGGCACAAAACTAACATTTCATAACACATACAAAATTTTGCCAAACAATGCTTTACCTTAGTCGCAATGTCTCCATTACGTAGATGTGGCATGAGATATTTCACAACTAAATCAGCGCACAATTTAAGTCTAGCAACAGATGCATCACCTCCTGATGACATCTTTTTAGCTTCACTCGTAGAATCTGTCTTTCTATGTTTACTGTGGTGTTGTCTATTATCCTGCATATAGATAGTTAGCATTAGATGTATTTCAGTGAATTAACACAGCAACGTTTTTGCTTCTTTGTTTGAGTCTGGTAAACAGACCCTTCTCAATAGAATATAAAAACATTTTTCCCAAATTCCGACCTAAAAATTCCAAGTTTTGGCAATACACTACACATTTTTTCCCAATCGGACTGGACCCAGACCCTTTCCCAAATTTGCATAACAAAATCACGATAACAGTTAAAGTAAAACCTCAAATAGCCACCACCTCAATATTTCAACCACCTGGTTATAACAATCACTTACTTCATGTGATAACAACAGGATTAAAGGTAAGGTATCAAAGACACAAGACTTATGAAATATTGAAAGAATGATGAAATATAGATATCACACAAGCAATGCATACAGATAAATCTTCCCAGCTTTCATACTGATCAGCTTTTATGAATGGTAAAAAAGACAAAAATGCTATATTCAAGAACAACTTTTTTGGCAGCAAGACCAGTGGTCTTGTCAGCCTCAAATTTCACTAGACCTGACCCCATTGTTACTGGCTTATAGCGAGATGCACTAGATCGGACCAGTAAACGCTTGTGATTGTTTTTCAGACATGCCTTAATGTCAAAACCTGAATAGTCTGATACTTTTACCTTGAAATCATGCGATCTTTTTATTCCGTGTTTATGGCTCTCAGTCTTATGGCTGGTCCCCTCAGTCTTACCATGGGAACTTTCCACATGAACGACATCATCATCTTTACTCTTAACTTCATCTAGTTCTTTCTTCAGGGAATCTCCTCTTTCAAAGAAGTACACAATTTTAGGTTTCACAGGTTTATTGTCAGGTTCCTTATTAACACTGTCACTTGCTTCTTCATTATTTGATTCTTTTATATCTTTAGTTAAATCAGTTTTACTGTCATTCTCATTTACATCAAATGCTTCACTCGGAGTTAAATTGGTGTTTGATTTATAATTTGTTTGAGGAAGAGTTGAAGGACTAGCCTCAGATATATCACAGATTGGTTTGGAAACTTCAGACACCTCACTAGAGTTTTTTTCTGATTCTTCTGAGTCGGCAAGACGATTTTCAGCAGCAGATGACCATTTTGGAACTAATGATTTATGTAAGTCTTTCAATGCAGTGGATTTCTTCACTTCCGTTACACTTCTCATGATTGAAGCCTTGTATATATTGTTCATCCTGTTAGCTGATACGGAAAACAATTATTTATAGTAATAGAATCAGAAATAAGATTTTATGCAATAAAAATCAATAGATGGGAATTATTAATCAATTAATATTCAAGAACTCAGTACCCTTAGCTATGAGCCAGAATTTCGCTCATGTCTTTTTCTGCAACCTTAACTTAGCTGAATGAGTTAGACATACTTTCAATGACTCACAATCACATAATTAACAGTGTGTGCAAAGTTTAGTTAAAAAAACTTTTCAGTACATAATTACAATACGGACACTAAATTTTTTCAGAAGTAAGAATTAGCTCCCTGCTTTTAATGACCAATAACAAAACAGCACTCACTGATTATCATAAACATGACGTTTCATAGCAATCAATTAAAAATAAGGTAGTTATAAATTTGTGACCCTTCACACATATATACGAGTATTTCTGAATTTATTGCACCAGGCTGATAAACTATGAGATAATTTTAATAAAACATTTTTAGTCTGGTAAGAATAAATTCAAACTTTGCTTCGTGAAATACCTTTAAAAACTTCATATTCTAGATCTATGGCACAGCATCTCGGTACATAATCCTTGGCTGCTATCTTAGTTGGTATGTCTTTATAATACTGAGCATAGTTATCAATCAATACTTTCTCCAATAATGACATGCAGTGTTCTCTTTGCTGAAATATTGTCATATATAAATTATTTCATTCAATAGCTTTTCATCAATGGTTGATCAAACTTAATTAATCTCATCTAGATCAGGGACTGTAAAGATATAACAGAATCTAACTTCTGAGATATTCAGACATGAATTCTTTAGTTCAAAATTTCTTCAAGTACTCTTCCAATAGACTCTATAATATTAATAATAATAATTAAAATAATAATAATAATATCGGGTAATAATAGATACATAATTGGCTTATATCATGTATGAAAATTGTAACTATACAGAAAGAGACTGTTTGTATACATATAGTAACTGTCAGGTAAGTAAATTGTTTGTATACATATAGTAACTGTCAGGTAAGTAAATTGTTTGTATACATATAGTAACTGTCAGGTAAGTAAATTGTTTGTATACATATAGTAACTGTCAGGTAAGTAAATTGTTTGTATACATATAGTAACTGTCAGGTAAGTAAATTGTTTGTATACATACAGAAACTGTCAGTTTTGGTATCTTCTGACTGGCTGCTTCTCTGAGAGGGCAATCTTCATCAGGAGGTATAAATGTATCAGTTGACTGGTTGGACACTGCGCTCTGAATACAGCAGAAAAAATTACTAGATATTATTTTAATTATTATGTAGCTTTCATGAACACACTTTCAAAGTCACTATATAAAATCTAGGATAATATGTAACTGAATTCCAAACCAGCCCATTGTATAATTTTCATCAGTTATTTTTCTTCTAAAAAATCGTCCAATTGCATCCTTTAATTTTAAAGCAGGTCACATAAATCATGCTATAAGTCAATCTTAAAACTTATACGGCTAGGAACTCCATAAACACTATGCATTTGAAGTAAATGTAAGTTTAAAATGAGTCAATCAATTATACATAAGCTTTTTACACAAGACTTTTCACCTTTAAAGTAAAACAATTCATGTCGACTTGCGCTTAAGACAATCTCAAGAAAATCTATAAAGGAATTTAGACCAAGTTTCTGTTTTTCATTATTTATTTAAAAATACTTGGACCCATTTCATAGACCTTTTAAACTAAAAAATCTTGCAACCCTTTGTTTGTAGACACTGATTATTTTTAAGATCTATGCCTGCTGTAAATGGTAAATGTTTATAATGTTTTACTATGGTCAAGATTTTTAAGTTAAAAAAAAATCTTTTCCACGATATGCTTATAAAACTGGCCCCATTTTCTTACCCCTTTTCGTTTCTTGAACTCATTCATAATTAACTGTTTTCGTTCTTTTTTATCACGCGAACTCATTGACAGGTCATCATCATCATCGTCGTCATCACTATACTGAGCATCATAGTCATCAGTGTCCCTAACAACAAACGTCAGACTGATACAATGTTGCATCATTTACATTTATCATCTTACCAGGGGGTCTTCATGGTTGAGTGGTTATGATCTTATTAGTAATCACTGACCCCCTCACCATCTGGGTTTTCCCTAAGATTTTTCACTCGAGGGTCACCGGGACTCCCTTCTCCAACATTTTAGGGGTCCCTTGGCATTTTTTGGGTTCCACACAGAAAATGCCAAGGGCAAATTCCGAGTTCAAAGGGGTCCCGAGGATGCAGTGGTCACTCTCAATGTGAGTCCCTCGGCTGAATATTGCATCAGGGATGCAAGAAACCTGCATCAGGGAAATCCCTTTGCTTCCCAAAACTGTAGGAAAACTTGTCTGATATTTGGTCAACAGAATTTCTGTCTGATCGAATGAAAGTTAGTATGACCAAATATATCATACATAAATGATTAATGCTGTTAATCATGCCCAAAGGCCAGACATCAGGTCCAGTCCTTAACAAAAAAATGTCAGACCAGCGATAAATTTGTCAGATAGTCCGGCAATTTTTGGGAAACGTGCTGCACTGTGTGCACATCAACCATTCAGAAGAGATAAAATATTCATTCACAAATTTTACATTACTCACTTTTTGGCACCTTTTCTACCTCCACCGTACAAATCTTCAGACACATCTTCATCAACGTAATACATTGTGCCAGGGCCACCTTTCTTGTTAACTGAGGCAAACATACCACGTTGTAAATCTAGCAACAGTCGCTCAGCTTTCTTAGGGTCTTTACATACATCACACGATTTATTACAATCTGGTTTCTCATCTCCGAAAAACTGGGATATACACCAATGTCTACATCTATAATAATGAAACAAACCACATTGTTTCAATGCGCACAATCACATTCAATACATGATCAGTCCAACACTCGCAATTCTAAGATGGTTTGCAAGTTTTTTTCCTTCTAATGCAGGGGCTATTTATAGGCATCTTCTACCCAGGAAAATCTTAAAATCATGCAGTTTATCCCTAA